>CM033473.1:50304436-51721316 GCA_019447015.1 Hymenochirus boettgeri | reverse complement strand
CAGCTGCAGAGGGAAGATAAGTTTGAGTTTCAGTAAGAAAAAGGTATTTAACCATAATTGTGCTTTTTTACTAGAATATGTTTTGGCTGAATTCTAACCGGGGAGATTTTTATATTTAACACCGATGTGATTTTTAGCAAACATTTTTGAACAACAAATGTGTGAATGAAGCCAAAGAAAATCTCTGGGGTAACTCATTCTCCCTCCTTTCATCAACTCTCCCTTTCTAAAATGCTGAAAGTTCAACCGCTGTCTCCCTTCCAGATTTCTACTGGTAGTTTAAACATTTCCACACTTTGTTTTATGAAGAGATTCTTTAATGTTCCTATAGTTCAAAGCAGAATGAACATGAGAAATCCTATTTTTCCCACTCATTAAGGCAAGTTGTTTAGTGACACACAAGTCATGTGACCAGTCATGTAACAAATTCCATGTGGATGGGAAGAATCACTACAGCAAAATGCAGCACCATTCATCACTGTCACTGTTTTCTGCAGTATTTATATGTCATCCTTATCAACTTTTCCTTTAATTTCTTAAGCTTTGCACACACCCTGAAATTTGCTCGAACGGAACGAAAAAAACCTAGGGTGAAATATGCTGGGGTGGAAAGCATGAGGGCCAAGCGAGCAATCCAAGCGAGCATCGCACACATATGGGTGCTTGGTCAGCAAGCGCCTGTACACATGTGATTCTTGCCTTGAATGTTTGGTTGGCTGTCAAAATTTAGCACATACGGAGCTTTATTGGCTCCTTGCACAGATATATGTGCAGACCCTGAAATCAATTTTGTCCATTACATACTGTGTTGCCTTTATTTGCCTAGATTTTTTTGTGTGCTTTTAACGTGTGTGCACAGGCTTCCTGAGATAGTTGTTTTTTAAATGGGTTTGTTCACACTACAATGTGCTTTAAAACGTATGATAACGCATATGCTCTATCATGCAAAGCTGTTTGTGTTTTTTTGCACTTTTTTTGTATGCGTTACATAACGTGTGTGCTTTAATCCTTTTTTTTTTGCATTCCAACGGTGTGCAAAGCATTAGTACGCATGCAGCTGTGCGTTATCACAGCGCTATTTAACCCAACGGGAAGCAGGACACATTGGATTGATTTGAAAATTAAAGCCTCTGTGTTATCACATACCATATGTATTGTGTTCCAACAAAACGTCCATAGTGTGAAAGAGCCCTTATTGTATGTCTAAATTATAATGTTTTTGAAGGTCTATAATGCAACAATACAATATGTTCTGGTAGGGAAACAAATGGTGTATTTTGCAAACTTTGCTGCCTTGCCATTGTTAAGAGTATTTTTGTATGGTTTTCTGAAGATCAATTATAAACGTTTTATATGTTTCAAAAGCTTTCTTTGGGGGGGATATATCAAATTGATGCAAAGAGTCTGAATTTACAGTGTTTTTCCCCTGTTTTCCTGTTTCTTCCTGTATTCTGCAATTCGCTATGCCCTGCTAGATACCCACTTCTGGGATCAATTCTTATATTGTTAGTGTTTGGAGTTGACCATGATGTGTGGGCTTCTGCTTGTACACCCTCTTAATGAGAACTGACCACAAGACCTCAATGGGATTAAGATCTGATGAGTTTCCTGATCATTGGCCCAAATTATCAATGTTATTATCTCAATGTATTTTTGTATTTTGTCTTTTTGTATCTCTGAGACACTTTTCTGTCGCTTGCATATTAGCAGCAATTTCTATGGTATCTTAATGGTATTTCTTTCAATTGTTTACACAAGGAGACAAGTTTTTCAGGCTCATCTTTTATAGAAATCTGTCAATCAGAGTGATAAAGTGATTTCAGTTGCACTGGTTCACACCTTGACCTGTGCTAGTGATATGACTATACCAATGTTCCCTCTAAGCTGTGCGCTCGTCTGCAGGCCTGCGCACACAGGTTAAAGTTGTGCACACACAAAAATCTGCTGGAGTATAAGTGAGGTATAGAGCGCCCAAATTTTTACTTTTATATGCAAACAGAAATTATTTTTTTTGCGCAGCCGATTTAAAATTAGAGTGAACTTTGTGGACTTTGCACAGACATTGCAGGGCAGCCATTTGGAGCAGGGATGTAAGGTCCTTACCTTTATCAACACTACACAATGGGGCCAGTAGTGGGTTAAATTATAGTTAAAGGTGGACATGCCCTTTAACTAATTTACTGTGGGATGCACCATTTCCAAAACATTTTAGAAATAGCACGGTGCAGCTTATTCCATACAGGTTAAGTTACGTTTTGCGGGAACCTTTAGCATGAAACATAACATCTTTCAAAGTGTAAACAACATGACTTACCTGATCCCGTGATGTAGAAAATCTCGCGAAGGGATTTACAGGTCAGGTAAGTCACACCCATCCCATTACTGCATCGGCCTGTATGTGTTTCAAATTTAACTTTAAAGGACAACTTTACTGTAATGATGATCTTTTTAAAAGTAAAAAGTACTTAGTGCAAGAAGATATTATACCTACCTAACAATATAAGTTATTTAAAGACTTTTCATCTGCCAGGTTAGTGTCCTGGACTTTCCTATATGAAAGATATTGCTGAAGCACTGAGTAGGGCCTGGCAGAAGCAGATTTCTTGGGGTTGGTTGTCCTCAGAGAAATGAGATTGGGAGTTGCCAATCCTGCCCCAGTTACTTTTCATTTTAACTGTTTTACTTTTAAAAAAAAACTCCTTTAAAAGTTCTCCTTTAAATCTAAATTTACCTTATTTATTATTATTATTATTATTATTATTATTATTATTGTTGTGGATTTATATACCGCCAACATCTTCTGTAGCGCTTTACATTTTTACAGTTTCTTTATCAATGAAATCAGAAGCACTGAGCCTAGGCTGAGATTGCCATTAAATCTATTCTGTGTTTCTTTGGCAATGAATGTGTCAGGATATCAAACACAATTTCTTTTCATTTTACACTAGGACCTACTCAGTTTGCAATCCCCCCCAGGAAAAATATGGCAAACGCAGGGCACCAGAAGGAGGTCTAATGAAATATAATTGTGAAAAGCTCTGAAACATTCCTCACTTTGCCCTTTAAAAGTTCTAATGACAGGCATTCTGCAAGCAGACCGTTGTTCTGCAGCTACGGGCTTCTAAATAAAGAACTCTAGTCAACAACAGGAAGCAACTCCCACAGAAATAAAGTCAGAATACAAACTCTTAGCGAATCTTGTACGCAGCTCACACAACAGGCTTTTGTTCCACGCAGTGTCAAATCTTTTACTTGGTCAGAGTTTTTAAAGTTTACCCACTTCTGCGTTAAGACAAAGATCTTCTCATTCATGGTTTGTTGGGTGCTTTTATGATTCAGTAAACTGACTTATCGTAGGAAGCGAAAAGAGAATCATATTTTTCTTTGATAATATGAGAAGTAGAACATCGTCCAATAAGGGAAATTAAAGAGTCTTTCCCCCTAAATACAAATCCATTTAGCACCGTACAGGCCACTAATTAAAAGATAATGTCATCCTCAGAGGGACACTGGTTTTCCTTAAGGCTGGGTACACACCAGCAGATATTTTTGGCAAAAATACCTGCTGGTGTGGGGTGTCCGGCCGCGACCGACCTCGACATCGGACTTGTCAGTAAATTCCGATCAATTGCGTGGTTCCCTATGGGACCGCACGATTGATCGTTTGCAAATTCACCCGTGGCCGAATTTGCCGCAACCGACAGATATTTGTCCCAAGCGCGGAGTGAGCGCTTGGTTGGGACAAATAATTTGTTAGTCTGTACCCAGCCTAAGAATTTGGATGTACTGCATCTATTTTCCTTCAATCCTGGCCAACATGCCCCTAGGACATAATAGGGAGATTATCAATAAATATTTTTTTCTATTAAACTTTATTTGTAATCTTGTAATAAATGTATTACCTGTTCAATCCAGACCTTCCTCTTGGGCACTACTGAATCACACACACACACACACACACACACACACACACACACACACACACACGGATATTAAAGGGGATTTACACTAGGGGGAGGGATAGTAGAACGGGAGGGAGAGGGAGGGGGAGGGAGGGGGGAGAAGGGCTGCAGTACGCATGGCAGAATTCTCCCGGAGGCCAGGTAGCAGGCAGAGCCCTATATGGACTCTGCTAGCCTCCTGGTCGTCAGTTTTTGGGACTTTGGGGGGGGACTACAGGAGAACCAGATGGAGCTGGGATGTGAGGTAAGGATTACACTACACTACATGGTGGGGCCAGTAGTTGGGGGGATTATAGTTTTAGGGGTGGACATGCCCTTTAACCAATCAGATTTTCTGAAATATGATTGGTTACTGTAAACCATGTAAACCAAGCATTGACCAATCAGAAACAGATTAGGGTTTTTTGCAAACCTATAAAAAGAGCTGCAAACCTCTGCGGAGCTCTGAAGTAATTGCGGTAGATGGCAGAAGATAAAGCGGCTAGCAACATCAGCTACGCTGAGGCCGGCGGTGCCAGTGGGTTCACTGTCGACCGCAGTGGTGTTGGTGTCGCTAGCCCGAATACGTTGCATCGGATCAAGACGCCGGCAACATCGGCCACGTTGAGGCCACCGGCGCCAGAGATATCCCTGGCAGGCACAGGGGTACTTCTCGGGGTCGGTGGCCTCAGTGGAGCTGGTGTCACCGGATGGAAGACAGAGGACTCTGCCCAAGGGCTCTTTTAAGAGCCGCAAGGGCCCTCACAAGGGCCCCCTCCCTGGCTCGAGCCCTCAGGCCCCAAAGGGCTGCAATGTCAGGGCTGCAATGGTCCTTGTAAGGACCCAGGAGGGGGTCCCGGTTTTGAGCTGCGGGACTTCCGAACGTCAGGGCGCAGGATTGTCGGCCTTTCGGCAATCCACGAGCGCCCATTTTCGAGAGTTTCCGATCTTTGGGGTTTTTCAGAAGCAGCCGTTCGAGGCATGCCGAACGTTTAAAAATCCTTGTACATTCAAGAATTCTTGAATGTTCAAGGATTTTCGAAAATAGTCCCGCAACTCTGGAAAATCAAACTAGTTCGAACTCGTACTATTTGAACTAGTTCGAGTTCTAGTCCATCCCTACTTAAAGGGTAACTCCAGCCTCCAAATAACTTTACATATTCTGAAGAAACAACCACCAAACCCCACTTGCATTGTAGCCTTACCTTCCTCTGACGTTCCTACAATGGGTTACTTCCCTTGCCGGAAGTCCCTCCTATTGCGATCAGGTTTATGAGCATGCTTAGTAGCAGAGTCCTCAAAACTGCTTGTGTGGTAATGACTGTCAGCCACTGCAAGGGTAATGGCTTCTTGTAAGTTCTTGAAGCTCATTTTGGGAGCGTTGGAGGAAGGAAGGAAGCAAAGGTTACAACTCGAATGGGGTTTTGGGGGTTGGTACTTCAGAATACCCTGTAACCTTGGTTATGTATCATCCTCTCTCTTTTCAGGGTACTGTGATTATAATAGCAAACCACGGTGACAGAATTGACATACCCCCTAGAGCAGTACTGGAAAACAAGATTGTGTCTGGAAACCTTTGGATCCTAGACCACTGAGCAGAATATGTTGTTTGACTGTAAACAGTACACAATAAACCATTGCTACCACCTAGGTGATCTGTAGCCTGTAACCCCTACTGCTCTCTACCTTACAGTAATCTTATTTATGTGCTATGGGATTTATTTAATTGGAAAGACAGAACTATTGTAATTTAGAAGCAATATGTTATTAGTTAGAATATGAATAAATCTATTAATGTGTAAGGAAACTTTAAATGCAACACAGACAAGGACAAAATCTACTGGATTGTTTCTTCCTGTGGTTAATGAAGATAAATATATATTAAAATAAAGTTAAAGAAAAATTGTTTACTTGTTCTTATTGCCAGTGCTGAATGTTACACACTGATAATGAGCAAACTCTGGTGCTATGCTGCACCCTAGTGTTAATCAGGTAAAACATTTACAAAAAAACCCCCACTTTTTCCAATGTTAGAATGTTCAAAGTAAAAGGAAATTCTATTAATTATTGCTGATTATTTTAAGATAAATTAGAATATATTGAAGGTGATCTGTAAAGTAATTTAGTATTATTTTTCATTCATTTAATACTGTAAATACTACATATACATCTCTTAATTGCATAAATAATAAGAACTTTCAAAAGTTACACTAGTATTTAGTCTGTGTTCTGTGTTCTGTGTAAGGTCCGTACTGGGATACACCAGAAAGGGTTAAATCTGTTTTGCAATGTTCAGTTTCACAGGATCCAATACTATTCCCAGGCAGTATTTAATTTCCCCATATATGTCTTGTTGGCGATTAAATGACTGACGTATTATTAAAAAAAATCGGGCCATATTTCTAAAGGATCGTTATGGCTTAATTGCAATACCACCCCTGTAGTCCATTGTATAATAAAGATGGTATTGGTAATTTGGCAACTGGCTGTAGTTTATCACCTTGCTGCAAAGAACTGCGTGCACCACAAACCCCTAACACTCCACAGTTGTGACACATTTCCTGGAGACACACAATAGTTCAACCAAAGGACTTAGATGTCTCGGCATAGATGCAATCAATACAATATCAGAGAAGGAGATATGAGCACTAAATTTCTATGATTAGAAACAAAATGGATTTATGTTTGAATGAAGAGTTTGATTTTACTCCTTTTATTTAAATCCTCCTCTCTACAGGTCAAAAAAATAAACTTTGTTAACATACAAACCAATAAATATTTGGAATATATTACAGTAGGGGTAAGATAGATATGTAAATGAGTGATACTAGAGATGAAATGTTAGGTGGGTACCAAAACTTGTCCTGGTGGGCCCCTGGTCACATTTCCTGGTGGGCCCCAATAGTCCAGTCCGACACTGCAGAACCGAGAATGGGCAATACTTGCCCGTATAGACTATTACTGCTCATATTTCTAACCCACTGTAAATAAATCACTTGCATGGTATCCCCAATAAACACTCAGCTGTACTTAGAAAAGAAGTTTAATATTTGAAACACGGTAATAACCAGAACAATCTCTCTGAGAAAACTGAACCGTGACACTGAACATTGATGTCAACTACAGCTTTTCTCAGGATTAAAC
This sequence comes from Hymenochirus boettgeri, assembly GCA_019447015.1. Lineage (NCBI taxonomy): Eukaryota > Metazoa > Chordata > Amphibia > Anura > Pipidae > Hymenochirus > Hymenochirus boettgeri. The sequence goes on along the minus strand of CM033473.1, from coordinate 51,714,231 downwards.
ACATATGGTGAATCCACATATATGGAAGAGAACCTTCACAAGCACATAAACATAAGCACATAAACTGTCATTCTTTGTACCAAATAAACAGAAAAGGTCACATACTGACACAATACATAAACTGAGAATTAACAAAAGCACATTTGAAAAGCAAAACAAAAATACAGATGAACAGAAATGTAATGTCACTATAAGAGCACTTCATGGAAAAGTTTAAACCATCTTTTAAAGGGCAGGTTCACCCCTCAAATGAAAACAACTACAATAGTTAGAAAGCTGACATCCGTAGGTCTCATCTGTTATGCAGCAAAATATTGGCTGTGATTAGGCTGTGATGTCATCTGTTACATCCATGAGTGACACCTCAAACCAGAAGAACAAGGAAACAGAAAAAGGGGTAACAGAACATCAGGCAGCATTTCAGGTTAGACTTACACCTCTCAGATTTCTAACTATTGCCATTTTTGGGTTGTGTGTGATGTGATTTACTTAAATACAACCTTTCATTTGAGGTGTGAACTTGCCTTTAACTCCCATGTGTTGTTAGGCCTGGTGCACACAGGCCAGTATTTTGCCCAGAATGACTGCCCAACCAGATACTTAGATCAGAATGGGTTGAGATAGGCCACAGCACTTTAATGTAAAGTGATTCATGCAATATGGTTATCTATATGTATAGATGCTGCTAGGTCTCTTCACAGCTATTCAAAAAGCAACTGTAGGTGAACCATCACAAGTTAATTTCATGATCCAAGGTTTCATTCCAATCTTTCAGCTCGACACCACTCACTATATATATATATATATATATAGAGAGAGAGAGAGAGAGAGAGAGAGAGAGAGAGAGAGTCCGCACTCCATTCCAATATATAGGCCCGGGTGCTCCCGAATAGTAATAAAAGTAGAAAGAAAAAGCGGGGCACTCCTGGGTCGTCAGGACGGCCTGATTCACATGGGCTGAAACACCTAGGTCTGTCTACCTACCTATTTGTTGGATTAAACACATCTTTAGAAGACCCAGGAGTGCCTCGCTTTTTCTTTATATATATATATATATATATATATATATATATATATATACACGAGTCAATGTAACTGCAGAGCACTCCTAGGACTTCGTTACAAACATTTTATTGTTACATAGTAGGACTGTAAAGCCTACGCGTTTCGGCCCTTAACACACAGGCCGTCATCAGGGTACAGTAGCACCTAGGCGGATGTTCTATAGCACGTGCGAAGGATTTAGCCACACATACACATATATATATGTATAGCCTATAGGTAGGCTTGATAAAGTCCATAGGTAGGCTTGATAAAGGTCCAAGACCAGGGACCGAAACGTTGCCGCTTTGATGTGATGTGAATAAACCCACTTGTTTTGTGTAAGACCAAGGAGTGCCCTGATCTATTATTTCTATTCTATGTATATATATATATAAAAACACAAACACACAGAGACACAAACAAACACACACTAAATTTACATTGGTGTCTGTTTATACATTATTTTTCTGGCTACTAGAATCCAAAATACCATAGTTAGTGATGTAAAGAGAAATCACCAGGCCTTAGCATATATGACATTTTTTTGGACTCCAGACTATTGCCTGACACCCTTCCAAGCAAGCCCCCATCCTGGCAGATCACAGGCCCAAACACATTTTCAGCAGATGATAACTTTGCCTACCAGTGGAGCAGACTGGGCAAGGCTGGTTAACACCTTTATAATATTAGTTCCAGGATCAGGAAGTTTAGAACCAACCATTTCCAAGCTACCAGATCCATAAATCAGCCAATTTCTATAGACAGACAGATCTCTGTGAACATTTTTTCTATTCCATAGACGTGCTAATATTTCTCCAAACCTTTAGATTAAAGTTTTTAGCTATTATATGGCTGGATACATTCCAATGCAGATAAACAGCTCCAACATAATGGCTGTAGGTAGAGATCAAAATAGTTGTCATTTGACAGAAAGTTGACATTCTCTGCTCTATAAGAATTTCTACTTCACACAAAGAACATAACAGTAGCTGTCGGCCATGTTTTCTTTATCATCAGAGGCACATCTTGTGCAGTTATATCAATTTAATGTTTCTTGTCAAGCAAAAGCTGTTTTAAAAGATATAAAATATTCAATTTAGATAAAAAAAGGAACTACGTCAAAAGAAAGTCCTTTGTCGGCAAGATAAAAGTATTTGTATCATAGTTCCCCTTTTAATTAGGGAAAACAAAGAGTTTAGGTCACTGCTGTTAATGAGTTTTTAATCGCGGTTGGCCTTTCTTTTTTGTACTACTGAGATTTATATATACATAGGAGCTTAAAGTACTGGATATCTTTATAACCATTGGCTGTTGCATTGTTTATCTCATGAAATAAGGTGTGGACCTTGGTACGTCACCTTCTTTGTGCCTTGCGCAATTACAGCAAAATGTGTTTTTTCTATTATTTCCTAGTTTATCTATGTTACGTTTACGACACTGGCATCCAATTCATTGTTTAGTTCGTACATACAATAATGTATGAGTAAAAAAATAATCAACTATTTAAATGAAAATATCATTGTTAATCATTGAAATGTTAAGAAAAGGTCTACCAGCACTGAGTAGTTGAATAGAATTAACCCACTGCCCTATAACTCACACAATGGACCTTAAAAAGAGGGGATCAATAGTACATAACCCAAAAATGACAGCTCACTCGTCAAATAACAAATAAGGAAGGATTAAGGCAGAATAGACTCAAATTGGTAAAGCTATGGCTTGCAGAAGGACAACCATAACCCTTATATCCCCCACCCCCTCTTTAAATGTAAGTACCCAGGATGAGGGCCTAAACTGACTAGCTCCTCACCTCTGGGTCTTAAGGTACCTAATTCAGTAGAACCAGCCTGTTAAATGTTTTGGCCCCATCCCCTCCACAACCTGACACTGCATCAATGGGAAGGTATGCTATGCAAGGAGCATGTCTTCCCATTGGACAGGCATCTTCACAAAGCTGGTGGGCTGGTTCTCCTGAATTAGACTCGGGTGAGGACAAAACCCACTAGGTCCTCCCCTGGGTAATTTTGTGTAAAGGGGTAATATTTTATGGTTTAAATGTCCATTAAGGTTATTATTCATTGCTTATTGCTTGCTTGCCCTAAGCTCTTGACCCTGTTCTGGTCTCCAAAGTTCATTTCAATTGACATGCCAGTACTGATAGGACAAGCCAAAGGCATCTAAGCCAAATCACAAGGAAGGGCTAGAGAATACACAGCCTTCCATTGTAATATCTTCCCCATATATATTTGGTTTTCTGTTATGGGAATTATGTTGCTAAATAATAGATTTTGGGGGAAATATCCACAAGTTTTTCTACACTTAAAAGTCATGTTATTGTTTGGTCCCATGTTTTGTGTGGATTGGGCCTCTCAGTGGAGAGGAGTAGATGTCGCTATAGTACATCCCTTATAATGGCAGATTAAGGCAGCGAGTAAGGCTTGGAATTAAACCAGCAGTGTAACCTCCCAGTCATGGAAAAATTCACAGCACTGATTCCTTTGACTCCGGTAGAGAGACATCAGTTGGGGTTGAGTCTTGGTTTCTGTGCATTACAAGGGGAGAGGTTTCTTCTTCTGATCTCAGGTTTGGCACAGCCTCAACATAAACATCACTGAGGTTGTGCTGCTTCCTAGTGTTTTCCTTTTGGCTGAGGTGGTGAAGAATTCCAGCCCCAAGTGCGTCACCTTCAACATTTACTACTGTTGTGGTTCTGTCACTTGAGAGATTAAAAAAAAAAAAAAAAAAAGTTAAATATATGAGTGATCTATTCAAAATAAACCATAATCAAGGTATCTGGTATCAGTTCTTATAACATGTTTTACCCATGGTACTTATTGTTATTATTCTGCCATATGCAGTGAGTTCTATACTGATATAGCCCCAGTCTTAATTAGCAGGCAAACCCTCCATTAAGGTTTAGCAAGTCAATAAAAAATCTCAACCCTGTTAAATGTTTTGACCACAAAACTAAAATTTGCTGTATACAAATTTTAGCTTTGTGGCTGACCTTGCCCTTTAAGTTGAGATTTTTTTAGTTTAAGGGTCAATTTTGACTTTTTAAATTAAGTCTAAAACACTTACTAATTTTAGGATCTTGTCTGTGGAGTATGAATTTTGGTATGTTAACACATACATAATAACAGCACATAAACTAATTAAAATGATTCACATCATATCGAGAGCATTGGTTGAATAAATAATGATTAAAATCATGGCCTGTTCCGTGTACAAAATAGCAGAAGGGGCCGGACTTGGCTGATGGGGCTGCTGGTCTGGCCCCTTCTGCTGCTTTTGTGCAGCTTCACTTTGCAGTAAGAGGCAGAGATTAGACACTCCTACTCTTCAGTTTCCAGGACATCAGGCCCTGCAGGACAGGAAAGGAAAGGGTCATTTAACATTACACAGAGGGCTCAACAGTGGGGCAAATTTTAGTTTGGGGTGGACATGCCCTTTACGTTGAACTGATTTGATTGATTTTAACAACAAATGAATTTATTAATATCACACATTACAAGGAAAACTGATTACTCTATACTTACACAATCCAGTCCACAGCAAGGATCAGTGACAAATCATTTGTGGGAAGTCCAATGGCCTCTAAAATAATTGCAATAGTGAGGACTCCTCCTGCAGGGATTCCTGCTGCCCCCACACTGGAAGCAGTAGCTGTCACTCTGCAAAAAAGAAACAATAATCAGACAGTAGGTTTTATATATATATAACTGTCCTTCTTGTAACCCTTATGTTGTTATTGCCATGATCAGTGTTACATTACATACCTCCTAACTTAGCCCCTGCTCAACTCTGAACTGGACCACTTAAGCGCTGCCCATTGTGATACAGAGTGCAACCAGGATGGTTGGGGGTTATGACTTTTATTTATAACTAAGTTACTCAGTGCAACTTTTCATTATAAGGCGAATGTCTAAAATTAAAATCTGGATGGCTGGTGACCTTGCATTGTGGGCCATGTGAAATTATCAGGAAGCCACATTTCACCAAGGTATTGGATTATCATTTTGTAATAAGACCATCAGTGTGTATGCCCAAACTATGCAATATATATGACTGATATATACAGCTTCAGAGAAGAACACACTACGGAAAAAGCATTGGTATCCCAACATAGGATTTAGATTGAAGCTATTCAGGCAGGGACCTGAAGAACATACTTAAAATATCTATTTATAATGTATATAGATTAGTAAAATTCTGCCTGTTGGTGCACATTGGGAATTATGTGTGTGTATGTTTGGCAATGTGTGGATACAATTGATATAAAAAAAATGGCAGGGTTTCCTTTAACAATAAAATAAGTTATTTTTATACTTTGCATTGTTGAAATGTGCAGTACTACATACCCAACTGGGGTGTTCTAAATAATCATGTGATTTGTGTTTCAGTTTACTATAATCCTAATGGCCCAGCACTATGATAGTTCTGCAGAACCTATTTAAGTTCTGAAAAATCCAATTCAAACCCAATTAAAAAATATTTTCGAAATGTCAATCACAATTTTTTTGATCTAACTTTTGATTTTCTAATATTCGAGAAGTTCCAAGTTTAGAAAATTCAGTCCAATCCACGGACTCAATTCTGGGACTCATCAGTACCCAGTACACATGCTTCCCGGTCTTCCCCTAAAACTGGTTCAAGATGATGATCTTTAGCCACAAGGAAGAAGCACCGAGTGGAAGATGTTTTTACTAGCCCTACCCTATTCTCTGTTAAAGGGCCGTTTCCCAACTTTCCCAACTCAGTACGAATTGTTGCCCTTTAATAGTTATTAACGGTTTTAGGATTGGCAGTGACGTCCTGTATATCTTACAGAATAGTGAACATCTGTCCAGCATTTAACGAAACCCCGTTCATCTGAGCAATGAATACAGCAGCCATGCACTGGAAAATGGCAGCTCCATCCATATTGACAGTTGCCCCAATGGGAAGTATAAACCTGCTGATCCTCTTATCCACTCCATTGTTTTCTTCAATGTATTTTATCATGGTGGGAAGAGTCGCAGAACTGAAAGAAACGCAGAGGAAAGTTAAAAGAGTCTTTGCTGATGAAATGTACATTAGTCCATAGGTGATAAGGCAGCCAGACACCATGGGGATTTATGACAATCCCTTTAGATCTAACACTGTTATTGGTTGGCACTGACAGAAAATTTCCATCTGCTGGTATTGTCTCCGTTTATAGGAAGCCAGTATACTCATATTGATTGTTACATACAGTGATGGACTGAACTGTTGGGATGCACCAGGAAATCTGAGCCCACCAGGACGAGTTTAGCGGCCCACCTTACATTGCATTTCTCTAGTATCACTTACTTGCATATCTCTCCGACTCCTATTGTTTGTTAAAATTAGAGATGGGATCCGGGTTCGACACGAACCTGGATCTGACACGAACCCCTTGAAAATATGATCAGAGACTAGAAAATGGTCTCCGATCATATTTTCGATAATTTTCGAACGTTCAAGGCTATTTTCGATAATTATCAAAAAATTTATTCCGGTTTTGGATTTTCGAATCTTCAGGATTTTCCCGAGATCCGGAAATCCGAAAACGAAACTAAACTACTAAGTTTCGGCCATCTCTAGTTAAAATGCATTTCTCACTGTCCCTCTGTATTTACATTTTAACAGTTTTCTCTGTTTTCTTGGTTGAATGGGCTGTGGGCCCACTCCAGATGTTTGGAAACTACAACTCCCAGCATGCTTTTGTTGCTGGGAGTTGTAGTTTCCCAATATCTGCAGCGGCAAGCACTGCACCCCCCTCAGAGCCACCCCAGTTCAGTGGACGGAGGACTTGCCTGTGTGTACCGGTATTCAGTAATCCAGCTGCCGCGGTCAATCAGCAATGACGCTCCGCATCCACTGTTCTGGAGCCTGAAATCACTACTCTGCCGGGAAGTGAGACCGAGTAGGACGATCAGCCACCAGAACACTGGATGCGGAAGCAAGTGGTAGCCGGATTACTGGATTAACAGGTGAGTGACCCGAGTATAAGTCAAGCTATTTTTAAAGCCTAAAAACCTCGACTTATACTCGAGTATATGCGGTAATGTAAAACCCACACTATTCGGTGTATTATCTTGTAAGCACGAGTTTAACGCTTTTTGGTGCCATGGCCCCGCCCACTCATGGGTGCCTAAGCCCCACCCGCTCACAGGTGCTGTGGGCCACTCTGACACCCCCCCTACCCCCTGAAAACTCTGTGGAAACAGCATTTTCAGGCAGTGAGAGAGAAGGGCTGTAGATTCCCTTACCTTCTCTGTAGCTGCAGGTCCTTCACACAGCAGAGAGGAGGAAGGACATCCTGTCTCCCTCACACACTGAGGGAGTCTGAGGCTGTGCTCGCCAGCACTGTGCAGGAGAAGCCTTAGGAATGTCACATGCCAGCCTCCCACCCATTAACTTTCTGGTCAGTCATTTCTTTATATCTTGGGCTGTGGAGCACGTAGAGAGGTGGTTGATGGTTCGTTTTAAAGGTAGGAAACTGGCCTTTTACTTAAACTCAACTTGTTTGGAGACCACAGTTCCCCTTTAATTATGTGCCATGACATGATGGTGTAATAAAGATTGTTTTTATCTTACTGGCCTCACTGAATATTTGTCGATCAGCTGGGAAGAGTGGCATCAAGTCCCTTTACGTGTAAAGCAGTAATGCACGCGTCTTACCCGACTGGGATCCTGCCATGCAGTTAGTCTCACAGAGGAGTTTACCATATCCTGGGATCACGGTCGGTAAGTAGCGTGCTTTTCTTTAATACATCAGCCCGTAAATATGCCAATAGTCTTTTTAAAGCACACGGCAATAAAAAAAACGGTGGGAATGAGAAAGGGAGAGAAGAAGTAAGTAGCACTGACCTGGAACATGTGGCGAATGCTGTGGCAAAAGGTGTTATAAGCCCCGCCAGAAATATATATGGATTTTTTCGAGTAAATACAAAGTAAATTAGTGGCAGCACCAAACCTCCATGGATGATGTGGCCCAAGATGGAGGTCAGTATATACTTCCCAAGGCTGGTTACTAAAAGGACCACATTTTCCATTTCAACAATCTTGCTTCCCACGAGAAACATAATTCCAATAGGTACATACCTGTAGGGGAGGGACAGACAGGATGTTAGGACAGTATTAGGATTACACTCTTTACTGCATCCATAGACTGATCATTTAGTTTGATTGAATAACAATGTTTTTTTGTTTTGTTATCACTGCACCTGCAGCTGTACCTGGGCTCCTTGAACGTACAATCTTAGGTTGGTTTGTGGATAACCAAGCTCTGGGTGGACGAGTATTTACTAGTGAAATAAATATACATTTTCCCCCCATTGCCTATTATGTAAGATAAATGATTGAAAACGTCTACATTTCAGTGAAATAGGATCAGTAATGGAATGGTTCAAAATATATTCCCCCCCCCCACATCTCATTGTCCAATCAGCACACAGTAATGTCAACAGACCTTCTAAATCCATCTATGATTGCTGTATGTGATTTGTACACATGCCACGATTTTTCACCCCGGCTAACCATTCGGTATCAATCGCGTGCAGTCCATAGTATTCCGCACGGTCAACTGTGGTTTATAGACATGTCTGATACAGATGAAAGAACGGCCAGCATCGACAGTAATTTTTTCTGACCGTTAGAAATATGGAATTATTGATTGGCTGGCCCGGAAATATCTGCTTGTGTGTACCTGGTCTAAGATTGATGTAGAATCAAATAATTATTCGTTTGGAATGTAGTGTGCTCCTCCACTAGTCCACTTCTTGATTCTACATATTGGATTGCACTGACCCCAAGGGTAGGGGGCTGTGAGGATTGCACCTGCTTATTATAGGCAATCGCCAAGTTTGGTGTGCTTGAGTTAATATAAGATTGATGGCAGTTTAGTACAGTGTGTAATGTCTGAATTTCATAAAGCAGTGTAAAGGCTTCCAACAGCTCTTACCACATAATCCAGGACACAAGCACCATAGTGGCTTCATTGAAAGCATTAAAAAATCTTATAAGTTCCTCTCCTTCCGGGCCCAGCTTTTTCAGAGCAACTCCCAACACAATTGCAAATAAGACTAGACCTAGAATGTTCATTCCCTCTATATCTGTGCCAAAAGAGATCTGCAAAGGAATTAAAAAATGAATAATAATATCAGATACACATCGTGGGTACATTTTAGCATTAGGTACATCTAAACCACATCTACTGATTTTCCATTAATGATTTGTGACTAGGAAAATGTTCTGGTCCTGCTATTATTCAGTTTCCACAGATTTTATTGGGAACAGGACACTAATTTGAAGTCTCCTACATATAGAGCTGCCTTTCCAGTATTGCTTGATTCTAGGGGAATGGAGACAAATGATCAGTATAACCGTCTTCAAGAACTAAACTTCAAGTCCAGTCAATCGTACTGAATGCCACAGATATACCATGGGCCCTATTTGTAAACACCCAGTATCCCATTCTAGTAGATTAGACCGAATTATCGCCCTTATATTCACTTGACCTTTTGTCTTCACCTCCATTTTCAAATAGAAGATACTCCCATAGCGTAATTACAGTCTTAATCAAACAATATTTATTGTGACGTTTCGGTGTGTACAACACCTTCTTCAGACAATACAATTCACCTCCATTTCCTCTAGTCTGTAAGCTAACTTGGACAGGGCCCTTTTCCTCATGTGTATCAATGTAAGCGTAAAGCACTACAGAAGATGCTGGTGCTATATAAATCCATAATAACAATAAAAATAATTCTGCTGTATAGCCATAAGAGGGTGTTTTACACAAGGACATGCGTCTAAGTTTACTCACCCAGGACAACATATTCACGGTGTAACCGTACATTGTTCTATTAGTTGTTTGAGTAAGAGATTTATGGTTTATGTACATTGGCCAGCTATTTAACAGTGTGGGCAGACTTTGCTTATTGATATATGTTATAATATTGGTTTACCACTATAAAAAATGAATTGTGCAGATTCACTTGTAACTATGCTAGATTTTTATCTACCTTTACTTTCTGGGAAGATTTCTTGGTGCAGACTGTAGGACACTAACACATGTCATTTCTTTATTAGTAAAGGGACAGTATAATAAAGTTTATGAATGAACACAATTCTAAATCACATGGCATTTCTACAATATACAAGTGTGTAGCTTAATATATGGAGTGGATTATATCATTCTATTAGTCAGTTTATAATGGCAACCCCCCCCTCCCAACTAATAAATAAAATAATCAAACCAAATGTGGCAGAATCACACAGACAGTAGCACCAGCACTAGTTGAGGTTTGTACCCTGTTAGCCATAAGTAAAAGGAGAAGTAGAGCTGTGAGTCCTAAGCTTTCGGGAGTCCTAAGCCCCCTTCATCAGGCTGGATGTTACAAAAGAAACTGAGAAATCACAAACTTATATATACCAGAAAGTTGATTTGACTTTTGGATTAGTCAAGTTTTAGTTTAATGGTGGGGTGGAAGGAGTTGTAATTCCTATGGAAGGAGACCAGTTCTTCCTCGCTTTCAGTCTAGATAATGAGGATATCATCTACGTAACTCAACTTTCTGGACACCACTATTAAAATACAAGGGAACACCCTAGTGAACTCGATATACTGCAAACCAACAGACGCACATACCTTAGGAATGACAACTTCCACCCCAAACACTCAAGAAAATCAATCATTTTCAGCCAAGTGATACGTTACCATCGTATCTGTTCAGACCCAACAGAAAGGAATGAACACCTACAGCAACTCCGCAGTGATACAATCCCAAAACAATGGACTAGGAAATCCAAAGGGCCATATCTATTCCCAGACACAAACTACTGAAATACAAACAGAAAGAAAACTGCAACCGTGTTCCCCTTGTGGTCACTTACAGTCCACACCTGGAGATCCTACACCAAATCATAAAAGAACTCCATCCCACTCTACAAAGGGACGACTCCCCCTAATTTGATACGCCTACTGGTACACAGCGCCCTGGGCAAAACAACAATCAATGGCATTTCCCCCTGCCAACAACCTAGATGTGAAACCTGCGCACACATTCACTCAACAGACCAAATATATATGCCACATTGTAAACAAATTCATCAAATTAAAGGATCATTCTCCTGTGGTTCCCCCAATATGGTGTATCTAATAATGTGCATAAAGTGCCCTACCATGGGTTTCTATGTAGGAGAAACAGGACAAACACTGCACAAACGGATGAACTCCCATAGATACAACATCCTGCACGGATTAACGGATGCCCCTGTGGCAGAGCACTTTTGTAAAAGAGGCCACAGTAGGAAAGACCTCAAGATCACAATTCTTATGAGCAATTTTCACAATCAAAAACAGCGTAAGGAATAGAGATGGTCGAACTATTGAAAGTTCGGTCCGTTTTCAAACATTCGAACTATTGGTAAAGTTCGAAAGTTCGAAAACGGACCCATTAAAGTCTATGGGAGGCAAATAGTTCGAAAAGTTTTAATCAAATAAAACTAAAATATTAATGGCAACTTAATGTAAATGGCCGTGGGACCTGGGAATGGTCTGGGGACATGTTCCAATATCCAGGACTTTCGTAAAATCGATTTTACTCTCACTTCGCTACTTTCGCGCTCGAACGTTCGAAGTAACGGACATTTTACTCGCGGATTCGATACTCGCGTATAGGTTCTAATGGACACTTTACTCGTAGATTCGATGTTCGCGCCTAGATACCATGGACATTTTACTCGTGGATTCGATACTTGCGTATAGGTTCTAATGGACACTTTACTCGTAGATTCGATGTTCGCGCCTAGATACCATGGACATTTTACTCGCGGATTCGATGCTCGCATATATGCTTTAATGGACACTTTACTCGCGGATTCGATGCTCGCGCCTAGATACCATGTACATTTTACTTGCGGATTAGATTTCGACATTCGATTATAATCCCTTCTTCCCATTGACTTCTATATGCAATCCAGGATCTAAAATCGAGCCTGGAAAGTGGGTGTAGTCATTCCACCATTACTTTCCCCACCTGAAAGCATGGCCACCATGCAATGGCAGCGTCTGATGGTGGAATATCTCACCTGGCTGGGTTATGACGGCATGCCAATCGGCACCCCCAACATTAAAGAGCGCAAACGGCGCATAATGCGCCACCTGCAGGCAAAACTGCTGACGCAGTTTCGCATTGATCTGACCAGCTCTCAGCTCCAAAAGAGGTGGTCAGACCTCAAACGGCAGAGACGGAACTACGTCCAGGACATGCAGCAGAATGTCCAAGGCAAGTATCACATTTATATATTACATTTTATCTGTGATTGAGTTGTATAAAACACCACCTTTTACACCACTAATCAGGTGGTTCTGCGGCAGATCTTTCTGACAAGCTCTGTCTAAGTATCACCACTATACGAAGTTAGGCTGAGGCCACACTGCAACGCACAGGAATCGCGTACAAAATCGCGAGCATTATCGCACGCGATTGTGTGCACTTTTCTTGTGCGTGTGCGTTTTGTGCATGCGTTTTCGCCATTTCGCGTTATGGAAATGCTGCGTTAACGCACCAAATTTGGTGAACGCATGCGTTACCAAAACGCGAACAGACGCTCAATCGCATGCACATCAGAATTTTCGCGTTCCCGCGATTTCCATTTTAGCGAAAATTGCGTGCGCAAACGCGCGAAAAACGCGCTAGTTTGGCTTAGCCCTAACTGCACTTTTCTTGTTACTTTTATAGCACTTGTGATTGGCGATAGCGCTTTGAAATTTTGTAAACCGCCACAAACGATTGCGGGGCCTTTAGTGTTTTTCTCCTTAAGGACTCAAAGTGCATATGTTAGTGTTAATTAGTGTTAGCAAATTTTAATGTAACAATGTTAGTAGATGTTAGTTAAAGGACAAGTACACACGAAAAAAGAACAGTGCCAGTTGGGCTAAGCCAAACTAGCGCGTTTTTCGCGCGTTTGCACACGCAATTTTCGCTAAAATGGAAATCGCGGGAACCCGAAAATTCTGATGTGCATGGCGATTGAGCGTCTGTTTCGCGTTTTGGTAACGCTGCGTTCACCAAATTTGGTGCGTTAACAGCATTTCCATAACGCGAAATGGCGAAAACGCATGCACAAAACGCACACGCACAAAAAAGTGCACACAATCGCGTGCGATAATGCTCGCGATTTTGTGCGCGATTCCTGTGCGTTGCAGTGTGGCCTCAGCCTAACTTGTATAGTGGTGATACTTAGACAGAGCTTGTCAAAAGATCTGCCGCAAACCACCTGATAGTGGTGTAAAAGGTGTGTTTTTATCAACTCATCACAGATAAAATGTAATATATATGTGATACTTGCCTTGGACATTCTGCTGCATGTCCTGACTTAGTTCCGTCTCTGCCTTTTGAGGTCTGACCACCTCTTTTGGAGCTGAGAGCTGGTCGATCATGCGAAACTGCGTCAGCAGTTTTGCCTGCAGTGGCGCATTATGCGCCGTTTGCGCTCTTTAATGTTGGGGGTGCCGATTGGCATGCCGTCATAACCCAGCCAGGTGAGATATTCCAAGCCAGGGGTGGGAGTCAGGAACGGCGGCCGAATTGGTAGGGGGCTCGGTGGTGATCGAGTCTGAGGTCATGTGAATAAGGGGGTGGGGGGTGTTGGGCACCAACATACCAAAGGTCTACGGGTTTTGTAGTTAGGGTCGTACTCTCTGGTGTTGTGTTGGGGGGGTGAGGTACAGGTGTGAATGGGTGGGGGGACAGATTGGTTATCACGAGGTGCGATGGGTGTTGTGCCGGGGGAAGGGTTACACCTGAAAAGGGGTGCACGAGTGTTGGCAACACAAGGGGCGAAAGGGAGTGGGTGGGTGAAAACAGAGAAAGTAATGTGGTCTTCCAATTGGGGGATGGGCGAGGAAAAAGAAATTGGTGGAAGAGAAAGAAGGAGATGCAGGAGAGGAGAGGGGTACAAGAAGGAGGGGGGGATGGGGAGAAGGGGGGTAAAGAAGGGAAAGGGAAGAAGCCGACGCGAAGAAGAAGAAAAGGGGAAAGGAAAAGAGAGAGAGCATTCATCCGGAGTGGGAAACTTAATGTCCATGGGTATCCTAGGCTGGCGAACAGTTCGAATCTACGAGGAAAGTTGTTGTTTCCATTAAGAAACCTATAAACCAAGTAATCGAATCCAACGAGTAAAAATGGGCCATGGTATCTGAGGGGCGCGTAACATCTAATTCTAGCGAGTAAAATAAGTGGTCCGATTAAGAAACCTATACGTGGTATCAGAATGCCGAGAAACAGAATGAGTAAAAAACTGTCCCTGCACATCCAATCTCATGTTGAAACTCGGACGTTCGAGCGCGAAAGTAGGCTCTGAAGGGAATGTTGGTAGAGAGTAAAATCGATTATAATATATCAATCAACGAACGCTAGTACCTGTATTTGAGAACAAGTGGCTCCGCAGACCCTTCTCTCTCTTGCACTCTGCGTGCGCTCTCGCAAGGGGACACGGCATTTACATGGAGTTGCCATTTAATATTTAGTTTTATTTGATTCCAACTATTTCGAACTGACCTCGTATAGTCCAACACACTCCACATAGACTTTATGGAAACAAACCTCCCCGTGTTTCGAACCTTTCGAACAATGTACCAATGCAATTATACCGAAAAGTGTTCGAAAAAGGAAAATAGCCTCCAATACCAGAATCACACAACTAAGCGAGGAGAAAAAAGTGGTCCTCCTCAGACATCGGTCTCAACGCCAAATCAAAACAGGACATATGACTGAAGTGTTTTTTTCGAATTTGGGGAATGCACATGCGTTGGGAGACAGAAATTGTTGTGACGTAAGGGTGAGGGAGTGAAGAAAGGGAATTCCTGTTCAATGAAAGTATGTGACCAGAAGGGTAAAAATATTATGGCCGTGGAACCGGGGTGTGTTGGGGGGGTAGAAAGAGAAGATAGGTTTAATGACTTGGTTCATTGAAGGGCAGCCGGGGGGCAGGGGGAGGGTAATAATAAACTCCTGTAGCGCCCAAAGGAACCAAGGGGGAGGGACGGGAGGGACAGGAGGCAAAAAACCGGGGGGCGGAACCAGAGTGAAATGAGCCGGGAGGAAGTGTGAAGGAATGTGGCTATTAAAACGGGTGAGTGTGGGGAGGGGGCAGAGAAGGTGGGTGGTGGCTGGTGGGAAGGGGGCGGCAGTGGGCACATCGAGGTGGTGGGGCAGGGGGAAAATGCCATGAGGTTGGTGTGTGCCCAGGGCCGCTGTGTAACCGGAGGGCACTTGCCAAAGGAGGGGGAGGTTTGAAGACTGAGGGGGGAGGGTGAGTCAACTTCATATGCAGTGCAAGGGCTGCAAGTTTGGGGAGTGTGCTATTATGGGGGACTTCAATTACCCTGACATTGATTGGTGTGGTGAAGATCACAGAAAAAGGTGATGAGTTCCTGAATTTGCTGCAGGATAATTTTCTCTCACAGGTGGTTGAGGTTCCTACTAGAAAAGGTGCTCTGTTGGATCTGGTAATATCTAACATTGTGGAGCGCATATAGATAAAAGGTAACTGGAGGAGGGAATAGTGACCATGAAATAGTGGCATTTGGACTTGTTTCGAAAGGAAAAGTTAACAAAAACATTTAATTCAGGAAAGCAAATTTTCCCAGGTTAAAAGCAGCTTCAGAATGTCAATGGGATAATGTATTATCAGGTAAAGGTACTGAACAGAGTGGACTGTGTTCAAGGGGATTTTAAGCCAGTTCACATCTAAATTTATACCTTGGGAAATAAATGAAAAAAAATAAATCCGCGCCCATGTGTGCTGAATTCTGATGTTAAGAGGCAAATGGTAAGGAAGAAAAAGGCATTTAAAACCTTTAAGGCCGAGGGAACGGAAAGGGCCTTTAGGGAGTATAAAAACTGTAACAAGGAGTGTAAGAAAGCAATCAAACTAGCTAAAATTATAATGAAGTTAGGATAGCTGAAGAAAGCATCACAAGCCTAAACAATTTTTTAAGTATATTAATAGTAAGAAGATGAGGAATGAGATTGTGGCACCATTAATTAATGGGGATAAGTTAGTTACGGAGGATGGCGATAAAGCAAATGTCTTGAATATTTTTTTTTCCTCGTATACACTATAGGAGATCCAAGTACAGATATCATAGAGATAGTAGCAATAAAGGTATACAAGATTCAAGTTCACTTTGGTTAACCGAGGATATGGTACAGAAAGAACTAAATAAGGTTAATATTAGTAAATCTCCTGGACCGGATAAAATCATCTCTGGGTACTTAAGGAGCTAAGTTCAGTTTTATCTAGGCCATTGTTTCTTATTTTTGCTGATTCCCTCATGTCGGTGGTGTGCCTCGGATTGGAAAAAGGCTGATTTATTCCAATATTCAAAGTTTAATAAGGGAACATGTTCTAGAGTATGTTTTAAGGTCTGACATTATAAGTAGTAACCAGCAGGATTTAGGAGGAATAGATCTTGTCAAACTTACTTGCTTGGTTTATGAGGAAGTAAGTAGAATTTAGACTCTGGTATTGCAGTAGATGTAGTTTACTTGGATTTTGCAAAGGCTTTTGATACAGTCCCCCATAGGCGACTAATGAATAAGCTAAGGTCTGTTGGTCTGGGGAGTCACATTTGTACATGGATAGAAAATTGGTTAAAGAATAGGATGCAGAGAGTAGTTGTAATGGGGCTTCATCATTATAAGTGCTAGTGTGGTGCCACAGGGTTCTGTGTTGGGGCCGCTCTATTTAATCTATTTATAATGATTTGGAAGTGGGTATGTCAGCAAGGTTTGTGTTTGATGACGACAAAAACTTTGTCGACCATTAAAAACTTCAGAGGATGTGCATCGTTGCAAGGGGATCTAGATAGATTATCACATTGGGCTGTAAGTGGCAGATGAAATTCAATGTTGATAAATGTAAGGTGATGCATTTTGGACTTAAAAATACTTGTGCTACTTATACTATAAATGGCTCTGTGTTTAGTGAATCCCTGTTGGAAAGGGATCTTGGAGTTTTGGTGGATAACAAACTTAAAGGTAGCAAGCAGTGCCAGGCGGCAACAGCCAAGCCAGCATGGTATTGTCTTGTTATAAAGCGAGGTATGGATTCAAGGGAGGAAATGTAATTCTCCCTCTTTACAAAGCATTGGTAAGGCTCATTTGGAATATGCAGTGCAATTTTGGAATCCTATGTACAAAAAGGACATCTTTGAAATGGAAAGGGTTCAGAGAAGGGCAACAAATTAATAAGGGGATTGGGGGAGCTTGAATATGAAGAGAGACTGGAAAAGTTACAATTATGTACGCTGGAGAAAAGCGTGCGTGGGGAATGATTACTGTGTATAAATACATTAGGGGCCATACAATAAAACTATCTGGGGCATTGTTCACCAATAGAACATGTCAAAGGACACGAGGACATCCCTTAAGACTTGAAGAAAAGGTTTAGGCTTCAAGCTCGGAAAGGGTTTTCACTGTGAGAACGGGTAACTATGGAACTGTCTTCCAGTGGACGTTGTAATGGCAGGTTCATTGGTCAGTTTCAAAAAAAAGCTGGATGAGTTTCTGCAAACAAGGAATGTTGCAAGTTAGGTATTGATACATAAAGTAGAGCTGATCCAGGAAATTTCCGATTGCCATTGGAGTCAGGAAGGAATTTTTTCCCCCTTCATAAATTTGGTGGGTTTTTTTTTGCCTTCCTCTGGATCAACAGTTAGGCAGGAAATGAGGATATTGCTAGATGGGTTGGACTGGATGGACGTACGTCTTTATTCAACTCAAATACTATACTATACTATACTATACTATTCTCCAGCTGGCGTGCTGGTCCCTGCTGGCGTGCTGGTGCTGGCGGTGGTGGTGAAGGGGAAACTGGAGGCTACCTGTGGCTTGGTGGGGGTGCTGGTGGAGGTGACCCTCCTCCTCTGCATCACTGGCAGAAATAGATCCACATCTGCAAATTTATTATTAAAAAAGTAAATTTTAATATAAATAATAAAAAATAATAATAAAAAATAATGTAAATATTGTGGAATTTTTCATGTGTACTAACATTAACTAACATTAACTAACAGTTACATTACTAATACTAACACTAACTAACATTAAGGGCTAGGCCATAGCGCGTTTTTCGTGCGTTTGCGCACGCGTTTCGCATTCACGTTTGCCCCGCGATTTTTGCTAAATTGGAAATCGCAGGAACGCGTAAAATTCTCACGATTTCCGATGCGCATGCGATTGCGCGTGTCCGTTTTGGTATATTTGCATGCGTTCACCATTTCTGTGCGTTAACATAATGCAAAAAGGCGAAAACGCATGCGCAAAACGCACAACGCTCGCGATTTGGTGCGCCATTCTGTGCGTTGCAGTGTGGCCTCACCCTTACTAACATTAAAAAATATATACTTTGAGTCGTTTATGAAAAAAGAGCTTTCAAATCTGTATTATAATTAAATATTGTAAATATTTCGGTTGTGTTACTTTTATAGCACTTGTGATTGGCGATAGCGCTTTGAAATTTTGTAAACCGCCACAAACGATTGCGGGGCCTTTAGTGTTTTTCTCCTTAAGGACTCAAAGTGCATATGTTAGTGTTAATTAGTGTTAGCAAATTTTAATGTAACAATGTTAGTAGATGTTAGTTAAAGGACAAGTACACACGAAAAATATTTACAATATTTAATTATAATACAGATTTTGAAAGCTCTTTTTTCATAAACGACTCAAAGTATATATTTTTTAATGTTAGTAAGGGTGAGGCCACACTGAGACGCACAGGAATGGCGCACCAAATCGCGAGCGTTGTGCGTTTTGCGCATGCGTTTTCGCCTTTTTGCATTATGTTAACGCACCAGAAATGGTGAACGCATGCATTACCAAAACGGACGCGCAATCGCATGCGCATCGGAAATCGTGAGAATTTTACGCGTTCCTGCGATTTCCAATTTAGCAAAAATCGCGGGTGCAAACGTGAATGCGAAACGCGTGCGCAAACGCACGAAAAACGCGCTAGTGTGGCCTAGCCCTTAATGTTAGTTAGTGTTAGTATTAGTAAATGTAACTGTTAGTTAATGTTAGTTAATGTTAGTACACATGAAAAATATCCACAATATTTACATTATTTTTTATTATTATTTTTTATTATTTATAATTAAAATTTACTTTTTTAATATATAAATTTGCAGATGTGGGATCTATTTCTGCCAGTGATGCAGAGGAGGGAGGGTCACCTCCACCAGCACCCCCACCAAGGCCACAGGTGCAGCCTCCAGTTTCCCCTTCACCACCACCGCCAGCACCAGCACGCCAGCAGGGACCAGCACGCCAGCTGGAGAATAGTATAGTATAGTATAGTATAGTATTTGAGATTGAATCAACAGACGTACGTCCACTCCATCACCCCATCTAGCAATATCCTCATTCCTGCCTAACTGTTGATCCAGAGGAAGGCAAAAAAAACCCACCAAATTTATGAAGGGGGAAAAAATTCCTTCCTGACTCCAAGTGGCAATCGGAAATTTCCCTGGATCAGCTCTACTTTATGTATCAATACCTGTAACTTGCAACATTCCTTGTTTGCAGAAACTCATCCAGCTTTTTTTTGAAACTGACCAATGAACCTGCCATTACAACGTCCACTGGAAGACAGTTCCATAGCTTACCGTTCTCACAGTGAAAACCCTTTCCGAGCTTGAAGCCTAACCTTTTTTCTTCAAGTCTTAAGGGATGTCCTTGTCCTTTGACTGTTCTATTGGTGAACAATGCCCCAGATAGTTTATTGTATGGCCCGCTAATTGTATTATACACAGTAATCATATCCCCACGCAAGCGCCTTTTCTCCAGCGTACATAATTGTAACTTTTCCAGTCTCTCTTCATATTCAAGCTCCCCCAATCCCCTTATAATTTAGTTGCCCTTCTCTGAACCCTTTCCATTTCAAGATGTCCTTTTGTACATGGATTCCAAAATTGCCCTGCATATTCCAAATGAGCCTTCCCAATGCTTTGTAAAGAGGAGAATTACATTTTCCTCCCTTGAATCCATACCTCGCTTTATAACAAGACATACCATGCTGGCTTGGCTGTTGCCCGCTGGCACTGCTTGCTACCTTTAAGTTTGTTATCCACCAAAACTCCAAGATCCCTTTCCAACAGGGATTCCTAACACAGAGCCATTTATAGTATAAGTAGCACAAGTATTTTTAAGTCCAAATGCATCACCTTACATTTATCAACATTGAATTTCATCTGCCACTTAGCAGCCCAATGTGTAATCTATCTAGATCCCCTTGCAACGATGCACATCCTCTGAAGTTTTTAATGGTCGACAAAGTTTTGTGTCGGCACAACACAGAAACCTTGCTGACAATCCCACTTCCAAATCATTAATAAATAGATTAAATAGAAGCGGCCCCAACACAGAACCCTGTGGCACCCCACTTAGCACTTATATATGAGCCCCATTAACAACTACTCTGCATCCTATTCTTTAACCAATTTTCTATCCATTACAAATGTGACTCCCCAGACCAACAGACCTTGCTTATTCATTAGTCGCCTATGGGGGACTGTATCAAAAGCCTTTGCAAAATCCAAGTAAACTACATCTACTGCTATACCAGAGTCTAAATTCTACTTACTTCCTCATAAAGCCAAGCAAGTAAGTTTGACAAGATTATCCTCCTAAATCCATGCTGGTTACTACTTATAATGTCAGACCTTAAAACATACTCTAGAACATGTTCCCTTATTAAACTTTGAATATTGGAATAAAATCAGCCTTTTTCCAATCCAGAGGCACACCACCGGACATGAGGGAATCACAAAATAAGAAACAATGCCTAGATAAAACTGAACTTAGCTCCTTAAGTACCCGAGGATGTTTTTATCCGGTCCAGGAGATTTAACTATTTAACCTTATTTAGTTTTCTTTCGTACCATCCTCGGTTTAACCAAAGTGAACTTGAATCTTGTATACCTTTATTGCTACTATACTCTATGATATCTGTACTTGGATCTTCTATAGTGTATACAGAGGAAAAAAAATATTCAAGACATTTGCTTTATCGCCATCCTCCGTAACTAACTATCCCCATTAATTAATGGGTGCCACAATCTCAGTCCTCATCTTCTTACTATTAATATACTTAAAAAAATGTTTAGGCTTAGTGATGCTTTCTTCACTATCCTAACTTCATTATTAATTTTACTAGTTTGATTGCTTTCTTACACTCCTTGTTACAGTTTTTTACTCCCTAAAGGCCCTTTCCGTTCCCTCGGCCTTAAAGGTTTTAAATGCCTTTTTCTTCCTTACCATTTGCCTCTTTACATCAGAATTCAGCCACATGGGCGCGGATTTATTTTTTTTACATTTATTTCCCAAGGGTATAAATTTAGTGTGAACTGGCTTAAAATCCCCTTGAACACAGTCCACTTCTGTTCAGTACCTTTACCTGATAATACATTATCCCAGTTGACATTCTGAAGAGCTGCTTTTAACCTGGAAAATTTGCTTTCCTGAAATTAAATGTCTTTGTTAACCTTTTCCTTTTCGATAAACAAAGTCCAAATGCCACTATTTCATGGTCACTATTCCCTAAGCCTCCAGTTACCTTTATATCTATAATGCGCTCCACAATGTTAGATATTACCAGATCCAACAGAGCACCTTTTCTAGTAGGAACCTCAACCACCTGTGAGAAAATTATCCTGCACAAATTCAGGAACTCATCACCTTTTTTCGTGATGGCAGTTCCCACCACACAATCAATGTCAGGGTAATTGAAGTCCCCCTAATGAGCACACTCCCCAAACTTGCAGCCCTGCCAACTGCATATGAAGTTGACTCACCTCCTCTCTGCTAGCATTTGGCGGCTTATAGCAGACACCACACAATGACTTGCCCCCTTTCCTGTTGCCTAATTCCACCCATATTGCCTCCACTTTATCATCCATATCACCAGCTATCGCTTCTTTTAAATTTGGCTTCAATTCTTTTTAACATATACACATACTCCTCCCCCTTTCCTTTTTTTTCTGTCCTGCCTAAACAAGGCATATCCTTCTTAATTTACAGCCCAGTCGTGAGAACTGTTCAACCACGTTTCTGCTATACCTATTACTCTACTTTCATTCAATGCCATCATTTCCAATTCACCCATTTTGTCAGCCAGGCTTCTCGCATTTGCAAACATACATTTTGATTATGATCCTGTAATTTATTCGTACACTTTGATACACATTCCTCCCTATCCCCTATGCTAGCCCCACCCCCCTTTTCCACCCACCACTGGCCTATCTACACCCTGCTTCCCTCCTGGACAATCTATCCCAGTGAGACTGCTAATACCCTCCCCCCCCCCCCACACCTAGTTAAATCTCCTCCAACCCTCTAGCCATCTTCTCCCCTAAAACAGCTGCACCACCATCAGTGAGGTGCAACCCATCCCTACTAAAGAGCCTGTAGCCGACAGCAAAGTCTGCCCAGTTCTCAATAAACCCAAACCCTTCTTCCTTACACCACTCTCTTACCAGCATTAATGCTCCTAAGCTCCTGCTGTCTCCCTGGCTTAGCACGTGGCTGCGGTAGTATTTCTGAAAACACTACCCTGGAGGTCCTTGCTTTTATCTTGGCTCCTAGTTCTCGGAAATCATGTTTAAGGACCTCACCTCCACCTCTAACTTTGTCATTGGCACCAATGTGAACCAAGACCGCCGGGTCACACCCGGCCCCCCCCCAATAATCTGTCTACCGATCCACCACATGCCGACCCTAGCCCCAGGCAGGCAACACACAGTTCGGCATGTAGGTCTTGGTGGCAGATTACCCTATCTACCTTCCTATAAGGGAGTCCCCTACCACTACACTTTGCATTCCTGACCCTTCGTTCCTCCTCCCTTGTATCAGAGATGGCAGTCCCCTGGGTGCTCAAGGGACTAGCCCCCTCCATACACGCTAATTCCGAGGTGGTCCTCCTCCACTTCATTACCTAAGGCGGCAAATCTGTTGGGATAGACAATCTGGGAAGAAGCCCCCCTACTCTTCCGTCCCCCACTTCCCCTAGTAACCCTCAAACTACTCCTTCCTCTCATCCTTTCTTGTCCCACTTCCACCCACCTCTATACTGGCCCCAGCCAGTGCCTGCTGACCCCCCAGTTCTGCCAATCCCCGCAATGCTGCAAGCTGCCCCCTTAGACTCTCCACCTCAGCTTCCAAACGGGCAACCCACTCACACCTGACACAGACATAGGTTCCCCGAACGTCTGCTCCAGGTTCCTATCATGTGGCACGATGCACATTGCATGGTACTGACAAAACTGTCCCTTCTAATACACACCACACCAACACAGTGACGCACAAACCTTGTTTAATTGCCCTTCTTGTTTCAATGTCCTTCTTTTTTTATGTCCTTGAGATCAAGGTTCTTAAGAGAAAGGCCACTCACAAGTTGTTACACTCACAGGAAACTTCCTTTGTTAGGTTCAAACCACAGGCCCAACACTGTGAATCCTATTACTAATAGGCCCCAATCCCCACCCATTAGTGCAAGAGCCAGAAAGAGAGGGAAAAAAACCAAACACTTTTACACCTTTCACAGCCTGTTGTGATTACAACGTACAATACTAAATGTAGAAGTCCGCCCACCCCTTAACTGGAAAAGAAAGATTAGTCTGCTTACTGCACACTCAATCCTGCACACATGTTTTTAACAGTCAAACAATCCTTATTTTCAAACTGTCAAACAATCCTATTTTCAAACTTTCACACACACCATACAACCATCAATGATTAAGTGTCCTTTTTTTATGTCCTTGAGATCAAGGTCCTTAAGAGAAAGGGCCACTCACATTCTTTACACTCACAAGAAACTTCCTTTTGTAGGCAATTACAGCGTCGAGAAGCGTCAGTCCTGAGGCTTTATCAAAACATTTATAAGCAATTAAATAAAAGGTGCTGTTTTTTTTTTTAGCACCATGTTTGTTTATATTTTGTTTTATATATATATATATATTATTATATGTAAGCAAGGTGCTTACGTTTTTACTAAAAAGTTAAACTAAACAAATCTCTGTGTTTATCTTTACAAATGACTACAAACATATTATTTAGGGCTTTTCCCATTCCCCATTGGCTTCTCTCCCTCATAGTATGCTTCGTGCAAGGGAAAGCGGGGAGGAGATAGGTTTGTAGGAACAGCACCATTGAGTAGCAGTAGATTCACTTCAGTTTGACAACATATTGCGGAGCCAGGCAGGCACACAACTGCAGCAAACAGCAACAACTGACACGACTGACAGCAAACGCAGATCAGACAGCAAAAGCTGCTGATTGCTGCTGAAGGCAGCACTGTCAGTTCACAAACAACACAGACACTGACACCCAGATACGAACAAAACAAAAAACAGGACACCTAGACCTCTAAAAGGTCTAACACAAAAATTTCCAAGAATTATAGGGGGGTTAGTCCTTAAAAGGACTTTGGGTCTCACAAGGAAGGGTTCTTAAAAGGACTGTTGGGGTCTAGATGTGTGAATAAGGGGTGGGTTAACTACAAGAGAACCACACACTGAAATCCACCCAGAAGCTCAAAAGAAAATCTCTCTCCAACTCTAGTCAGGTCTCCACTAAACACCTCCAACACAACTGACTAAATGGCGCTGGTCGCATTGCCTTTTATACCCAGGGGACTGGCAATGCTCAAATTAGCTGCCATTGGGTGATTTTGGACATGTGAGCACTTTTTTTTTTTAATTCGATGATTTTCCAATGTTCGACCATTCGAACTTTCAATAAATCATCGAAAGTCCGGGAAATATCGAAAGTCTGCGTCCGGGATAGTTCAAGAAGCCCGGGTCCGTCCGGAACTCGAAGGTTCGGCTCGAACTCGAGTTTGAGTTCGAGTTCTATGCCATCCCTAGTAAGGAATGGGAATACAAATTCATTCAGAAATGTAATTCCCTGAACCGCGGACTAAATAGGGACATGAGGTTTATGGCCAAATATAAACTTATTCCACATCACCATCCAGACTAAACCCACTCACCAGGACACTGTCTTGTACTGTTTGATACATTTCAGAAGACACTTTCCATTTCAAAGGACACTGTTCTCACATTATTACAGCTATCTACTTGTGCCCATTTCACACCTCCACTGCTGTTTTTCCCCCATTCCCCTCCTGAGTCTGTATCTGTACCTGGTCATCTGTTCAATTTGTTTGATGTTTACTGTCCCTATGTGTATATAAGTTGTGATTTCTCAGTTTCTTTTATAACATCCAGCCTGATGAAGGGGGCTTAGGACCCCGAAAGCTTGCTTAATTTTTTTATTTAGTTAGCCAATAAAATATTTCACAGCTCTATATCTCTTCTAGGACCAGCACCAATCACATGAACAAAAAACACAAACACCAGAGGGTGCTGGAGTTTTGTGCACTTGGCCTCTAATTATTTTGTATTGTCATGGAACTTTTTCATTTGCTTTAGTTAATTGGGCATGTTTACCCTTAAAACAAAAAACTGGTCATATGTCCGTTATCTGCTCCAAACCCCAACTGATATATTCATTATAGATAGATGCATTACTAACCAGATATTTAAGCATAATTATTGGCTCCATTTTGGCAAAGTAAGGGGTACATAGGTGCAGCAACATGATCTGTCCATATCTACTGATTTTCACTCTATCAGGGTAATTCAATAAAAGTTCTTATCATTTAAAATTGTGCTAATTTTGCCCCAACCAATCAGATGTTAGCTTTCAAATGTTAAATAAGATCTGATTGGTTGGGGCAAAATCAGTACCATTTTAAACGATAAGAACTTTTATTGAATCTCCTTGTATGTGTGCTCATCGACGAAATTGGACCAATAATATTGACCTGATTTCATTATCAGGATGGGTGAAACCAATGGTATAGATGTGTCTATGGCGACCATAAGCCAGCTCCCTACATGCAGTTAATCAAGGCTGTGACTGCTGACATCATAACCAATGATTGACTGCTGTTACACTTGCAGTCTCCTCTGCACATGCTCAAGCTTATAAAAGCTCATTGAGCAGGGGGAGGGGGAAAATACCTTGTCCATAACAGAAAAAAAGGTATGATAAAATATCTGGTTACAATATCTGTTTTTGTTTTACGGGTGGACATTCCCTTTAAGAATCACTTTGAAAACCAATGGAAAAAAGGTTCCCTATAAATATATTTTTTTTTTGTGTTTTTTGATGAACCTGTTACCTAGAACGGGATAAACAAAGAATAAAATAATGAAATTACATTCAAACCATATTAAATATTATTTTCCTGTGCAGCAATCATCATAAGAAGTGTTGGTTCCTATGGGGCTAATGTAATCTCTGTCTGCCTTGTAATATCGATGTTAGTATGCAGATACAAGCATTATCTTACCGAGATTAGATGGTTAATCAAAGGAAACAGGATCTTTAATTACGGACTTTGGGAAATGACTTCAAAGCATAACTAATAAGATATTAAATGATTATTTCATTGGTGCTAATTAAAGAATTTCATGAATATCCATCTGCAGCACATTATTTCTATTTCTATTATTCAAAAAATGAAATATATTCAGACACTGAATTTAAGAACACAATCAGGGAAATTTAAGCTGGGTACACACATACACGATCGTTACAAAATGACAGAAAGAATCTTCAAGATTCTGCCTGTTATTTTGTAACGATCGTGCTACTCACAGTCCCGAGCGTTCAAAAATAGCCTTGACCGTTAGTAAATTATTGAAAATACGATCAGAGCCCATTTTCGAGTTTCCAATCGTATTTTCGAAAATTTTCGATTGTTCGAGGCTATTTTCGAATATTATCGGAAATAGCCTGGAACGTTCGATTTTCGAAAATACAATCGGAAACTCAAAAATGGGCTCTGATTGTATTTTCGATAATTTTCAAATGTTCAAGGCTATTTTTCGAAAATTATCAAAAATAGCCCCGTACATTCGAAAATGATCAAAAATGTCTTCCGAAGTCCTGAAATTTCGGAACCAAGGTGTTCTGTGTCAAATCCGGATCCAATCTCTACCTTTAAACTCTGCAGTGCCAACCACTTTTAAATAGGTTAGCGTAACTAAAGCACAGTGCCCCTAAGAATCCTCCCCCTGCCCAAAATTTACCTCTCTAAAAACTACTTATATACCTGTAAGTTCACAATTGAATCAATATTTATCAATAAACTCTCATCTTTCACCTGTGTTAAGCAAATACTCTTGCCCAATATTCTCACTTGCAGTTTTTTTTACCTGCCCTTAAAAAACTTCAAAGAAAATGGACGATTAAATGCAGCAATGTAAATGTATCTTCTGGTTAAAGGGCACATTGCAAACAGATTTATCTTACTGTTTCAAAACCCCTGACAGATTTCATTGTCAAAAAAGAAACTGATTTTAAAAGTCTGATTAAAAGAAAAATTGAGTCTACCAGATACTGCTGAATAACTTTATGTATTACAGATAGACTGAGTTTCTAATTATGCTTTATAATAGAAAGGCACATAGTAGTATACAGATATTAGAAGTCACAGAGGAGTACGATGCACATCATTATCCCTATTTAACACAGTAAGGGGATGTTTTACACTATGCAAGTTTTTATTTGTTTTGCTTTTTTTTTTAAATGCTATTGCATACTAGCACCCTCTGGATATCTTGCACTCTGCTATACATCAACATTATGACAAATGCTGAGATGTGGGTGGGGCTTACCTTTGACTTGCCCCAGGACCATCCATATCCCAGATGCCTCAACCCAGCTCCTGGACTGCCCATCCTTCCCTAGACAAAACTCTGCTGTCTGATGGGCCACTTTCCTAGAGAAACCACTATTTAAACAGTTTAAAACTTCAAACAATGCATGTTTATACCATCACTGTATTAAAGGGCATGTCCACCCCGAAATTTAACTTTTGATATGTGGTAGGGCATGCTCCCCCAGCCCCAACCGCATTAATATAATGTTAGAAAGTCCCCCGATTCTTACTTAACTGCCCTCTCTCCTCCGCTGCAGTGTTCAGGCCCTCTGCCTGCATGGAATTGAAGCAGGGGGCGGGACCGGCAGCCGCGTCCGTGATTGGCTGAGAGGCAGTGAGGGCTGCACTGAGCATGCCTCAACCTTGAGGAGGTTGAGGAAGTCTCAGCAGCATGAGTCACACACATGCTCCTACACAGCAGTTTCCTGGACTTTGGAGGGGCACAGCAGGGGAACTATTTTGAGCAGGAATGTAAGGTAGGATTGTTTAAACTACTTGATGTGGCCAGTAAGGGGTTAAATTTAGTTTTGGGGGTGGACATGCCCTTTAAGTGCAAAGACAGTAATGATGGTAATGTTGGTTACTAAAATATTTGGTGGAAATTTCCCACCTATAAAATAGTCCTGCACACACACTAACAATTCTTTTGGGCACGAAGCACAAGTTTCAGATCTTAAATCAGGTCCAATTGCTTGGGTAAACGTGAGGTAGAAGAAAGGTCTAATATCTCCGGGAAGAAAAGAATTTACTGTGGTCTCCAAACAAGATTTAATTTAAAGAGAGGCCAGTTTCCTACCTTTAAAACGAGCCATCAACCACCTCTCTACTGCTCCACAGCCCAAGATATTCACAAATGACTGACCAGAAAGTTATGGGCTGAGCTTACTTAGACATTCCTGAGGCTTCTCCTGCACAGTGCCGCCGGCAAGCACAGCCTCAGACTCCCTCAGTGTGTGAGGGAGACAGGAAGTCCTCCTCCTCTCTGCTTGTGAAGTCCTGACAGAGAAGGTAGAGAGGGGGTCTGAGTATCCACGGCACCCGCGCGGTGGGGGCTTAGGCACCTGGGAGTGGGCAGAGTGAGCAGGGCCATGACACCCACGAGTGGGCGGGCCACATGGGGCTGTAGATAATGGGCCATGGGGAGCCTGCAACTGGAGGGACTATGGGGTCCATGAGTGGGAAGGACCAGGGGGGATGCAAAGTGGAGGAGGAGACACAGGACAGATTGACTGACTGTTTCAGAGCAGGAAGCAGGGAGTGCAGGGGACTGGTGATGCTGCTGTCATATCACACACAAAAATGAAATATCTTCAAAACTATGTAATAAACATAGAAATAAATTGCAAAAATTCTCAGGGGAGCATTCCTATCAATTTACCTCAAGTCATTTTTGGACCACAGTTCCCCTTTAACAATGGCCTAAACATTAGGTCACATTAAAATATCATAAACTACAATTACTTTGATCCTTAGGACATATAAATGGGAATCTATCCTTATACTGTACCTTCCTATTTTTCTATCGTTATTCTTCAGGAAACTTTTAATTGGATTTTAAGGGAGCTCAGTCTATGTTTAGTTTTAGATTGGGACAGGACTATCCAGACTCACTTCTGTTCCGTTTCAGTTTATTTTTCATCTTTAAAAATAATATGGTATTTCTAATATTTATTCAGTGCCAGCTTACCAAATATGGCTTGCTCTTTTGGGGCTGATACAAAAAGAGGTGCCATTTGCAGAAGTTTGTCCATGCTATTCATTTTCAGTTTTTTACTGAATTATTGTAGTTATTGTAGTTAGAAAACATCTAAATGGTTGCTGCAGATTAACAGCAAGGGGAAACGTTTGCACCTTTTATTATACTGCCCCTTTGTATATAGAAATGTTTAAAATTAAAGGTAAGGCATGTAATGAAAGTGAGTGGTATTTACCCTCTCAAAGGTAATATCTAGAATGGCATCAGTAATTTTCCAGTTATTTTGCTTAACCAGAGGTGTGAAGCATTATGGCAATTCCTTCCTATTCCAACTGTCAGGTATTCAAAGAGATATTGAATATTTGTAGGAATTAGAGTATCCTCTCCATCTCCATTTGTTCTCTAGAGGTCTAACTCAGCAGGGTATCTACTTCAAAAGTAAGAAAGTGTGAAAAATCACTGCAACAATCAGCACTTCCATAGACCTACAGGCTGCTTTAAAAGACAACTCCACCCTCATAAGAACATATTTTAGAAAGAAATTTAAAATATGTTGATATTTCCTACTTTGTCCTCTGAATTCATCCATAACTGTCAGGAAGCAGAAACAGGGAAACAGGACATTGTGCAGGATTTCAGGTTAGACTTATATATTTCAGATTTCAAACTATTACAGTTTTGGTTTTGGGGGGTGATTAACCTGTTTGTAAGGGCTGGACTTGCCCTTTAAGAAAAACTAAAACGGATGTTAGTTCCCCCATTCAATTCATATTTCATAATAATTCAAGGGAAGTATGCTTGTGAAGGTTCTCATTCATCCAGGTCATGGTATATCTGTTGTATTCAATTAGATCAGTTGAGTATTCAAGGGAAGGACTTATGGAATGATTACCTAAATAATGTCATCTGATGCTGAAATTAAGGCGCATCTTTACATATATTTTATAGGTTGGTATCACAAGGGGAACTTAAGATATTTTACTTCTTGGTCATATGAACCCATATACATATCATGTTTGGTATCTCTGCATTGTGCAAAATTAGCCAATTACAAATCTGTTAATATTTTGTATGTGACATGCAAGATACGCATAGTATAGACTAGAGGAAAAACAGAGATTAAATGTTACCTCCAAAAGTAAAGCGTACACCTTCCAGGGAGGAGAGAGACACACCCTCTAGGGACCAATCCACTCAGACCAGAGTGGGGGATGGTGACAAGGCACACATCAGAAAACACTGTTTAATAAATGTTTTCCTCTTTAGAAATAATATGCAGGCACTCACAAAGCATTTCACTATGCCCTACTTCAGGCTAAACGTACCTTTTCCGTTACAATTCCTTTTGTTGTATTTTTTATAATAGTTGTGTATTCCGTTGCATACTGTAATGAAAACCAAACCATTAGTAACAGTTGATTACATTAGTCTAAAAGATTTGCATATCTAAGTGATTATAATATATTATGTACCCCCATTAACATAATCCTAGATTTACACAAGTGATTATAGCAAATCTTAGTTTTTCTGATAAATCTCTCAATATTGTCATATTGTTTACCTAGGCATAAATTTTTATATATTCAAAGGCTCGAACACACATGAAATTGCGGGGCCGACCCGTGATACATGATGTGCAACGAATGGCCATTTTGCCAAAAATTTTTAATATAGAGGTGTTTAGTTGGGCCATTAGTGGTAAGCATAACACATCACAGCTCACTTAGTGTGGCCAGCCTGACTGACCAACACTAGTGTGAGCTTTTTAACACACGTTCGGATAGCATGTTAAACCGTGGTAGTGTGGTCTAGTCCTAAGTGATTACATGGTATATAGAGGACCCCCTATTAACATATGATTAGATTAAAGGGTTAGTTCACTGTCAAAGTGAGCTTTGCTTTAACAGCATTAAGTGAAGAATGGGAGGTAAACAAGCTAAGCCTTACCTTCCGTTCTTCATTTAATATACCAGGAGAGACAAGTGATTTTACCCTGCAGCACAATCCACTGCTGGCTCATGAATGCACACTAGTTTACTTACAGCCGGAAGCAGTTGTGACCTGTTAGAGGTTCCAGTGGTGGATCACACTGTGGGTAAGTTCGCTCCTCTCTCCTGGTATATTAAATGAAGAACAGTGGTAAGGCTTAGCTAGTTTACCTCCTGTTCTTCACTTAATGCTGCTAAAGCAGAGTTCACTTTGACATTAAACTAACCATTTAAATATCTGAGTGTTATAGTAGATGTTGTACCCCTATTGGAAGTGACCAAAGTATATACATTATGAATAATAAAACAGAAAGAGTTTCCTTTTACTTACTGATCGAAAGGCAGCGGCCACCAGATTTGAAGGCATCAAGTTTCTATACAAGAAAGTAAGGAAATAAAATGGTCAATTTGAAACATTGTCAATTCGCCAAACAGTAACATGTTTGTTTTTCATGCTGGGTTCACTTATTAACTGCTCACAGATTTAGTAATTGTCCCTATTAATCTTTATCACTTCAGGCAATGGACAGAATCTCAGTTTTTCTCTGTAATTGCTGCCCTAAGCAGTATATGGGCCCCACACCCCATAGTCTTATGGTTACTCTACATTAGACTTTATTCAACCTCCAATACTGTGTCTCAATGTTACATTACCTGAGAGACAGCTGTTTAGCTGGGTACACAGCTAAACAGCTTTTTATAAAGATTAGGCTGGACGCAGTCCCGAGCATTCTCCCTATATAAAGTATAGGGAGAACGTTCAGGACTGACACATTCCCTTCAGCCACGGCGACTCCCAATACAGTACAGGGGACCGACCGCCTCTGAGGGAAAGTTTTCCACCAGGTCTGAGCATTCCTGATACTGGTGGTGAACGTTCGTTGGCCTAAGGAACACATGTTCCTGCACTACACACTTTAATGTTGAGGGGCATTCCTTTATCATTAAAGTGTGTACCCAGATTGAGACCATAATGAGGTTAATTACACAGCAGTAAATGAAACCAGAAACCACAATTGTGACCTTACATACTGCAGACAAGGACACATTTTTAGACTGCGTTGGAGCAATGGGGCCTGGAGCTATAATAATTCATTACTTACAATACAAAGATTCGGGTGTGATCATCAAATTCTTATTTTCGAGACACAAGTACAGTATTTGTGTCCTGTGTGCTCCTATCTTTTAGAGATTCCCGTTTACTTCGTTATTACTATTTCTAGCTAATCATAGAGGGAGCGATGTCTGAGATGATTTGTGTTCCTATGATAATATTCTAGGATTCGTGTTTGTGATGGTTCTCATTCATCCAGGTCATGGTATATCTGTGATGGTTCTCATTCATCCAGGTCATGGTATATCTGTGATGGGTCTCATCATCCAGGTCATGGTATATCTGTTATGGTTCTCATTCATCCAGGTCATGGTATCTGTGATGGTCTCATTCTACAGGTCATGGTATATCTGTGATGGTTCTCATTCATCCAGGTCATGGTATATCTGTGATGATTCTCATTCATCAGGTCATGGTATCTGTGAAGGTTTCCATTCATCCAGGTCATGGTATATCTGTGATGGTTCTCATTCATCCAGGTCATGGTATATCTGTGATGGTTCTCATATCCGGTCATGGTATATCTTGAGGTTCTCATTCATCAGGTCATGGTATATTCTGTGATGGTTCATTCATCCAGGTCATGGTAATCTGTGATGGTTCTCATTTTATACCGGCCATTGTATATCTGTGAGGTTCTCATTCATTCAAGTCATGGTATATCTGTGATGGTTCTCATTCATCCAGGTCATGGTATATCTGTGAGGGTTCTCATTCATCCAGGTCATGGTATATCTGTGAAGGTTCTCATTCATCCAGGTCATGGTATACCTGTGATGGTTCTCATTCATCCAGGTCATGGTATATCTGTGATGGTTCTCATTCATCCAGGTCATGGTATATCTGTGATGGTCTCATTCATCCAGGTCATGGAATGTATGGTTCTCATTCATCCAGGTCATGGTATAATCTGTGATGGTTCTCATTCATCCAGGTCATGGTATATCTGTGATGGTTCTCATTCATCCAGGTCATGGTATATCTGTGATGGATTTTCTCATCACCAGGCATGGTATATCTGTGAAGGTTCTCATTCATCCGTCATGGTATATCTGTGATGGTTCTCATTCATCCAGGTCATGGTATATCTGTGATGGTTCTCATTCATCCCAGTCATGGTATATCTGTGATGGTTTCATTCATCCAGGTCATGGAATCTGTGATGGTTCTCATTCATCCAGGTCATGGTATATCTGTGATGGTTCTCATTTTATACCGGCCATTGTATATCTGTGAAGGTTCTCATTCATTCAAGTCATGGTATATCTGTGATGGTTCTCATTCATCCAGGTCATGGTATATCTGTGATGGTTCTCATTCATTCAAGTCATGGTATATCTGTGATGGTTCTCATTCATCCAGGTCATGGTATATCTGTTGTACTCAGTTGGATCAACTGGACTTGAAGTTTAGTTCTTAAAGATGTTTTGCTAGTCACCTGACTGGCTTTCTCAATTTAGAACTTTAAGTCCAGTTGATCTAACTGAATGCAACAGTTTGTTTAACACAATTTTCTTGAGTCTTTTATCCCATAAAAAGGTTGCACTAGTCTATAAGCAACAGAGATACGTCTGTCATGTCTAAGTCATGTCAAGTCAGATGTTTCACTCTGAAATAATTTACTTTTCTAGAAAAAGAAAGAACTAATACCTGTTTGTGAATAATCATACTATTGTTTCACCACTCAGATCTGCCTGTATGATACAATTTTAAGGAACAATGTTTCATTATTAATTTTAAGGGAAAATATTTAATGACTACAAATGATTAACGGTTTCATTTTAATTGGCTGTTTAAAGGGAATGTCTACCCTTAAAACAAAAAAACTGGTGACTTGTCAGTTATCTGCCCACAACCCCAACTGCTATTTTACCCAGTTTATTACATGTATTTGTAACCAGGTATTTAAAGGGCATGTCCACCCCCAAAACTACAATCCCCCCCAGTAATGGCCCCATCATGTAGTGTAATAAAATCCTTACCTCACATCCCAGCTCCATATGGTTCTCCTGTAGTCCCCCCCCAAAGTCCCAAAAACTGCCCACCAGGAGGATAGCAGAGTCCATATAGGACTTTGCCCTCTATCTGGCCTCCGGGAGAAGTTTGGCAAGCGTACTGCATCCCTTCTCCCCCTCCCTCTCCCTCCCGATTAGGATTCCCTCCCTCTAGCATAAAACCCTTTTCATATAACATTCCCCCTGTCCCCCCAGCCCCAACTGCTATATTTTTATTATTAGAAAGTGCCCTAAACATTACTTACCTTCCCTCTTTCCTCCGCCGCACTGAACTCCCAGCAGCCGCATCCGTGATTGGCTGCCGCTCAGCCAATCACAGACGTGACTACCGGTCCCGCCCCTCTGCTTGCAAAGTAAAGTTTGGGACACTTTCTAATAATAAAAATATAGCGGTTGGGGCTGGGGGGACAGGGGGAATGTTATATAAAAAAAAATTTTCAAGGGTGGACATGCCCTTTAAGTTCTATTCCTTTCTGTCAAATTTATCTGCCTTCTTCCTTTGCTCAGTGAACTTTTTATAAGCCTTAGCATGTGTAAAGGGGGCAGCAGGTCAACAGCAGTCAATCATTGGCTGTGATGTCAGTTGTCACAGCCTAGATTGACTACATGGAGGGAGGGGCCAGCTTAAGCTTGGTACACACCATACAATAATTCAGCCCGACCGTCCGAGCGACATTTCAGTGTTTCGGGGCCGAATTACTGTATAGCTCCAACCGATCGCCGACTGGTCCTTCGTCCAAATTGGATGAAAGCATGATTGGACGGATCGGAAGACCATGACCGATCCTGCAGTCCTCTTTGGACCGCACAATCGATTGTGGCTAACTTTTGCTGTGACCGACAGTCATTACTACTAAAATATTTGATTAGTAATGCAGGTAATAAAGTGTAAAATATATCAGTTGTGGTTAGGGGGCAGGTAACTGACAAGTGACCAGTAGTAGTGCCTTGATGCAGTGGTGCACCATTGCATGATAACATTGTGCAAATGGGGCGCCTCTGAATGTTTTGTTGGCTTTAGAAGCTCCTCTAGTATCACAGAAGGGCAGTAGCACACAGCATGTAGGATATTTTAGCAGTTCTTTATTAGATTGTGGGAGTGTATAGACAGGAGACTCACCATCTCAATTAATCTACTGCCTTATGGGGTCCAACTGCACCAGTGATGACAGACTTAATTATTTAGATTGTATTGCTGTGACTACCAGGGCAAAATCCCGAGTCCCGCAGTCAGGACTCCCCCTCCTGCTTTACAACCAACATAATCTACTTGAATTTAAATGTTCTTGTGCGAACAGTAACAGATGCACCATAATAAGTGGGAATGACCATGTGTACATAGTGTTCTAGCAGTTAGTTAGCCATTTATCTATAACCTTCAAGAAATCTAAACAAAAAGAAAAGGAGACACAACAAACTAATTAAAATATTGCAGTAGGTTTTAATGGAACTCTTAAGGGAACCGGTTTCCCTGTTTCTGAATAGTTGAATAAGACTTTATAAGACATGGTTACATTTTTTGTATTTCCACATTAAATCCAGGTATCCAACTTCCCAGTATCATATGGTGGCTCAGTGGTTAGCACTGATGCGCAGCGCTGAGGTCCTGGGTTCAATTCCACTCTTGGACACATCTGCAAGGAGTTTGTGTGTTCTCCCCGTGCTTGCGTGGGTTTCCTCCTGGCACTCCGTTTTCCCCCACAATCATAAAGACATACTGATAGGTTGTAGGTATCAAATAAATGTGCTTAGATTGTAAGCTAATTGGGGCATATAGGGCCTGATGTGAATTGAGTAAATAATTGTAAAGCGCTGCAGAATATGTAGTGCTATATAAGAAATAAAATACATACATACGGCCCTAAATTCCAGAAAAAAGGCAGCGGCTGCCTATTAACATAACTCCAAAATGTCCATTTTCAACATCAATCAAAAATCAAGACATTGGGGGGGCACCTATAAGGAGATCAGTAGAGCTGAGAGCAGGCATCTGGAAAACGTAAACACAGAACTTTGGGAAAGGTCAGTTTTATTTTGTTTGTTCTAGAAATTCCATTTGGTACCTGGTTAAATGGGAGCAGCTGGGTCATCTGAGAGCCTTGTAGTTACTGAACTTATTTTTCCTTTGGTGAGGAACAGGGACCAGGGTTGTTATTTTGTGTTTGTGTGAGTCCAGAAATGTTTTTTATGTCTGTCTGTCTGTATGTATTGCATGTGTATGTCTGTATGCATCTATGTATGTGTGTCTGGCTGTATGCATGCGTGTCTGTATGTGCATGTGTGTCTCTCTGTATGCATACATGTATGTGTATGCATGCAATCTAATTTGGCGGCGGGAAACAACCTGTGTATCGCTATCTTTAGTGGTCCAAATAGAAATTTCAAAGTAAAATACCAATCTCCCAGCACAAGAAATGAAATGGTGAAGCTACACTTTATACTCACATTTACTACAACATTCTACTTGTCCTTTGCTACTTTTGCCATTTGATTCAAAATGGTTTCCTACTCTTGATTGGTGTTAGTGACAGAAAATAAAACAACCAAAGACATTTTGGATATCAGAGTCATTAGGAGCAGCAATGCTACATCTATGCATATGCAGTTTTGGTCACACATGGGATGGGTAATAGAAACAAGAGACAGTGCTATCTTTATCTGGTCTTGGTGAAAACAAGGGCACCACTTATAGGCTGTGTGGTCTGGTCATGTTTCAGATTCAGAGCAACACAAACAATAGCACAAAATAAAATATGTTTAAGCAGAAACTTAACTGGAATCGAAATATACCAGGAAAAATTAACTTAAAATGTGTTTTCTGTGATGTTAATACAGTAAATAATTTAGCTCCATCACCACAGAACTGCACTTAGCCTTTTACAGAGAAAATGGAAGTACAAAGCAGATCATTAATAATTACCGCTATTGGCGAATTGGCCTAAATTGAAGGCAGACTAGATATAAGACTAAATAGGCCCTAGGCAATGTTGTTTGAAATCTCTTGGGGCATATGCAGCCATACGCACAATATAGAGTAATACAGATTGTTAGGGTATAAAGTGTAGTGCTCTAGTCTAGTCAGTATGCATACATTCCCAGCTTGAAGAAAACTGGAGGTTATTAGGATAGTTATTGTCAGCTCCTAAATTATTCAGCAAGATCATCAGTGCAGCACAGAATGGATTGCAACAGACCAACTCAACAGGCTTCTCCCAACTGTTCAGAATTAGTGCCAACTTCTACTGAAACAACCTTACAAGCAACCAGTGCTAAGGTATATGAATGAAAAGATCATTTCTTTAGTTAGGTTAACATGCTACCCCATCACTGTCTGTCACTGTAGGCCAGGACCATAAGGAAGCCATACACAATATGATACTATTGTACGATATTCTGCATCATACGATAATCATAACTTCTGTCATGGCAGAGGACTAAATCTGGTCCATTTTTGTTAATGGACATGGGGGGAAATTTCTATCACTACGAATAATATTTTAATAACAATTATAATAATATGATCACTAGCTTGTCTGATAATATTGTTGCATGTATAGCCTCCTTATGTGAACTTCCCTCTAAGATAGGTCTGGATTATTTACTTTATATCACTATATAAGTGATTCTTCTGCTACTTTGCTACTTCTGGGGAATGGAAGAGCAGAAGGGGCCAGGCCAGCAGCTGCGTCAGTAATTAGCCTATCACAGATGCAGCTGCCAGTTAGTAAAGGGAGCCCGAGGGATTGAGGTTGGGTAAGTCTATTTCTGGGCTGATTTTAAAGTTATAAAGGTAGCGTTTAGGGATGGGGGGTTCTCCTACATTATATGAAGGTTTTTTTTTATATTAACAGGCACCAGATTACACACAGAGAGGCTCCTACTCTTCCCTTTTCTGGACTTTCATCAGGCCAACCATAAGGAACAGAGGAGAAAGTTAAGGATTTTTTAACACTGCACAGCAGGGCCAGCAGTGTAGCATATTTTAGTTTGGGGGGTGGATGTAAAAATACAATGTATTTATAATAATACTTCTTTATATCTGTTGTATTCAATTAGATCAACTGGACTTTTTTGAGACTGGAAGTTTTGAGACTGTAACATATTGACCAGAGAAGAAGACTGGTATAAAATAGGTGTTTATGAAGCCATTTATGTAAAATAAAAAACAGGCCTCAAAAGAGGTGGGAGTTCGACACCTGTTGTCTGTCACATACAATGCTGTTTTGACACCTTACCCTAGTAAGTTTAAAGGGCATGTCCACCCCCAAAACTAAAATTTAACCTACTACTGGCCTCACTGTGTAGTGTTCAAAAATCCTCACCTTACCCCTCTGCTCCAAACGGTTCTCCTGTAATGTCTGTTCAAAATCCCAGAGCATGTCCACCCCCAAAACTAAATTTTAACCTACTACTGGCCTCACTGTGTAGTGTTCAAAAATCCTCACCTTACCCCTCTGCTCCAAACGGTTCTCCTGTTCAAAGTCCCAGAAATTAAAGAGTAGGAGACATTTCTGGTGTAATTTGTTTCTGCCTCTAACTATTCCTTGTAGAGGTTTCTATGAGGGCAAGCATGCTCAGTAATCACTGTGAGGCAGCATTGAAAGAGGGAATATCCCATCATGCAATTCACATGATTTGCATGAACACTGTCTCCATTCTAGTTATAGCAAAACTGCACCTAGCAGAAGATATTTCAGATTGAATATCTAAAGATAACATTTTTTTTTCAGTATTGATGCCCTTTTATACCTGTTACCTTAAAGGAAATGTACAGAAAGTGCTTGCAATAAACTTTCATTTTTGTTGCAACATTTGAAAGGTCTTTTTACTTATATGCGTCCTGCCACATGAATGGCGGCAATAACCTGGTTGTATTTACACTGCATGTTTTCAATATACATTCCCTATCTGCCCTTTGCTGTTTGAGAGTGGTTGTCAGGGGATGGTGAAACTAATAGTGCAACTACATAGGCACTTGGGTTAGTCACTATTTTGCAGGCTATTTGACCAAAGGAAATCAATTTCAGGCTCTATAATCAAAACACTATTATTATCATTTATATGTTATATCAACATTTATGTGCAGTTTATGGACTGCTATACAACTAAACCATAGGTCTGAAACCAAGGAGCTAAAAAATATTCATTCCTGCAGTCCAACTAAACAACCAGAAATCTACATGCAAATCTCTAATCCAAATACAAAGGCAAGACCTGCTAGTTTGACTGCTGATTAGAAACTGAGCTTCTCTGAAGATTTCATGCTGTTTTATAGTGTCTCATAAACAACCCCCCCAAAATCTGATTGGTCTAGATACAATCATAAATCTGATTGGATCTTGGATCTTTGATCAATCAGATATTGGGGGTGGGTTTAGGAGTCACTACAAATAGTGAATGTTCAGTAAGGAGAGCTAGTTTTAGTTTTGCATTTCACTTGAGATGTTATAGCTTTGTTCTGAGGCATGCACTGGGATATAAGCTTATTGAGTGATTCTGGCTGGGTAGCTTGAACGGGCAGCCCTTAGTTCAAATGGCTCTCAATTTAGTTCTCAGTAATTGGCTTTCTGTATCTAAGATAAAAAAACATTTTCAAGAAAAAGTTTGGTTTGCTGTCCCAACTAAATATTCAACAGGAGATCTGAGTAACAGAGCTATTGATGTATTGGAATATCTGGTTCCACAATTTCACCAGAAATAATCTTCAGTAATAGAACAGAGGGAGATGATTGCAAACCAGTCTAGAGAGCAACATGGTAATTAAAGGGACATCAGAAACACATGCAGCAAAGCCGAGTCTGAATAAATTCAAGTGTAAAAGCAACCAGTGTGCAATAAATGCAGCCCTGCTTGTAACAACTGTTGTGTCTTACTATAGAGGAAACAGCAGCGATCAGCACTCCATTCCAAGCAAGGAAATGCCTGGGTGCCATTCAAAGGTTTCAGACCTGTGAGTGCCTTCGTAATTCTATGTATATATATAAACGTTTGCTGGGTGTGCACACAGTCTCTTATATTTCAGTTGCCTGGTGCTGCTGACATATCCCAAATATATAAATGATATTCAACAAGTATCAGCGCTACTCAGGTTCTTCAATAAGTGCTTTATTTAAAGTGCTTTTGTAGCAAACATTGCCCTCAGTGCAAAAATAAGCGACGTTACGGCCGTTATCTATTGGCCTTTATCAAGCTTCCAACAACATGCAACAACATGTAATTTTCTGTTTTACCCTTTAAGTATTGAGTTTGTATAGATGTTTGTTACATATGCATTTGACTTAAAAAAGGAACCAAGCGTTCTGAAATGTCTGTGTGTAAACATATGGCGACAATATAAGCTTTTATTTGCAAAGAAAAACTGTGTGCGACTCCATTTCTTCATTTTATATGCTTCAGGAATTGCCTGTTTGGAGTTACGCACTACTGGAAGCCATTGAGTGCTACCGTCTTGCCATTTATTGTCTATATATATATTACAATATCAGATCATGTAGTTCTAATGACTATAGAAGTAGGGAATGGTTTAATGTAAAATCCCAGAATCCCAGGTGGCACTTGCAAATCAGTTGCTCAGATTCTGCATGTTTAATTAATACCGTACATACTCGAGTATAAGTCACATTTTGCAGGCTTTAAATTTAGCCTGAAAACCTAACCTCGACTTGGGTCAAGTCCTAATTTAGATCCAAATTCTGCAATTGTGGATAGTAACCAGTAGGTGTTAACCTGCATTAAAAATTACAGGAGCTGATCAGCCTTTACACTTCCTGCTTCCTGTAGTCTGGCTGCTGGACTCACTCAGCACTGTCACTGCTCATCTGGGTTCTGTAAATTTGATGGGTCTCCTAAGATTGGGGCAAAAAACAGCTGCTAGTTTAGTGCAAATGACAGATTGAAACTACAACTCTCAGGTGACATTTTTACTTATTGGGGTCAGAGAGTCCTTCACTATATGGGGGTCAGAGGGCCCTTTACTATATGGGGTCAGAGTGCCCATTACTATATGGTGGTCAGAGGGTCCTTTACAATATGGGGTTCCGGAGAATTGTAAATGATGGTAAGATTAATTAAAAGATTACTGAACCTTTCCACTTCACATGTTTAGAAACTGCAACTCCCAGCAACAAAGCATGCTGGGAGTTGTAATTTCCAAATATCTGGAGTGCCAAGGAATTGGAGGTTACTGGTACTGGATTTGGCTTTTATTGTATGGGATTCATGTCTGGGAATTCTGCTGTCCATTTAAAGGGCAACTTTAGCTACAAAACAATACTGAATCAGAAGGCAGTAGTGGTCATAATTTCTACCCTCGGCTTATACTCGAGTCAATACATTTTTATAAATTTTTCAGGTAAAAATAGGTACTCGGGTCAACTTATACTCGAGTATATGGTAAATTCTCCATATGGTAAATGGAGAAAGGGTTATTTTAACCATTATGCAAAACCCTTCTCCATAGACTGTAAGCACACTGCCCACTATAGGAGGAGTAAAATCAATTGCTACACCCATAAGAAACACAAAAATGAAAATAACTTGAAAACTGTTCCAAAAAAATAATGAAAGTATATGGCAAAAGTACAAAGGATCGTGCTCCCTACACTACAGCAAAAAAATAGTTTTGGTGGTGGACATGCCCTTTAACAGAAAGATCCATCCACTTTAATTTATTTTCCCTATCCCCACCTCTTATGCCAGGAGGTACCTTTTCCAGGATGAGCCATTTGATACCTTCCGTTGAGGCATTATGGTAAGTAAGAAAATGTCTTGCAACATTCGTAAGCTTATCCAAGCGTTGTTTTTCGAGAGTGGATGTGCGTATATTCGATACATGTTCTATGATCTGGTCTTTTGCCTTTCTGGATGTCATGCCAACATATTTCTTCTGGCAAGGGCATATTAGTGCGTAGATTACTGATCAGTGGAACAATTCGAGTATGTTTTAAATTCATTTTTTTTACCAAAGCGATCAACTATGTGATTTGACTGTTGCGCAATGTTGCAGATACAACAGTGTCCACACTTAAATCAGCCCCTCATAGTTTGACTCTCAGCGTTGGCGCTCGTTTATAAATAAACGTAGGTTTCTTTGGAATTAATCCTGCGATAGATCGGTCACTCATGAGGATATTCCAATTGTTTAAGATGTTTATTTCCACCCCTTTTTAGTTCACATTAAATAGCGTAATAAATCGTATCTGATTTTCTGTGTCATATTGTTTAGGTTGTAAAAGGTTTTCCCTTTCTATTTTCAGGGCTCTTTTATAAGCTCTCTCTATTTGACTGAGGGAATAACCTCTTTGCCTGAAGCGATATTTCATTTCATTTGCACTCATTTTAATAGTATTCCGGTCGGTACAATTCTATCTGCCATAAACGATAATAATCTGAACATCAGGCTGATATGCAGTATGATTTCTCAGAAGTTAACTTTCTTGATATTACAATAAGGAAAGACAAAGGCATCCTGAAATGAGATCTTTACCGCAAAGACACAGCAACCAATAGTATACTACATCATACTAGTTTCCATCACCCAGATGTGAAAAGAATCGATTCCATTTGGTGAATTTTTAAGGTTGCGTAGGAATTGTACCAACCGGAATACTTTCAGAATGAGAGCAAATGAGATGTAGCAAGCCAAAAGGTTATTCCTTTCAAATAGATGGGTTTAAAATGATTATCTTACTACACATATTTAATGGTGGTCACAATGACACATTTGACTATTTTTTGTAATTATTCATATTTTATACTTTTTATCCAAATCCATGTCCACCCTTCTACATAACTTTTGATATTATGTACTGCTCCCTCCCCCAGCCCCAACAGCATTAGTATTCACAGAAAGTGCCCCGATCATTACTTACCATGCCTCTCTCCTTTGCAGCACTGCCCGGCCCTCTGCTTGCACGGAACTGCAAGCAGGGGGCGCGACCGGCAGCCACGTCCGTCATTGGCTGAGAGGCAGCCAATCACGGAAGCGGCTACTGGGAGTTCAGAATGGCGAAGGAAAGAAGTAAGGTTAGTAACTATTGGGGCACTTTCTGTGAATAATACTAATGCGGTTGGGGCAGGGGGACAAAGCAGTATATTATATCAAAAGGGTTTGCAGCTAGGGTGAGGGAGACAAAATCAGGAGGGAGGGGGGGGGGCTGAACTGTGCATGACATTTTTCTCCCGGAGGGGAGACAGGAGGCAGAGTCCTATATGAACTCTGCTATCCTCCTGCTGGACAGTTTTTGGGACTTTCGGGGGGGATTACAGGGGAACCATTTGGAGCTGGGACGTGAGGTAAGGATTTTTACTCACTACATAGTGGGGCCAGTAGTGGGTTAAATTATAGTAATTATAGTTGGGGGTGGTGGTGGACATTTGTATTGGTAATTATAAGGTTATTACCTCCCCTTCTTTTTGTTTGTCTGCACGCCATGCAGACTGACATATATGTGCTCCCACTATCTGAAAACATTTTTAAATTGTGTTTTTTTCGTTCTTCAGTTTTTAATGTATATCTAATAAAATTGTTATTTTTAACTCTATTTGTCCTCTGGATTGTGCCTCAGGATAGGGGGATACTTTTTTCTTTCTCTTTACAAGTATATTTATACCCCCATTTATCCTTCCTACACATCTGTAACCTAAATGTGCATCACATCCTTAACCTAGCAAATTGGGAGTGTCATTACATACTGGTAGCAAACTGGGAATGTCATTACATACTGGTAGCAAACTTGGAATTTCATTACAAAAGTTTAGCAACTGGGAATTTCATTATATACTATTAGCAAACTAGGAAATTCATTACATACTGGTACCAAACTAGAAATGTCATTACATACTCACTCACTTACAGCCAACACGAATGGGAGGGGGGAGAAGAAGTCAGAGTGTAGGACTACAGCTTAGGACTTGTGCAAACTTTTACTGAAGGGGAGGGGGAAGGAGGGGGGAGTTAAAGCTCTGGGA
The DNA here is from genome assembly GCA_019447015.1 of Hymenochirus boettgeri. Lineage (NCBI taxonomy): Eukaryota > Metazoa > Chordata > Amphibia > Anura > Pipidae > Hymenochirus > Hymenochirus boettgeri. The sequence goes on along the minus strand of CM033473.1, from coordinate 51,669,603 downwards.
TTGGTTCCATTTTATAAGGTGAGTTAAGCTTTGTGTTTGTGCGAGTCTGACGTCATTGTGCATGCATAGATAACATTTACAATCGGTAATTCAGATTCAGTCACTTGTGTTAGGAAGGCTTGCGTTAGGAAGGCATGTTCCTTTGAATGTTTTAATATAGCGACGCCACTACCTTTAATAATCCTACCAAATCCTGTTTACATTAGTGTGCACATCCAAGTAACTAATACTTGGTCAAAGCACCTGTTGAGTTTATTACAGAACTTGGTAGATTTGGTATGTCTGGGCTTGGAAATTTTTATTTGTAAAGTTGCACAACAACAATGGAGAGATTCATTATTGTTAAACGTCCTGTCCAGCAATGAAGAGACTTATCAGACCTAGTCCCTTACTGCTCTGCTGCACTACTCCTCTCTGCTTCCTGTCAGTCAAAAGCGTGATCATGCCCAATTACCTGACAGCCACGCCCAGGAAGCAACACACTGATGCTGTTTGTGCTTAAAATGAACTTGCAACAGCATCGGGAGGCAGCACCCAGGTAGCATGGGACCGGGTCAGGTAAGTTTCTTCAGGGGTATCTTTCTTAAAAACAAACAATGCGAAAATTAGGTTTATTTTATTTTATGGCTGGACATGCTCTTTAAAATAAATATAAGATGTATGCAGCCCAATGTAATATTTGGTTAACCTAGGTTTTATACTTACTTCATGGGAAATAGAACAGCCATGGGGGTAACTAGGAATCACTGGGCCCCCCAGCAAAACTAAGATGGGGCCCCTATCTGTGTTTCATCCACAGTGGTTTTCTGGGAGGAGGCTATATTTGTCATAAGAAAAATAAGAAGTTGGGGCCCTGCACAGAGCTCCCAATACAATACCCATTGAGTTGAGTTTTACTCTACCTTATAGCACAAAACTTCATGGGGTATTGTAAGGGGTCTAAGAGGACTTATTTGGTTAGTAATGCATCTGGTAATGTGCTAAATGGATCAGTTGGGGCCAGGTAAATTACAAGTGACCATTTTTTTTTGTTTTAAGGGTGGAAATGCCCTTTAATCTATGGGAACAAAGTAATCTGCTGATCGGAGCACATGCAATCTACTACATGATGTAGTGTTGCCTTGCCCTAAAAGACATGTACTCCATAAGGTCTTAATTAGGAACTTGAATTTATGGCATTTCTATGTAAAACTTGATCATAGAGATTTACCCAGATCTGCTGTCTCTTTAGGCAGATCTCCCTTCGGTACAGGGGAGGACTGGGACCTTTGGGACTGGAGGGCAATTTCAACCTTTCAAGGTAGAATGCAAAATGTTTGACCATGCCCACTTTGCTAAGGTTACACACACTTTAAATTACGCCTGTTTTTAAGACGACTTTTCCCATTTTACATGGTTGCCTGCAACATTTTCAAGTGTATGATGTGGTTAAGATAACTAACAGGCTAATAAACTGGAGGGCTGACTAACATTGGCTAAAGATCTGGAGAGCTGATAACACTGGGTAATGATATGGAGGGCTGACAACACTGGCTAAGGATCTGGAGGGCTGACTAATGATCTGGAGGGCTGTTGTAACAGTGGCTAATGAAGTGGAGGGCTTACAACACTGCATAATGATCTGGAGGGCTGACAACACTGGCTAAGGATCTGGAGGGCTGAATAACACTGGCTAATGAACTGGAGGGCTGATTAATAATAAATGTAATTATATAACTGAGACCCACCATATATTGCTCTGCTCTCAGTTTCCTTCAATGTGCTGTCCAGACTGTCAGTAAGTAATCTGCTAAACTTTAGACACTGCTGTGCTACTTCTATTAATCTGACAGTCTGGAAAGGAGTAACTTATTAATAGCTTTTGTGGCAGCCCAAATTTTTTATTGGAGACCAGCCCGGGGGGCATTTTCCCCTCAGCCTACTAGGCCAGTCCTCCCTTGGATAGGTAGGCTATTCTGTATCTTGTATAACATAGGCAACCCATGAAATTAACAGAGTCCGTGCAATGGGGTGGGCATGGCTAAACATTTGTAGCCTCATTTATCTGGGAGCGCTGCAACCCCTCAGCACTCTCTCCTGCCCTTAAAGTTGGGCTAACCCGTTTACAATCGGTTAGCACGACTTTAAGCCTCGGTTTGCGGGGGCAGCACGAGAACTCGAAGAGACTCTTTGTGGCTGTTTCACCTAAGCATTTAACGCTAGCTGATAAACTACGTGCGAGTGATATTCACCCAGAGCCACGCAGCCTATGGTAAATCCGCTACGGGAGATTTGCCCAGAGAGCTTGCAACTTGGTGAATCTCCCTGTTGGTCTCTATCACTACAAGACATGAGTGCTAATGTTTGAGCCTCAGTAAGAAGATAATGCCCATAGCAAACACCCAGGAATAGATTAGGATAAAGCTTTTGTTTTTAAAAGTAACAATCCAAGGGTAACCCCCCAAACAAGTCTAATAAAATCTCATTATTCTGGCAATGGACCTGGAATATTGGTATATTGTCAAGCCTGGTTGGGTCCCAAAGTTCATAATTTTAAGGACAATGAATACATATTTGGCTGGGGCTTTGTTAGGTCTCTTATTATAAAGCTGGCAACCACACCAAAAGCAAATGAAGCTGGATAAATGGGAATTTATGAATTAAAATAAATGAACTTTTCCTGGAATTCCCAACATGCACTTTCCAAGCAGATTCAGGGAGTATTTATCTCCTGTACCATTGGGATAAATTATGCAACTGTAAATACCAAGGCTAATGGTACAAAAACATTGTTTATATAAGACTAAAAAGCCACATTAACGTTTACAGAGAAGGAGATTCACCAAATGGGATGTCCCAAAGGCAAAAGGGCATGAAAGTCACTCCAAACATTACTAATGGACATGACATTGGCCTCCTTTGCAAGATGCAGAGAAAGACCTTTGGGTCAAAAACTGTATATTAAAACAATGTATTATTTGCCTTAGTGTGGAAAAAATGATATACCGTTTCACTTTAATAAAATCCATCAGTACAGAAAACTCTCCCCTTACAAACTCATCCCCCCATAATTTCCTTACAGTTCTAGTCCTTTCCTTTAGCAGAGGGAGATACAAAGTAACTTATTGGAGAATAATTCTGCTTATATTCCCGTGGCATTTGGAAACCTGGTCACATTGCGATCAACATATAAATGACCATAATGTCAATCACAAATCACAACCCATGAGCACTACAATTGACTCATCATTTATGTTGATTTGAATGTCAAATCACCATAATGTGGGCTCTGTATATGGCCACCATAACATTTTGCATGTATCTTTGATTAGAACTTACATTGAAAAATAGTGTAGTAGATTGTGACCTGTTAGGGTAGGCATACATGGGGAATCTTATTAAGATCAGTTCAATCAAGTTAATGGAAAGTTTGTGTATGGCCTTCTTTTCCATAGGCTGTCTGGTGATATTGGAAATTCTGTTGAACAGAAGGGGAATGAACCAATTAGAAAATCAACACTTGCGATATCTTATTGAAATCTGCTCAAGATAGCAAGATGGTGACATTTAATTGTCAAGATATGTCATATACATTTGTACCTTAAAACTAAATGGTTAATTTAACCCAAAACCTCTGGCCTCACCCCTTGGACTACTACAGATATTAAAAAATATTCCCTTTAAAGTACAGCTCCAATCTGACGCACCTCCTTGGTCCATGAACAGCAATTTGACAAGTAAGATTAAAGGGCAAAGAAAAGACAGCAACACAAGTTCAAAGGGAAAGTCAGTAAGGTAACATGTCAGAATAAAATTCAAGTCGGGTGCTGGTAGCCCATAAAATAACCCAATCTGATAACCTAGGACTTTTTATATTGGGATTAAGGTGACATTTTTATTATCATATAGATGTTTGTAATAAATGGATTTTCACACATATTATGTAGTGCAGTAATGTGTGCAATAATATGATAATATGTCAAGGAATGGGCATATTCTCTGGTTTCTCTGTTTTCAGCATTTTTTTGTCTCAAATCTTAACAACAAATAAAATTAATAAAAATAATTATCTGTATAACACTTATATAGAAATGATCAGTAATGGTTGTCACATGACCACTTTTACCCATACTTCACTTACTGTAGCTAATAAATATTCACGAGCAAAATTTTGTTGCCTAGGTTACGGATTACCCAAACACAATTACTTTCTTTACTGGTTTTTGTAGAGGAAGGACATTTTTTGGCATTTGGTGATATTTTGTGATTTTTTTGTGATATTTTTTGCATTTTTTGGTGATTTTTTCCGAGAGAGTTTGCAATGAAACGAAAAAGCGAGGAAAGCGCAGAGAGCAGAGAAGTTAAGAAAACAAAATGGAGCCATTGTGAGAAACATGGTGTTAAACGGAAATTAGAAAGTGAAGAGGAAGAGTGCGCAATGAAACGGAAACGCGAGGAAAGCGCAGAGAGCGAAGACGTTAAGAAATCTAAATGGAGCCAAATACAAGGCTTGTTAATCAAAATCTAGATCCTGAATATTAGAATAAATACAAGGCTTGTGTAATCAAATCATTTCTAGATCCTCATATTAGAATAAATACAAGGCTTGTTAATCAATAATTCTATATCCGGAGATTAAATAAATACAAAAGGCTTGTGTAATCAATCCTTTCCTAGATCCTCAGACATTATAATTAAATACAGGCTTGTGTAATCAATAAATCTAGATCCTGAATTAGAAGAAATACAAGGCTTGTGGTAATCAATAATCTATATTCCTGATATTAGAATAAATACAGGCTTGTGTAATCAATCAGTTTCCTAGATCCTCAGATTAGAAAATAAATACAAGGCTTTGTATCAATAAATTCTAGTCCTGATATTAAATAATAACAAGGCTTGTGTAATTCAATCGTTTCTAGATCCGTCAGATTAGAAATAATACAATGCTTTTGTAATCAATTAAATTTCTAGTATCCTGGAATTAAATAAATACAAGCTTTTGTAGACATCCTTCTAGATCCTGAGATTAGAATAAATCCAAGGCTTGGTGAAATCATTAGATAGATCCTGGATTACAGCTGGGTGCACACAGTCCCCAAATTGTCTTCCCTATAATAAAGTCTAATGTAAACTTGTTCATGACTGCTACATACCCTAACATTGTGTCCAACGCCCTATACTACGTATCAGGAGACACACACCTAAGGAAATGGTGGTCTGCAGTGTTCATTATTCGTTGGGATCAGAACAATGGTTTTGGCCGCTACACACAATTACAAAAGGACCATACGATTGGCACCAATTGAGGACTACTCAAATCAATGAAGGCTAAGTCTCCTAAAAACAACTTCCTGTGATCCACCCTGTCCTTTTATGTTCTATTAATATGCGATAAACCCAAACCAAGTTGTCTGTGAATCCTTCACCCTTTCATAGGTAGGCTGTTACGTAGTGATGTTTAGGCCACAAACTGTCAAGACCATAAGCAAGTTCTGTTATTTGTTGTGGCATATAAGTGATTAGCAGTGGCATAGGATCCACCATAGCACCATAGTGATTGCTTATGGGGATCAGAGCCCAAGGGGGCCCCAGCCAGGTCCCCTGCAACATTTCCATCCTACTGAAGAATAATGGATAAATCAACGATTTTAAAGTCCCCACAACCCCCTTTCCGTTTTACTTAACCCTTCAAATGGCTTCCCAGTCTCAGATATTCTACTTACAAAACTGCGGCTCCTCCATCCGGGATCGTGACCTTACACCCAATGCTGACGCCTGTTACATACAGAACGACACCCTCTGCTACTGGGCAATGCGTCATAACCAACATCATCAGAGGAGGGGTGTCCACGCCAGTGAGGGATCGGGGGGGGGTTATAGTACAACAAGAAATATCTAGGCCTGGTAAGCACTTTGAAAGGTTTGTGAAAGAGGGTTTGTGGCGGAACTGGGGACATAAAACTTTTCTTAGGAGGGTGTCCATGCCCGTTAAAAAAAACCTTCCCAGGTTGGGTTGAACTGCAACCAAACTGTTTATTTTTTTTTTTTTTTTTTTTTTTTTTTTTGTTTTTTTTGTTTTTTGTGTGGGTTGCTGGCCCCATCTAAAATCTTGCTCTGGCTCCCTGGGGCGATTCTGAGCTACGCCAATGCGGATAGAAGCACATGTGGGTGGGGAACAATTGGATTTAGTTTTCGTGTCCCAACTTTAAGCTGTGAATGGTCCTATTTTTTACTTGAGATCTGGAGTCCGAACGACCCGGCCAGATGTGGGTCCACAGGCCCTTGGCCAGTCCTCGTGGGGCTTTGAGTCTGGGAGGTTAGAATGTACTGGAGGTAAAACACATATTTCATAAGGCCCTTCCTTAGTGTTAGAATGACACAATTCTTACAACATAAAGGTTTTTACTTCTCTATGCCCGCAAGCGCTGTGTACCGAAAACCATGGTGCACATATCACTGCACCAATTAAAAATCACCCTAATCAGAAGTGAGTGTGCGCTCCTCTTTATATATGAATTGTGCCTTATAGTGAGGAGACACCAACTTGCAAGTTTAATTCTAAAGTTTCTAAAGTTCAAGTTTGTTTGTCTACTGCCTGATCGAACCCCTGTTTTGTCCTCTAACTAAACCCCTCTTTCCGTAGGGCCTCAAGAAGCTTCACGACTGCCTTTTGAGTACAGTATTGCAGACTGGTTTCCCCCAGGTTCGCTAGAATTGCAAATAACTAACTTCCAGAGCTGCAGTTCATACCAAGAAATGTAATTTTCATCAGAAAACTAGATCCAAAGAACCAGCCCCAAGAGAGCTTATTGCTTTGACACGCAGACCCTGACATGCTCTATTATTGCGTAGAGGATTTCTACTGGTTTGGACACTTAGAAACTGTAATTTAATGCACAAATCATTTTATTAAATGTATAGAAGTAGTAGGGATATACCAGTACAGCTGGGCCAGTGTAAGGGATATTAAATAACCAACCTTTTTATCTTGATTTTTGCTTAGAATTAAAAAAAAAAAAAGAAAATATTCTACTCATACTTCACATCTCTTTAAAATGTCTATGACTTGCTGGACTTTGCAAATGTGATAAATGTTTTTAGAATCTTCTACACAGGTTACACTAGTTTTCCTGTGAGAGAGTTACCGGCAATGCTCCTAATGCTAACTGCAAGTAAAAATTCATGCTCACATGGGGCTAAAATTTAAGGTCAATAATGTACTAGTGCATGTACGGGGTACTTTTACTATAATATATACCATGTATAATCTTCACAAAGGGTATTACCATACCAAAGCTCCTCCTATGGTGCTAGTGTGGCATTAAAATTACACCAACATCAGCATAGGGCGTCTATCTGTAAAAGAATAGTGTAATGAAATTCTCAGTTAATAAGAGGTGCAATGTTTGTTCCTTGCAGCATCCAATCAGTGTTTACTTTTTTGATGGTCTACTAACGGTTACTGGTGCATATGTTGCTACAAATTAAGATTCAAGCAAAATCTTGCAAACCGTTAAAGGAATATTTCACTGAAAAAGTGAGTTTTTCCTTTAATACATTTATTGAAGAATGGGAGGCAAAGGACCCTTTACCTCCCTTCTTGCTTCTATACTTGACCCAGGAGCCAAAACAATTTAAGTAAATTACCATGCGTACAATCCTCCTCCCGAACCACTGTCCGGCTTCAAGTTTCACTAACTAAAGGGCATTCCCCCCTTCCTATAACTTTTGACAATGTTCTTCTGCTCCCCCCGAGCCCATGCTATATTTGTATAGACTAAAGTGCCCGCGATAGTTACTTCCTTCCCCCTTTCCTCCCTAAACAAAAAGACAGCTGCCAGACCCTCTGCTTGCACAAAAAATGTGGCCTGACTGGCAGTAGCGTCTGTGATTGGCTGAGAGGCAGCAAATCACAGATGCATCTGCGGGTAGTCCTGAACGAGGAGGAAAGAGAGACGGTAAGTTCTATCGCGGAACTTCTTCTATACAAATATATCGGTTGGGGCTGGGGGAGCAAGGAGACATTATGTCAAACGTTTTTTGACCTGGGGGAGGAGACCAAATAGAGGGAGAGGGTGGAGAGGGAGAGGAAGGCTGCAGTGCGCCTGGCAAATTCTCCCGGAGGAAGACAGGTACAGAGTCCTATATGGACACTCTGCTATCCTCCTGTGGGCATTTTTTGGCCGTTTGGGGGGGACTACAGGAGAACCAGATGGAGCTGGGATGTGAGGTAGATTAAACTCACCTACACATTGGGGCCAGTAGTGGGGAGAATTATAGTTTTGAGGTGGAACAGCCCTTTAATTTCCAAGTATTTACTTATATCAAATTGTTGCTTTAATTGATACACAGTTAATATTATTACCTTTCATTCTGATTAAAGGTATGGTAGTTGCACTGTCCACTTCTTAAATTTGGTACAGCACTATGGGTGTATTGATAAAGGTAATAGAACCATGTGTGCGTAAAATGACGATTATAAGAGTAGGAAGGCAGTTCTGGCAGGATCGGTCAATTTTGTGATCGCATCGTTCAGGTAAGAAATCATTTCTAGTGTGTGTGGCCACCGTATTACAGACGCCCTGGTTTTCTGGATAGATCATTTTGACAAGTCGACGTAAGAAACATTGTCCTATTTGCCTATCATTATCAGTATTAGTATAATAAAACATTGATTTAAAATCATGCAGCGGAATTTTAAACTTCGGTGCAAAGCTGCAAAGAAATAGCTGTTGTCATAATAATGCTCCACTAGGTGGGCAGCAAACACTTTCAAACCATTAGCGAATCAATAATGAAATCGCCAACTATTAGAAATATCCAACACTTAGGGGCATATTGGGGTAATAGTCAGAGAAAGTAGCGAAATTTTCGCATTGCCTTTCGCGTGGTGTTTTCGTCCAAAAGACAGTTAACGCTATTTATTAAAGGTAGCGTTACGAAATGGCGAAACCGTTTCCTCCGCGAGCTATCGCTAAAACCCTTTTTGCCGTTACTTATCGCAATGGTAATTTTTTACGAAAAGGCAAACGCGATTTATAAAGAGAGCGAAAGGTGGTTTTTTGCGTTCAAAAAGCGAAAGATTACGGTGCGACCCTGAAGGGTGAAAAGTCATTGTTTTGAGCGACACGAGCATTCTAATGGGTATATGCCTTGAAAAGCGATCCGCGGCATTAGAATGTAATATGCCTTGGAAAACGACATTAGAAAGGCGTCGCCCATTAGATCGTAATATGCAGACGAAGTATTAGGAAAGGCTACCGCGCATTGAGAAAATCGAACGCACATTAAAAGCGAACGCACATTAGAAAGGCGAACGCACAGTAGAAGGCGAAACACAAAGGCGACCGCGGCATTACTAAATGTGAAATATGCCTTGGAACACAGCTAACACGCATTAGGCGAATGTCAGTGCAAAACGAACTTGATCCAATTGAAATTCCGAAAAGATTGACCTAAAAAAAATAAGACAATGCTGACTTCTTGTAAATGTGAGGGGACCATTCTGACTTGGACAACCATTTTTCTAGTGGGCTTTTCTGGTTTCGAATGGTTTTCGCAATGCATTCTTCTTAGATGCTTAAGTTTTCGCTGAATACTTTCAGCCGCGAAGTGTGTTTTGGTGTTTTCGCTTTTTTTATAAAAAGGCAAACGAGCCGCGCAAATGGCCTATTTTTCGCTGCTACGTGCTGCGCTGAATTATTAGCGAAAAGACAGGAGTCCTTTCATTATATGCCCCTTAAAAAGATGAGGTTTTATCCAGCGCCATATTGCCTCTGAGGAAATCTCCCTGCCATCCTTTAATTTTGGATTTGTGTCTTTCAGTATTGTACCTTCAGTTACAAAACTGAAATGGAGCAAAAACTCGATATTGATTTGGTTCTGTCTTTTTGTGTACCCGCACAGCCTCGCAAACAAAGAGGCTTAAGAGTTGCTAACTGATTAGAATCGTTAGCATGACCCTATTACCGAGATGAATGCAATGTTTATAATATAGCGTGATGAATTTGGGGTTAACAATCGGGTACTACACCCGGGATGCCCGACGCTGGGGGCCCCACTAAGCGCCCTGAGCACTGTGACGGACTAGCATGGAGATAGCTCCGCCCCCGGACCACCTGCTCCCCCAACACACCCCTTGTCACACCCCACCGTGGCTCTGTCGGGCCGTGAAAAACTGCCGGCCCGGGCAGCCGGTTGGTAATCACTGATCTACACCATAACTCTTGCTAGGTCGAATCTCTAAATGGAAAAAGATTGGGGTTCTAATATAGGTTCTAGTAGGATAACAGACTAAATGTGGTAATGGTAGTTCATTGAATAGTTTTTTTTTGCCTGTAAGATGGACTAATGGACATATGTCGTCACTTTGTCAACTTCAATTACTATTTCCTATGTAAAGTTCTGTGGCCAGCAACCTGGGTAAACTCTGCAACCGTAATGCTTGAATTAACCATGACCCTAATTCCACACCCCAAACCCCCACAAATTGACAACTGTATCTAGCAATTTTTGCTTTTCTTATATTAACAATTAAGACAAAAGCAGATAAGGTTCTTGGTAAACCTGTGAATACTGGTCCGATTCAACAAAAACAGCACTAAAATTACAATTACTATATATTTTAAAATTTATATAAATAACTTTTTCTCAGAAATCTCATAGTTCGCAGAAAAATTATGGGTTCTAAAAAGAAACAGTCCAAAAAACGCAGCAGAGGGGCAAGCTCAGAGCATCTTCAAGGAGTGATTCCATGAAATGTGAGCAGCGTTGATCACACACACACTCCTTTCCGCACACATCCCATTTTTTAAAGGCCATTCCTATGTTAAAGGTATCTCTCCACTACGCCACATACGTGAAAGCAAGCGCAGGACCTTTAGAAGCGCGCGTTTGCAGTAGTTTCTCTATGTTTTCCTGTCTGCTCCGTGACTGTTTAATTAAAGAACGGGCATATTTATATAGGTCCATTAACTATTTTTCGCCATGTTGTAGCCAAATTTACCACCCGAAAGTTGGCTATTTATAAAGTTGCAATACCATTGGCGAAAAGTCTTGCCGCGCTGGGAACAGGGGGGTGTCGGGTGGTGGCGAGGTTTTGGGTGTCCATGTCGGCTGTGCAAGTGTGTCCCACTAGAGCGGCATTAGCAGGGGGCCCTCCCTCATCTCCACAGCCAGGACCCCGTCACCCCACCCGGGGCATTTAGGAAGATCTTTGTTTAGGAGATTGGGCAGGTGAAGTATGATTTTTGTATTAAGCTACTATTCATTGACTACCAAGGTATGTAAGTGCTCCCTGAGCCAATTTTCATCTGGAATCTAGAGCTTGAATGGTTTCTCCAATCTATTTCAGATGTGGAGTATGGATTCTTTCATATGAATCGGGTTCTATTTCCAATTTTTTCCAGTGTTTGAAAACCTACTGGGAAGACTTGGACAGGACAATTGGTTTTACATTTTATATTATGATCTGTACTATCAGGTATGGGGCCCATATTTATAACGATCCCGTAACGCACACACTCGTAGATTTACGATCCCCCAGAGTATCCATTGCAGATTTTACCGTCATGGTTTCCTACGAACTAACCGTTGTTAATTAACGAACTTCGCTGTTAATGCCATTGTGGCCGTACATTTACAGCCACTGGTCATAAATTAACAATGTACTGTGGTATCACTAACTTGATACCACACTTTAATAAATTACCCGTGGATACCCATGTATGGACACCTTAAATAGCATGAGCAACCTTTTCTATCTTTCATAATATCAAAACAGAGTATGCAGTACTACACCATTTGCCTAATATAATGTGTGATACTATATGAAATACTTTTTATTTACCAACCGAACACATTTAATAAGGCTGGAAGCCTTAAACCTTTAAAACACTTTAAAAGCCTTTAGTGTTTCTTTGTCATTCTGCTTTAACATCCTCCAAGTCTAAGGTGGCAACCACCTAAGTTTCCCATAATGTAGCCGTCAGTAGTCCTTACGTTGTTGGAGTGTTTTCATACTACTAAGGGTCCGGGGTGATTTTCGCCCCTTGTGCCACTTTGAAAAGTCGAGATGCAGCCCAATGGGAAGACCACTTCTTTGTAAAGGCGTCCTTTCCATTGGCTACATCCTGACTGCAGAAGAGAAGTATTACGCAGCAGCTAGGTAAAAGTACCCGGGGGATGAAGAGGGTTCTACATGGGCACATGCGGTATGGAAGAAGATGAGAGAGGGAGAACGTATATTTGCCCTTAAACTCCTTTCTAAAATGATAATACAAACAAGGGCAGTTATAACAAGGACCAATCAGTGAATGGTGTTTTCTCGGTTCGCATGCAATATTAAACTGTTGGTGGGAATGTCCATAAGCATAAAATTTGGCTACATTCTAAAAATTGGTCAATAATCCACTACACAAACCCTGTCCTTGGACCTTTGTGCAATGTATTTATTTTAACAAGTCCACTGTCGTGAGTACGTTGATATCACAATGAAGAATAACCCTCTCAAGCTCCTTTACAGAGAGCTGAGCAACAAATTTGCTACCCATTAGCTGGCTTTAAAATTACCCGAGCAGCGACACACAGCCAATTCAATATCGTGTATTGACACTTTCCCTTATGATTGGTCATACAGAGTCCACATACAGAGCGATGAACAATACTGCAACGGTAAAAGCTACATAACCCTTTACATAATGCTCCAGAGTGGTGCTTGTTTTTGAAGTTTCTGCTGCTGTTTTGCACTTCTTTGCAATCTTAAGGGTGTACCTATAATTAAAGATAAGTGAAATAAAGTCAAAACCCAACCCCTTCCCTTACCTGTTACAGAGAATAACGTGGTAAAATGGCAATTATCAATTGCAACCACCAGTCAATGATGGTCTTCTTAACTCCCCTTGGCATCTGGCTTTCCGTCCCGTAACAGGAGGGCAGATGGAAACAAGGCTGTGGCTCCCGGTTGTGGGGACCCTAGAGTACCTGGGCTGCTTAAGGGAGGGAGAAATTCTTTTTGATAGGATATATTAAAAAACCACGGCCTTAAACTCAGGACAAACGCCAAATTGTTTAAAATGGCTATGGTGTGAAATGATGTGCAAATGACCTTCAATTTTGTTAATTCTAGATAATTGTCCCAATTAATTTATCACATTGAACTGTAGTTTAGTCAACTTATATTGGTAATATTTAATACAGTCTCCTGTTTCCCTGTCATTGGATGTTTTATTCTATTCCATTTGCCCTGTCGTTAACAATGGTGGGAATTAAGGGAATGCTCACCCCCCCAAACCCTAGCAGTCCCTTTTTTAATTTTGGTTTATAATGTCCCTAAATCAATACTTACAAGTTCACGATCCCGCTGCTTCCTCCTCTTCTCCACGCTTCTGTTCCATTCTTTTTCCGTTCCGCCAGCACAGCATTGGAGGCTAGTCAGACATGGGAAGTCAACCATTGGCTGTGACATCACTGTCCTGTCCGAGACTGATTACCTTACATGTAAGCCAGAGTCGCTGCGGCGGTGATAGAGACGCTTTAGTAGATTCTCTCTTGCTGGGATCAGATTTATTAACTTTTTTAACTAGGTTTTGGGGGGGTTTCTGCTAACATATTAAATTGTTTTTCTAAGGGTAACACTACCCTTTAAATCAGATTCTATTGGCCTAGATACTTCTGGTTCTTTTACGGTGATGGATCAACATGACTGAACACCAGGGATTAGTACTGTTGGACGCTATGGATACAGATGTAAATTAGAGAACGGTTAGGTGATAAAAACAAGTGTTACAAAGTTGACCAGAAGAAGACGTGCCTATGGAAAGTGAATGCAGTAAGTGTTACTGGGGAATGTCTAGGAACAAATAAGATCTGGACTAAACTCCAAATTTGCAGGCTTGTCAATGGGAAGTACAAAAATGAAAAAAAAGAAAAAAAACGCGATAAATAAAAAAGAAAAGAACCAAAAAAAACCAACCAAAATTTATGTCGTGATAAAACACAATGCACAGCTTAAAATAAAGCACTAGGCCCCCTCACCTATCCCTCGATTTGGCTTTGTCTCCTTCTCCCCGTCCTTCCGCCGCTCTCCCCGTATGAAAGCTTTGTGGGGCAACGCAGAGCTTAGAAAGGCCAGCTCAGGCTTTACCATGATAGCGTCGAAGCGGGGACTTCTTCTGCTTAAGTAAAGATCCTGACTAGGGATAGCATTTCCAAGTGTTTAAGTATCATACAGTGCCAGTGTCTATTTGGTGATGTAAGCCCTGATATGACCATCTGGCTACCACGCTATCCGTTTATTATCTGTACACTGTATTGTGGTCAATACAGTCAGCAATACGTATTTTCTAAATTCAAAGTTTTTCTGATGACCAAACCACAAAAGAGGTTTTTACCATGCGCACCCGAAATAGCTCTCGACGATAGAGACGGCTAGTTATAACCGAATGGGAGACCTGAACAAAGACTGTTTGATTACAAATCCTGCTCCATCATCCTCATGTTCTTTTCAGATTTGTTCTAACTTAGCTTGCAGAAGAATTAGCATTCATTTTAAAGGATTCTGGACTGTTTTATTAAGAAGCCTGTGCTCACATTGACTATAACTAATGCGATCTATTGGTCAGCCTTACTTATGGTTTCTAATTCATTGTAACTCCTGGTCTCGCACTGAAACAACAAATCATTTTTATAAGTTATCAAATATAATATAAACTATTATTGTGGGACATGGGTGAGCTCGCTCGCCACCACTACTTGTAACCATACCTCTTTTAAGCTCACTCCATGAAGGGTAACTGTCATTTAATTTTTGCTTCAATGAAAAATTCTCTCCCCCATATTAATACCATTCCACCAAGTGTTTGCATGCGATATAATTAGTCTTGGTATGTATATATCCCTCCCAAAATTAACTTGCTACTGTTGGCATCTGTGAATAGTATATTTCTTCTCTGAAATCTGGGGAGCATTTTTCACACTTAGAACCCAAACTACACCGGGGGTTTTGTTGGTACACATCAATTTTTTTTTTTACGAAGTGGACTATCCCATATATTAGATATGAAACCCATAGTAGGATTTTAGTTTCGTGCGGATTCTCCCAACAGTTTTCTCTTTATAAAACGTAATTTGCATAGAACGGACTTTAATAAAGCCCAACGGGGCCCATCTTTATGTATTCAGTTAGATTCACTGTACTTAAAGTTTAAGTTCTTGAAGACGTTCGTCCCTAGTCACTCGCTGGTTTTGCTTTCTCAATTCAGAATGACTTGTCAGAATCGTGGGCATTATGTACCCTGGAAAATCACAATTAGCATTCAGGGGCGCGGGGCGTTTGGGGGCCGTGAAGTGTTAGGGACACGTCGTGGAATTGCAAGTGTGTGATTGCATTGTGGCTGTATTATAGGAACTTGCCTAGTAGTGTACAAAAAGCATTGTAAATCTGCACCAGCTCCATCCGTCAATATACCGTATTAGCGATACTATTTTTTAAATATGGCCCATATTCTATCTACAATAATATACATATATATATAATAAATATTAATATATGGCCCCTCACTATGTAGATCACTTAACCTACTCTGTTCTGAAATGTCTAATTAGTATGCTGTATACTGGTTCTACATTCCCATTCATTTTTTGTTAATTCTCTTGTTCAATTGTGTGTTGTAACAGACTATCTAACCCGCATACAAAAAAAGTATAGACTGTTATATACTCTTTTTTGTTTGAACTAATGTTAGTTTTCTTAATAGATAAGCTTTTGGGAGCTTCAGCCCTTCCTCATATCTTTACCATATCTGATCTTCACAAAACGTTTACTGTGCAGAACACATATTACCATGGAGTTGAGACTAGTAAATAAACAAACATTAAAAGCACATGTCTTTTTGCAATCACTCTTCTTGGGTTGACTTATGGGGACCATATTATAACGCCACGGTATAGCTTTTAGAGATTAGAGACCACGGATTAACAATCTTCAATGATGAGTTCGTAAATTTAGCTAACCGATCGTAAATCTACGATAACAACATTTGGTCGTAAGTGTATGATTGCGATCATAATTAAACTAACCCCTGGGTATTGCTAAAAAGCAGACCAGAACCCGCTTTATAAATATGGCCAATGGTTCCAACCCGCTATGGCCTATAGAGTTTATATAAGGAGGTTCCTGTTTTCACAGAGCTGGGAGAGTTGCATTATAATTACACCACCATTTGTGGTACACTCTGGTTCATCAGACAAGTGCAACAGAGTTTGGTTACTCTGGACTTGGCATGGGTAACAGTGGAGGGTTTCAGCAGCCTGATTATTCTGCATCTTTCTCCCAGAGCGGTTGTTTGTTTTTTAGTGTGATCCTATGAAAAGCAATACATACCCAAGCCTTCTGTTAGACTGAATTTTGCTGAGGTAGGAAAATCCCACAGGTGGTGTTAAATGGAGAGGAAACCATTTTAGCATTTGACATCAGTGTTGTGGTTTTACTTCATCATTTTAATTAGATTCTAATCTCTTCTGATAATTAGATTTAAAAAATTACGTACAATCCCCGGATGTATTTTTCATCCACAACTTTCCTTTCCTCCTCACTGAAGACCCCATAAGTAGCAGCTTTCGGGAGTCCATAAGCCCCCTTCATCCAGGTTGGATGAGGTTTAAGACTCCCGAAAGCTTATTAATTTTTTTTATCAATTAGGCCAATAAAAGGTACTCAGCTCTACATCTCTCTCTTACTTATGGCTAACAGGGTACAACCCTCAACTATTCCAATAAGTAGCATCACCATCGGAAGTTTTCAGAGCTTTCTATTAATGGAAAAAGTGCATAGCGATTTATGTGTATCATGGTTGCCATACGTCCATATTTGAAAGGGATTGCCCTGACTGTAAGGATAAATCCCGAGCACCCGCAGTCAGCCTGAAATACTGCCCAACAGAGGAACTGAAGCCCTGCCACGGAATCCCATCACACACGTTACGCCCTAACTCTGCGCTCCTCTGCTGCCGTCTTGTCCAGTCTCCACCTCAAAACGCTCGTTATTTCACGTGACGTCAATGCCATGCCCCCTCCCACTTGGGGCACCGAAATCTGAACACCTGTGGTGGATAGATATTCTAAAAAGCATTATGTAACTGTTCATCACAAAGATATCCAAGACGTGATCTCACAGTATGAGACAGAGCTCTCGAAACATTTTTAGATCTAATCACAAAAAAGCTGAAAGACCACATTTTTGGAAGGAAATGTGTGTGTTTGTGCTGCAGATTTTAAAACTCAATAATGCCAAGATGAGGACATTGTTGTTTTTTTACTTACCCTTTAAATAATGGGCTGTCACATGAATTAAAGGCAGGTCAGTTGGTGTGTGTACTCGTGTCAGGTTGGGAGATAAAAGACTAACTCTTTTGATGATTATTTTTTTACTATACTTACCCTTTAAATATGTATGCCACATGAATGAATGGGTACCTGAGTTGGTGTATGTACCTGTGTCAGGTTGGAAGTTAAAAAACAAACTTTTTTGATTATTGATCAAAATTTATTTTGACTATAGTTATCCTTTAAGAATGTCTGCCATAGAAATGAAGAGTGTAAGTAGTGTGAGTACCTAACTCAGGTTGAGGGTTAAAAAAAAAACTTTTGGATGATTTGGTCAAAATTAGTTTTTTGACTTTATTTACCCTTTAAGTATGGCTGCCACAGTAAGAAGGTTGGGAGTTTAAAAAAAACTTTGTTGAGGATTAGTCAAAATTGTTTTTTCGTGCTAGAGTTAACCCTTAAATTGTTTGCCTGAAAAATGGAAGTGTAGGTAAGTAGGCTGTGTACCTGATCAGGTTGGAGTTAAAAAAGCAACTTTTTTGATGATTGTCAAAATTAGTTACCCTTAAGTATGGCTGCCACCGTAATGGAGGGGTAGGTCAGTAGGTGTGTGTATCTGTGCCCCATGGGGGTTAAAAAACAAACTTTTTTATTATTGAACAAAATCCGTTTTTTTGACTTAAGTATGGCTGCCACAGTAATGGATAAGTAAATCATTAGGTGTGTGACCTGTGCGGATTAAGGGTAAAAAAAAAACTTTTTTGATGATTGGTCAAATATTTTTTTGACTTTAGTTACCCTTAGGTAGGGCTGCAACAGTAATGGAGGGGTAGGTCAGTAGGTGTATGTACCTGTGCCACGTGGGGATTAAAAAGAAATTTTTTTGATGATTGGCAAAAAAATATTTTCACTTTGTTTACCCTTTAGGTATGGCTGCAACATGAATGGATAAGTAAATCAGTAGGTTGTGTGTATCTGGGTCTGTTGAGGGGTTGTCTTTTTTGTGTTTACAACCATAAAACTATTTTTTATTGAGGATAATCTAAATTATTTATTTGACTTAGTTCCCCTTAACGTATGGCTTCACAGTACTGATATAGTAATCAATAGGGTGTGTACCTGGGTCTGGTGATGGGTATGTCGTTTTTTGTGGTTACAACCATAAAACTATGTTTTTATTGAGGATAAAATCTAATCAGTTTTTTTTGGACTTGTTACCCTTCAGTATGGTCTGCCACAGTAATGGAAGGGTAGGTCAGTAGTGTGTGTACCCATATGAGGTGTTGGGGTATGTGTCTTTTTGCATGTATGACTATATAACTAACTTTCATTGATGATTGACAAAATATGTTTTTTTACTTATAGTTACCCTTTAAGTATGGTTCCATGGAATGGAAAGGTAGTCAGTAGTGGGTGTACCTGGGTCTGTGTGGGGGGTTGGGGTATCACCATTGTATTTATGACCAGGAAAAAACTGTTTTGAATATCCACATTTGAGATTACCATATAGTCTATGGTGGAAATTCGCCTATACGTCAACGCTTCCGCGGATTCCTTAGCTATGAAGATAACACCTTCTCCTATAAGCCCCCACACGTCCTGACCGATTTCATGTCTCTAGTCAAAAACTGTAGAGGAAGATACGGTCCAAAAAAAGCAGAAAAAGAAACGGAAGAAGAAAGAATGAAAGAGAAGAAACAGTAATTTGGCCTTTTTAGCCAAATTAATAACAGGATTTTGCTTTTTCAACTAAATTAATAAACAACATGGTGTGAGGATTTCTTTCTTTTATTTTAAATAATCTGACAGGGAGATCAATACGACGTATTGAAACTTAGGGGCATATTATAAAGGTTCGTTAACTTTTCGCGGCGTTTTCCGGCCATTAACGCATGATCGCATTTACCGCGATTATAAAGCCCGAAAACGCCGCGAAAAGTTAACGAAGCGTTAACCTTTCGCGCCGATACTTACCCGTTACCGCCGCTTCTATTTATAAAGCGTCGGTACGGGTTTCGCTCGGCTAGTATCGGCTGTTTTTACTTCGCCACCTTGAAGAGAGGCGAAGTCACGCTACTAACCTCCCGCGGGCGGGGATGGGACAGGCAACCCGTCGGCGGGTGGTCGCACCCCGCCCCGGGAGACACGCCCACCCGCCCACACCCCCCCGCGGCGGCAGCGGCGACACCCCCGCCGCGCCACTTCCCAGCAGCCCCTCCACCCGTTCCCCCCGTTCGCGCAATCCGGAACGGGAGGCTAAAGGGGCTGCCGGGAAGGGCCGCAGCAGGTGGTCGCGACCACCCGCCGCGCACCCCCTCCCCGGCAACCCCTCCAAGCCCCCCCCCGGCCGCTCCGGGAGGGGACGGGAGGGAGCCGCTGGGGGGGTGGAGTCTCCCTCCAGCGGGGCCCTGATAAGGGCCTTTTGGGCTTAGGGGGTCCCGCAGCTTCGAAGCACCCCCCTCCCCGCCCTTACAAGGGCCCTTGCGGCACTGACAAGTGCCTTTGGCGGGGGTCCGCGACTGAACCGGGACCCCCAGTGCGGCTCTTAAAAGAGCCCTTGGGCGACGTCTTCTTCTTCCAGTTCCCGGCACACCAGCTCCGCCGAGGCGGCCGACCCCCGAAGGTACCCCTGCGGCGCCAGGGGTACCCCCGGCGGGCGCCGGCGACCTCAACGAGCCGATGTTTCCGGCGTCTTGATCCGACGCGACGTCTTCGGCTGGCGACACCAACCCACTCAGGTCCCGATGCCAGGCAGACTCACTGCGCCGCAGTGAGCCCGCTGGCACCCGCCGCCTCACGGAGCCGATGTGCCAGCCCTTCTTTCTTCTTCTTCAGCCATCTACTGCGATGGCATCTGAGTTCCGCGGCGGAAAGCTCCTCTTTATATAGGTTTGCAGAATCCATAATCGTTTCTGATTGGTCAATTTTAATACTTGCTTTCATTAACCAATCAGATTTCAGAACTTTCCAGAACTCTGATTGGTTATGTAAAGCAAGTATTAAAAATTGACCAATCAGAAACGATTATGGATTTCTGCAAACCTATAGAAGAGGAGTTCCGCCGGAAACTCAGATGCCATCGCAGTAGAGGCTGAAGAAAGAAGAAAGAAGCGGCTGGCAACATCGCTCCGCTGAGGCCGGCGTGCAGCGGGCTCACTGGCGGCCGCATTGAGTCTGCCTGGCATCGGCGACCTGAGTGGGGTATGTGTCGCCAGCCCGAAGACGTCGCGTCGGATCAAGACGCCGGCACATCGGCCTCGTGTGAGGTCGCCGGCGCCCGCCGGGGTACCCCTGCGGGCCGCGGGGTACCTCTCGGGGCGGCGGCCTCGGCGGAGCTGGTGTCGCGGACTGGAAAAAGAAGACGTCGCCCAAGGGCCTTTTAGAGCCGCATCTGGGGGTCACGGTTCAGCGTGCGGACCCCCGCCAAAGGCACTTGTCAGTGCCGCAAGGCCCTTGTAAGGGCCGGGGAGGGGGGTCCCCGGTTCGAGCTGCGGGACCCCTAAGCCCCAAAAGGCCCTTCTCAGGGCCCCGCTGGAGGGAGCCTCCACCCCCCAGCGGCTCCCTCCCGTCCCCTCCCCGGAGCGGCCGGGGCGGGGGCTTGAGGGGCTTGCGGGGAGGGGGTGCGCGCGGCGGGTGTCGCGACCACCTGCTGCGGCCCCTTCCCGCAGCCCCTTCTAGCCTCCCGTTCCGAATTGCCGCGAACGGGGAACGGGTTGGGAGGGCGGCTGGAATGCGCGGCGGGGGTGGTCGCGCTGCCGCCGGCGGGGGTGTGGGCGGGGTGGGCGTAGGCCCCGCCCCCTTAGAGCGGCGTCGGGAAGGGTTATTTTAAGTCCCTTCGCGGCGATACTATATAGTATCGCCGCGAAGGGGCTTTAAAATTACCGCAGCACATCGCAGGCCGCATAGGTATCGCGGGAATAGCGCTCGCGTTATAAATACGGCGATAGCGCTATTTTCGCGCCCGCGATGTGCGCGGTAATTTTTTTGCGCTAACATCGTTCCTTTATAAATATGCCCCTTAGTCGTCAGTTATGTGTAGCTTCTTTCAGCGCATGGCCCGCGAACATTCGGTAGGCTTTGCGGTCTTTGGGGAAAGTCTTAAAATGTCCCTTGCTCCATGGTAGTCCCTATAAGGGTTGGCTAAGGCAAACCACAGTCCCATCGTTCTCTCTATGCTGTGTATATGCGTATATAGGGAGAACTCTCGAGACTGTGTGTTCAACTAAGTCTTTGGAAAAATGACAGACAGGATCTTGCAGATCATGTCAGTCATCTTCAACATCTTCCCTGTTTACCGGTTTAGGACTCCTATACAAAGTAACAAACTCCACTTCTAACCTCCTTACACCCTTCACCTCCCTGCCATGTCTTACCCTCATAGTCCCTCCAGATCTTCGTCTTCCCAAAACGTTCGTTTGTGGCAGTGCGACTGTTCCCCAAATCAGAATGAATTGTCTTTGCAGTTATTTGTTTTTCCTGTTTTTAGTATTGTTTTTCTTTCAATCTCTCAAGAGAAAGATTAGCTATTGCTGTATGGCCATAAATAAATTCATTTAGTAAATAACTGTACTTTATTGTGTCAATTGCATAAGCATTGTTGGAAGTGTTTGAAACAGAGGAACTCTGTGTGATTGTTGTTGAGCTCAGTCATTTACAATAAATCTTCTTTGCCACATGTGGGGGGTTAACAGAGCAGAGTAAAAAAA
The DNA here is from genome assembly GCA_019447015.1 of Hymenochirus boettgeri. Taxonomy (NCBI): domain Eukaryota; kingdom Metazoa; phylum Chordata; class Amphibia; order Anura; family Pipidae; genus Hymenochirus; species Hymenochirus boettgeri. The sequence continues at coordinate 51,647,593 of CM033473.1, read as the reverse complement.
TATCCCTCAGTATTCACTGTAGACACAATCGGGGTGACGTTAGTGTGAGAGCCAGACAGCTAAATGCGTTAGAGGTCAAAGACCTGGAGCCGCTGTTAGTGGCTGTTTGGATTTTAACTTTGCATGCATTAATCATATTACCTAATTCGGAAATGTAATCTACCATTTGGATGCTATATGGAACCACAACTGCCCATAAGACAACTTATATTTAAAGTTGGCAGTTGAATTGTTTCCTATATAAATGTTTCAATGTGCTATACGGCACTTGTTTTTATCACTAAGCAGTGATTATAACGGATGTCCATATTAAGCAGTGGTTATAACTAATGACATCACTAAGCAGTGATTATATGATGACATCACTAAGCAGCAGTTTAAGCTTAGGCCTGCTGTTCTTATATGAGTCATGTTCTCATTTTATGACGTGAATTGTTTTAGAGTTATCATTGAAATTAAATCTGTGATATTGAACCTTCTGGATTACGTAATAACTTATTTTCCAAGGAGACACCTTTTGTCCACAGAGACTAATGGGAATCTGAGGCTTAGCTGGAGACACTTTTTGTTTTAGTGTATTGGAAGATACTTTTTCCTAAAGTTTCCCAAATGTATTAATATTCTGTAGATTGTATCCCTATGAATGTCATAGTTATACATATATAGGGAGGAAATATTTCCCCTTATTGTAGCAGAAATAGCCAATCCCCGATCCTGGATCACTGCCCGCACTGTTTTCTTCGCAGCTGTGTGGTCATCACGTTTCAGAAGCAAATGTCTTTTGTGGCCTAATTTTGGCAGATTTGTGTGCAATATATCCTGTGACTGCAGGTCTGATCACCACATTAAATAGGTCCATCGGCCAACCATAAAAGAGAGAAAAATTTGTTGAAATACAGAAACACAGGAGAGTAAAAATGAAAAGGAATTAGCGAAGGAGCATGGAAATGGATAGGGAATAAGAGAAATAAATATTGGCAGACCCCTTAAAGACAGTGACAAGCCCATCGCTGCATTGGTGCAGGGAAACATTATGTCACAACGAGAGCAATTAAGCATTAGGAGATGGGAGGGGAAGAGATGAGGGGAAAGGGAGGGATTGGTACTGACACAGAGAAGCTGACTGCATACAATAAGAGGTAGGAGGGGGCCTTTGTGCATCAGCTGCAGCTCGAATAGAGGGAAAGTGAAAGCCCTAGAGTTACACAGAGAGTCTGTCTGCACTGTGCTGACTCCAAGTAACTGGTTGTGCCCAGTTCGGTACACATCACACTGCAGTTATCAGAACCCTGCTCTGCTGATCAGTTTTTGTCTCCTGCACCAGAGATGGAAAAGCCAAATGAAACCAATGGGCATGTTGCTGGGTACCCTGAAATACAGTCTGCCATGTGGAGAGATGTGTACCAAAGTCAGCAAGCAAACTGGCTGTTGCCAAAGCTTTGCCCAGTCCCAAACGTAATATCATAGTGATCCTCACGGTGTCCGGGGTGTGGGTGGGTTGGATTGGGCTCCGCCATTAGGAAAATGAAATTAACAAAGGCTCAGATACTTATTTCGCCTTCCCTGGAGAGATGCTGCTGAGGATGCTGGAAGATGATTATTCTCCCTCTGGTGGTCTGCAGCTTGATCTCTGGGGCTGCCAGTCTGGACACCAGGTCACTGGAAAGCTGGGTGGCATTGCTATAGCTTACTTCTGGTAACCACCCTTCTGGCTTCTGGTTAGCCTTAGCATTGGGTTCCTCATACAACCTGGTGATGGGGCAAGTGCCCTGAACTCAAATGCCCTTGGCTACAAGCTACTGTAACTACGAACAAAGAAACAGTGGACTCCTTCTAGACCTTGCCAGGTAATTATTATTTATAACTTTCTGCTGGGATCCTATGGGCAATACTATAATAACCGCTAACCGGCCAAATCAGTGTAAAAATCACGCTCCGATGTATTATCGGGTACCATTTTTGCTGCCTGCATCATTTCCAAAACTTTTTGGTAAATAGCATTGTGTAGCCTATGCCTATAAATTAAATCTGCAATACCATGTTGAGTGCACAACTCGATGCATAATGAATCGAGGCGCAAACCAGCGCATCTTACCTGACCGCAATAAATCTCGCGAAGGGAGGATATAGTTTGTATTAAAACCTAGATACTGTATGTGTGTTGGTTTGTGAATAACTCAATATAGGGTAACTCTTTGTACCACACAGTTTATTATATGATCTATAAAATGTACAACTACAATTTTGGGTAATTCAACTATCACCAGCATTATGAACACAGGTGCGTCCCAACAGAAATAAGGGTTTCCCAATGTGCCGTGGTCTGAAAAAGCAGTTCTAGACCTTTCCTAGTATCTATCATTATTTACACCTTTCTAGGGGGATTCAATGGCTCTACCAAACACTTTGTTTCAGCTTCATTTTATTCTTACTGGTTTTAGAGATTTAAAGGGCATATCCACCCCCAAAACTAAAATTTAACCACTACTGGCCCTGCTGTGTAGTGTTTAAAATCCTTATCTTACATCTCTGCTCCAAATGGGAATCTTGTAGTGCTTGTTCAGAAAGTCCCAGAAAGGAGGTGTGGAGCTATCCGGTCCCTGCTGCTTCCTTGTCCTTATGGAGGTGTTTCACTTTTTAGAACAGTGCCCTAGGGCCCTCTATCCCACCCCCAACCAACAGTTTTGATTGTCAAAAAAAAAAGAACAGGACTGTACTTACATGCCTTCATTCCCCCGTGTTCAGCAAAGTCAGCATGCCAGGTCCGTCATTGTGTGCCTCTCAGCCAATCTCAGACGCGGCAAGCAGAGGGCCGAATCTGAGCTTTGGGGGAACAAAGTACAGTTCAGATCTTTTTTTTGGACAATCAAACCTGGAGGTTGGGGGTGGGATAGGGGGCCTACACTACAGCAAACGTTTTTGTTAGGATGGAGATATCCTTTAAAGTGATATTCTGCCCCTGAAAGCCATACTGTCTCACACTTCATTAATAACCAGACCATTAGTATGTTTTACTATATTTTTAGAAGGCTGAACTACATACATGTATAAGAAAGTAAGAACAGAACTGTGAAATTAACCTTTTCATTCAGTTTTATTCCTTCTTGGAACTTTTTCTTTTCTAAAATGTGCAGATTTAAATTCAATTTTTCCATTACCTCTTAAGTAATCGGTTGTACAAAAAACTACATGGTTAGGGCGTCATTCTTTACACATAATGACATTGGATAGTTGAATGTCCTTTTATATACAACCCACCCCGCGCGCATCAGTCAGGCAGAGCTAATTGTAACAAAGGTTTAAACATATGTAAAACTGAAATTAAACCAAGATAACCCATCAAATAAAGAGGACAGAGAAAAGAACTGTAGGGAAAATAAAGGTTAAGTAGAAAGATAAAGGCAACGTGTAAGAGGTCTAGGGAGTGTGTAGGAAAAATCACACATACAAAAAACATAGTCAAAATATAAAGGTATATATATATCAGCAGAGTTATTGCCCCCCATAATTTTATACAGCAGTCATTGTCCCCCTATACTTTATAAACCAGTTATTGCCCCCTATATTTTATACATGTATTGCCCCAGTATATTTACAGTAGTTATTGGCCCCTATATTTTTACAACAGTTATTGCCCCCTATATTTATACAGCAGCATTATTGCCCCCCCTATATTTTATACAGCAGTCATTGTCCCCATACTTATACCAGTTTATTGCCCCTATATTTTATACAGTAGTTATTGCCCCCTCTATATTTATACAGAGTTATTGCCCCCTATATTTTATACGTGTTATTGCCCCCCTATATTTTATACAGTTTTTTTTACCCCTATATTTATACAGCGTTATTGGCCCCCACTATATTTTATACAGTAGTATTGCCCCCTTATTTTAATACAGCAGTTATTGGCCCCTATATTTTATCAGCATTATTGGCCACATATTTTTTATACAGCAGTTATTGCCTCCCTATATTTTATACAGTAGTTTTTACCCCCTATATTTTATACAGCAGTTTTGGCCCCATATTTTACATAGCAGTTATTGGCCCACTAAATTTATACAGCAGTTATTGCCCCTATATTTTATACAGTAGTTTTTACCCCCTATATTTTATACAGCAGTTATTGGCCCCTATTTTATACAGCAGTTTTTTGGCCCCTATATTTTATACAGCAGTTATTGCCCCCCATATTTTATACAGTAGTTTTTTTACCCCTATATTAGACAGCAGTTATTGGCCCCATATTTTATAACAGCAGTTATTGGCCCACTATATTTACACAGTAGTTATTGGCCCCCTAATTTATACAACAGTTATTGCCCCCTCTATTTTATACAGCAGTTATTGGCCCCCTATATTTATACAACAGTTATTGCCCCCCTATATTTTTAACAGCAGTTATTGGCCCACTATATTTATACACTAGTTATTGCCCCCTATATTTATACAGAGTTATGCCCCCTCTATATTTTATACAGCAGTTATTGCCCCCTATATTTTTAACGCAGTTATGGCCACTATTTTATCAGCAGTTATTGGCCCCTATACTTTATACAGAGTTTTTACCCCCTAATATTTTATACAGCAGTTATTGGCCCCTATATGTATTACAGCAGTTATTGGCCCACTATATTTTATACAGTAGTTATTGGCCCCTATTTATACAACAGTTATTGCCCCCTATATTTTATTTCAGCAGTTATTGGCCCCCTATATTTTATACAGTAGTTATTGCCCCCCTATATTTTATAGTTATTGGCCCCCTATATTTTATACAGTAATTATTGCCCCCTATATTTTATACAGTAGTTATTGGCCCCTATATTTTATACAGTAGTTATTGGCCCCCTATATTTTATACAGTCAGTATTGGCCCCCTATATTTTATACATTAGTTATTGCCCCCTATATTTTATAGTTATTGCCCCCCTATATTTTATACAGTAGTTATTGCCCCCCTATATTTATAGTTATTGCCCCCTATATTTTATTACAGTAGTTATGCCCCCTTATTTTTATAGTATTGGCCCCTATATTTTATACAGTATTTATTGCCCCCTATATTTTTATACAGCAGTTATTGCCCCCCTATTTTTATTTATTGGCCCCTATTATTTTATACAGTGTTATTGCCCCCTATATTTTATACAGCAGTTATTGGCCCCTATATTTTATACAGTAGTTATTGCCCCCTATATTTATACAGCAGTTATTGTCCCCCTATATTTTATACAGTAGTTATTGGCCCCCTATATTTTATACAGTAGTTATTGCCCCCTATATTTTATACAGTAGTTATTGGCCCCCTATATTGTATACAGCAGTTATTGCCCCCTTATATTTTTATACAGTAGTTATTGCCCCCCCTATATTTATACAGCAGTTATTGGCCCCCATATATTTATACAGTAGTTATTGGACCCCTATACTTAATACAGTAGTTACCGACTCCCTATGCTTTCCCACCTTTATTGCCTGTATACTTTCACATAAACTACTGGCCCCCTATACTTTGTACAGCAGTTATTGGCCCCCTTTAGGTTTATACACAGTTTCTGAAACTCTTCTATTGGACCATTAAAGGAAAGTCCACCTCCCAAAACATGTTTTAATATGTTGTTAGCAAAGATATTAGCTTTAAAATGAGCATACTCCATCCAGATCCGAGCTACCATTTGGGAGAGACAGCTATTATCTTTTGTGTCTAAACCAAGAGTAGGAGGAAACCGGCAGAAATGAAAGTAAGGTAGTCACCTCATTCCCCTGCCGTTTACGATCTAGCACAGGCTGGCTGCTTGCTATCAGTTCCTGCACAGGAAATCTATTGAAGCGTGGTAGAGCTGATGTCGGAGGGTTGATCCCTCTACATGCTTCCTCTGCACGACCAATCAGGAGCTGGCAAAATATGGTTACGCAAGGATTTTTCTTGGGAACAGTGTATTCAAATACCTTGCAGGAGCACAGTACCTCTTTTGTATATACACTGGGCAGCCTCACAGACCTATAACACACAGGCACTCTCTTGCTAGATTTCCCTGGTTTTCGCATCATAGCTGACGAATGGGATGGGGGCGGGACTTCTACTGAAGTAATGACAAGCAAGGGCGGGGAGACGTACCCGGTACGTGATGCGTAACAGATGTTTGGACTGAGCAGGCACATAAATTATGAGGTGATATCTCGAAAATTAAATGTTTTTTAAAAGTTTTAACAATATGTTTCATGTTTGTGGGGTGGATACAGTAAATTAAGAAATGGTTGTTTTGGGGGGTGGACATAACCTTTAATTGTGTCACCAATATAACTGGCTGTGCTAAATCTCTTCATACATGAAGTTGGAACGTTTTTCAGACTGACCACAACTCCTATCTCCCTCTTTTCACCTTCTTTATTCTGTTTTTATGGTTGCCATTATCTGGATAGGCTGGGTACCACCACCCAATATGGGAAAGCACGATCAATAGTACGCAAATTCTGCTGCGAACCGAATTGCCGCGACCGACGGACATTGTCCTGGGCCGAGTGCTCGTTACGAAGTCCCTCCGTGTATACCCAGCCTAACACGTTAACTATATAACAGGTAACAGGTGGTATTTGCTTAAATTTACACGGACCTAATATTGTCTGTTTATTATGTAACTTTATAGAATATAGTTTGAAAAGGTTAGCTGAGTATTTGTTGGTTGGTGGACGTACAAGCCAATGGCCATAACACAGTGTTTCTAATTCCTTTAAAACATTTGCATTAAATAGGTAACAATTCTCCATTTTTAATGGTAAAGTAAAGAAAGGAAAAGTTGAGAGAGAAAGAGAAAAAAGTCAGATACCAAATAGTTTTTCATTTATTTTTATTTATTATTTATATCATTTTTCTATCTTTCTAACTATTTATTTCTACCTTTTAATAGTTAATCCAGAGGAAGGCGAAACCCAATCTAAAGTCAATATGCTCCAAAGATCCTTGACCATGCGATTGGATTATACCCTGGATTAACTAGAAATATAGGCTCAACAGATGTGTGATGCCCACATGTGACAGTGACAAGAGGCCATTCAGACGATAATAGTTGAGGGTCTGCCAAGCCACACATGTACGATTATTATCCGTTTATTGGCCGCTGTGTTTGTCGGCTATCTAGTGTGGAATCGCACATCTGTATACAACTATGCCACCCTCTGGTCCTGCCCCCTTCTAGTTCTGCCCTACTCTCGGCCTACTTCTCTTTTGTCTTGTCCCCCTCTGGTACTCTTCCCTCTGGGGTTCACACCTCTGTGCCTGCTGCCCATCTGGTCTCTGTTACCATTCACGACGCCTTCGGACAATAATGGAGGGGGGCATTTGTTGATCTGACGGGTCAGACAAAAATTGACCCTGGCCCAAACGGCCACACATCTACGGTTATTGTCCGTTTATTGGCTGCTTGTTGTTGACGGTATGTAGGGGTCACATGTGTTGTATTTCCTCCTTATGGGCTACCCTCCATTTGTCTTGCCCACCTTCAATCATATCTCTCTCTTAGCTCTGGCCATTCATTGAAATTTATCTCTGGCAAGTAAATGGTCTCACCCCCCCCTCTGGTCTTGCCCCCCTTTGGAGCCTTTCCCCCTTCCATATTTCCTACTTAATACGAAGGGGGGACAACTTTACTCAAAACAACTTAATGTTATCTGAAACTGCTTGCTTTGTTGTTAATTTATTAATGTTTAGTGAGTGCTCCTAATGCCCCCACCTCCCTTACTCACTGCCATCTTGTAGTGTCTGTGACACTTATAATTTCTGCACAGCCTTACCATGGACCTGCTCCGCTTACACATCTCCCTCCCTGTTTCTTTTCTCTGCTGATTCTCCTAAATGTTTGCAGAAAGTGTGCTGGCAGGCAGCCAAAGATCCTAGTAAGAGGTCATTAATGGTCACATATTACAATCTCTGTTCCTGGAGTGACAGGTTTTTCCTTGTAAATGCTGTGATTAAAATTATGATTTCTCAGGATCTACAGCTCAGATTTTGAAAATTCTATTTTTTTTGAGTATAGATACCCTTTAAAGGGACTATCCACCCCTCTTTGAAAAATGAATATGTGGTAGATAAGCCCCCAAAACCTAGACATCGTTTAAGTCTCAACCTTAATTCGGCTCCCACACAGAGATAGTATACTTACATCCTCCTCCTCGCTCCACCGCCGCGGCTCTGCACTTCCGGGTAAGGCAGTCAGTGTCAGCCGTGACTGTGACGTCACGGCCAATCACTGACTGCCATTCCCAGACCAGTCTCCACTGCGGCTGCTCGGAACAGAAAAAAACAGAGCGGCCACAGTGGAGACTGGGAGAAGAACCCGAAGCGGCGGTGGAGCGAGAGGATGTAAGTATAATATCTCTGTGTGGGAGCCGATTAAGGTTGAGAATTAAACGATGTCTAGGTTTTGGGGGCTTATCTACCACATATTCATTTTTCAAAAGAGGGGTGGACAGTCCCTTTAAGGTACTGTCCCCAATCTGGTTCTACTGCCCCCTATGTCTACCCAACTCACATTTCTTTCCACATCACTTTGCATTCCTTTCATCCTTATACCCAGCTGGTCTTCCCTCCATATGGGCCTGTCCCCCTCGGTCCTGTCTCCTCTACTGTCCAGACCCTCTTCAGTTCTGCCCCCCTTCCAGTGCAGCCCTCCTCCAGTTCCTCTCCCTCCTCAAGTCCAGCACCCCTTCGGTTATGCCACTCTGGTCCTGCTCCCTATTTGGTTGCCTGCTGTTCCTCAAGCCCTGCACCTCTCGGTGTTGGCCCCCCCTATGATCTTTGTTCCTTTAGGTCCTGCCCCCCCATTGGTCCTGCCTCTCTTCAGTGCTGCCTAAATCTATTCTGCCTTCCTAATATTCTTGCTCTCACTGCCTTCCCCCTCTGGTCAATATACTGTCTCCCTATGGCCTACACTCTCTTTTGTCCTGCCCCCCTTCAGTCTATCCCTCTTAAGCTCGGACAGTCATTGGGATTTATCTCTAGAAAGTCAATGGACTAGCCCTCCCTCTTGCCCCCCTCTTGGCCCCAATCTATGTCTCGCCAACTTACATTCTTTCCCACTCTCCAGGCGCACTTTTCATTCCTTCATCCTTATACCCAGCTGGTCTTCCCTCCCTATGGTCCTGTCCCCATCTGGTCCTATCCCTTCTACTGTCCGCACCCCTTAGTACTGTACTGCCTCTCCTCCAGGTATTTCCTGGTATTTCCCCCCCTATTGTCTTGCACCCCTCCAGTCATGTCCCACTTTGGACTACCCTCCTAATTTTTTGAAACCCTTTGAGGCCTTCCCCCCTCTACTCTGTCCCCCTTTGGTACTGCCCTACCTCCAGTCCTCTTTTTTCCTTTTCTCTTCTGCCTTTTGTCCCTTCTCCCTTCAATATCTAGCTGCTCTTCTAGCTGCATAACTGTATTAAAAAAGATCACCTGTTAATATCAACATTACAAAACCATTTGACTTTATAGGTTGGTATTAAATGTAAGAAGATTGTAGATTGGTCCCCCTGCCCATCAAGTATATACAATATAGAGAATAGTGTGTGTGTGTGTGTGTGTGTGTGTTGTGTGTGTGTGTGTATATATATAATATATATATATATATAATATATAATCAGTCCGTGTTTAATAAATCCCTATTTTTAACTGCACATCCAACTATTTTGAGTAGGATAGAGAATCTAGTAGGATAGTAGAATCTCTAGTAGCATTATAGGAAGTACACGTAACAGCAAATCCAGGTTAAGAATCACAAGGTGTCAAGTAAACCAATAATATAAGGGATAATACGCTACCTACAGTGTTAATATAAGGAGATTACGCCACGAGGAGTTCCCTTACCATATAGAAGCACGAGGCCCATAGGCCGAGTGTTTTATAAGGTCAGGGAACTCCGAGGTGAAGATATCCATATATTATTCTGTAGGTAGCGTATTATTCAATATAATACATAAAGCACATAATACAGAATACCTAAAAAAAAAGAAACAGCTATGTCTGCTCTGTCAAACACAGCAATACAATTATTTCCCTCAAGCTTTCTACTGCAAAATAATTTCTAGCAAGGGACAAATTAAAATAATGTTAACAAAAAAAAATCTATAGCAAGCTGCACTGAAAGTAAATTAAATATGAAGGCTTCATCTTTCTCTATGAACTGAATTTGGCCTAGTATATTAGAAAGTAAAACCAGCTAACCAAGATCTGAGAACAACCTTCTTTCTCTCATCCAAGTAACAGATAAACTATTGATACACACTGAACCAATTAAAATATAGATATACAGATTGTTACAATTTCTAGACTATCGCTCTAGATGTCCCAGCAGTGAATCTAAGACATGATGCTAGGATTAGTAAGTAAAGGTCCCATGCACATTAATTATCCAGGCCATGGTGTAGAGTGCAAAAAACAATTCTCTACAATGCCGACAAACTACCGGCAAAATTGACAAAGTGGGATCAGATCCCATTAATAGACATCATTGTTAATGAGAATGCGAGCAATATGCATTACTCTGTGCTGGATTTAACATGCAAAGATTAGGAGTGACAAATCGGTCCGTTATTTTTACTTTGTGGCACTTTCAGAAAAATTACCTGTAGGGTGTATTTAGGGATCATTTAAAACGAATAGTTCATTATCAAAGTGAACTATTCCTATAATGCATTGATTGGAACCGGGAGGATAAGGAGTTTTGCCTTACCTCCCGTTCTTCATCAATGCAAGTGGAGCCAGGAATGAACTTAGAGCAAACTTACTTGTTACATGATCCTCCGCAGCCACTGACAGGTTCCGACAGCTTCTGGTTATACGCACATGCACGATAACCCACACTATAGTTTAACAGAACCTTAAAGCGGTCTGGAATTTCAGTGTTTCTGCGGAGGATCGCGTAACAGGTAATTTTGCTCGAAGTTTGTTACTGGCTGCATTGATTGAAGAACGGAAGGTAAGGTATAGCTCCTTATCCTCCCGGTCTTCAATCAATGCATTAAAGAAATAGTTCACTTTGGTTTTGAACTATTCCTTTAATTTTACCCCTGAGTTGCTATTATTACCACCAAGGGTCACATTACTATAGACTGTGACTGGGCATCACTTGTTGAAACTTTTTGTGAGTAATTTAATAGTTTTAGTATCTTCTTAATTTCTAAATGAAGGCTTAGGTATAGTTTGGCTTAAGTCCAGAGGGGTAATTTCAGGGCCGTTGCACTCATGAGACAGGTTGAAAATCCTGCCCAGGCCATGGTGATCCCATCTAATACAATTCAAGGATTGTGTGCTCCTTATCACCGGATCCCACCACCAATGACTTCTATCACCGGATCCCACCACCAATGACTTCTATTGAGGCAATCTGCTCATGGCGCGAATTTACCACGAGATGCGATGCTGGTATTTAATACCGAACTTCTAATTAATAATATTGCCCCATTCCATTCACCCAGTAGAACAGAATCTATTGTATGGTAATGAGCATGTACATGGGGTAGATTTTATTTCACTGCAGTAAATTAGGAGAAAGTTTTATCTCAATGTCTTTCTGAGCACTATAGGATAATGAAACTTTTTACCTGGTGTAACAGAAAATGACAGTCAAATTCACAATTTTATGTCAGTTTATTTAAATAAATCAATTTAACATTTAAATTCATTTCATTTTTCCATTGCATTTAGTATACAGTAAGTATAGTATTTGTATTATTTGAGGTTGAATAAAGACTATGTTTCTTCTAGTCCAACCTTCTCACAATATCAACATTTCCTGCCTTACAGTTGATCCAAGGAAGAGAAGGCAAAATTCCTTCCGACTCCATGGCAATCGGAACTATCCCTGGATCACACTCCAACTTTATGTATCAATAACAGTAACAGGGATGTGACTATATTTCCTTTAATCTTGACTGTCACATAGTTGGAAGTTCGTAGTTGGTAGTCAAATTCCATCATCAGTCAAAAGGGGAAATCTACTGAGACACAATGCTTCTTTGTCGTTGGTACCGATAACTGATCTCTCAGTTGGTCTGTCACTTCACACATAGGTTTAATCCTTCAGTTTACATCTATATGGTTGTAAAAAATGACATCAGAAACAAGCATTAGATTAATGAGCATGGAGTAACATGAGTAAAATAATGTTAGAATGTCATATAGCAAATATAAATCAATATCCTACAGGCAACAAAGAGATGATACCTTAGGGCTGGCACACGGGGTCAATTGTGACCGATATTATGTTCCAGGCAGACCACTGATCAATAAACAGATTGTACTTTGTCAGATAGAATAAAAGCAGCTGAACATATTTTAATGCAAAGGATCAAGTGGCCTGTTGAAGACCAGTAATATACTTACATTACTGGTCAGTTGCCTACACAGGTGTACCGAATGGATCCATGTTGTATAGTCATTGTTTCATATATTATCCGTCTCCACTGATTTATATCCAACAGGACTTGTGAAGGAGAAGTTCTCAAGTGAATTTCCTCTCTCAGGTTCATATAAAAAGCTGTATGGCTATCCTGGTGTTTTATGTTCATTTTTTCTTCTGTCTGCTGATAAAATGCTAAATTAATACATTTCACTGTCACAGTAAGAACCACATTTTTATAGTAATGTGTAAGTAAGTTTCCCTTTTGCATTGCAGACATACATGTAATAATAATGTGTACACAGAATACCGCAAAATAATTCTACATGTATGTCTGACCATGTGATTCTCATAGAATTTTACATATTAATTTCTCCTTTTGTACCCGATCATAAGCCATATTTAAGTGATTTTATTTCGCCTTAAGAAGACTTCTGTCCAGTCATATCTAGTAACTCTATTGTAAACTCACCAAACAAGGCTTGTAGGGCGGCTCCATTCCCTTTTCTTCAGCATTTTCCAATCTATGGACTTGAAGAATGAATGGCCTCGTATTTTCTTTTTTTTGTCAACCTGCAGGCGGGATCCCTAGAAGGAACTAGAAATAGAAACAAAACTGATAATGTCCTAAGTAATGTAACAACCATTTAAATAGGTTTTATGGGACTGGGACTTAGATATAGGAGGGCAATCATATCATGTGCCTCTTGTGTGACGGATACATCACTTTTATTTTACCTTGCGAAGAATGTCTTTTGTTCTTTGTAAAGTGTTTTGGGAACAGAACTGGTGCAAACAAGATGGAATCTATTTTTGTCTCTCATTGTCATTATCTTCATCATCTTCATCATTGTATGAATAGAAGGGTGTGTATCCAGCAAGCATCAAATAGAGATCACCCCAATACCACCAGTCACTTCAAATGCATAATCCCGTTGAAGCAATATCTGGGAAAAGAAATCTATATTAAAGCAATTCTGTATTCACACAAACCCATTTATAACCCATACTTATTTTGGTGTTTAATGGGTAAAATACTCCCAGTTATAATGTAAAGCCTTTGTAATAATTCTTACCTCCGGAGCCATATATCCAATGTTCCACAGTGTTTGTTGACCTTTTTTCTAAACATGTCTTCCTCCCACAAGCCAAAGCTGCTATTTTAGCATTCCTTCATTATCAAGCAGGATATTCAAGTTAAGGTCTCTGTATTAGAAAATGACATTGTTATAGTATAGAACCAGCTCTATAAAATGATAATATGAGTGTAATGTAAGTTAGCGTCTTCCTGTTAATGGGCATTTCTTAGGTGGATTATCCCTTTTTTTGTGTAGGAACTGAATTCCAGCTACTATCTCAGCTGCATAAAATCTGTAGGGAATAAACAGAGATATTGGATTATATTATAGAAATGACAGTCTACATTTAATATTAATAACCTTGCAGAACCCTTAATGCAATTTTCATATCCCATGCAATCCCTAATATAATATATTGTAAATTTTTATAATAATTTTCTTTCTTAATGATCAGTTCATAGAAATGTACGATATATCGATAGGATCTTTCATCCAGTAAAATAGTAATTGACCTTCACTATCTTTATTATCATGACACATTCTACACCTGGAGTTTTTCTATTCCAGCTCTACTACAATACTCACGTTGCTTCAGCAATGCTAAATTCTGCTTTGTAGATGAGTAGGTCGAACAGGTCTCCTCCACTCAATATTCAATCACATAAAATAGATGGTTCTAAGAAAGAAATTATAAGTAATGCACCAAGGTTGTTTTTTTAACGTTACTTTTACAATGTACTGACTTTATAGCATTATTATGTAAGAAATTATTTGTAAACATAAAAGCAACTGAATAGAAATTACAACTACCATTTTATTGATATAATAATAATAATTAATTTGGTATAATGGGATGCTATGCTAGTGATGTCAGCCAATACCAGTCAATGTTTTTAATACAGTAACCATTCACAGTTCCCTTGACTAAGAATCTCTAATCTTTCATTCTTTCTTCTTTATTCTGAACAAGTTGTTACATTCCAAATCCTTTTAATGTGGTCGGATTGATGGCAGCTATATAACCTTATTACAGTAATTAGCCTTTTTCTTATCATGGGAGAGGCGTTTATATGGTAAACTGCACTGCTGCATTAAGCCCCCCATACATGGGACAGATATTATGAGCATTGCTGAAAATATCGTCCCATGTATGGGGAGTATAAGGCAAAGTAATGTGTATGCCGTATATCCAATTGACTTTTCAACAGTAACAAGCGGTTTATTGGAGAAACGAAGTTTGGACTAGGCAGAACATTTGCTGCCAACCCCATCCCCCCAGTTTAAGGGGGAATCTGGAAAAGGATTGGATTTCTAGAGTATCCAGAGTAGGTTTTGATCATTTTAACATGAACTTTTCCTTTTATTTCTTACATCCTTAATGGTTAATATGAATTATTTAATATTTTACCTCATTTTGAAAAGCAGCAAATCCATGGGTTAGAAATGGACACTCCCATGCGATGGAGAGAATTCTCTCTCTGTCATGCTTGAGCTTCCCGTGCTTTATCATTCCTTTTTCTTTATCACCTTTAATGCCACAAGTTCAATTTTGTCTTTCTTTTGCCAACAGAACCTTGGTCACATATAGACAATATTTCAATATGGTATATAACAACCAATATAATATTTTATTATAATGTTCATTATTATTATAATTATTAAAGGTTATGTCCACCCTAAAAATTTTTCTTCTCAGCGTGTAGGTCTTGTAAAAAGCTGTAAAAATATCCTTACCTTTCAAACGCCCCCTCTCCTAAAACACGCAGCATATTGAAGCTTGTCCGTGGTAAGAGGGGGCTGGTTTTGTAGGTACAATGCCAGGGTTTGTATTGTATTCAGTGCCAGATGTTCCTGCACGGCCTTCACTGAATGGATCATCTGTGATCTGTCATGCAAAAAAGTAACAAAGAAAGATCCATAAATGTAACATGAACCATATTAAATACCCTGCATTATCACAAACTTCCGTACCGCCGGTTATTGTATAAGTACCTTTATGGGCATTTATAGAGTACCATGCGGTAGCTACGGCAATATTATGTATGGGCAATCGTACAATTAGGGTCGTGATCTTACATTTACGATCGCAGTAAACGTTTGTTAAAGGCATGGTATCACTTGTCACCCTGAAAATGTATGTTTGCAGTGCTGTGACGGGATTGGACAACGGCAATCAGACTGTGGTAATTGCTGCAATCCGTTGAATATGGTTAGCCAGGATGAAAATAGCACCCATCCTAAGATCCCATGTATGAGAAAGTACAAATAGATGCCTGTGAGGGGGTCATGATACTAAAACTACATTATAGATTTACCTTCGCCTGGGATTTCTGCAATCCTTCCAAATTATTATATCGTTCACAATATCTGTAAATAGAGAGATATAACATTAATAGTCACTCATCGTCCCATAGAGAAGAACTAAAGGACATGTTCACCCTTAACGCATAAAAGTGATCACTTGTCTGTTACCTGCCCCAACCCCAACCACTATATTTAACTCTTAGAAGCAGTAAAAGATGTTTAATGAGAAGCACTACCCCCCATTCCGGTAGAGGTTGTTGCCTCCTCTCCTCACTCTGAGTTCATTACAAGCATTACAAGGAGGCACAGAGGAGTCAGAAGGGTAAGGACAGCCAATCATTGTCAGACCTGTAATTGACTGCATGAAGGAAGGCAGCACCTACCACTACCATAACAGGGTAATACTACTTGTATAAAGTCTTGTAATTGCTGCTAATAAGAGAGATGTATGTAAAGCATTTGGGGGTGGGGTGGGTAAGCACCTTTACATTCAAAGATGGAGTGAGAGTTATAATAATTTATATTGTTTCATATAAATACATTTATAACTGTTCATACACTGAGAATAGACCAAGAGTGAATGACAGCAATTCTCTGCCTGTTACTTCCAAGAGAAGTGTTACCAATATGGAAAGTGCAGAAGATCTGCTACAGTGTGATGGACACTGGAACTGTCCCATATGATCCTACAATAAACAAATGATAGCCCAATAAAAAAAACGGCTAACTCTAGTGTATACAAATAGTATATAAACAATAAGAAAAGTCTAGAGTATAAAAGCCTTAATTTAAAACCTCAATTTATTAATCAAACTTAAAATCATGAAAGCAACAATATAATTAGGTATCACTCCATATAATAGTTCACAATGGCGCCACTGAGAAAGCTCCACAGCGATACGTGTTTGGGGCGCGCCCCCTCCCTCTATTGCTCCCCCTCTTTGGATATAGATCTCCATTGTGTAACTTACTCCGCTTTCAGCCCAGATACTCAGGCACTTTCCATGACGTTCCTTGCACGGACCCCAGCTGACAGACTGACCATAAGTATAGTTACTTTAGGGGGACACACTGTGTGTTACTTTTGGAGAGGGTGGGTTATATAACATGCTGCTTAACACATTTGTGATTCCATATGGATCCTACATCATATTTTAGAAATATTTACCCATGTTATGACCTGTTGGGCTAGTGCAATGAAAATACTCATCAGCCCCATTTGGACTTAAACCAGCTGAGCAACTGCCTTCATTAATAACCCCCAGTGTGAGGACCTACCCCTGGAGTAGATGGTTACCTATTATACTTACGCTTCCCTCGCCGGTCATTCAGCTCTGCCCCTCCCTCTGTTGGCGACAATAGCTTTGGGAAACGCACCCTTCAGGATGCACAGTACCTGTCGTGGTTTGAATATAACTGCCATTTATGTGCCATTTGTCTGCATCTATCTTTGCTTAAATATGATAGGGCGGGTTTTACCATGGAGGGCAATTACCATGGCCCTAAACCCCTAAGGGGCCTTAACTCAAAGGTTTAAACAGGTGGAAATAAAAAAGGGCCCACACACTGATTACCCAGGGTTTCCCACAGACCTTGCTTTGGCCCTGATAACTGTCATTGTACCAGTATATTAAAGCAGAATTGTTCATATAACAAATACATGTCTATTAATGAGAACAGTGTCCCGCCCTATATGATAGAGCTCTATAATAGACCCCCTTCCTCTCTACCTGTACATTATTACCTCTGTCCTCTAATCTCGCCATTTTACTCTCTTTAACATCTCCTCTTCACTTCTCATTTCCGTTTACGCCATGTTTCTCACACAAGGTCTGTGGGAAACCCTGGGTAAATCACTGTGTGGGCCCCTTTTTATCTTCCACCTGTTTAAACCTTTGAGTTAAGGCCCCTTAGGGGTTTAGGGCCATGTGTAATTGCCCTCCATGGTAAAACCCGCCCTATCATATTTAAGCAAAGATAGATGCAGACAAATGGCACATAAATCAGTTATATTCAAACCACGACAGGTACTGGCATCCTGAAGGGTGCGTCTTCCCAAAGCTATTGTCGCCAACAGAGGGAGGGGCAGAGCTGAACTGACCGGCGAGGGAAGCGTAAGTATAATAGGTAACCATCTACTCCAGGGGCTTAGGTCCTCACACTGGGGTTATTAATGGAAGCAGTTGCTCAGCTGGTTTAAGTCCAAATGGGGCTGATAGAGTTATTTCATTGCACTAGCCCAACAGGTCATAACATGGGTAAATATTTCTAAATATGATGTAGGATCCATATGGAATACAAATGTGTTAAGCAGCATGTTATATAACCCACCCTCTCCAAAAGTAACACACATGTGTCCCCCTAAAGTAACTATACTTATGGTCAGTCTGTCAGCTGGGTCCGTGCACGGACAGTCATGGAAAGTGCCTGAGTATCTGCTGAAAGCGGAGTAAGTATACACATGGAGATCTCTATATCCAAAGAGGGGGAGCAATGGAGGAGGGGAGCGCGCCCCAAACACGTTCGCTCGTGGAGCTTTCTCAGTGGCGCCACTTGTGAACTATTATATGAGTGATACCTAATTAATTGTTGCCTTTTCATGATTTTAAGTTTGATATAATAATATTGAGGTTTTAAATTTAGGCTTTTTATCTCTAGACTTTTTCTTATTGTTTATATACTATTTGTATACACTAGAGTTAGCCGTTTTTTTTATTGGGCTATCATTTGTTTATTGTAGGATCCTATGGGACAGTTCCAGTGTCCATCACCACTGTAGCAGATCTTCCCTGCACTTTCCTATTTGTAACACTTCTCTGGAAGTAACAGGCAGAGAATTGCTGTCATTCACTCTTGGTCTATTCTCAGTGTATGAACAGTTATAAATGTATTTTATATGAAACAATATAAATTATTATAACTCCTATTCCATCTTTGAATGTAAAGGTGCTTACCCCCCCCACCCCCAAATGCTTTACATACATCTCTCTTATTAGCAGCAATTACAAGACTTTATACAAGTAGTATACCCTGTTATGGTGTGTGGTAGGTGCTGCCTTCCTTCATGCAGTCAATTACAGGTCTGACAATGATGGTTGCTGCCTTACCCTTCTGACTCCTCTGTGCCTCCTTGTAATGCTTGTAATGAACTCAGAGTGAGGAGAGGAGGCAACAACCTCTACCGGAATGGGGGGTATGCTTCTCATTAAACATCTTTTACTGCTTCTAAGAGTTAAATATAGTGGTTGGGGTTGGGGCAGGTAACAGACAAGTGATCACTTTTATGCGTTAAGGGTGAACATGCCCTTTAGTTCTTCTCTATGGCGAATGAGTGACTATTAATGTTATATCTCTCTATTTACAGATATTGTGAACGATTATAATAATTGGAAGGATTGCAGAAATCCCAGGCGAAGGTAAATCTATTGTAGTTTTCAGTATCATGACCCCCTCACAGGCCCATCTATTTGTACTTTCTCATACATGGGATCTTAGGATGGGTGCTATTTTTCATCCTGGCTACAATATTCAACGGATTGCAGCAATTACCACATTGTCTGATTGCCGTTCGTCCAATCCCGTCACAGCCACCTGCAAACATACATTTTTCAGGGTGACAATGTGATACCATGCCTTTAACAAACGTTACTTACGCGATCGTAAATGTAAGATCACGACCCTAATTGTACGATTGCCCATACAATACTATTGCCGTAGCCTACCGCATGGTACTCTATAAATGCCCATAAATGGTACTTATACATAACCGGCGGTATCGGAATTTGTGATAATGCAGGTATTTAATATGGTTCATGTTACATTTATGGATCTTTTCTTTGTTACTTTTTTGCATGACAGATCACAGATGATCCATTCAGTGAAGCCGTGCAGGAACATCTGGCACTGAATACAATACAAACCCTGGCATTGTACCTACAGTAAACCAGCCCCCTCTTACCACGGACAGCTTCAATATGCTGTGTGTTTTAGGAGAGGGGGCGTTTGGAAAGGTAAGCGATAATTTTTACAGCTTTTTACAAGACCTACACGCTGAAGAAATTTTTTAGGGGTGGACTAACCTTTAATATTATAATAATAATGAACATTATATAAAATATTATATTGGTTGTTATATACCATATTGAATATTGTCTCATGTTGACCACAGGTTCTGTTGGCAAGAAAAGACAACATCTGAACTTGTGGCATTAAAGGTGATAAAGAAAAGGAATGATAAGCACGGGAAGCTCAAGCTATGACAGAGAAAGATTCTCTCCATCGCATGGGAGTGTCCATTTCTAACCATGGATTGCTGCTTTTCAAAATGAGGTAAAATATTAAATAATTCATATAACCATTAAGGATTGTAAGAATAAAAGAAAAGTCATGTTAAAATGATCAAAACCTACTCTGGATCTCTAGAAATCCAATCCTTTTCCAGATTCCCCTTTAAACTGTGGGAGATGGGGTTGGCAGCAAATGTTCTGCCTAGTCCAAACTTCGTTTCTCCAATAAACCGCTTGTTACTGTTGAAAAGTCAATTGGAATATCGGCATACACATTACTTCTGCCTTATACTCCCCATACATGGGATCGATATTTTCAGCAATGCTCATAATATCTGTCCCATGTATGGGGGGGCTTAATGCAGCAGTGCAGTTTACCATATAACGCCTCTCCCATGAATAAGAACGGGCTAATTACATGTAATAAGGTATATAGCTGCCATCAATCAGACCACATTAAAAGGATTTGAATGTAACAACATTGTTCAGAATAAAGAAGAAAGAAATGAAAGATTAAGATATTCTTAGTCAAGGAACCTGTGAATGGTTACTGTATTAAAAACATTGACTGGTATTGGCTGACATCACTGAGCATCCCCAATATTACCAAATATAATTATTATTATTATATCAATAAAATGGTAGTTGTAATTTCTATTCAGTTGCTTTTATGTTTACAAATAATTTCTACATAAAATGCTATAAAAGTCAGTACATTGTGAGAAGTAACGTTAAAAAAACAACCTTGGTGCATTACTTTTAATGTTCTTTCTTAGAACCATCTATTTTATGTGATTGAATATTTGAGTGGAGGAGACCTGTTGACCTACTCATCTACAAAGCAGAATTTAGCATTGCTGAAGCAACGTGAGTATTGTAGAAGCTGGAATAGAAAATACTCCAGGTGTAGAATGTGTCATGATTATAAGATAGTGACAGGTCAATTACTATTTTACTGGATAAGATTCCTATCGATTATCGTACATTTCTATGAACTGATCATTAAGAAAGAAATTAATAAAAATTTACAATATATTTATCTAGGGATTGCATGGGATATGAAAATTGCATTAAGGGTTCTGCAAGGTTATTAATATTAAATGTAGACTGTCATTTCTATAATATAATCTCAATATCTCTGTTTATTCCCTACAGATTTTATGCAGCTGAGATAGTAGCTGGAATTCAGTTCCTACACAAAAAAGGGATAATCCACATAAGAAATGCCCATTAACAGGAGACGCTACCTTACATTACACATCATATTATCATATTTATAGAGCTGGTTCTATACTATATACAATGTCTATTTTCTACATACAGAGACCTTAAACTTGAAATATCCTGCTTGATAATGAAGGACATGCTAAATAGCAGACTTTGGCTTGTGTGAAAGACATGTTTAGAAAAAAGGTCAACAAACACTGTGGAACATTGGATTATATGGCTCCGAGGTAAGAATTTATTACACATCAAAGGCTTCACATTTAACTGGGAGTATTTTACCCATTAAACAAAATAAAGTATCGGGTTATAAATGGGAGTTTGCTGAATACAGAATTGCTTTTATATATAGATTTCTTTTCTCCAGATATTGCTTCAACGGGATTATGCATTTGAAGTTGACTGGTGGTCATTTGGGGTGATTCCTATTTGATGCTTGCTGGATACACACCCTTCTATTCATACAATAATGAAGATGATAAGATAATGACAATAGAGAACAAAATAGATTCCATCTTGTTTGCACCAGTTCTGTTCCCAAAACACTTTACAAAGACACAAAAGACATTCTTCGCAAGGTAAAAAAAGTGATGTATCCGTCACACAAGAGGCACAATGATATGATTGCCCTCCTAATCTAAGTCCCAGTCCCATAAACCTATTTAAATGGTGTTTACATTACTAGTAGAGAACTTATCAGTTTCTGTTTCTATTTCTAGTTCCTTCTAGGGATCCCGCCTGCGGTTGACAAAAAAAAAAAATACGAGGCCATTCATCTTCAAGTCCATAGATTGGAAAATGCTGAAGAAAAGGAACTGGAGCCGCCCTACAACCTTGTTTGGTGAGTTTACAATAGAGTTACTAGATATGACTGGACAGAAGTCTATACTTAAGGCGACATAAAATCACTTAAATATGGCTTATGAATCGGGTACAAACAGGTAAAATTAATATGTAAAATTCTATGAGAATCACATGTCAGACATCATGTAGAATTATTTCTGCGGTATTCTGATGTACACATTATTATATACATGTATGTCTGCAATGCAAAAGGGAAACTTACTCTTTACACATTACTATAAAAATGTGGTTCTTACTGTGACAGTGAAATGTATTAATTTAGCATTTTATCAGCAGACAAGAAAAAATGAACATAAAACACCAGGATAGCTCATACAGCTTTTTATATGAACCTGACAGAGGAAATCACTTGAGAACTTCTCCTTCACAAGTCCCTGTTGGATGTAAATCAGTGGAGACGGATAATTAGATGAACAATGACTATACAACATGGATCCCATTCGGTACACCTGTTGTAGCAACTGGACCAGTAAATGTAAGTATATTACATGGTCTTCACAGGCCACTTGATCCTTTGCATTAAAATATGTCACTGCTTTTATTCTCATCTGACAAAGTATCATCTGTTTATTGATCAGTGGTCTGCCTGGAACATAATATCAGGTCACAATTGACCCCCGTTGCCAGCCCTAAGGTATCATCTCTTTGTTGCCTGTAGGATATTAGATTTATATTTGCTATATGACATTCAAACATTATTTTACTCATGTTACTCCATGCTCTTAATCTAATGCTTGTTTCTGATGTCATTTTTTCTACAACCATATAGATGATAAACGGAAGGATTAAACCTTTATGTTGAGGTGACAGACCAACTGAGAGATCAGTTATCGGTACCAACGACAAAGAAGCATTGTGTCTCAGTAGATTTCCCTTTTTGACTGATGATGGAATTTGACTACCAACTACGAACTTCCAACTAATGTGACAGTCAGATTAAAGGAAATATAGTCACATCCCTGTTACTGTTATTGATACATAAAGTTGGAGTTGATCCAGGGATAGTTCCGATTGCCATTTGGAGTCAAAGGAATCTTTCGCCTTCCTCTGGATCAACTGTAAGCAGGAAATGTTGATATTGCTGAGAAGGTTGGACTAGAAGAAACATATGTCTTTATTCAACCTCAAATACTACAAATACTATACTATACTGTACTACTAACTGCAATGGAAAAATGAAATGAATGTTTAAATGTTAAATTGTATTTATTTATAAACTGACATAAAATTGTGAATTTGACTGTCATTTTCTGTTACACCAGGTAAAAAGTTTCATTATCCTATGTGCTCAGAAAGACATGAGATCAAACCTTTCTCCTAATTTACTCAGTGAAAAAATCTACCCCATGTTACATGCTCATTACCATACAATAGATTCTGTTCTACTGGGTGAATGGAATGGGCAATATTATTAATTAGAAGTTCGGTATTAAATACCAGCATCGCATCTCGTGGTAAATTCCTGCGCCATGAGCAGATTCCTCAATAGAAGTCATTGGTGGTGGGATCCGGTGATAGAGTCATTGGTGGTGGGATCCGGTGATAAGGAGCACACAATCCTTGAATTGTATTAGATGGGATCACCATGGCCTGGGCAGGATTTTCAACCTGTCTCATGAGTGCAACGGCCCTGAATTACCCCCTTCTGGACTTTAATGCCAACTATTACCTAATGCCTTCATTTAGAATTAAGAAGATACTAAAAATACTATTAAATTACTCACAAAAAGTTTCAACAAGTGATGCCCAGCTCACAGCTCTATAGTAATGTGACCCTTGGTGGTATAATAGCAACTTCAGGGGTAATTAAAGGAATAGTTCACACCAAAATGATACTATATTTCTTAATGCATTGTGAAGACCGGAGGATAAGGAGCTATACCTTACCTTCCGTTCTTCAATCAATGCAGCCAGTAACAAACTTCGAGCAAACTACCTGTTACGCGATCCTCCCAGAAACACTGAAATTCCAAACCGCTTTAAGGTTCTGTTAAACTATAGTGTGGGTTATCGTGCATGTGCGCTATAACCCAAGCTGTCGGAACCTGTCAGTGCTCTGCGGAGGATCATGTAACAAGTAAGTTTGCTCTAATTTCATTCCTGGCTCCACTTCATTGATTGAGAACGGGAGGTAAGGCAAAACTCCTTATCCTCCCGGTTCCAATCAATGCATTATAGAATAGTTCACTTTGATAATGAACTATTCGTTAAAAATGATCCCTAAATACACCCTACAGGTATATTTTTCTGAAAGTGCCACAAGTAAAAATAATCGGACCGATTTGTCACTCCTAATCTTGCATGTTAAATCCAGCACAGAGTAATGCATATTGCTCGCATTCTCATTAACAATGATGTCTATTAATGGGATCTGAATCCCACTTTGTCAATTTTGCCGGAGTTTTGTCGGCATTGTAGAGAATTGTTTTTGGCACTCTACACCATGGCCTGATAATTAATGTGCATGGGCACCTTTACTTACTAATCCTAGCATCATGTCTTAGATTAACTGCTGGGACATCTAGAGCGATAGTTCTAGAAATTGTAACAATCTGTATATCTATATTTTTATTGGTTCAGTTGTGTATCAATAGTTTAAATCTGTTAACTTGGATACGAGAGAAGAAGGTTGTTCTCAGATCTTGGTTAGCTGGTTTTACTTTCTAATATACTAGGCCAAATTCAGTTCATAGATAAGATGAAGCCTTCATATTTAATTTACTTTCAGTGCAGCCTTGCTATGGATTTTTTTTGTTAACATTATTTTAATTTGTCCCTTGCTAGAATTATTTTGCAGTAGAAAGCTTGAGGGAAATAATTGTATTGCTTGATTTGACAGAGCAAGACATAGCTGTTTCTTTTTTTTTAGGTATTCTGTATTTGGGCTTTATGTATTATATTGAAATACGCTACCTACAGAATAATATATGGATATTACTTCACCTCGGAGTTCCCTGACCTCTATAAAACACTCGGCCATGGCCTCGTGCTTCTATATGGTAAGGGAACTCCTCGTGGCGTAATCTCCTTATATTACACTGTAGGTAGCGTATTATCCCTTATATTATTGGTTTACTTGACGCCTTGGATTCTTAACCTGGTTGCTGTTACGTGTTACTCCTATTATGCTACTAAGAGTTCTACTATCCTACTAGATTCTCTATCCTACTCAAAATAGTTGGGATGTGCAGTTAAAAATAGGGATTTTTCATTAACCCGGACTGATTATATATATATATATAATATATTTAATATATATCACACACACACACACACACACACACACACACACACACTATTCTCTATATTGTATATACTTGATGGGCAGGGGGACCATCTACAATCTTCTTACATTTAATACCAACCTATAAAGTCAAATGGTTTTGTAATTTTGATATTAACAGTGATCTTTTTATACAGTTATGCAGCTAGAAGAGCACTAGATATTGAAGGGAGAAGGACAAAAGGCAGAAGAAAAAGGAAAAAGAGGACTGGAGGTAGGGCAGTACCAAAGGGGACAGGAGTAGGGGGGAAGGCCTCAAAGGGTTTCAAAAAATTAGTAGGGTAGTCCAAAGTGGGACATGACTGGAGGGTGCAAGACATAGGGGGGGAAATACCAGGAAATACCTGGAGGAGAGGCATTCTGAAGGGTGCTGACGTAGAAGGGATAGAACCAGATGGGGACAGGACCATAGGGAGGGAAGACCAGCTGGTATAAGGATGAAGGAATGAAAAGTGACGCTGGAGAGTGGAAAGAATGTAGTTGGCGAGACATAGATTGGGGCACGAGGGGGGCAGAGGGAGGGCTAGTCCTGACTTTCTAGAGATAAATCCCAATGACTGTCCCGAGCTTAAGAGGGATAGACTGAAGGGGGGCAGGACAAAAGAGAGTGTAGCCCATAGGGAGGAACCATATATGACCAGAGGGGGAAGGCAGTGAGAGCAAGAATATTAGGAAGGCAAACATAGATTTAGGCAGCACTGAAGAGGGCAGACCAATGGGGGGGCAGGACCTAAAGGAACAAAGATCATAGGGGGGGCAACACCAGAGAGGTGCAGGCTTGAGGAACAGCAGGCACCCAAATAGGGAGCAGCGACCAGAGTGGCATAACCGAAGGGTGCTGGACTTGAGGAGGGAAGACTGGAGGAGGGCTGCACTGGAAGGGGCAGAACTGAAGAGGTCTGGACAGTAAGGAGACAGGACCAGAGGGGGACAGGCCCATATGAGGAAGACCAGCTGGGTATAAGGATGAAAGGAATGCAAAGTGATGTGGAAGAATGTGAGTTGGTAGACATAGATGGGGCAGGTAAACCAGATTGGGGACAGTACCTTAAAGGGACTGTCCACCCCTCTTTTGAAAAATGAATATGTGGTAGATAAGCCCCCAAAACTAGACATCGTTTAATTCTCAACCTTTATTCGGCTCCCACACAGAGATTTAACTTACATCCTCCTCGCTCCACCGCCGCTTCCGGTTCTTCTCCCAGTCTCCACTGTGGCCGCTCTGTTCTTTTTCTGTTCCCGAGCAGCCGCAGTGGAGACTGGTCTGGGAATGGCAGTCAGTGATTTGCCGTACGTCACAGTCACGGCTGACACTGACTGCCTTACCCGGAAGTGCAGAGCCGCGGCGGTGGAGCGAGGAGGAGGATGTAAGTATACTATCTCTGTGTGGGAGCCGAATTAAAGGTTGAGACTAAACGATGTCTAGGTTTTGGGGGCTTATCTACCACATATTCATTTTTCAAAGAGGGTGGATAGTCCCTTTAAAGGGTATCTACTCAAAAAAAATAGAATTTTCAAAATCTGAGCTGTAGATCCTGAAATCATAATTTTAATCACAGCATTTACAAGGAAAAACCTGTCACTCCAGGAACAGAGATTGTAATATGTGACCCATTATGACCTCTTACTAGGATCTTTGCTGCCTGCCAGCACACTTTCTGCAACATTAGGAGAATCAGCAGAGAAAAGAAACAGGGGGAGATGTGTAAGCGGAGCAGTGTCCATGGTAAGGCTGTGCAGAACTTATAATGTCACAGACACTACAAGATGGCAGTGAGTAAGGGAGGTGGGGGCAATTAGGAGCACCACTAAACATTAATAATTTACAACAAAGCAAGCGTTTCAATAACATTAAGTTGTTTTGAGTAAAGTTGTTTCCCCCCTTCTGTATTAAGTAGGAAATATGGAAGGGGGAAAGGCTCAAAGGGGGGCAAACCAGAGGGGGGTGAGACCATTTACTTGCCAGAGATAAATTTCAATGAATGGCCAGAGCTTAAGAGAGATATGATTGAAGGTGGGCAAGACAAATGGGAGGGTAAGCCCATAAGGAGGAAATACACATGTGACTCCATACTATACCGTCAACAACAAGCAGCCAATAAACGGACAATAACCGTAATGTGTGGCCGTTTGGGCCAGGCTCAATTTTTGTCTGACCCGTCAGATCAACAAATGCCCCCCTCCATTTGTGTCCGAATGCGCTCTGATATGGTAACAGAGACAAGATGGGCAGCAGGCACAGAGGGTGTGCAACCCCAGAGGGAAGAAGTACCAGAGGGGGACAGACAAAAGAGAAGTAGGCCGAGAGTAGGGCAGAACTAGAAGGGGGCAGGACCAGAGGGTGGCATAGTTGTATACAGATGTGCGATTCCACACTAGATAGCCGACAAACAAAGCGGCCAATAAACGGATATAATCGTACATGTGTGGCTTGGCAGACCCTCAACTATTATCGTCGAATGGCCTCTTTGTCAACTGTCCATGTGGGCATCACACATCTGTATGAGCCTATATTCCTAGTTAATCCAGGGTATAATCCAATCGCCAGTCTGGAGCATATTGACTTTAGATTGGGTTTTCGCCTTCCTCTGGATTAACTATTAAATAGGTAGAAATATAGTTAGAAGAATAAGAAAATGATAAAATAAATAATAAATAAATGAAAAACTTTTGGTATCTGACTTTTTCTCTTCTCCTCTCAACTTTTCTTTCTTTTACTTTACCATTAAAAATGGAGAATTGTTACCTATTTAATGCAAATGTTTTAAAGGAATTAGAACACTGTGTATATGGCCATTGGCTTGACAGTCCACAATCCAAAACAATACTCAGCTAACCTTTTCAAACATATTCTATAAAGTTACTAATATAACAGACAATATTTAGGCTCCTGTGTAAATTAAGCAAATACAACCTGTTACCCTGTTATATAGTTAACGTGTTAGGCTGGTATACACGGAGGGACTTCGTAACGAGCACCGGCCCAGGACAATGTCCGTCGGTCGCGGCAAATTCGGTTCGCAGCAGAATTTGCGTACTATTGATCGTGCTTTCCCATATGGGTGGTGTGTACCCAGCCTATCCAGATAATGGCAACCAATAAAAACAGAATAAAGAAGGTGAAAAGGAGATAGGAGTTTTGTGTCAGTCTGAAAAACGTTCCAACTTCATGTATGAGAGATTTAGCACAGCCAGTTATATTGGTGCACAAATTAAAGGTTATGTCCACCCCCCAAAACAACCATTTCTATTTACTGTATCCACCCCCACAAACATGAAACATTTGTTAAAACTTTAAAAACATTTAATTTTCGAGATAATCACCTCATAATTTATGTGGCCTGCTCAGTCCAAACATCTGTTACTGCATCACGTACCGGGTATTCTCCCCGCCTTGCTTGTCATTACTTCAGCTAGAAGTCCCGCCCCCATCCCTTTCGTCAGCTATGATGCGTAAAACCAGGGAAATCAAGCAAGAGAGTGCTGTTGTTATAGGTCCTGTGAGGCTGCCCAGTTTTATACAAAAGAGGTACTGTGCTCCTGCAAGGTATATTGAAATACACTTTCCCAAGAAAATCCTTGCGTAACCATATTTTGCCAGCTCCTGTTGGTCGTGCAGAGGAACATGTAGAGGATCAACCTCCGACATCAGCTTCACCACGCTTCAATAGATTTCCTGTGCAGGAACTGATAGCAAGCACCAGCCTGTGCTAGATCGTAAAACGCCAGGGAATGAGGTGACAAGCTTACTTTCATTTCTGCGGTTTCCTTCCTACTCTTGGTTTAGACACAAAAGATAATAGCTGTCTCCCCAATGGTAGCTCGGATCTGATGGAGTATGGCTCATTTTAAAGCTAATTCTTTGCTAACAACATATTAAAACATGTTTTGGGAGGTGGACTTTCCTTTAATGGTCCAATAGAAAGAGTTTCAGAAACTGCGTAACCTAAAGGGGGCCAATAACTGCTGTACAAAGTATAGGGGGCCGTAGTTTATGTGTAAGTATACAGGACCAATAAAGTGGGAAAGCATAGGGAGTCGGTAACACTGTATTAAGTATAGGGGCCAATAACTACTGTATAAAATATAGGGGCCATAACTGCTGTATAAAATATAGGGGGAGGGCATAACTACTGTAAAATATAGGGGGCAATAACTACTGTATAAAATATAGGGGCCATAACTACTGTAAATATAGGGGCAATAACTACTGTATAAAATATAGGGGCCAATAACTACTGTATAAAATATAGGGGCCAATAACTGCTGTATAAAATATAGGGGGCAATAACTACTGTAAAATATAGGGGCCAATAACTGCTGTATAAAATATAGGGGGCAATAACTACTGTATAAAATATAAGGGGCCAATAACTGCTTTATAAAATATAGGGGGCATAACTACTGTATAAAATATAGGGGGCCAATAACTGCTGTATAAAATATAGGGCAATACTACTGTATAAAATATATAGGGGCCAATAACTATAAAATATAGGGGGCAAATACTGCTTATAAAATAATAGGGGCAATAACTACTGTATAAAATATAGGGGGCCAATAACTATAAAATATAGGGGGGCAATAACTACTGTAAAAAATATAGGGGGGCAATAACTATAAAATATAGGGGGGCAATAACTACTGTATAAAATATAGGGGGCAATAACTATAAAATATAGGGGGCAATAACTACTGTATAAAATATAGGGGGCCAATAACTGCTGTATACAATATAGGGGGCCAATAACTACTGTATAAAATATAGGGGCCAATAACTACTGTATAAAATATAGGGGGCAATAATTACTGTATAAAATATAGGGGGCCAATAAACTATAAAATATAGGGGGGCATAACTACTGTAATAAATAGGGGGCCAATAACTGCTGCATAAAATAATAGGGGGCAATAACTGTTGTATAAAATATAGGGGCCAATACTACTGTAAATATGTGGGCCAATAAACTCTGTATAAATATAGGGCCAATAACTGCTGTATAAATATAGGGGGTAAAAACTACTGTATAAGTAAGGGGCCATAACTGCTGTATAAAATATAGTGGGCCATAACTGCTGATAAAATATAGGGGGGCAATAACTGCTGTATAAAATATAGGGGGGCATAACTACTGTATAAAATATAGGGGGCAATAACTAGTGTATAATATATAGTGGCCAATAACTGCTGTATAAAATATAGGGGGGCAATAACTGTGGTATAAAATATAGGGGGCCAATAAACTGCTGTATAAAATAGGGGGGCCATAACTGTTGTATAAAATTATAGGGGGCCAATAACTACTTATAAAATATGTGGGCCAATAACTGCTGTATAAAATATAGGGGCCAATAATGCTGTATAAATATAGGGGTAAAAACTACTGTATAAAATATAGGGGGCAATAACTGCTGTATAAAATATAGTGGCCAAAAACTGCTGTATAAAATATGGGGCCAATAACTGCTGTATAAAATATAGGGGGTAAAAACTACTGTAAAAATTAGTGGGCAATAACTGCTGTATAAATTTAGTGGGCCAATAACTGCTATGTAAAATAGGGGCCAATAACTGCTGTATAAAATATAGGGGGTAAAAACTACTGTATAAATTAGGAGGCAATAACTGCTGTATAAATATAGTGGGCAAAACTGCTGTAAAAATATAGGGGCCAATAACGCTGTATAATAAAATAAGGGGGGCAATAACTACTGTATAAAATATATGTGGGCCAATAAACTGCTGTATAAATATAGGGGTAAAACTACTGTATAAAATATAGGGGGGCA
This sequence comes from Hymenochirus boettgeri, assembly GCA_019447015.1. Taxonomy (NCBI): domain Eukaryota; kingdom Metazoa; phylum Chordata; class Amphibia; order Anura; family Pipidae; genus Hymenochirus; species Hymenochirus boettgeri. The sequence goes on along the minus strand of CM033473.1, from coordinate 51,616,374 downwards.
ATAACTCTGATAAATATAGGGGGCAATAACTACTGTATAAAATATAGGGGGGCAATAACTACTGTATAAAATATAGGGGGGCAATAACTGGTATATAAAGTATAGGGGGACAATGACTGCTGTATAAAATATAGGGGGGGCAATAACTCTGCTGTATAAATATAGGGGGAATAACTTGTATAAAATATAGGTGGCCATAACTACTGTAAAAATATAGTGGGGCAATAACACTGTAATAAAATATAGGGGGCAATAACTGGTATAAAGTATAGGGGGAACAATACTGCTGTATAAAATATATGGGGGGCAATAACTCTGCTGATATTATAACCTTTATATTTTGACTTGTTTTTGTATGTGTGATTTTTCCTACACACTCCCTAGACCTCTTACACGTTGCCTTTATCTTTCTACTTAACCTTTATTTTCCCTACAGTTCTTTTCTCTGTCCTCTTTATTTGATGGGTTATCTTGGTTTAATTTCAGTTTTACATCCTGTTTAAACTTTGTTACATTAGCTCTGCCTGACCTGATGCGCGCGGGGTGGGTTGTATATAAAAGGACATTCAACTATCCAATGTCATATGTGTAAAGAATGACGCCCTAACCATGTAGTTTTTTGTACAACCGATTACTTAAGAGGTAATGGAAAAATTGAATTTAAATCTGCACATTTTAGAAAAGAAAAAGTTCCAAGAAGGAATAAAACTGAATGAAAAGGTTAATTTCACAGTTCTTGTTCTTACTTTCTTATACATGTATGTAGTTCAGCCTTCTAAAATATAGTAAAACAATACTAATGGTCTGGTTATTAATGAAGTGTGAGATCAGTATGGCTTTCAGGGGCAGAATATCACTTTAAAGATATCTCCATCCTAACAAAAACGTTTGCTGTATGAGGCCCCTATCCCACCCCCAACCTCCAGGTTTGATTGTCCAAAAAAAAGATCGAATGTACTTTGTTCCCCCAAAGTCAGATCCGGCCCCTCTGCTTGCCGCGTCTGAGATGGCTGAGAGGCACACCAATGACGGACCTGCTGCATGCTGACTTGCTGAACACGAGGGGAATGAAGGCATGTAGTACCGTCCTGTTCTTTTTTTTTTGACAATCAAACTGGTTGGTTGGGGTGGGATAGAGGGCCCTAGGGCCACTGTTCTAAAAAGTGAAACACCCAATAAGGACAAGGAAGCAGCAGGACGGATAGCTCCAACCTCACTTTCTGGGACTTTCTGAACAAGCCTACAAGATTCCCATTTGGAGCAGAGATGTAAGATAAGATTTTTAACACTACACAGCAGGGCCAGTAGTGGGTTAAATTTTAGTTTTGGGGGTGGATATGCCCTTAAATCTCTAAAACCATAGAATAAAATGAAGCTGAAACAAAGTGTTTGGTAGAGCCTTGAATCCCCCTAGGAAAGGTGGTAAATAATGATAGATACTAGGAAAGGTCTAGAACTGCTTTTCAGACCACGGCACATTGGGAAACCCTTATTTCTGTTGGGGACGCACCTGTGTTCATAATGCTGGTGTATAGTGTAATCCCATAATTTGTATGTATTGTTATAGATCATATAATAAACTGTGTGTACAAAGTACCTATATTGAGTTAGTTCGCATGACAACCATACAACACATGATCTACGTAGGTTTTAATACAAACTATATCCTCCCTTCGCGAGATTTATTGCGGTCAGGTAAGATGCGCTGGTTTGCGCCTCGATTCATTATGCATCGAGTTGTGCACTCACATGGTATTGCAAGATTTAATTTATAGGCATAGGCTACACAATGCTATTTACCAAAAGTTTTGGAAATGATGCAGGCAGCAAAAATGGTACCCGTAAATACATCGATACGTGATTTTTACACTGATTTGGCCGGTTAGCGGTTATATATAGTATTGCCCATAAGATCCCAGCAGAAAGTTAAAATATAATTACCTGGCAAGGTCTAGAAGGAGTCCACTGTTCTTTGTTCGTAGTTACAGTAGCTTGTATGCCAAGGGCTTTGAGTTCAGGGCACTTGCCCCATCACCAGGTTGTATGATGGAACCCAATGCTAAGGCTAACCAGAAGCCAGAAGGGTGGTTACCAAGAAGTAAGCTATAGCAATGCCACCCAGCTTTCCCAGTGACCTGGTGTCCAGACTGGCAGCCCCAGAGATCAAGCTGCAGACCACCAGAGGGAGAATATCATCTTCAGCATCCTCAGCAGCATCTCTCCAGGGAAGGCGAAATAAGTCATCTGAGCCTTTGTTAATTTCATTTTCCTAATGGCGGAGCCCAATCCAACCCACAACCACCACCCGGACACCGGAGAGATCACTATGATATTACGTTTGAGGACTGGGCAAAGCTTTGGCAACAGCCAGACTTGCTTTGCTGCTTTTGGTACACATCTTCCACATGGCAGACTGTATCTTCAGGGTACCCAGCAACATGCCCATTGGTTTCATTGGCTTTTCCATCTCTTGGTGCAGGAGACAAAAACTGATCAGCAAGCAGGGTTCTGATAACTGCAGTGTGATTGTACCGAACTGGGCACAACCAGTTACTTGGAGTCAGCACAGTTGCAGACAGACTCTCTGTGTAACTCTAGGGCTTTCACTTTCCCTCTATTCGAGCTGCAGCTGATGCAAACAAGGCCCCCTCCTACCTCTTATTGTATGCAGTCAGCTTCTCTGTGTCAGTACCAATCCCTCCCATTTCCCCCTCATTCTCTTCCCCTCCCATCTCCTAAATGCTTAATTTCTCGTTGTAACATAATGTTTCCCCTCACAATGCAGCGATGGGCTTGTCACTGTCTTTACGGGGTCTGCCCAATATTTATTCTCTTATTCCCTAATCCATTTCCATGCTCCTTCTGCTAATTCCCTTTCATTTTTACTCTCCCTGTGTTTCTGATTTCCAACAATTTTTCTCTACTTTTATGGTTGGCCGATGGACCTATAATTGTGATATCAGACCTGCAGTCACAGGATATATTGCACACAAATCTGCCAAAATTAAGGCCACAAAATGACATTTGCTTCTAAAACGTGATGACCACACAGCTGCGAAGAAAACAGTGCGGGCAGTGATCAGGATCCGGGGATTGGCTATTTCTGCCTACAATAAAGGGGAAATATTTCCTCCCTATATATATAACTAATGACATTCATAGGGATACAATCTACAGAATATTAATAACATTTGGGAAACTTTAGAAAAAGTATCTTCCAAATACACATAAAACAAAAATGTGTCTCCAGCTAAGCCTCAGATTCCCATTAGTCTCTGTGGACAAAAGGTGTCTCCTTGGAAATAATTTATTACGTAATCCAGAAGGTTCAATATCACAGAATTTAATTTCATGATAACTCTAAAACAATTCACGTCATAAAATGAGAACAGTACTCATATAAGAACAGCAGGCCCTAAAGCTTAAACTGCTGCTTAGTGATGTCATCAATATAATCACTGCTTTGATGTCATTAGTTAAACCACTGCTTAATGATGACATCCGTTATAATCACTGCTAGTGATTAAAACAAGTGCCGTATAGCACATTGAAACATTTATTAGGAAACAATTCAACTGCCAACTTTAAATATAATTTTTCTTATGGGCAGTTGTGGTTCCATATAGCATACAAATGGTAGACATTTCCCGAATTAGGTAATATGATTAATGCTATGCAAAAGTTAAAATCCAAACAGCACTAACAGCGGCTCCAAGGTCTTTGACCTCTAATCATTTAGCTGTCTGGCTCACACTAACGTCCCCCGATTTGGTCTACAGTGAATACGCAGGGGAATATTTTTACTCTGCTCTGTTAACCCCACATGTGGCAAAGAAGATTTATTGTAAATGACTGAGCTCAACAACAATCCCACAACAGAGTTCCTCTTTGTTTCAAACACTTCCCACATGCTTATGCAATTGACACACATAAAGTACAGTTAATTTACTAAATGAATTTATTTATGTCCATACAGCAATAGCTAATCTTTCTCTTGAGAGATTGAAAGAAAAACAATACTAAAAACAGGAAAAAACAAATAACTGCCAAAGACAATTCATTCTGATTTGGGGAAAACAGTCGCACTGCCACAAACGCAACGTTTGGGAAGAAAGATCTGGAGGGACTATGAGGTAAGACATGGCAGGGAGGTGAAGGGTTAAGCGGAGGTTAGAAAGTGGAGTTGTTACTTTGTATAGGAGTCCTAAACGGGTACACAGGGAAGATGTTTGAAAGATGACTGACATGATCTGCAAGATTCCTGTCTGTCATTTTTCAAAGAACTTAGTTGAACACCACGTCTCGAGAGTTCTCCCTATATACAGCATAAACAAGCAAGAGAAGAACGATGGGGACTGTGGTTTGCCTTAGGCCAACCCTTATAGGGAACTACCATGTCCAAGGGACATTTTAAGACTTTCCCCAAAGACCGCAAAGCCTACCTGAATGTTCCGGAGGCCATGCGCTTGAAAGAAGCTACACATAATGACGACTAAGGGGCATATTTATAAAGGAACGATGTTAGCGCAAAAAATTACCGCCGCACATCGCGGGCCCGCGAAAATAGCGCTATCGCCGTATTTATACGGCGAGCGCTATTCCCGCGGATAAACCTACGCGGCCGCGATGTGCTGGGTAATTTAAGCCCTTCGCGGCGATACTATATAGTTCGCCGCGAAGGGACTTAAAATCCCTTCCCGACGCAGCTCTAAGGGGGCGGGGCATACGCCCACCCGCCCACACCCCCCCGGCGGCAGCGCGACCACCCCCGCCGCCGCCAACTTCCCAGCACCCCCCCAAACCCGTTCCCCATTCGCGGCAAGCTCGGAACGGGAGGCTAGAAGGGGCTGCCGGGAAGGGGCCCGAGCAGGTGGTCGCGACCACCCCCGCGCACCCCCTCCCCGCAAACCCCTCCAAGCCCCCCCACCCCGGCGCTCCGGGGAGGGGACAGGAGGGAGCCGCTGGGGGGTGGAGGCTCCCTCCAGCGGGGCCCTGAGAAGGGCTTTTGGCTAGGGGTCCCGCAGTCTCAACCGGGACCCCCCTCCCGGCCCTTACAGGGCCCTGCGGCACTGACAAGTGCCTTTGGCGGGGGTCCCGCAGCTGAACCGGGACCCCCAGTGCGCTCTTAAAGAGCCCTTGGGCGACGTCTTCTTTCGTCCAGTCCCGCGACACCAGCTCACGCCGAGGCCGCCGACCCCGAGAGGTACCCCTGCGGCGCAGGGGTACACCCGGCGGGCGCGCGGCGACCTCACGAGGCCGATGTGCCGGCGTCTTGATCCGACGCGACGTCTTCGGGCTGGCGACACCAACCCCACTCAGGTCGCCGATGCCAGGCAGACTCATCGGCCGCCAGTGGCCCGCTGCACGCGGCCAGCGGAGCGATGTTGCCAGCCGCTTCTTCTTTCTTCAGCCATACTGCGCATGGCATCTGAGTTCCGCGGCGGAACAGTCCTTCTTTAGATGTTTGCAGAAATTACATAATCCGTTCTGATTGGTCAATTTTTAATACTTGCTTACATTAACCAACAGATTCTGGAAAGTTCTGAAATCTGATTGGTTAATGTAAAGCAAGTATTAAAAATGACCAATCAGAAACGGATTATGGATTCTGCAAACCATATAAAGAGGAGCTTCCGCCGCGGAACTCAGATGCCATCGCAGTAGATGGCTGAAGAAAGAAGAAAGAAGCGGCTGGCAACATCGGCTCCGCTGAGCCGGGTGTCCAGGGGCTCACTGCGGCCGCAGTGAGTCTGCCTGGCATCGGCGACCTGAGTGGGGTTGGTGTCGCCAGCCGAAGACGTCGCGTCGGATCAAGACGCCGGAAACATCGGCCTCGTTGGTCGCCGGCGCCCGCCGGGGGTTACCCCGGCGCCGCAGGGGTAACCTCTCGGGGGTCGGCGGCCTCGGCGGAGCTGGTGTCGCCGGGAATGACAGAAAGAAGACGTCGCCCAAGGCTCTTTAAGAGCCGCACTGGGGGTCCCGGTTCGCGCGGACCCCGCCAAAGGCACTTGTCAGTGCCGCAAGGGCCCTTGTAAGGGCCGGGAGGGGGTCCCGTTCGAAGCTGCGGGACCCCCTAAGCCCAAAAGGCCCTTATCAGGGCCCCGCTGGAGGGAGCCTCCACCCCCCCAGCGGCTCCTCCCGTCCCTCCCGGGAGGGCGGGGCTGGCTTGGAGGGGTTGCGGGAGGGGGTGCGCGGCGGGTGGTCGCGACCACCTGCTGCGGCCCTTCCCGGCAGCCCTCTAGCCTCCCTTCCGGATTGCGCGAACGGGGAAGGGTGGGAGGGCTGCTGGGAAGTGGCGGCGGCGGCGGGTGTCGCCGCTGCCGCCGGGGGGGTGTGGCGGGTGGGCGTGTACTCCCGGGGCGGTGCGACCACCCCGACGGGTTGCCTGCCCATCCCCGCCGCGGGAGGTTAGTATCGGCTGACTTCGCCTCCTTCAAGGTGCGAAGTATAAAACAGCCGATACTAGCCGACCGAAACCCGTACCGCCGCTTTATAAATAGAAGCGGCGGTAACGGGTAAGTATCGGCGCGAAAGGTTAAACGCTTCGTTAACTTTTCGCGGCGTTTTCGGGCCTTATAAATCGCGGTAAAGCGATTCATGCGTTAATGGCCGCGAAAACGGCCGCGAAAAGTTAACAGAAACCTTTATAATATGTATTGAATCTCCCTGTCAGATTATTTAAAATAAAAGAAAGAAATCCTCACACATCCATGTGCTTTATTAATTTAGCTTGAAAAAGCAAAATTCCTGTTATTAATTTGGCTAAAAAGGCCAAATTACTGTTCTTTCTATTTCATCTCTTTTTCTTCTTCGTTTCTTTCTTCTGCTTTTTTGGACCGTATCTCCTCTACAGTTTTTGAGCTAGAGACATGAAATTCGGTACAGAGACGTGTGGGGCTTATAGGAGAAGTGTGCTATCTTCTATAGCTAAGGAATCCGCGGAGCGTTATGACGTTATCGGCGAATTTCCCATAGACTATATGGTAATAATCTCAAATGTGGATATTTCAAAACAGTTTTTTCTGGTCATAAATACAATGGTGATCACCCCAACCCCCCACACAGACCCAGGTACACCCACTACTGACTCCTTTCCATTCCATGGAAGCCATACTTAAAGGGTAACTATAGTAAAAAACTATTTTGATCAATCATCAATGAAAGTTAGTTATATAGTCATACATGCAAAAACACACCTACCACCAACCTACATTAGAGGGTACACACACCTACTGACCTACCCTTCCATTACTGTGGCAGCCATACTTAAGGGTAACTAAAGTCAAAAAAACTAATTAGATTTATCCTCAATAAAAACATAGTTTTATGGTTGTAAACAACAAAAAACGACATACCCATCAACCAGACCCAGGTACACACCCTATTGATCTACTTATCCATTACTGTAGCAGCCTACGTTAAGGGAACTAAGTCAAATAACTAATTTAGATTTATCCTCAATAAAAAATAGTTTTATGGTTGTAAACACAAAAAAGACAACCCCTCACAACCCAGATACACACACCTACTGATTTACTTATCATTACGTTGCGCCATACCTAAAGGGTAATAAAGTGAAAATATTTTTTTGACCAATCATCAAAAAAATTTCTTTTTAATCCCCACGTGCACAGGTACATACACCTACTGACCTACCCCTCCATTACTGTTGCAGCCCTACCTAAAGGGTAACTAAAGTCAAAAAAATATTTTGACCAATCATCAAAAAAGTTTTTTTTTTACCCTTAATCCGACACGGTACACACCCTACTGATCTACTTACCATTACTGTGGCAGCCATACTTAAGTCAAAAAACGGATTTTGTTCAATAATCAAAAAAGTTTGTTTTTTTAACCCCCATGGGGCCACAGATACACACACCTACTGACCTACCCCCCATTACTGTTGCAGCCATACTTAAAGGTAACTAATTTTTGACCAATCATCAAAAAAGTTTGCTTTTTTAACTCCAACCTGATCAGGTACACACCCTACTTACCTCACTTCCATTTTTCAGGCAAAACATATTAAAGGGTAACTCTAGCCAAAAAAACAATTTTGGACTCATCTCACAAAGTTTTTTTTAAACTCCCAACCTTCCTACTGTGGCAGCCATACTTAAAGGGTAACTAAAGTCAAAAAACTAATTTTGACAAATCATCCAAAAATTTTTTTTAACCCTCAACCTGAGTTAGGTACTCACACCTACTTACCTACTCTTTCCATTATCTATGGCAGCATTCTTAAAGGATAACTATAGTCAAAATAATTTTGATCAATAATCAAAAAAGTTTGTTTTTTAACTTCCCAACCTGACACAGGTACATACACCAACTCAGGTACCCATTCATCATGTGGCAATCATATTTAAAGGGTAAGTATAGTAAAAAAATAATCATCAAAAAAGTTAGTCTTTTATCTCCCAACCTGACACGAGTACACACACACCAACTGACCTGCCTTTAATTCATGTGACAGCCCTATTAAAGGGTAAGTAAAAAAACAACAATGTCCTCATCATTGGCATTATTGAGTTTTAAAATCTGCAGCACAAACACACACATTTCCTTCCAAAAATGTGGTCTTTCAAGCTGTTTCTGTTGATTAGATCTAAACTGTTTCGAGGAGCTCTGTCTCATACTCTGACATCACGTCCTTGAGAATTCTTTGTGATGAACAGTTACATAATGCTTTTTAGAATTATCTATCCACAAGGTGTTCAGATTTCCGGTTGCCCAAGTGGGAGGGGGCATGGCATTGACGTCACGTGAAATAACGAGGCGTTTTGAGGTGGAGACTGGACAAGACGGCAGCAGAGGCGAGTTAGGGCGTAACGGTGTCTGTGTGGGATTCCGTGGCAGGGCTTCCAGTTCCCTCTGTTGGGCAGTATTTCAGGCCTGACTGCGGGGCTCGGGATTTCATCCTTACTCAGGGCAATCCCTTTCAAATATGATGGACTTATGGCAACCATGATTACACATAAATCGCTATGCACTCTTTTCCATTAATAGAAAGCTTGAAAACTTCCGATGGTGATGCTACTTATTGGAATAGTTGAGAGTTTGTACCCTGTTACCATAAGTAAGAGAAGATGTAGAGCTGAGATACCTTTTATTGGCTAATAGATAAAAAAAATTAATCACGCTTTCGGGAGTCTTAAACCTCATCCACCTGGATGAAGGGGGCTTATGTCCCGAAAGCTTGCACTTATTGGGGTTTCAGTGAGGAAAAGGAAAAGTTTGATGAAAAATACATCGGGGATTGTACGTAATTTTTAAATTAATTATCAGAAGAGATTTAGAATCATAATTAAAATGCATGAAGTAAAACCACAACATGATCGTCAAATGCTAAAATGGTTTCCTCTCCATTTAACACCATCCCTGTGGGATTTTCTACCTCAGCAAATATTCAGTCTAACAGAAGGCTTGGGTATTGTATTGCTTTTCATTAGGATCACACTAAAAAAACACAAACCGCTCTGGGAGAAAGATGGCAGAATAATCAGGCTGCTGACAACCCTCACTGTTACCCATGCCAAGTCCAGAGTAACCAAAACTCTTGTTGGACTTGTCTGATGAACCAGAGTGTCACACAAATGATGGTGGTAATTATAATGCAACTCTCCCAGCTCTGTGAAAACAGGAACCTCCTTATATAAACCTCTATAGGCCATAGCTGGGTTGGAACCATTGGCCATATTTATAAAGTCTGGTCTGCTTTTTAGCAATACCAGGGGTTAGTTTAATTATGATCGCAATCATAACTTACGACCAAATGTTTGTTATCGTAGATTTACGATCGGTTAGCGTAAATTTACGATAATTCATCATTAATTGTTAACTCGTGGTCTCTAATCTCTAAAAGCTATCCGTGCTGTTATAAATATGGCCCCATAAGTCAACCCAAAAGAAGTGATTGCAAAAAGACATGTCGCTTTATATGTTTGTTTATATTACTAGCCTCAACTCCCATGGTAATATGTGTTCTGCACAGTAAACGTTTGGAAGATCAGATAAGGTAAAGTATGCGAGGAAGGGCTGAAGCTCCCAAAAGCTTATCTATTAAGAAAACTAACATTAGTTCAAACAAAAAAGAGTATATAACAGTCTATACTTCCTTTTTTTGTATGCGGCTTAATGTCTGTTCACCACACACAATAGCCACAAGAGAATTACACAAACTGAATGTGAATGTAGAACCAGTACACAGCAACTATTAAGACTTTCAGTACAGAGTAGGTTCAAGTGATCTACATAGTGAGGGGCCATATTTAATATTATATATATATATATGTATATTATTCGTAGACTAATGGGCCATATTTACAAACCATGTATCGCTATCGGGTAATATATCGGTTTGCGGGGGCAGCACGAGAACCCGAAGAGACTCTTTGTGGCTGTTTCACCTAAGCATTTAACGCAGCTGATAAGCTACGTGCGATGTGATATTCACCCAGAGCCACGCAGCCTATGGTAAACCGCTACGGGAGATTTGCCCAGAGAGCTTGCAACTTGGTGAATCTCCCTGTTGGTCTCTATCACTACAGACATGAGTGCTAATGTTTGAGCCCAGTAGAAAGTAATGCCCATAGCAAACCCCAGGAATGATTAGGATAAAGCTTTGTTTTTAAAGTAACAATCCAAGGGTAACCCCCCAAAACAGTCTAATAAATCTCATTATTCTGGCAATGGACCTGGATATTGGTATATTGTCAAGCCTGGTTGGGTCCCAAAGTTCATAATTTTAAGGACAATGAATAATTTTGGCTGGGCTTTGTTAGGTCTCTTATATAAAGCTGGCAACCACACCAAAGCAAATGAAGCTGGATAATGGGAATTTATGAATTAAAATAAAGAGACTTTTCCTGGATCCCAACATGCACTTTCCAAGCAGATTCAGGGAGTATTTATCTCCTGATACCATTGGGATAAATTATGCAACTGTAAATACCAGGCTAATGGTACAAAAACATTGTTTATATAAGACTAAAGCCACATTAACGTTTACAGAGAAAGAGTTCACCAAATGGATGTCCCAAAGGCAAAAGGGCATGAAAGTCACTCCAAACATTACTGGAATGACATTGGCCTCCTTGCAAGATGCAGAGAAAGACCTTTGGGTCAAAAATGTATATTAAAACAATGTATTACTTGCCTTAGTTTGGAAAAAATGATATACCGTTTCACTTAATAAAATCCATCAGTACAGAAAATCTCCCCTTACAAACTACCCCCCCATATTTTCCTTACAGTTCTAGTCCTTTCCTTTAGCAGGGGAATACAAAGTAACTTATTGGAGATAATTCTGCTTATATTCCCGTGGCATTTGGAAACCTGGTCTATTGCGATCACATATAATGACCATAATGTCAATCACAAATCACAACCCATGAGCACTACAGTTGGCTCATCATTTATTTGTTATTTGAATGTCATCACCATAATGTGGGCTCGGTTATGGCCACCATAACATTTTGCATGTATCTTTGATTAACTTACATTGAAAAATAGTGTATAGATTGTGACCTGTTAGGGTAGGCATACATGGGAATCTTATTAAGATCAGTTCAATCAAGTTAATGGAAAGTTTGTGTATGGCTTCTTTTCCATAGGCGGTCAGTTGATATTGGAAATTCTGTTAACAGAAGGGGAATGAACCAATTAGAAATCAACACTTGCGATATCTTATTGAATCTGCCCAAGATAGCAAGATGGTGACATTTAATTGTCAAGATATGTCATATACATTTGTCCTTAAAACTAAATGGTTATTTAACCCAAAACCTCTGGCCTCACCCCTTGGACTACTACAGATATTAAAAAATATTCCCTTTAAAGTACAGCTCCAATCTGACGCACCTCCTTGGTCCATGAACACACAATTTGACAAGTAGATTAAAGGGCAAAGAAAAGACAGCAAACACAAGTTCAAAGGGAAAGTCAGTAAGGTAACATGTCAGAATAAAATTCAAGTCGGGTGCTGGTAGCCCATAAAATACCCAATCTGATAACCTAGGACTTTTTATATTGGGATTAAGGTGACATTTTTATTATCAGATGTTTGTAATAAATGGATTTTCACACATATTATGTAGTGCAGTAATGTTGCAATAATATGATAATATGTCAAGGAATGGGCATATTCTCTGGTTTCTCTGTTTTCAGCATTTTTTTGTCTAAATCTTAACAACAAATAAAATTAATAAAAAATATTATCTGTATACACTTATATAGAAATGATCAGTAATGGTTGTCACATGACCACTTTTACCCATACTTCACTTACTGTAGCTAATAAATATTCACGAGCAAAATTTTGTTGCCTAGGTTACGGATTACCCAACACAATTACTTTCTTCTGGTTTGTAGAGGAAGGAAATTTTTTGGCATTTGGTGATATTTTGTGATTTTTTTGTGATATTTTTTGCATTTTTTGGTGATTTTTTCCGAGAAGTTTGCAATGAAACGAAAAAGCGAGGAAGCGCAGAGAGCAAGAAGTTAAGAAAACAAAAGGAGCCATTGTGAGAAACATGTGTTTACGAAATTAGAAGTGAAAAGGAAGAGTGCGCAATGAAAAGGAAACGCGAGGAAAGCGCAGAGAGCAAGACGTTAAGAAATCTAAATGGAGCCATTGTGAGAAACATGGCGTTAAACGGAAATTGAAAGTGAGAGGAAGACGTAAAGAGAGTAAAATGGCAGATTAGAGGACAGAGGTAATAATGATACAGGTAGAGGAGGGGGGTCTATATAGAGCTACATACATATAGGCGGGACACTGTTCTCATTAATAGACTGTATTTGTTATATGACAATTCTGCTTTAATTACTGGTACAATGACAGTTATCAGGGCCAAAGCAAGGTCGGTGGAAACCCTGGGTAAATCACTGTGTGGGCCCCTTTTTATCTTCCACCTGTTTAAACCTTTGAGTTAAGGCCCCCTTAGGGGTTTAGGGCCATGTGTAATTGCCCTCCATGGTAAAACCCGCCCTATCATATTTAAGCAAAGATAGATGCAGACAAATGGCACATAAATGGCAGTTATATTCAAACCACGACAGGTACTGTGCATCCTGAAGGGTGCGTCTTCCCAAAGCTATTGTCGCCAACAGAGGGAGGGGCAGAGCTGAACTGACCGGCGAGGGAAGCGTAAGTATAATAGGTAACCATCTACTCCAGGGGCTTAGGTCCTCACACTGGGGGTTATTAATGGAAGGCAGTTGCTCAGCTGGTTTAAGTCCAAATGGGGCTGATAGAGTTATTTCATTGCACTAGCCCAACAGGTCATAACATGGGTAAATATTTCTAAAATATGATGTAGGATCCATATGGAATCACAAATGTGTTAAGCAGCATGTTATATAACCCACCCTCTCCAAAAGTAACACACAGTGTGTCCCCCTAAAGTAACTATACTTATGGTCAGTCTGTCAGCTGGGGTCCGTGCACGGACAGTCATGGAAAGTGCCTGAGTATCTGGGCTGAAAGCGGAGTAAGTATACACAATGGAGATCTCTATATCCAAAGAGGGGGAGCAATAGAGGGAGGGGAGCGCGCCCCAAACACGTATCGCTCGTGGAGCTTTCTCAGTGGCGCCACTTGTGAACTATTATATGGAGTGATACCTAATTATATTGTTGCCTTTTCATGATTTTAAGTTTGATATAATAAATTGAGGTTTTAAATTTAAGGCTTTTATACTCTAGACTTTTTCTTATTGTTTATATACTATTTGTATACACTAGAGTTAGCCGTTTTTTTATTGGGCTATCATTTGTTTATTGTAGGATCCATATGGGACAGTTCCAGTGTCCATCACACTGTAGCAGATCTTCCCTGCACTTTCCATATTGGTAACACTTCTCTTGGAAGTAACAGGCAGAGAATTGCTGTCATTCACTCTTGGTCTTCTCAGTGTATGAACAGTATAAATGTATTTTATATGAAACAATATAAATTATTTAACTCCTACTTCCATCTTGAATGTAAAGGTGCTTACCCACCCCACCCCAAATGCTTTACATACACTCTTTATTAGCAGCAATTACAAGACTTTATACAAGTAGTATACCCTGTTATGGTAGTGGTAGGTGCTGCCTTCCTTCATGCAGTCAATTACAGGTCTGACAATGATGGCTGTCCTTACCCTTCTGTCCTCTGTGCCTCCTTGTAATGCTTGTAATGAACTCAGAGTGAGAGAGGAGGCAACAACCTCTACCGGAATGGGGGGTAGTGCTTCTCATTAAACATTCTTTACTGCTTTAAGAGTTAAATATAGTGGTTGGGGTGGGGCAGGTAACAGACAAGTGACACTTTTATGGTTAAGGGTGAACATGCCTTTAGTTCTTCTCTATGGCGAATGGTGACTATTAATGTTATATCTCTCTATTTACAGATATGTGAACGATATAATAATTTGGAAGGATGCAGAAATCCCAGGCGAAGGTAAATCTATAATGTAGTTTTCAGTATCATGACCCCCTCACAGGCCCATCATTTGTACTTTCTCATACATGGGATCTTAGGATGGGTGCTATTTTTCATCCTGGCTAACCATATTCAACGGATTGCAGCAATTACCACATTGTCTGATTGCCGTTCGTCCAATCCCGTCACAGCCACCTGCAAACATACAATTTTTCAGGGTGACAATGTGATACAATGCCTTAACAAACGTTACTGCGATCGTAATGTAAGATCACGACCCTAATTGTACGATTGCCCATACAATACTATTGCCGTAGCCTACCGCATGGTACTCTATAAATGCCATAAATGGTACTTATACAATAACCGGCGGTATCGGAAGTTTGTGATAATGCAGGTTATTTATATATGGTTCATGTTACATTTATGGATTTTCTTTGTTACTTTTTTGCATGACAGACACGATGATCCATTCAGTGAAGGCCGTGCAGGAACATCGGCACTGAATACAATACAAACCTGGCATGTACCTACAGTAAACCAGCCCCCTCTTACCACGGACAGCTTCAATATGCTGGTGTTTTAGAGAGGGGGCGTTTGGAAAGGTAAGGATATTTTACAGCTTTTTACAAGACCTACACGCTGGAAGAAAAATTTTTAGGGGTGGACATAACCTTTAATAATTATAATAATAATGAACATTATAATAAATATTATATTGGTGTTTTATAATACCATATTGAAATATTGTCTATCATGTGACCAAAGGTTCTGTTGGCAAAAGAAAGACAACATCTGAACTTGTGGCATTAAAGGTGATAAAGAAAAGGAATGATAAAGCACGGGAAGCTCAAGCTATGACAGAGAAGAGAATTCTCTCCATCGCATGGGAGTGTCCATTTCTAACCCATGGATTTGCTGCTTTTCAAAATGAGGTAAAATATTAAATAATTCATATTAACCATTAAGGATTGTAAGAAATAAAAGGAAAAGTTCATGTTAAAATGATCAAAACCTACTCTGGATACTCTAGAAATCCAATCCTTTTCCAGATTCCCCCTTTAAAACTGTGGGAGATGGGGTTGGCAGCAAATGTTCTGCCTAGTCCAAACTTCGTTTCTCCAATAAACCGCTTGTTACTGTTGAAAAGTCAATTGGAATATCGGCATACACATTACTTCTGCCTTATACTCCCCATACATGGGATCGATATTTTCAGCAATGCTCATAATATCTGTCCCATGTATGGGGGGGCTTAATGCAGCAGTGCAGTTTACCATATAAACGCCTCTCCCATGATAAGAACAGGCTAATTACATGTAATAAGGTTATATAGCTGCCATCAATCAGACCACATTAAAAGGATTTGGAATGTAACAACATTGTTCAGAATAAAGAAGAAAGAAATGAAAGATTAAGATATTCTTAGTCAAGGGAACCTGTGAATGGTTACTGTATTAAAAACATTGACTGGTATTGGCTGACATCACTGAGCATCCCCATTATTACCAAATATAATTATTATTATTATATCAATAAAATGGTAGTTGTAATTTCTATTCAGTTGCTTTTTATGTTTACAAATAATTTCTTACATAATAATGCTATAAAGTCAGTACATTGTAAAAAGTAACGTTAAAAAAACAACCTTGGCTGCATTACTTATTAATGTTCTTTCTTAGAACCATCTATTTTATGTGATTGAATATTTGAGTGGAGGAGACCTGTTCGACCTACTCATCTACAAAGCAGAATTTAGCATTGCTGAAGCAACGTGAGTATTGTAGTAGAGCTGGAATAGAAAATACTCCAGGTGTAGAATGTGTCATGATAATAAAGATAGTGACAGGTCAATTACTATTTTACTGGATGAAAGATTCCTATCGATATATCGTACATTTCTATGAACTGATCATTAAGAAAGAAAATTATTAATAAAAATTTACAATATATTTATATCTAGGGATTGCATGGGATATGAAAATTGCATTAAGGGTTCTGCAAGGTTATTAATATTAAATGTAGACTGTCATTTCTATAATATAATCTCAATATCTCTGTTTATTCCCTACAGATTTTATGCAGCTGAGATAGTAGCTGGAATTCAGTTCCTACACAAAAAAGGGATAATCCACAGGTAAGAAATGCCCATTAACAGGAAGACGCTACCTTACATTACACATCATATTATCATATTTATAGAGCTGGTTCTATACTATATACAATGTCTATTTTCTACATACAGAGACCTTAAACTTGAAAATATCCTGCTTGATAATGAAGGACATGCTAAAATAGCAGACTTTGGCTTGTGTGAGGAAGACATGTTTAGAAAAAAGGTCAACAAACACTGTGGAACATTGGATTATATGGCTCCGGAGGTAAGAATTTATTACACATCAAAGGCTTCACATTATAACTGGGAGTATTTTACCCATTAAACACAAAATAAAGTATCGGGTTATAAATGGGAGTTTGCTGAATACAGAATTGCTTTTATATATAGATTTCTTTTCTCCAGATATTGCTTCAACGGGATTATGCATTTGAAGTTGACTGGTGGTCATTTGGGGTGATTCTCTATTTGATGCTTGCTGGATACACACCCTTCTATTCATACAATGATGAAGATGATGAAGATAATGACAATAGAGAGACAAAAATAGATTCCATCTTGTTTGCACCAGTTCTGTTCCCAAAACACTTTACAAAAGACACAAAAGACATTCTTCGCAAGGTAAAATAAAAGTGATGTATCCGTCACACAAGAGGCACAATGATATGATGGCCCTCCTATATCTAAGTCCCAGTCCCATAAAACCTATTTAAATGGTGTTTACATTACTAGTAGAGAACTTATCAGTTTCTGTTTCTATTTCTAGTTCCTTCTCAGGGATCCCGCCTGCAGGTTGACAAAAAAAAAGAAAATACGAGGCCATTCATTCTTCAAGTCCATAGATTGGAAAATGCTGAAGAAAAGGGAACTGGAGCCGCCCTACAAGCCTTGTTTGGTGAGTTTACAATAGAGTTACTAGATATGACTGGACAGAAGTCTATCTTAAGGCGACATAAAATCACTTAAATATGGCTTATGAATCGGGTACAAACAGGTAGAAATTAATATGTAAAATTCTATGAGAATCACATGGTCAGACATACATGTAGAATTATTTCTGCGGTATTCTGATGTACACATTATTATATACATGTATGTCTGCAATGCAAAAGGGAAACTTACTCTTTACACATTACTATAAAAATGTGGTTCTTACTGTGACAGTGAAATGTATTAATTTAGCATTTTATCAGCAGACAGAAGAAAAAATGAACATAAAACACCAGGATAGCTCATACAGCTTTTTATATGAACCTGAGAGAGGAAATTCACTTGAGAACTTCTCCTTCACAAGTCCCTGTTGGATATAAATCAGTGGAGACGGATAATTATATGAACAATGACTATTACAACATGGATCCCATTCGGTACACCTGTGTAGGCAACTGGACCAGTAAATGTAAGTATATTACATGGTCTTCAACAGGCCACTTGATCCTTTGCATTAAAATATTGTCAGCTGCTTTTATTCTCATCTGACAAAGTACCAATCTGTTTATTGATCAGTGGTCTGCCTGGAACATAATATCAGGTCACAATTGACCCCCGTGTGCCAGCCCTAAGGTATCATCTCTTTGTTGCCTGTAGGATATTAGATTTATATTTGCTATATGACATTCTAACATTATTTTACTCATGTTACTCCATGCTCATTAATCTAATGCTTGTTTCTGATGTCATTTTTTCTACAACCATATAGATGATAAACTGAAGGATTAAACCTTATGTGTGAAGTGACAGACCAACTGAGAGATCAGTTATCGGTACCAACGACAAAGAAGCATTGTGTCTCAGTAGATTTCCCCTTTTTGACTGATGATGGAATTTGACTACCAACTACGAACTTCCAACTAATGTGACAGTCAAGATTAAAGGAAAATATAGTCACATCCCTGTTACTGTTATTGATACATAAAGTTGGAGTTGATCCAGGGATAGTTCCGATTGCCATTTGGAGTCAGGAAGGAATCTTTCGCCTTCCTCTGGATCAACTGTAAGGCAGGAAATGTTGATATTGCTGAGAAGGTTGGACTAGAAGAAACATATGTCTTTATTCAACCTCAAATACTACAAATACTATACTGTACTGTACTACTAACTGCAATGGAAAAATGAAATGAATGTTTAAATGTTAAATTGTATTTATTTAAATAAACTGACATAAAATTGTGAATTTGACTGTCATTTTCTGTTACACCAGGTAAAAAGTTTCATTATCCTATAGTGCTCAGAAAGACATTGAGATCAAACCTTTCTCCTAATTTACTGCAGTGAAATAAATCTACCCCATGTTACATGCTCATTACCATACAATAGATTCTGTTCTACTGGGTGAATGGAATGGGGCAATATTATTAATTAGAAGTTCGGTATTAAATACCAGCATCGCATCTCGTGGTAAATTCCTGCGCCATGAGCAGATTGCCTCAATAGAAGTCATTGGTGGTGGGATCCGGTGATAGAAGTCATTGGTGGTGGGATCCGGTGATAAGGAGCACACAATCCTTGAATTGTATTAGATGGGATCACCATGGCCTGGGCAGGATTTTCAACCTGTCTCATGAGTGCAACGGCCCTGAAATTACCCCCTTCTGGACTTTAATGCCAACTATTACCTAATGCCTTCATTTAGAAATTAAGAAGATACTAAAATACTATTAAATTACTCACAAAAAGTTTCAACAAGTGATGCCCAGCTCACAGCTCTATAGTAATGTGACCCCTTGGTGGTAATAATAGCAACTTCAGGGGGTAAAATTAAAGGAATAGTTCACAACCAAAGTGAACTATTTCTTTAATGCATTGATTGAAGACCGGGAGGATAAGGAGCTATACCTTACCTTCCGTTCTTCAATCAATGCAGCCAGTAACAAACTTCGAGCAAACTTACCTGTTACGCGATCCTCCGCAGAAACACTGAAATTCCAGACCGCTTTAAGGTTCTGTTAAACTATAGTGTGGGTTATCGTGCATGTGCGCTATAACCCAGAAGCTGTCGGAACCTGTCAGTGCTGCTGCGGAGGATCATGTAACAAGTAAGTTTGCTCTAAGTTCATTCCTGGCTCCACTTGCATTGATTGAAGAACGGGAGGTAAGGCAAAACTCCTTATCCTCCCGGTTTCCAATCAATGCATTATAGGAATAGTTCACTTTGATAATGAACTATTCGTTTAAATGATCCCTAAATACACCCTACAGGTATATTTTTCTGAAAGTGCCACAAGTAAAAATAATCGGACCGATTTGTCACTCCTAATCTTTGCATGTTAAATCCAGCACAGAGTAATGCATATTGCTCGCATTCTCATTAACAATGATGTCTATTAATGGGATCTGAATCCCACTTTGTCAATTTTGCCGGTAGTTTGTCGGCATTGTAGAGAATTGTTTTTGCACTCTACACCATGGCCTGGATAATTAATGTGCATGGGCACCTTTACTTACTAATCCTAGCATCATGTCTTAGATTCACTGCTGGGACATCTAGAGCGATAGTTCTAGAAATTGTAACAATCTGTATATCTATATTTTTAATTGGTTCAGTTGTGTATCAATAGTTTAAATCTGTTAACTTGGATACGAGAGAAAGAAGGTTGTTCTCAGATCTTGGTTAGCTGGTTTTACTTTCTAATATACTAGGCCAAATTCAGTTCATAGATAAAGATGAAGCCTTCATATTTAATTTACTTTCAGTGCAGCCTTGCTATAGATTTTTTTTTGTTAACATTATTTTAATTTGTCCCTTGCTAGAAATTATTTTGCAGTAGAAAGCTTGAGGGAAATAATTGTATTGCTTGATTTGACAGAGCAAGACATAGCTGTTTCTTTTTTTTTAGGTATTCTGTATTATGTGCTTTATGTATTATATTGAATAATACGCTACCTACAGAATAATATATGGATATTACTTCACCTCGGAGTTCCCTGACCTGTATAAAAGCACTCGGCCTATGGCCTCGTGCTTCTATATGGTAAGGGAACTCCTCGTGGCGTAATCTCCTTATATTACACTGTAGGTAGCGTATTATCCCTTATATTATTGGTTTACTTGACACCTTGTGATTCTTAACCTGGAATTTGCTGTTACGTGTTACTTCCTATTAATGCTACTAGAGATTCTACTATCCTACTAGATTCTCTATCCTACTCAAAATAGTTGGGATGTGCAGTTAAAAATAGGGATTTTCATTAAACACGGACTGATTATATATATATATATATATATATATATATATATACACACACACACCACACCACACACACACACACACACACACACTATTCTCTATATTGTATATACTTGATGGGCAGGGGGACCAATCTACAATCTTCTTACATTTAATACCAACCTATAAAGTCAAATGGTTTTGTAATGTTGATATTAACAGTGATCTTTTTTAATACAGTTATGCAGCTAGAAGAGCAGCTAGATATTGAAGGGAGAAGGGACAAAAGGCAGAAGAGAAAAGGAAAAAAGAGGACTGGAGGTAGGGCAGTACCAAAGGGGGGACAGGAGTAGAGGGGGGGAAGGCCTCAAAGGGGTTTCAAAAAATTAGGAGGGTAGTCCAAAGTGGGACATGACTGGAGGGGTGCAAGACAATAGGGGGGGAAATACCAGGAAATACCTGGAGGAGAGGCAGTACTGAAGGGGTGCTGGACAGTAGAAGGGATAGGACCAGATGGGGACAGGACCATAGGGAGGGAAGACCAGCTGGGTATAAGGATGAAGGAATGAAAAGTGACGCTGGAGAGTGGGAAAGAATGTAAGTTGGCGAGACATAGATTGGGGCACAGAGGGGGGCAAGAGGGAGGGCTAGTCCATTGACTTTCTAGAGATAAATCCCAATGACTGTCCCGAGCTTAAGAGGGATATGACTGAAGGGGGGCAGGACAAAAGAGAGTGTAGGCCCATAGGGACCAGTATATTGACCAGAGGGGGGAAGGCAGTGAGAGCAAGAATATTAGGAAGGCAGACATAGATTTAGGCAGCACTGAAGAGAGGGCAGGACCAATGGGGGGGCAGGACCTAAAGGAACAAAGATCATAGGGGGGGCAACACCAGAGAGGTGCAGGGCTTGAGGAACAGCAGGCAACCAAATAGGGAGCAGGACCAGAGTGGCATAACCAAAGGGGTGCTGGACTTGAGGAGGGAGAGGACTGGAGGAGGGCTGCACTGGAAGGGGGGCAGAACTGAAGAGGGTCTGGACAGTAGAGGAGACAGGACCAGAGGGGGACAGGCCCATATGGAGGGAAGACCAGCTGGGTATAAGGATGAAAGGAATGCAAAGTGATGCTGGAAAGAATGTGAGTTGGGTAGACATAGAGTGGGGCAGGTAGAACCAGATTGGGGACAGTACCTTAAAGGGACTGTCCACCCCTCTTTTGAAAAATGAATATGTGGTAGATAAGCCCCCAAAACCTAGACATCGTTTAATTCTCAACCTTTAATTCGGCTCCCACACAGAGATATTATACTTACATCCTCCTCGCTCCACCGCCGCTTCCGGGTTCTTCTCCCAGTCTCCACTGTGGCCGCTCTGTTCTTTTTCTGTTCCCGAGCAGCCGCAGTGGAGACTGGTCTGGGAATGGCAGTCAGTGATTGGCCGTGACGTCACAGTCACGGCTGACACTGACTGCCTTACCCGGAAGTGCAGAGCCGCGGCGGTGGAGCGAGGAGGAGGATGTAAGTATACTATCTCTGTGTGGGAGCCGAATTAAAGGTTGAGACTTAAACGATGTCTAGGTTTTGGGGGCTTATCTACCACATATTCATTTTTCAAAAGAGGGGTGGATAGTCCCTTTAAAGGGTATCTATACTCAAAAAAAATAGAATTTTCAAAATCTGAGCTGTAGATCCTGAGAAATCATAATTTTAATCACAGCATTTACAAGGAAAAACCTGTCACTCCAGGAACAGAGATTGTAATATGTGACCCATTAATGACCTCTTACTAGGATCTTTGGCTGCCTGCCAGCACACTTTCTGCAACATTTAGGAGAATCAGCAGAGAAAAGAAAGCAGGGAGGGAGATGTGTAAGCGGAGCAGTGTCCATGGTAAGGCTGTGCAGAACTTATAAGTGTCACAGACACTACAAGATGGCAGTGAGTAAGGGAGGTGGGGGCAATTAGGAGCACTCACTAAACATTAATAACTTAACAACAAAGCAAGCAGTTTCAGATAACATTAAGTTGTTTTGAGTAAAGTTGTTCCCCCCTTCTGTATTAAGTAGGAAATATGGAAGGGGGAAAGGCTCAAAGGGGGGCAAGACCAGAGGGGGGGTGAGACCATTTACTTGCCAGAGATAAATTTCAATGAATGGCCAGAGCTTAAGAGAGATATGATTGAAGGTGGGCAAGACAAATGGGAGGGTAAGCCCATAAGGAGGAAATACACACATGTGACTCCATACTATACCGTCAACAACAAGCAGCCAATAAACGGACAATAACCGTAGATGTGTGGCCGTTTGGGCCAGGCGTCAATTTTTGTCTGACCCGTCAGATCAACAAATGCCCCCCCTCCATTATTGTCCGAATGGCCGCTCGTGAATGGTAACAGAGACCAGATGGGCAGCAGGCACAGAGGTGTGCAACCCCAGAGGGAAGAAGTACCAGAGGGGGACAAGACAAAAGAGAAGTAGGCCGAGAGTAGGGCAGAACTAGAAGGGGGCAGGACCAGAGGGTGGCATAGTTGTATACAGATGTGCGATTCCACACTAGATAGCCGACAAACAAGCGGCCAATAAACGGATAATAATCGTACATGTGTGGCTTGGCAGACCCTCAACTATTATCGTCTGAATGGCCTCTTGTCAACTGTCACATGTGGGCATCACACATCTGTATGAGCCTATATTTCCTAGTTAATCCAGGGTATAATCCAATCGCCAGTTGGGGTCAGGAAGGAATTTTTCCCTGTCTGGAGCATATTGACTTTAGATTGGGTTTTCGCCTTCCTCTGGATTAACTATTAAATAGGTAGAAATAAATAGTTAGAAGAATAAGAAAATGATATAAATAAATAAAATAAAAATAAATGAAAAACTATTTGGTATCTGACTTTTTTCTCTTTCTCCTCTCAACTTTTCCTTTCTTTACTTTACCATTAAAAATGGAGAATTGTTACCTATTTAATGCAAATGTTTTAAAGGAATTAGAACACTGTGTATATGGCCATTGGCTTGTACAGTCCACCCAATCCAACCAAATACTCAGCTAACCTTTTCAAACTATATTCTATAAAGTTACATAATATAACAGACAATATTTAGGCTCCTGTGTAAATTTAAGCAAATACAACCTGTTACCCTGTTATATAGTTAACGTGTTAGGCTGGGTATACACGGAGGGACTTCGTAACGAGCACTCGGCCCAGGACAAATGTCCGTCGGTCGCGGCAAATTCGGTCGCAGCAGAATTTGCGTACTATTGATCGTGCTTTCCCATATTGGGTGGTGTGTACCCAGCCTTATCCAGATAATGGCAACCAATAAAAACAGAATAAAGAAGGTGAAAAGAGGGAGATAGGAGTTTGTGGTCAGTCTGAAAAACGTTCCAACTTCATGTATGAAGAGATTTAGCACAGCCAGTTATATTGGTGACACAATTAAAGGTTATGTCCACCCCCCAAAACAACCATTTCTTAATTTACTGTATCCACCCCACAAACATGAAACATATTGTTAAAACTTTTAAAAAACATTTAATTTTCGAGATAATCACCTCATAATTTATGTGGCCTGCTCAGTCCAAACATCTGTTACTGCATCACGTACCGGGTACGTCTCCCCGCCCTTGCTTGTCATTACTTCAGCTAGAAGTCCCGCCCCCATCCCATTCGTCAGCTATGATGCGTAAAACCAGGGAAATCATAGCAAGAGAGTGCCTGTTGTTATAGGTCCTGTGAGGCTGCCCAGTGTATATACAAAAGAGGTACTGTGCTCCTGCAAGGTATATTGAAATACACTGTTCCCAAGAAAATCCTTGCGTAACCATATTTTGCCAGCTCCTGATTGGTCGTGCAGAGGAAGCATGTAGAGGGATCAACCCTCCGACATCAGCTTCACCACGCTTCAATAGATTTCCTGTGCAGGAACTGATAGCAAGCAGCCAGCCTGTGCTAGATCGTAAAAGGCAGGGGAATGAGGTGACATAGCCTTACTTTCATTTCTGCCGGTTTCCTCCTACTCTTGGTTTAGACACAAAAGATAATAGCTGTCTCTCCCAAATGGTAGCTCGGATCTGGATGGAGTATGGCTCATTTTAAAGCTAATATCTTTGCTAACAACATATTAAAACATGTTTTGGGAGGTGGACTTTCCCTTTAATGGTCCAATAGAAAGAGTTTCAGAAACTGCTGTATAACCTAAAGGGGGCCAATAACTGCTGTACAAAGTATAGGGGGCCAGTAGTTTATGTGTAAAGTATACAGGACCAATAAAGGTGGGGAAAGCATAGGGAGTCGGTAACTACTGTATTAAGTATAGGGGTCCAATAACTACTGTATAAAATATATGGGGGCCAATAACTGCTGTATAAAATATAGGGGGGCAATAACTACTGTATAAAATATAAGGGGGCAATAACTGCTGTATACAATATAGGGGGCCAATAACTACTGTATAAAATATAGGGGGCAATAACTACTGTATAAAATATAGGGGGCCAATAACTACTGTATAAAATAATAGGGGACAATAACTCTGTTATAAATATAGGGGGCAATAACTACTGTATAAAATATAGGGGGCCAATAACTGCTGTATAAAATATAGGGGGCAATAACTACTGTATAAAATATATAGGGGCCAATAACTATAAAATATAGGGGGGCAATAACTGCTGTATAAAATATAGGGGGCAATAACTACTGTATAAAATATAGGGGGCCAATAACTATAAAATATAGGGGGGCAATAACTACTGTAAAAAATATAGGGGGGCAATAACTATAAATATAGGGGGGCAATAACTACTGTATAAAATATAGGGGGCAATAACTATAAATATAGGGGGCAATAACTACTGTATAAAATATAGGGGGCCAATAACTGCTGTATACAATATAGGGGGCCAATAACTACTGTATAAAATATAGGGGCCAATAACTACTGTATAAAATATAGGGGGCAATAATTACTGTATAAAATATAGGGGGCCAATAACTATAAAATATAGGGGGGCAATAACTACTGTATAAAATATAGGGGGCCAATAACTGCTGCATAAATATAGGGGGCAATAACTGTTGTATAAAATATAGGGGGCCAATAACTACTGTATAAAATATAGTGGGCCAATAACTGCTGTATAAAATATAGGGGCCAATAACTGCTGTATAAAATATAGGGGGTAAAAACTACTGTATAAAGTATAGTGGGCCAATAACTGCTGTATAAAATATAGTGGGCCAATAACTGCTGTATAAAATATAGGGGGGCAATAACTGCTGTATAAAATATAGGGGGGCAATAACTACTGTATAAAATATAGGGGGGCAATAACTAGTGTATAAAATATAGTGGGCCAATAACTGCTGTATAAAATATAGGGGGGCAATAACTGTTGTATAAAATATAGGGGGCCAATAACTACTGTATAAAATAAGGGGCCAATAACTACTGTATAAATATAGGGGGCAATAATTACTGTATAAAATAGTGGGGCCAATACCTATAAATATAGGGGGGCATACTACTGTATAAAATATAGGGGGCCAATAACTGCTGCATAAATATAGGGGGCAATAACGTTGTATAAAATATAGGGGCCAATAACTACTGTATAAAATATTGGGCCAATAACTGCTGTATAAAATATGGGCCAATAACTGCTGTATAAAAATATGGGTAAAACTACTGTAAAAATTATAGTGGGCCAATAACTGCTGTATAAAAATAGTGGCCAATAACTGCTGTATAAATTAGGGGGCAATAACTGCTGTATAAAATATAGGGGGGCAATAACTACTGTATAAAATATAGGGGGGCAATAACTATGTTAAAATATAGTGGGCCAATACCTGCTGTATAAAACAAAAATATAGGGGGCAATAACTTTGTATAAAATAGGGGCCAATAACTGCTGTATAAAATATAGGGGATAATAACTGTTGTATAAAATATAGGGGCCAATAACTGCTGTATAAAATATAGGGGGTAAAAACTACTGTATAAAATATAGGGGGCAATAACTGCTGTATAAAATTTAGTGGGCCAATAACTGCTATGTAAAATATAGGGGCCAATAACTGCTGTATAAAATATAGGGGGTAAAAACTACTGTATAAAATATAGGGGGGCAATAACTGCTGTATAAAATATAGTGGGCCAAAAACTGCTGTATAAAATATAGGGGCCAATAACTGCTGTATAAAATATAGGGGCCAATAACTGCTGTATAAAATATAGGGGGTAAAAACTACTGTATAAAATATAGGGAGGCAATAACTGCTGTATAAAATATAGTGGGCCAATAACTGCTGTATAAAATATAGGGGCCAATAACTGCTGTATAAAATATAGGGGGGCAATAACTACTGTATAAAATATAGTGGGCCAATAACTGCTGTATAAAATATAGGGGGTAAAAACTACTGTATAAAATATAGGGGGGCAATAACTACTGTATAAAATATAGGGGGGCAATAACTACTGTATAAATTATAGGGGGGCAATAACTACTGTATAAAATATAGGGGGGCAATAACTGGTATATAAAGTATAGGGGGGCAATGACTGCTGTATAAAATATAGGGGGGCAATGGATAACTGCTGTATAAAAATAGGGGGCAATAAAGTTGTATAAAGATAGGGGCAATAACTACTGTATAAAATATAGGGGGGCAATAACTGGTATATAAAGTATAGGGGGACAATGACTGCTGTATAAAATATAGGGGGGCAATAACTCTGCTGTATATTATAAACCTTTATATTTTGACTATGTTTTTTGTATGTGTGATTTTTCCTACACACTCCCTAGACCTCTACACGTTGCCTTTATCTTTCTACTTAACCTTTATTTTCCCTACAGTTCTTTTCTCTGTCCTCTTTATTTGATGGGTTATCTTGGTTTAATTTCAGTTTTACATCCTGTTAAACCTTTGTTACAATTAGCTCTGCCTGACCTGATGCGCGCGGGGTGGGTTGTATATAAAAGGACATTCAACTATCCAATGTCATTATGTGTAAAGAATGACGCCCTAACCATGTAGTTTTTTGTACAACCGATTACTTAAGAGGTAATGGAAAAATTGAATTTAAAATCTGCACATTTTAGAAAAGAAAAAGTTCCAAGAAGGAATAAAACTGAATGAAAAAGGTTAATTTCACAGTTCTTGTTCTTACTTTCTTATACATGTATGTAGTTCAGCCTTCTAAAAATATAGTAAAACAATACTAATGGTCTGGTTATTAATGAAGTGTGTAGATCAGTATGGCTTTCAGGGGCAGAATATCACTTTAAAGGATATCTCCATCCTTAACAAAAACGTTTGCTGTAGTGTAGGGCCCCCTATCCCACCCCCAACCTCCAGGTTTGATTGTCCAAAAAAAAGATCTGAACTGTACTTTGTTCCCCCAAAGCTCAGATCTCGGCCCTCTGCTTGCCGCGTCTGAGATTGGCTGAGAGGCACCCAATGACGGACCTGGCATGCTGACTTTGCTGAACACGAGGGGAATGAAGGCATGTAAGTACAGTCCTGTTCTTTTTTTTTTTGACAATCAAAACTGGTGGTTGGGGGTGGGATAGAGGGCCCTAGGGCACTGTTCTAAAAAGTGAAACACCTCAATAAGGACAAGGAAGCAGCAGGGACCGGATAGCTCCTACACCTCACTTTCTGGGACTTTCTGAACAAGCACTACAAGATTCCCATTTGGAGCAGAGATGTAAGATAAGGATTTTTAAACACTACACAGCAGGGCCAGTAGTGGGTTAAATTTTAGTTTTGGGGGTGGATATGCCCTTTAAATGTCTCTAAAACCAGTAAGAATAAAATGAAGCTGAAACAAAGTGTTTGGTAGAGCCATTGAATCCCCCTAGAAAGGTGTAAATAATGATAGATACTAGGAAAGGTCTAGAACTGCTTTTTCAGACCACGGCACATTGGGAAACCCTTATTTCTGTTGGGACGCACCTGTGTTCATAATGCTGGTGTATAGTGTAATTACCCATAAATTTGTAGTGTACATTGTTATAGATCATATATATAAACTGTGTGGTACAAAGTTACCCTATATTGAGTTATTCACAAACCAACACAATACAGTATCTAGGTTTTAATACAAACTATATCCTCCCTTCGCGAGATTTATTGCGGTCAGGTAAGATGCGCTGGTTTGCGCCTCGATTCATTATGCATCGAGTTGTGCACTACAACATGGTATTGCAAGATTTAATTTATAGGCATAGGCTACACAATGCTATTTACCAAAAAGTTTTGGAAATGATGCAGGCAGCAAAAAATGGTACCCGATAATACATCGGATAGCGTGATTTTTACACTGATTTGGCCGGTTAGCGGTTATTATAGTATTGCCCATAAGGATCCCAGCAGAAAGTTATAAATAATAATTACCTGGCAAGGTCTAGAAAGGAGTCCACTGTTTCTTTGTTCGTAGTTACAGTAGCTTGTATGCCAAGGGCATTTGAGTTCAGGGCACTTGCCCCATCACCAGGTTGTATGATGGAACCCAATGCTAAGGCTAAACCAGAAGCCAGAAGGGTGGTTACCAAGAAGTAAGCTATAGCAATGCCACCCAGCTTTCCCAGTGACCTGGTGTCCAGACTGGCAGCCCCAGAGATCAAGCTGCAGACCACCAGAGGGAGAATAATCATCTTCAGCATCCTCAGCAGCATCTCTCCAGGGAAGGCGAAATAAGTCATCTGAGCCTTTGTTAATTTCATTTTCCTAATGGCGGAGCCCAATCCAACCCCAACCACCACCCCGGACACCGTGAGGATCACTATGATATTACGTTTGAGGAACTGGGCAAAGCTTTGGCAACAGCCAGACTTTGCTTTGCTGACTTTTGGTACATCATCTTCCACATGGCAGACTGTATCTTCAGGGTACCCAGCAACATGCCCATTGGTTTCATTTGGCTTTTCCATCTCTTGGTGCAGGAGACAAAAAACTGATCAGCAGAGCAGGGTTCTGATAACTGCAGTGTGATGTACCGAACTGGGCACAACCAGTTACTTGGAGTCAGCACAGTTGCAGACAGACTCTCTGTGTAACTCTAGGGCTTTCACTTTCCCTCTATTCGAGCTGCAGCTGATGCAACAAAGGCCCCCTCCTACCTCTTATTGTATGCAGTCAGCTTCTCTGTGTCAGTACCAATCCCTCCCATTTCCCCCATTCTCTTCCCCTCCCATCTCCTAAATGCTTAATTTGCTCTCAGTTGTGCACATAATGTTCCCCTGCACAATGCAGCGATGGGCTTGTCACTGTCTTTACAGGGGTCTGCCCAATATTTTATTTCTCTTATTCCCTAATCCATTTCCAGGCTCCTTCTGCTAATTCCCTTTTCATTTTTACTCTCCCTGTGTTTCTGTATTTCCAACAATTTTCTCTACTTTTATGGTTGGCCGATGGACCTATTAATTGTGATGATCAGACCTGCAGTCACAGGATATATTGCACACAAATCTGCCAAAATTAAGGCCACAAAATGACATTTTGCTTCTGAAAACGTGATGACCACACAGCTGCGAAGAAAACAGTGCGGGCAGTGATCAGGATCCGGGGATTGGCTATTTCTGCCTACAATAAAGGGGAAATATTTCCTCCCTATATATTATAACTAATGACATTCATAGGGATACAATCTACAGAATATTAATAACATTTGGGAAACTTTAGGAAAAAGTATCTTCCAAATACACATAAACAAAAATGTGTCTCCAGCTAAGGCCTCAGATTCCCATTAGTCTCTGTGGACAAAAGGTGTCTCCTTGGAAAATAAGTTATTTACGTAATACCAGAAGGTTCAATATCACAGAATTTAATTTCAATGATAACTCTAAAACAATTCACGTCATAAAATGAGAACATGACTCATATAAGAACAGCAGGCCCTAAGCTTAAACTGCTGCTTAGTGATGTCATCAATTATAATCACTGCTTAGTGATGTCATTAGTTATAACCACTGCTTAATGATGACATCCGTTATAATCACTGCTTAGTGATAAAACAAGTGCCGTATAGCACATTGAAACATTTATTATAGGAAACAATTCAACTGCCAACTTTAAAATATAATGTTTTCTTATGGGCAGTTGTGGTTCCATAGTAGCATACAAATGGTAGATACATTTCCCAGAATTAGGTAAATATGATTAATGCTATTGCAAAAGTTAAAATCCAAACAGCCACTAACAGCGGCTCCAAGGTCTTTGACCTCTAATCCCATTTAGCTGTCTGGCTCTCACACTAACGTCCCCCCGATTTTGTGTCTACAGTGAATACTGCAGGGGAATATTTTTTACTCTGCTCTGTTAACCCCACATGTGGCAAAGAAGATTTATTGTAAATGAACTGAGCTCAACAACCCAATCACACAGAGTTTCCTCTTTGTTTCAAACACTTCCACATGCTTATGCAATTGACCACAATAAAGTACAGTTAATTTACTAAATGAATTTATTTATGTCCATACAGCAATAGCTAATCTTTCTCTTGAGAGATTGAAAGAAAAACAAATACTAAAAACAGGAAAAAACAAAATAACTGCCAAAGACAATTCATTCTGATTTGGGGAAACAGTCTGCACTGCCACAAACGCAACGTTTTGGGAAGAAAGATCTGGAGGGACTATGAGTGTAAGACATGGCAGGGAGGTGAAGGGTTAAGCGGAGGTTAGAAGTGGAGTTGTTACTTTGTATAGGAGTCCTAAACCGGGTACACAGGGAAGATGTTTGAAAGATGACTGACATGATCTGCAAGATCCTGTCTGTCATTTTTCAAAGACTAGTGAACACACAGTCTCGAGAGTTCTCCCTATATACAGCATATACACAGCATAGAGAGAACGATTGGGACTGTGTGTTTGCCTTAGGCCAACTCCCTTATAGGGAGACTACCATGGCCAAGGGACATTTTAAGACTTTCCCCAAAGACCGCAAAGCCTACCTGAATGTTCGGCGGCCATGCGCTGAAAGAAGCTACACATACTGACGACTAAGGGGCATATTTATAAAGGAACGATGTTAGCGCAAAAAAATTACCGCCGCACATCGCGGCCGCGAAAATAGCGCTATCGCCGTATTTATAACGGCGAGCGCTCTTCCCGCGATACCTATCGCGGCCGCGATGTGCTGCGGTAATTGAGCACCTTAGCGGGCGATACTATATAGTATCGCCGCGAAGGGACTTAAAATCCTCCCGACGCCGCTCCTAAGGGGGCGGGGCATACGCCCACCCCGCCCACACCCCCCCGCGGCGGCAGCGTCGACCACCCACCGCCGCCGCCACTTCCCAGCAGCCCCTCCCAACCCGTTCCCCTTCGCGGCAATCTCGGAACGGGAGGCTAGAAGGGGCTGCCGGGAAGGGGCCGCAGCAGGTGGTCGCGACCACCCGCCGCGCACCCCCTCCCGGCAGCCCCTCCAAGCCCCCACCCCGGCCGCTCCCGGGGAGGGGACAGGAGGGAGCCGTGGGGGGGTGGAGGCTCCCTCCAGCGGGGCCCTGAGAAGGGCCTTTGGGGCTTAGGGGGTCCCGCAGCTCGAACCGGGACCCCCCTCCCCGGCCCTTACAAGGGCCCTTGCGGCACTGACAAGTGCCTTTGGGGGGTCCCGAGCTGAACCGGGACCCCCAGTGCGGCTCTTAAAAGAGCCCTTGGGCGACGTCTTCTTTCTTCCAGTCCCGGCGACACCAGCTCCGCCGAGGCCGCCGACCCCGAGAGGTACCCCTGCGGCCGCCAGGGGTACCCGGCGGGCGCCGGCGACCTCAACGAGGCCGATGTTGCCGGCGTCTTGATCCGACGCGACGTCTTCGGGCTGCGCGACACCAACCCCACTCAGGTCGCCGATGCCAGGCAGACTCACGCGGCCGCCAGTGAGCCCGCTGGCACCGCCGGCCTCAGCGAGCCGATGTTGCCAGCCGCTTCTTTCTTCTTTCTTCAGCCATCTACTGCGATGGCATCTGAGTTCCGCGGCGGAAAGCTCCTTTTATATAGGTTTGCAGAAATCCATAATCGTTTCTGATTGGTCATTTTTAATACTTGCTTTACATTAACCAATCAGATTTCTGGAAAGTTCTGAAATCTGATTGGTTAATGTAAGCAAGTATTAAAAATTGACCAATCAGAAACGGATTATGGATTTCTGCAAACCTATAAAAGGAGCTTTCCGCCGCGGAACTCAGATGCCATCGCAGTAGATGGCTGAAGAAAGAAGAAAGAAGCGGCTGGCAACATCGGCTCCGCTGAGGCCGGCGGTGCCAGCGGGCTCACTGGCGGCCGCAGTGAGTCTGCCTGGCATCGGGACTGAGTGGGGTTGGTGTCGCCAGCCCGAAGACGTCGCGTCGGATCAAGACGCCGGCAACATCGGCCTCGTTGAGGTCGCCGGCGCCCGCCGGGGTACCCCTGGCGGCCGCAGGGGTACCTCTCGGGGTCGGCGGCCTCGGCGGAGCTGGTGTCGCCGGGACTGGAAGAAGAAGACGTCGCCCAAGGGCTCTTTTAGAAGCCGCACTGGGGGTCCGGTTCAGCTGCGGGACCCCCGCAAAGGACTGTCAGTGCCGCAAGGGCCCTTGTAAGGGCCGGGGAGGGGGGTCCCGGTTCGAGCTGCGGGACCCCCTAAGCCCCAAAAGGCCTTCTCAGGGCCCGCTGGAGGGAGCCTCCACCCCCCCAGCGGCTCCCTCCCGTCCCCTCCCGGGAGTGGCCGGGGCGGGGGGGTGGAGGGGTTGCCGGGGAGGGGGTGCGCGGCGGTGTGGTCGCGACCACCTGTGCGGCCCCTTCCCGGCAGCCCCTTCTAGCCTCCCGTTCCGGATTGCCGCGAACGGGGAACGGGTTGGGAGGGGCTGCTGGGAAGTGGCGGCGGCGGCGGGTGGTCGCCGCTTCGCCGCGGGGGGTGTGGGCGGGTGGCGGTGTCTCCCGGGGCGGGTGCGACCACCCGCCGCGGGTTGCCTGCCCATCCCCGCCGCGGGAGGTTAGTATCGGCTGACTTCGCCTCCTTCAAGGTGGCGAAGTAAAACAGCCGATACTAGCCGAGCGAAACCAGTACCGCCGCTTTATAAATAGAAGCGGCGGTAACGGGTAAGTATCGGCGCGAAAAGTTAACGAACCTTTATAAATATGCCCCTAAGTTTCAATACCGTCGTATTGAATCTCCCTGTCAGATTATTTAAAATAAAAGAAAGAAATCCTCCACATCCATGTGCTTTATTAATTTAGCTTGAAAAAGCAAAATTCCTGTTATTAATTTGGCTTAAAAAGGCCAAATTACTGTTCTTTCTATTTCATCTTCTTTTTCTTCTTCCGTTTTCTTCTTCTGCTTTTTTGGACCGTATCTCCTCCTACAGTTTTTGAGCTAGAGACATGAAATTCGGTACAGACGTGTGGGGCTTATAGGAGAAGTGTGCTATCTTCTAGCTAAGGAATCCGCGGAAGCGTTATGACGTTATCGGCGAATTTCCCATAGACTATAATGGTAATAATCCTCAAATGTGGATATTTCAAAACAGTTTTTTTCATGGTCATAAATACAAATGGTGATACCCCCAACCCCCCACACAGACCCAGGTACACCCACCTACTGACCTACCTTTCCATTCCCATGGAAGCCATACTTAAAGGGTAACTATAGTCAAAAAACTAATTTTGATCAATCATCAATGAAAGTTAGTTATATAGTCATACATGCAAAAACACATACCCCCAACCTCATATGGGTACACACACCTACTGACCTACCCTTCCATTACTGTGGCAGCCATACTTAAAGGGTAACTAAAGTCAAAAAAACTAATTTAGATTTATCCTCAATAAAACATAGTTTTATGGTTGTAAACACAAAAAACGACATACCCCATCAACCAGACCCAGGTACACACACCTATTGATCTACTTATCCATTACTGTAGCAGCCATACGTTAAGGGTAACTAAAGTCAAATAACTAATTTAGATTTATCCTCAATAAAAAATAGTTTTATGGTTGTAAACACAAAAAAGACATACCCCTCAACCAGACCCAGATACACACACCTACTGATTTACTTATCCATTACTGTTGCAGCCATACCTAAAGGGTAACTAAAGTGAAAATATTTTTTTGACCAATCATCAAAAAAAATTTCTTTTTAATCCCCACGTGGCACAGGTACATACACCTACTGACCTACCCCTCCATTACTGTTGCAGCCCTACCTAAAGGGTAACTAAAGTCAAAAAAAATATTTTGACCAATCATCAAAAAAGTTTTTTTTTTTAACCCTTAATCCGACACAGGTACACACACCTACTGATCTACTTATCCATTACTGTGGCAGCCATACTTAAGTCAAAAAACGGATTTTGTTCAATAATCAAAAAAGTTTGTTTTTTTAACCCCCATGGGGCACAGATACACACACCTACTGACCTACCCCTCCATTACTGTTGCAGCCATACTTAAAGGGTAACTAATTTTGACCAATCATCAAAAAAGTTTGCTTTTTTAACTTCCAACCTGATCCAGGTACACACGCCTACTTACCTACACTTCCATTTTCATGGCAAACATATTTAAAGGGTAACTCTAGCAAGAAAAAACAATTTTGACTAATCATCAACAAAGTTTTTTTTAAACTCCCAACCTTCCATTACTGTGGCAGCCATACTTAAAGGGTAACTAAAGTCAAAAAAACTAATTTTGACAAATCATCCAAAAAGTTTTTTTTAACCCTCAACCTGAGTTAGGTACTCACACCTACTTACCTACTCTTCCATTTCTATGGCAGACATTCTTAAAGGATAACTATAGTCAAAAATAAATTTTGATCAATAATCAAAAAAGTTTGTTTTTTAACTTCCAACCTGACACAGGTACATACACCAACTCAGGTACCCATTCATTCATGTGGCAATCATATTTAAAGGGTAAGTATAGTAAAAAAATAATCATCAAAAAAGTTAGTCTTTTATCTCCCAACCTGACACGAGTACACACACCAACTGACCTGCCTTTAATTCATGTGACAGCCATATTTAAAGGGTAAGTAAAAAAACAACAATGTCCTCATCATTGGCATTATTGAGTTTTAAAATCTGCAGCACAAACACACACATTTCCTTCCAAAATGTGGTCTTTCAAGCTGTTTCTGTTGATTAGATCTAAACTGTTTCGAGGAGCCTCTGTCTCATACTCTGACATCACGTCCTTGAGATATTCTTTGTGATGAACAGTTTACATAATGCTTTTTAGAATTATCTATTCCACACAGGGTTGTCAGATTTCCGGTGCCCCAAGTGGGAGGGGGCATGGCATTGACGTCACAGTGAAATAACGAGGCGTTTTGAGGTGGAGACTGGACAAGACGGCAGCAGGAGGCAGAGTTAGGGCGTAACGGTGTGAGTGAGGATTCCGTGGCAGGGCTTCCAGTTCCCTCTGTTGGGACAGTATTTCAGGCCTGACTGCGGGGCTCGGGATTTCATCCTTACAGTCAGGGCAATCCCTTTCAAATATGGACGTATGGCAACCCTGATTACACATAAATCGCTATGCACTCTTTTCCATTAATAGAAAGCTCTGAAAACTTCCGATGGTGATGCTACTTATTGGAATAGTTGAGGTTTGTACCCTGTTAGCCATAAGTAAGAGAAGAGATGTAGAGCTGAGATACCTTTTATTGGCTAATTAGATAAAAAAAATTAATCAAGCTTTCGGGAGTCTTAAACCTCATCCAACCTGATGAAGGGGGCTTATGACTCCCGAAAGCTTGCTACTTATTGGGGTTCAGTGAGGAAAGGAAAGTTTGTGAAAAATACATCCGGGGATTGTACGTAATTTTTTAAATCTAATTTATCAGAAGAGATTTAGAATCATAATTAAAATGCATGAAGTAAAACCACAACACTGATCGTTCAAATGCTAAAATGGTTTCCTCTCCATTTAACACCATCCCTGTGGGATTTTCCTACCTCAGCAAATATTCAGTCTAACAGAAGGCTTGGGTATTGTATTTGCTTTTCATTAGGATCACACTAAAAAAACAAAACCGCTCTGGGAGAAAGATGGCAGAATAATCAGGCTGCTGACAACCCTCACTGTTACCCATGCCAAGTCCAGAGTAACCAAACTCTTGTTGCACTTGTCTGATGAACCAGAGTGGTCACAAAATGATGGTGGTAATTATAATGCAACTCTCCCAGCTCTGTGAAAACAGGAACCTCCTTATATAAACCTCTATAGGCCATAGCTGGGTTGGAACCATTGGCCATATTTATAAAGCTGCGGTCTTGCTTTTTAGCAATACCAGGGGTTAGTTAATTTATGATCGCAATCATACATTTACGACCAAATGTTCGTTATCGTAGATTTACGATCGGTATCGTAAATTTACGATCATTCATCATTAAGATTGTTAATCTCCGTGGTCTCTAATCTCTAAAAAGCTATACCGTGGCTTTATAAATATGGCCCCATAAGTCAACCCAAGAAGTGATTGCAAAAAGACATGCTGCTTTTACTGTTTGTTTATATTACTAGCCTCAACTCCAATGGTAATATGTGTTCTTGCACAGTAAACGTTTGTAAGATCAGATAATGTAAAGATCTGAGGAAGGGCTGAAGCTCCCAAAAGCTTATCTATTAAGAAAACTAACATTAGTTCAAACAAAAAGAGTATATAACAGTCTATACTTCCTTTTTTGTATGCGGCTTAATAGTCTGTTCACCACCACACAATAGCACAAGAGAATTACACAAACTGAATGTGAATGTAGAACCAGTACAGCATCTATATAAGACTTGTCAGTACAGAGTAGGTTCAAGTGATCTACATAGTGAGGGGCCATATTATTAATATTATATATATATATATGTATATTAGTCGTAGACTATGGGCCATATTTACAAACACATAGTATCGCTATCGGTATATTACGATGGCAGCTGTGCATTTACAATGCTGTTTTGACACCTTACCCTGGGCAGTTCCTATAATACAGCCACAATGCAATCACACCTTGCATTCAGAAGGTCCCTAACACTTGGCTGTGATATGCTAATTGTGATTTTTCCAGGGTACATAATTGCCCACAGATTCTTGTACAAGTCATTCTGAATTGAGAAAGCCAGTCGGATGACTAGCGAAACGTCTTCAAGAACTAAACTTTAAGTCCAGTTAATCTAACTGAATACAACAGATAGGGCCCTTTGGGCTTTAAAGTCCCTGTTTCATATGCAAATACGTTTCATAAAGAGAAAACTTTTGAGGAATTCCGCACAGAACTAAATCCTACTATGGGTTTTCATATCTAATATAGGGATATGTCCACTAGTAAAAAAAAAATTGATGTTACTCAAACAAACCCCCGGTTACGTTTGGGTTATAAGGTGTAACAATGCTCCCAGACAGAGAAATTATACTTACACAGATGCCAAACAGTAGCAATGTTTAAATTTTGAGGTACTATATACATACCAATACTATTATATCGTCATCAAACACCTTTTAATTTATAATATGGGGGAGAATTTTTCATGCAGCAAAAAATTAAATAAAGTTACCCTTATCATGGGAGTGAGCTTTAAAAGAGGGTATGGCTAAAGTATTGGTGGCGAGCTGAGCTCACCACTGTCCACAATAATAGTTTATATAATTTTATAAACTTTCTAAAAATGATGTTGTTTCATGCGAGACAGAAGATACAATGAATGAACACTAAGTAAGGCTGACCAATAGATCCATTATTTATAGTCAAGTGAGCAAATGCTTCTTAATAAATACAGTCCAGATCCCTTTAAAATGAATGCTAATTCTTCTGCAGCTAAGTAGAAACAAATCTGAAAAGAACATGAGGATGATGGAGCAGGATGTAAATCAAACAGTCTTTGTTCAGTTCTCCATTCTGGGTTTAAATAGCCGTCTCTATCCTAGAGAGATATTTCGGGGGCATGTAAAAACCTGCTGGTTGGTCATCAGAAAAACTTTGAATTTAGAAAATACGTCTTGCTGATGTATTGACCACAATTACAGTGTTACAGATAATAAACGGATAGCAGTGGTAGCCAGGAATGGTCATATCCAGGGCTGACATCACCAAATAGCACTGCACTGTATGGAATACTAACACTCTGGACATGCTATCCCTAGTCAGCATCTTTACTTAAGCAGACAGAAGCCCGCTATCTGCTAGCTGCCAATTGACATCATGGTAGCTGAGGGAAGGAGCACTACTGAAGCTGAGGGGCCTATTGCTAACCAGCTGTGCTGCCGTCTGACCACCACATAAAGCTTCTTTTTCTAATAGGGCTACGGTCCCATTGACAAGCTGCAAATTTGGATTTAGTCCCAGATCTATTTGTTCCTCAGACATTCCCAGTAACCACTTATGCATTCACTTCACATAGGATTCTTTTTGGTCACTTTGTAACACGTTTTTATTCCCATACTCGTTTCTAATTATCTGTATCCATTAGGTCCCAACAGTCTCAATCCCTGGGTGCAGTCATGGCTGTAAGTAAAGAACAGAAGTATCTACGGGCCAATAGAATTACTTTAAAGGGGTATGTCTACCCCTTAGAAAACAATTTAATATGTTAGGCAGAACCCCCCCAAAACCTAGTTAAAAAGTTAATAAATCTGCTCCCAGCAAGAGATAATCTACTTACAAGCGTCTCTATCCACCGCCGCAGCGCTCTGGCTCTTCCATGTAAGGTAATCAGTCTCGGACATGACAGTGATGT
This sequence comes from Hymenochirus boettgeri, assembly GCA_019447015.1. NCBI lineage: Eukaryota > Metazoa > Chordata > Amphibia > Anura > Pipidae > Hymenochirus > Hymenochirus boettgeri. Next base: position 51,576,939 of record CM033473.1, on the reverse strand, counting down.
CACAGCCAATGGTTGACTTCCATTCCTGGACAAGCCTCCACTGCTGCTGCTTGGGAACGGAAAAAGAATGGAACAGAAGCGGTGGAGAAGGAGGAAGCAGCGGTGGATCGTGAACTTGTAAGTATGATTTAATGGGGACATATTAAACAAAATTTAACAAAATGGACTCTAGGTTTTGGGGGGTGAGCATTCCCTTTAAATTCCACAATTGTTTAACTACAGGGCAAATGGAATAGAATAAACATCCAATGACAGGGAACAGGAGACTGTATTAAATATTACAATATTAAGTTGACTAACTACAGTTCATGTGATAATTTGGACAATTATCTAGAATAAACACATTGAAGGTCATTTGCACATCATTTTACCTTCCAATTTTAAACCATTTGCTTTGTCTGTATTTAAGGCCTGGTGTTTTTTTAAATATATTCCTATTCAAAAAAGAACTTTCTCCCTCCCTTAAGCCAGACCCAGGTACTCTAGGTCCCCACCCCTGGGAGCACAGCCTTTGTTTTCCATCTGCCCTCCTGTTACGGGACGGAAGCCATATGCCAATGGGAGTAAGAAGCCCATCTTACTGGTGGTGCAATTAGATAATTGCCATTTTACACTGTTATTCTCTGTACAGGTAAAGGGAAGGGGTTGGTTTTGACTTTATTTCACCTTTAATTATAGGTACACCCTTAAGATTGCAAAGAAGTGCAATAACAGCAGCAGAAAACTTCATAAAACCAAGCACAACTCTGGAGCATTACTGTAAATGGGTTAGTATGTCTTTGTACCGGTTGCAGTTATCTGTTCATCGCTCTGATTATGTGACTTCTTGTATTACAATCCATAAGGGGAAAAGTGTTCAATTACACGATATTGAATTGGCTGTGTCGGCTGCTCGGGTGACATTTTTAAAGCCATGCTAAATGGGTTAGAAATCTTGTGCTTGCAGCTCTCTGTAAATGAGCTTGAGAGGCTTTCTTCATTCATTTGTATTATCAAAGTACTTCACCGACAGTGACTTGTTAAATAAATAACATTGCCAAAGGTCCAAGGACAGGGTTGTGTGTAGTGGATTATTGACCAATTTTTTAGAATTTAGCCAAATTTTCTGCTTATGGACATTCCCACCAACAGTTTAATATTGCTTGCGAACCTCGAAAACACCATTCATCTGATTGGTCCTTGTTATACCTGCCCCTTGTTTGTATTTCCATTTATAGAAAAGGAGTTTTAAAGGGCAATTATACTTCCTCCCCCTCTCCTCTTCTTCCATACCTGCATAGTGCCCATGTAAGAACCCTCTTCACCCCCTGGGTACTTTACCTAGCTGCTGTAATACTTCCTCTTCTGCAGTCCAGGATGTAGCCAATGGAAAGACGCGCTTTACAAAGAAGTGTGTCTTCCCATTGGCTGCATCTCAGACTTTCAAAGTGGCACAGGGGCGAAAATCACCCCCTGGACCCTTATTAGTATTGAAAAACACTCCACACTGTAAGGACCTACTGACTGGCTACATATATGGGAACTTATGTGGTTTCGCCACCTTAGACTTGGAGATTTTAAATGGCAGAACTGAACACAAAGAAACACTTTAAAGGCTTAAAGTGTTTAAAGGTTTAAAGGCTTCCAGCTTTATTAAATGTTTCCGGTTGGTAAATACAAAGTATTCATATAGTATCACACATTCATATTAGGCAAATGTGTAGTAACTGCAATACTCTGTTTGATATTATGAAAGATAGAAAAGTTCTAGCTCATGCTACTTTAAGGTGTCCATACATGGGTCCACGGGTCATATTTATTAACGTGTGGTATCAAGGTAGTGATACCACAGGTCATTGTTAATTTATGACAGTGGCTGTAAATGTACGGCCACAATTGTTCATTAACAGCGAATGTTCGTTAATTAACATACGTTAGTTCGTAGAATACCATGCGGTAGTAAAATACTGCAATGGTATTCTATGGGGGATCGTAAATCTACGATCGTGTGCGTTACCGGGGCTTTATAAATATGGCCCCATACCTGATAGTACCAATCATATATATAAATGTAAAACCAATTGTTCCTGTCCAAGTCTTCCCCCAGTATGGGTTTCAAACACTGGAAAAAATTGGGAAATAGAACCCAGATCAATATGAAAGAAATCCATACTCCACATCTGGAAATAGATTGGGAGAACCATTCATCTTCTAGATTCCAGCTAGAAATCTGCTCAGGAAGCACTACATACCTTGGTAATTCATGAATAGTCAGCTTAATACAAAAATCTATACCTTCACCTGCCCAATATTCCTAAACAAAGACTCTTCTAAATGCCCCTGGTGGGGTGCGGGGTCCTGGCCTGTGGAGATGAGGGAGGCCCCCCTGCTAATGCGCTCTAGTGGGACACACTTGCCAGCCGCCCCTGACACCCAACCTCGCCACCCCCCACGACACCCCCCTGTTCCCAGCGCGCAAGACTTTTCGCCAACTGTTATTGCCACTTTATAAATAGCACTTTCGATTTTGGCTACAACACTGGCGAAAAGTTAATGGACCTATATAAATATGCCCGTTCTTTAATTAAACAGTCAGGAGCAGACAGGAAACATAGAGAACTTACCTGCAACTGCGCTTCTTTAAAAGGTCCTGACGCTTGCTTTCACTGTATGTGCTGAGTGGAGATACCCTTTAACATAGGAATGGCCTTTAAAAATGGGATGTGTGGCCGAAATGGTAGTGTGCTGTGATCACCGCTGCTCACATCTTCCAGGAATCACTCCCTTGAAGATCCTGAGCTTGCCCCTGCTGCGTTTTTTTGGACTGTTGTCTTTTTATAACCCATAATTTTCTGTGTAACTATGAGATTCTGGAAAAAATGTATTTATCTATATATTTTAAATATATATAATTGTAATATTTTAGTGCTGTTTTTTGTTGATATCGGACCAGTATTCATCAGGTTTAGTCCTAAGAAACCTTATCATTGCATTTTTGTCTTAATTGTTAATATAAGAAACAGCAAAATTGCTTAGATAACATTTGTCACATTTGTGGGGGTTTGGGGTGGATTAGGGTCATGGGTAATTCAAGCATTACGGTGCAGATTTACCCATGGTGCTGGCCAGATTTACATAGGAACATAGTAATTGAAGTTGAAAAAAGACATATGTCCATCTAGTCCAATCTTTACAGGCAAAAAAAACCTATTCAATGAACTTACCATTACCACATCTAGTCTGTTATCTACTAGAACCTATTAGAACCCCAAATCTTTTTCCATTTGAGATTCACCTAGCAAAGAGTTATGGTGTAGCTCAGTGATACCCAACCCGCTGCCCGGCCGCATTTTTTCACGGCCCGCACAGAGCCACGGGTGGGTGTGACAAGGGGCGTGTTGGGGTGGAGCCAGGTGGTCCGGGGGCGGAGCTACTCCCTGCAGTCCGCTCACAGTGCTCAGGGCCGCTAGTGGGGCCCCCAGCGTCGGCATCCCTGGTGTAGCTACCACGATTGTTAAACCCCAAATTCATCAGCTTATATTTATAAACATTGCATCTCATTTCTCAGGTTAAGGTCATGCTAACCGATTTAATATCAGTTAGCACATCTTAAGCCTCTTTGTTGCGCAGGCTGTGCGGGTATCACAAAAGACAGACCAAATTCAATATCGAGTTTTTGCTCAATTTTACAGTTTTTTAAACTGAAGGTAAATCCTGAAAGACACAAATCCAAAATTAAAGATGGCAGGGAGATTTACTCAGAGCAATAATGGCGCTGGATAAACCTCTCTAAGGGGCATATTTATAAAGGATTGTCTTTTTCGCTAAATAATTAGCGCAGCACATAGCAGCGAAAATAGCGCCATTTGGGGCTTCGTTTTGCCTTATTTATAAAAAAGCGAAAAAAACACACTTCGCGGCTGAAAGTATTGCAGCGAAAACTTAATGCATCTAAGAAGACTGCATTGCGAAAAACCATTCGAAACCAGAAAAGCCCACTAGAAAATGATGTCAAGTTTAGAATGGCCACCTCACATTTACCAAGAAGTCAGCCATGTCTTATTTAGTCAATCTTCTTAGAATTTCTCAATTGGAATACAATTTTCTTTTGCACTGCACATTCGCCTAATGCGCGTTCGCTTTTCCAAGGCATATTCCATTATAATGCGCGGTCGCCTTTCTAATGTGCGTTCGCCTTTCTAATGTGCGTTCGCCTTTCTAATGTGCGTTCGCTTTTCTAATGTGCGTTCGCCTTTCTAATGCGCGTTCGCTTTTCCAAGGCATATTACATTCTAATGGGCGATCGCCTTTCTAATGTCGCTTTTCCAAGGCATATTACATTCTAATGCGCGATCGCTTTTTCAAGGCATATTACCCATTAGAATGCCTTTTCGCTCAAACAATGACTTTTCACCACCTTCAGGGTCGCGCTAATCTTTCGCTCTTTTTAACGCAAAAACCACCTTTCGCTCTTTTATAAATCGCGTTATGCCTTTTCGCTAAAATTACCATTGCGAAGTAAGGCAAAAAGGGTTTAGCGATAGCTCGCGGAAACGGTTTCGCCATTCGTTAACGCTACCTTTATAAATAGCGTTAACTGTCTTTTTGGCGAAAACCCACGCGAAAAGCGAATGCGAAAACATTTCGCTACTTTTCGCTCTTTTATAAATATGCCCCTAAGTGTTTGGATATTTCTAATATTGGCCGATTTTCATTATTGATTCGCTAATGGTTTGAAATGTGTTTGCTGCCACCTAGTGGAGCATTATTATACAACAGCATATTTTCTTGCAGCTTTGCACCAAGCTTTAAATTCCGCTGCATTTATTAAATCAATTTTTCTATACTACTAATACTGATTAATGATAGGCAATAGGACAATGTTTTCTCTACTGTAGACTTGTCAAAATGGATCTATCCCAGTAAAACCAGGGCAGTTAGTAATAAGGTGGCCATACACTAGAAAGATTTTTCTTACCTGAACGAGCGATCCCACAACATTAGACCGATCCTGCCAGAACTGCCTTTCCCATTCTTATAATCGTCATTTTACGTCACACATGGTTTTATACCTTTCAATACACCCATAGTGCTTACCAAATTTAAAGTGACAGTGCAACTACATACTTTAATCATGAAAGGTAATAAATATTAAATGTGTATCAAATTAAAGACAAATTTGATATAAGTAAAATACTCTGGAATTAAAGGGCATGTCCACCTCCAAAACTATAATTTCCCCCACTACTGGCCCCAATGTGTAGTGTAGTTTAATCCTTACCTCACATCCCAGCTCCATCTGGTTCTCCTGTAGTCCCCCCCCCCAAAGTCCCAAAAACTGCCCACCAGGAGGATAGCAGAGTCCATATAGGTCCATATAGGACTCTGTCTCCTGTCTCTCCTCCGGGAGAATTTTGCCATGCGCACTGCAGCCCTTCCTCTCCCTCTCCCACCCTCTCCCTCCCTATTTGGTCTCCCTCCCCCTAGGTCAAAAAACGTTTGACATAATGTTCTCCTTGCTCCCCCAGCCCCAACCGCTATATTTGTATAGACAGAAAGTTCCGCGATAGTAACTTACCTTCTCTCTTTCCTCCTCCGTTCAGGACTACCCGCAGCTGCATCTGTGATTGGCTGCCTCTCAGCCAATCACAGACGCTACTGCCAGTCCGGCCCCCATTTTTTGTGCAAGCAGAGGGCCTGGCAGTGTAGCGGAGGAAAGGGGGAAGGTAAGTAACTATCGGGGCACTTTCTGTCTATACAAATATAGCAGTTGGGGCTGGGGGAGCAAGAAGAACATTGTCAAAAGTTATTAGGAAGGGTGGACATGCCCTTTAGTTAGTGAAACTGAAGCCGGAAGTGGTCGGGCGGAGGATTGTACGCATGGTAAATTTACTTACCTTCGTTTCTGGCTCCTGGTCAATTTATAGAAGAACAGAAGGTAAGGTAAAGGTCCTTTGCCTCCCATTCTTCAATCAATGTATTAAAGGAATAACTCACTTTTTCAGTGAAATATTCCTTTAACTGGTGCAAGATTTTGCTTGAATTCTTAATTTGTAGCAATCAATATGCCACCAGTAACCGTAGTAGACCAATAAAAAAGTAACATCTGATTGGATGCTGCAGAAAACAATTTGCACCTCTTATTACCTGAGACTTTTCATTACACTTATCTTTACAGATAGACGCCTCCTCTGCTGATGTTTGTGTAATTTAAATGCCACACAGCACCATAGGAGGCAGCTTTGGGTATGGTAATCAACCCTTTATGGAGAAGATTATACAGGTCTATATATAGTAAAAGTCCCCAGTACATGACTTTCTGTACATTTATTGACCTTAAATTTTAGCCCCATTTGCATGATATTTTACTGCAGTAGCATTAGGGCATTGCCAGGGTAACTCTCTCACCAGAAACATAGTGTAACATGTTAGAAGATTCTAAAACATTTATCACATTTGCAAAGTCCAAGCAAAGTCACTAGACATTAAAGAGATGTAGAAGTATGAAGCTAGAATATTTTCTTTTTTTTTTTTAATTCTAAGCAAAATCAAGATAAAAGGTTGGTTATTCTAATATCCCTTCCACTGGCCCAGCTGTCCTGGTATTATCCCTACTACTTCTATACATCTTTAATAAAATGATTTGTGCTTAAACTTACAGTTTATAAGTGTCCAAACCAGTAGAAATCCTCTACTGCACTAATAGAGCATGTCAGGGCTCTGCGCTTGTCAAAGCAATAAGCTCTTTGGGGCTGGTCTTTGGCATCTAGTTTTCTGATGAAAATTACATTTCTGTAATTGAACTTGGCAGCTCCTGGAAGTTAGTTTATTTGCAATTCTAGCGAACTGGGGGAAACCAGTCTCTGCACTACTGTACTCAAAGGCAGTCGTTGAGCTTCTTGAGGCCCTACGGAAGGCAGGGTTTAGTGTAGAGGACAACAGGGGTTAGATCAGGCAGTAGACAAACAAACTTGAACTTAGAACCTTAGAATTAAAATTGCAAGTTTGGTGTCTCCTTGCACTCATAAGGCACAATTTCATATATAAAGAGGAGCGCACACTCACTTCTGATTTAGGTGATTTTCATTGTGACATGATATGTGCACAATGTTTTTGCGGTTACCACAGCGCTTGGGGCATAGAGAAGTAAAAAACCTTTACTGTGTAAGAATTGTGTCATTTCTAACACTAAGAAGGGCCTTATGCAATCTGTGTTTACCTCCCAGTACCTTCTAACCTTCCCTAGACTCAAGCCCCACAGAGACTGGCCAAGGCCTGTGGACCACATCTGGCAGGTGTCGAACTCCAGATCTCAAGTAAAAAATCAGGACCATTCACAGCTAAAGTTGGGACAAAAAACTAAATCCCATATTGTTACCCACCAACATGTGATTCTATCAGCATTGGCGTAGCTAGAAATCGCAGGGCGCCAGAGCAAGATTTTAGATGGGGCCCCTCAACCCACACACAAAAAAACAGTTTGGTGCAGTTCAACCCAACCTGGGAAGGTTTTTTAAAGGGCATGTCCACCCTCCTAAGAAAAGTTTTATGTCACATAGTTCAGCCCCACAAACTCTTTCACAAACCTTTCAAAGATGCTACCAGGCCTAGATATTCTACTTACCCCCCCCCCCCCCCCCGATCCCTCACTGGCGTGGACACCCCTCCTCTGATGCTGGTTGGTTATGAGCATGCCCAGTAGCAGAGGAGTCTCGTTCTGTAACAGGCGTCAGCCATTGGGTGTAATGTCACTATCACGGATGGAGGAGCCGCAGTTTTGTAAGTAGAATATCTGAGCCTGGGAGCCTATTTGAAAGGGTTAAGTAAAACAAAAAGGGGGTTTGTGGGACTAAACTACGTGATTATAATTATTCTTAGTAGGATGGACATGTCTGCAGGGGACCTGGCTGGGCCCCCTTTGGCTCTGATCCCCATAGCAATCACTATGGTTGCTATGGTGATCCCTATGCCCCCTGCTAATCACAATTATTATAGCACAACAAATAACAGAACTTTGCTATGGTCTTGCAGTTTGTGGCCTACACATCATCACAGTAACAGCCTACTGAAGGTGAAGGATTCACAGACAACTTGTTTTTTGGTTTATCGCATATTAGAACATAAAAGACAGAGGTGGATCACAGAAGTTTTGCTTTTTAGGAGACTTAAGCCTTCATTTGATTTTGATTGTAGTCCTCAATTGGTGCCAATCGTATGGGTCCTTTTTGTTAATGTGTGTAGCGGCAAAACAATTGTTTCTGATCCCAACGAATATTGAACATTGCAGACCTACCATTTCCTTAGGTAGTGGTCGTCTCCCTGTACTGTAGTATAGGGAGTTGGACACAATTGTTAGGGTATGTAGCAGTCATGAACAATTTTACATATACTTTATATAGGGAGACAATTTGGGACTGTGTGCACCCAGCTGTAATCCCAGGATCTATCTTAATGATTTCACAAGCCTTGTATTTATTCTAATCTCAGGATCTAGAACTGATTGATTACACAAGCCTTGTATTTATTCTAATCTCAGGATCTAGAATTTATTGATTACACAAGCCTTGTATTTATTCTAATCGAGATCTAGAACTGATTGATTACACAAGCCTTGTATTTATTCTAATCTCAGGATCTAGAATTTATTGATTACACAAGCCTTGTATTTATTCTAATCTGAGGATCTAGAACTGATTGATTACACAAGCCTTGTATTTATTCTAATCTCAGGATCTAGAATTTATTGATTACACAAGCCTTGTATTTATTCTAATCTCGGATCTAATTTATTGATTACACAAGCCTTGTATTTATTCTAATCTGAGGATCTAGAACTGATTGATTACACAAGCCTTGTATTATTCTAATCTCAGGATCTAGAATTTATTGATTACACAAGCCTTGTATTTATTCTAATCTGAGGATCAGAAACTGATTGATTACAAAGCCTTGTATTTATTCTAATCTCAGGATCTAGAATTTTTGATTACACAAGCCTTGTATTTATTCTAATCTGAGGATCTAGAACTGATTGATTACACAAGCCTTGTATTTATTCTAATCTCAGGATCTAGAATTTATTGATTACACAAGCCTTGTATTTATTCTAATCTCGGGATCTAGAATTTATTGATTACACAAGCCTTGTATTTATTCTAATCTCAGGATCTAGAATGATATTGATTACACAAGCCTTGTATTTATTCTAATCTCGGATCTAGAATTATTGATTACACAAGCCTTGTATTTATTCTAATCTAGGATCTAGAACTGATTGATTACAACAAGCCTTGTATTTATTCTAATCTCAGGATCTAGAATTTATTGATTACACAAGCCTTGTATTTATTCTAATCTGAGGATCTAGAACTGATTGATTACACAAGCCTTGTATTATTTCTAATCTCAGGATCTAGAATTTATTGATTACACAAGCCTTGTATTTATTCTAATCTGAGGATCTAGAACTGATTGATTACACAAGCCTTGTATTTATTCTAATCTCAGGATCTAGAATTTATTGATTACACAAGCCTTGTATTTATTCTAATCTGAGGATCTAGAACTGATTGATTACACAAGCCTTGTATTTTTCAATCTCAGGATCTAGAATTATTGATTACACAAGCCTTGATTTATCTAATCTGAGGATCTAGAACTGATTGATTACACAAGCCTTGTATTTATTCTAATCTGAGGATCTAGAACTGATTGATTACACAAGCCTTGTATTTATTCTAATCTCAGGATCTAGAATGTATTGATTACACAAGCCTTGTATTTATTCTAATCTCAGGATCTAGAATTTATTGATTACACAAGCCTTGTATTTATTCTAATCTCAAGATCTAGAATTTATTAATTACACAAACCTTGTATTTATTCTAATCTGAGGATCTAAAGATTGATTACACAAGCCTTGTATTTATTCTAATCTCAGGATCTAGAATTTATTGATTACACAAGCCTTGTATTTATTCTAATCTGAGGATTAGAACTGATTGATTACACAAGCCTTGTATTTATTCTAATCTCAGGATCTAGAATTTATTGATTACACAAGCCCTTTGTATTTATTCTAATCTGAGGATCTAGAACTGATTGATTACACAAGCCTTGTATTTATTCAATCTGAGGATCTAGAATTATTGATTACACAAGCCTTGTATTTATTCTAATCTGAGGATCTAGAACTGATTGATTACACAAGCCTTGTATTTATTCTAATCTCAGGATCTAGAATTTATTGATTAACAAGCCTTGTATTTATTCTAATCTGAGGATCTAGAACTGATTGATTACACAAGCCTTGTATTTATTCTAACTCAGGATCTGAATTTATTGATTACACAAGCCTTGTATTTATTCTAATCTGAGGATCTAGAAATGATTGATTAACAAGCCTTGTATTTATTCTAATCTGAGGATCTAGAATGATTGATTACACAAGCCTTGTATTATTCTAATCTCAGGATCTAGAATGTATTGATTACACAAGCCTTGTATTATTCTAATTCAGGATCTAGAATTTATTGATTACACAAGCCTTGTATTTATTCTAATCTCAAGATCTAGAATTTATTAATTACACAAACCTTGTATTTATTCTAATCTGAGGATCTAGAACTGATTGATTACACAAGCCTTGTATTTATTCTAATCTCAGGATCTAGAATTTATTGATTACACACAGCTTGTATTTATTCTAATCTGAGGATCTAGAAACTGATTGATTACACAAGCCTTGTATTTATTCTAATCTCAGGATCTAGAATTTATTGATTACACAAGCTTGTATTTATCTATCTCAGGATCTAGAATTTATTGATTACACAAGCCGTATTTATTCTAATCTCAAGATCTAGAATTTATTAATTACACAACCTTGTATTTATTCTAATCTAGGATCTAGAACTGTATTGATTACACACAGCCTTGTATTTATTCTAATCTCAGGATCTAGAATTTATTGATTAACAAGCCTTGTTATTCTAATCTCAGGATCTAGAATTTATTGATTACACAAGCTTGTATTTATTCTAATCTCAGGATCTAGAATTTATTGATTACACAGCCTTGTATTTATTCTAATCTCAAGATCTAGAATTGATTATTACACAACCTTGTATTTATTCTAATCTCAGATCTAGAACTATTGATTACACAAGCCTTGTGTTTATTCTAATCTCAGGATCTAGAATTATTGATTACACAAGCCTTGTATTTATTCTAATCTCAGATCTAGAACTTATTGATTACACAAGTTGTATTTATTCTAATCTCAGGATCTAGACTATTGATTACACAAGCCTTGTATTTATTCTAATCTCAAGATCTAGAACTTATTGATTACACAAGCCTTGTGTTTATTCTAATCTCAGGATCTAGAACTTATTGATTACACAAGCCTTGTATTTATTCTAATCTCAAGATCTAGAACTTATTGATTACACAAGCCTTGTATTTATTCTAATCTCAAGATCTAGAATTTATTGATTACACAAGCCATCTTACTTCTAATCTCAAGATCTAGAATTTATTGATTACACAAGCCTTATATTTATTCTTATCTCGGGATCTAGAACTTATTAAGTTACACAAGCCTTGTATTTATTCTAATCTCAGGATCTAGACCTTATTGATTACACAAGCCTTGTGTTTATTGTAATATCGTGATCTAGAAGTTATTGATTACACAAGCCTTCTATTACTTCTAATCTCAAGATCTAGAATTTATTGATTTACAACAACCTTCTCTTACTCTTAAATCTCCAGATCAGAATTTATTGATTACACAAGCCTTGTGTTTATTGTAATATCATGATCTAGAAGTTATTAATTACACAAGCCTTGTATTTATTCTAATCTCAGGATCTAGACCTTATTGATTACACAAGCCTTGTGTTTATTGTAATATCGTGATCTAGAAGTTATTAATTACACAAGCCTTGTATTTTTTCTAATCTCAGGATCTAGATTTATTGATTACACAAGCCTTGTATTTATTCTAATCTGAGGATCAGAACTGATTGATTACACAAGCCTTGTATTTATTCTAATCTCAGGATCTAGAATTTATTGATTACACAAGCCTTGTATTTTATCTAATCTGAGGATCTAGAACTGATTGATTACACAACCTTGTATTTATTCTAATCTCAGGATCTAGAATTTTTGATTACACAAGCCTTGTATTTATTCTAATCTGAGGATCTAGAACTGATTGATTACACAAGCCTTGTATTATTCTAATCTCAGGATCTAGAATTTATTGATTACACAAGCCTTGTATTTATTCTAATTCGAGGATCTAGAATTTATTGATTACACACAGCCTTGTATTTATTCTAATCTCAGATTCTAGAATTGATTTGATACACAAGCCTTGTATTTATTCTAATCGGAGATCTAGAATTATTGATTACACAGCCTTGTATTTATTTCTAATCTAGGATCTAGAACTGATTGATTACACAGCCTTGTATTTATTCTAATCTCAGGATCTAGAATTTATTGATTACACAAGCCTTGTATTTATTCTAATCTGAGATCTAAACTGATTGATTACACAAGCCTTGTATTTATTCTAATCTCAGGATCTAGAATTTATTGATTACACAAGCCTTGTATTTATTCTAATCTGAGGATCTAGAACTGATTGTACACAAGCCTTGTATTTATTCTAATCTCAGGATCTAGAATTTATTGATTACACAAGCCTTGTATTTATTCTAATCTGAGGATCTAAACTGATTGATTACACAAGCCTTGTATTTTTCTAATCTCAGGATCTAGAATTTTGATTACACAAGCCTTGTATTTATTCTAATCTGAGGATCTAGAACTGATTGATTACACAAGCCTTGTATTTATTCTAACTGAGATCTAGAACTGATTGATTACACAAGCCTTGTATTTATTCTAATCTCAGGATCTAGAATGTATTGATTACACAAGCCTTGTATTTATTCTAATCTCAGGATCTAGAATTTTTGATTACACAAGCCTGTATTTATTCTAATCTCAATATCTAGAATTTATTAATTACACAACCTTGTATTTATTCTAATCGAGGATCTAGAACTGATTGATTTACACAAGCCTTGTATTTATTCTAATCTCAGGATCTAGAATTTATTGATTACACACCTTGTATTTATTCTAATCTGAGGATCTAGAACTGATTGATTACACAAGCCTTGTATTTATTCTAATCTCAGGATCGATAATTTATTGATTACACAAGCCTTGTATTTATTCTAATCTAGGATCTAGAACTGATTGATTACACAAGCCTGGTATTTATTCTAATCTGAGGATCTAGAATTTATTGATTACACAGCCTTGTATTTATTCTAATCTGAGGATCTAGAACTGATTGATTACACAAGCCTTGTATTTATTCTAATCTCAGGATCTAGAATTTATGGATTACACAAGCCTTGTATTTATTCTAATCTGAGGATCTAGAACTGATTGATTACACAAGCCTTGTATTATTCTAATCTCAGGATCTGAAATTTATTGATTCACAAGCCTTGTATTTATTCTAATCTGAGGATCTAGAACTGATTGATTACACAAGCCTTGTATTTATTCTAATCTGAGGATCTAGAATTTATTGATTACACAAGCCTTGTATTTATTCTAATCTCAGGATCTAGAATTATTGATTACACAACCTTGTATTTATTCTAATCTCAGGATCTAGAATTTATTGATTACACAAGCCTTGATTTATTCTAATCTCAAGATCTAGAATTTTAATTACACAACTTGTATTTATTCTAATCTGAGATCTAGAACTGATTGATTACACAAGCCTTGTATTTATTCTAATCTCAGGATCTAGAATTTATTGATTACACAAGCCTTGTATTTATTCTAATCTAGGATCTAGAAACTGATTGATTACACAAGCCTTGTATTTATTCTAATCTCAGGATCTAGAATTTATTGATTACACAAGCATTGTATTTATCTACAATCTCAGGATCTAGATTTATTGATTACACAAGCCTTGTATTTATTAATCATCTCAAGATCTAGAATTATTAATTACACAAACCTTGTATTTATTCTAATCTGAGGATCTAGAACTGATTGATTACACAAGCCTTGTATTTATTCTAATCTCAGGATCTAGAATTTTGATTACAAGCTTGTATTTATTCTAATCAGGATCTAGAATTTATTGTTACACAAGCCTTGTATTTATTCTAATCTCAGGATCTAGAATTTATTGAATTACACAAGCTTGTATTTATTCTAATCTCAAGATCTAGAATTTATGAATTACACAAACCATGTATTTATTCTAATCTCAAGATCTAGAACTTATTGATTACACAAGCCTTGTATTATTCTAATCTCAGGATCTAGATTATTGATTACACAAGCCTTGTATTTATTCTAATCTCAGATCTAGAACTTATTGATTACACAAGTTTTGTATTTATTCTAATCTCAGGTCTAGAACTTATTGATTACACAAGCCTTGTATTTATTCTAATCTCAAGATCTAGAACTTATTGATTACACAAGCCTGTGTTTTATTCTAACTCAGAGATCTAGAACTTATTGATTACACAAGCCTTGTATTTATTCTAATCTCAAGATCTGAACTTATTGATTACACAAGCCTTGTATTTTATTCTAATCTCAGATCTAGAATTTATTGATTACACAAGCCTATCTATTACTTCTAATCTCAATATCTAAGAATTTATTGATTACACAAGCCTTATATTTATTCTTAATCTCGGATCTAGACTATTATATTACACAAGCCTTGTATTTATTCTAATCTCAGGATCTAGACCTTATTGATTACACAAGCCTTGTTTTATTGAATATCGTGATCTAGAAGTTATTGATTAACAAGCCTTATTACTTCTAATCTCAATCATCTAGATCTAAATTAATTGATTACACAAGCCTTTATTTATTCTAATCTCAGATCTAGAATTATTGATTACACAAGGCCTTATATTTATTCTATCTCGGGATCTAGAACTTATTAATTACACAAGCCTTGTATTTATTCTAATCTCAGGATCTAGACCTTATTGATTACACAAGCCTTGTGTTTATTGTAATATCGTGATCTAGAAGTTATTGATTACACAAGCCTTGTATTTATTCTAATCTCAAGATCTAGAATTTATTGATTACACAAGACTTGTATTTATTCTAATCTCAGGATCTAGAATTTATTGATTACACAAGCCTTGTATTTATTCTAATCTCAGGATCTAGAACTTATTGATTACACAAGCCTTGTATTTATTCTAATCTTAGGATCTAGAACTTATTGATTACACATTACACAAGCCTTGTATTTATTCTAATCTCAGGATCTAGAACTTATTGATTACACAAGCCTTGAATTTATTTAAGTCCCTGGATCTAGAACTTATTATTAGAGATGGAACTTTCATAGTTCGGATGAACTCATACTTTCCAAACTTTTGTATTTTCGTTAATTATCAAATTTACAGACCGTTCTCACTAACCCTTGATTTTGGTCATAACCCATGAATGCAGCATTTTGGCGATAATCGTCAAATGTATTGTTCACATTCGATAATCCTCGAATGTATCATTTGGTAACCCCTAAATGTACCGTTTCTTTTTGGTAACCCTCGAATGTAATATTCATTTTCAGTAACCCTCAAATGTAGCGTTTGACTTTCAGTAGCCCTCGAATGTAACGCTTGGCTTTCAGTAACCCTCGAATGTAGTGTTCGATTTCGGTAACCTTGTATTTATTCTAATCTGTGGATCTAGAACTTATTGATTACATAAGCCTTGTATTTATTCTAATCTTGGATTAAACAAGCATTGTATTTTTTCAATCTCAGGATCTAGAATTTATGATTACACAAGCCTTGTATATTCTAATCTCAAGGATCTAGAACTTATTGATTACACAAGCCTTGTTTTATTCTAATCTCAGGATCTAGAATTATTGAACACAAGATTGTATTTATTCTAATCTCAGGATCTAGAATTATTGATTACACAACCTTGTATTTATTCTAATCTCAGGATCTAGAATTTATGATTACACAAGCTTGTATTTATTCTAATCTCAGGATCTAGAATTTATATACACAACCTTGTATTTTTTCTAATCTCAGGATCTAGAATTTATTGATTACACAAGCCTTGTATTTATTCTAATCTCAAGATCTAGAACTTATTGATTACACAAGCCTTGTGTTTATTCTAATCTCAGGATCTAGAATTTATTGATTACACAAGCATTGTATTTATTCTAATCTCAGGATCTAGAATTTATTGATTACACAAGCATTGTATTTATTCTAATCTCAGGATCTAGAATTTATTGATTACACAAGCATTGTATTTATTCTAATCTCAGGATCTAGAATTTATTAATTACACAAACCTTGTATTTTTTCTAATCTCAGGATCTAGAATTTAGTGATTACACAAGCCTTGTATTTATTCTAATCTCAAGATCTAAAACTTATTGATTACACAAGCCTTGTGTTTATTCTAATCTCAGGATCTAGAATTTATTGATTACACAAGCCTTGTATTTATTCTAATCTCAAGATCTAGAACTTATTGATTACACAAGTTTTGTATTTATTCTAATCTCAGGATCTAGAACTTATTAATTACACAAGCCATGTATTTATTCTAATCTCAAGATCTAGAACTTATTGATTACACAAGCCTTGTGTTTATTCTAATCTCGGGATCTAGAACTTTTTGATTACACAAGCCTTTTATTTATTCTAATCTCAAGATCTAGAACTTATTGATTACACAAGCCCTTGTGTATTTATTCTAATCTGAGGATCTAGAACTGATTGATTACACAAGCCTTGTATTTATTCTAATCTCAGGATCTAGAATTTATTGATTACACAAGCCTTGTATTTATTCTAATCTGAGGATCTAGAACTGATTGATTACACAAGCCTTGTATTTATTCTAATCTCAGGATCTAGAATTTATTGATTACACAACCTTGTATTATTCTAATCTGAGGATCTAGAACTGATTGATACACAAGCCTTGTATTATTCTAATCTCAGGATCTGAATTTATTGATTACACAAGCCTTGTATTTATTCTAATCTGAGGATCTAGAACTGATTGATTACAAGCCTTGTATTTATTCTAATCTGAGGATCTAGAACGATTGATTACACAAGCCTTGTATTTATTCTATCTCAGGATCTAGAATGTATTGATTACACAATTAATTACAATCCTTGTATTTATTCTAATCTCAAGATCTAGAACTTATTGATTACACAAGCCTTGTATTTATTCTAATCTCAAGATCTAGAATTTATTGATACAAGCCTTGTATTTATTCTAATCTGAGGATCTAGATTTATTGATTACACAAGCCTTGTATTTATTCTAATCTGAGGATCTAGAACTGATTGATTACACAAGCCTTGTATTTATTCTAATCTGAGGATCTGAATTTATTGATTACACAAGCCTTGTATTTATTCTAATCTGAGGATCTAGAACTGATTGATTAACACAAGCCTTGTATTTATTCTAATCTCAGGATCTAGAATTTATTGATTACCACAGCCTTGTATTTATTCTAATCTGAGGATCTAGAACTGATTGATTACACAAGCCTTGTATTATTCTAATCTCAGGATCTAGAATTTATTGATTACACAAGCCTTGTATTTATTCTAATCTGAGGATCTACTGATTGATTACACAAGCCTTGTATTTATTCTAATCTGAGGATCTAAACTGATTGATTACACAAGCCTTGTATTTATTCTAATCTCAGGATCTAGAATGTATTGATTACACAAGCCTTGTATTTATTCTAATCTCAGGATCTAGATTTATTGATTACACAAGCCTTGTATTATCTAATCTCAAGATCTAGAATTTATTAATTACACAAACCTTGTATTTATTCTAATCTGAGGATCTAGACTGATTGATTACACAAGCCTTGTATTTATTCTAATCTCAGGATCTAGAATTTATTGATTACACAAGCCTTGTATTTATTCTAATCGGAGGATCTAGAACTGATTGATTACACAAGCCTTGTATTTATTCTAATCTCGGATCTAGAATTTATTGATTACACAAGCTTGTATTTATTCTAATTCAGGATCTAGAATTTATTGATTACACAAGCCTTGTATTTATTCTAATCTCAAGATCTAGAATTTATTAATTACACAAACCTTGTATTTATTCTATCTGAGGATCTAGAACTGATTGATTACACAAGCCTGATTTTATTCTAATCTCAGGATCTGAATTGATTGATTACACAAGCCTTGTATTTATTCTAATCTCAGGATCTAGAATTTATTGATTACACAAGCATTGTATTTATTCTAATCTCAGGATCTAGAATTTATTGATTACACAAGCCTTGTATTTATTCTAATCTCAAGATCTAGAATTTATTAATTACACAACCTTGTATTTATTCTAATCTCAAGATCTAGAACTTATTGATTACACAAGCCTTGTGTTTATTCTAATCTCGGATCTAGAATTTATTGATTACACAAGCCTTGTATTTATTCTAATCTCAAGATCTAGAACTTATTGATTACACAAGTTTTTGTATTTATTCTAATCTCAGGATCTAGAACTATTGATTACACAAGCCTTGTATTTATTCTAATCTCAAGATCTAGAACTTATTGATTACACAAGCCTTGTGTTTATTCTAATCTCAGATCTAGAACTTATTGATTACACAAGCCTTGTGTTTATTCTAATCTCAGGATCTAGAACTTATTTTACACAAGCCTTGTATTTATTCTAATCTCAAGATCTAGATTATTGATTACACAAGCCTTGTATTTATTCTAATCTCAAGATCTAGAATTTATTGATTACACAAGCCTTATTTTCTAATCTCAAGATCTAGAATTTATTGATTACACAAGCCTTTATTTATTCTATCTCGGGATCTAGAACTTATTAATTACACAAGCCTTGTATTTATTCTAATCTGGATCTAGACTTATTGATTACACAAGCCTTGTGTTTATTCTAATATCGTGATCTAGAATTATTGATTACACAAGCCTTTATTATTCTAATCTCAATCTAGAATTTATTGATTACACAAGCCTTGTATTTCTAATCTCAAGATCTAGAATTTATTGATTACACAAGCCTTATATTTATTCTATCTCGGGATCTAGAACTTATAATTACACAAGCCTTGTATTTATTCTAATCTCAGGATCTAGATTATTGATTACACAAGCCTTGTTTTATTGTAATATCATGATCTAGAAGTTTTATTACACAAGCCTTGTATTTATTCTAATCTCAGGATCTAGACTTATTGATTACACAAGCCTTGTTTTATTTAATATCGTGATCTAGAATTATGATTACACAAGCCTTGTATTATTCTAATCTCAAGATCTAGAATTTATTGATTACACAAGACTTTTGTATTTATTCTAATCTCAGGATCGAATTTATTGATTACACAAGCCTTGTATTTATTCTAATCTCAGGATCTAGAACTTATTGATTACACAAGCCTTGTATTTATTCTAATCTTAGGATCTAGAACTTATTGATTACACATTACACAAGCCTTGTATTTATTCTAATCTCAGATCTAGAACTTATTGATTCACAAGCCTTGAATTATTTAAGTCCCTGGATCTAGAACTTATTATTAGAGATGGACCTGTCATTAGTTCGGATGAACTCATACTTCCAAACTTTTGTATTTTCGTTAATTATCAAATTTACAGCCGTTCTCACTAACCCTTGTATTTTGTCATAACCCATGAATGCAGCATTTTGCGATAAATACGTCTTTGTATACACTATTCGATAATCTCTATTAATTGATCATTTATGTAACTCATTAATGTACCTTGTTCTTTTGGTAACCCTCGAATGTAATTTCTTTTCATGTAACTCATGTAGCGTTTACTTAGTACCCCGATGTAACGCTTGCTTTATAACCCTCGAATGTAGTGTTCGATTCGTACCTGTATTATTCTAATCTGTGGATCTAGAACTTATTGATTACATAAGCCTTGTATTTATTCTAATCTGTGGATCTAGAACTTATTGATTACATAAGCCTTGTATTTATTCTAATCTCAGGATCTAGAATTATTGATTACCCAAGCCTTGTGTTTATTCTAATCTCAGGATCTAGACTTATTGATTACACAAGCCTTGTATTTATTCTAATCTGTGGATCTAGAACTTATTGATTACATAAGCCTTGTATTTATTCTAATCTCAGGATCTAGAATTTATTGATTACACAAGCCTTGTGTTTATTCTAATCTCAGGATCTAGAATTTATTGATTACACAAGCCTTGTATTTATTCTAATCTCAGGATCTAGAATTTATTGATTACACAAGCCTTGTATTTATTCTAATCTCAGGATCTAGAATTTATTGATTACACAAGCCTTGTATTTATTCTAATCGAGGATCTGAACTGATTGATTACACAAGCCTTGTGTTTATTCTAACTCAGGATCTAGAATTTATTGATTACACAAGCCTTGTATTTATTCTAATCTCAGGATCTAGAATTTATTGATTACACAAGCCTTGTATTTATTCTAATCTGAGGATCTAGAACTTATTGATTACACAAGCCTTGTATTTATTCTAATCTCAGGATCTAGAATTTATTGATTACACAAGCATTGTATTTATTCTAATCTCAGGATCTAGAATTTATTGATTACACAAGCATTGTATTTTTTCTAATCTCAGGATCTAGAATTTATTGATTACACAGCTTTGTATTTATTCTAATCTCAGATCTAGAACTTATTGATTACCAACTTGTGTTTATTATCTCAGATCTAGATTTATTGATTACACAACATTGTATTTATTCTAATCTCAGGATCTAGAATTTTTGATTACGCAAGCTTGTATTTATTCTAATCTCAGGATCTAGAATTTATTGATTACACAGCATTGTATTTATTCTAATCTCAGGATCTAGAATTTATTATACACAAACCTTGTTTTTTTCTAATCTCAGGATCTAGAATTTATTGATTACACAAGCCTTGTATTTATTCTAATCTCAAGATCTAGAACTTATTGATTACACAAGCCTTGTGTTTATTCTAATCTCAGGATCTAGATTTATTGATTACACAAGCATTGTATTTATTCTAATCTCAGGATCTAGAATTTTATTGATTACCAAGCATTGTATTTATTCTAATCTCAGGATCTAGAATTTATTGATTACACAAGCATTGTATTTATTCTAATCTCAGGATCTAGAATTTATTAATTACACAAACCTTGTATTTTTCTAATCTCAGGATCTAGAATTAGTGATTACACAAGCCTTGTATTTATTCTAATCTCAGTCTAGAAACTTATTGATTACACAAGCCTTGTGTTTATTCTATCCAGGATCTAGATTTATTGATTACACAAGCCTTGTATTTATTCTAATCTCAGATCTAGAATTATTGATTACACAAGTTTTGTATTTATTCTAATCTCAGGATCTAGAACTTATTATTACACAAGCCTGTATTTATTCTAATCTCAAGATCTAGAACTTAATTGATTACACAAGCCTTGTGTTTATTCTAATCTCGGATCTAGAACTTTTTTGATTACACAAGCCTTTTATTATTCTAATCTCAGATCTAGAACTTATTGATGCACAAGCCTTGTATTTATTCTAATCTCAGATCTAGAATTTATTGATTAACAAGCCTTCTATTTACTTCTAATCTCAAGATCTAGAATTTATTGATTACACAAGCCTTATATTTATTCTTATCTCGGGATCTAGAACTTATTCATTACACAAGCCTTGTATTTATTCTAATCTCAGGATCTAGACCTTATTGATTACACAAGCCTTGTGTTTATTGTTATCTCGTGATCTAGAAGTTATTGATTACACAAGCCTTGTATTTATTCTAATCTCAAGATCTAGAATTTATTGATTACACAAGCCTTGTGTTTATTCTAATCTCAGGATCTAGAACTTATTGATTACACAAGCATTGTATTTATTCTAATCTCAGGATCTAGAATTTATTGATTACACAAGCCTTGTATTTATTCTAATCTCAAGATCTAGAACTTATTGATTACACAAGCCTTGTATTTATTCTAATCTCAGGATCTAGAACTTATTGATTACACAAGCCTTGTATTTATTCTAATCTTAGGATCTAGAACTTATTGATTACACAAGCCTTGTATTTATTCTAATCTCAGGATCTAGAACTTATTGATTACACAAGCCTTGTATTTGTTTTAGTCCCTGGATCTAGAACTTATTATTAGAGATGGAACTTTCATAGTTCGGATGAACTCATACTTTCCAAACTTTTGTATTTTCATTAATTTTTAAAGTTACAGACCGTTCTCCCTAACCCTTGATTTCGGTCATAACCCATGAATGCAGCATTTTGGCGATAATCGTCAAATGTATTGTTCACATCCGATAATCCTCGAATGTATCATTCGGTAACCCCTAAATGTACCGTTTCTTTTGGGTAACCCTCGAATGTAATATTCGTTTTCAGTAACCCTCAAATGTAGCGTCTGACTTTCAGTAGCCCTCGAATGTAACGCTTGACTTTCAGTAACCCTCGAATGTAGTGTTCGAGGGTTAACCTTGTATTTATTCTAATCTGTGGATCTAGAACTTATTGATTACACAAGCCTTGTATTTATTCTAATCTCAGGATCTAGAATTTATTGATTACACAAGCCTTGTATTTATTCTAATCTGTGGATCTAGAACTTATTGATTACACAAGCCTTGTGTTTATTCTAATCTCAGGATCTAGAACTTTTGATTACACAAGCCTTGTGTTTATTCTAATCTCATGATCTAGAACATATTGATTACACAAGCCTTGTATTTATTCTAATCTCAAGATCTGTATCTAGAATTTATTGATTACACAATCAGATCTTCTGGATAAGCCCCCAGCAGTCGATGCTCCGGTAGCTCGGCTTTCAAAAAGAATAGCACTTCCTTTCGATGATGCTTCATCACTAAAGCACCCTATGGAGACGGAGCTGAAGAAGGTTTTCTTAACTTCCGGGGCTACCTGCAAGATTGCAGTAGCTATGATTTCAGTGATGAAATCTATGTCAACCTTAGTGGAAAGGTTGGAGGATGCCATTATTAATGGTATTGAGAGAAAGATCCTGTTGGAGGCGATTCCAGACTTCAGAATGGCCTCATCATTTGAATTGGAGGCAGCAGGGAATCTGATAAAACTAGGGGCCAGAGGTATTGGATTATCAGTCTCTGCTAGGAGGGCCTTGTGGCTTAAGGCTTGGTATGCGGACACGCAATCAAAGAATTCATTGTGCCAGCTTCCCTATGAGGGCAAGAAGCTGTTTGAAAAAGCTCTAGATGAGATAATTTCAAGGTCTTCTGGTTGCAAAAGCACATTTCTTCCACAGGGGAATAGAAGACTATTTCCTAGGACCCAGAAGACTAGATTTCCTGGAAGGAAAAGGGAGGATAGCAGAAGCTATATACCGGGAAGAGAGTTTTCTAGAGCAGCCGCCTGGAAAGGGGGACAGTTTAGTTTTTTTCGGGGGAAGCAGCTCAACCCAAAGGCGAGCAAGGACCCCAAGTCCTTATGAATGAGGCCTGCCCAGACCCTTCATGTAGGGGCCAGATTGCTCAATTCAAAGAGTTTGGGCAGAGAAGACAACGGATGCCTGGGTGAAGGCAGTATTCGACAGGGGTTACAGGATAGAATTCCTGAGAACCCCAAGAAATTTTTTTTTGTTCAGACCCCCAAACCAGCGGATCTGGTAAAGTTGGGGTTTTACAGACCTATATCAGAAGCTCCTGGACAAGAAGGCTATTTGTCCAGGTGCCAAAAGCGCAGGAAAAAACAGGGTTTTACTCAACGTGCTGTTCTTAGTAACAAAATCTTCTGGGATCTAAGGCCAATCCTGGATCTCGAAGATTGAACTCATAAGGAGTCAGACTTCAAATGGAGACTTTGCAGACCATTCGGGGAGCTATATTGGAAGGAGATTGGATGTGTTCAGTGGACCTGAAGGACGCGTACCTCCATGTTCCGGTAGCTCAGGAGCACGGTTCCTAAGGTTCACCTTGGAGGGCAGGCACCTTAGAGGGCAGGCACTTCCAATTTACTTGCCTTCCTTTTGGCCTCTCAACATCCCCCCGGACATTTACAAAAATGTTGGTGGTGGTAGTGGCTCATTTAAGGAAGTCAGGAGTGGAAATTTTCCACTACCTGGACAACCTTTTAATTATAGCTCGTCATCAAGACCAGCTCATCGAAAGACGAGATCTGGTACTAGAGACACTTGGTTGCTTCGGGTGGATAATCAATCTTGAAAAGAGCCAACTTCTGCCGACTCAGAGGCTGATCTTCCTCGGAGCAAGTATAGACACAAAACTGGGTCTAGTGTCATTGTCGGCCGCAAGGATAGAGAAAATATCCTCTTTAGTCCAGGAGGTCTTGAAGCTCGAAAGGATGTCAGCAAGACAACTAATGAGAGTGTTGGGCACCCTAAAAGCAACGATTGGTCTCATAAGATGGGCAAAGTGGAGGATCAGGCCCTTGCAGGGTTACTTCCTAGCCAGGTGGGACAAGATACAGCAAGACTGGTCGCAAATAATACACTTGAACACTATTTTTCACTCTGTGGGCAGAGCAGGTAAATCTCTGAGTGGGGACTCCCCTAGCAGAACCCGAGTGGATTCATATATTCACGGATGCATCAGGGAAGGGTTGGGGAGCCCACTTAGGCCAGGAGTGTGCTCAAGCACAGTGGAGTACAAACCTGTCCCATCTACCCTCACCTGTGATAGAGCTGAGGGCGATGCCAGTGTGTATAAGGACAGACAATGTGGCAGCAGTCTCGTACATAAAAAATCAGGGAGGCACGAGAAGCCATACCTTGATGAAGGAGGTGGCACCAATTATAAGGTTAGCGCAGTCCAATCTGTCAGACCTCACGGCCTTACACATATCTGGGGTCCAGAATCAGGTGGCAGATGTGTTATCAAGGAGCCAGCTGGACAACACAGAGTGGAGCTTGAACAACAGGGTGTTCCAAGAATTAACAGCCAGATGGTGGATGCCAGATTGGGATCTAATGGCAACAACTCCGAATGCCAAGGCGACAAGATTTTTTTCAAGGTACCCACAGAAAGGGACGAGAGCAATAGATGCACTCGCCCAAGACTGGAATCATTTAAGGGCATACATCTTCCCACTAATTCCACTGATTTTCAGAGTTTTGAAAAAGATCCGATCATCCAAGATACAAGTATTAGCCATCATTCCGAATTGGCCACGCAGGCCATGGTATCCACTACTGAGGAGGTTGGCCATGCCGGACCCTATTAATCTCCCTCCCATGAGGGGTTTGCTATATCAGGGTCTGTTTCTTTACCCAAACCCAGAAATCCTCAGTTTAACAGCATGGAGATTGATCGGGGAAGGTTGAGTAGTCAGGGCTGTTCTAGTCAGGTGGTACAAACCCTGTTGCAGGCGAGAGGTCCATCCACCTCATCTAGATATGCCAGCATTTGGGAAGTCTTCAAGGTTTGGGCCTAATCAAGTGAAGTTCCCTTCTTGCAACCATCAGTTCCTCAAATTCTGGATTTTCTGCAGGTGGGCTTGGATAGAGGCTTGAGCCTCAGTACATAAAGGGTGCAAATATCAGCCTTGTCAGTAGCATTAGGTAAGAAACTTCTGCAAGAAGAGCTAGTGAGGAGATTCCTGCAAGGGGTGGGGCATATTAGACCACCCAGAAAGCATTTGTTGCCCCAATAGGACTTACCTACTGTGCTAAAATCACTAATCAAACCGCCTTTTGAGCCAAAAGAATTAGTTTCTATCTGGGATCTAACACTGAAGTGGCGTTAACATCAGGAAGAAGGGCAAATGAAATAACAGCCCTTTCAATTAAAGAGACCAATATGGATGTTCTTTCAGAGGCAATTATCATGCATCATTCTGAAGGGTTTTGCCTAAAGTCATTTCAAGCTTTCATATTAATGAGCCCATCATCCTCCCAGCCTAATCCAAAATTTGGATGTACGAGAATGTATTCTCGCCCACTTAGCGAGAACTCGAGATATCAGGAGGTCTGACAACCTGTTTGTGTTACCTTCAGGTCCCAAAAAAGGAGCAGCAGTAACTGTCTCTACAA
This sequence comes from Hymenochirus boettgeri, assembly GCA_019447015.1. Classification (NCBI taxonomy): domain Eukaryota; kingdom Metazoa; phylum Chordata; class Amphibia; order Anura; family Pipidae; genus Hymenochirus; species Hymenochirus boettgeri. The sequence continues at coordinate 51,550,765 of CM033473.1, read as the reverse complement.
TAAGGAGATGGATCATTAGAGTGATCAACAGGGCGTACGAGGCTCAGCAACTGGCACCTCCCCAAGGGATAACAGCTCATTCCACAAGGGGAATAGCGACATCTTGGGCAGCAGAAGAGGGAGCCACTACAGAAGCTGTTTGCCGTGCAGCTACATGGGCAACGCCCAATACCTTTGTTAAGCATTATAAGCTAAATCTTAAGTTTGCCTCAAGGGCATTGTTTGGACACAGAGTATTGCAGTCTGTTTCTGATGAGTAAAAATTAATTTTTCTGCAGTGTGTGGACAATAATTTTTTCCCCAGCCCCATGATTGCTTGGGTATGACCCAGATGTTTCTATTATGCTGCCGGGGATGGCCAGGAAAGCGGAAACTCCTATCATACTTACCGAGAGTTTCCTTTCCTGGCCATCCCCAGGGCAGCATCCCTCCCATATATTGGCTTTGAAACTAGTCTAAAGCTGGTTACACACGATGAGATATTTCGGTCCGATCGACCGAAATTATCGCATCCGAATGTGCCCATGTCCGATCGAACATTCGTCCAAATCGGTCGCGGTAACTATCGGACTGGGCTGCTTTTGCCGCGACCGACAGTCCTTCCTCCTGGCCGACCGGTCGAAAGTATCGAACGGTCGGTCAGGAGGAAAAATCGGTAGGTGTGTACCTAGCTTAAGGGAAGCGAGGAGGTGTGTTACATTTAAAGGTGAGTGTAAACTTCTGTCCAATGGCAGGGGAACCCATATGTTTGTATTATGCTGCCCTGGGGATGGCCAGGAAAGGAAACTCTCGGTAAGTATGATAGGAGTTTCCGCTATCACAGCTAGCTAGTTTATTGCAGGTTACTGGTATTTATACATAAAGTAGAGTTGATTCAGGGATATTTCCGATTGCCACTTGGAGTCAGGAAGGATTTTTTTCCCCCCCTCCATACTGTTTTTTCTTTTTGCCTTCCTCTGGATCAACTGTTAGGCAGGAAATGTGGGTATTGCTGAGTAGGTTGGACTAGATGGACAAATGTCTTTATTCAAGGGTGTATCAGAAGTAGCAGACTTACAAAAGCTGCATTGCAGTCCCAAGAAGAATCATAGGCAGAGGAGGGGATAAAGGGCTGGTGCAAGCTTTAAAGGGAATATATATTGAAATGTATACATTGCTCCAATTCAGACATAATAAAAGCTTAAGGTATTCTGCCTTATTCTTACCTTCCTCTGTGGCTCCGTGTTTGCACATTGTCTGATTTACCCCAGGGCTCCCCACTCCCCCTCCCCTCTCTGGTCATTCCCCCATTCATTTGGTCCGGCTGTAAATTAAGCCTGTGAAACAAGCTGCTCATGCCCATTAATCCTCCTACACATGACACATCACTCTAACCTTTGTAAACAAACAAAAAAAAACCTCGGTATGTAAGAGTGTAGAGAGGAAGTTTATCTGTTGTTCTGAAGATAGTGCTACATAAGGAATGGGAGGGGGGAAGGGGGGGAGTTTGGAGAGACCGAGTCCTGAATCACTGCAGCCCGGTCTCCCTTTGACAGGCAATAAATCGGTAAAAGCTTGCGGAGGAGGGGGACTTCTCCTTACCTTTACTTCTGGTTTTAACACAGTATTTGCCACGCATTTTTGAGAAGGAAGGAGTCATTGGGAGACTTGCTGTAAATCCTGTGTAACCCTACACACTATACCGACATGCTGTTAGGGGATTTAATTGACAGCTCAAGCAGGAGTGGTGCATTTAAATCTTCACTTCTTTTAACTTGTATATCTCAGGACAGAGGTGGAATCTGAAGAAAATAAGGTACTCTGGGGGTTGGGGGGAATTATAGAACACATAGAAAGAAGAAAAAAAATGTAATTTTCCGACTAAAGATGGCCTTTAAGATTTGTCTTTGGCCTTACCATCCTCCTAGAATCTAATGTCCAGTCACTTTCCAATAATATGGATGAAGTTATATTAAACATCAACTATTCTTACAGATATTGCAATATCCCAATATTTATAAAAACCCGGCTTACTGAGAAAATTCTAAGCAGCATTTTGTTGTTTTTGGATGGCTGGGCTTTCTTTAGAGCTGATAGGTCCACTTGCTTATTGCAGAAAAAACAGAGGTGGTGATCTATGTCTATTCACAAATACGAACCTGTGTGCCAATTCACCTATCGTAACTTCTTTCTGTTCCATGGAATACTCAGTCCTATATTCGCATGGGTTTACTTGCTCTTTTGGCTGTTGTGGTATATATTCCTCCTAATGCAACTGTAAACATTGCACTAAAGACACTTGGGGCCATATTTATAAACTCGTGGTATTGCAAATTATAAACTGTTATTGGTAAAGTATGACAGCAGTGTAAATGTACGGCAATGGTCGTACATTAACGGCGAATGTTTGTTAATTTATTGTTATTATTCTGGATTTATATAGGACCAACATCTTCCATAGCGCTTTACAATTACATTTATACATTCACATTAGGCCCTGCCCCCGAAGAGCTTACAATCTAAGCACATTTAACACATACAACCTATCAGTATGTCTTTATGACTGTAGGGGAAACCGGAGTACATGGAGGAGACCCACGCAAGCACGGGGAGAACATACAAACTCCTTGCAGATGTGTCCAAGGGTGAATTCGAACTCAGGACCTCAGCACTGCATGGTATCAGTGCTAACCACTGAATACCATGCGGTAGTAAAATACTATTATTCTTTGGGGGACCATAAATCTACGATCGCGGTCGTAGATTTATGATTGTTATTGTAGATTTACGATAACGATTGTAAATTAATGATCATTTTAATGATCATTAAAGCCACTGTATCGCTAAAAAGCAATATAAATATGGCCTTTGGTGACTTTTTTAACACTTTACAGTCCAAATACCTGGATGGTCTTGAGATTGTTGCTGGGGATTTTAGTCAAGGCAACTTAACCTTAGCAAAAGTTTAGCAACAGTTTAAAGGGCATGTCTACCCGTAAAACAAAACACTGTTTGGAACTTTTTCTTGAATAGCCAAATAGTTACTTATAAACAATTTAAACCCTGGTCTATAGTCCTTCATATCTGTTATACGATAGGACCCTGATCTATAGGCTATTATATCTGTTATTCGGTAAGACCCTGGTCTATAGTCCATTATGTCTGTTATACGGTAAGACCCTGGTCTATAGTTCATTATATCTGTTATACAGTAAGACCCTGGCGTATAGTCCGTTATATCTGTTACACGATAAGACCCTGATCTATAGGCTATTATATCTGTTATACGGTAAGACCCTGGTCTATAGTCCATTATATCTGTTATACGGTAAGACCCTAGTGTATAGTCCGTTATATCTGTTATACGGTAAGACCCTGGTCTATAGTCCATTATATCTGTTATACGGTAAGACCCTGGTCTATAGTCTTTTATATCTGTTATACGGTAAGACCCAGGTCTGTAGTCCGTTATATCTGTAATACGGTAAGACCCTGGTCGCTAGTCCGTAGTATCTGTTATATGGTAAAGACCCTTGGTCTATAGTCCATTATATCTGTATACGGTAAGACCCTGGTCGCTAGTCCGTAGTATCTGTTATACAGTAAGACCCTGGTCTATAGTCCATTATATCTGTTATAACGTAGAAACCCTGGTCTAAGTCCTTATATCTGTTATACGGTAGACCTAGTGTATAGTCCGGTTATATCTGTTATACGTAAGACCCTGGTCTATAGTCCATTATATCTGTATAACGGTAAGACCCTGTCTTAGTCTGTTATATCTGTTATACGGTAGACCCGTCTTTAGTCCGTTATATCTGTAATACGGTAGACCCTGTCGCTAGTCCGTAGTATCTGTTATACGGTAAGACCCTGGCTATAGTCCATTATATCTGTAATACGGTAGACCCTGGTCGCTAAGTCCTAGTATCTTGTTATCAGTAAGACCCTGGCTATAGTCCATTATATCTGTTTATACGGTAAGACCCTGGTCTATAGTCTGTTTATATCTGTTATACGGTAACCCTGGGCTAATAGTCCGTTATATCTGTTATACGGTAAGACCCTGGTCGCTATTCCGTAGCATCTGTTATACGGTAAGACCCAGTTCTGTAGTCCGTTATATCTGTAATACGGGTAAGACCCTGGTCGCTAGTCTCTAGTATCTGTTTATCGGTAAGACCCAGGTCGTAGTCCGTTATATCTGTTATACGTAAGACCCTGGTCGTTAGTCCGTAATATATGTATACGGAAGACTCTGTCTATATTTGTTTATATGTGACCCTGGTTCTAGTCGTTATATTGTTTATCGGTAAGACTCTGGTCTATGTGTTGGTTATCGGGTAAGACCCTGGTCGCTGTCAGTTTTTGTTCTGTTTATTCGTTAGACCCTCATTGCTAGGGCGGAGCCGTGTTATACTGTGTTATACGGAGAAAGGCAATAGAAAGCTTATGGGATAGGGGCCAAAAAGCAAAAAGCCCTTCCTGAGCATAAAAGCAGAGAAAACCTTCTTATAACGAGAGCATCTTGCAGTCTCATGCTTATATGAAAGCATTGCCCACAAAGCCTAAGAAACAAGAAGTAATTTCTTACTCCCATGTTTTCTCAGAGTAAGGGGCGGAGATATGCAAAACACTCCTTTATGTCCCTTAGCTAATGCATGTGTCCAGAAACCACTGGCTAATACATGCATAAAGCTTAATATATAAGCCAATCATCTGACCTGCAGACACAACGTGTTTCGATCTTGTTAGATCTCGTCAGTGCAAGATACAGATTCATGGCTCTATGGGGTAGGACTTGGGCGTACAGTAGAAAAGGCAGCTAGAAAGCCCCTTACTCTAGGAAACATGGAGTAAGAAATTACTTCTTGTTTCTTAGGCTTTGTGGGCAATGCTATTCATATAGCATGAGACTGCAAGATGCCTTCTGTTATAAGAAGGTGTTTCTCTGCTTTTATGCTCAGTGAAGGGCTTTTTGTTCTTTTGATCCCTCTCTCCTTAAGCTTTCTAGCTGCCTTTTCTACTGTACACCCAAGTCCTACCCCATAGAGCCATAAATCTGTATCTTGCACTAATGAACTCTAACAAGATTGAAACACGCCGTGTCTGCAGGTCAGATGATTGGCTCTATATATTAAGCTTTGTTGCATGTTATTAGTCAGTGGTTCTGGACACATGCATTAGATAAGCGTCATAAAGGAGTGTTTTGCATATCTCTGCCCCTTACTCTGGGAAACATGGGAGTAAGAAATTGTTTCTTAGGCTTTGTGGGCCAATGCTGTTCCTAGCAGATTGACTGCAAGATGCCTTCTGTCATAAGAAGGTGTTTCTCTGCATTTATGCTCAGTGAAGGGCTTTTTGCTTCTTTTGGCCCCTCTCTCCCAAAGCTTTCTAGCTGCCTTTTCTACTGTATGCCCAAGTCCTACCCCATAGAGCCATGAATCTGTATCTTGCACTGACGAGATCTAACAAGATCAAAACATGTTGTGTCTGCAGGTCAGATGATAGGCTCTATGTATTAAGCTTTATTGCATGTTATTAGCCAGTGGTTCTGGACACATGCATTAGCTAAGGGACATAAAGGAGTGTTTTGCATATCTCCGCCCCTTACTCTGGGAAACATTGGAGTAAGAAACTACTTCTTGTTTCTTAGGCTTTGTGGGCAATGCTATTCATATAGCATGAGACTGCACGATGCCTTCTGTTATAAGAAGGTGTTTCTCTGCTCATATGTTATACGGTAAGACCCTGGTATATAGGGCCCTATTTATAAAAAATCGGTATCGTTATCGTAAAATACCGATCGTTATCGTAAAATAACGACCGGGTTTTTACCGATAACGACCGTTATTTACCAATAACCCGGTCGTTATTTACGATAACGACCGTTATTTCCCCGTATCGGGTCCAAAATACCATCGGTAAATAGACTCATCTCGGGGTAACAGTAACGACCGGTATCGTCATACGACCGAGGTATGCACCGATGAAACGACGGAAATTTAAAAAAAAAAAAAATAAAAAAAAAAAAGACCGATATCGGTAATAGAAAGAACAAAAACCCCACCCCCAACATAAAAACCTTTCCTTTATCGTTAATAAAAAATCAACTGTCCGTATAGCGGGAAAAAACCCCGGTCGTTATTTTACGATAACAATCGGTATTTTACGATAACGATACCGATTTTTTATAAATAGGGCCCCATGTTACTACCGAAAAGGTTATACACAGATACATGTTTATAATTCATATACCTACAATTCTATCAAACATTTATATACTATCTATACTTCTACGGTAATCATTTATTAGAAACATGGCCAGTTCATATCTTCATTTAGACCTTATAGTGATAGTGTTTCCAGCCTATCGATCCAGTACACCTCTCCTTTTAGTATTTGATTAACTGCTCTCACGGTAGTTTTTTTTGGACTACCTCCGTACACCAACTGTCTTTTTTGTGCTGCTGTATGTTTTTTCTCAAAGAAGTGTCTGCTAACCAGTAGAGATGGCCGTAACTGTCAAGTTTCGTTCCGTTTTCGGATTTACGGATCTTGGGGAAATCCCGAAAACGGAACATAATTTCGGGACTTCGGAGTCCATTTTTGATAATTATCGAACTTTCAAGGCTATTTATGAAAATAGCCTTGAATATTTAAGCTGAGGATCTAGAATGATTGATTACACAAGCTTTGTATTATATTCTAATTCAGGATCTAGAATTATTGATTTTACACAAGCCCTTGTGGATTTATTGCTAATATGAGGATCTAGAACTGATTGATTACACAAGCCTTGTATTTATTCTAATCTCAGGATCTAGAATTTATTATTCACAAGCCTTGATTATCTAATTGAGGATCTAGAACTGAGTGATTACACAAGCCTTGTATTTATTCTAATCTGAGGATCTAGAACTGATCGATACACAAGACTTGATTTATTCTAATCTCAGGACTAGGAAGGTAATTGATTACACAAGCCTTCTTATTTCTCGACCTCTCAGGGGATCTAGAATTTATTGATTACCACAAGCCTTTATTTTATTCTAATCTCAAGATCTAGAATTTATTAATACACACAAACATTGATTTATCTAATGTGAGGATAGAGAACTGATTGATTACACAAGCTGTATTTATTCTAATCTCAGGTCTAGAATTTATGAGTACACAACCGTTGGTATTATTCTAACTGAGGATCTAGAACTGCTTGATTACACACAGCTTGTATTATGCTAATCTGAGGATCTAAAATTTATTGATTACACAAGCCTTTTGTATTTATTCTATTCTGAGGAGCAGAACTGATTGATTACACAGCCGTGTATTTATTCTTAATCGAGGGACTAGAATTATTGATTACACAAGACTTGTATTTATTCTAAGTATAGGGGATCTAGAACTAGATTGATTACACAAGCCTTGTATTCTTCTAATCTAGGATTAGAATTTATGATTACCACAAGCCTTGTATTTATTCTTAATCTGAGGATACTAGAAACTGATTGTGATTACACCAGCCTTTGTATTTTTCTAATTCAGATCAGAATTTATTGATTCACAAGCATGTATTTTATTCTATCTGAGGATCTAGAACGATTGATTACCACAAGCCTTTATTTATTCTAATCTGAGATTAGAAACTGATTGATTACACAAGCCTGTATTATTCTAATCTCAGGATCTAGCATGTATTGATACACAAGCCTTGTATTTATTCTAATCCAGGATCTAGAATTTATTGATTTTACACAAGCCTTGTTATTTATTCTATCTTCAAGATCTAGAATTTATTAATACACAAACCTGGTATTGATTCTAATCTGAGGATCTAGAACTGATTGATTACACAAGCCTGTATTTATTCTAAATCTCAGGATCTAGATTTATGATTACACAAGCCTTGTATTTATTCTATCTGAGATCTAGAACTGATGGATACACAAGCCTTGTATTATTCAATCTCAGGATCTAGAATTATTGATTACACAAGCATTGTATTAGTTTGTTTCTATCTAAGGATCTAGGAATTATTGTTACACAGCCTTGGATGTATTTCTAATCTCAAGATCTAGATTTATAATACACAAACCTTGTATTGATCTAATCTGAAGCGATCTCTAGAACTGATATTACACAAGACGTAATTATTCTAATCTCAGGGAAATCTTAGAATATGATTAAACAAGCCTGGTATTTATTCTAATCTCAGGATCTAGAATTTATGATAAACAAGCATTGTATTTATTCTAATCTCAGGATATAGATATTTATTGATTTACACAATCCTTGTATTATTCTACAATCTCAAGTTCTAGAATTATTAAGTACACCAAACTTGTATATTCTAATCTCAAGATCTAGAACTTATTGATTACAACAAGCTTGGTTTATTCTAATCTCAGGATCTAGAATTATTGATCCAACAAGCCTTTATGTATATCTAATCTCAAGATCTAGAAACTTATTGATACACCAAGTTTTTGTATTATTTAACTCAGGATCTAAGAACTTATTGATTACACAAGCCTTTGTATTATTCTAATCTCAAGATCTAGAACTTATTGATTAACAAGCCTGGTGTTTATTCTAATCTGAAGATTCTAGAACTTATGAGTACACAAGCCTTGTGTTTATTCTAATCGCAGGATCTAGGAACTTATTGATTACACAAGCCTTGTATTTATCTAACTCAAATCTAGAAACTTATTGATTACACAGCCTGTATTTATTTATCTCACGATCTAGAATTATGATTACACAGCCATCTATTAGTTCTAATCTAAAGATCTAGAATTTGATTGATTACACACCTTATATTTATCTTATCTAGGATCTAGAACTTAGTAAGTACCACAAGCTTGTATTTTTCTAATCTCAGGATCTAGACATTATTATTACACAAGCTTGTGTTGATTGTAATATCGTTGGATCTAGAAGTTATTGATTACACAAGCCTTCTATACTTCGAATCTCAGATCTAGAATTTATTGATTACACAGCCTTCTATTCCTTCTAATCTCACGATCTAGAATTTATGATTAACAAGCCTTATATTTTTATTCTATCTCGGGATCTAGAACTTATTATTACACAAGCCTTGTATTTATTCTAATCTCAGGATCTAGACCTATTGATTACACAAGCCTTTGTGTTTATTGTAATATAATGATCTAGAAGTTATTAATTACACAGCCTTGATTTATTAATCGCAGGATTATAGACCATTATTGATTACACAAGCCTTAGTGTTTATTGTAATATCGGATCTAGAAGTTATTGATTACACAAGCCGGTATGATTCTAATCTCAAGATCTAGAATTTATTGATTTAACAAGACTTGTTATATTATAATCTCAAGGGATCTAGAATTTATGATTACACAAGCCGTGTATTTATTCTAATCTCAGGATCTAGGAACTTTTGATACACACGCCTTGTATTTTTATTTAATCTTAGGATCTAGAACTTAGTGATTAAACACTTACACAAGCCTTGTAGTTTATTCTAATCTCGGATTAGAACTTATTGATACAAAAGCCTTTGAAGTTATTTAAGTCCCGGATCGAGAATTTATTATTAGAGATGGAACTTTCATGAGTTCGGATGACTCAACTTTCAAACTTTTGTATTTTCGGTTAATATCAATTACAGGGAACGTTCTCACTCACCCTGATTTTGGTCAAAACCCATGAATGGCAGCATTTGGCGATAATCGTTCATCAAATGTATTGTTCCATTCGATAATCCTCGAATGTTATCATTTGGTAACCCCTCTAAATGTACAGTTTCTTTTGGGGTAACCCTTCGAATGTAAGATCGTTTTCAGTAACCCTCCAATGTAGCGTTTGACTTTCAGTAGCCCTCGAATGTAACGCTGGCTTTCAGTAACCCTCGAAGAGTGTTCGATTTCGGAACCTGGTTATTTTTATTCTAATCTGTGGATCTAGAACTTATTGATACATAAAGCTTGTATTTTTCTAATCTGGTGGATCTAGAGAACTTATTGATAACATTAAGCCTTGTATTTATTCTAACTCAGGGATCTAGACATTTATTGATTACACAAGCCTTGTGTTATCTAATCTCAGGATCTAGAAAACCTTATTGATGTTACCAAGCCTTGTATTTATTCAATCTGTGGATCTAGAACTTATTGATTACATAAGCCTGTGCTATTTATCTAATCTCAGGATCTAGAATTTATGATTTACACAAGCCTTGTGTTTATTCTATCTCAGATCTAGAATTTATTGGATACAACAAGCCTTGTATGTATTCTAATTCAGGATCTAGAATTTATTGATACACCAAGCCTTGTATTTATTCTTAATCTCAGGATCTAGAATTGATTGATACACAAGCCTCTGTATTATTCTAATCTGAGGATCTAGAACTGATTGGATACACAAGCCTTGTGTTTCATTCTAAAACTCAGGATCTAGAATGTATTGATTACACAAGCTTGTATTTATTCTAATCTCAGGATCTAGAAATTGATTGATTACAAAAGCCTTGTATTTATTCTAATCTGAGGATCTAGAACTTATTGATTACACAAGCATTGTATTATTCTAATCTCAGGATCTAGAATTTATTATTACACAGCATTGTATTTATTCTAATCTAAGGATCTAGACTTTATTGAACACAAGCATGGATTTTTTCTAATTCAGGATCTAGAATTTATTGATTACACAGCCTTGTATTATTCTAATCTCAGATCTGAACTTAGTGATTACACAAGCATTGTGTTTATTTCTAATATCAGGATCTAGAATTATTGATTACACAAGCATTGTATTGATTCTAAATCTCAGGATCTAGAATTTTGATTACGCAAGCATGTGTATTCTATTCTAATCCAGGACTGATTATTGATTACAACAAGCATGTATTATTCTAATTAGGATCTGAATTTATTAAGTACACAAACCTTGTATTTTTTCAATCGCAGGATCTAGAATTTATTGATTAACAAGCCTTGTATTTATCTAATCTCAAGATCAGAAATTATTGATTACCAAAACAAGCCTTGTGTTGATTCTAATCCTCAGGATCTAGAATGGATTGATTTACACAAGCATTGTATTTATTATAATCTCAGGATCTAGAAGTTTATTGATTACGCCAAGCATTAGTATTTATTCTATCTCAGGATCTAGAATTTATGTTACCACAAGATTGTGATTTATTCTCAACTCAGGATCTAGAATTTAGGAATTACACAAACCTGTTATTTTTTCTAATCTCAGGGATCTAGGAATTAGTGATTACACAAGCCTTGTATTATTCTAATCTCAAGATCTAAAAAACTTATTGATTACAAAGCCTTGTGTTTATTCTAGATCTCAGGATCTAGAATTTATTGATACACCAAAGCCTTGTATTATTCTAATCTCAAGATCTAGAACTTATTGAGTACACAAGTTTTTGTATTTATTCTAATCTCAGGATCTAGAACGATTAATACACAAGCCAGGTAGTTATTTAATCTCAAGATCTAGAACTGATTGATTACCACAAGCCTTGTGTTTATTCTAATCTCGGGATCTGAACTTTTGATTACACAAGCCTTTATTTATTCTTAATCGCAAAGATCTAGAACTTATTGATTGCACCAAGCCTTGTATTTATTATAATCTCAAGATATGAATATTGATTACACAAGCCTTCTATTACTTCTAATCTAAGATCTAGAATTTATTGATTACCAAGACTCTATATTTATTCTTATCTCGGGATCTAGAACTTATTCATTACACAAGCCTGATATTTATTCTAATCTCAGGATCTAGACCTTAGTGATTACACAAAGACTTGTGTTTATTGGTTATCTCGTGATCTAGAAGTTATTGATACACAAGCCTTGTAGTATTATAATCTCAAGATCTAGAATTATTGATTACACAAGCCTGGTGTATATTCTACTCAGGATCTAGAACTTATTGATTACACAAGCATTGTATTTAGTCTATCTCAGGACTAGAATTTATTGATTACAAAGCCTTGTATTTATTCTAAGCTCAAGATCTAGAACTTATTGATTTAACAAGCCTTGCTAGTTATTCTAATTCAGATCTAGAACTTATTGATTAAACAAGCCTCTGTATTTATTTCTAATCTTAGGATCTAGAACTATTGATTACACAAGCCTTGTATTTATTCTAATTCAGGATCTAGAACTTAATTGATTACACAAGCCTTGTATGTTTTAGTCCCTTGGATCTAGAATTATTATTAGGATGGAACTTTCATAGTTCGGATTGAACTCATACTTTCCAAAACTTTTGTATTTTCATTAATTTTTAAAGGTACAGACCGTTTCCCTACCCTGATTCGGTCATTAACCCAGGAATGCAGAATTTTGGCGATAATCGTCAAAGGATATTGTTCACATCCTGATATAATCCTGAATGTTATTCGGTAACCCCTAATTGTACGTTCGTTTGGGTTAAACCCTCGAAGTATGTAATATTCGTTTTCAGTAACCCTCAAATTGTAGCGCTGACTTTCAGTAAGACCTCGAATGTAAATAACGCTTGACTTTCAGTAACCCTCGAATGTAGTGTCAGGTTCTGTTTTAACCTTTTTGTATTATTCGAATCTTGGATCTAGAAATTATTGATACACAAGCTTGTATGTATTCATAATCTCAGGATCTAGATTTATTGATTACACAGCCTTGTATTTTTCTAATCTGTGTGGATCTAGCACTTATGTGATTCCACAAGCCTTGTGTTTATTCTACTCAGGATCTAGAACTTATTGATACACAAGCCTTGTGTTATGCTAATTCATGATCTAGAACCTATTGATTTACACAGCCTTGTATTTATTCTAATCTAAGATTCTGTATATCTAGAATTTATGATTACACAATCAGATATTGGATAAGCCCCAGCAGTCGATGCCTCCGGTATCGGCTTTCAAAAAGAATAGCACTTCCTTAGATGATGTTCATCACTAAAGCGCCCTATGGAGACGGAGCTGAAGAAGGTTTCCTTAACTGCCGGGGCTACCTGCAACGATTTTGCAGTTAGCTATGATGCAGTGATGAAATCTATGTCAACCTTAGTGGCAAGGTTGGAGGATTGCCAGTATTAATGGTTATTGGGAGAGAACAAAGACCTGTGGAGGCGAATTCCAGACTCAGAATGGCCTCCATAATTTGAATTGGAGGCAGCAGGGAATCTGATAAAAAACTAGGGGCCCAGAGGTATTGGATTATCAGTCTCTGCTAGGAGGGCCTTGGGCTAAGGCTTGGTATGCGGACCGCCATCAAGAATTTCATTGTGCCAGCTGCCCTATGAGGGCAAGAAGCTGTTTGAAAAAGCTCGAGATGAGATATTTCAAGGTCTTCTGGTTTTGCAAAAGCACTTTCTTCATCACAGGGGAATCGAGAATATTTACTAGGACCCAGAAGACTAGATTTCGGAGGAAAAGGGAGGATAGCAGAAGCTATATACCGGGAAGAGAGTTTTCTAGCAGCCGCCTGGGAAAGGGGGACAGTTTAGTTTTTTTTCGGGGGAAGCAGCTCAACCCAAGGCGAAACCGAGGCAAGGAACCCCAAGTCCTTATGAAATGAGGCCTGCCAGACCCTCATGTAGGGGCCAGATTGTCAAATGCAAAGAGGTTTGGAAGAGAAGGACAACGGATGCCTGGGTGAGGCAGAGTCGACAGGGGTTACAGGATAGAATTCTGAGCAAACCCAAGAAAATGTTTTTTTTTGTTTCAGACCCCCAAACCAGCGGATTGTAAAGTTGAGGGTTTTACAGACCTATATTCAGGAAGCTCGGGCAAGACGGCTATGTGTCCAGGGTGCCAAAAAAGCGCAGCGAAAAAACAGGGTTTACTCAACGCTGTCTTAGTAACAAAATCTTCTGGGATCTAAGGCCAACCCCCGGATATCAGAGATTGAACTATAAGGAGTCAGAGCTTCAAAAATGGAGACTTTGAGACCATCGGGGAGGCTAATTGAAGGAGATTGGAGGTTCAGTGGGACCTGAAGGACGCGTACCTCCATGTTCCGGTAGCTCAGGAGCACGGTGCCAAGGTTCACCTGGAGGGCAGGCACCTTAGAGGGCAGGCACTTTCCAATTTACTTGCCTTTCCTTTTGGCCTCTCAACTCCCCCCCGGACATTTACAAAAAGTGGTGGTGTAGTGGCTCATTTAAGGACGCAGGAGTGGAAATTTTCACACCTGGACAACCTGTTAATTATAGCCTCGAATCAAGACCAGCTCATCGAAAGACGAGATCTGGTACTAGAGCCTGGTTGCTTCGGGTGGATTTTTGAATCAATCTTGAAAAGAGCCGCCAACTTGACGAACAGAGGCTTATCTTCCTCGGAAGACAAGTATAGACATCAAAACGGGTCTAAGTGTCATTGCGGCCGCAAGGATAGAGAAACTATCCGCTTTAGTCCAGGAGGTCTTGAAAGTCGATAAGATGTCAGCAAGACAAACTAATGAGAGTGTTGGGCACCCTAAAGAACGATTGGTCTCAAAGATGGGCCAAAGTGGAGGATCGGCCCTGCGAGGGTTTACTTCCTAGCAGGAGGAGGACAAGTACAGCAAGACTGGTCGCAAATAATCACACTTGAACACTATTTTTTCACTCTGGTGGGAAGAGGCAGGTAAATCTCTGAGTGGGGACTCCCCAGCAGAACCCTGAGGGATTATATATTCACGGATGCATCAGGGAAGGGTGGGGCTGAGCCCACTTAGGCCAGGAGTGTGCTTCAAGCACAGTGTGAGTACAAACCTGTCCCATCTACCCTCACCTGTGATAGAGCTGAGGGCGATTGCCAGTGTGTCAAGGACAGACAATGTGGCGCAGTCTCGGACATAAAAAATCGGGAGGGCACGAGAAGCCATACCTGATGAAGGACGGTGGTGGCACCAATTATAGGTTTAGCGCACCAGTTCAATTCTGTTCAGACCTCACGGCCTTACACATGTCTGCGGGTCCAGAATAGAATCAGGTGGCAGATGTGTTATCAAGCGCCAGCTGGACAACAACAGAGTGAGCTGAACAAACAGGGTTGTTGCCAAGAATAACGCCCAGATGGTGGAGGCCAGATTGGATCTAATGGCCAAACAACTCGAATGCCAGGCGACAAGATTTTTTCAAGGTACCCACAGAAAAGGGACGATGAGCAATAGATCACTTCGCACAAGACTGGAATCCTTTAAGGGCATACTCTCCACTAATCCACTGATTTTCAGAGTTTGAAAAAGATCAGATCATCCAAGAGACAAGTATTAGCCATCATTCCGAATTGGCCACGAGGCCCTGCTATCCACTCCTTGAGGAGGTTGGCCATGCCGGACCTATTAATCTCCCTCCCAAGAGGGGTTTTGCATATCAGGGTCTGTTTCTTACCCAACCCAAGAAATCCCAGTTTTGAACCGTGGAGATTGAATCGGGAAAAGGTTGAGTAGTCAGGGTGTTCTAGTCAGGTGGTTTGGGTACCAAAAACCCTGTTGCAGGCGAGAGGGTCCATCCACCTCATCTAATATGCCAGCATTTGGGAAGTCTGTCAAGGTTTGGGCCTAATCAAGTGAAGTTCCCTTCTGACAACCATCACCCCTGTCCTCAAATTCTGGATTTTCTGCAGGTGGGGCTTCTCTTGGATGGATAGAGGCTGAGCCTCAGTACATAAAGGGTTGCAAATATCCAGGCTGTCAGTAGCATTAGGTAAAGAAATCTGCAAGAAGAGCTAGTGAGGAGATTCCTGCAAGGGGGGGTGGGGCTATTGACCACCCAGAAAGCATTTGTTGCCCCAATAGGACTTACCTACTGTGCTAAAATCACTAATTAAACCGCCCCTTTGGAGCAAAGAATTAGTTTCAGCTGGGATCTAGACACTGAAGTGGCCGTTAATCGTTAACATAGGAAGAAGGGCAAATGAAATACAGCCCTTCAATTAAAGAGACCAATAGGATGTTTCTTTAAGAGGCATTATCATGCATCATCTGAAGGGTTTGCCCTTCTAAAGTCATTTCAAGCTTTCATATTAATTTGAGCCCATCATCCTCCAGCATAATCCCAAAATGGTACGAGGAATGGTATTCTCGCCCACTTAGCGAGAGAACTCGAGATATCAGGAGGTCTGACAACTGTTTGTGTAACCTTCAGTCCCAAAAAAGGAGAGCAGCAGTAACCGTAGTAGTAACTGCTCTACAATAAGGAGATGGATCATTAGAGGATTCACAGGGGTACGAGGCTCAGCAACTGGCCCACCTCCCAGGGATAACAGCTAATTCCAAAAGGGGAATAGCGACATCTCTTGGGCAGCAGACAGAGGGGAGCAGCCAATACAGAAGCTGTTGGCCTGCAGCTCCATGGGCAACGCCCACTACCTTTGTTAAGCATTATAAGCTAAATATTAAGTTTGCTCAAGGGCAGTGTTGACAAAGAGTATTGCAGTCTGGTTTGATATGGGTAAAATTAATTTTTCTGCAGTGTGTGGACAATAATTTTTCCCCGCCCATGATTGCTTGGTATGACCCAGCTGGTTCTATTAGGCTGCCGGGGATGGCCAGGAAAGCGGAAACTCTATCAACTTACCGAGGTTCCTTTCCTGGCCCTCCCAGGGCAGCATCCCCCATATATGGCTTGAAAAACTAGTCTAAAGCTGGTTACACAGATGAGATATTTCGGTCCGATCGACCGAAATGATCGCATCCGAAGTGCCCATGTCCGATCGAACATTCGTCCAATCGGTCGCCGGTGGGTTAAGTTGGTAACTACGGACTGGGCTGCTTTGCCGCAGCGACAGCCTTCCTCCTGGCCGACCGGTTTCGAAAGTATAGATACGGTCGCGTCAGGAGGAAAAAAAGCGGAGGTGTGTACCTAGCTTAAGGGAAGCGAGGAGGTGTGTTACATTTAAAGGGAGTGTATAAACTTCTGCAACTGGCAGGGGAACCCATATGTTTGTATTATGTGCCCTTGGGGATGGCCAGGGAAAGGACACTCTCGGTAAGTATGATAGGGT
Source organism: Hymenochirus boettgeri (assembly GCA_019447015.1). NCBI lineage: Eukaryota > Metazoa > Chordata > Amphibia > Anura > Pipidae > Hymenochirus > Hymenochirus boettgeri. The sequence continues at coordinate 51,533,778 of CM033473.1, read as the reverse complement.
TTTTCCGTACACAGCTAGCTAGTTTATTGCAGGTTACTGGTTATTATATACATAAAGTAGAGTTGAATTCAGGGATATTTCCGAATTTTGCCCACTTGGAGTCAGAGGAAGGATTTTTTTCCCCCCATCCATACTGTTTTTTCTTTTTGACTTCCTCGATCAACGTTAGGCAGGAAGGAAATGTGGGTCAGTATTGCTGAGTAGGTTGGACTAGATGGACAAATGTCTTTATTCAGGTGTATCAGAAGTAGCAGATTACAAAGCTGCATTGCAGGTCCCAAGAAAGAATCATTAGGCAGAGGAGGGGATAAAGGGCTGTGCAAGATTCTGTTTTAAGGGAATATATATGACATGGATATCTGCTCCAATTCAGACATAAGTAAAAGCTTAAGGTTTCTGCCTTATTCTTACCTTCCTCCTGTGGCTCCGTGTTTGCACATGTCTGATTACCCCAGATCCCCACTCCCCCTCCACTCTCTGGTCATTCCAAATCATTTGTCGGCTGTAAATTAAGCCTGCTGTGTGATTGTGAAACAAGCTGTGCCTCATGCCATTAATCATCATACCACATGACACCATCACTCTCTAACCTTTGTAAACAAACAAAAAAAAACCTCGGTATGTAAGAGTGTTGTAGAGAGGAAGTTATTCTGTTGTTTGAAGATAGTGCATTAATAAGGAAGGGAGGGGGGACGGGGGGGAGTTTGGAGAGACCGAGTCCTGAATCACTGGCAGCCGGTCTCCTTTGACAGGAATAAATCGGTTAAAAGCTTGCGGAGGAGGGGGACTTTCTCCTGACCGTAATTCTGGTTTGAACACAGTATTTGCCACGCATTTTTGAGAAGGAAGGAGTCATTGGGGAGACTTGCTGTAAACCTGTGAACCCTACACACTATACCGACATGCTGTTAGGGGATTTAATTGACAGGGCGCCAAGCAGGAGTGGTTTGCATTTAAATCTTCACTTTCTTTTAAACTTGTAATCTCAGGACCGAGAGGTGGAATCTGAAGAAAATAAGGTTAGCTGGGGGTTGGGGGGAATTATAGAAAAATAGAAAGAAGAAAAAAAATGTTAATTTTTTCCGACTAAAGATGGCCTTTAAGATTTGTCTTTGGCCTTATCCATCCTTCATAGAATCTAATGTCCAGTCACTTCCATAATTGGATGATTATATTAATTAAACATCAACTATTCTTAAGATATTGCAATATCACAATATTTTATAAAAACCGCGGCTTACTGAGAAAATTCTAAGCAGCATTTTGTTGTTTTTGGTGGTGGGCTTTCTTTAGAGCTGAAGGTCCACTTGCTTTATTGCAGAAAAAACAGGGGGTGATCTATGTCTATTCACAAACGAAACCTGTTTTGTGCCAATCACCGATCGTAACTTTTCGTTTGTGCCATGGAATACTCAGGTCCTAATTCGCATGGGTTACTTGCTATTTTGGGCTTGTTGTGCGTTGGTATAATTCCTCCTATGCACTGTAAACATTGCATAAAGGACACTTGGGGCCATATTTTCAACTAGTGGTATTCTTGCAAATTATAAACTGTTATTGCGTATAAAGTATGACAGCAGTTGTTAAATGTTACGGCAATGGTTCTTTACCATTAACGGCCGAATGTTTGTAATTTTGTGATTATTTCTGGATTTATAAGGACCAACATCTTCCATAGCGCTTTACCAATTACAGTATACATTTAACATTAGGCTCTTCTTGCCCCCGAAGAGCTTACAATCTAAGCCACATTTAAACACATACACCTATCAGTATGTCTGTTATGACGGTAGGGGAAACCGGAGTACATGGAGGAGGTGACCCACGCAAGCACGGGGAGGAGAACATACAAACTCCTGCAGGAGTGTCCAAGGGTTGAATTCGAACTCAGGACCTCAGCACTGCATGGTTATCAGTGCTAACCACTGAATACCATGCGGTAGTAAATACTATTATTCTTTGGGGGACCATAAAATCTAAGATCGCGGTCGTACGATTATGATGGTTATTGTAGAATTTCGATAACGATGTAATTAATGATATTTTTTTAATGATCATTAACGCCACTGCTATCGACTAAAAAAGCAATAAAATATCGGCCTTTGGTGACTTTTAAACATTTACAGTCCCAAAATACCTGGATGGTTTGAGATTGTGCTGGGGATTTAGTCAAAGGCAACTACCTCCTAAAAAGTTTAGCAACAGTTTAAAGGCCATGTCTACCGTAAAACAAAAACACTTGTTTTGGAACTTTGTTCTTGAATAGCAAAAAGTTACTTATAAAAACAATTTAAACCCTGGTCTATAGTTCCTTCCTATCTGTTATACGATCGGACCCTGATCTATCGGCTATTATATCTGTTATTCGGTTAAGACCCTGTGGTCTATAGTCCATTATGTCTGTTTATACGGGAGTAAGAGGGCCATGGCTTAGTTCAGTATATCTGTTTACAGTAAGACCTGGCGTATAGCTCCGTATATCTGTTACGATAAGGACCCTGAACTATGGCTATTGATATCTGTTATACAGTAAGGACCCTGGTCTATAGTCCATTATATCTGTTATACGGTAAGACCCTATGTAGAGGCCGTTATATTGTTTATACGTAGACCTGGTCCTATAGTCCATTATATTGTTATACGTAAGACCCTGGTCTATAGTCTGTTATATCTGTTATACGGTTAAAGACCAAGGAATACTGTTAGTCCGTTATAATCTGTTAATCAACGGTTAAGACCCTGGTCGCTAGTCCTAGTATCTGTTATTGGATAAGGACCCTGGTCTATGTCCATAATCTGTAATACGTAAGACCCTGGTCCTAGTCCGTTAGTTAATTGTTATACAGTAAGAAACCCTGGTCTATACCATTATATTGTTTATACGGTAAGACCCTGGTCTATAGTCCATTATATCTGTTATACAGGTAAGACCCTAGTGTATAGTCCGTTATATCTGTTATACAGTAAGACCCTGGTCTATAGTCATTATATCTGTTATACGGTAAGACCCGGGTCTATAGCCGTTATATCTGTAATACGGGAATAAGGACCATGGTCGTAGTCCGTAGTATCTGTTAATGTAAGACCCTGGTCTATAGTCCATTATATCTGTAATACGGTAAGACCCTCCGGTCGAGTAGTCCGTAGATTTGTTATACAGTAAGACCCTGGTCTATAGTCCATTAATCATGTTTAACGGTAAGAACCCTGGTCTATAGTCCATTATATCTGTTATACGGTAAGACCTAGTGTTAGTCCGTTATATGTATACAGTAAGACCCTGGTCTATAGTCCATTATATATCTGTTATACGGTAAGACCCCTGGTCTTAGTCTGTTATATCTGTATATCGGTAGACCCTGGTCTGTAGTCCGGTATATCTGTAATACGGTAAGACCCTGGTCGCTAGTCCGTAGTATCTGGTATACGGTATAAGACCTGGTTATAGTCCATTATATCTGTAATACGGTAAGGACCCTGGCGCTAGTCCGAATCTGTTACAGTAAGACCCTGGTCTATAGTCCATTATATCTGTTATACGGTAAGACCCTGGTCTATAGTCTGTTATATCTGTTATACGGTAAGACCCTGGGCTATAGTCCGTTATATCTGTTATACGGTAAGACCCTGGTCGCTAGTTCGTAGCATCTGTTATACGGTAAGACCCAGGTCTGTAGTCCGTTATATCTGTAATACGGTAAGACCCTGGTCGCTAGTTCTTAGTATCTGTTATATGGTAAGACCCAGGTCTGTAGTCCGTTATATCTGTTATACGGTAAGACCCTGGTCGTTAGTCCGTAATATATGTAATACGGTAAGACTCTGGTCTATAGTCTGTTATATGGTAAGACCCTGGTTGCTAGTCCGTTATATATGTTATATGGTAAGACTCTGGTCTATAGTGTGTTATTCGGTAAGACCCTGGTCGCTCGTCAGTTTTGTCTGTTATTCGGTAAGACCCTCATTGCTAGGCCGTTATATGTGTTATACGTAGAAAAGGCAGATAGAAAGCTTAGGGAGAGAGGGGCCAAAAGAAGCAAAAAGCCCTTCACTGAGCATAAAAGCAGAGAAAAACCTTCTTATAACAGAAGGCATCTTGCAGTCTCATGCTTATATGAATAGCATTGCACACAAACCTAAGAAACAAGAAGTAATTCTTACTCCCATGTTTCTCAGAGTAAGGGGCGGAGATATGCAAAACACTCCTTTAGTCCCTTAGCTAATGCATGTGTCCAGAACCACTGGCTAATAACATGCATAAAGCTTAATATAGGCCAATCATCTGACCTGCAGACACACGTGTTTCGATCTTGTTAGATCTCGTCAGTGCAAGATACAGATTCATGGCTCTATGGGGTAGGACTTGGGCGTACAGTAGAAAAGGCAGCATAGAAAGCCCCTTACTCTAGGAAAAAAGGGAGTAAGAAATTCTTCTTGTTTCATAGGCTTTGTGGGGCAATGCTATTCATATAGCATGAGACGCAAGATGCCTTCTGTTATAAGAAGGTGTTTCTCTGCTTTATGCTCAGTGAAGGGCTTTTTGTTCTTTTGATCCCTCTCTCCTTAAGCTTCTAGCTGCCTTTCTACTGTACACCCAAGTCCTACCCCATAGAGCCATAAATCTGTATCTTGCAATAATGAACTCTAACAAGATTGAAACAAGCCGGTGTCTGCAGGTCAGATTATTGGCCTCTATATATTAAGCTTGTTTGCATGTTATTAGTCAGTGGTTCTGGACACATGCATTAGAAGCGTTCATAAGGAGTGTTTTGCATATCTCTGCCCCCACTCTGGAAACATGGGAGGTAAGAAATTGTTTCTTAGGCTTTGTGGGCAATGCTGTTCATATAGCATGAGACTGCAAGATGCCTTCTGTCATAAGAAGGTGTTTCTCTGCATTTATGCTCAGTGGAAGGGCTTTGTGCTCTCTTTTGGCCCCCTCTCTCCCAAAGCTTTCTAGCTGCCTTTCTACTGTATGCCAAGTCCTCCATAGAGCCATGAATCTGTATCTTGCACTGACGAGATCTAACAAGATCAAAACATGTTGTGTCTGCAGGTCAGATGATAGGCTCTATGTATTAAGCTTTATGCATGTTATTAGCCAGTGGTTCTGGACACATGCATTAGCTAAGGGACATAAAGGAGTGTTGCGATATCTCCGCCCTTACTCTGGGGAAACATTGGAGTAAGAAACTACTTCTTGTTTCTAGGCTTGTGGGGCAATGTATTCATATTAGATGAGACTGCACGTGCTTCTGTTATAAGAAGGTGTTTCTCTGCTCATATGTTATACGGTAAGACCCTGGTATATAGGGCCCTATTTATAAAAATCGGTATCGTTATCGAAAATACCGATCGTTATCGTAAAATAACGACCGGGTTTTTACCGATAACGACCGTTATTTACCAATACCGGTCGTTATTTACCGATAACGACCGTTATTTACCGATATCGGTAAATACCGATATCGGTAAATAACGACCGTTATCGATAAATAACGACCGTTATTCACCGATACGACCGAATTTAACGATATCGGTAAAATAACGGTCGTTATCGGCAGGTAAATAACGGTCGTTATCGGTAAAAACTCCGGGTCGTTATTTTACGATAACAATCGGTATTTTACGATAACGATACCGATCTTTTATAAATAGGGCCCATAGTCCGTTATATCTGTTATACAGTAAGACCCTGGTCGCTAGTCCTTAATATATGTTATACGGTAAGACCCTCGTTGCCAGTCCGTAATATATGTTATACCATAAAACTCTGGTTGCTTCACATTGTTGCTCCACTTTCTGTGGGTGGACTGACTGTGCATTTCGTCACATTTGGTCATATTGGCCAGGCAGTTCCTGATGTCTATGCTGCGTGTAAGAGATTCAAGGAGCTTGGAGTAACCTTTGTAAAGAAACCAGATGAAGGTGACAATAGTTTCTGCTCTTTTCTTTATTTCATTCGTTCCATGTTAGGTTTCTACACTGGTCAAGATTTCATATCTTAAATGTTAAATTAAACAATTTCTACTTTCTTGGGATATTACAAGGGTATTTTAATGCTGTCCTGCAATTGTTACCAATACCTCCATTTATATTGTTGGTTAAACTAGTAAATCCAGGGTGTGGTAAGATTATTACAGATTCCAAATCACCTAATTATATTGTTATTGCACGTTGGATAGCGAATGATGTTATTACATGCACTATGATTAACCTATCAAACTGCGTGTGGAACACCATTGGGTAAAGTTTCCCACGATTTGCCACGGGGTATTGGTAACCATTTGTGTCACGTGTTTTTTTCAGGTAAAATGAAAGGTTTGGTTTTTATTTAAGACCCCGATGGCTACTGGATCGAGATTCGCAGTCCCAATAACATGGTGTCAATCGTTTAGTGCCGAACAGCAACAAAATTCCGCGGATATGATTCGGCAAGCATAAGCTGACTTTGGGAATGAATCTGTGAATGTATTGTGCAGATAATTGGGGTTTGTTTGAACTGACAGTTGTTTATCCGTTACTCTGTGTCCTTTAACACTACTATAAAGCACTTACCAGAAAAATGATCTGTTTGAGCCTCCATCCCATAATCCTTTGCCTAGTTAGACGCAAGGGTATGGTCACTAAAATAGGAGGGTTGATGCACAATAGATGATTTTACAGATCTTTTCAAGCGTTTATTATAACTGTTAAGGGGTTGAAATAACTTTCCCATTATTGCAGAAATGTGAAAAAGGTTTTTAGGCTCCTTCCCTTCCTGAAATGTGTTATAATGTCGCACTACTTAAATCAGTCTCCTTGGTAGGAGATTTTCTGGTTGGTGGTTGGGTTTTTGTTGTTTGCTGCTCATTAAAGGTGTGCACTTTGTTACGTAGGTTTACAATTAAGTTCAGACTGACAGTGTAGGGTCTTACCCTTTATACAATGTATTTCTTTGCATGTGTCTAGTGAATAGTTTATTAAATTTACAAACTGAAGTTTTGTAGTCGGCAAGACAGAACCATAACTGTCATACCATGTAGCAGGAATCCGTTTGGTATTAGATCCAATCACACTACTAACGTACTCTTTATCTATGGCTCCCTGACCCGGTCATCTGTAAGGGACGTTTCATTGGATAGAATAATCATATTACCGGTAATGGAAAAATGACTTCAATCAGACACTTTGTTTTGCTGTTGTGTGAAAGTAAAAACACAAAATATGAAAATCCTGTATCAAGTGCCTTATAATGGGAAACATTTAGTGGTAAACTCTGGTTAAATGACTTGAGTTCAAATATGGGGACAATTTTCCAATCTAATAAAAATGATATTTAATATATCCATACGTGTGGTTTATTTATGGGTAGACGTGGATCAAACCATTTAGAAGATGTGAGGATTAAGAGGCCTAATGACACTGAACCCGAAACACACTGAATCCATGACTAAACCGTTGGATCTGACGCTATTTCTCAATATCCAATTAAATTAAAGGGGTGTAGTTATAGAGAAAAACTTTCTGTGGATGAAGCCCACCACTAAACACGTCCAGCATGCCTCCTGCACAAGTGGTCACAGGATTTGCAGATCTTTATAGTCGGCTATATTTTAGTATCGACTTTACCCCCTATATGTTCCCTTTTTCCATATATCTGGTATCTTCGAGTATAAAGTCCGTGCACACGTCTGACAGACAGCGGGGCCTGACCTGTAACACATGATGTGTACGAACCCCCATTTAAGGCGACTGCCAGTAAGTGTATGGGCACTCCATGTGTACTGGAAGTTACAGGAATGTTACTTATCCTAATTGTAATTAGTGTATATAAATAATTATTAATAATATTAGTTATAATAATAATAATAATATGAATAATAGTAATAATAATAATTATAATACTGATGATACTAATAATAGTAATAATAATAGTAACAGTAATAATATAAGTTATAATAATAATAACAATAAAAATAATTACTAGAAAGAGAAAGTTTGACTTGAAAGGCCACTTTTCGGAAGGGAATGTGTGTTTGTGCTGCAGATTTTAAAACTCAATAATGCCAATGAGGAGGACATTGTTGTTTTTTACTTACCCTTTAATATGGCTGTCGCATGAATTAAAGGTAGGTCAGTTGGTGTGTGTCTGGTTGGGGGATAAAAGAACCTTTTTTGATGATTGGTCAAAATGTGTGGGTTTTTTTTGTTTTTTTTTACTATACTTACCTTTTAAATATGGCTGCCACATGAATGAATGGGTAGCTCAGTTGGTGTGTACCTATGTCAGGTTGGAAGTTAAAAAAAACAACCTTTTTTTAATTATTGATCAAAATTTATTTTTGACTATAGTTACCCTTTAAGTATGGCTGCCACAGAAATGAAAGGGTAGGACAGTAGGTATGTGTACCTGTGTTGGGTTGGGGGTTAAAAAAACAAACTTTTTTGATAATTGGTCAAAATTATTTTTTTGACTTTAGTTACCCTTTAAGTATGGCTGCCACAGTAATGGAGGGGTAGGTCAGTAGGTGTGTGTACGTGTGCCATGTTGGGGGTTAAAAAAATGAACTTTTTTGATTATTGGTCAAAATTTGTTTTTTGACTATAGTTACCCTTTAATGCTGCCTTTTAAATGGAAGGATAGTTCAGTATTGTGTACCTGGGTCAGGTTGGGGGTTAAAAAAAACAAACTTTGTTGATGATTATTCAAAATAGTTTTTTTGACTATAGTTACCCTTTAAATATGGCTGCCATGAAAATAAAAGGGTAGGTCAGTAGGTGTGTGTACCCGTGTGAGGTTGGGGGTATGTGTTTTTGCAACCAATGGAGGGGTAGGTCAGTAGGTGTATGTACATGTGCCACGTGGGGGTTAAAAAAACAAACTTTTTAGATGATTGGTCAAAATTAGTTTTTTGACTTTAGTTACCCTTTAAGTATGGCTGCCACAGGAATGGAAGGGTAGGTCAGTAGGTGTGTGTACCCATGTGAGGTTGGTGTACGTCTTTTTTGTTTTTACAACCCTAAAACTAACTTTTATTGAGGATATATAAAAATTATTTTTCTTAACTTTATTTACCCTTTAAGTATGACTGCCATGGAAATGGAAGGGTAGGTCAGTAGGTGTGTGTATCCGTGTGAGGTTGGGGGTATGTGTTTTTGCATGTATGACCATATAACTAACTTTTATTGATGATTGATCAAAATTAGATTTTTGACTATAGTTACCCATTAAATTTGGTTTCCATGGGGAATGCAAAGGTAGGTCAGTAGGTGGGTGTACCTGTGTCTGTGTGGGGGGTTGGGGGTATCACCATATGTGTCTATGACCATGAAGCAAACTGTCCACATTTGAGAATTGTTACCATTATATAACAAAAACTTATAACTTTAGGAAAGCTAATTTTATGTTGTTAAAGGAATCACTCCTGCTCATAGACTGGAGGGGTTTGGTCCTAGGTAAGGATTACATTTCAAATTTATACCTTTAGGGAACAAGTGTAAAAAAAATTAGGTCCTCTCCTGCCTGGCTTAATGTCCAGGTAAAAAGGGAAATGGAAAAAAAGAAAAATTTTGAAATCGGAGGGAACCGAACAGGCATACAGGGAGAATAAAAGCTGTACTAATGGGCCATATTTATAAAGCCGCGGTACGGCTTTTTAGCGATACCACGACTTTAATGATCTGTATTGTAAATTTACGATCGTTAAACTGATCGGAGATTAACTAAAAAGCGATACCGCGGCTTTATAAATATGGCCCAATGAGTGCAAGAAAGCAATTAAACTAGCTAAAATAGAAAATGTAATACGGATAGCCGAACAAAGCAAGTTTAACCCCAAAATGTTTTTTTAAATATATCAATAGTAAAAAGATGAGGACTGAGAATGTGGAACCATTAAATAATGGGTCTGAGATGATTATAGAGGATGCTGAGAAGGCTAATGTGCTAAACCGTGTTTTCCCTTTGTATTCATTTTAGAGAATCTTAGTCCTTATAGTAGGGACTGTAATAACATGAAGGGTATAAATGAGGAATATTAACTCTGGCTGACAGAGGATATGGTGCGGAAACAATTAAAATCAATAAATCCCCAGGTCTGGATGGAATATATCCTTGGATCTTAAGAGAGCTCAGTTTTTAGTTCAGTTCTATCTAGACCACTGTTTCTTATCTTTTCAGATTCACTTTTGTCTGGTATTGTGTCACTGGATTGGAAAAAAGCCAATGTAATACCAATATTTAAAAAAGGTAGTCGTTCCCATCCTGGTAACTATAGACCTGTAAGCCTAACATTAGTGGTAGGGAAGGTGATGTAAACTTTGTTACGGGATCATATCCTTGACTTTGTCTCCAGAACTGATCTTATTAGTAATAGTCAGCACGGATTTATGAGAAATAGGTCGTGCCAGACAAATTTACTTGGTTTTTTAAGTGAGTATGAATTTAGATTCTGGCATAGCAGTAGATGTGGAATACTTTTTGCCTTCTTCTGGATCAACTGGTAGGTAGGGTTAAAAAGGAGGGTGAAAAGGTTGGACTTGATGGGCGCATGTCTTTATTCAACCTCAATTACTATGTTTCTGTGGCTGCAGTGGATTAAGCAAAAGGTAAGGTTTTTGTCAAAATAGTTATATTTGGCTGTTTTAGATGAGTTATCGGACGTAAGATGCAGAAAGCCTTTGGGGAAGTAATAGCAAGCTGTTGTGATTTTAAAAAAGAACTGATTAGGGAAACTAAATCATTTTAGTCTATATCAAGCCTAAATAGAGGTGTGTGTATACACTCTATAAGAAATGATTATGTACATACAGTCATGGCCAAATCTATTCTTGCAGTGTTGGACTGGGTGTTGGGGCCCAACCAGGAAATCTGAGCCCAGGGGCCTACCAGGAAAAGCTTAGGGGTCCACCTAACAATTCATATGTCTACTATCACTGATTTACATATCTATCTTACTTCTACAGGCTCCTATTGTGCCTTTGGCTCTAGTGGCTCAGTCCAACACTGCATTCTTGTTATTAGATTTCATCATGGATTATGCGCTTCTGCTTTTTTACCAGATTTTTCTTTTTCATATACATGATCACCTGTTTAAAAATAGCTGATTGCAGACTTTCTCGCCACTGGATTACGGACCCTCTTACCAGTGGGATCTGACATTACATCACTGATTAACTGTACCACAGGTTTTTAAAACCTGACATGTTGCAAAATGAAGTCAGTCAGTAGCATCACTAGGGGAAACAGTGCTGGGGATAGATTGCTAACTGTGCTGCTCCACTTAGAATAGAAGCCAATATTGGCATGCTATCGGGAGCGTACCCCCACTGACTTTATTGAACAGGGTTGACATGCTATGAGCAAGATTTTCACCCAGCTTCATGGACACAGCAGGCCTGATAACAAGGAGGTATTAAAAAGAAAACCAGATTGACAGCCACGAGCCTCTCCAGCAAACACAGGTGCCCTAGACACACGCCTAATGTTAAGGCCCTTGATGACCTTTTCTGCTTTCTGTTGCGGCTAATTATATTTATACTTCCTTTATATTTGATTCTTATCTTTTGACCATAACTTTGGAAAGACTTTGATAACTCCACAATGCAATGTCTAGGTGTAAACCCTGCAATGTGTCCCAATGACAATTTTCAGTGTGGTGTCATTACAGGTTCCATCAAATATTAGGCTGTTTCATCTGTTGTATTCAGTTAGATCAACTGAACTTAAATTTATATCTTAAAGACATTTCGCTAGTCATCCGACTGGCTTTCTCAATTCAGAATGACTTGTACAAGAGCCGTACAAGTTTGAGGGTTTTCTCCCCCAAATGGTTTGCAATATGCTTGTGGAGGTTCTCATTCATCCAGGACATGGTATATCTGTTGTATTCAGTTAGATCAACTGGAGTAAGCCAGTCGGATGACTAGCGAAGTCCAGTTGATCTAACTGAATACAACAGATATACCATGACCTGGATGAATGAGACCCTCCACAAGCTTTAGGTGGTTTTCTCTTGCATACAGTTCCCCTGGTGGCCTGAAGGTGTCAGTAGTGCCTAAAGCAGTAAACACCTAAATGCAGAAACCGTAGCGTCTACAGTATGTCTACAGTCTATTACAAACTGCCATCATTTATAGAGTTTAGATAAAAAACAACACGTGTAATTGCAATACCTGCAATGTGGAATCAGGAATGGTACAAATGCTCAGTCAGTATTAAATGGTGACTGCAATGGCTGCTTGTATTTCTTAGTTTAGCACAACGCAAAAGAGCTTTTCGAATCCAATAAACAGTTGAATAATAACCTCTATGTCAGCTTCCATATTTCCAATTGCTGTTTCTTTTTCTGTCTAGGCAAGGCATTTTGCAGATCAGAGCCAACACTGAATGCTGAGCTTGGGTGATGGCCTAAAATATCCCTATTATAAATTTTAGGACTTGGAGGCTTTATGAAATGTAATATTTACGCCTGCTGATCAGTTAATGGCTCATATATTAACTTTATTTTCATCTTTCCACTTGCTAATTTAGTGACATTTTAATATATGTATAAAAATCCCAATAGGTTATGACCGCACAACCCTAAACCAGGTACAAATGGTGCTTGTGGAAAAAAGTGCAGAGCCAAGCCACACAATAATATAGACAAATCCAACTTCACAGCACACCAATCTGAAATAGTGCTTCTTTATTACACACTCGCTGTGTTACATAGCAATGTTCTGTGGTCAAGGGCGGTGCTCAGGTTCAGTAAAGAGGATTAGGCATGGGGGGCGTACATGTAATGATGTCCCCTCTCTTCTGCCGTTAGACTCCATAAAGCTTTAGCAGGATTAACATTATAAACCCATGGAGGAAAGGGAAATAACAAATGATAGAAATGATGGAACTTTATGTTTATTGTTGGGTTAGTTAGTCTTTAAAGAGCTAAATTAATTAAACAGACATGTCTAATAACACTTATATCTTTTCAGATCAACCACATAATGTAGAGCAGATGGTGCTTTTGCCGATCGGTTTAACGTTCATTAATTTACAATCGTTATCGTTAATTAGCGGTCCCAGTCATACATTATTGATAACACTAAATAGCGATACCGTGCTATAAATATGACCCCTAGACCAAAAAAAACTGAATTTTATTGAATGGGTCTAAAATATTACTATATATATACTACTATTCTTTATTCTATAAATATATCTAAAATATTACTATTCTTTCCTTAAAAAATAGCAGCAAAAAAAATTCCAATGAACCAGGTAAATAAATATCATCTGTTTATAAAATCCAGTTTTGCCATCTCTATAATGAGAACTGAGTTAAACCTAGTAGCCTGGCCCTTCACAACACTTTGTGGCTCCCCCCAGCTTCCCTGACAGTGCCTTTACAGTAAAACTAAACACAGTTATTGAAATTCGCCATAGATTGCCAGACGCAAATCTCTGTCCCTATGCACAGCCGGACCATTTGTTCTTTGGGGAGAAATCACTGTTTCCACTCCCCATATACACAGATTTCTTATCGTGTTTCATTGCTGGATCCCAGTGATTGTTTCCATTCAGTGCTATAGAGATCTGATGTGTTGAGTGAAATCCAGCAGATACCACTGATTCCATATGTGGAACTTTTAACTTGACCCCTGTGGCCACGCTATGAATGAGCAGATAGAGCATTGCTTAGAAATAGGTTATGGTGGTGATTATGTATCAATAATAATGTTTTCCAAATAACTCAACTACTGTAAATAGAAATTCTAATGTGAGAAGATGAGATGCATTTTCTTGGGTTTTAGGTGGATTAAAATAGTTGCAAATGCATTTTGTTGGAAATTGGACAAATGCTAATACTAGAATTGGGCATTGATCAGGTTGTATTGCATGGTCAGGATATCCCGGAAAGCAACATCCATTGTATCCATGCTGATTAAATAGCAAATTGTAATGTCTAGTATGCAATTAATATTGTTACATGAAATCTGAGGATGCTTATTTAAGGCTAGTCATGCAATGATCAACCACCTGCACAATGGTCAGGATGATCAGGATGTAATGTATCACTTTGCACCATTGGTCTTCAGCAGATTTCATAATGATGTTGCAGCTTTAGATACATTTCCAATCTCTTTTACATTAATGAACTGCTTAACATTGATTAGTCTCTTGTCCAAAGTAAAAGTAACAATGAAAACTTTTGATCGGTGCATGGTTAGTTCTAAAGGTACTTTATTACTGTACAGCGCTGCATCCCCAAGTGGCGCTTTATAAATAAACTATACATACATATACATACATACAAAGTATCTGTATGGCTAACTGTGCATGGCTACTTCTAAAGATGTTAAAGTATCTGTATGGATAGCTTTGCATGGCTAGTTCTAAAGATGTTAAAGTATCTGTATGGATAACAGCATGGCTAGTTCTAAAGAGGTAAAAGTATCTGTATAGATAACTGTGCATGGCTAGTTCTAAAGATGTTAAAGTATCTGTATGGCTAGCTGTGCAAGGCTAATTCTAAAGGTTTTAAAGTATCTGTATGGCTAGCTCTGCATGGCTAGTTCTAAAGATGTTAAAATATTTGTATGGCTAGCTGTGCATGGCTAGTTCTAAAGATGTTACAGTATCTGTATGGCTAGCTGTACATGGCTAGTTCTAAATATGTTAAAGTATCTGTATGGCTAGCTGTGCATGGCTAGTTCTAAAGATGTTACAGTATCTGTATGGCTAGCGTGACATGGCTAGTTCTAAAGATGTTACAGTATCTGTATGGCTAGCGCATGGCTGTTCTAAAGATGTTACAGTATCTGTATGGCTAGCTGTGCATGGCTAGTTCTAAAGATGTTAAAGTATCTGCTTACATGTGTATCAGTTTATTGACTTCCTTCCTACCATCATTTCACCACCATTTTCTGATTGATATGTTGCTAATATTTGAACACAGCCCAAGCCATAAACAGTAATGGCAGAATCATTCTATAAAGGTTTCTGTTGACATATCCTTGGGGTTTCTAATTACAGGGCACATGCTTGCCCCACAATCATGCCATGTATGAATGCTTCGTCAGCTGTAATGAGTTTGGTTGGGCTTCATTGACCGATCCCCCCGGGGGATATCAACCCCATACACAGTACGATTGAAACTGTCGCTCATACACGTTGTGCGACGCGGGTCGGCCCCAACATTTGCGCATGTGTATGAACCTTTAGTATCAGGCAAGAAAAGATTGGAGCCTGGAAAATGCAAAGAGCAGTGATATGATATTATTGCGATTATCTTACATCAGGGAAGGAAAATAAATGCTTTTAAATCACTAGTCTTTCAGGAGTCCATTAGGTAGGGATGCGGTCAGGAACCAGACCATATTACAGAGTGAAGTTAATCACATTTTAGGTATATTCCCTTGGCACTTAATCTCATTGGGAGAACAGCCCAGTATAACATTTGTCTAAGAGAATTTAGTACAATATTGGGAGAGTTAGAGAAGATTAATTCAGCAAAGCAAACAAACATGTGGTCCATTTAGGTTAATGGCACCCAAGGTGTTTTCACAGCTGCACATTTCTAAGGGGGAAACCATGGGGATGAAATGCTGCAAACCAACTGGATTTGAGAAATGAGTATCACCACCTGATAAAGGTATCTCCTCTCAGTTACTGTCGGGGCGGGTTGGGGGGTGTCATTTGCATGACAGGTATAGGCCTTAGTTGTACCATATTTCCCCCACCCTATTTCCGGAGGGGAAAGAATAATGCCCACTTTATTGTGACATCAATATAACACATATAATAGTAAACTGTAAACGGATACATTAAGGGCATGCCACCCCCAAACGAAATTTAACAACGCCGACCCCGGTGTAGTGTTTAAAAAGCCTACCTTACACCCGTACCTGAAACCCCTGACCGGACACTCTACCTTCCCACCCCACCTAACCCTGACCGGAACCACGGACCAGGGCCACCCGTGACCGGCCACCGCGGACCGGACACCCGACGGACCGGCCACCCGGACCGGCGCACCCCGGACGACACCGGCGGACCGGACACCCGGACCGAGCACCCGGACCGGCCACCCCGGACCGGACACCGCGGACCGGCCACCCGGACCGGACACCGCGGACCGGACACCGCGACCGGGACAACCGTCGGACCGGACACCGCGGACCGGACACGCCGGACCGGACACAGCGACGGACAACGCGGACCGGACACCGCCGGACCGGACACCGCGGACCGGACACCGCGGACCGCACCGCGGACCGGGGACACCGCGGACCGGCACGCGGCCGGACACCCGACCGGACGACGACAGGGACCGGACACCCCGGACCGGACACCCCACCGACACCACACGGACACCGCGGACGGACACCCCGGACCGGACCCCCGGACCGGACACCCCGGACCGGACACCGCGGACGGACACCCGACCGACACCCCGGACCGGACACCCCGACGGACACCCCGGACCGGACACCCCGGACCGGCACCCCGGAACCGGACACCCCGGACCGGACACCCGGACCGGACACCACGGACCGGACACCCCGGACCGGACACCCCGGCCGGACACCCCGGACCGGACACCGCGGACCGGACACCCCGGACCGGACACCCAGACCGGACACCGCGGACAGGACACCCCGACCGGACACCCCGGACCGGACACCCGGACCGGGACACCCCGGACCGGACACCCCGGACCGGACACCCCGGACCGGACACCCCGGACCGGACACCCCGGACCGGACACCCGGACCGGACACCACGGACCGGACACCCCCGGACCGGACACCCGGACCGGACACCCGCGACCGGACACCCGCGACCGGACACCCCGGACCGGACACCCGACCGGACACCGCGGACCGGACACCCCGGACCGGACACCCGGGACCGGACACCCCGACGGACACCCCGGACCGGAACCGCGGGACGGACACCAGACCGACACCCCGGACCGGACACCCGGACCGGACACCGCTGAACGACACCACGGACCGGACACCCCGTGACCGACACCCCGGACCGTGACACCCCGGACCGGTACACCTGCTACCCGGACACCCCTTACCTTGACACCCTTACCGTACACCTCTTACTTACACCACTACCTACACCCTTACTACACCCCTACTACACTCGGACCTACCTCGTACATTACACCCCTTACCTACACCCCTGACCTACCCCCCTACCTACCTCTTACCTACACCTCTTACCTTACACCCTTACCTACAACCCCTTACCTTACACCTCTTACCTACACCTGTTGAAACTATTTTTCAAACTCCCCCGAGGTTCCTCTACTCCCTAGAAAGGTTTTTCCAACTCTACCGTGGGAACTTTACCAACTAGCTAGTCTCCTTTAGGACTAATTTCCCTTTTAGAATTGTAGGGACCACAAATCCATTTACCTTTTCCTCTACTAATTGTGAGGGCAGAGTGGGCAGGTAACTTTCTATCTCCCTATCCAAATGGGTTATACCTACGTGCCACATCACTGTATTTCCCAGCCTATACATTCTTTCTCTGTGTACAGTTTTCATGTAAGTCCAAGATAACGGTCCTTTTACAGTGGTTGCCAGATGACCTATTATAGTGGACTTTTACACTCAAACATTTATGTTCTGTCTACAGAGGGAAGAGAGACAAATTATTGATTTTGGAAATATGGTTACTATTAATAAATATCCAGGATCCCGAGAGAACATTATTTTTACTTAATTCAAAACATAGAACTACTGTATGGTATGGGGCTGTATAGGTTCAGAAGAATTGTTACAATTAGTTTGTTCATTTACTCCAGGCTCTCTCTTAAAAGGCTTACATAGTGAGAGATAGATAGAGATAGATAGATGATAGATAGATAGATAGATAGATGATAGATAGAAGATATGATGATAGATAGATAGATAGATAGATAGATGAGAGATAGAGAGATAGATAGATAGATGATAGATAGATAGATAGATAGATAGATAGATAGATAGATAGATACCCATGTGAAACTCCATGACTCAATGCTGCAGGGTTCAAAGGTTTAATTCTAAACACTTACCTACCATGCTGTTGTTTAAATTGGAATGAATTCAATTGAAAAGACACGGGACAAATTCCAAGAGTAACAATCGCTATGTACAGCCCCTTTTACTTTGCGATTCGATCTTAAACCTTTGCCCGACTTAAATAGAAAGAATCTAATTTCTGGGCATCTCGTTAGGTTGTGATAAGTTCCACTTAAGAAGTTCCACCTTGTCGCATAATCATAAGGTTAGAGTGACTTTAAGATAGCAATTGCAGCAGTTGTGACAGTACAAAAAAGAAGTGTGTGCAATTTCTTTAATACCAATTAAGGCTGAGGCCACACTGGACCCAGAACTGAACATTTGTGCTGCAATTTGCACAATATTCAAAAATCCGATTGCATGTGGTCATAAAAACTGGGTGATCGCATGTGCTCTGAAGACGGAACACAGAATGTGCAGTGTGGCCACCCACATTGAGATGCACTGACATACCTTTCTCCCACACGGATTGCAAAAGCGAGCATGGGAGAAACGCGCTAGTGTGGCCTAGCCAAACTAACTCTCGGTACATAATCACAATGGATTACTGTGGTTTGCGATGTGGCTCTTGGTACATAACCTCCATGAATTTAACTTCTGTATTTAGCTCAATATCTTAAGTTAAATGGTATGTCCACCCTTTAATAAAACTTCTGGTATATTATAGTGTTTGCTTCCCCAGCCCCAACCGCTATAAGTTAATGCCAAAAGTGCCCCAATAGTTACTTACCATGGCTCTCTCCTTCGCCGCACTGTCCGGCCCTCTGCTTGCATGGAACTGCAAGCAGGGGGCCGGACCAGGCCATCTGTGATGGCTGAGAGGCAGCCAATCACAGACGCGGCTGCCGGCAGTTCACAACGCGAAGGAAAGAGGCAAGGTAAGTACTATCGGGGCACTTTCTGGCAATAACATTATAGCGGTTGGGGCTGGGGAAACAACACTACACACATACTAAAAAAGGTTTGAAGCTAGAGGGAGGGATTACAAAACGGGAGGGAGGGAGGGAGAGGGAGGGCTGCAGGTGCGCATGACCAGGAGGCAGGAGGGGAGACGGAGACAGAGTCCTATATGGACCCCTCCTCCTAGTGGCCACTTTTTTGGATTTGGGGGGGGGGGGTTAGAGGAGAACCATAGGAGCTGGGATGTAAGGTAAGGATTATTACACTACAGAATGGGGCAAGTAGTGGGGGGGAATTATAGTTTTGAAGAATAAACAAAAAAATTGCATGCTATACAACAATGATGTAATGCAGGTTAAAAATATTATATTGTCTTGACATGAACAGAATGTATGAAGACATGTTATTTTTACACATAGACAGACTTCCATTTGAAATTAGATATGTACGGTATATCTGCGAACAAGCACTCCTGCATAATTAATGTCATTTCTATAACACCCCAGGTTACTCCTGTTGCTGACAGTATCATTTTCATCTGGCACAATCTGATTCATTTAGCAAAATGTATCTTTCTTGGATATTTTATAGCAGTTCTGCTGGCTTCACAGACCATAATTAAAAATTCTCCTAAATCAGTACAGGTGTGTGGTATTAAACTCACCCATGTATTTAAAAAACCCTAAGGGCTAGGCCACACTACCACGCATCAAGCGCGCACACTTTCTGTGAGTTGCACGCGTTATTTTCGCGTTTGCGCTCACATTTTCGATATCTTAAAGCGAAAACGCAAGGATTGCGCAAAAAATGCTCGCTCGCAGATTCCATGTTAGCGAAAATCACGGGCACGTGCGCAAAACGCGAACGCGCGAAAAACATGCTAGGCCACATGGCATGTTTTTTCACACGTTCGCGCACACGGGGCGCAAAATTCACACAATGCAAATGCCATTGCACGTCCGTCCGTGTTCGTTAAAACGCACAAGAACGCGCCACACAACGCGTGCGATAACGCTCGCTATTCCTGTGCATTGCAGTGTGGTCTCATCCTAAAAGTGCCCGTGAATATATATAAATGTACATAACAAAAGAGAAAATAAAGCTTCAGATGCACTCAAATAGTTTGTATAGAAAAACCCCTTTTAGGTAAGGGATACAGCAATATAAGAAAACTGTGGGCCATATATATAAACACACATTATCGGTAATGTACGACAGCGGACGCAAACATACCGTAAAATTACTTTTAATATTGTGTTACAATTCTTTCCAGTAAGATATTGGGATTTATTCGGAAATATTTACTTGCCCTTTAAATAACTATGACTAGATAAAAAAACAAAAGATGGAGAAGTTCTATATTTCCATGTTGTAGCTCTGTCCAGCTCCCATAGCTGCTCGCTCCTGCCAATGTCCTATCAGAGCTGTCTGGGTTCCATTCAGGATCCTTTGCTGTCTATATTTTAGTTTTCAATGTGTTCCTTCTCGATACATACGGATGAACCTTGTCCCTTGCATGTCTGCAGTCGTGTTTTTCTCTTTTTCCCAGCTGCTCTAGAATGTCTAGTTTTTTTCTATTTTCCTTTCAATGACTCCTTTGACTTTACAACCAGTATGTTCTTTGGTAACTTGGCAGCTGCCGTGACGCTTTCTCTCTCTTGCTCCCAGTCTCTCCTTTATTGCTTGGCTGAGCCCTTTCCCTCCGCTCCATACGGGTAATTGAGGATAAAGTCTCAGCTCCATCTCCAGCTATTTGCATATTGGTCAAAGCAAGAAAATATACACAAACTAGTTACTACTGAGGTGGGGTGTGATCTCAAAATCCTCTCGGAGAGGAAAACAAAGAGAGGGAGAGAATGAATGGGACGTTCGCGGAGGAGGATAGACATGTAAAGCCTGGATCATTGATACACGCATAACTGTTTGCTGATACATGTTATAGCTTTATATTTTGTCAGGTCCCAAATGATCCATAATCCTAATGCATTAAATTGTACAAGGACTCAGAGGATATTAAAGTAATGCCTGCCTATGTGCTATCTGTTTGCCAAATTAATAAGAGGATAAAGTAAATATATCTCAAAATGCTAATAATTTGGAAACCTCAAATTAGAAACATATTGTATATTGTAGTATAGTGTAGGGTATGTATAGTATAATGTAATATAGTGTTGTGCAGTATAGTAAATGTAGTGTATGTAGTATAGTAAGTATAATATAATAAGTGTAGTGTAGTTAGTATAATTAATATAGGTAGGCAGTATGTATAATGTAGTGTGTATAGTATAGTAATATAAATAGTTGTAGAGTAGTATAGTAGGATGTAATATAGTGTAGTGCAGATAGTATAATGTAGTGTAGTAGTATAGTATGATATAATATAGGTAGTGTAGTAGTATAATGTAATATGGCGTTAGTGCAGTATAGTATAATGTAGTGTAGTGTAGTATAGTATAGTATAATATAATATAGTGTAGTGTAGTATAGTATAATGTAATATAGTGTAGTGCAGTATAGTATAATGTAGTGTAGTGTAGTATACTATAATATAATATAGTGTAGTGTAATATAGTATAATGTAATATAGTGTAGTACAGTATAGTATAATGTAGTGAAGTATAGTATAGTATAATACAGTGTAGTATAGTATAATGTAATATAGTGTAGTGCAGTATAGTATAATGTAGTGTAGTGTAGTATAGTATAATATAATATAGTGTAGTGTAGTATAGTATAATGTAGTATAGTTTAGTGCAGTATAGTATAATGTAGTGTAGTGTAGTATAGTATAGTATAATATAATATAGTGTAGTGTAGTATAGTAGAATGTAGTATAGTTTAGTGCAGTATACTATAATGTAGTGTAGTTTCGAGGGTTTAGTTGCCCTTTAAATGGACAGCAGCATTCCCATACAGTAATAGCCAAATCCAATATGGCTATTACTGTATGGAAATACTGTATGGGAATTCTACTGTCCATTTAAAGGGCAACTAAAGCCTCAGAACAATACAGAGTCAGATGGCAATCTATTTAACAATAGGTACCATCCTCAGTATTGTTTTCTGGCATCAGTTGCCCTTTAAATTAACAGTAATCCCCAATTCATTGGCACTCCAGATGTTTGGAAACTACAACATGCTTTAGTTGCTTTAGTGGAACTGCACACATTGAACCTTCTGTTTACAACCCCAAAACAAACTATCCTGTCCCTGACCCAAATGCCTCCCTTACTCTCCCCCCCACCTCCATGAATAAAATCCTATTTTCCTGCACCCATCTTCACATAGCACTGGTTCCACCCTGCCACTACCTCTTCTTTTTATGCAGCCTCACCTCTTTATCCAGGTGCTGTGGGGCAAGTGCTGTGGGGCAAGCAGTGATAGTTGCAGGTTGCAAGAGAGTCTGGGCCTCGATGCACTGATGTTTGCAGCCGACATTACTCACTTGATGGAGGAATCAGGCTGCCGCATCCACTGATGGTCTCACCCACTGACGTCACTACTTGGCACGTGTCTCATTTCCCGGCGCCGCGGTATATAGTGTAGTGTAGTATAGTATAGTGTAGTATAGCATAGTGTAGTATAGTGTAGTGTAGTATATAGTATAGTATAGTGTAGTGTAGTATAGTATAAAGTAGTAAATAGTATAATGTAGTGTAGTATAGAATAGTATTTGAGTTTGAATAAAGATATACGTCCATCTAGTCCAACCTACACAGTATTACCCATATTTCCTGCCTAACAGTTGATCCGGGTGGGGGAAGGGGGGAAAACCCAGTATGAAGGGGAAACATTTTTCTTCCTGAATCCAAGTGGCAATACTGGAATTGTAATTTTGTGCTAAATACTATACTACACTACACTATATACCATAACTGTGGTCTCCATATAAGTGGCCTTTGTTAAAAAGAGCAAATTTTTATGAAAAAGAGCGTGACTCCAGGATCATGCTTCCAGCTGCAGTCTATCCAAATCTATAGCAGACACTGGGACACTGGGAGCTGTGACATCGCTTGCACCATCGCTCTCACACCCTTGCCACAGACACCGAGCATGCCCACATGAATCCTACAGTTACTGCTGTAACTGTCTTTAAATAGCTTCAACAAAAGATAGTTTGGGGGTTTTTTTGGGGGTGGGGGGTGGGGGTGGAGGGGGGTTAGTGAGGCTTCTTTCCTGGTTTATTCTGAAGTGTAACTTTACAAGCCTATAACTTAAGACCCAGAGAAGCCAGTTACATCATCCTAGGCTTTTTTGAAAGGCAGATCACATTTACCCTGAAACAGCAGAATTGTAATTCCAACATACTGCTCACTTTTGCTAATGCTGATGTTTAACCCTACTGTATCTATTAAACATTTGTACACTAATAACACAGGGTTGAGTTAATATTGTCTTACTAATTGCTTTTTATCTACATTCCATTTCCACATTTCACCGTTGCTGTGTCAGGGACACTATTCTATAAGATAATAATTCTAGTGAGACTTACCTTGTGAAATTCACAAATTCTCAACAATTGTTTAATGATCTGCCCTGCCAGATCATTAACATTATCAGGGAGCAACGGGTACTGTTCCTTCTTCAGATGATCCCTCATAGCGAGATCTGTACAAGGCATTAACAAGGGAGGTTGGGAGAGATAGACAGTGCCTTACATTGTTCTTTTGTGTGAGTTTGAATAGTCAGTCTGTCAGTGAGCTTGCCAGACAGTCTACCAGCCAACATTGCTTCTTTGTTTATATATAAATATTACCTTAATCCGATGCTCCCATACTGAGATATACTTACTTTTATCTCAGTAGATCCCTCGCTGGAAGTCCCACCTCCAGATTTCTGTGTCAAGCCAGTTACAAGCATGCAGGAGCAGAGATCTTACAGGTATGCACTGTCAGCCATTGGTCGTGATGTCACCACCACGGCCATGACTGACAGTACATACCCAGAAGAAGGCAGGAGGCGGGACTTTCAACAAGGGATCGGCAGAGGTAAAAGTATATCTCAGGGAGGGAAAATCAAGGTTTTGGAGGGTAATTAGGCTAAAAATGTATTTATTTTTTGTCTGCACATGTCCTTTAATTCATTTATTAGTGGTAAAAAAACGCAATGTTTCAGTCCTTGTTCATAGACCGTTTTTTTTTTTTACCCAGTATTTGAATTTCCTATCCCTATCATTAATATTTAGGTTATCAGAGCAACTGATCACATCCATTTCAAAAATCTCATCACAACATAGAGAGTGGGGCAAGGTGAGTGCAATCTCTGTAAACAGGATTGTGGATCCATGGCAGGCCGATCCTGCAGTGTTCAATGGACCAAATACAGATGCAGGCGCTCTGACTTCCAATCAGTATAACACTATAGACACTGTCTGCACACTTGCATTCCCTATTTTATTTTAAAGGGCAAGTCCACTCAAAAAAACCTTTGTTCTAAAATGTAGATTACCCCCCAAATATACTTTCGCAATATTTACAGTTTTCAAAGATGTAATAAAAATATTGTGGTACCTTGAGTTGCAGATTCCTTATCCAGTACATTCAGGCTCGATCTAATTGCGTCAGGGACTCCACCATTCCCCAACAGATATCAATCTTAGAAGATTGGAGACAAGAGAGCCACACAGTGCTAATTATTAGGAGTGAAGCACAACATGTTTCAAACCATTTCAGTTCTTGCACCTAATGAAGAAGTGAAATGGTTCCAAACACGTTGTGCTTCACTCCTAATAGATAGCATTGAGCTATTGTGTGGCTTTCTTGTGTTCAATCTTCTAAGTTTCCAAAGATGCC
The DNA here is from genome assembly GCA_019447015.1 of Hymenochirus boettgeri. Taxonomy (NCBI): domain Eukaryota; kingdom Metazoa; phylum Chordata; class Amphibia; order Anura; family Pipidae; genus Hymenochirus; species Hymenochirus boettgeri. Next base: position 51,509,038 of record CM033473.1, on the reverse strand, counting down.
CCTGAATTTCCTTACCTGACCCAGTCCCTCGCCGTCTCGGCGCCACCCCCTGCTCCTGTTTCAGGAGATAGTTAAGGAACATCATTGGAAACTGTTTATAATGCGAAAGTGAGGTCTGGAGGGTAATCTACATTTTAAAAAGTATTTTTTTTCCCATGGACATTCCCTTTAAAGGGGAACTGTGGTCTCCAAACAAGTTGAGTTTAAATGAAAGTTTCCTACCTTTAAAACGAGCCATCAACCACCTCTCTACGTACTCCACAGCCCAAGATATAAAGAAATGACTGATCAGAAAGTTAATGGGTGGGAGGCTGACATGTGACATTCCTAAGGCTTCTCCTGCACAGTGCCGCCGGCGAGCACAGCCTCAGACTCCCTCAGTGTGTGAGGGAGACAGGAAGTCCCTCCTCCTCTCTGCTGTGTGAAGTCCTGACAGAGAAGGTAAGGGAATCTACAGCCCTTCTCTCCTACTATGTGAAAACTCTGTTCTCGCTCTGTTCTCGCTCTGCCTGAAAAGGCTGTTTCCACAGAGTTTTCTGTGGGGGAGGTCTGAGTAGGGCTATAAGAGAATGGGCATAGGGGGGGTCTGCAACTGGAGGGACCATGGGATCCATGAGTGGGAGGGACCAGGGGGGCAAAGGGGAGGAGGAGACACAGGGCAGATTGACTGACATGGTTTCAGAGCAGGAAGTGCAGGGGACCTGGTGATGCTGCTGCCATATCACACACAAAAATGTAAATATCTTCAAAACTATGCAAAATAAACAATGAAAATAAATTGCAAAAATTCTCAGGGGAGCAATTCCCATCTATTTACCTAAAGTCATTTTTGGACCACAGTTCCCCTTTAAGATCCTGATATTTGCAGAAATATATTTTAACCCAGAGCTCTAAATGTTTTCATCTATTCTCATATTTTTAATTAATTTGTCTTTTCTAAGAACTGTAAAGTCTTGTTTCTATCTTTCCTTGCCTTTGAATGCAGCCAAATATTTTGTGACTTCATGTCTGTATTTGTTTCCTGGTGGCAAATGAGAATTTAATTACATTTTTTACAGACATTAAATTTCCCTTTCTGTTTTTTATCTGAGGAGTTGTGATCTCAGACTAAAGCTGGGTACACACAGTAACGATAAAGCCTCGGGGCTTTATCGTTATGTGTGTACGCTCATTTCCCGAACGAGTGCGCGGCCGCCAAACGATCGGGTCGGCCGAACGCTCGTTCGGGAAAGGCCGAAAATTTCCATCGGCCGCGCTAGACTCCCTAAAGGAGGAGTCTAGCGCGGCCGATGGAAACACACAGTCCCGAGCGTTCTTCTTATGAAGTTCATAGGGAGAATGCTCGGGACTGTGTGTATGCAGATCTTTGAAAGATGGCAGACAGGATCTTGCAGATCCTGTCTGTCATCTTTCAGAAATCTGTGCTGTGTGTACCTAGCTTAAGAAATGTAGTAATGTTTTTACAATCAAACCAAACATGAGTTGCGCACACTGGAAAGAAGACTTGGTCACAGAGCAGATACTTAAAAACCTCTTTACTCATTTACACTCCCGGAGATAACATCACAGAACTCTTGGATCACCTGACGCGTTTCGGGCTACACACCCTTAGTCATATAGGTACACCCAAGACACTTCATCCCTTCCTTTTACTTCTAAGCCGGACAGCTCCCTCCTCCCCATATTCCAATTAGAGGCAGAGAGCGTGTGGTCATCGGACATGAGGGAATACATCACATAAAAAAGGATAAGTCACATAACCTTCCAATATTACTAAAAACCATAAAAAACACACAATACACTGTGGGCATTTCTCTTGTACGAGTTTACCGAGAAGCTCATGTTGCTATCTGCGCATCATTAGTGCCACTACTACAAAGAGTCGCTCTTATAAGGGCTGTAGCCAGAAACGCGTCAGGTGATCCAAGAGTTCTGTGATGTTACCTCCGGGAGTCTAAAGGAATAAAAAGGGTTTTTAAGTATCTGCTCCGTGACCAAGTCTTCTTTCCAGTGTGTGCTACTCGTGTTTGGTTTGACTGTATGCTAAAGTTCAGGACATTGCGAAGGGCCTGGGGCAGACACACTTAGGCCACCCAAGTGGGAGAGTAAGTACAGAACATTGTGCTCTAAATACAATTTTATGAAGGCTTGTGGGAGTTGTGACCATATCCAGAAGCTATCCCCCCCCAAATTCCAAAATAACGCCCACCAGGAGTACTGCAGAGTCCATATAGGACTCTGCCTCCTGTCTCCCCTTCGGGAGAAGTTTGGCATGCGCACTGCAGCCCTTCTCCCAATCCCCCTCTCCCTCCCTCTCCCTCCTGATTTAGATTCCCTCCCCCTAGCGTAAAAATCTTTATATAGAATAGTCTCTCTGTCCCCCCATCCCCAACCGCTATAGTTTTAACATCAGAAAGTGCCCCAAACATTACTTACCTTCCCTCTTTCCTCCGCTGCACTGAACTCCCGGCAGCCGCGTCCGTGATTGGCTGCCGTTTAGCCAATCACAGACGCAACTGCTGGTCCTGCGCGAAAATGCAAGCAGAGGGCCTGGCAATGCGGCGAAGAGGGAAGGTAAGTAAAATTTGGGGCACTTTCTGATATTAAAACTATAGCGGTTGGGGCTGGGGGAGCAGGGAGACTATTATATTAAAAAAATTTAAAGGGTATCTCCACTGCTAAAAGTCACCTGGGTTGTAAGGATAGTAAAATGTAAATGTCCGACGCGTGTTTTCCTTTAGTGCATGCGCAGAATGTGAGAGGATCCGTCGGGACTGCTGTCTGTTCGAACACACACACACACACACACACACACACACACACACACACACACACACACACACACACACACACACACACACACACACACACACACACACACACACACACACACACACACACACACACACACACACACACACACACACACACACACACACACACACACACACACACACCCACCACACCTCTCCAAGCTAATGAGTTCACTGCTAAATGGAGGAATAATCACATGACCATCACACAGCTTGCTAACCTCACTAATTAATGGAGGAGTATTCAGGTACTTCCTTTTTTTCTCTCCCACTCCCTCCATACCAATTGCCTCATATTCCCAGCATCCCCTATAAAATCAATCTTAGAGTTAGACACAAACAAATCTTTATTAAAAACAACGCATAATCAGCTGGAAAAATGAACTGAGAGTCAGGGAGGAAAGGATTTCTTACTGCAGCCAAGTGGGTGTGTCTGCTACCATGATGATGCACATTGAGTGACAGCACTCCCAGCACAGGGGAAGACACACCCCCAGGAACCTGCACAACTTTCCCATGCTGCTGCAATCAAACGAAAGGGAATTCTGGGGAAAAAAAGGTAGGGGGAAGGTTGGGGGATGTGTACTTTAAAATAAACCAAAAAAAAAAATGCTTTTTCCTCAGTGGAGATACCCTTTAAGAAGTGTGGACATGCCCTTTAAAGATATTGATACATAATTGAGCATGGTACATTGTTCTAATCTTGCAGGGCCGTTTTTAGGCATTGGCTACCTAGGCAAAGAGCTAGGGTTCCTATGGTAAACCAGCGTGACCAGTGTTCTCCCTAGCATCTCCCTTTCAGCTTTTACTTGCTGTGTTAGATCTGCTCTCCTTGTTCTGCTGTAATGTGTAACATTGTAGTGAGTACAGACCCTGAACTCAGCTCCCTCTACTTGGAATCAATGTTACAAATGAACTGAAGGTGAAGGAAGGAGGGGGGAGGATGATCCCAGCTAATAGGACTGAGGAGAACAGTTCTAAAATGCCAGGTAAAAGCTGCTGCAGACTATAACAGGGACCCCTGTGACTAGCAGCCATGAGATCCCTAAATCCCTGCCTCTTTCTTCCTTCCACCCAACTCTCCAATTAGAACTTAGTAGGTGAGGAGTGAACAATCCAATGGAGGAAACATGGAAAGCAGGTACATACTGTATATCATGTCAATGCTGGCAGCTGGAAGGGTTAAATGTAATACTCTGCTGGCACTGAAAGTGTTAATGGCAATACTCTGGGTAAATGCTGGCACTGAAATTATTAGTAAGAAAGTCTGTTGGCACTGAAGAGTTAAGGGTAATACTCTGGGAAAGTGCTGTCTCTGAAATTGTTGAGTCCAATACTCCTAGAGGGCTTGGCTACACTACTGCGATTTTAAGCACAATGCGATCTGATCGCGCTAGGGCACCAAGATAGCTAGAAATGTCTGAGCCCTGCTGAGCCTAAGCAAGTACTGGATTTAAGTCATGGAGCAACAAACACACCTTGTCATTTTTTCAGAGTACATTCCCTTTAAGCCTTGGGTAAAGATAGTTTTGTGGATACATATTTACTTTATTTGACAATGTGGTGCATAAACAATTAATTTATTGATATTAATGAACCTTCTTAAGATGAAGTACATACAAGATTTTTGAGAAAGCTTAGGGGCGTATTTAGAAACACACACCATCGGCCATTCCTGATACTGCTGGTCCTTACTGGCCATGTTGGTATTTTATGGCTTGTGCTCTTAATCTGCAACAACCTATCAGATGGTTTCCAACTGTAGTAGCTCAGTAAAAAGATAACATCTGATTAGTTGATGTAAATTAATTGCACAGGCAAACTTACTTTTGCACCTCATCCTGTATCAGCCCCAAAGTGCATGACTGGTATTTTGATCCACAGTTGGAAAATACTGGTATTAAAGATACATTAAACTCAAAAAGACTCATGTCCTGACCATGTTTCAATAACGCATTTGTGAACATGGGTTAATCCTGAAAAGGGATTTACTCACTGTGGGATTTTTACGCCAGCTATTTGCTTGTGTTAAAATCTAGCGCAAACGCGATATTGAATCACAAGCATTAGGTAAGCGGGTGTCTTTTGTGTAAACCAACATCCAACACTAATATGGAGTTAAAGTCACACTTTAGCTCGAATTTAACTCCATAAATATGCCCAGCGGCTCTGGGTAAATGGGCCCCATACTTTCTAGTTACTCCACTGAAAGGAGTTTGTGCAAACTACAAAACTACGTAACATAGGGCATCACAATGACGTGCAATTACTGCCAACAGGTCTACATAATTTCTGGAAATGGGCAGCTAAGTGGCAGCTAAAATGAAATTCTAACAAATATGAGGTGTTTCATTGGAGTTTAACTTTACTTACCGACTGCTTTTCTAAAAGTGAATTTAACTTTGCCTTTTGCCCTTCCTGTCTTGCTCTGCACCCAAACTGCCTTCATAATGTCTACCATAGTTCACTATAAATGTTGGTGTTACACTACCTCCACCCAAGATGTCAATGCAGCTCAGTGCAGCTTTCATGCAGCAGCGTGGTGACTACTTTCTATTTCTAACAGGGTCTCACATTTGTTGGAGGGGGAGCTGAGGCACTAGTTGCTTTTTGATGAGATAGATGGTACAAGGGGGTAAAATACAATCGTCTGCACAAGCGAGAGTGTATGGGAGACATTAAACAAACCAACTATTAAAAGGATATTCAGGCATAGTAGGCGCATTCCTAGAGGCATTTGTGGTTGCAGGGGCAGCTGTCAATCTCTATCTTGTTTTAATCCTCACTGTTGTCACTTTTATTTGCAGCACATAAGCAGAGCGATGTATTCACGCGCTACTTACGTGACTACACTCCCACGATGCAGTTTCCAAAAACTACTGTAAACAATGCCCAACAAAACTACTAGAAAATCCACATTAACTCGATATTACATTGCATAGCGTGGGTTTTCCACGAATTTGGGTGATATCGCCCAGTTTTATATCTCCCTGCAGATTTTTAAAAAGAACTGAGGGAGTGGTTTGGGCTGTGGCCTGTGTTTAGGGGTGGGGTTAAGGACACCCCTTGTAGAAATTGAGCACAGCACACCATAGGACAGTTGTCACTGAACCAGTTATTACTATGGCACTTCTACCCTTTCTTATGTATCTGTATGCTACCCACCTAGATAGATTGTAAGTTCTACAGGGCAAGGATCTTATGTTACATGTTTCAAGCACTATATTTCAGGATGCACATACTTCTGCTTCTGACACCGTCTACTGCTACTGTTCTTTATAGTGGAACCGCTTTACTAGTTGGTAAGAGGCACACGCTGTACCAGGTGAGGCGGGCGTGTATACATACCTTTGTATGAATGCAGAGACACTGGCCACCAATGAAATACTGATTGGAAGGGCAGGATGTGCGGTATGTGGCACCAGTGTTTTCCCCAGAAATTGTTTCCAGCCGGGTAGGACAGAACAGGGAAATTTGGTGAGATCTAAGATGTTTTACTCTTTCAGTGCTTTTCCAAGAATATTGGCATTAATAATTTCAGTGCCAGCAGAACATTACCATTAACCCTTTAGTGCCAGCAGACTTTACTATTAATACTTTCAGTGCCAGCACCTTTCCAGAGAATTGCTATTAACCCTTCAGTACCAGCAGACTTCCCCATAGTATTGCCATTAACACTTTCAGTGCCAGAAGAGTATTACCATGAACCATTCAATGCCAACAGACTTTCCTATTACCACTTTCAGTACCAGCAGAGTATTACCTTTAACCCTTTCAGCTGCCAGCATTGACACGATATACAGTATGTACCTGGTTTCCATGTCTCCTCCATTGAAATTGTTCACTCCTCACCCACTCTAATAAAATTCTTTAAATCACATGATCATAGTTTTGTTTATACTATCACCTAATAACCAAAACTTTTAACATCAAAATATTACAATCCAAAATGGAAAGAAAAGCATACTTTAGCTTTTGGCAATTAAAAGATAAAAGAAATGCCTCAATGAAAAGACATACCATATGGTATATATATTTTATATAGTATTTATTTATCATGGCCCAGAGAATTAAACACAAGTGACACCTTTTTTCACACAAACATTTCTCGGAATTTCTGTTAAAACAAAATCCATTTCCGTGATTTCAAAACCAAGACCATTGGTTCCAGACGATGCCAGAAAACTTTGTGCGCCATTTTGTTGTAAACTGGAACACACTGAATATTTTTATTCAAGCAACAATATATATTTAAATGTACCCAGTTTATTTAATAGTGTTGGAATAACTGTATAATAAATTATTTAAAAAAATAAACAGTGGATTATAATATGGTGTATTTTTGTTATTTATTGAGGGTTTTTTTATTGTTTTTGTTGAGGTATTTTTTTTAAATATTTAAATCACAGGTTCATGCAACACAGGTCAGATAAAAATAGAATATCATAAAAAGAGACAAATCCAATAGGTAGGGGGGCCTCCTCATGGAGATTTACATCTAGAGGTGATCAAATTAATAGACAAGATGGCAATAGTTTTAAAGGGTAAATTACTACTTGTATATGGGGGGAGACTTTCTAATGAGAATTTGATTCTCATTAGAATAATAAGAACAACTGTGTTTTGTATTGTGGATAAAAGCAGCAGAATGAAGCAAGAATTGGTAATAAAGTTTGGGACTGAAGAACAGATGATGTAAACACACACAGACTGATGCAATATCACCTTCTAACCCCTTTGCAGATTTGCATTAAGCGGTTTGCCGTTTGTGATGCCTACATGCTAACATGGATGTGATTTTACTTGGAACAAGGGATACAATACCATTTAAGATGGGGATGATGTGCATTTTGTGTGTCATTTTCAACATGAATTAATTTGAGGTGTTAGTGTTGGAATTCACTGTTCATTTTTTCCAATCGATTTCAAGCTGAAATTTGGCCAAGGTAGATGGTGGAAGGTGGTAAACCACTGAACAATGGTATTTTGTTGTGCTAGCTAGAAAGTTCAATAGCAGAATGGCTATGAATCACCTTCTCCCACTAATGGATTCCGACTCCAGTGCAAAGCTTTCACCAATTATTACAGCTCCCTCTATAAGGGGACCGAGGTTGACCACAATAACATATTTAATGGAAACCGATCTTCCTAAATTATTCTCTACCGATATTCACCCCCAACCCCGATTTACTTTTGCAAAAGAATCCCCAGAACAGAACGATATTTACAGTATAATAATCAATAGTGACATGTCCCCATTTGGAAACAAACCTGGTTTCAATTCAGAACTGCTAGTTTCAAGGATCAGCCAGAATTATGGAAATTGTTGAAACTCAGAACTTATAATCGAAAAATCAAATATTATAAAATCGAAAATGAGTTGATAAAAAATGTGTTTGAAAATCAGAAAATTGTGATAGAAAAATGTAAAAAAATTCCAATTCAGTTGGGTTTGAATTAGATTTTTGGAATAGGTTCTGTGGAACAGCTGTTAGAATGAAACTCAATAATATTCTTCCTCTATAATACTCAACCCCTGGACAACTCTTTGATAGACCGGTCCCTAAATAACCTTTACCGGGGAATAGGTTGCATGCAGATGCGACTCTGGACCATGACTGGGCGATGAACGGCTTTTATAGCAGAGAATCGCCTAATGTATGGAGAATCGGACATAGTGCATATATATGTATGTTTTCATTCCTCCCTTTCACTTATTATTATTTTTGTATCGGGACTAATTTGAAAGCCCGAGTTTGGAGCTCGACACATTGTGCCGTTCATGATTATCTGCAGGGGTTCTATATTTTTCTTTCATTCTTTTCTTTTGTTTATTTTTACTTAGTTGTCACTGTTATATTTTCACGATTACGCAAGTTTGATACATTGGACCTCCCCACTAGTCACATGTTGCCCATTTTTACAGCTGGAAAGGCAGAGATCATATTAATGATCTGGTTTAGGTACTTACCTTTTTAAACTGTAGTTCACCTGAACTCATCGTGCCTATTGGTCCGAAACGCGTCAGGCCGGGAGTCTTGTTTGATTGCCATGGCTTTAATAAAGTAAGAGTTTTCTACATTTCACCACCGCAGCAAGTGTTATTTATTCATGCCAGTGTGCGCCAGTGCCAGTGTTTGGAGAGTGGAGAATCGTATTTGATAGTGCATGATAAGCCTGACTGATTGTCCATACACACAGCGGTGTTGCTCCCATGATCGCATGTATATTCTTACCTTTAAACTAAAAGCTATTGTTGGGCTTTCTGAAGTAAATTTTTTTTATAGATTTTAGTAATTTTAACAATTGGTAGTAAATGAATTGTACACCACAAAAATGTTTTTTCTTTATTTTAATCTATAAATTAATAAATGTAAGCAGCACTTACTCTGATATGTTTGTGTTGCTTCCTGACTTCAATCCAGAACTTGTTTTTCTGAAGCCCAGCCCCCTGCCAGACTATCTGACTCTCTGTGGGGCAAGCATGCTCAGTAATCTTTATGAAGCATTCCTGGGAGAGGGAATTTCCCACCATGCAGTTCACGTACCAACTGTCCATTCCAGCTACAGCTAAACAATACATAACAGAAAAGATTATGATACTAAGACACTTGATTGACAGTTGCAACATAAGATTTTTCAGACTCAGTACCTAAAGAAATAAGGGACAGATCAACAAAAAAATGGTACAATGATAGTCGAGAAGAATAATAGTTTCCAGGAATGGGCAATTAAAAAAAAAAAACATCTTCCCAGTGTACATAACCTTTTAATTACATTAAACAATAAGTGAAATATTTTTTAATCAGCTGTTTCTTAGTAATGAGTCAAGGAAATTTCAGTGCAAAGATTTCTTTTAATCAACTCCCCACTTACAGGGCCAAGGGAAACACTGGGGACCCTAAGGAGGTCTCAGTAATAAAATGAATCAGGTAGATTCATCCAGAGACACAGGGCGTAGGAGCTCTGGGGAAACCTCCCAGTAAGAGATTCACCCAAAGCAGCACAGCCTCTGTCGAGCCTCAACCCATGTAAGTAATACTAGCTATCAGCTGGTGTTAAATACTTACGATCGCAGAGCCATGCAGCCTCTGATGGATAGGCTGCGGAGGCTGTGTGAGTGTCTCTTGCAATACTCCAGCTATCGGCTGGTGTTTAACACTTACGATCACAGAGCCATGCAGACTCTGATGAATAGGCTGCGGAGGCTGTGTGAGTGTCTCTTGCAATACTCCACCCCAACCTAGGGGTTAAATTCACATAAACCATTACTAAGAGCACTGCAGCTCTGCGTGAATATCCCTAAATGTGCATTCTGCCTTTCAGCCAATTAGCAGAGAAAAAAACAGTGTCAGAATGTGAAGGGTCCCTCTGCAAACAATAATGGGCTGTGCTTTACCCCTCCCATTGACATGAAAATATGCTGGGAGAGCAGCTGTCAGTTGGAATGAAATTAAAGGGCTGTAGGAAATTAGCTTTGCCCCCTTTGCAGTATTGCTAGGAGGAAAGGGTTAAACATTGCTCATTTGGAATATACGTGGCCATTTGTTTATTCTGTCGCCAGTTAATAAAAACTTCTACTTCCTGTGCAAATCAGTGAAAATAATTCACTGCAGCTGCTGGAGGTTCAGGTCATTAGCCGTGTCATTTAATGTCCCTTTTCCTTGTTGCAGATGCCAAATAATCCAGATGCCCAGTCGCACAGGATCAGCTCCCAGCAGTAGTTGCACAGTAGCAGCAACAAAAAAACATCTGCCTGCTTAGCAAACCCAGCATGCAGCATTGCTGATAACTACCCAGCCACATCTGTCCGCTCCTTCAATCACTGGGGAGGCTGGAAATTGCATCACAAACCTTGACCTTTCCGACAAGGCTCAACCTTGACTTTCATTTCATTCAATTTACTGCTGTCAGGAGTTATGGGCGATGTGGTGTTGTCCAATAGGAATTCTAACCAGTAATATTATTGTTCTTACTAGAGCAGAATAGCACAGGGCCAGGTTAGTGCATGGAACGGGGTCACGTGGACTGAATCCCAGCATAACAGTGAACTTGGCACTAGTACACGTTTTTAATAATATGGATTACAATTTGTCAATAATAAGGACACAATAAAAATAACATAGAGCACCACAATTAGGGCACGGCCACACTGCGACGCAAACGCAATCACACACGGAAACGCATGCGATTTCATGTGCGATTTTGTTGCATTTGCGCATGCGTTTTTTCGTTACGTATAGGGATATGCGATTGAAATTAAAAATGCAGAACGCAAATCGCAATCGCATGCACAATCGCAACGCACACGAAAATGCACGTTTTCGGTGCGTTGCTGCATTTTCATTGATCTGGAAAAAAGTAAGAGCAATCGCATGCCCAAACGCAAGAAAAAAGCGATAGTGTGGCCTAGCCCTTAATACTTATAATCCCAGCACGGTCCTGTCAGCACAGACTGGAATAAAGTATGGGTCCACCCTAAGCAGTATTTCTGGTCCTCTGTGATATTCCCATTGCTTGATTAGTCATTACCAATGTGGAACATATATTGGTTCCTATACCTTCTATTTAAGGAGCTTATTATTAACAAGAAGAGGAACAGAAGAACTACAATTCCCAGAAGTACATTCCCAGCCAAAGGCAGATATCAGCAAGACATTTTTATAGCAGACATCCCACCCTGCCAAAACTTTCAGGGAGGGTACCCGCACATTTCAGGGAGGATACCCACCCCCTAAAGCCACACCCCAAGATTAACGCATAATCCATGCATACATGTATACAGTCAGACACTCATGCATCTCAACAGACACACACTCATGAAAGCAGTCAGACACACATGTATACAACAAGAATGGCACTATTAAAGGGGAACTGTGGTCTATTGTTTAAATGAAAGGCCAGTTTCCTACCTTTAAAACGAGCCACCAACCAACTCTCTACGTGCTCCACAGCCCAAGATATACAGAAATGACTGACCAGAAAGTTAATGGGTGGGAGTATGCTTGTGAAGGTTCTCATTTTGACATCTTACCCTGAGCGTTCCTATAACACCTCTTAGCCACTATCCAATCACGCCCTTAACACTTGGCTGTGATATGCTAATTGGAATTTTCCAGGGTACAACATAATTGCCAAAGATTCTTGTACAAGCCATTCTGAATTGAGAAAGCCAGTCGGATGACTAGCGAAACATCTTCAAGAACTAAACTTCAAGTCCAGTTGATCTAATTGAATACAACAGATATAATGGGTGGGAGGCTGACACGTGACATCTACAGCCCTTCTCTTTCACTGTGTGAAAACTGCCTTTTCAGGCAGAGTTCTCACACAGAGTTTTCTGTAGGGGGGGGGGGCTGAGTAACCCAAGGCACCCGCTAGGCACCCACGGGTGGGCGGGGCTTAGGCACCATATAGTGGGCAGGGCTTAGGCATCCACGAGTAGGCAGGGCTTAGGCACCCGTGAGTGGGCGGGGCCACATGGGACTGTAAGATAATGGGCCATGGGGGGCCTGCAACTAGAGGGACCATGGGGTCCATGAGTGGGAGGGACCAGGGGGGCTGCAAAGGGGAGGAGGAGACACAGGACAGATTGACTGACAGTTTCAGTGCAGGAGACCTGGTGATGCTGCTGCCATATCACACACAAAAATGTAAATATCTTCAAAACTATGCAAAATAAACAATGGAAATACATTGCAAAAATTATCAGGGGAGCAATTCCTATCAATTTACCTAAAGTCATTTTTGGAATTTTTGGACTGCAGTTCCCCTTTAAGTGTTTTTGTCACGTGTTAACCTCTAAAAGACTCTGACATCATTGTGCTCCCTCACTCTAATTTACAACAACACATTTCAGGGAGTCAGGGATCTGCCATTAAAATCAGGGAGACTCCCTGAACTTCAGATAGAGGTGGGATGCCTGTTATAGATGCCGGAAAATAAAAGTGTTAAAAGATTACAAGCCTTAGAATAGCACCGGATCCATCATGGGGCTAATACGAGTCAATAATACACACAATAACTTTCTACACACGCTGAGAGTTGGAGGGAAAGTCCCTGGCTTGTTTTAATAATTATTAACAGTTTCAAATTCATCAAATTAGCTTGGGCATAATCCTTAGCCCTTTTAACATATATTTTCGACCATCTTATTTAACCCAGATAATAGCCATGACCTTTTAAAGGAAGTAAAAATAATAATGCTGCGTCTCTCAAGAGCACGCTGTCCTCTTGTTATGCCTTCTAGGACCTTGATAAACCCTTTAATTACTGTAAATGCAAGAATAACTTTCTTTTTGTAATGTAAATATATATACCAAACAAAAGGTCTGTAGAAATTCGCACTTTATTAGTTGACTTCAGTTGGAGGAAGAGCTTCATCCACCGGATAAGGTTTGAAGTATAACCACAAGCTCAGTGGTGGACAGGAGGGAGACCCGTTTCCTGAGTCAGCTCCGGAGGAATAGGTCGCTTTCTGCCAGGTGCTGCTTTTTATGCCTTTGGAGCGCTGCCTCAGTCTGGGTTCACCTGTTGGCCCGGGGCCAGGTAGGTCTACTTGCTGGGAATTGAGATAGAAGGGGAGGGGGAAGGCCCCATATATCAGGCCATTAAATCGGCCCTCCTTCCATTCTACAAGTTACTGTACCTAAAAGGTGAACTTACCCATTTACGCTGTATGACAGATAGTAATGGAACCAATTTAGCAACGTTTTTCTATAATCCAAATACAAAGCTGTTAAAAAGATCTGGGACAAAGACAACATCAGGTTAATACCTTGTTGAGGTTGAATAAATACATATGTCCAAAAATGGTAGTTCAAACTTTTTACCCTACCTATGATGCTTACAGTACCCACAGCTGATTTTACATGACCTTGAAACCCAATATCCAATGAACTAGGCTTATCACTGTTCTCTTGAGTTTTTCCTTGGTGTTATGCCCTAAAGATCAGCATCACCTTAATGGGATCTGGGTGTAGCGATGCACATTCCTCCACATGTAATGCTGCCACTATGCTTTGTAGGGAATAATTTCTAAAACTAGATATCCCCAGTTCTGTTAATTGCTGCATTTTTAATTGGGATATACAGTAATTTAAAGATCACAGGCATTCTAAACTGATCATTTTCAGTAGCTGCTTGGTGGAGCTATAATTCACAGGGAGCTTACTCCACATTCCTGTGAACAACTCCCCTGATGCAGTGCTAAACCTACCTGCCTGCTGCTTCGACATGCCTACTTTGGGCGGGAAAACGCACCAATCTAAGGGGTGATGTTTGTTCCCAGATCATTTTGTAATGACAACACTTAGCAGCAGGGAATGCTGCCAGTTATTTTTAACAATGCATAGGGTGAGTTCTCTTGTTCGCAGGAAAGTGGAAATAATCTATTCTATTTCACCATGAATTATAGATCTACCTGGCAGCTACTGAAAATAGTGACCCGGAAGAAGGAGGGACGAGCCCTCTGAAATGCGTGTCAGTGTTTGGCATTCTTGAGGACTTTCCAGCATGGCAATTTTAGGGTGTTCATCTTTCAATGGACCGCACAGCTGTGATTAGATCTTGGACAATGGTACAACAGCCTGAGTGAGGATCGGCAACTTTGGTACTGCCCCGGAACTTTTGGAGAGACGAAGAAACTTAAGTATACTTACCTTGCTTATTGTCTGCAGTGTCCAATTCATACGGCTTAGCTGTTTTGCTTAATACTAAACTTTTCTTTAGGTTCGGGTTACCCCGACCCCTGGGACGAGGAGAGGTTGTACAGATGTGCCCGCTTCCATTAACTTAATCTGCTTTTGCTGCTATTTTCACACCCTGCATGCTGCTAACTACTCGGGGAAACCATTGCTAGTTTATTATTAGGGCCCTGGGGACACCCAGGTTGGTCTTTCTTTCCATTTTTTGTGTGCCATTTTATAGATTTTAGATTATTTATTAATAAAGTATCAGGGTTATTCAAAATTAGCACCATTTTAAAAGAACTTTTATTGAATCTCCCTGTATGTGTTTTATCATCTGATTCTATCTGGAAGGTTTGTTGTACACCTCCTAAAAATTTGGTGTGTCCACCATAGTGGGGGACGTTCTTTCCCTGTACTATGTCAGTTTGTGTGCCTCCAGATTCTTCTGGAGTCTAATGGATTTACTTAGGCTTCCAGGTTTTTTCCTGCCTGCCAAATGTTTTCTATATGTCTATTAGCACCAGCATGTATTATCATGCATGACTTAATAGGGCTTAGATACTAATATTTCATATTTTGGATAGTTTTCCTTTAATGGCTTAATCATCGTTTATAATGAAATGTATCTTTTAATATTTGAGTCTATTGAATCAAGGATTGTAACCAGAATATCCCATCGCATTGAGGATGACACACCTTTTGGGCTAATATTTCCTTAAAGGGGGCCACACACTTTCCTACCATATTGGGAATATTCTGATCCATTCAGACAGCATTGTACGGAAAAGTGTGCACACGATTTCCTGTGCAATGTCATTTGCTTGGGATCTGCGCAATGTTGTGCAATCAGAGTGCATGCAATTTGAAAATGTTGATTGCATGTGCTCCGATGAGCGCAGTGCACCTAGTGTGGTCAGATGCTAGCGTGCATTTTTACCACGTGATCGAGTAGCAAATCTCAAATAGATTGGGATTTAAACTAAGTAGTGGAGTCTTACGATCATCTGACTGTGTGTTTTTCTCCCTATCAGAAGTAAATTTTTAGTGGACCAATACTGAATATACAATACCAGGATTGTATGATCAGTATTAATGTGTGTACGGGCTTGTTAGATTAAAAATCATTGGATCCTGTGGTGTGACTATAGGAATATATCCCTTATAGTATATAAATATATTTATGTCTTCATAGGAGATTGCATTGAGTTTTTAGGAGCTACCAATAAGGTGAGGGGTATATGATATTACATATAGGAAATCTGTACATGTATGTGTGTACTATCTCACTATTACCATTTAAATGACCATCAATAAATAGAATAGCACTGACTTATATTAGGTACAACACAAAATATACAAAATACATAAACTTACTTTAGTAAGTTTATGTATTTAATTTAGTTTCAAGTCCAGTTGCTCTAATTGAATACAACAGATATTCCATGACCTTTTAAATGAGACCTTCACAAGCATAAACTAACTTACTTACAGAGCTGAGATCCCTATTTCAACATGGAATGGTCAAAATGGCAGCTTAAACCACACTCCTGTATCTGCTCCATGTGAAAGGAAGTGTAATCCAAAAAAAGTTTCTGTATGCTACACAGAATGTGATGTGTGTTGTAATGGATATATACACCAAGGCTCCTTATATACCACCTCCAGCCTGCAGGTGGTGTCAGTGAGAATTAAGAGACAAGACATCCCTGCTCTCTCTGGCTAGGAGGAGAGAAAGTGAAAGTAGATGGTGGTGTGTGCTTTGGGGAGATACTGACTGCAACACAAGATCCTGTGTATAAGATCCTGTTACCACCTGTTGGGAGGACAGATTATTGGACAGACAAGTTACCTTATTGGATACAAACTCTGAGGCAACAGATAAGTGTACACCAACTTACAAGGACACAAAATATACAGGCCTGGTCAATATTCAAGGTGTTGCACCATAGACAGGGACATCCCTCATTACTGCATATGTTATGTGGGGAACCTGCTTATGTCTGCTTTGTGCCAGACCACCAGAGTAACCCACTGTGTGCCATGTTACCCATAATCCTTCCATAAAGCTGTGATCTGGTACAAATTGGTGGCTGCGGTGCTGGTAATACCATTTATTCTCCCTATTTTCTCTGTATATTTGTTCTCTGTATTAAGCTATGGAGGCTGCTACTGATATTATTGATTTAAATCCTCCTGTCCATGTACCTGCAGATGAAATGCCCCAATTATGCTCCGTAGCTCTACCAGGCCCAATTGACAAACCTATTTTTAAACCTGATCCATTTGATAGGGTAACTAGGGAGTGGACTGGTTGGCTAGAACAGTTTGAATTGGCAGCCACTATTAATGGTTGGGATGAAGGTAGTAATGCCAGGCAGGTATACCAAGGATTTACTGTAATACTGAAAAAAAAGCTGTTATCAGTTATTAAAAATTGCTATAAAGCAATTTTTTTCAGTTAGATCTGTATAAAAGAGTATATAAAGGATAAATTCATTTCTTTAGTTAACCTGGGAATGAGAATGTTTGTTTATACGTTAGATTATTAGGGCAATGCTATTATAATAACATGATGCTGTGAGGTACCTTCTGTTATAATATATGAGGTACCATCACCATTTGCCGTGGTGAATACTAATAAGTATTAACCTAGCCACTCTGTCCCGACCAAGCGCCCTATCTTAGGCGCATGCGTGCCAATACAAAAGATAGGGCGCATGATCGGGACAGAGCGGCTGTCAGTGCAGAAGCGGCTTGCGAGTGGAGCGCCGGTAAGGTAAGTTCCAGTGTCCCCTGAGCGTATTATTATTCACAGGGAGGTGGGAATAAGCGTTCTTACCTCCCTGTGAATAATAGAAACAGATGGAATATACCTTAAAAAAGGGATTTAGTGTTCCTTTAAGGAAGTAGTTCTGGCTTTCTGTATGTTTCAGGATATTTTATTTAATGTAAACACAATGTCACTTTCTGGCCTGGACAGTTTTCTCTCTACTTGATCTTGTCTTGCACTCTGCATTAGGGTAAGGTCTGTGCTTTGCATCTGCATAGTCTATAAATAGCAGCTGGTGCTCTAATAGTATTACGATGCATCTCAGCCAGTGTCCCCTCCCCTAGACTGCCTGCCGCTGCAGCAGTGATCACAAGAGGTGCTTGACACTAACAAATTTCCTCCTCAATGGAAACTAGATCCATTTTCTGAATATGAGTAGGGAGGGTCCTGTGGTCGGGCCATTTCACATTCCCTGTTAAATTGATTTAGCAATATAATTATACATTTAGACATAATAAGCAAAAACACGTGAAATACAGCAAAAACAATATTTTATAATAATGTTTGAGGGTAACGGACCTTTACTTAGTTTAGAAGGGTATTTATTATTGCTCTTCCCTGCAATTGGACACAGTAGTTCACTCCATTTAGGAGCCAATAATGTGAAGAAAATGATGTGAGGTCACAGTTACATAATAGATTTTATTGCAAAATGACATGCGGACAATGCTTATTATTGGATAATAAGGCATTCGCTGTATTTACCAAGATAGAATGTGTGTGTCACCACTACAATGTTTCCTGGTGTAATCTAACACCTGCTGCATTTCCAGTAAGTAAAAATACAACCACTGTATTTATACATATTCCCCATGAACCACAGTATGGGGTAGATCCCACTAGCGTGATTCGGATTGTGTTTGGCGATCCTATCTAGATAGCGATTGTGCAAATTTATGGAACGCTATGGGAGCGGCCCCACTACATTTGCTTCGCTCATGCAATCACCATTTCTGGTACGCATGGCATACGCTCAGATAGGGTTCAATAACTAAAGTGCATGTGCATTGAAGTGGGCTCGCATGGCATTGTGCATCTTAGTGGGGCCTAGCCCTTAAAGTGTTTTTACTCTAAAATGTTAATTTTCACATACATTATAAGGTCTAGGCCACACTAGCGTGATTCTCCCATGCTAACGTGTGTGAGAATCGCAGCACAGTTCATGTGAACGTGGGCCACCACATTGCATGAGCTGCGATCCGTTTTTAGAGTACACGTGATCACCATTTTTAATCGCACAATTACGTAGATCACAGCGAATTGTGCATGGACATTAAAGGGTACCTTAACTCTAAAAAAATCGAATTTTCAAAAATAGTATCTTTAGATACAGCAAGATTCCACTCCTCCACTGTCAGATTTTAAATCTGACAGTAGATTCTGAGAAATCATCATTTTGATCACAGCATTTACAGGGAAAACCTCCAGAAGCAGGTCACTCCAGAAGCAAAAATTATAATATGTGACCCATCACCGACCTCTTTGCCTGCCTGCCAGCACACTTTCTGCAACATTTAAGAAAATCAGCAGAGGAAAGCCTGCAGGGTGGAGGGAGGGGGAGATGTGTAAGCAGAGCAGTGTCCATGGTGAGGCTGTGCAGAACACATAAGTGTCGCAGACACTAAGGCTGGGTACACACCAGCCAATATTTTCGGCCGACCGACCGATTCATGGCACTTTCGGACGATCGGCCTAAAATATCGGCTGGTGTGGGCCAGGCAGCCACGACTGACATCGATCATTCGTTCGTGGTTCGGACGAACGAACGATCGGGCATGTCAGAAAATTCCAATCGATCATTCGCAAATTCGACCGTGGCCGTATTTGCCGCGACCGACTGATATTTGCAACGCTGCCAAACCACAACCATATAGACTATATAAATGCTGAAATGTTTTCACTTCTAAAATAATGAATGTTTGGGTCTGTTGCAATAAAGGGTGCAACAGTTTTCCCGTGCTAATAACCAACTGCAACCAATCAGAATGTATCTAACTGTAGTGACCGAGTTAAAAGGTAGCATCTGATTGGTTGCTGCAAATGAATAGCATGGGCAAACTTTTGCACCTCTTACTGCATCAGCCCCTGTTTTAAATAAATAAAAGTTAGCTTTAAAAACCTAGGGGCTCATTTACCCAGAGCCGCTATCACACTGGGCAAATCTCCCTTCCGCGATTCAATATCGCGTTAGCGCACGTGGGTAAATCCCAGAAGTGATATTAAATAGCCAGAGCTGAATGTGTGGGTGTCTTTTGCGTAACCTGCACATCTGGTGCTAATATGGAGTTAAAGTTGTGCTAACTCCATATTATTGCCCACCGGGTAAATGAGCCGGCCTTTACAAGGTAATTAATATGAGAGCTCTACTTTTAACATCATTTAACATCTACTATTTAACATCAGCCCTTTCAGGATTTCCCCACACATGCCAATCCGGTATTGATGTTACTGCAAGGGAGATTTACCCAGAGCCATAAATAACAGAGAGGGATTAAAAAGGGGAAGAGATTGACAGCCTCCCCTGTAATGATAAATCCGACCCTGGCCATGAAAATAGATAATTATAATACTATTAAATGAAGGCTAATATGCAAGTGACCCTGTAAATGATGGAGATGGTCCAAAAGAGTCCAATCGGGATCTGCCAGGGTTCAGACGTGTTGTTTTAAAGGGGAAGTGTATTTACTTTTTACATGCTTTTCTTATTCCATAAACCATAATCTGCCCATTCAGGGATTTATCTGTTGATAAATAATAAATGTGCACTGACTTCCTGTACACAGGAGCACATCATAGTGTCTGTTACTGTCAGTTCCCTGGATGTATCCATCTGGGAGATCAGTTGCTTAGTGGTGATCTGAACATGTCTTAAATGCCCAGGAGCCAATGATGTAGAAATGACTGGGAAGAAGGACCTAAATGGCAGATCACTACAGATAACAGCAGGGCATAGCAAAGGGAGTAAAATGAATTCCATTTTTAAACATGAAGAGAACATATAGAATTACTGCGGTATTTGTTATATAAATAATTCAGTAAAAAACAATGATAACGTCTCCTTTAAGCCCAATAACCAATGCATGCACTCTACACATCAGATAAGGATGGACTGTAGCTGTTTAACCTTAACCCAACCTGGGAGAATTAATGGTTAAACACAAGTGACTAACAAATGTGCTTGGGAAATAACAGCTCTGTCAGATAGAGACATTGATGCCCTTGTGTGGGACGTGCCCCTTTGGATCCATTTGGATGTGACTGCTGGTTTAGTGGGTACAGCCCTTTGAGCTGTTTGGTTGGTTGTCCACATGATCAATGATTCAGGGGAATTACCCCATGAACTACCTATGGAATTACTCAACCCCTACATCAGTGTAACAAAGTAATTTAGGTTGGAAAACAGACACACGCCCATCAAGTCCAACCTTTTCTCCCTCCTTTTTAACCCTACCTAACAGTTGATCCAGAGGAAGGCAAAAGACCCAGCTAAAAAAAAAGGGGGTGGGGTGGGGGAATTCCTTCCTGACTCCAAATGGCAATCAGAAAGTATCCCTGTACCAACCAGAACTACAGTATATGTATTACTACCAGTAATTCTCCATATTATATAGTATCCCTGTACCAACCAGAACTACAGTATATGTATTAATACCAGTAATTCTCAATATTATATAGTATCCCTGTACCAACCAGAACTACAGTATATGTATTAATACCAGTAATTCTCAATATTATGTAGTATCCCTGTACTAACCAGATCTACAGTATATGTATTAATACCAGTAATTCTCAATATTATATAGTATCCCTGTACCAACCAGAACTGCAGTATATGTATTAATACCAGTAATTCTCAATTATTATATAGTATCCTGTACCAACCAGAAATACAGTATATGTATTAATACCAGTAATTCTCAATATTATAGTAGATCCCTGTACCAACCAAAACCACAATATATGTTAATACCAGTAATTCTCAATATTATGTAGTATCCCTGTACTAACCAGATCTACAGTATATGTATTAATACCAGTAATTCTCAATATTATATAGTATCCCTCTACCAACCAGAACTGCAGTATATGTATTAATACCAGTAATTCTCAATTATTATATAGTATCCCTGTACAACCAAAATACAGTATATGTATGTAATACCAGTAATTTCAATATTATATAGACCTGTACCAACCAAAAACCACAATATATGTATTAATACCAGTAATTCTCAATATTTATATAAATCCCTGTATCAACCAAAACTACAGTATAGGTATTAATACCAGTAATTCTAATATATTATAGTATCCTGTACCAACCCGAACACAGTATATGTATTAATACCAGTAATTCTCAATATTATATAGGATCCCTGTACCAACCAGAACTACAGTATATGTATTAATACCAGTAATTCTCAATATTATATAGTAACCCCTGTACCAACCAGAACTACAGTATATGTATTAACACCAGTAATTCTCAATATTATATAGTATCCCTGTACCAACCATCTACAGTATATGTATTAATACCAGTAATTCTCAATATTTTTTTATCCAGGCCATGCTTGTGAAGGTTCTCATTCATCCAGGTCATGGTATATCTGTTGTATTCAATTAGATCAACTGGACTTGAAGTTTAGTTCATGAAGACGTTTCGCTAGTCATCCGACTGGCTTTCTCTATTCAGAATAGAGGTGGGGGATTCGACACCAATGTCTGCCATGTACAATGCTGTTTTGACACCTTACTCTTGGCGTTCCTATAACACCTCTTAGCCACTATCCAATCACGCCCTTAACACTTGGCTGTGATATGCTAATTGTGATTTTCCAGGGCACATAATTGCCACAGATTCTTGTACAAGTCATTCTGAATTGAGAAAGCCAGTCGGATGACTAGCGAAACGTCTTCATGAACTAAACTTCAGTTGATCTAATTGAATACAACAGGCCACTTTTAAAGCTATTCAATGAACTTGCCATTACCATATCTGCTGGAAGACAGTTCCATAGTTTCACCATTCTCACTGTAAAGAAACCTTTCCTAACCTGAAGATGAAACTTCTGTTCTTCCAATCTTGTGGGATGTCCACGTGTCCTCTGATATAACCTATTAGTGAGCAATGCACCAGACAGTTTATTGTATGGCCCATTAATATATTTTTGTGATCATATCCCCATGCAAACATTGCTTCTCCAATGTAAACAGCCCTAACTTGTCTAATCTGCCTGCATAGTCAAGCCCCTCCATTCCCTTTATTATTTTAGTTGCCCTCTGAACTGCTTCCATTTCCAAGATGTCCATTTTGTATATGGGATTCCAAAACTGCACCACATATTTCAAATTAGGCTTTACCAGTGCCTTGTAAAGAGGGAGAAAAATGTTTTTCTCTCTCTCTTGAATCTATATCCCTCTTTATAGAAGACAATATCTTGCTAGCTCTAGCCATTGCTGACTGGCTTAGTCTGTTATCCATTAGAACCCCCAAATCTTTTTCCATTTGAGATTCACTTAACACTCGATTTATTTATGGTGTAGGTGGCAACAGGATTGCTAAACCCCAAATGCATCACCTTACATTTATCAACATTGAATCTCATCTGCCATTCTGCTGCCCATTTTGATAATCTATCTAGGTCAACTTGCAACAATTTCACATCATTTGAAGTTTCCAAAGCTCTGCATAGTTTAGTGTCATCAGCACTGTGACCTTGCTCTCAATTTCCCTTTGTAAGTAATTTATAAACAGATTAAAAAGAAGTATCCCCAGTACGGAACCCTGAGGCACTCCACTTAGAACCCACATAGATGTAGCTCCATTGACCACCACTCTCTGGGCCCTATTTATAAAAGATCGGTATCGTTATCGTAAAATACCGATTGTTATCGTAAAATAACGACCGGGTTTTTACCGATAACGACCGTTATTTACTAGATTTCAGAAAACCAGCTTTGCAGCTCAAAAAAAATAATAGAAGTAGAGTATTTATTCTTGATGGTATATCTTTGTTCACCTTTAAATAATATACCATTGGGGAGATTCAATAAAAGTTCTTATCATTGTTTGTCTGAAGAAGGGACCGCATGTGATCCCGAAACGTCACAATAAATTTGGTTTTGCACCGAAGACTGGTGTGCCCGGTGATTATCTATATTGCATATCATTAAAAATGGTGCTAATTTTGCCCCAACCAACCAGATCTTATTTAACATTTGAAAGCTAATATCTGATTGGTTGGGGCAAAATTAGCACCATTTTTAACAATAAGAACTTTTAATGGATAACCCTGCATATATTTTAACGCAGTCAGTAGCACAAGGGATGTTTATAATCTCTGTGTTGTGCAGTTTCTCTTTGTGATCCATTGAGTGACAGCCACTCCCAGCACAGTGGAAGACACACCCCCAGGAACCTGCACAACTTTCCCATGCTGCTGCAATCAAACGAAAAGGAATCTGGAAAAAAAAAAAGGTAGGGGGAGGGTTGGGGATGGTGTACTTTAAAATAAACCAAAAAAAAAAAAAGCTTTTCCTCAGTGGAGATACCCTTTAAGAAGGGTGGACATGCCCTTTAAAGATATGATACATAATTGAGCATGGTACATGTTCTAATCTTGCAGGGCCGTTTTTAGGCATGGCTACCTAGGCAAAGAGCTAGGGTCCTATGGTAAACCATCGTACAGTGTTCTCCCTAGCATCTCCCTTTCAGCTTTTACTTGCTGTTTTTAGATCTGCTCTCCTTGTTCTGCTGTAATGTGTAACATTGTAGTGAGTACAGACCTGAACTCAGCTCCCTCTACTTGGAATCAATGTTACAATGAACTGAAGGTGAAGGAAGGAGGGGGGAGGATGATCCCAGCTAATAGGACTGAGGAGAACAGTTCTAAAATGCCAGGTAAAAGCTGCTGCAGACTATAACAGGGACCCCTGTGACTAGCAGCCATGAGATCCCTAAATCCCTGCCTCTTTCTTCCTTCCACCCCAACTCTCAATTAGAACTTAGTTAGGTGAGGAGTGAACAATCCAATGGAGGAAACATGGAAGCAGTACATACTGTATTCATGTCAATGCTGGCAGCTGGAAGGGTTAATGTAATACTCTGCTGGCACTGATGTTAATGGCAATACTCTGGGTAAATGCTGCACTGAAATTATTAGTAAGAAAGTCTGTTGCACTGAAGAGTTAAGGTAATACTCTGGGAAAGTGCTGTCTCTGAAATTGTTGAGTCCAATACTCCTAGAGGGCTTGCTACACTACTCGATTTTAAGCACACATCGATCTGATCGCGCTAGGGCACCAAGATAGCTAGAAATGTCTGAGCCCTGCTGAGCCTAAGCAAGTACTGGATTTAAGTCATGGAGCAACAAACAACCTTGTCATTTTTTCAGAGTACATTCCTTTAAGCCTGGGTAAAGATAGTTTGTGATACATATTTACTTTATTTGACAATGTGGTGCATAACAATTAAAATTGAATATGAACCTTCTTAAGATGAAGTACATACAGATTTTTGAGAAAGCTTAGGGCGTATTTAGAAACACACACCATCGGCCATTCCTGATACTGCTGGTCCTTACTGGCCATGTTGGTATTTTATGGCTTGTGCTCTTAATCTGTCAACAACCTATCAGATGGTTTCCAACTGTGTAGCTCAGTAAAAGATAACACTCGATTAGTTGATGTAAATTAATTGCACAGGCAAACTTACTTTTGCACCTCATCCTGTATCAGCCCCAAAGTGCATACTGGTATTTTTGACCACAGTTGGAAAATACTGGTATTAAAGATACATTAAACTCAAAAAGACTCATGTCCTGACCATGTTTCAATAACGCATTTGTGAACATGGGTTAATCCTGAAAAGGGATTTACTCACTGTGGGATTTTACGCCAGCTATTTGCTTGTGTGTTAAAATCTAGCGCAAACGCGATATTGAATCACAAGCATTAGGTAAGCGGGTGTCTTTTGTGTAACCAACATCCAACACTAATATGGAGTTAAAGTCACACTTAGCTCGAATTTAACTCCATAAATATGCCCAGCGGCTCTGGGTAAATGGGCCCCATACTTTCTAGTTACTCCACTGAAAGGAGTTTGTGCAAACTACAAAACTACGTAACATAGGGCATCACAATGACGTGTGCAATTACTGCCAACAGGTCTACATAATTTCTGGAAATGGGCACTAAGTGGCAGCTAAAATGAAATTCTAACAAATATGAGGTGTTTCATTGGAGTTTAACTTTACTTACCGACTGCTTTTCTAAAAGTGAATTTAACTTTGCCTTTTGCCCTTCCTGTCTTGCTCTGCACCCAAACTGCCTTCATAATGTCTACCATAGTTCACTATAAATGTTGGTGTTACACTACCTCCACCCAATGTCAATGCAGCTCAGTGCAGCTTTTCATGCAGCAGCGTGGTGACTACTTCTATTCTTTTCTAACAGGGTCTCACATTTGTTGGAGGGGGAGCTGAGGCACTAGTTGCTTTTTGATGAGATAGATGGTACAAGGGGGTAAAATACAATCGTCTGCACAAGCGAGAGTGTATGGGAGACATTAAACAAACCAACTATTAAAAGGTATTCAGGCATAGTAGGCGCATTCCTAGAGGCATTTGTGGTTGCAGGGGCAGCTGTCAATCTCTATCTTGTTTTAATCCTCACTGTTGTCACTTTTATTTGCAGCACATAAGCAGGGCGATGTATTCACGCGCTACTTACGTGACTACCACCCACGATGCAGGTTTCCAAAAACTACTGTAAACAATGCCCAACAAAAACTACATAAGAAAATCCACATTAACTCTCGATATACATTGCATAGCGTGGGTTTTCCACAATTTGGTGATATCGCCCAGTTTTATATCTCCTGCAGATTTTTAAAAGAACTGAGGGAGTGGTTTGGGCTGTGGCCTGGTTTAGGGTGGGGTTAAGGACACCCCTTGTAGAAATTGAGCCACAGCACACCATAGGACAGTTGTCACTGAACCAGTTATTACTATGGCACTTCTACTCTACCCTTTCTTATGTATCTGTATGCTACCCACCTAGATAGATTGTAAGTTCTACAGGGCAAGATCTTATGTTACATGTTTCAAGCACTATATTTCAGGATGCACATACTTCTGCTTCTGACACCGTCTACTGCGACTGTTCTTTATAGTGGAACCGCTTTACTAGTTGGTAAGGGCACACGCTGTACCAGGTGAGGCGGGCGTGTATACATACCTTTGTATGAATGCAGAGCACTGGCCACCAATGAAATACTGATTGGAAGGGCAGGATGTGCGGTTATGTGGCACCAGTGTTTTCCTCCAGAAATTGTTTCCAGCCGGGTAGGACAGAACAGGGAAATTTGGTGAGATCTAAGATGTTTTACTCTTTCAGTGCTTTTCCAAGAATATTGGCATTAATAATTTCAGTGCCAGCAGAACATTACCATTAACCCTTTAGTGCCAGCAGACTTTACTATTTACTTTCAGTGCCAGCACCTTTCCAGAGAATTGCTATTAACCCTTCAGTACCCAGACTTCCCCATAGTATTGCCATTAACACTTTCAGTGCCAGAAGAGTATTACCATGAACCATTCAATGCCAACAGACTTTCCTATTACCACTTCAGTACCAGCAGAGTATTACCTTTAACCCTTTCAGCTGCCAGCATTGACACGATATACAGTATGTACCTGGTTTCCATTCTCCTCCATTGAAATTGTTCACTCCTCACCCACTTCATTAAATTCTTTAAATCACATGATCATAGTTTTGTTTATACTATCACCTAATAACCAAAACTTTTAACATCAAAATATTACAATCCAAAATGGAAGAAAAAGCATACTTTAGCTTTTGCAATTAAAAGATAAAAGAAATGCCTCAATGAAAAGACATACCATATGGTATATATATTTTATATAGTATTTATTTATCATGGCCCAGAGAATTAAACACAAGTGACACCTTTTTTCACACAAACATTTCTCGGAATTTCTGTTAAAAACAAAATCCATTTCCGTGATTTCAAAACCAAGACCATTGGTTCCAGACGATGCCAAGAAAACTTTGTGGCGCCATTTTGTTGTAAACTGGAACACACTGAATATTTTTATTCAAGCAACATATATATTTAAATGTACCCAGTTTATTTAATAGTGTTGAATAACTGTATAATAAATTATTTAAAAAAATAAACAGTGATTAATATGGTGTATTTTTTGTTTTTTTGAGGGTTTTTTATTGTTTTTGTTGGGTATTTTTTTTAATATTTAAATCACAGGTTCATGCAAACACGAGGTCAGTAATAGATATCATAAAAAGAGACAAATCCATAGGTAGGGGGGCCCTCCTCAGGAGATTACATCTAGAGGTGATCAAATTAATAGACAAGATGGCAATAGTTTTAAGGGTAAATTACTACTTGTATGGGGGGGAGACTTTCTAATGAGAATTTGATTCTCATTAGAATAATAAGAACAACTGTGTTTTGTATTGTGGATAAAAGCAGCAGAATGAAGCAAGAATTGGTAATAAAGTTTGGGACTGAAGAACAGATGATGTAAAACACACACAGACTGATGCAATATCACCTTCTAACCCTTTGCAGATTTGCATTAAGCGGTTTGTCCGTTTGTGATGCCTACATGCTAACATGGATGTGATTTTACTTGGAACAAGGGATACAATACCATTTAAGATGGGGATGATGTGCATTTTGTGTGTCATTTTCAACATGAATTAATTTGAGGTGTTTTAGTGTTGGAATTCACTGTTCATTTTTTCCAATCGATTTCAAGCTGAAATTTGGCCAAGGTAGATGGTGGAAGGTGGTAAAACCCTGAACAATGGTATTTTGTTGTGCTAGCTAGAAAGTTCAATAGCAGAATGGCTATGAATCACCTTCTCCCACTAATGGATTCCGACTCCAGTGCAAAGCTTTCACCAATTATTACAGCTCCCTCTATAAGGGGACCGAGTGACCACTAACATATTTAATGGAAACCGATCTTCCTAAATTATTCTCTACCGATATTCACCCCCAACCCGATTACTTTTGCAAAAGAATCCCCAGAACAGAACGATATTACAGTATAATAATCAATAGTGACATGTCCCCATTTGAAACAAACCTGGTTTCAATTCAGAACTGCAGTTCAAGGATCAGCCAGAATTATGGAAATTGTTGAAACTCAGAACTTATAATCGAAAAAATCAATTATAAAATCGAAAATGAGTTGATAAAAAAGGTTGTGAAAATCAGAAAATTGTGATAGAAAAATGTAAAAAAATTCCAATTCAGTTGGGTTTGAATTAGATTTTTGGAATAGGTTCTGTGGAACAGCTGTTGTAGAATGAACTCAATAATATTCTTCCTCTAATATACTCAACCCCTGGACAACTCTTTGATAGACCGGTCCCTAAATAACCTTTACCGGGGAATAGGTTGCATGCAGATGCGACTCTGGACCATGACTGGGCGATGAACGGCTTTATAGCAGAGAATCGCCTAATGTATGAGAATCGGACATAGTGGCATATATATGTATGTTTTCATTCCTCCCTTTCACTTTATTATTTTGTATCGGGACTAATTTGAAAGCCCGAGTTTGGAGCTCGACACATTGTGCCGTTCATGATTATCTGCAGGGGTTCTATATTTTTCTTTCATTCTTTTCTTTTGTTTATTTTTACTTAGTTGTCACTGTTATATTTTCACGATTACGCAAGTTTGATACATTGACCTCCCCACTAGTCACATGTTGCCCATTTTTACAGCTGGAAGGCAGAGATCATATTAATGATCTGGTTTGGTACTTACCTTTTTAAACTGTAGTTCACCTGAACTCATCGTGCCTATTGGTCCGAAACGCGTCAGGCCGGGAGTCTTGTTTATTGCCATGGCTTTATAAAGTAAGAGTTTTCTACATTTCACCACCGCAGCAGTGTTTTTATTCATGCCAGTTGGCGCCAGTGCCAGTTTTTGAGAGTGGAGAATCGTATTTGATAGTGCATGATAAGCCTGACTGATTGTCCATACACACACGGGTGTGTTCTCCCATGATCGCATGTATATTCTTACCTTTAAACTAAGCTATTGTTGGGCTTTCTGAAGTAATTTTTTTTATAGATTTTTAGTAATTTAACAATTGGTAGTAAATGAATTGTACACCACAAAAATGTTTTTTCTTTATTTTAATCTATAAATTAATAAATGTAAGCAGCACTACTCTGATATGTTTGTGTTGCTTCCTGACTTCAATCCAGAAACTTGTTTTCTGAAGCCCAGCCCCCTGCCAGACTATCTGACTCTCTGTGGGGCAAGCATGCTCAGTAATCTTTATGAAGCATTCCTGGGAGAGGGAATTTCCCACCATGCAGTTCACGTACCAACCTGTCCATTCCAGCTACAGCTAAACAATACATAACAGAAAAGATTATGATACTAAGACACTTGATTGACAGTTGCAACATAAGATTTTTCAGACTCAGTATCCTAAAGAATAAGGGCAGATCAACAAAAAAATGGTACAATGATAGTCGAGAAGAATAATAGTTTCCAGGAATGGCAATTAAAAAAAAAAAACATCTTCCCAGTGTACAATAACCTTTTAATTACATTAAACAATAAGTGAAATATTTTTTAATCAGCTGTTTCTTAGTAATGAGTCAAGGAAATTTCAGTGCAAAGATTTCTTTTAATCAACTCCCCACTTACAGGGCCAAGGGAAACACTGGGGACCCTAAGGAGGTCTCAGTAATAAAATGAATCAGGTAGATTCATCCAGAGACCAGGGCGTAGGAGCTCTGGGGAAACCTCCCAGTAAGAGATTCACCCAAAGCAGCACAGCCTCTGTCGAGCCTCAACCCATGATAGTAATACTAGCTATCAGCGGTGTTAAATACTTACGATCGCAGAGCCATGCAGCCTCTGATGGATAGGCTGCGGAGGCTGTGTGAGTGTCTCTTGCAATACCCAGCTATCGGCTGGTGTTTACACTTACGATCACAGAGCCATGCAGACTCTGATGAATAGCTGCGAGGCTGTGTGAGTGTCTCTTGCAATACTCCACCCCAACCTAGGGGTTAAATTCACATAAACCATTACTAAGAGCACTGCAGCTCTGCGTGAATACCTAAATGTGCATTCTGCCTTTCAGCAGCCATTAGCAGAGAAAAAAAACAGTGTCAGAATGTGAAGGGTCCCTCTGCAAACAATAATGGGCTGTGCTTTAACCCCCCCATTGACATGAAAATATGCTGGGAGAGCGCAGCTGTCAGTTGGAATGAAATTAAAGGGCTGTAGGAAATTAGCTTTGCCCCCTTTGCATATTGCTAGGAGGAAAGGGTTAAACATTGCTCATTGGAATATACGTGGCCATTTGTTTATTCTGTCGCCAGTTAATAAAACTTCTACTTCCTGTGCAAATCAGTGAAAATAATTCACTGCAGCTGCTGGAGGTTCAGGTCATTAGCCGTGTCATTTAATGTCCCTTTTCCTTGTTGCAGATGCCAAATAATCCAGATGCCCAGTCGCACAGGATCAGCTCCCAGCAGTAGTTGCACGTAGCAGCAACAAAAAAACATCTGCCTGCTTAGCAAACCCAGCATGCAGCATTGCTGATAACTACCCAGCCACATCTGTCCGCTCCTTCAATCACTGGGGAGGCTGGAAATTGCATCACAAACCTTGACCTTTCGACAAGGCCAACCTTGACTTTCATTTCATTCAATTTACTGCTGTCAGGAGTTAGGGCGATGTGGTGTTGTCCAATAGGAATTCTAACCAGTAATATTATTGTTCTTACTAGAGCAGAATAGCACAGGGCCAGGTTAGTGCATGGAACGGGGTCACGTGGACTGAATCCCAGCATAACAGTGAACTTGGCACTAGTACACGTTTTTATTAATATGGATTACAATTTGTCAATAATAAGGACACAATAAAAATAACATAGAGCACCACAATTAGGGCACGGCCACACTGCGACGCAAACGCAATCACACACGGAAACGCATGCGATTTCATGTGCGATTTTGTTGCATTTGCGCTGCGTTTTTCGTTACGTATAGGGATATGCGATTGAAATTAAAAATCAGAACGCAAATCGCAATCGCATGCACAATCGCAACGCACAGAAAATGCACGTTTTCGGTGCGTTGCGTGCATTTTCATTGATCTGGAAAAAAGTAAGAGCAATCGCATGCCCAACGCAAGAAAAAAGCGATAGTGTGGCCTAGCCCTTAATACTTATAATCCCAGCACGGTCCTGTCAGCACAGACTGGAATAAAGTTGGGTCCACCCTAAGCAGTTATTTCTGGTCCTCTGTGATATTCCCATTGCTTGATTAGCATACCAATGTGGAACATTTATTGGTTCCTATACCTTCTATTAGGAGCTTATTATTAACAAGAAGAGGAACAGAAAACTACAATTCCCAGAAGTACATTCCCAGCCAAAGGCAGATATCAGCAAGACATTTTATAGCAGACATCCCCACCCTGCCAAAACTTTCAGGGAGGGTACCCGCACATTTCAGGGAGGATACCCACCCCTAAAGCCACACCCCAAGATTAACGCATAATCCATGCATACAGTATACAGTCAGCACCCATGCATCTCAACAGACACACACTCATGAAGCAGTCAACACACTGTATACAACAAGAATGCACTATTAAAGGGGAACTGTGGTCTATTGTTTAAATGAAAGGCCAGTTTCCTACCTTAAAAACGAGCCACCAACCAACTCTCTACGTGCTCCACAGCCCAAGATATCAGAAATGACGACCAGAAAGTTAATGGGTGGGAGTATGCTTGTGAAGGTTCTCATTTTGACATCTTACCCTGAGCGTTCCTATAACACCTCTTAGCCACTATCCAATCACGCCCTTAACACTTGGCTGTGATATGCTAATTGGAATTTTCCAGGGACAACATAATTGCCAAAGATTCTTGTACAAGCCATTCTGAATTGAGAAAGCCAGTCGGATGACTAGCGAAACATCTTCAAGAACTAAACTTCAAGTCCAGTTGATCTAATTGAATACAACGATATAATGGGTGGGAGGCTGACACGTGACATCTACAGCCCTTCTCTTTCACTGTGTGAAAACTGCCTTTTCAGCAGAGTTCTCACACAGAGTTTTCTGTAGGGGGGGGGGCTGAGTAACCCAAGCACCCGCTAGGCACCCACGGGTGGGGGGGCTTAGGCACCATATAGTGGGCAGGGCTTAGGCATCCACGAGTAGGCAGGGCTTAGGCACCGTGAGTGGGCGGGGCCACATGGGACTGTAAGATAATGGGCCATGGGGGGCCTGCAACTAAGGGGACCATGGGGTCCATGAGTGGGAGGGACCAGGGGGGCTGCAAAGGGGAGGAGGAGACACAGGACAGATTGACTGACAGTTTCAGTGCAGGAGACCTGGTGATGCTGCTGCCATATCACACACAAAAATGTAAATATCTTCAAAACATGCAAAATAAACAATGGAAATACATTGCAAAAATTATCAGGGAGCAATTCCTATCAATTTACCTAAAGTCATTTTTGGAATTTTTGGACTGCAGTTCCCCTTAAGTGTTTTTGTCACGTGTTAACCTCTAAAAGACTCTGACATCATTGTGCTCCCTCACTCTAATTACAACAACACATTTCAGGGAGTCAGGGATCTGCCATTAAAATCAGGGAGACTCCTGAACTTCAGATAGAGGTGGGATGCCTGTTATAGATGCCGGAAAATAAAAGTGTTAAAAGATTACAAGCCTTAAAATAGCACCGGATCCATCATGGGGCTAATACGAGTCAATAATACACACAATAACTTTCTACACACGCTGAGAGTTGGAGGGAAAGTCCCTGGCTTGTTTTAATAATTATTAACAGTTTCAAATTCATCAAATTAGCTTGGGCATAATCCTTAGCCCTTTTAACATATATTTTCGACCATCTTATTTAACCCAGATAATAGCCATGACCTTTTAAAGGAAGTAAAAATAATAATGCTGCGTCTCTCAAGAGCACGCTGTCCTCTTGTTATGCCTTCTAGGACCTTGATAACCCTTTAATTACTGTAAATGCAAGAATAACTTTCTTTTTGTAATGTAATATATATACCAACAAAAGGTCTGTAGAAATTCGCACTTTATTAGTTGACTTCAGTTGGAGGAAGAGCTTCATCCACCGGATAAGGTTTGAAGTATAACCACAAGCTCAGTGGTGGACAGGAGGGAGACCCGTTTCCTAGTCAGCTCCGGAGGAATAGGTCGCTTTCTGCCAGGTGCTGCTTTTTAGCCTTTGAGCGCTGCCTCAGTCTGGGTTCACCTGTTGGCCCGGGCCAGGTAGGTCTACTTGCTGGGAATTGAGATAGAAGGGGAGGGGAAGGCCCCATATATCAGGCCATTAAATCGGCCCTCTTCCATTCTACAAGTTACTGTACCTAAAGGTGAACTTACCCATTTACGCTGTATGAAGATAGTAATGGAACCAATTTAGCAACGTTTTTTATAATCCAAATACAAAGCTGTTAAAAAGATCTGGGACAAAGACAAACATCAGGTTATATCCTTGTTGAGGTTGAATATACATATGTCCAAAAATGTAGTTCAAAACTTTTTACCCTACCTATGATGCTTACAGTACCCACAGCTGATTTTACATGACCTTGAAACCCAATAATCCAATGAACTAGGCTTATCACTGTTCTCTTGAGTTTTTCCTTGGTGTTTATGCCCTAAAGATCAGCATCACCTTAATGGGATCTGGGTGTAGCGATGCACATTCCTCCACATGTAATGCTGCCACTATGCTTTGTAGGGAATAATTTCTAAAACTAGATATCCCCAGTTCTGTTAATTGCTGCATTTTTAATTGGGATATACAGTAATTAAAGATCACAGGCATTCTAAACTGATCATTTTCAGTAGCTGCTTGGTGGAGCTATATTCACAGGGAGCTTACTCCACATTCCTGTGAACAACTCCCCTGATGCAGTGCTAAACCTACCTGCTGCTGCTTCGACATGCCTACTTTGGGCGGGAAAACGCACCAATCTAAGGGGTGATGTTTGTTCCCAGATCATTTTGTAATGACAACACTTAGCAGCAGGGAATGCTGCCAGTTATTTTTAACAATGCATAGGGTGAGTTCTCTGTTCGCAGGAAAGTGGAAATAATCTATTCTATTTCACCATGAATTATAGATCTACCTGGCAGCTGACTGAAAATAGTGACCCGGAAGAAGGAGGGACGAGCCCTCTGAAATGCGTGTCAGTGTTTGGCATTCTTGAGGACTTTCCCACATGGCAATTTTAGGGTGTTTCTCTTCATGGACCGCACAGCTTGATTAGATCTTGGACAATGGTACAACAGCCTGAGTGAGGATCGGCAACTTTGGTACTGCCCCGGAACTTTTGGAGAGACGAAGAAACTTAAGTATACTTACCTGCTTATGTCTGCAGTGTCCAATTCTACGGCTTAGCTGTTTTGCTTAATACTAAACTTTTCTTTAGTTCGGGTTACCCCGACCCCTGGGACGAGGAGAGGTTGTACAGATGTGCCCGCTTCCATTAACTTAATCTGCTTTTGCTGCTATTTTCACACCCTGCATGCTGCTAACTACTCGGGGAAACCATTGCTAGTTTATTATTAGGGCCCTGGGGACACCCAGGTTGGTCTTTCTTTCCATTTTTTGTTGCCATTTTATGATTTTAGATTATTTATTAATAAAGTATCAGGGTTATTCAAAATTAGCACCATTTAAAAGAACTTTTATTGAATCTCCTGTATGTGTTTATCATCTGATTCTATCTGGAAGGTTTGTTGTACACCTCCTAAAAATTTGGTGTGTCCACCATAGTGGGGGACGTTCTTTCCCTGTACTATGTCAGTTTGTGTGCCTCCAGATTCTTCTGGAGTCTAATGGATTTACTTAGGCTTCCAGGTTTTTTTCCTGCCGCCAATGTTTCATATGTCTATTAGCACCAGCATGTATTATCATGCATGACCTTAATAGGGCTTAGATACTAATATTTCAATATTTTGGATAGTTTTCCTTTAATGGCTTATTCATCGTTTATAATGAAATGTATCTTTTAATATTTGAGTCTATTGAATCAAGGATTGTAACCAGAATATCCCATCGCATTGAGGATGACACACCTTTTGGGCTAATATTTCCTTAAAGGGGGCCACACACTTTCCTACCATATTGGGAATATTCTGATCCATTCAGACAGCATTGTACGGAAAAGTGTGCACACGATTTCCTGTGCAATGTCATTTGCTTGGGATCTGCGCAATGTTGTGCAATCAGAGTGCATGCAATTTGAAAATGTTGATTGCATGTGCTCCGATGAGCGCAGTGCACCTAGTGTGTGGTGCATTTGCTCTTGGTCTTTTTCCTTGGGATCTCTTTGTTTTCTGTCTCGTTCTTCTCTTTTCTTTGGGTTTTTTCTTTTTTATTCTTTTTTTCTTTTTGTCTGTGTTTTTTTTTTGTTCTCTGTGGTGTGACTATAGGAATATATCCCTTATAGTATATAAATATATTTATTCTTCATAGGAGATTGCATTGAGTTTTTAGGACTACCAATAAGGTGAGGGGTATATGATATTACATATAGGAAATCTGTACATTGTGTGTGTACTATCCACTATTACCATTTAAATGACCATCAATAAATAGAATACACTGACTTATATTAGGTACAACACAAAATATACAACAAATACATAAACTTACTTAGTAAGTTTATGTATTTAATTTAGTTTCAAGTCCAGTTGCTCTAATTGAATACAACAGATATTCCATGACCTTTAAATGAGACCTTCACAAGCATAAACTAACTTACTTACAGAGCTGAGATCCCTATTTCAACATGGAATGGTCAAAATGGCAGCTTAAACCACACTCCTGTATCTGCTCCATGTGAAAGGAAGTGTAATCCAAAAAAATTTTCTGTATGCTACACAGATGTGATGTGGTGTTGTAATGATATATCACCAAGGCTCCATATACCACCTCCAGCCTGCAGGTGGTGTCAGTGAGAATTAAGAGACAAGACATCCCTGCTCTCTCTGGCTAGGAGGAGAGAAAGTGAAAGTAGATGGTGGTGTGTGCTTTGGGGAGATACTGACTGCAACACAAGATCCTGTGTATAAGATCCTGTTACCACCTGTTGGGAGGACAGATTATTGGACAGACAAGTTACCTTATTGGATACAAACTCTGAGGCAACAGATAAGTGTACACCAACTTACACAGGACACAAAATATACAGGCCTGGTCAATATTCAAGGTGTTGCACCATAGACAGGGACATCCCTCATTACTGCATATGTTATGTGGGGAACCGCTTATGTCTGCTTTGTGCCAGACCACCAGTAACCACTGTGTGCCATGTTACCCATAATCCTTCCATAAAGCTGTGATCTGTACAATTGGTGGCTGCGGTGCTGGTAATACCATTATCTCCCTATTTTCTCTGTATATTTGTTCTCTGTATTAAGCTATGGAGGCTGCTACTGATATTATTGATTTAAATCCTCCTGTCCATGTACCTGCAGATGAAATGCCCCAATTATGCTCCGTAGCTCTACCAGGCCCAATTGACAAACCTATTTTTAAACCTGATCCATTTGATAGGGTAACTAGGGAGTGGACTGGTTGGCTAGAACAGTTTGAATTGGCAGCCACTATTAATGGTTGGGATGAGGTAGTAATCGCAGGCAGGTATACCAAGGATTACTGTAATACTGAAAAAAAAGCTGTTATCAGTTATTAAAAATTGCTATAAAGCAATTTTTTCAGTTAGATTCTGTAAAAGAGTTATAAAGGATAAATTCATTTCTTTAGTTAACCTGGGAAGAGAGATGTTTGTTTATACGTAGATTATAGGGCAATGCTATTATAATAACATGATGCTGTGAGGTACCTTCTGTTATAATATATGAGGTACCATCACCATTTGCCGTGGTGAATACTAATAAGTATTAACCTAGCCACTCTGTCCCGACCAAGCGCCCTATCTTAGGCGCATGCGTCCAATACAAAAGATAGGGCGCATGATCGGGACAGAGCGGCTGTCAGTGCAGAAGCGGCTTGCGAGTGGAGCGCCGGTAAGGTAAGTTCCGTGTCCCCTGAGCGTATTATTATTCACAGGGAGGTGGAATAAGCGTTCTTACCTCCCTGTGAATATAGAAACAGATGGAATAACCTTAAAAAAGGGATTTAGTGTTCCTTTAAGGAAGTAGTTTCTGCTTTCTGTATGTTTCAGGATATTTTTTTAATGTAAACACAATGTCACTTTCTGGCCTGGACAGTTTTCTCTCTACTTGATCTTGTCTTGCACTCCTGCATTAGGGTAAGGTCTGTGCTTTGCATCTGCTAGTTCTATAAATAGCAGCTGGTGCTCTAATAGTATTACGATGCATCTCAGCCAGTGTCCCCTCCCTAGACTGCCTGCCGCTGCAGCAGTGATCACAAGAGGTGCTTGACACTAACAAATTTCCTCCTCAATGGAAACTAGATCCATTTTCTGAATATGAGTAGGGAGGGTCCTGTGGTCGGGCCATTTCACATTCCCTGTAAATTGATTTAGCAATATAATATACATTTAGACATAATAAGCAAAAACACGTGAAATACAGCAAAAACAATATTTTATATAATGTTTGAGGGTAACGGACCTTTACTTAGTTTAGAAGGGTATTTATTATTGCTCTTCCCTGCAATTGGACACAGTAGTTCACTCCATTTAGGAGCCAATAATGTGAAGAAAATGATGTGAGGTCACAGTTACATAATAGATTTTATTGCAAAATGACATGCGGACAATGCTTATTATTGGATAATAAGGCATTCGCTGTATTTACCAAGATAGAATGTGTGTGTCACCACTACAATGTTCCTGGTGTAATCTAACACCTCTGCATTTCCAGTAAGTAAAAATACAACCACTGTATTTATACATATTCCCCCATGAACCACAGTATGGGGTAGATCCCACATCGTGATTCGGATTTGTGTTGGCGATCCTATCTAGATAGCGATTGTGCAAATTTATGGAACGCTATGGGAGCGGCCCCACTACTTTTGCTTCGCTCATGCATCACCATTTCTGGTACGCATGGCATACGCTCAGATAGGTTTCAATAACTAAAGTGCATGTGCATGAAGTGGGCTCGCATGGCATGTGCATCTTAGTGGGGCCTAGCCCTTAAAGTGTTTTTACTCTAAAAGTTAATTTACAATACATTATAAGGTCTAGGCCACACTAGCGTGATTCTCCCATGCTAACGTGTGTGAGAATCGCAGCACAGTTCATGTGAACGTGGGCCACCACATTGCATGAGCTGCGATCCGTTTTTAGAGTACACGTGATCACACATTTTTAATCGCACAATTACGTAGATCACAGCGAATTGTGCATGGACATTAAAGGGTACCTTAACTCTAAAAAAATCGAATTTTCAAAAATAGTATCTTTAGATACAGCAAGATTCCCCTCCCCACTGTCAGATTTTAATCTGACAGTAGATTCTGAGAAATCATCATTTTGATCACAGCATTTACAGGGAAAACCTCCAGAAGCAGGTCACTCCAGAACAAAAAT
The DNA here is from genome assembly GCA_019447015.1 of Hymenochirus boettgeri. Lineage (NCBI taxonomy): Eukaryota > Metazoa > Chordata > Amphibia > Anura > Pipidae > Hymenochirus > Hymenochirus boettgeri. The sequence goes on along the minus strand of CM033473.1, from coordinate 51,470,086 downwards.
TATAATATGTGACCCATCACCGACCTCTTTGCCTGCCTGCCAGCACACTTTCTGCAACATTTAAGAAAATCAGCAGAGGAAAGCCTGCAGGGTGGAGGGAGGGGGAGATGTGTAAGCGAGCAGTGTCCATGGTGAGGCTGTGCAGAACACATAAGTGTCGCAGACACAAGGCTGGGTACACACCAGCCATATTTTCGGCGACCGACCGATTCATGGCACTTTCGGACGATCGGCCTAAAATATCGGCTGGTGTGGGCCAGGCAGCCACGACTGACATCGATCATTCGTTCGGGGTTCGGACGAACGAACGATCGGGCATGTCAAAAATTCCAATCGATCATTCGCAAATTCGACCGTGGCCGTATTTGCCGCGACCGACTGATATTGCAACGCTGCCAAACCACAACCAATAGACTATATAAATGCTGAAATGTTTTCACTTCTAAAATAATGAGTTTGGGTCTGTTGCAATAAAGGGTGCAACAGTTTTCCCGTGCTAATAACCACTGCAACCAATCAGAATGTATCTAACTGTAGTGACCGAGTTAAAAGGTGCATCTGATTGGTTGCTGCAAATGAATAGCATGGGCAAACTTTTGCACCTCTTACTGCTCAGCCCCTGTTTTAAATAAATAAAAGTTAGCTTTAAAAACCTAGGGGCTCATTACCCAGAGCCGCTATCACACTGGGCAAATCTCCCTTCCGCGATTCAATATCGCGTTAGCGCACGTGGGTAAATCCCAGAATGTGATTAAAATAGCCAGAGCTGAATGTGTGGGTGTCTTTTGCGTAACCTGCACATCTGGTGCTAATAGGGAGTTAAAGTTGTGCTAACTCCATATTATTGCCCACCGGGTAAATGAGCCGGCCTTTACAGGTAATTAATATGAGAGCTCTACTTTTAACATCATTTAACATCTACTATTTAACATCAGCCCTTTCAGGATTTCCCACACATGCCAATCCGGTATTGATGTTACTGCAAGGGAGATTTACCCAGAGCCATAAAAACAGAGAGGGATTAAAAAGGGGAAGAGATTGACAGCCTCCCCTGTAATGATAAATCCGACCCTGGCCATGAAAATAGTAATTATAATACTATTAAATGAAGGCTAATATGCAAGTGACCCTGTAAATGATGGAGATGGTCCAAAAGAGTCCAATCGGGATCTGCCAGGGTTCAGACGTGTTGTTTTAAAGGGGAAGTGTATTTACTTTTTACATGCTTTTCTTATTCCATAAACCATAATCGCCCATTCAGGGATTTATCTGTTGATAAATAATAAATGTGCCTGACTTCCTGTACACAGGAGCACATCATAGTGTCTGTTACTTCAGTTCCCTGATGTATCCACTGGGAATCAGTTGCTTAGTGGTGATCTGAACATGTCTTAATGCCCAGGAGCCAATGATGTAGAAATGACTGGGAAGAAGGCCTAAATGGCAGATCACTACAGATAACAGCAGGGCATAGCAAAGGGAGTAAAATGAATTCCATTTTTAAACATGAAGAGAACATATAGAATTACTGCGGTATTTGTTTATAAATAATTCAGTAAAAAACAATGATACGTCTCCTTTAAGCCCAATAACCATGCATGCACTCTACACATCAGATAAGGATGGACTGTAGCTGTTTAACCTTAACCCAACCTGGGAGAATTAATGGTTAAACACAAGTGACTAACAAATGTGCTTGGGAAATAACAGCTCTTCAGATAGAGACATTGATGCCCTTGTGTGGGACGTGCCCCTTTGGATCCATTTGGATGTGACTGCTGGTTTAGTGGGTACAGCCCTTTGGCTGTTTGATTGGTTGTCCACATGATCAATGATTCAGGGGAATACCCCTGACTACCTATGGAATTACTCACCCCTACATCAGTGTAACAAGTATTTAGGTTGGAAAACAGACACACGCCCATCAAGTCCAACCTTTTCTCCCTCCTTTTTAACCCTACCTAACAGTTGATCCAGAGAAGGCAAAAGACCCACTAAAAAAAAAGGGGGTGGGTGGGGGAATTCCTTCCTGACTCCAATGGCAATCAGAAAGTATCCCGTACCAACCAGAACTACATTATGTATTACTACCAGTAATCTCCATATTATATAGTATCCCTGTACCAACCAGAAACTACAGTATATGTATTAATACCAGTAACTCAATATTATATAGTATCCCTGTACCACCGAACTACAGTATATGTATTAATACCAGTAATTCTCAATATTATGTAGTATCCCTGTACTAACCAGATCTACAGTATATTATTAATATACCAGTAATTCTCAATATTATATAGTATCCCTGTACCAACCAGAACTGCAGTATATGTATTAATACCAGTAATTCTCAATATTATATAGTATCCCTGTACCAACCAGAAATACGTATATGTATTAATACCAGTAATTCTCAATATTATAGTTCCCTGTACCAACCAAAACCACAATATATGTATTAATACCAGTAATTCTCAATATTATATATAATCCCTGTATCAACCAGAACTACAGTATAGGTATTAATAAAAGTAATTCTCAATATTATATAGTATCCCTGTACCAACCAGAACTACAGTATATGTATTAATACCAGTAATTCTCAATATTATATAGGATCCCTGTACCAACCAGAACTACAGTATATGTATTAATACCAGTAATTCTCAATATTATGTATATCCCTGTACTAACCAGATCTACAGTATATGTATTAATACCAGTAATTCTCAATATTATATAGTATCCCTCTACCAACCAGAACTGCAGTATATGTATTAATACCAGTAATTCTCAATATTATATAGTATCCCTGTACCAACCAGAAATACAGTATATGTATTAATACCAGTAATTCTCAATATTATATAGTATCCCTGTACCAACCAAAACCACAATATATGTATTAATACCAGTAATTCTCAATATTATATATAATCCCTTATCAACCAAAACTACAGTATAGGTATTAATACCAGTAATTCTCAATATTTATATAGTATCCCTGTACCAACCAGAACGACAGTATATGTATTAATACCAGTAATTCTCAATATTATATAGGATCCCTGTACCAACCAGAACTACAGTATATGTATTAATACCAGTAATTCTCAATATTTATAGTAACCCCTGTACCAACCAGCCTCAGTATATGTATTAACACCAGTAATCTCAATATTATTAGTACCCTGTACCAACCATCTACAGTAATATTAATACCAGTAATTCTCAATATTTTTTATCCAGGCCATGCTTGTGAAGTTTCTCATTCATCCAGGTCATGGTATATCTGTTGTATTCATCTAGATCAACTGGACTTGAAGTTTAGTTCATGAAGACGTCGCTAGTCATCCGACTGGCTTCTCTATTCAGAATAGAGTGGTGGGATTCGACACCAATGTCTGCCATGTACAATGCTGTTTTGACACCTTACTCTTGGCGTTCCTATAACACCTCTTAGCCACTATCCAATCACGCCCTTAACACTTGGCTGTGATATGCTAATTGTGATTTTCCAGGGCACATAATTGCCACAGATTCTTGTACAAGTCATTCTGATGAGAAAGCCAGTCGGATGACTAGCGAAACGTCTTCATGAACTAAACTTCAGTTGATCTAATTGAATACAACAGGCCACTTTTAAAGCTATTCAATGAACTTGCCATTACCATATCTCTGGAAGACAGTTCCATAGTTTCACCATTCTCACTGTAAAGAAACCTTTCCTAACCTGAAGATGAAACTTCTGTTCTTCCAATCTTGTGGGATGTCCACGTGTCCTCTGATAAACCTATTAGTGAGCAATGCACCAGACAGTTTATTGTATGGCCCTTAATATATTTTTGTGATCAATCCCCTGCAAACATTGCTTCTCCAATGTACACGCCCTAACTTGTCTAATCTGCCTGCATAGTCAAGCCCCTCCATTCCCTTTATTATTTTAGTTGCCCTCTGAACTGCTTCCATTCCAAGATGTCCATTTTGTATATGGGATTCCAAAACTGCACCACATATTTCAAATTAGGCTTTACCAGTGCCTTGTAAAGGGAGAAAAATGTTTTTCTCTCTCTCTTGAATCTATATCCCTCTTTATAGAAGACAATATCTTGCTAGCTCTAGCCATTGCTGACTGGCTTAGTCTGTTTATCCATTAGAACCCCCAAATCTTTTTCCATTTGAGATTCACTTAACACTCGATTTATTTATGGTGTAGGTGGCAACAGGATTGCTAAACCCAAATGCATCACCTTACATTTATCAACATTGAATCTCATCTGCCATTCTGCTGCCCATTTGATAATCTATCTAGGTCAACTTGCAACAATTTCACATCATTTGAAGTTTCCAAAGCTCTGCATAGTTTAGTGTCATCAGCACTGTGACCTTGCTCTCAATTTCCCTTTGTAAGTAATTTATAAACAGATTAAAAAGAAGTATCCCCAGTACGGAACCCTAGGCACTCCACTTAGAACCCACATAGATGTAGCTCCATTGACCACCACTCTCTGGGCCCTATTTATAAAGATCGGTATCGTTATCGTAAAATACCGATTGTTATCTTAAAATAACGACCGGGTTTTTACCGATAACGCCGTTATTTACCGATAACGACCGTTATTTACCGATAACGACCGTTATTTAACGATATCGGTAAATAACGGTCGTTATCGGTAAATAACGACCGGTATTTACCGATAATGACCAGTATTTAACGATATCGGTAAATACCGGTCGTTATCGGTAAATAACGGTCGTTATCGGTAAAAACCCGGTCGTTATTTTACGATAACGATCGGTTATTTTACGATAACGATACCGATCTTTTATAAATAGGGCCCTCTGTTTGCCATCGAATAACCAATATCCATGTACAAATGTTTTTTTCTGGCCAACACACCTCATTTATACATTAGTCGCCTATGTGGCACAGTATCAAAAGCTTAGCAAAAGATAAGATCAGTTCTGGAGGCAAAGTCAAGTATATGATCCCGTAACAAAGTTTCCAGCACCTTCCCTACCACTGATATTAGGCTTACAGGTCTATAGTTACCAGGCTGTGAACGACTACCGTATATACTCGAGTATAAACCGAGTTTTTCAGGCTGTAAAATCAGCCTGAAAAATTGAACTCGGTTTATACTCGAGTCACTACTTACTTTAACACCCGGCAGCCGCACGATCATTCCCTGTAATGGCGGCGCCGGCCGACGTCACTCCGCCCCGCCAATTAGTGACGTCAGCCGGCGCGCCAGTACAGGGAATGAGCGCGCGGCTGCCGAATGCTTACCTGACCGCAGCTGCCAGAATGCTGATCTCAATGCTGGCACACAGGCACAAGTCCCAACAGGAAGCCCCAAGTTACTGGATGGAGGAGAGCCCACAGGTACAAACTGAACTGGGTGGGAGGGTGAGGGTGGCATTCAAGATGTTTGGAAACTACAACTCCCAGCATGCTTTATTAGCTGGGAGTTTAGTTTCCAAACATCTTGAATGCCAAGTTTCTACCCTTGGTTTATACTCGAGTCAACAACTTTTTATAGATTTTTTTGGTGAAATTGGGTACCTCGGTTTTACTCGGTCGGTTTATACTCGAGTATATAGGTACCTTTTTTGAATATTGGTGTTACTTTGGCTTTTTTCCAGTCCAGCGGCACATCACCGGACAAAAGTGAAAAGGTACACAATTTAAAAGTTTTGCCGCAGTTTGACACACTTTGTTGTTTCATAACTCTAATTGTGGCCATAGATGCAACCAGATCGTACGATTGGATTGTAGCGTCTATGGTCACCATAAGTCAAAGCAGGGGCATAACTTCCAGGAGAAGGGGAGGGACATCTTATTTTTCCTGACAGATACAGCCTTCCCCCCCAGAGAGAAAAGACCATTATAGTTTCACTGGGGGCCCAGTTATTCCTAGTTATGCCACAGGTTCCCAGGAGACAGAGTCTGTGTACATTGCTTCATTCTCAGCTTTGATGACATCATCAAGTTACAGATGACTGGCTGTTTTAAGTACAGTTTTTTTTAAAGTTTAAACATTTCAGCTGAGAATCAGAATGAAAAAAGGGAAAGTATCAATAAGTAAGTTTTTAAGGGGTGAGTGTGATCCACACGTGTCATTAAAGGGAGTTTAAAAGTGATGTCCAAGCTATTGTTCTAGTGATTCCATGGGTAACAAACATGCGCATGTTTTGGATTGTCATTCACTGGAACAAGACATCAGTGCAAAACGTGTCTAATTCTGTTCCCATGCGGTCCCTTCTTCAGACAAAACATGTTGTCTGAAGAAGGGACCGCATGTGATCCCGAAACGTCACAATAATTTGGTGGTTTTGCACCGAAGACTGGTGTGCCCGGTGATTATCTATATTGCATATATGGACTGTTGGCTACAGTAACTGGAGCACCCAGCATGTAAACAACTGGCAGTTTTTTACTGCATATACTGGTTGAGGAGTGCAGGGTCCGACCCTACACAGTAATTCTGTTCCCTGTAACCCTGTTCCCAAAGAGGTAAACCTCTTGCAATGGATATTTGGGTTCCAAGGGACTGTATCACTATGAACCCTCAACTAAACTGATGACTATTGGCTGAGGTTGGATGTTTGGGCAGCATGACACAGATATACAGTTAGCGTAACCTAGTTTTGTTGTCTGTATCTCCAATTCTGATTTCGTTTTGGCTCTGAGCATTTTTTGTTCAGATCATGAATGAGCTTTGGGCAGGAATGAGATGAAAGGAGGAACAAACTCTCAAGTCCTCATTTGGCCCCTATATTCTAACACTGCCCATCAGTCACAATTCATGCAAGTTGTCTAAAACGAGAAGAAAAAATTGAAAGGAAACAGAACATTAAAAGCTCATTAAATTCACCGAAAGGGCAGCTTGGACTCATCGATCAGACAACAATGTCACAAATTATCCAGTAAAGATACTTTGCAGAAGGTTGGGAAACGTTAGTAGAATCCAAATGCATTAAACAGGCCAAATAAATCAATCAGACAAAGTAAAAGGTTTTTAAAGTTTAATAACGCAGGGTCCCTCATAGCAGGTTGGACAAACCGGCCATCAGAAGGGGCGCTAAAAAAACAAAGGAAAGCTCATGGAATACTTCTAACGGATTGGAATAACTGCTTCATTGCTAAAATACAGTAGCTGTGTTCAGAGGGGGAAGTATGTGAAATGTTTTGTTTGGATGGGACATTAAGGTCTAAAATATTTTATGTTGCCAATTAAAAAAGCTCCACTTGTGATTTAGAACTTTAAAACTTTTTATGGTTTTACATCCTGTGAATTTCTGCTTTAAATGTGTATTACTGCAACTGGGGGTTGGAATGTTGTCTGGGAGAGATTGAAAAACACAAAGGGAGAAAAAGCAACTTAACTAAAACTAATGTTTGAATTTGTAGCACAAATTCATAGTTGGCTACAGTCTCTGATTTTGCAGGACAGTCCAACACAGGGCCAGCTCTCCTTTAGGGTTATTCAATAAAAGTTCTTATCGTTTAAAATAGTACTAATTTTGCCCCAACCAATCAGATCTTATTTAACATCTAAAAGCTAATATCTGATTGGTAAGGGCAAAATTAGCACCATTTTTAATGATTTAACTTTTATTGAATAACCCTGCTTGTGTCTTACGAAATGTTGTAGAATGAGCATCAAAACCTTTCAACTTGGGTAAAAATAGCTTTCAACAGGTCACATTTAGCAAACTGACAGTGGAATATGTGATGTCACAAAGTAGAAGGCCGTCATAGATATTAAATAAATAGCAGACAGGGATACAGTGTTTTTTTAAAATTCTTCTTCATTTCTCGGAGACCCCTGCTACATATGTGATGTCTTGAAAGAACATGGTCATCCCATATATAGCAGGGGTCTCCGAGAAATTAAGAAGAATTTAAAAAAAAACACTGTATCCCTGTCTGCTTTAAACCGAACAACACACTGAGGCAGCAATTGGTACATCCGAAAGACCCAATACCGAAACACAAGAAAAGCAACATCATATATGCAGTGCAGTGCAGTGAAGAATGCTCTGATTTGTATTCGCCTCCCATATTGGCATCTTCCTGTGAGTGAACATTCTTGGTCTTTTACCGGCCTATCCACGTTAACTAACCGTTTGTGGCAATATCAGATAGGTCATACCATGCCCCTGAATGTAAGATCGACACTTTTATTACTGTCTATTCCGTAAAGATCTGTATATTATTTGAAATTTTGAGGGAGATTCAATAAAAGTTCTTAATGGTAAAAATGGTTCTAATTTTGCCCCAACCAATCAGACAATCCGATTGATTGGGGTAAAATTATAACAATAAGAACTTTTATTGATTCCCCCTGTATATTTGTATAAAATGATTTATTACTAGTTGTGTCTTATATATACTAGCAGTTGTACCAGCGTTGCCCGTTACCATGTGGATAGAATTGTTTGTGTTCAGTGTGTTTGGCTCGATGGAAGAGACGATAAAAAGAAGTGCACAGTTGGTATGTACATCATGTATGTAATATTTGTGTGAAGGTGACATGCTTGAGGGACGTATAGCACATATGTTTTATACAATCTTTATATCAACGTTATCAGTTTATCCACTTGGAGCGTAAATAACCCAATGTTGAGGTGAACACTGAACATGCTATATGGAATTTGCCATGGGTAAAACATGTTGCACTGAAACACCGCAGCACTTAAGTGAGAACGGTGTCCTGCGTTGTGTTTTTTATTACACTGCTCTATTTTTTTGCACATTAGTTAGCAGTATGTTCCTTGTTTGCACTTATCCTTGCACACAGGACCACTTTATATTGACTATTAGATCCCAACAATAAAGTTACTTCTCTGGTCCAAATTGAAAGTGCCATGATGTCTTTTGTTCTTTTAGTTGTAAACTGTCTGTGAGTTGTGACATGTGGGCAGTGTGTTTCTGGTGATTAAGTTAAGGTAATGCAGGTAACTTCCATGTATTCCTTAACCCCCAACCTCCCCAAATGGGTAGGTGAATGGGGGCATGTTCTGTGATGTTGCGGTGGCATGACATTCTAGGGGGTGGATGGTCTGCGGCTGTGCTGTGATGTTTGTGGTCCAGGAGTGGTGGACGTTTACATTTGGTGTTGTGCAGCCGTGACCCCATATCTGGTGGTCTTGACCGGTTGGGGTATGGACGTGACTGTGTTTTGGGGGTGTGGGCATGTCCTAAAATTTATGATGTTTGGTGATTTGTGCCGTGAATTTAGGAGCTGGTCATGATGTCTTGTGTCGTTTTTTCATTGCTACAGCACATTCCAGAGGCTCTGCTTTAATTTTCTTAGCATGACAATAACCGCAAATAAACGCAAATGTGATTCATATCACCAATGGTACATAGTATTTTCAGGGTTAATATTTGAAACCTTCCAGAAATGAATGACAAATTGTGATTAGACCTTGAGTATAGGGAAGATGGCTCTATTCCTTCTGCTGTAGGAGCTAGATGTGACACTGTTTTTCTGTGTCTGCAGCTCTCTGAGTTGCTGTAGCCGTACATCCATCTGTGTTGTGTCACTGAAGTACGTGACGTGCCCACTGCTGCCCCATTTATTCAATAATAATTCCCATTTCATAATATCTGGCCGGATGACATTGTAAGTTTAGTCTCACTGAAAGTCAGTAAATTCGGGAGCCCGCACAAATAAAAAAAAGCATATAAGTCACTATACACTAAGGCCAGATGGGCCCTCAGCTCTGGGCCCATAGCAGGCTATGGTTGCTATGGCGATCACTACGCCACTGTCTGGAAGGTTTATTCTTGACACAAAGTTGACACAACACACAGTGTAAAATGGAGATCCTGGAGCCATTTGATAAATATTGGTTCCATTATTATAAAAGTGGTGACGTAATAAGCACAAGTTTAAATCCTGACATACATGGACTCAATTGTCCATTGAATCGATCGAAATATCAACCTTTTATAGATTATAGCGCGACCGTTGTAAAGCTCGCTATGGCTGGCTCAATATTGCAAAATTGTCGGAAGGAGAGTGTGTATGGCGAGCTAAGCTTGTAAAAGTCTAAATCCGATTGGTGCTTAGCATAATAGCACTGGAAACTCTTTTTCATTAGCCCCAGTTATTATATTGTAACTAACTATACAGTATATTATTATATATATATATCTTATTAATTAAAATGGTACATATTGAAATAGTTGTTAAAACTAAAAAAAATGAAATGTTGAAATATTATTAATAATTTGGTTAAAATGAGCACAAGAATTTACTTAGACTTTTCTGTGGTTTTGTAATGTTTTTACCAGCTTTATTCTTACATAATATATTTTTAAAGATAAATTAAAAACAAAAAGCTGATCCGTAAACAATTACCATCCTTAATGATGTAATAAATTACCTGCTTTGTACCGCAAGGTATCCTGACTAGAGATGGGTAAAATTCTGAAGTTCGGTTCCTTTTCGAACTTCCGAACTTCAATAAATTTTGGAAGTTTGGTAGTTTGGAAGTTTAAAACAAACCCATTAATGTCAATGGGAGTAATAGTTTGAGAAGTTTGGATAAATTACAGATAAAATAGCAGATAACTTACTGAAATGGCACCTGTTTAAACACGATCCACGATCGGGCAGTCTCGGTTTTCGCATGCTACATTCAATGGCCAATTTGAGGGTTACTGAACGGTACATTCGAGGTTACCGAACAATACATTCGAAGGTTACCGAAAATCAAAGGCTACATTCGAGGTTACCGAAATCGAAAGTTACATTCGAGGATTTCTGAATCGAAAAAGACATTCGAGGGTTACCATTTGAAAATTTAATATATTTTCGTAATTATCGAAAATATGTCCTGAGTTTGAAAACCATCACTAATACTGACCCACCAAGATACCAGGTAATACCCGTGACCTCGGATGATATGTATCCAATTAAAAGTGGGACTATTTTGAACTAATTTATCTTAATTAATAATATTTTTATTTAATATTTAGAAAAATACTTTATATGTGCCCTCCTATAGATCAGGTACCCACACCCTAGTAGGTATTGTAAATCACTCAGGAGGGAAATCCAATTCTTTTTGTTATGCCCTTGAAAGAATGTTGACATATCTCCATTTGATAATTGCTGTAAGCGATATTAAACTGGTATTTTAGCTCACAGGATGGGAGCATGTTGGTGCTGCAATTCTTACATGTGGGGGGCCCAGGTCCAAATTCTGCAACCCTAATGCTGGCCGTACACTTACACCATACACACTAAGATGTTTAAAAGATATGTTTGATCGTCTAAGTAACCAGTGGTTTTACTCCAACATTCCTGCAACGTTTTTCCTCTCCGCACACATTAAAGTCTATGCGTAATACCGATACAGAATACAGATAACCGGGAACACTTTCACTAATTCCTAAGCTGAAGAAAGCACACTTCTCCTTTGTGTCCTGCATGCGTCTCTGATCTAGCTAAAACTGTAGGTACAGTTCAAAAAATATAGAAGAACAGTAATTTGTCCTTTCAAGCCAAATTACTAAATAAACAATTTGGTAAAAGAGGCTCATGGCACAATATAAGTAAATATGTTTTAGGGTAATGGAGTTCTTAACACTAACTGCAGTTTGCTTTTGGACTGGTTTTCCTAACTGGCATTCAAGCTATTGACTAATCATATGATCTGAAAGCAAAAATGTGGGTAGAGTTAAATGTGCTGCTTGATGTTTCTCCTTTTCTCCTGGGACTGGTTGTCTCTATCAGGGAATGATTTTTGAATGATGTTTTATTTGACACTACCTGGGTGCAACAAAGTACTGCTGTGTGGTGGGATCTTGGCCACTAGATGGCACTGGGTAATGGAGAGGAGTGCTTTTCCACCCTCCAAATAAAAAACAGTTTAAAGCTAAATCACCCCCAAACACAACCTGCAATACATTCATTGCTCTGCAAGATGAATTAATAAGATTCTATCCAGGAAATGTTCTCTATCTCTCTCACAGTCTCACGCGTATTCCAGGTAGCAGCAGATGATGTCACTGCTGCATCATCTACCTTTATTAACTTATGAGGTTGTAGGTTCAGTTAGTGTTTAAAGGAGAACTAAACTAAAATTTCAAAACCTAATGTGAAAGTTTTTCTCCCAGAACAAATATACATTGTTAGATGCTTCTCTGGTACATTGCATTTAGTAACTGTGAGAAATAGATTCTGTAAATAAGAAGGCTTCCATGTTGTTGCCAGTACAACCCACAGCCCATGAAGTCATGAACCACACCCCCTGACCCCAGTATTCACTGTCTCTATGCACAAGTGTTTTGATACAGATGTCTCCACACCAATATTGAATCTCTGATAAGACTTTGAAAGCTGCTTTTACCCTGCAACTTATTTACCAGTCAGTGTGAGTGCTAGAAAATAAACTGCAGGGTACAACAGCTTTCAAAGTCTTATCAGGGATATCATATTCCATTTTTTTATTATCTTTTTCCTAGCAAAGATAAAGCTTCCAAATGTAGCTGTAGCTGCGCACCGGGTAAGGCACCTGTTTTTAAAAATCACAGTTCAGAACATCACAAGTTCAATACCCCAATATACCTTTTTTTGTTCTATTATTATTCCTGCAAAGATAAACTCTTCTAATTGACCCAACTTCAGCATTGTTCAGTGGTGGCTCACCTTGTAGACACCAGGTTTAGACACATGCAGGGTTATTCAATAAATGTTCTTATCGTTTAAAATGGTGCTAATTTTGCCCCAACCAATCAGATCTTATTTAACATTTGTAAGCTTACATCTGACTGGTTGGGCAAAATTAGCACCATTTTAAATGATAAGAACTTTTATTGAATACCCTGATGCAGTTCAGAAGATCACAAGTTCAATACCAAAGCTTCTAAATGTTCCTGGCTGCAGCTTATTCATTGGTGGCTCACCTGTAAGACACCAGGTTTAGACACATACAGTTGAGAAGGTCATGAGTTTGATTCCCCCAATGTATCCTTATTTTTGTTTCCATTATGTTCCTAGTACAATATTCTACATGTACCAATAGTTTATATAGTGTCTCTCTTAGCCTAGAGGTAAGACTCTGCTTTAGCAAGACAGAGTAAATGTACAAGTTGCAGATTCTATTCCCCACACTTTTATTTTTCTGTATTTATTATTTATTATTATTTATTCTGTTTCTTACATCCATGAATCTATGAAATACACTGCAAGAGATTACTTTCCTTTTTGTATGAAAAGTAAATGATTATATCATTGTTAGGACAGGAGCCTTGAATTGTTTTGAAAAAAAACCTGAAATCCCTGTTCTGTGTCATGGAGAGGGAGGATCTCTGTGCTATAATTGATGGTTGTCAGCTTCTAGGAAGCAAGGCTGCAACTTCCTTGTTTTGATCTGTTGAGCTCTATGGAGCATGGTGCCTGTACGCAAACACTTAGCTGGGGGTTTACCCAGCTAAGGTGGATTGTGGGAGCTGACCCCTAGTACTCACGTTATTTTCATAAATCACCCAATGGCCACAAGCAAAGGGAGAGGTGAGACACAGCTTTTCGTATGTTTGTGAATGTGCTCTGTCTATTGGGACAATGTTTGTCTGGAGACTTTAGTTCCCCTTTAATCATATACCATCCAAAATTTTACAGTCCTTCTCTCTTGTGGCTGTCTCTGCCCAGCCTGCTGTTTGTCAGAAGCTGCAAACAGGGGCCAACCGGCATCTAGCAGACATATGTGATGGCTGAGAGGCAGCCAATCACAGACACTGCTGCTGGCAATGCAAGTCCGGGTGTGTGTTAAGCAATGTATGTTTCTGCTGCTTTTTTTTTACTAATCTAACTTGGGCGGTTGGGGTAGCAGTAGTAATACATTTATAGCTAGAGGGTAAGGCAGCCCATGGAGGGATCCAGAAAGACAAGGAGGAGGTGGAAACCTTTTTTAAGAAAGACAGCTCCTACTTTTCATTTCCTTGACTTTGAACAATCACTGCAGGAGAACCATGGAGCAGAGATGTAAGGTAGGATTTTTTAACACTTCAGAGTGGGACCAGTAGTGGGTTAAATTTTAGTTTGGGGTGGACATGCCCTTTAATGTGTCCCTTTTTCAGTTGTTTAACAGATTGATGGTAAGTCCATGTTTGAATATAAGTGACCAGATATGTATCTTTATAAAATAAACTGACCCATGTTCTAATGAGCTAGATTACTGCTACATACTCATTATCCTGTCAGGATAACACACTCAGGCTTTTGATCCACATCACCAGTAATGAATAGTTCTGGACTGATACGTCTATAGAAAGGGCACAGAGAAAGGAAAAGATTCTCAGATTCCCAATAGATAAACTAAATCAGTTATCTGTCTGACTTGCTTTCTATTATAGAATAATAATAATATAGGATATACAATGTTTTTTATATGTATGAAATCCCTAGAAGGGAGGGAAGGGCTAAATATAGATCCAATACTATTCTCAATGCACTAGTACAGAGTGTGCAATACCATTCCTCCATTTCCACAATAAGGTCGGGCCATAGATTACAGATTTATGCTTGTTCCTTGCTATCGCCTCCACATGTCCCTGCCTCCCAACAATGTTGAACACAGTTGAAAGGGCCATAGTTATAAAGGTGCTTTTTAGCGATATCGCGCTATAACGATCGTTAATTTACGTTCTTATCGAATATTAACGTTACAATCATAAATTGCCTATAGTGATAAAGTGATCGTAGATTTACAATCTCAATAGAATACCATTGCAGTAGTTTATGTTAATTGATGAAAGTTTGTCGTAAATGTATGACCGCGGCCGTACAAGTTTCTTACTCTCTCCCTGAATATTGTTAACTGAGCACGATTGTTTAGAATCCCTTAGAAAGCAAGGAATATATTGTTTTAATATGCGGTTAAAGGGCATGTCCACCCCCAGCAGTAAAATGTATACTCACCTTCCCCACAACCCATACCCAAAGTAATTTTTACTTACCTCCTTGAAGCTCCGTTTACTGTTTACTGTTTATGAATGAATATGAAACAAAATCTGCCTCAGATCATTGTCCGTCTCTAGATTAATTTATGGCAGTTTCTGAAACTCAGTCATGGATGAATTAACATGAACTTTGCTAGATTTGCACTATTACTTTTCGTTACAGAAAGTCGCATTGAGAGATCTTTCTATCAGTTTATTGTCATCCCTTTATATTCTAATAGTTTCATTCTAATTGCAGTTCCTGGGGTAATTCTTAGCCTTTAAGATAGGTACACACAATACAATAATTCGGCCTGACCAATCAACAATTCAGTGTTTCGGTCGGTCGGGTCAAATTATTGTATGGCGACTTTTTGCATCCATGACTGATCGCCAACAGTTCGTTCGTCCAAATCAGATGAAAGAACGATCGGACAGGTTGGAAAATCATAACCAATCGTGTGGTCCTCTATGGACCACACGATTGGTCATGCCTAACTGTTGGACGTAGCTACTTTTGCTGCAACCAAGAGTCCTTCCTCCTGGCTGACCGGTTGAAAGCCTCAAACAGTCGGTCAGGACTCAGGAGGAAAGATTCTTTAGTGTGTACCCAGTTTAGACCAATCCTCCCCACAAACACATTTATTTAGGAACCCTTGTCACCTGCTGTAAACATCACACCTTGTAAAAGTCACACTGGTAGCTCTTGTGCTGTCAGTTTAAATTAGGCTTGGGAATGATAATATGTTTTAACCCCTGTTTTATTTCAATGGTATAGTATTGCAATGAAATGGTAGATTTGCAAAATGAACAATACCAACCCGTATCCGATTTCTATGGCGTTTAAAGACTTGTGTTGGCTATGTTCTCATTTGGCACCAGCCCCATAAACTCGTGTGACATCAACAACGCTAAAAATTTAGTGTTGTTCTGCCAAAAGTGACCACTCAAAAAAATACCTAGGAACCACAAACAAACCCCTGCTGCACTCCCTTACTAACATTCACACACACAGAGGATACGGCTCTGGAATAGGTTTCAGTTATTGCCATGACATCACTATTCCCCAAACCGCAGACTTTGTGAGGTGGCAAGCTTGTAAAGAGTTCATAGGGGCGGGCAATGGAGTAACAGTGGGGAGAAGGGAATTGGAAGGAATATCTCCTACTTGGTGTTCAGGGAACAGGTAAGTATTATGGTCTGGGGCAGGGGCGTGTTTAGGGGGGAATCCTGGTGCATGGAATCCCCGCTTTCTGTCTGTCTCAGTGCTGTCTGCTGTTCCACCTGTCCTGGTGTCCATAGACTGTTACATAGACTGTTACATATATTGTTACATAGATTGTTACATAGACTTACATAGACTGTTACATAGATTGTTACATAGACTGTTATATAGACTGTTACATTGTCAATTGAGCTGTGAGGGAGAAGCAGCATTTGTATGTTTCAAAGATGTATCCAGTCTGTCCTGTGATTGACAAGCAGCATAGAGATCTGTATCAATATTAACCCTGCAGCTGCCTGATGTGATTGCTGAGACTGGGTTATATACATTACTTACTGTACCAACTACACTGTGATGGAGCTTAGTAGCAGGAATAGGACATTAGGAAATCCTGGAGGTGGTTGTATAGCTGACTGCCAACATTACATATTATATATATATATATATATATATATATATATATATATATTATATATATATCATATATATATATATTATATACACATCTACATACACAGGAATGATTGTTCCATAATATATTCTTTATAAAGGATGATTGTTCAGTTGTTCATTGTGCCCATACATGTCCAATGTTATCAGCTTCTACTGCAAATTCTGCCAGATCCACCGTCAGTGTCACAGGTCTGACTAATGGTAAAGTAGTGTAAACGAGGATTTATCAGTAAAAACAGAACGTTAGGCTGGGTACACTCGACAAATTTTCTGTCCTGACCTTTCGCCGCTATAAAAGTGGTCGGCCACACAAATGTCTCCTATGGACCACAGCAATCACTGCCACTCCGAAATCACCTCAGATTTTTTCGGCTCGACCGACCAATAAACGAAATACCTGTTGTTTGTGTGTACCCAGCCTTAGTAAGTATATACTTTATAACAAAGAAAAGGGAAATGTGTATTGGCCAACTGTGATGATAATCATGGCATTAGAGAATATATATATTCTCTATATAATAGCACACTGGGTGTATTTGGTCATAACCTCCTTCTGGGCTTGTTCAGTGGTACACCCATTAGAATCCCCACCTTGGAATCCTGCGCTTGCCACTGTGGGGTTTGGAGGTGTAGTTTAGATTTTAATTAATTTTATTTGGGGATCTAACTAATACATTATGAAACTCTCACTATACAAATAATATACAATGCCCGTTTTAGACTGGACCCCGGCTAATGGCATCTGTGCCACAGAAATAGGCGCTTCTGGTGCGCAGAGTGTATATCTCTCTAAATATATCGCCCAAATAAGATTCTGTATATGGTAAGTCATTCTGAATATTAAGGCGCGTTTTCCTAACAACCAGACATCTGTTCCCATAGCAATGTATGTGTAGCCTGTAATAGAAAAAAAATCTCCAGTTCAGTTGCTACAAATATTATCATGATTTAGGACAAAAATATGTTTCTCAAAATTTCTTAAAAACCCACAGAGTATTCAATGTCTGATAACATAGTTAGAAATGCACTGAATGGATAAAATGATACAATGGTGGTGATTTGTAATTTAAAGGAGGAACCTGTCAGTTTCCCTGACTTATATGTAAAAAACTGGTTTAAATCAGTATTATATTTATATATATATTATATATATATATATATATTATATAATATATATATATATATAATATATATATTATATATATATACTATATACAACAATCCATATGGTGATACTTGCACCCAGTCTTGTCTTGCTTCTTTTTCCTTTTATATTCAGGGTGCTTCAAAGAACACAGATGCCCCAATCTGTTACTTTAGACAATGCAAAAAAGTTCAGAGCACTCCTTCCAATTAACATATGAACTTTATTAATAAAGTTCATACGTTAAATTGGAAGGAGTGCTCGGAATTGTTTTGCATTTTAATATATATATATATATATATATATATATATATATATATATAATATTATATATTTGTTGTATTTGTATGTAAAGATACTTACTATAATCCTACAGTACAAGAGGTCCCGCAGTTACTGCCCCCTCTACTACAGCTTGTTGAGCTCAGAACTCTCCAATCCCCTACTTTGTATCTCCCTATAATAAAGGTAGGAGGGGGTAAAAATGGAAGTGAAAACCAGGTATATATTTAGATACAACACAGAAAACACGAAACAAGGTGAGGGAGTATCCGAAATCACAACGGTTAGTTATTAGCATTGCGGGCCACTTAAAAAACCCACAGTACAGCAAATTCCGATACCGGTCCTTCATCGTAAACTAAGATGACATAATTTTACTCCCTTAATCATAATTGTATAACCATGACACTGCGTCCCTAGAATATGAACATCTGTCTGGTGGAGATAACAACAATCAGAAACACACAATGAGCAGAGAGCCAAAGTTAATGGGGAACAATTGGGTTTCCCCACCAAATTACTCCCAACAAAAGTACCCAGGGTGAGGACCTTTAGCTTCTAAAGCAGACCTGTACAGCCCAGTTTGTATAGGGCCCCCAAAGAAGGGGATTCTCACTCTGAACTGAAGACATTATTTTGTTGGTGATGTTACACTTTTTATTAAAGCAATGACTGTAATAATCTAAGTAAGCAATAACTAGGACAGTAAACAAAGAAAACCCTGTTGTGTTTTATCCCAGCCTTATAGGATTCTGTCTAATAATCAATCAGCTCCTACATAGGAAAGAAAAATAATTCAAACCTTTTGCTGAACCTATATGATTGTGGTTTTTTATGTCTGCTGTTTTTTAGCCTGTGTAGACTTTGGCTGTATGTGTATTGGTGGAAGGGTGATTGTCATGGTAGGTTGGCAGGCAAGTAATTCCCACTTTACAGGGTCACACTTAAGCTGCTGATCTGATCCATTTTATACTTAGCCCACTCTATCAAAAAATTAAATGTGTGTTAATATAATAAGAAAGAACTGCTGATTAAGGAGAACGTAAGTAAAATAAAAACCTGTCCACTCATTCCAAGTAGAGTAGGAAAGGAGCAGATATGCCTACCCCCCATTCTGCTTTTCTATGTAAAAACTGTCAAGGTTTCTCTTTATGATCATGGCTGGCTTTGTCCAGGCTTTGTTTGAATACAACACCTCTCTTGAACCAGTCATGTTCCTTTGCCAATATGTAACATTACAATCTTCAAAGGTATGTCCTTTATCCTTAAGATGCAGGTACACGGCTGAGTCTGACCCGAGGAATTGTCTCTTCTGTGCTGGGCCATACGTTGATGCAGTTGCTGTTTGGTCTACCCCACTAAACCAAACAACAAACTGAGGCAGCAATTGGTACATCCAAAAGACCCAATACCGAAACACAAGAAAAGCGACATCATATATGCAGTGTAGTTCAGTGAAGAATGCTCTAATTTGTATGTGGGGGAGACCAAACAGCAACTGCATCAACGTATGGCCCAGCACAGAAGAGCCAATTCCTTGGGTCAGGACTCAGCCGTGTACCTGCATCTTAAGGATAAAGGACATACCTTTGAAGATTGTAATGTTAACATATTGGCAAAGGAACATGACTGGTTCAAGAGAGGTGTTGTATTCAAACAAAGCCTGGACAAAGCCAGCCATGATCATAAAGAGAAACCTTGACAGTTTTTACATAGAAAAGCAGAATGGGGGGTAGGCATATCTGCTCCTTTCCTACCTCTACTTGGAATGAGTGGACAGGTTTTTATTTTACTTACGTTCTCCTTAATCAGCAGTTCTCTTCTTATTATATTAACACACATTTAATTTTTTTGATAGAGTTGGGCTTAAGTATAAAATGGATCAGATCAGCAGCTTAAGTGTTGACCCTGTAAAGTGGAATTACTTGCCTGCCAACCTACCATGACAATCACCCTTTCCACCAATACACATACAGCCAAAGTCTACACAGGCTAAAAAACAGCAGACATACAAAAACCACAATCATATAGGTTCAGCAAAAGGTTTGAATTATTTTTCTTTCCTATGTAGGAGCTGATTGATCTATTAGACAGAATCCTATAAGGCTGGGATAAAACACAACAGGGTTTTCTTGTTTACTGTCCTAGTTATTTGCTTACTTAGATTATTACAGTCATTGCTTTAATAAAAAGTGTAACATCACCAACAAAATAATGTCTTCAGTTCAGAGTGAGAATCCCCTTCCTTTTGGGGGCCCTATTACAAACTGGGCTGTACAGGTCTGCTTTAGAAGCTAAAGGTCCTCACCCTGGGTACTTTTGTTGGGAGTAATTTGGGTGGGAAACCCAATTGTTCCCCATTAACTTTTGGCTCTCTGCTCATTGTGTGTTTCTGATTGTTTGTTATTCTCCACCAGACAGATTGTCATATTCATAGGGACGCAGTGTCATGGTTATACAATTATGATTAAGGGAGTAAAATTATGTCATCTTAGATTTACGATGAAGGACCGGTATCGGAATTTGCTGATACTGTGGGTTTTTTAATGTGGCCCGCAATGCTAATAACTAACCGTTGCTGATTTCGGATACTCCCTCACCTTGTTTCTGTGTTTTCTGTGTTGTATCTAAATATATACCTGTTTTTCACTTCCATTTTTACCCCCTCCTACCTTTATTATAGGGAGATACAAAGTAGGTGATTGGAGAGTTCTGAGCTCAACAAGCTAGTAGAGGGGGGCAGTAACTGCGGGACTCTCTGTACTGTAGGATTATAGAATATCTTTACATACAAATACAACAAATATATAATATATATAATATATATATATAATATATATATATATTAATATATATATATAAATGCAAAACAATTCCGAGCACTCCTTCCAATTTAACGTATGAACTTTATTAATAAAGTTCATATGTTAAATTGGAAGGAGTGCTCTGAACTTTTTTGCATTGTCTAAAGTTACAATTGGGGCATCTGTGTTCTTTGAAGCACCCTGATATAAAAGGAAAAAGAGCAAGACAAGACTGGTGCTATCACCATATGGATTGTTGTATATATTATATATTATATATATTATATATATATATATATATATATATATTATATATATATATATATATATATATATATATAAATAATCTGATTTAAACCAGTTTTTTTACATATAAGTCAGGGAAACTGACAGGTTCCTCCTTTAAATACAAATCACCACCATTAGTATCATTTTATTCCATTCAGTGCATTTTACTATGTTATCAGACATTGAATACTCTGTGTTTTTTAAGAAATTTTGAGAAACATATTTTTGTCCTATCATGATAATATTCTGTAGCAACTGAACTGGAGATTTTTTTTCTATTACAGGCTACACATACATTGCTATGGGAACAGATGTCTGGTTGTTAGGAAAACGCGCCTTAATATTCAGAATGACTTACCATATACAGAATCTTATTTGGCAGATATATATAGAGAGATATACACTCTGCGCACCAGAAGCGCCTATTTTCTGTGGCACAGATGCCATTAGCCCTGAGGTCCAGTCTAAAACGGGCATTTGTATATTATTTGTATAGTGAGAGTTTCATAATGTATTAGTTAGATCCCCAAATTAAAATTAATTAAAATCTAAACTACACCTCCAAACCCCCACAGTGGCAAGCGCAGGATTTCCAAGGTGGGGATTCCTAAATGGGTTACCACTGAACAAGCCCAGAAGGAGGTTCATGACCAAATACACCCATGTGTTCTATTATATAGAGAATATATATATTCTCTAATGCCATGATTATCATCACAGTTGGCCAATACACATATTCCCTTTTCTTTTGTTATAAAGTATATACTTACTAAGGCTGGGTACACACAAACCAACAGGTATTTCCGTTTATTGGTCGGTCGAGCCGAAAAAATCTGAGGTGATTTCGGCAGTGGCAGTGATTGCTGTGGTCCATAGGAGACATTTGCTGTGGCCGACCACTTTATAGCGGCGAAAGGTCAGGACAGAAAATTTGTCCGAGTGTACCCAGCCTAACGTTCTGTTTTACTGATAAATCCTCGTTTACACTACTTTACCATTAGTCAGACCTGTGACACTGACGGTGGATCTGGCAGAATTTGCAGTAGAAGCTGATAACATTGGACAATGTATGGGCACACTGAACAACTGAACAATCATCCTTTATAAAGAATATATTATGGAACAATCATTCCTGTGTATGTATATGTGTATATAATATATATATATATATATTATATTATATTATATATAATATATATTATTATAGATATATATATATATAGTAATGTTGGCAGTCAGCTATACAACCACCTCCAGGATTTCCTAATGTCCCTATTCCTGCTCACAGCTCCATCACAGTGTAGTAGGTACAGTAAGTAATGTATATAAACCCAGTCTCAGCAATCACATCAGGCAGCTGCAGGTTAATATTGATACAGATCTCTATGCTGCTGTCAATCACAGGACAGACTGGATACATCTTTGAAACATACAAATGCTCTTCTCCCTCACAGCTCAATTGACAATGTAACAGTCTATATACAGTCTATGTACATCTATGTAACAGTCTATGTAAGTCTATGTAACAATCTATGTAAACATATTGTAACAGTCTATGTAACAGTCTATGGACACCAGGACAGGTGGAACAGCAGACAGCACTGAGACAGACAGAAAGCGGGGATTCCATGCACCAGGATTCCCCCCTAAACACGCCCCTGCCCCAGACCATAATACTTACCTTGTTCCCTGAACCACCAAGTAGGAGATATTCCTTCCAATTCCCTTCTCCCCAGCTGTCTACTCCATTGCCCGCCCCTATGAACTCTTTACAAGCTTGCACACTCACAAAGTCTGCGGTTTGGGGAATAGCTGATGTCATGGCCAATAACTGAAACCTATTTCCAGAGCCGTATCCTCTGTGTGTGTGAATGTTAGTAAGGGAGTGCAGCAGGGTTGTTGTTTTGTGGTTCCTAGGTATTTTTTTTGAGTGGTCACTTTTGGCAGAACAACACTAAATTTTTAGCGTTGTTGATGTCACACGAGTTTATGGGGCTGGTGCCAAATGAGAACATAGCCAACACAAGTCTTTAAACGCCATAGAAATCTGGATACGGTTTGGTATTGTTCATTTTGCAAACTCTACCATTTCATTGCTAATACTATACCATTGAAATAAAACAGGGTTAAACATATTATCATTCCCAAGCCTTTAATAAACTGACAGCACAAGAGCTACCAGTGTGACTTTTACAAGGTGTGATGTTTATTACAGCAGGTGACAAGGGTTCCTAAATAAATGTGTTTGTGGGAGAGGATTGGTCTAAAACTGGGTACACACTAAAGAATCTTTCCTCCTGAGTCCTGACCGACTGTTTGAGGCTTTCACACGGTCAGCCAGGAGAAGGACTCTTGGTGCAGCAAAATAGCTACGTCCCAGTTAGGCATGACCAATCGTGTGGTCCATAGAGGACCACACGATTGGTTATGATTTTCCACCTGTCCGATCGTTCTTTCATCTGATTTGGACGAACGAACTGTTGGCGATCAGTCATGGATGCAAAAAGTCGCCATACATAATTTGACCCGACCGACCGAAACACTGAATTGTTGATTGGTCAGGCCGAATTATTGTATTGTGTGTACCTATCTTAAAGGCTAGAATTACCCCGGAACTGCAATTAGAATGAACTATTGAATTAAAGGGATGACAATAACTGATAAAAGATCTCTCAATGCGACTTTCTGTAACGAAAAGTAATAGTGCAAATCTAGCAAAGTTCATGTTAATTCATCCATGACTGAGTTTCAGAAACTGCCATAAATTAATCTAGAGCGCGGACAATGATCTGAGGCAGATTTTGTTTCATATTCATTCATAAACAGTAAACAGTAAACGGAGCTTCAAGGGAGTAAGTAAAAATTACTTTGGGTATGGGTTGTGGGGAAGGTGAGTTACATTTTACTGCTGGGGTGGCATGCCCTTTAACCGCATATTAAAACATATATTCCTTGCCTTCTAAGGGATTCTCAATCGTGCTCAGTTAACAATATTCAGGAGAGAGTAAAAACTTTACGGCCGCGGTCATACATTACGACAAACTTTCATCATAATTAACATAAACTACTGCAATGGTATTCTATTGAGATTGTAAATCTACGATCCACTTTATCACTATAGGCATTATGATTGTTAACGTTAATATTCGATAAGGAACGTAAATTAACGATCGTTATAGGCGCGATATCGCTAAAAAGCACCTTTATAACTATGGCCCTTTCAACTGTGTCAACATTGTTGGGAGGCAGGACATGTGGAGGCGATAGCAAGGGAACAAGCATAAATCTGTAATCTATGGCCCGACCTTATTGGGAAAATGGAGGAATGAGTTATTGCACACTCTGTACTAGTGCATGGAGAATCTAGTAATTGGATCTATATTTAGCCCTTCCCTCCCTGCTAGGGATTTCATACATAATAAAAACATTTGATATATCCTATATTATTATTATTCTATAATAAGAAAGCACATGTCAGACAGATAACTGATTTAGTTTATCTATTGGGAATCTGAGAATCTTTTCCTTTCTCTGTGCCCTTTGCTATAGACGTATCAGTCCAGACTATTCATTACTGGTGATGGTGATCAAAAGCCTGAGTGTGTTATCCTGACAGGATAATGAGTATGTAGCAGTAATCTAGCTCATTATGAACATGGGTCAGTTTATTTTTATAAGATACATATCTGGTCACTTATATTCAAACATGGACTTACCATCAATCTGTTAACAAACTGAAAAAGGGACACATTAAAGGGCATGTCCACCCCCAAACTAAAATTTAACCCACTACTGGTCCCACTCTGAAGTGTTAAAAAATCCTTACCTTACATCTCTGCTCCTTATGGTTCTCCTGCAGTGATTGTTCAAAGTCAAGGAAACTGAAAAGTAGGAGCTGTCTTTCTTTAAAAAGGTTTCCACCTCCTCCTTGTCTTCTGGATCCCTCCATGGCTGCCTTACCCTCTAGCTATAAATGTATTACTACTGCCTACCCCAACCGCCAAGTTAGATTAGTAAAAAAAAAGCAGCAGAAACATACATTGCTTAACACACCCGGACTCTGCATTGCCAGCAGCAGTGTCTGTGATTGGCTGCCTCTCAGCCAGTCACATATGCTTCTGCTAGATGCCGGTCTGGCCCCTGTTTGCAGCTTCTGACAAACAGCAGGCTGGGCAGAGACAGCCACAAGAGAGAAGGACTGTAAAAATTTTAGGATGGATATATGATTTAAAGGGGAACTAAAGTCTCCAGACAACATTGTCCCAATAGACAGAGCACATTCACAAACATACGAAAAGCTGTGTCTCACCTCTCCCTTTGCTGTGGCCATTGGGTGATTTATGAAAATAACCTGTGAGTACTAGGGGTCAGCTCCCACAATCCACCTTAGCTGGGTAAACCCCCAGCTAAGTGTTTGCGTACAGGCACATGCTCCATAGAGCTCAACAGATCAAAACAAGGAAGTTGCAGCCTTGCTTCCTAGAAGCTGACAACCAATCACATTATAGCACAGAGATCCTCCCTCTCCATGACACAGAACAGGGATTTCAGGTTTTTTTTTCAAACACATTCAAGGCTCCTGTCCTAACAATGATATAATCATTTACTTTTCATACAAAAAGGAAAGTAATCTTTGCAGTGTATTTCATAGATATCATGGATGTAAGAAACAGAATAAATAATAATAAATAATAAATACAGCAAAAATAAAAGTGTGGGGAATAGAATCTGCAACTTGTACATTTACTCTGTCTTGCTAAAAGCAGAGCTCTTACCTCTAGGCTAAGAGAGACACTATATAAACTATTGGTACATGTAGAATATTGTACTAGGAACATAATGGAAACAAAAATAAGGATACATTGGGGGAATCAAACTCATGACCTTCTCAACTGTATGTGTCTAAACCTGGTGTCTTACAAGGTGAGCCACCAATGAATAAGCTGCAAGCCTAGGAACATTTAGAAGCTTTTGGTATTGAACTTGTGATCTTCTGAACTGCATCAGGGTTATTCAATAAAAGTTCTTATCATTTAAAATGGTGCTAATTTTGCCCCAACCAGTCAGATGTAAGCTTACAAATGTTAAATAAGATCTGATTGGTTGGGGCAAAATTAGCACCATTTTAAACGATAAGAACATTTATTGAATAACCCTGCATGTGTCTAAACCTGGTGTCTTACAAGGTGAGCCACCACTGAACAATGCTGAATGTCTGGGTACAATTAGAAGGTTTATCTTTTGCATGGAATATAATAGAAACAAAAAAAGGTATATCTGGGGTATTGAACTTGTGATGTTCTGAACTGTGTATTTTTAAAAACCAGGTGCCTTACCCGGTGCGCCAGCTACAGCTACATTTGGAAGCTTTATCTTTTGCTAGGAAAAGAATAATAAAAAAATGGAATATGATATCCCTGATAAGACTTTGAAAGCTGCTTGTTACCCTGCAGTTTATTTTCTAGCAACTCACACTGACTGGTAAATAAGTTGCAGGGTAACAAGCAGCTTTCAAAGTCTTATCAGAGATTCAATATTGGTGTGGAGACATCTGTATACAAAACACTTTGTGCATAGAGACAGTGAATACTGGGGTCAGGGGGTGTGGTTCATGACTTCATGGGCTGTGGGTTGTACTGGCAACAACATGGAAGCCTTCTTATTTACAGAATCTATTTCTCACATGTACTAAATGCAATGTACCAGAGAAGAATCTAACAATGTATATTTGTTCTGGGGAGAAAAACTTTCACATTAGGTTTTTGAAAATTTTAGTTTAGTTCTCCTTTAAACACTAAACTGAACCTACACACCTTCATAAGTTAATAAAGGTAGATGATGCAGCAGTGACATCATCTGCTGCTACCTGGAATACGCGTGAGACTGTGAGAGAGATAGAGAACATTTTCCTGGATAGAATCTTATTAATTCATCTTGCAGCAATGAATGTATTGCAGGTTTGTGTTTGGGGGTGATTTAGCTTTAAACTGTTTTTTATTTGGAGGGTGGAAAAGCCACTCCTCTCCATTACCCAGTGCCATCTAGTGGCCACTGATCTCCATTCCACACAGCAGTACTTTGTTGCACCCAGGTAGTGTCAAATAAACATCATTCAAAAATCATTCCTTTTGATAGAGACAACCAGTCCCAGGAGAAAAGGAGAAACATCAAGCAGCACATTTAACTCTACCCACATTTTGCTTTCAGATCATAATGATTAGTCAATAGCTTGAATGCCAGTTAGGAAAACCAGTCCAAAAGCAAACTGCAGTATGTGTTAAGAACTCCATTACCCATAAAACATATTTACTTATATTGTGCCCATGAGCCTCCCTTTTACCAAATTGTTTTTATTTAGTAATTTGGCTTGAAAGGGACAAATTACTGTTCATTCTATATTTTTTGAACTGTACCTACAGTTTTCTAGCTAGATCAGAGACGCATGCAGGACACAAAGGAGAAGTGTGCTTTCTTCCAGCTTAGGAATTAGTGAAAGTGTTTCCAGGTTATCTGTATTCTGTATCGGTATTACGCATAGACTTTAATGTGCTGCGAGAGGGAAAAACGTTGCAGGAATGTTGGAAGGTAAAACCACTGGTACTTAGACGATCAAACATATCTTTTAAACATCTTAGTGTGTATGTGTAAGTGTACGGCCAGCATTAGGGTTGCAGAATTTGGACCTGGGCCCCCCACATGTAAGAATTGGCAGCACCAACATGCTCCCATCCTGTGAGCTAAAATACCAGTTTAATATCGCTTACAGCAATTATCAAATGGAGATATGTCAACATTCTTATCAAGGGCATAACAAAAAGAATTGGATTTCCCTCCTGAGTGATTTACAATACCTACTAGGGTGGTACCTTGAATCTATAGGAGGGCACATATAAAGTATTTTTCTAAATATTAAATAAAAATTATTATTAATTAAGATAAATTAGTTCAAACTAGTCCCACTTTTAATTGGATACATATCATCCGAGGTCCCAGCGGGTATTACCCTGGTATCTTGGTGGGTCAGTATTAGTGATGGTTTTTCAAACTCACGGACATATTTTCGATAATTAGCGAAAATATATTAAATTTTCAAATTGGTAACCCTCGAATGTCTTTTTCGATTTCAGAAATCCTCGAATGTAACTTTCGATTTCGGTAACCCTCGAATGTAGCCTTTGATTTCGGTAACCTTCGAATGTATTGTTCGGTAACCTCGAATGTACAGTTCAGTAACCCTCAAATTGGCCATTGAATGTAGCATGCGGAAAACCGAGAACTGCCCGATCGTGGAGTGTTTAAACAGGTGCCATTTTCAGTAAGTTATCATTGCTATTTTATCTGTAATTTATCCAAACTTCTCAAACTATTACTCCCCATTGACATTAATGGGTTTGTTAAACTTCCAAACTACCAAACTTCCAAAATTTTATTGAAGTTCGGAAGTTCGAAAAGGAACCGAACTTCAGGAATTTTACCCATCTCTAGTCAGTATACCTTGCGGTACAAAGCAGGTAATTTATTACTATCATTAAGGATGGTTAATTGTTTACGGATCATGCTTTCTTTGTTTTTAATTTATCTTTAAAAATATATTATGTAAGAAATAAAAGCTGGTAAACACATTACAAAACCACAGAAAAGTCTAAGTATAAGTTCTTGTGCTCATTTACCAAATTATTAATTAATATTTCAACATTTCATTTTTTTTTTAGTTTTAACAACTATTTCAATATTTACCATTTTTAATTAATAATATATATATATATATATATATACTGTATAGTTATTTACATATAATAACTGGGGCTAATGAAATAAGAGTTTCCAGTGCTATTAATTTACAGCAACCAATCGGATATTAGACTTTTTACAAGCTTCAGCTCGCCATACACACTTACCTTCCGACAATTTTGCAATATTGAGCCAGCCATAGCGAGCTTTACAACGGTCGGCCTATAATCTATAAACAGGTTGATATTTTCGATCGATTCAATTGGACAATTGAGTCATGTATGTCAGGATTTAAACTTTTGCTTATTAGTCACCACTTTTATTAATAATGGAACCAATATTTATCAAATGGCTCCAGGATCTCCATTTTACACTGTGTGTTGTGTCAACTTTTGTGTCAAGAATAAACCTTCCAGACAGTGGCGTAGTGATCGCCATAGCAACCATAGCCATTGCTATGGGGCCCAGAGCTGAGGCGGCCCATCTGGGCCTGTAGTTAGTGACTTATATTGCTTTTTTTTATTTTGCTGTGCGGGCCCGAATTTTACTGACTTTCAGTGAGACTAACTTACAATGTCATCCGGCCAGGACTTATTATGAAATGGGAATTATTTATTGAATAAATGGGGCAGCAGTGGGCACGTCACGTACTTCAGTGACACAACAACAGCATGATGTACGGCTACAGCAACTCAGAGAGCTGCAGACACAGAACAACAGTGTCACATCTAGCTCCTACAGCAGAAGGAATGAGACATTTCCCTTAAGGTCTGTAACACATTACAATTTGCTCTTTCAATATTAACCCTGAAAATACTATGTTACCATTGGTGATATGAATCACATTTGCGTTTATCGGTTATTGTCATGCTAAGAAAATTAAAGCAGAGCCTCCTGGAATGTGCTGTAGCAATGAAAAACGACACAAGACATCATGACCATGCTCCTAAATTCACGACCACATCACCAAACATCATAAAATTTTATGGACATGCCCACACCCCCAAAATCACAGTCACGTCCATACCCCAACCGGTCAAGACCACCAGATATTGGTGTCACGGCTGCACAACACCAAATGTAACGTCCACACCTCCTGGACACCACAACATCACAGACACGCCTGCAGACCATCCACCCCCTAGAATGTCATGCCACCGCAACATCGCAGACATGCCCCCATTCACCTACCCATTTGGGACGGTTGGGGGGTAAGGAATACATGGAAGTTACCTGCATTACCTTAACTTAATCACCAGAAACACACTGCCCACATGTCACACACTTCACAGACAGTTACAACTAAAAGAACAAAGACATCATGGCACTTTCAATTTGGACCAGAAAGTAACTTTATTGATTGGGATCTAATAGTCAATATAAAGTGGTCCTTGTGCAAGGATAAAGTGCAAACAAGGAGACATACTGCTAACTAATGTGCAAAAAATAGAGCACGCTTAATAAAAACACACAACGCATGACACCCGTCTCTCACTTAAGTGCTGCGGTGTTCAGTTGCAACATGTTTTACCCATGGCAAATTCCATATAGCATGTTCAGTGTTCACCTCAACATTTGGGTATTTACGCTCCAAGTGGATAAACTGATAACGTTGTATATAAAGATTTGCTATAAACATATGTGCTATACGTCCCTCAAGCAATGTCACCTCCTCAACACAACTATTACATACATGATGTACATTACCAACTGTGCACTTCTTTTTCTCCGTCTCTTCCATCTAAGCCAAACACACACCTGCACATAACCAATTCTTATCCCACATGTGTACACGGGCAACGCCTGGTACAACTGCTAGTATATATAAGACACAACTAGTAATAAAATCATTTTATACAAATATACAGGGGGAATCAATAAAAGTTCTTATTGTTATAATTTTACCCCAATCAATCGGATGTCTGATTGGTTGGGGCAAAATTAGAACCATTTTTACCATTAAGAACTTTTATTGAATCTCCCTCAAAATTTCAAATAAATACAGATCTTTACGGATAGACAGTAATAAAAGTGTCTATCTTACATTCAGGGGCAGTAGTGACCTATCTGATATTGCACAAACGGTAGTTAAGCAGTGGATAGGCCGGGTAGACCAAAAGAATGTTCACTCACAGGAAGATGCAATATGGGAGGCGATTGGGTATAAATGGCTTATACACGTTTCCCATTGATAGTTTGTGGGGCCAGGAGAAACCTGTCAGTTATTTCATAAGTATAATTCAGTATAATTTAACATCATCTTTTCAAAATTGCTGTTATTAAATGAAAGGGAACAGTGGTCTCCAAACAAGTTGAGTTTAAATGAAAGGCCAGTTTCCTACCTTTAAAACAAGCCATCAACCACCTCTCTACGTGCTCCACAGCCCAAGATATGAAGAAATGACTGACCAGAAAGTTAATAAGTGGGAGGTTCTCACTCTGCCTGAAAAGGCTGTTTCCACAGAGTTTTCTGTGGGGGGGGGGGCCTGAGCGGCCCACAGCACACGCGAGTGGGCAGGGCTTATGAACCCATGGGTGGACGGGGCTTAGGCATCCAAGAGTGGGTGGGGCTTAGGCACCCATGAGAGGACGGGGCTTAGACACACATAAGTGGGCATGGCCACAGCACCTATGGGTGGTGCGGGGCCACATAGGGCTGTAAAAGAATGGGCCAAGGGGGGTCTGCAACTGGAGGGACCATGGGGTCCATGAGTGGGAGGGACCAGGGGGCTACAAAGGGGAGGAGGAGACACAGGGCAGATTGGCTGACATTGTTTCAGTGCAGGAAGCAGGAAGTGCAGGGTACCTGGTGATGCTGCTGCCATATCACACACAAAAATGTAAATATCTTCAAAACTATGCAAAATAAACAATGAAAATAAATTGCAAAAATTCTCAGGAGAGCAATTCCTATCAATGTACCTAAAGTCATGTTTGGACCACGGTTCCCCTTGAATGGCTTACCTTATAAACGGCACCAAATCCGCCTTTTCCGATTAGCTTAAAGTATCTGAAACATTCAGCAGGACACTATAGAGAGTGGAAGATAAAAAAAATATTCTAACAAGAGAAATAAACTACCGATAAGGACAGAAACAATCAACAGGAGTAGTTAAGGTCTAAGGAAACAGATAGGCTACAATATAGCATTATCACCTGGATAAATTACAAGATTTCACTGCAATACATGATATTGATAGGATCTTATATTATCACAGTTGCTGAGTAGAGTTGGACACAAAACCGAACTTGAACATTAGTTTGAGCCGAACTTTATGAGTTCGGAAAAACTCGAACTATTCAAACTAGTTTGTATTCAGACTAGTTAGATTTCAAACTCACTGGATTATTTCCGGAAATCCTCGAACATTCGTTTTCTCAGAAATCTGGGTCCCTAACTGGAGGCTAAAAAATATAGGTTATAGTTATAAAAATATAATACTAGGATTGCAAAGGTCTTTAATTTATGTCTTTATAAGGAGATAAAAATGTTTAGAAATCTTCTCCATTTATCATTAATTCCACATATTCTATATAATAGCTTCCCCAGAAAAAAAAAAGGAAAATGATTGTGCACATCATCACCTTCCCCGATCTTCTCACTACCAGGGTGAGGACCTGAAACGCTTCCTGGGTGCACTTTCTATGTCAAGTAATAAGTTCCCAAAGTTTCCTTCATTACCCCAGTGTTGTTCCACCTTCCAGACTGTCCGTGAGCAGACCAATCGGAAGACCTGCTTGTTGCATAGCGCATCTTCCAATTGGTCCTGTATGTTTCCTTCATAAGCGGGATCTGCATGCGGGCCCTCCTACTGTCTGGGGGCGGTAGTTACACCACTAACTGTTCCTTATTAATTTTGCTTGAAAGATCAAAATTTTATTCTATTTTATCTCCTCTTTAATTCCACCCATTTGAGGACTATGGGACATATTTATAAAGGTTCGTTAACTTTTCGCGGCCGTTTTCGCGGACATTAACGCATAAATCGCGTTTACCGCGATTTATAAAAGTCCTAAAACGGCCGCGAAAAGTTAACGAAGCGTTAACCTTTCGCGGCGATACTTACCTGTTACCGCCGCTTCTATTTATAAAGCGGCGGTACTGGTTTCGCTCGGCTAGTATCGGCTGTTTTACTTCGCCACCTTGAAGGTGGCGAAGTCAGCCGATACTAACCTCCCGCGGCGGGGATGGGCAAGACACAGCCCCACCCCACCCACACCCCCCGCGGCGGCGGCGACCACCCGCCGCCGCTTCCCAGCAGCCCCTCCCAACCCGTTCCCGCGTCGCGAAATTCGGAACGGGAGGCTAGGAGGGGCTGCCGGGAAGGGGCCGCAGCGGGTGGTCGCGACCACCCGCCGCGCACCCCTCCCCGGCAACCCCTCAAGCCCCCCACCCCGGCCGCTCCCGGGGAGGGGAGGGAGGGAGCCGCTGGGGGGGTGGAGGTCCCCTCCAGCGGGGCCCTGAGAGGGCCTTTTGGGGCTTAGGGGGTCCCGCAGCTCGAACGGGACCCCCCCTCCCGGCCCTTGTAAGGGCCTTTGCGGCACTTACAAGTGCCCTTGCGGCTCGACAAGAGCCTTTTGGGGCTTAAGGGGTCCCGCAGCTCGAACCGGGACCCCCCTCCCGGCCCTATCAGGGCCTTTGCGGCACTTACAAGAGCCCTTGCGGCTCTAACAAGAGCCCTTTGGGGCTTAGGGGTCCCGCAGCTGAAACAGGACCCCCTCCCGGCCTTGCGGCATGACAAGTGCCTTTGGGGGGGTCCCGCAGCTCGAACCGGGACCCCCAGTGCGGCCTCTAAAAGAGCCCTTGGGCTAGAAACCTCTTTCTAGCTTCATTTTAATGCAGTTGGGGGGATACATTGTTTTAGCCCATTATCCTTTTCTCTAGTCACAATTTTCCACTGTAGTACAGTTTATGGCTGAAGTTTATTAATTCTGGAAAAACATACCTTTCCCCATCCAGCATAAAAGCTCAGGTCTTTCCAATCCATTTATATTCATTACTAGCAATATGACCTGTTTATGGTTAGTGGAAGAGGCAATGTAAGATGGAGACTGGCGTGGGGGTTGTTTATTTTCAAATGTACAATTCTAATAACAGTAGAGAAGCAAGTAGAAGATTGTTCCCTTGGAAGTGGAATTAACACCCCAGTAGGATAATATATCTTTCTTGGCATATCTTTATAATACATAGCTGGCCTTGTTACATCAGCCCCGCAGTGCCAGGTTTGTTCACGTAGGCTGCCCATACACTAGGAATTCTTGTCTGCTGAGCCCGAGACAGGATTTTGCTGTCTTCAGCAAAGTGGAAGTTGGCAGTGTCCCATCTTCTGTAAACAAAAACCTTACTTCTCCTCTCAGAGGGTGAGAGTTTGTAACTTTTCCAGATTCCAAATGACTGGGCTGCTGAAAGCCTGTCACTACCATTGACAAGGTCTGGCTACACTTTAAATAATAGATACGGAGATGTGGATTGGTTCATGACAGAAATAATCGGAGAATTCATGATAACCACAGCTGAACTGAAGCATCTTTTTGTCTTGTTATCCGGATAATGGAGATATGTTAACTGTGGGGTAGAACAGACACTTCAGATCTGAAACCAGTTTTTGCAGTGTATAATCTATTGGGATTGGGATCATTTGGCTTCAAAAATGAGAATTTTTATTTAAAAATAACCTTTTTAAAAGACAACTGTAGTTGCTTTGCCCCTTTATTTTGGTCTGGGGCCTGTAACCAATGAGAAGACACATTCCCCAAGAAGTGCTTCATTCCATTGTATAGATCATCCCATATACTAAACAATGAGTGTAATTCATATGGAGCACAGACTCATGTACTATATTAGGAGATTGGTATAATCAATTCTTCCTCCCTGCCCCACATACAGTAGTTTTAATACTTTTAAAAAGAACATTTTTACAGTGTAGTTGTACTCTTAATCAGGCCATTCACAGGGCCAGAAATCGTCAGCCAGTTTGCAGATTTTTGTTTAAACCACTTGACAATGTCAATACTTTGATCGAAAATACAACAGACAGATAATTTTCCGTCAAACCCATCTTTCAGTCCCCAAGGTGGTACTAATTTACTGGTTAAAAATTAAATTGGGAAATATTGACCAGTGTATAGGCCATAAAGCAGGCCGCTTTACATATAAAGCACAAAACATCACAAAATTCAGACACAAGTTAGGCTGGCCCTTTACGGGATTTATTTGTGGCAGATTAGATCACTGTGAAATCATTTCCCTTATGTATGGCCAAAAAATAAATTGTCAGCCATCATTTCTGGTATCAGCCACACATAATTATGTGAATGGCTAGCCTAAGAGTGTAATGTGATTGATTGAAGACCGGGAGGTTAAGGAGCTATGCGAAGCTATTGGGACCTATCAGAGACAAAGATACAGGCCAGTCTGGGAAGCGTAACTTTACAAGCCTAAAACTTAAGATCCAGAAATGTTTGAAAAGTATGAGAGAACTAAAATAGGTAAAAAAAAAAAAATGTGTAACACTCACACACACATTCATACAGACCAACACCAGCACTAAAACATTAAAGGCTGTCACTATTGCTCTCTCAGCTTCCTGACAGAGATCGTCCTTCTGACAGATCTTCCCATCTTACAAATGGAACAATGTCCAGGTGGGAGGGACTGTCAGCAGGGTGGTATCTGTCAGGAAAGAAAGGGAGGTCAATGAGCAGCTTTAATATTTCTGAGCTGGATTTCTGTTGCATGCAGGGAGGCAGGGACACTCAATCTTAAAGGGCATGTCCACCCTTCTTAAAAAATGTTTATATAATATTCTCCCTGTCCCCCCAGCCCCAACCGCTATAGTTTTAAGTTTAGAAAGTGCCCCAAATATTACTTACCTTCCCTCTTTCCACCAAGCAGAGGGGCGGGACCAGCAGTCGCGTCTGTGATTGGCTGAGCGGCAGCCAATCACGGACACGGCTGCCGGGAGTTCAGTGCGGTGGAGGAAAGAGGAAAGGTAAGTAATATTTGGGGCACTTTCTGAACTTAAAACTATAGTGGTTGGGGGGACAGGGAGAATATTATATAAAAATGTTTTTACGCTAGGGGGAGGGAATATAAATCGGGAGGGAGAGGGAGGGGAAGGGAGGGGGAGAAGGGCTGCAGAGCGCATGCCAAACTTCTCCCGGAGGGGAGACAGGAGGCAGAGTCCTATATGGATTCTGCAGTACTCCTGGTGGGCCAGTAGTCGGGGGATTATAGTTTTGGGAGTGGACATGCTCTTTAACTGACAAAATCCATTGGTTATGGTGACCATCACCCAGAAGAATGTTCAGCAAAAAGTTCTTGCAGAAGGGTTGTGAAGGTTCTTATTCATCCAGGTCAGAACTTAACCCAGAACAGGTGTGTTCCGAAACTAGACTTGTTCCTAAATACCACCTATCTATTTATATAAAATCCCAGAGCTGATTATGAGATTGTGTGTGTATGTGTGTCACTGCAGTTCCTTTGGACTCACCACTAGAGGGAGATGGTAAGATTGTCTCTGCAGTTCCTATTGACTAACCACTAGAGGAAGAAACACAGGAAACATGCAGGAGGAAGAACGCAGAAATTACACAGACTGCAGGTAAGGTTGCTTGGGACAGAAGGGAGCCCTGTATTTGGGACAGAGTGGGGACCCTGGATTTGGGACAGAGGAGGAGACCTGGATTTGGGACAGAGAGGGGGACCCTGGATTTGGGACAGAGGGGGAGTACTCTGGAGGGAGGACTCTGGCCTTGGGACACTAAGATGGGACTCTGGCCTTGGGAGATGGAGCAGGGGGGCTATGGCCTTGGGACACTAAGAGGGGACTCTGGCCATGGAGGAGGGGGGCTATGGCCTTGGTACACTAAAGGGGCACGCTGGGCTTCTAGCGCTCGTCAATGTAACAGGCTTAATGTCTAGTTTCAAATAAAGGAATAAGATTTTCAATGCTATGGGTATTTGAGGTTTGACTCAAACCACACTTTAGACCACAAGCTGGGTGTCATCAGAACCCTACAAGGTAGAGAGCATCCCTACCAGCAAAGAGGTTACACTGAAAAAAAAAGACTTTGCCTAATTTCAATCTGTAAATGAATACATTTAAGCAGCACTTACTCTGATGTGTTTGTATTGCTGCATGACTTCAATACAGTACTTGTTTTGCTCAAGCTCAGTCCCTCAGTTTCCCAGCACCCTGCCAGACTATCTGTCTATGAAAGTAATCCCTATGAGGCAGCATTGGGAGAGGTTATTTCCCACAATGCAGTTCATGCAGGGGTGCCTCTAGGTTTTTTCCACCTGAACCAAACTTCGATTGTCGCCTAAGAGGTGGATGTGGCTTTGTGGGTGGGTGTGGCTTGTCATTTTAACTTTTGGCATCATTTATTTGTACAGTTTCTTAAAAAAGATATTTATCCACACCATAATTCCAGAAGAAAAAATAATTTTGCCACCACGTCAAGGTAGACACTTTTAACAGGACCCTAAGTTACACAACTAGTCTAACCTAACAAACTATCTAAAGCCCGACAGATATACTGACTTCCTGTTTGTAGGACCCCTAGTAGTGACCGTTATGGTCTTGCCCTTGACCCAGCGCCTGGGTTGATTCAGTTGCTCAGTAGAGATCTGAGCATGTTTGACCCATCCAACAGCCAATCAGTAGAAATTACTGTTAGGAACATTCCCAGGATGCACCACATCCTTGGAATGTTCCTAACATACACCTCATTTACTGAGGCCCTGCACTCTTTTTTGGAGTCATAAGTACGCTAATGCTTACTTATGGTTAATGTGGCTAGCAATAGCGACTCTGGGTAATAGCCCTGTAAGTGTTATAATAGGTCCTGGTGTTAGTCATGTGATAACTGTATATAATAGGTCTCTGGTTTAAGTCATGTGACTTAGTGTATATAATAGGTCTCTGGTTTTAACCATGTGACTATGTGTATATAATAGGTCTCTGGTTTTAGCCATGTAACTATGTGTATATAATAGGTCTCTGGTTTTAGCCATGTAACTATGTTTATATGATAGGTCTCTGGTTTAAATCATGTGACTGTGTATATAACAGTTCTCTGGTTTTAGCCATGTGACTAGTGTATATAATGGTCTCTGGTTTTAGCCATGTGACTATGTGTAGATAATAGGTCTCTGGTTTTCGCCATGTGACTATGTGTAGATAATAGGTCTCTGGTTTTAGCCATGTGACTATGTGTAGATAATAGGTCTCTGGTTTTCGCCATGTGACTATGTGTAATATAGGTCTCTGGTTTTAGTCATGTGATTAACGGTATATAATAGGTCTCTGGTTTTAGTCATGTGATTAAGTGTATATAACAGGTCTCTGGTTTAAACATGTGACTCAGTCTATATAATAGTCTCTGGTTAAAGTCATGTGACTGTGTATACAATAGGTCTCGGTTTAAGTCATGTGACTGTATATTAGTTATATAATAGGTCTCTGGTTTTAGTCATGTGACTCAATGTATATCATAGGTCGTGGTTTAAGTTTGTGACTGTGTATATAATAGGTCTCTGGTTTAAGTCATGTGACTATGTGTATATAATAGGTCTCTGGTTTAAGTCATGTGACTATGTGTATATATAGGTCTCGCTGTTTTAGCAGGTGACTGAGTGTATAAATAGGTCTCTTGTTTTAGCCATGTAAATAAGTTTATATAAGAGTTCTCTGGTTTTAGTCATGTGACTAACAGCCTCATTTACTGAGAGCCACTGCACTCTTTTTGGAGTCATAAGTTACGCTAATGGCTTAGCTATTGGTTAATGTGCTAGCAATAGCGACTCTGGGTAATACCCTGTAAGTGTTTATAATAGGTCTCTGGTGGTTAGTCATGGTGATTAACTGTATATAATAGGTCTCTGGGTTTAAGTCATGTGACTTAGTGTATATAATAGGTCTCTGGTTTTAACCATGTGACTATGTGTATATAATAGGTCTCTGGTTTTAGCCATGTAACTATGTGTCTATATTGGTCTCGGTTTTGCCATGTAACTAAGTTTATATGATAGGTCTCTGGTTTAAATCATGTGACTGTGTATATAACAGTTCTCTGGTTTTAGCCATGTGACTATGTGTAGATAATAGGTCTCTGGTTTTAGCCATGTGACTATGTGTAGATAATAGGTCTCTGGTTTCGCCATGTGACTATGTGTAGATAATAGGTCTCTGGTTTTAGCCATGTGACTATGTGTAGATAATAGGTCTCTGGTTTTCGCCATTGACTATGTGTAGATAATAGGTCTCTGGTTTTTGAGTCATGTATTAACTGTATATATAGGTCTCTGTTTTAGTCCATGTGATTAGTGTTATAACAGGTCTCTGGTTTAAACATGTGACTCAGTCTATATAATAGGTCTCTGGTTAAAGTCATGTGGACTGTGTTATACAATAGGTCTCTGGTTTTAAGTCAGTGACTGTATAGAAAGGTTATATAATAGGTCTCTGGTTTTAGTCATGTGACTCAATGTTATCATAGGTCTGTGGTTTAAGTATGTGACTGTGTATATAATAGGTTCAGCTGTATGTGTTTAGGTCTGGTTAAGTCAATATTTAAAGGAACCACCACTTCCCGTTTCAACCTTGGGAAATCAAGGTGAAATCTGGGGAGAGATGGGGACTTGAAGATGGGGGTATTGCCGAGCAGTCGATCAGAAAAAAAAAAACCTATATGGATTGATTGAATTAACCAAAGTCTAATCAAGTTCATTTGTTCCTGATATGAGGCCCAGCTATATTTTTCAACTTCAAAATACTAACCAATAGCCTAAAAAGTTATGCGTTTGTATGAGGCTGATTTTTTCCAAAGCTCCTCCTGTTTCTGAGAACACCTTCATGTGGGTCAAACTTTCTTTGCTTTTAAAACCTCAGCAAATCTGGCTTACATCCCAGCAAAGGACCATGATTATGTAAGAAAGAAGCATCTATCCATATGGTTTTAGGGTTTGATAGCATTTACAAATAGAAAAGTAGTAGTGGTGTGGTGCTAGTCCCAAGAACTGTATGAAAGCCCCCACATCTACCTTCAGAAACTACGCTTAAAGTGCATGTCCCCCCAAAACTGTAGTAGCCCACTACTGGTCCCCACTCTTGTAGTGTAATATAATCCTTAACTTAAATCCAGCTCCAAATGGTTCTCCTGTATCCCCCCCAAAGTCCCAAAACTGACCACCAGGAGGATGCAGAGTCCATATAGGTTTGGCATGCGCACCGCAGGCCTCCCCCCCTCTCCTCCCGTTTTGCGATCCCTCCCCTACCATAAAACCCAATTGCCATTAGTAGTGTTCCTCCCAGCCCCAAATGCTATAAACGATTTTTAAGAAAGTTCCCGAATTTACCTTACCTTACCTCTCCCCCATGCGTTCTAAACAGCCGGCAGCCGCGTCCGTTATTGTGCCTCTCAAGCCAACCAGGGTTTGCGGGCTGCCGGTCGGCCCCTGCTTGCAGTATCATGCAGCAGCGAGAGGGCCAGACAGTGCGGCGGAGGAGGAGGTAAGGTAAGGAACTATCAGGGACTTTCTGAAAAATCTTTTATACGGTGGGGGGGGGGAAAGAAAACTACTATATGCCAAATGTTTTTTACAGGGGTGGACATGCCCTTAAGGTGGGCATACTCATGCAATTTGTACAGATGTGTACTGACAGATCACACTGGTATCTGTCGGCACACATGCTGTAGGAACCGCATACACAAACCCGACTGATCCCCCATAAGCGGTATGGGGATCAGTAGTTTGCGCGGCCCTACACAGTACGATTGTATCAACTCCCTTACTTTAGTTGATACAATCGTTGATACACATAACGACCAACGGAAATTTTCCGTCTTCCCGACCGACCGTAGGTGGCAACTCCAGTCAGTCGGGGAAAGGCCCATACACATGAACGATAATCGGTAGATGCCGATGTGGAACGACGAGATTTACCCATTATTGTCGTATGTATGGCCACCTTTACTATAGGAGAGGGGTGTTAGTGGATCTATAAGTGACATAGGAAAGTAGTAGACATTTTCAGCATTAGAATCTCTCCTAAATCCCTACATACAGAGGGCCCATTATCAGATAATCAAGCAATGTTTTCAATAATGTAATCATTTTTTATATGGAAACCATTATGGTTGCCACAGATGCTACAATCGGCGGCCATCCGATCAGTGGATTGCAAAATCGTTGGCCTGTGTATGGTCGATGGGACAATTTTTGCCTATTGGGCCAGTTGGAAGAAATTTAATCGCCCAATCCAATCGTATGTATCACTTCATGACTTCCTCCTCCCCTAGCTTTAAACCTTTTGCGTAGTGTACCCCAGCCCATTACTAACCGCCGTGTTAAAGTTTCAAACAAGCTCCAGAAGCGACTTACCTGATTGGCATTCCTTCGGTTTATCTGCACAGCCGGCAGCCGCGTCTGTGATTGGCTGAATATCAGCGAACACAGACGTGGCTGCCGGTCCGGCCCCCTGTTTTCGGCAAGCAGGGAGCAGA
Organism: Hymenochirus boettgeri; assembly: GCA_019447015.1. Taxonomy (NCBI): domain Eukaryota; kingdom Metazoa; phylum Chordata; class Amphibia; order Anura; family Pipidae; genus Hymenochirus; species Hymenochirus boettgeri. The sequence goes on along the minus strand of CM033473.1, from coordinate 51,428,684 downwards.
GGGAAAGAAAGCTGTAAGTCTGTTTCTAGTGCTTATTTAGAAAACTAACATGTGGGCTGGTGGTGGGCTAGGGTACCCCACCCCTACAGAAATTTTGGGTTTGAGGGGTGGATTATCCTTAGGTCAAGATTGTTTATATTGATCATTCAGTCCTTCTATATTTATTATTCAATTTTTTCCATTACGAAAAGTAATGATATGAAATGTCGAATCAATCAACTTTTTTTGGTTACGGTTATTGGAAAATGACTGTCTATTGTATAAGTATATATATTACAACAGATTTTTGAACATGTACTTGCTTTTTTGAACAGTGATAAAATGTAAATTGAGTTAAACCACCACTGCTTTGTGGTCCAGAACTCCTCCAGTGACTTCTAATAATTTATTTTACAGCTGGTGTCTTGTTCACTATTAGCTACATATACACAACCTGCATCCAAAACATTACTTTTCAAGGTCCTCTGCTCACCTATTGCTTTACTCCAAAACAATTTCCCAAACTGACAACAGGAAATGTTATTAATTTTTTTTTAGTTTATCAAGAACATAGGGGGTAAAATGGGTTAACATGCCCTTTTCTATATAGCTTTCAGCGAAAAAAAAGCTAATTGTTCCTTGTATATAATAACACACATTTCTATTCAAAATGTGAATTCATTCAAACAGAATTTTATTATTTATACGGCGCTATTATAAGTAGAAATGACGGCCACACCAGGGAAATCTAAACCATGAAATCAATAAACTTTAACTTTATGAAAGAATGTAGAGGATGAAACATGCTGAACAATCATGTTAATAAAGAAAGTGGTTTTGCATTGGCAGACCAACATTTTTTTTCAGGGTCACTGTACAAAGTTGACAAAGCTGTGTTGCCATAAATTTTAACTTTCTTCTAATTGGCTTACATCCATATCATTATTTTTAATGCTTATTATTGTTATGGGAACACCATGCAGCCAAAATAAGAGTTCAATGGTTTTACTCACAGAAATACAAAAAATTAGAATGTATCATATATAATGAAGTGTATTTAAATAATAAACAAATATGGAGCTAGTGCACAGGGGCCGATTTCTTGATCACCCAGGTGATATTCTAATTCATTAGCTGGGCTGGCACAGCCAATGGTGTTGAACCAATTTTAAAGCAAAAAATAGTAGTAAATCACAGCCAATCCCTGCATAATCGGTCATTTCACTTTAATTTAAATAAACCACCAATCAGTGCATTGGGCTAACGTATATTTTCGTATATGAACAATTCATGTCAAGACAACAGTAGATATCAGGAACATGTTTTAGCAAATACTAGCAAGGCAAAACCTGGTACAATTAAAGCAGTCTGTCATTTCTCTGACACACCCCTGAAGGTTAGCTGTCAGTAATAATCTTTGTTCTCTCCCTCACTGTGCTCTATCCTCACACTGCCGGAGGCTGTTTGAACACGGTGGTTAGCATATACCAGTTAACATATTCTATCCCATCCTCTTTAAAAACAGAAATATTGATCCAGCAATAAGGAGGATTTTTTTTAGTGTAGGGAATTCACAGCAAGGGGTCAAAAGCACTACCTAAACACCACCAGCATTGTATCTGCATAAAGACACTGTCAATGCTCTCCATTCTCTAACGATGCTTCGCTCTGCAATTAAAATATTACACTGGATTACGGATTGTTTAAAAAAAACATTTTTTACGATAAAAAAAACATAGCAAGAAAACAGTGTAAAGAGGCAGAGAATAAAGCCGTTGCAAAGACAAAGACATCACAGCATTGGTGCAGTCATATGGTACAAACCATCTTCACTATGTATACAAATAAGCATATTCATACTTGCACTACATGCTGAGGTCAGAGCAATCAAAGGATTTAAACCCACCCACAGTTTGTGTTTAATATAAATGATAATTAAGCAAAATAAATGAACAAATAATGCATCAGACAACATGGCTGCATACATTTATACCAACAGCGTATGAAAACTGCAATGCAAATGTAAAGAGATAAAGAGAAATATATCCATGTACAAATAATGTAATATCAATGCGATTTTGTCTGTTCCATAAGCAGTCTTGCTTGTTTGAATTCACATGCTTTAGATCTGATGCTGCGTTTGGAGTACACGTTATGAATAGACTCCTCCTATAAATCTATTGATAGGGAATTATTTGTTATATACATTTTATAAACAACTCTTTAGTAAACAGGTTGCACAGGATTATGTGGTTAAAAAAAGGACCAAAAATTGTGGCAAACAGGTCAGCATCACAGTGCATTCTCTTAAAAATGATAGATTCGTACAATTATTAATCATTCACATCCAGCCCTACCTCATAGGGCTTACAGTCTAAACACCTTACACACCTATCAGTTGTCTTCAAAAATCTACACAAGCACAGGGAAAACATGAAGATGGGCCAAGGGATGATTTGAACCTAAGACACTGCAAGGCATCATGCTAACCAATGTTTCACTGAGTTGCATAAAATTCACAGAAATACAAAGCACTATTATCAATATAACAGTTCTGTACAACGATAACACACAGCATGTTTTGACAAAATTTCGCATATTACTTTATCTGGACAGAAATGCTTAAAGCACATTCTGGTGTCACTGAATCGTGCTAACGACTCCCAGAAATACCGGAAGGTGGATGAGCGACATATAGTGAATAAAATATCTCCATTGGCAAAATATAAATGGTTCTAAGAAGTCACCAAGGAAACCCATGACTAAAGAGCGCAAGGCTAGTGACTTCTACTCCCTAATAATGTAAAGTGGGAGGTACACAGGTTTCAGGGAGTCATGTGACGCTGTGACACAGCTGTGATGGCATAGATACGAACCAATTAAAAAAAGAGGCATCCCTAAGCACCATTAAATCCAATGACATGCCAAGCACCTTTTTAAACATAATATACAAGATATGAGAAAACCACGTCAGTAATCCATTTGTATAGAATGAACAGACACCTCCCTAGTAAAACCAATCATTATTTTAATGAAATCCCCACAGTAAGATAACAGGTGGGTTTATCAAGATAGATAAAATCTGATCATTTTCCTATGTACAATAAAGGCATCTCGAACATTACGGTAACAACATAACAGTCGGATCTGCTCCCTACAGAAAGCAGCTAGAACAATAAATACGGTAACAGTGATGCGTCTCGCGCGGCCCCGTTAGTGTTGTCAGGTTCCAACACCAGCTCAGGGACCATTGGAACACAAAAATACCATCTCGTTCGTTTCTCACCTCAGCGATGCCAAATATCCGACCATAGACATTACCTACAGCCGGCGGACTAGGAAGGCGGAGATACCCAGAGATATACAGAAACCGTTATCCTCCCCATGCAATCGGCAAGTCCATTCCGGCTGTAACCCTTACATCCCGGTTCAACGTTCTCTCCTCTCACTCCCCTTGAAATTGGGCAACGGCCTCTCCCCTTTCCCATCACTACAGCGCCACCATCGACGTCGCCGGTCTAGCTTCACAACACAACCTACCCTGCTGCGATAAAGCCACGCCTGCCAAAAGACAAGCCCCTCCCTATCAATTGTTAGAGCTTATGGTTGGTCGATGTGAAACTTCCCTGTCGTCGAACGGCGAGATGCTCTGTCAATCTCGGCCTAATGGGCGGCGCCTGGCCACACACCTCTCTGTATCCTTCGCCCGCCTTGCGAATGGAAGAATCACAACTGCGAGACCGTTACTGGGAGATGCGTCACAATGGAACTGCGCATGCCCAAATTACACTAGTTTATGGGAGGGGCTTGTTTGTAGGGTTTTACCCGGATAGTCCGGGACTATAACAGGTTTAGGGTGTTCTCCTAGTGGCCGGAAATATTATACATTTACAGTAGTGGGGGGGAAAATCCTTTGGCCTCAGCCCATCCATGTGGCCGGTTTTGCAGAGTTTTTTCCTTGGGGTAGGGAGGTGGGTGTGCAGGGTAGCGATCATATTAATAAAGTTTGAACTATTTGTAAAAATAATTCCATGAGTTGGTGTTAATGAGGAGTGAGTGGAGTCAGTGGAGACCCGTAAGAGTGTGGGTAACAGGCGTTTATTTTCAGTGGAAACATTGCCAATCATTTAACCTGCACTGCCAACCATCAACCAGTGCCAGGAGACCAAGCATAGTATACGTGTCTGCGTGCCAAGGTGTGTACCATTGCCAGGGTGCAAAGCATGTATGTTAAACAGGAATTGAAGCCAATCTAAAGTGGAATAGATGGGGGTATAAACAATATGGCAGAAAAAAATATGTAGTGGGTAGAGTTGTGTACAAGAAGCAAGAAGGTAGGTAAATTCATTGTTGGGGTATGTTAAGCTGCCAAATGCCTGGGAGGATGTGGAAATGAATCTCCATGTGCAGTTCGTGAAGGCTGTTGGTACGGGGAATGTTTAGGTTATGGGGGATTTTTATACCGACATACATTTGAGTAGGGGAACTGCCAGCGCCTCAAAAGGTATCAAGTTCTTAAATTTAGTATATGAGCATTTTCTTTCACAGACAGAAGTTCCTACTAGACACGGATGCCTTGTGTGATATCTTATAACCCTGAGCTGATTTTGGAAATCAAGATAATGGGAAGCTTAGGGAATAGTGACCATGATATAGTGTCATTTAATATAGGTTGCAAAAACTAAAGTGCACTGGGTTAACAAAAACTTTTAACTTTCTGAAGCTAATTTTATGCTGTAAAAGGAATCACTCCTGCTCATAGACTGGGGGGAAATTGTTTCTAGGTAAGAATATGAGAGATGTCGACCACTTTTAAAGGGATATTAAACTATTACATTTCTAAATCTGTACTTTAGGGAACAAGTGAAAAAAAGTTAGGTCCGCTCCTACATGGTTTAATGCTCAGGTAAAAGGGGAAATGGAAAAAAAAAAGAAAAGGCTTTAAAATTTTGAAATCTTACAGGGAGAAATAAATGCTGTAATAAAGAGAGCAAGAAAGCAATAAACTAGCTAAAATAGAAAATGAAATATGGATAGCCGTACAAAGCAAGTCCAACCCCAAAATGTTTTTTTAAGTATATAAATGGTAAAAAGATGATGACTGAGATGTGGGACCATTACAGATGGATTGCATCCATGGATTTTAAAAGAGCTTAGTTCAGTTCTCTCTAGACCACTGTTTCTCATCTTTCAGATTCAATGGTCAGGGGATGCCGTGGATTGGAAAAAAGCCAATGAAATACCATATTCAAAAAAGGAAGTCGTTCCCAGCCTGGTAACTATAGACCGTAAGCCTAACATCAGTGGTAGGGAAGGTGCTGGAAAATTTGTTACGGGAGCGTATACTTGACTTTGTCTCCAGAACTGAATTATTAGTAGTAGTCAGCATGGATTTATGAGAAATAGATCATGCCAGACAAATTTAATTGGTTTTTTATGAAGAAGCGAGTAGAAATTTAGATTCAGGCACAGCAGTGGATGTGGTATACTTGGATTGTGAAAGCTTTTGATACTGTGCCACATAGGCGACTAATGTATAAACTGAGGACTGTTGGCCTAGAAGAAAACATTTGTTCATGCATAGAGAATTGGTTATTGGATCACAAACAGAGAGTGGTGGTAAATGGAGCTATATCTTGTGGGTAAGGATCTAAGCGGAGTGCCTCAGGGTTCTGTACTGGGGCACTTCTTTTAATCTGTTTATAAATTACTTAGAAGGGGGCATTGAGAGAAGGTCTCTGTGTTGCGGATGACTCTAAACTATGCAGAGCTTTGGAACTTCAAATGATGTGCAAGTGCTGCAAGCAGACCTAGATACAAAATGGGCAGCACAATGGCAGATGAGATTTAATGTTTATAAATGTAAGGTGATGCATTTGGGATTTAATATCCCTGTGCCACCTACACCATAAATAACTGTGTTAAGTGATCTGTAATGGAAAAAGATTTGGGGGTTCTGGTAGATAACAGACTTAGCTGGAAACATGCCAGGTAGCAACGGCTTAGAGCTAGCAAGATATGTCTTGTATAAGAGAGGAATAGATTCAAGAGAGAAAAATATTATTCTCCCTCTCTTACAAGGCACTGGTAAGGCCTCATTTGGTATATGCGGTGCAGTTTGGCATCCCTATAACAAAAGGGACATTTGGAAACGGAAGCAGTTTAGAGAAGGGCAACTAAATTAATAAGGGGAATGGAGGGGCTTAAATTTCAGGTAGATTAGACAAGTTAGGGCTGTTTACATTGAAGAAGCAATGTTTGCGTGGGCATATGATAAACTATACAAATATATTAATGGGCCATACCATAACCCTCTGGTGCATTGCTCACTATAGGTTATGTCAGAGGACTCGTGGACATCCTTTAAGGTTGAGAGAAAAGAGTTTCATCTTCAGGTTAGGAAAGGTTTCTTTACAGTGAGAACCGTGAAACTGCGGAACTGTCTTCCAGCAGATTGGGTAATGGCCAAGTTCATGATACTTTAAAAATGGCCTGGATAAGTTTCAAAACTAAAAAATATTGAGAATACTGGTATTAATACATATGCTGTAGATCTGGTTGATCCAGGGATACTTTCCGATTGCCATTTGGAGTCAGGAATGAATTTCCCCCCACTTTTGGTTGTGTTTTTTTTGCCTTCCTCTGGATCAACTGTTAGGTAGATCTGTGTATTCAATAGACAACGGACTTGAAGTTTAGTTCTTGAAGACGTTTCGCTAGTCATCCGACTGGCTTTCTCAATTCAGAATGACTTGTACAAGAATCTGTGGCAATTATGTACCCTGGAAAATCCCAAAGCATATCACAGCCAAGTGTTAAGGGCGTGATTAGATAGTGGCTAGGAGTGTTTAGGAACGTCCAGAGTAAGGGATCAGTTCTGCTGGTGAGAGTGCTGTCTTGGCCTAGACCGTTTTCTCACCATGACAACAGCCTCCTGGCTGGTGTCAATAGATGTCACATCTCTCTTCACCTGTACCCACCAAGGAGGCTGTTGTTCATGGTGAGACCCCCCCACCTCTATTTAGGCTTGGTTTATTTATTTTCACATAAATGGCCTCCTTAACACCTCTCTTGAACCAGTCACGTTCCTATGCCAATATGTTAACATTACAATCTTCAAAGGTATGTCCTTTATCCTTAAGATGCAGGTACACGGCTGAGTCCTGCCCCGAGGAATTGGCTCTTCTGTGCTGGGCCATACGTTGATGCAGTTGTTGTTTGGTCTCCCCCACATACAAATCAGAGCATTCTTCACTGCACTGCACTGCGTATATGATGTCGCTTTTCTTGTGTTTCGGTATTGGGTCTTTCGGATGTACCAATTGGTGCTTCAGCGTGTTGCTCGGTTTAAAGTAGACAGGGATACGGTGTTTTTTGAAAACTCTTCTTAGTTTCTCGGAGATCACTGCTACATATGGGATGACCATGTTCTTTCTCCTGTCTTGCTTTTCCCCTTCACTGTTGGTATTCGTGTTCTTTTCTTTCCTTCTGCTTCTTTTGACAAAGGCCCAATCTGGATATCCACAAGTTTTAAGGGCTCCTCTGAGATGTTTCATTTCTTTAGCCTTTGCCTCTGTGCTAGTGGGGATGTTCTCAGCTCAGTGTTGCAGGGTTCTGATGACCCCCAGCTTGTGATCTAAAGGGTGGTGGGAGTCAAGCATCTGTGTGTGTTGGTTTTCTGTAAACCTCTACTTCCAGTTTACCATTCTCCTTGACTTCTACCAAGCAGTCCAAGAAGGCCAGTTTGTTGTTTTGTACCTCTTCCCTTGTAAATTTGATGTTTTGGTCTACCGCATTAATGTGTTCTGTGAAAGCTTGTACTTCCTTCTGGTGGATTTTAACCCAGGTGTCATCCACATATCTGAACCAGTGGCTAGGTGCTATGCCCTTAAAGGTATTAAGCGCCAGTTTTTCTACCTCCTCCATGTAAAGGTTGGCCACAATGGGTGAAACTGAAGATCCCATAGCACATCCGTGTTTTTGCTTATAGAACTTATCCCTGTATTTGAAATAGGTGGTATTCAGGCACAAGTCCAGTAAGGCACACACCTGTTCTGGGTTGAGATCAGTTCTGCTGGTGAGAGTGCTGTCTTGGCCTAGCTGTTTTCTCACCATGACAACAGCCTCCTTGGTGGGTATACAGGTGAAGAGAGATGTCACATCATAGGACACCATAGTTTCTTCTGCACCGAGTACTATATCTTCAATCTTGTTGGTGAAATCCTGAGAGTTCTGGATGTGATGCTTAGAACTTCCCACCAATGGTCCTAAGATGTTGGCTAGGTATTTTGCCACCTTGTATGTTACAGACTTGATGCTGCTGTCTTCAAGAACTAAAGTTCAAGTCCAGTTGATCTAATTGAATACAACAGATATACCATGACCTGGACGAATGAGAACCTTCACAAGCATATTTTTGTGAAAAATAATTCCCCACAACCCCTAGAGTGTCTTCACTTTTTTCAGATTCCCTCTCTGTCCTGAGATACACCAGTTAGAAGAATACCTGATTGCATTCATCTACTTCAATTTAAACTGTCAATCAAATCCCTTTGACGTGATCCCCCCCCCTCCCTCCTCTGTAATAAACATAGAGATAAGAGCATTAGCAGGGGGAGAGAGGTAGCTTTAATGGTAGATATAAGGCTGCACTTGACCCCCCTTCTTAATAGCTTTCACTGATTGATGATGGGTCACAAAGTGAGAGATCGTAAACTGTACTGTTCTCCTTCTTCTTCCGCGTCTCCAGGACAGCTTGCTTTCTATTGGCCACTGTGGATGGGTGTGTTTTTCAGGATGTTGAACTTTTAACTCCTACTGCACATGATAAGCTTGTCTGTTAGCCGGAGTTGAGACATGGAGGAGGTAACAGAGGGGAGGGGGAAGGGGGGAGTGCTGCACACAGATCTGGCACCATGGTTAAACAGAGTCACTGACAAATCACGACGGACAAATGGATATTGAACATTGTCACATCAGGTCTGAAGCTAAATTTTGTATCCCTTCCTCCTCAAAGAAAATTTGCCTCTAGAGTTCCTATGAACAAGGCCAAACACAAAGCTCTATTGGAAGTGGTATCTTTTCTGAAAAGGAAGGGAATCATTTGTCAAGTTCCGGCAGATCAAATAAACACAGGTTTTTATTCAAACCTATTTGTAGTACAGAAAAAGGATGGTTCATTTCGACCAGTGTTGGATTTAAGAGTTAAATGGCTTCATCCTGAAAGAGAAATTGAAAATGGAAACATTAAAATTGGTGACAAGCGACCTAAAAGAAGGAGATTGGTTGGCATCTCTAGATTTATCCGATGCTTATCTGCACGTCCCAATTTGGTGATACCATCAAAAATTTCTCAGATTCCAGGTTCTAGGAAACCATTGGCAATTTGTGGCCATGCCCTTCAGACTTACATTCGCCCCAAGGGTATTTACGAAACTAATGTCAACAGTAGCGGCCTTTATTCGGCAAGAAGGTTTCATGGTCGCCCCATATTCAGACGACTGGTTAATATGGGGAAATTTGGTCTCTGAGACAACGGAAGCTATGGAATTCACAAAGAATTCTAATAAAATTGGGATGGTTACTGAATTAAAAGAAAAGTGTCTTAATACCAACACAAATATTAAAGGGGGAAGTTCATTGGAAATGCATATGCTTTTCAGAAAAAAGAGCAGTATTTTTTCATCCCAATGACCTTAATCTGCCAATTCAGCATTTTGTCTGTGTATAAATAAATGCAACAGAAATACTAACTTCCTGTTTGCAAGGACCCCTAGTAGAGACCGTTCTGGTCTTGCCCTTGACCCAGCGCCTGGGTTGATTCAGTTGCTCAGTAGAGATCTGAGCATCTTTGACCCATCCAACAGCCAATCAGTAGAAATTACTGTTAGGAACATTCCAAGGATGTGGTGCATCCTGGGAAGAAGAAGGACCGTTCGAACCTGAAATGTCAGCTCACTAATGTCCACAGCAGGAAACAGCAAGGGGTATGAAATCAATTGATTTTTCAAAATGGGAGAGAATATGTAGAATAACTAAATATGCATTACACAAACTAACAATTTAACAAATATTGATAATTTCCACTGAACTGTCCCTCTAAATCATTTGGGTTTAACTATAGATACAGTAACAGGAAAACTGTTTGTACCCATAGAGAATGTGTTAAGAATACAGGTTATGGTAAAAAAAATTGTTAAAGAAAGTTGTCTGTCTCAGCAAGAGAATGCATGGAATTACTAGGTTTAATGACTGCATCCATGGAAGCAGTTCCATGGGTGCAATTTCATGCAAGTGATCTTCAGTTTCATTTTATTCTAAGATGGAACAAAAATTCAGAGGATTTGTCCCAAAGATTATTTTAAATTACAATGTAAAAAAGTCTCTGATTTGGTGGCTAAAAGAAAGGAATTTAAAGGGTATCTCCACTGATAAAAGTCACCTGAGTTGTAAGGATAGATATGTGTAAGGTGGATATGTACCTGCAGTATCCTGTGTCTTTCAGCAGTAGTTTAGAAGAAATCCAAGTGACTGCATGGCTGTCTTTCAGTGACTGCCTGGCTGGGGAGCTTTAGCAGATCAAACAGTTCAAGGAAAATGGACCATAAAAGAAAAGAATTTACTCATAAACCTATTAGTTAAAAGCAGTTCTGTTAGCACTAACGGCACAGCCACACTGCGCCAGAATCGCATGCAATTTCATTTGCGATTTAGTTGCGTTTGCACATGCGTTTTCTTCATTAGGTATAGGAAAACGCTTGCGATTAAAAAAAAACGCATAAATACCTTAGCAGTGTGGCTGCCGAAGATTGCCACCCACCATGGGAACGAGGACGAGGTAAGTGCGGAGTCTTGACAGCCATCTATTTTTTTTCCAAGATCCCTAATTCCTCAGTCTGCTGGGATAGATGCGCTTTCCCAAAGATGGGACTTCAAACTAGCATGTTTTCCCTCTATTTCCTTTAATCCGAAAGGTAATTCAAAAGTCCAGGAGGGAAGTATCGAACCTAATTTTAATTGCTCCAGCATGGCCAAGGAGAACCTGGTTCCCAGAGTTGATAAAAAGATCGGTTCAACCCCCATGGACTTTACCGTGTATAAACGATTTGATTACTCAGGGTCCAATATTTTACACAGATGTTCAGAAATGTAAAGCTAACTGGATGGCTTTTGAGAGGAATAGACTAAAGGATCTAGGTTTTTCAGATGCAGTCATTCATACTTTAATCAAGGCTAGAAAGGAATCAACTTCTAATGTGTATCATATGATTTGGAAAAAATGTATTGAATTTGTGGAAAGCTATAATATTACAACAGAAATTCCAATATCTTTGATTTTAGAATTTTTATAAAAAGGGATAGATTTGAGTCTATCATTGAATTCTATTAAAGTTCAAATAGCAGCTTTATCCAGGCTAATTTCTAAAGAATTGGACAGAGACCCATTTATAAAGGAATTTTTATATAAATATCCTGTGTCTTCATGGGATTTAACTTTTGTTTTGTCAGGATTGATGGAGGATCCTTTTGAACCAATAGAGTCAATTGATTTGAAATGGCTTTCATATAAGTTTTCCTTTCAAATAGCTATCATATCACCTCGGAGGGTAGGAGAAATGGCAGCATTTAGAGTAGATGAGCCATTCTGTTCTATAAGACAAAATGAGTTGGTATTGAGAATTCCTCCTTTTTTTAATGATTGTACACACGCTCGATTTTCGAGCGAGGCCGTCCCCCAACGGCAGAGCGGTACACCCGACGAATGGCCGTTTCGGCTGAGAATCGCATGTGTGTATGCGCTTGGCCGGGGGTCGTTCGTTGATCCGCCTGGCGGATCAACATTGTTTTGTTTGTAGGAATAATATTTTTTTAATACAAGCACAATAATATTTTTTTAATACAAGCACAGGGTTATGTTAAATAATAATGGGCATTTAAAATGCTTCAGGTTAATTCACCTAAAGTGTGAATTAAATGTTTTATTTTTGGAGAGTTACCCTGCCCTCCCTCAGAGTGTATGAATTTAATGTTTTGTACTTCCTAATACACAGAGACCAAAGATGAAATTCTACATATTAAAATGTTTTGTGGTTGATACCATAATATCCTATATATAGTTCCAAAAAAGGACACACAAACTCCTTCAGCTCCTCAGCTTCTGTTTCCTGCCACACGATTCACACTAAAGGAGGCCATACATGCAATTTCAGGGCAGATTCACTTGGAATTTGATTGTGAATTTTGGCTAAAATAAAAGTGAAATATCATTACCTATATACTGTATAAGGAGCAATCATTCAAGCCATGTACTTTACTAAGGTAGTGGAAGCCAATCAATATTACAAAGTGAGCCAATATTGCAACAGAAATTTTACGGCCCTAAAGATTCCCATGCTGATGTTGACATTAGAAACTATTGGTTTTGAGCCACACATGTTCCCAATATTCAGCGAATCATGTGTGGCAGATTTTCAAACTGAAACCAACGTTTTGTTTAAAACTAGGGCCCTCTTTATGGGAGTCTTAAGTAGTGGGCTTAATTTATAGTATAGTATAAGGAATCAACACTGTTAACTGTGTTGCTGGCTCGTGTTTGAGATGTGAGGGCACAATAGATGTCCAGCCATTTTTGAACTAGTGTCTTGTCATTTATTAAAGGGGAACTTTAGGTAAATTGATAGGAATTGCTCCCCTGAGAATTTTTGCAAATTATTTCCATTGTTTATTTTGCATAGTTTTAATGATATTTACATTTTTGTGTGTAATATGGCAGCAGCATCACCAGGTCCCCTGCACTTCCTGCTCTGAAACTGTCAGTCAATCTGTCCTGTGTCGTCTCCTCCCCTTTGCAGCCCCCCTGCTCCCTCCCACTCATGGACCCCATGGTCCCTCCAGTTGCAGGCCCCCCATGGCCCATTATCTTACAGCCCCCACTCGCGGGTGCCATGGCCCCGCCCACTTGTGGGTGCCTAAGCACCGACCACTCGCGGGTGTCTAAGCCCTGCCCACTCACGGGTGCCGTGGGTTACTCAGACACCCACCCAGAAAACTCTGTGGAATCCGCCTTTTCAAGCAGTGAGAACTCTGCCTGAAAAGGCTGTTTTCACACAGTGAAAGAAAAGGGCTGTAGATTCCTTCTCTGTCAGGACTTCACACAGCAGAGAGGAGGAGGGACTTCCTGTCTCCCTCAAACACTGAGGGAGTCTGAGGCTGTGCTCGCCGGCGGCACTGTGCAAGAGAAACCTCAGCTATGTCACAAGTCAGCCTCCCACCCATTAACTTTCTGGTCAGTCATTTCTGTATATCTTGGGCTGTGGAGCACGTAGAGAGGTGGTTGATAGCTCGTTTTAAAGGTAGAAAACTGGCCTTTCATTTAAACTTAACTTGTTTGGAGACCACAGTTCCCCTTTAACATATGTAGTCTTTGGTTAACTCTAAAAACACATTTTTATTTAGATTTTGCTATAATTTTCCCCTTAAAGAACATAAATATCGTAGCCTTCTAAATACACCAATGGTCAGTGAGTAGACTGTCAGAAAAGTAAAGCTGACCGTAAAACAGGTCACTTGCTTTTTAATGTTGACTGGTCTCCAGAAGTGTTTTTTTATTTTTATCCAGGATGCCAGAGGTCTGCTGAATGCATATTGTAAAAACAAAAAAAAACATCTTACTTGTTTATTTACCTGTAACATGTTGTACTGCAGGCAAAAAAGGAACACTACTAAAATAATTCATTCATTTTTAAAATTCATCTTCCTTTGCAAGAAAATGGCAACAATTCATGCTAGGCCACGCTAACGGCATTTGTTTGCGATTGTGCATGCAATTTTTGCTAACATTGCAATTGCAGCTACACATGCAATTGCTTTTTCGTTTGCGATACCCAATCTCATCATATTGGGTAAATATGTGCCAGTTGATCACCAATCCTTGCTGCTTTTTATGCCACAATAGATTGCTTTACCCAGCTTATATCATGCCCAATCTTTTCAGTGCACAAATTTTTCATTGACGGGGGAAATTTTTACCACCAAAAAAAGGAACCATACACATTATTGATGGCTTGTTAAATAATTGCTAGTGAATTAGTGATTTCTATTTTATTGTTTCTATTTTTAGACCTTTTGTAGAATTGTATCTCCATCTGCTGTACATTTCTCTTTCTCCATGTTATTGTAGTCTCCAGAAACAGATAATATATTTACTGGGAGTCTTTGACCAAACATCCCTGATAAATAAAGCAGTAAATGGCTAGGCCACAAAAACTAGTGCGTTGCATGTGTGATCCATCCAATCGAAGCGCATGCGTTCTGCAATTTTTTTGCGCAACCGCATGTGATCCGATTGAGTGATATTGCATGATTTCAGCGCGTGCACACATGCGCCCATTTCCTCCGTGCTGGTGGCGCTTCAGTGTGGCCTCACACAACCGCAGTAACAGTGAAGGCAACCTCAACAGGAACTCATATCTTTGTAAGCCTACTGTTAACTGATGCTTTGATTTCACAGTTCTTCTAAAGCAGAAGTGTGCAATATATATTGGCACTAAAATAAGTTTTTTAGGTGCTAATTTTTAGGGAAAAAAAACAGCTACAGTGCATTCGTTTTCCATGTGCTGTTTCAAGCAATTCTTTTTTCCTAGATTTAGGATGATTTTTTTGATGTACTGTAAATTCTTGCTAATTTGGGTAATGTTGCACTATGTTCCATCATGCTACTTGATTAGCTTTTTTTTTTCTTTAAGTAGTAAAAACTAAACTTTGCTATTCATAAAATTTTCAGGTCTCTGGAAGCCAGAAAAGCCCAGCATTTGTAGGGAGCTCATCTCGTTCTGCTGGTATCTTGGACAACATAGGTAAATTTTCAAGGAAGCCATCAGCTGCTGGAAGTCCGTCCTCAAGCAAATCTGAATCTCTTGTTATAAAGCCTTTAGCTCCTAAGTCCAAATCTAAGCAGGTAAAAAACTGCTATTTATGTACTATTATGTATTTTTTATTATTATTATAAAAGCTGGTACCTTTCCTGTCTATATCTCACTACATCTATCATGAATTTGGGGCAATCTATAATGAATATCAACGGAACTATAATCAGATTTTTTACACAGTACATGGTATTAAAATACAATTAATTTCTTTTAAGGTACCTTATATTCTGCAACAAATTGTCACACAAGAGCCAGAAGACAGTGCTATCAGTGATTTATTGGAGATACCAGCACGACATGTTTCAGACCAGTGTGGTCTTTCCTCAGGTGCATTTGCAAATGCACTGTCTTCTGGCACTTGTGTGACAATTTGTTGCTATTTATAAGTTTCAAGGGATTGGTGAACCCTTCACACAATTTAAGCCTGTTCAATATATTCAAGGGCCTGCTGCCTGGGTACATATGTTTGTTTACTGTACCTTATATTCTGGTCTTACTAAGGTAAGTGATGGAAAGCCATTTTACTAAGACATAGGAGCAAGGGAGTGTACTCCCACTTTGCTGTACCTGTATCACAAATCCTTGTTTGCTGTAACTGTATCATAAATCAGTTTCCTGTATCTGTATAAAAAATCCTAGTTTGTTGTATCTGTATCAAACATCCCGTATCAATAATCCCTGTATGCTGTACCTGTATCAATAATCCCAATATGCTGTACCTTTATCAATAATCTCACAGGTAAAATACACAGGCATCCAGATGAATCTATGTGCATGCTGGGAGTTGTAGTTTGCCATGGAATTGGGGGTTACTGTATGGGATTACTGTTTATTTAAAGAGCAACTAATGCCTCAAAACAATACAGAATCAGGAGGATGGTATCTATAGTTTAAAAGATTGCCTTCTGATTCTGTATTGTTTTGAGACTTTAGTTGCGCTTTAAATGGACAGCAGAATTCCCAACCAGTAGTCCCATACAGTAATAGCGAAATCCAGTATGGCTATTACTGTATGGGAATTTTGCTGTCCATTTAAAGAGCAACTAAAGCCTTGGAACAATACAGAATCAGAAGGCAGTAGTGTTCATAATTTCAACCCTCGGCTTATACTTAAGTCAGCCAGGTTTTACAAATTTTTCAGGTAAAAATAGTTACCTCGGCTTTTACTTGGGTCGACTTGTACCCGAGTAAATACCGTTTACATACTGTCCAGTCATGTGAATCATTTAGCCATGTTTCTGCTATACCAATCACATCATACCTTTCCTTTAAAGCTATTAGTTCTAGTTCCCCAGTTTTTCCAGACTTCTTGCAGTTGTAAACATACATTTTAGATGATCAAATAATTTACTTCCATACCACATACATGCCTCCTAATCCTCTATGCTCCCCCATCTCCTCCCTCCATTACCTCATAAGCCTCCTGATCCCTAACCCCTCTATTTACCCCCTGTAGATAAATAGGTTATATACTTAATATAGGGAGAACAATCTGTAATGTGTGTACTCCCATCCGTCTTCAACAAACATTTTTGACAGATTGGTACTGTGTGTACTCACCTTAATCCAAGAGGTAATTAGGGAAAGTTTCAATTGGGAAGGGGGCACCAGGGAAGACTTGCTTAGGGCATCCAAATGGCTAGAACTGGCCCTGGGTGCAGTAACTGTAACTTCCACCCCTTACTGTCTAGAGAACAAGGGTAAATAAACGTGCCGCTGCTGCAGGGGAAAATGTGCATGGCCTTGTGGAATGGGCGTGGTTTGTGGAAGGGATAGTTTGGGAAAATTCCTACCTGGAATTATGTCTCTAGCTTATCTTATTCTTAAGTTATAGGCTTGTAAATTTACACTCAGTCAGAATAAACCAGGAAGTGTTTGACAGTCACATGATGTGCTGTATAGGAAGCCCGCCTACCCCCATCTTTTCTGAAGCTATTTAAAGACTGTTAAATTGGTAGGATACAACTGGGCATGCTCCTGCCAAAGGCATGGGGGCAGAGAAATGGTGATGTCACAGCTGACAGTGCTATAGATTGCATCTAGAAGCATGATCCTGAAATTGTTTTAAAGGCAGAAATGTGCTCTTTTTTTATAAAGTTTTGGAGACTTTATAAAGATTAATATTGCACTGTCCAACACAGAATAGCAGTGACATTAAGTAATTGCGCCTTCACAGGTATCCTGAAAAAATAGATAGATATACATATAGGGGGCGATGCAATATTGGGCGCAAAATGCCTAAGTCAGTGTAAAACCCACGCAATCCGATGTATCATCAGGTTACCGTGGGTTTTACACTGAGTTTGCATTGCCTGCGCCATTTCCAAGAATGCTCAGAAATAGCGTGGCGCAGGCGATGCAAAACCGCCCTTAGTAAAGTTTTGCGCTACCATGTAGCGCGAAACTTTACGCCACTGAATAGGAGGCGTTAGCCGGCGCACTTACCTGGCAGAGATCCCGCGATGTACAAAATCTCGCACAGGGATTTTTGCATCGCGGGAACTCGGGCAGGTAAGCTGCGTCGGAAAAAAATATTGCATCGCCCCCATAGTTTGACAGATAAGCACTGAGCTATACGAATGGGCAGATGACAGAGACATAATGAGGTTAATTGTAGGTCTTTTTACAGGCTGCATGAGCAGTGTGTGAAAAATGTTTATTTTTCATTTGCAGGAAACTGCACATTCATCTATAAATGTGTGCATTCTCGTTTTTATATTACTGATCCTAAAAAGATAGTCAATTCTAATTAATTTGTGAGTCAGGTTTTGACTATACTTGGTCCCAAATGTTAGGATTTTGTTTTTCTTTCTCCTTCAGGGCCAACCTACTTTGTTTCAAACTGTCCAAATCAAACCCTCTGTGAAGAAAACAGAAGAAAAAACAGCTGTGCCTTCACCTCCTAGGGCTCCCAATGACACTACAGAAAACAAAAAGTATGTGGTAAACAGAATTGCTGACATTTTTACAGATATTGATTTTTCTTATCTGTATTAGACTAAAGATAAAATAAAACTAAATTTTTAATTAGATAAAACTAATTTTTAAATGTTCAAGATACTGTGTTAAATGTTATGACTGTAAAAAAGCTTTACATAAGAGTGTTATTTAGATATTCTTGGTTTGATTTTGATCCCCCCTCCTTTTGCATGTTTTCATAAAGGGAAAAACAAGTTATCTGGATTCAATTATAGATCATAATATTGGAAGTGGCGGTAACTGTATTCTGCATTCCTATTGGCCAGACAACTCCCTTAAATGGAACCACCCTTTATGACCTAAGTCTGGTAATAATTAAGCAGTCCTAAACGTAGGTTTTGCATCAAAGCTTTTTTTTTATTATTATTATTCTTTAGCATTCCTTGAAATAGTTGTGTTTCTTATTACTGACAGGCCTTACAGCCTATGTGTTGTAATATAGAGGAGAGTGTAAGGCAAAGTTGTATTATAAATAAGCAGTTATTTGCCCAGTTATCGTATGAGAACAGAGATAATGTGATCTAAAAATGTAATTCTTGATATATTTAAAGTGGATCTTAAGTCACCAGACAACATTGTCTAAATATATTTTTTACAAAGATACACAAGGGGTTTTGGCCAATAGGTGCACATGCTCACAAGGCTCTGTCAACAACACAGAAGCCTTCTGCGTTACAGAATCAACTTCTTACATGCAAGTTTAGGTGTTCTGGGGAGGAGTTTATAAAAATGAAGTTAAGTTCTGCATTAAGTTAAAATGCTACATAATATATAGAGGAAAACTTTACTTTAGGTAAATAGGAATACCTACTTTAATGTAAGTGTTTTGGGGGGGGGGGGGTTCATGTGCTTCAGGTTTCTTGGGGTGAGGTATGCTTGGCTTATTGTATAGAATTGTATCAGTTTGTTCTGTGCTGCAGGGGAATATGTGGTATTAGAGAAAGGGTAGCCTCTATTGGGTGGGTAAAGACATTAGGAAACTTCCCTTGAAATTCAGCTTGTAGGCAATGTAGGTATCTAAATAGAAATGTTTGTGGGTGATATTCTGTTAGTTTTTCATGAGCACATTGTTATTTATTATATGTTCAAATATAGTTATGCCCTTAACCTACCACGTGTCATGAAACTGCTAATTATGGGTTATTATCAATAAGCAAGTACGGAAGAACAGGTGCTACACCCCCATTAATCACAGTATCGGATCCTGATTTGGTGAGTATAACGTGCAATAACACACTTACTTATCCAAACGGAGTGGTCCGGGTGCGTATTAGCCCCGAACCCTTCGCAACAGCAAAGGACGTGTTCGTCACGTTACTCCCAAGGTCCAATCCAAACATATATATCAGAGACCAAATGCCATTATAACGTTCTTATAACTCACCAAATCCTTTAGGTGGTCCAGGTGCAAAGCGCCCCAGACCGTCGCTAGTCCGTATCACACAGCTGCAAGGAAACAAATAAATGGTGCCGCTGCACAAATGGAACACACAGTCGGAGTGCCGTGCAATATAATGATTTATTAAGGTGAAATCTGCTTAACGCGTTTCGGACCGGACTGGCCCTTAATCATAAGCCCACTATTGCTATGATTAAGGGCCAGTCCGGTCCGAAACGCGTTAAGCAGATTTCACCTTAATAAATCATTATATGCACGGCACTCCGACTGTGTGTTCCAGTTTGTGCAGCGGCACCATTTATTTGTTTCCTTGCTTATGGGTTATTATATAGTATAATTGTTCCATAATAGCGTGTCCTGTGGAATTTTTTTATATTGTATCATGATGTTGCCATTTTCCCTTTCCGTTCATGTATTATATAGTACCATCGCCCAGTATATGGTCTTGTGTATTCTGAAAAAGACAAACCAAAAATTAACTACTAATCTCATTTCTAAGGAGGAACCAGAGAGAAATTAAAACTGCAGATGACTAAGACAAGAGCAGGTTGAGGGTTGCCAGAATTCCAGCTATATTTTTGGGCAGGACAATTAAAATAATTCGGTTAGCTTACACACGTGAACCACCTAGAAATCCATTGCAGATGAAGCCGAGATAAGGTTCCCCATCATAGATTTGCTGAGGGTCCCAGTGATTCCTAGTGACGTCACTGTAACATGTCCCATTCAATAGAATCAAATGCTTTCCTTGTGTCCATTGAATGCATAATTATGTTCAATATTATCATGTTTAATTTGTGTCTGTATGAGTGTATGTCTAATATTTATTGAGGTAGACTTACCGGACTTATCCGAGAGATGTTATGTGTGCAAGTGGTTAGCATGCAGCTTGGCCAGGATCTTATAATCGCTAGTCAGTAGAGTGATTAGGTGCAAAGAGTTCTGTTATTCTGGCAGTTTGCCTGCCTTGAGCAGTATGATGATGTTGGCTTCCATTAATGAAGCTGGGAGTTCCCCTTTGTCCATAGCTTGCTGGTATATTTATTATAATGGTTCCCCCAGAATCTCACTATATCTATGGTAGATCTCACTTGGCGGTCTATTGAGGCCCGGTGCCTTCCCGGGTTCAGGGCAGGATTTCCCACCCGGTCATCTACGCCATGGCCTAGGTCGCCACAGACACTAGGGTTGGCAAACAAAGCAAACTGTACTCCCCTTTTGTCCCATTGAAAGGCAGCTCTTTTTACAGGGGGAAAATCTTACGTGGCCGACATCTTAGAATTGGGTGTGCTGACGCACGCTAGGAAAGAGCAGTGGGGGTGCATCTAATATGTACCACTCATTCATTGCTATTGGGGGACAGGGCAGAGCTGAGACAGATGTCATTTGCTATTTTCCTTTCTGCTCTTTACATCTTGTTTTTAGCCTCACCTGCGGTTTTATTACTATTGTGTTTGTAGTATCAGTGTTTATCTGCATTCTTCCTTTCAGATCTACCCCTTGGTTATTTGTCATGATCTTAACTCCAACCATGTTAAGCTGTGTACACACCATCCAATAATTTTTCCGACATTCCAGTGTATCAGTCGATGGGGCTGAAATATTGGAAGGTTTCCTGCACTGCCTGTGGTCGACATACGACCATTCGAATACAAATGGGCGATCAGACGAGTCAGAAACCACAGGCAATCTTGCAGTCCTTATAACCGCACGGTCGGTTGCAGCAAACTGCCCCCCGCGGCTACTTTGCCATGAACAACAGTCCTTGTCCTAACCAACCGTTGGAAGTGCCAAAACATCTAGTTTTAACTCCAGACCCCATCCCCTTATTGTTCTACATGTGTACAGTTTCTCTTTTTTTCCGATTTTTATTTAACATCTGTTATCCTGCATTATTCTTTCATACCAGCAAATAGCCCATCTAAAATAGAATTTTAGATGGAGTGATTTTACTTCACATTCCAGAAATGTTGCCCTTTGCTGTAAAAATGTTAATAGTTTGGCAACCCTGTGTTACAGTGTACCAGTCTGTGTTGCGCTGTACAAGTTAGCTAGCTAGGTGGAGAAAAAGTTAAATCCGGCTAAGCTGAGGCCGGAAATACACGAGAAAACCAGGATCACACAAGGCAGGCAGGGCACAACCAGCTCAAGGCAGGACATCAGAGTGGTATCAAACAATAGACAGGAGCAGAGTCAGGGACTGAGCAATAGGTCAGTAACGGAAGGTCAGTCAGCGATGCACCGGTACAGGAGGATGAGACAAGAGAATAGTCGGGGAAAGGCAGGAGATCAAGGCAGGCAGCAAACGGTCATACAAGGGATAACAGGCAGAGTTAAAATCGAGAAAGTAACCAAAGAATCTCACCACAGGGAATGAAACACAGGCTCTAACGGGCACAGAGGAGAGGGTGAAAGAAGAATATAAAGGGAAGTATTACCAATGCGAGCAGAGAAGGGACAATAGAAAACAGAGGAAGGAAAAGGACTAAACAGGTGAATTCAAACAAAGCAGAAAGCACAACGCACACAGGCAAGAGACAGAGGCTATACATGCTGGGGATGGTTCAGACAAGTGTACGCCTGCGCGCACGAACGCTGTGAGACCAGAGCCCAGGTAAGCAGCGGGCTTACATTATCCCCCTCTGAGGAGGGGCCTCCGGACCCCCAGAACCAGGTTTGTTGTAAGATACTCTTATTGGGTTTTTAAGAAATGGGATGTGGTCCAATGATTTGGGACCCAACTTAGATGAAGTTTGCCGTAGAAACATGTTTTCGAGTAGAGATTAGACTAAATCTCTTGGAGTGAGTTCTGGTTCTTTAGAACGGTGTCTGTCAAAAAACATTCTGCTGAGAGAGCAGTAGCATGCTTCAAACTAGACTGAATCTGGTGCCAGATTTGTGACATGTGGGCAGAGTTTTCTCCAAAAACAGGAAAATTTGAAAATAGGAAAAGAAGAAAATTTAGGATGCTGACTGTGATTGCACCAGAAAGGTGACAATGGTAGAAGAATGAACTTCATTATTATGAGCAAAGTCTGCAAATGGTAGGTATTCTGCCCATTTCTCCTGAGAATTCGAAGCAAAGCATCTCAAAATTGCTCTAAAGATTGGTCCTTTCAGTCTGACCATTAGACTCTGGATGAAAGCTTGAAGAAAATGATAAAAAATTACCAAGGTGAGAACAAAAAGCTCTCTAGAACTGAGGAACAAATTGAACACACAATTGACACAATATTTTAATGGATGCTGTGAAGGCAAAAAATATGTTCAATGAACAACTGAGAATTCTTTAACGGAAGGGAGTTTGTAAAGAGGAATGAAATGAGCCATTTTACCTAATCTATCCACTACTACCAAAATTACTGATGACCCCAAGGACATGGGCAGGTCAACAAATAAAGGCTTAGGGAAATTGGGATTGGGGAAACAGAGTCGTAGCTAAATGGGGGGCTATGTTTGTGGAGCCAAGGAAGGCCCAGGATTACAGGAGAGGAAGGAAGATTAAGAAGAGAAGATTGATAGTTTCAGAGTGAAGCATTCCAATCTTAATTGAAACTAAAGCAAAAAGCACAACACACACACAGCTAACAAGCCACTCCCACCCACTCAAAACAAACTGACTCACATGCAAGAGACAGAGGCTATACATGCTGGGGATGGTTCAGAATAAGCGTAATAGGTAAGAGTCGGCTGACACTAGATATTCCAGATAGCAGCTGCCAGTCATGAATTTAACAAATGACATCACAGATTCTTTATCGTTTTTAAAGCTAGCCATAAGCCTAGAAGGAAAATAGTTTTCTTTCCCTAAGGTGGGATAGGAAACCCCAATATTGATTGCAAGCCTGCAAATAGCTTTAGCAATGAATGCTTTTTGGGGGTGGGGTATTTACACATGCCTGTCACAAAGACTCAGACAGTGCAGACTAGGAAGTGAAATTTTAGAAGCCTATAACTTTGGATTAGAGACAACATCCTAGGATTGTTTGAAAGGCACAAGCGAGCACTTTTCAATAGATGTGCACTTTATGAAAAACATACTAGTTGCAACAGAAATTTAAGCTGTTTTTAAATGTGTACCACATGAGAAGAAAATTTTATGTCCAGAATGTAGCTGTGTGATTTACAGACTGCTTCCCTCATCATTGGTGAAAATCTTACATGAGATATATTTTTTTTTTCTACATTCCAGTAAGAAGCCAGCATAATCTTTGTATTAACTGAAGCTTGTGGAGAAAAGCTTTTGGAAAAAATAGGAGAACTAAAGGCATACCTGCTATCATATTTGTTCAAATGTTATTGATTGCCTGAGGAAACTGTCAAGCAAGATCATAATGGTCATTATTAGCAGGCCTGCAAACAGGAAGTCTGTTTTTGGAAGCATTATTATTGCACAGACAAAACATTGGACGGGCAGATTAAAGTGCAACTATGGTCTCCAAACAAGTTAGGGTTAAATAGATGCCATTCGGTTGTACCCTTAAAATTAACCCTGCATCACATTTTAAGGAAAAAGTTAAATTGATGGAAAGGTTAAATAATATAATTTCCTGCTTTCACCGCTTATAGCCATGTGACCAATCTCTGTCTGCAAACTCTGCATTTTTAGAAATCTGAGCAGGTTTGACCCACCCAAAGTTCAATGAAAGTAAAATAACTGTTATGAAAATGTAAGGAAGTAAGCTCCTGGAAAAAACGAAGGACTGCTGTGCAATGACCTAAAATTAGTAGTTTCTTCAAAGAAAAGGAAATTGAAGAAAATATGTAGGACAACTAAGATAGCCACCCCTCTCAACTTTCAATTGTGCAGGTACATCCTGTCTTTCCCAGCATTAAGTCCAAGTGAGCATGCTATGCCCTCCAGACTGGAGGAACAGAGGGTTAGTGATGTCACTTAAAAAGTACCTGTGGTCATCAATTCTTCCAAACAAGTTAGGGTAGTTTTGGAAAGCCTTCCGTCATATCTTCAAAATGAACCTAAACCACATCTCTAGAAAACATTTCAGTTATTGCTTGAAAGGTTCTGCTATATTACTTGCTGCTTGAACACTTCCGTTTTCGGCCATGTGACCAGCCTCGCCTGCATTAAAGGCTTCCCATCTAACTGTGTCAATTTTTTCCCCTTAGTATTTCCTGTTACCCAGCATTAAAATGAGCATACTTCTCCCGGGGCAGAGGGGTGGGGCAGAGGTCAGGTGATGTTACTCAACCAATGGAAGTAGTAAATTTAAGCAACTCACCCCAATGAAATCTTTCCCCTAACTTGTTTTGAGACCACAGATGCCCTTAAAGGGCATGTCAACCCTTTAAAAAAAAACTGGTGACTTGTCCATTATCAGCATGCAACCACAACTTCTATTGTTACTACATCATTAAATGCATTTGTAACCAGATATACTGTTAATAGTAAGTTCTCTTTAGTTGTGCAAAGGTATCTGCCTCCCTCTGCTCAACAAGCTTTTTTATAAGTTTGAGCAGTGGCAGAGGAGACAGCAGGGGAAACAGTAGTCAACCATTGGCTGTGATGTCAACAATCAAAGCCTTGATTGACTGCATGGAGAGAGTAGCCAGCCTATTGGTAAAAGGAATTTACCCAATCAACATACCAACTGTGGCCATTCCAGTTAGAGCAAGCAGTCCTTATGGGATTTACATTAAGCTACCACATGTGGTGTTAAACTGCCAAACCAAACTGAAGTGATTGCGGCTCTGTGTAAATTGTATTTTTTGAAAGGGGAAATCATGCTTCCGTAATTAGAGCGATATTAGCGTTAATAAGTGTGACTGCTAGATGCAGACGTTTTAATGTATTTTATGAGGATTTCTAAGAGATAGCTGTGCAAAAGCGCTTGCTTAGTGCATTAATGTGTGGCTGCCTATAATCAATAGAATTCTATTGAGTTTCCAGAAATGAATGTATGTAGGGAAAGGCATTCAGTTGTGAAAAATACATTTGTGTACAGTCTTCCAGATTTTGACTTTCATTCTCTTAGCAAGATATAATGGTTTATTCTGCTATGTTGCAGGCCTAAAACAGGGTTTCAACTCTCTGGATGAAAAAAAGAACACAGTATCTTGTCTGAAATTCAGGGCTGATGAGTCTGAAATAATAAAAGAAGGAATGAGCCGATTTCGTTTGCTTACTAATGAAAGTAGAATGGTGAGTAAACACTTTTTAAAGTGACTTTTAAGAAAAGCAGGTAATGTATTTACAATAAATCTACATTTATGGACATAAGAGAATTGGCAGATTTATCATAGATATCACATTGTGTATACAGTCTGCAATATCCAAGACTGAGTGTCTGGTTCCACCTACAAAATGATGGCCATACACACAACAAACATAGTCATACGATCGAGGTACCATTTGATTGTCAGTTTGTATATGGGCGATTGACCAATGCTTTCATTACTTTTTTTTTTTTTTTTTTTTCTTGCTGCGAGCTGGTTGAAAAAAATTGGACGGCTAATACAATTTAAGATCCCCAGATCCTAAGATTGTGTCAATGCGTTTATGTCTATTTAGGCTGGTCATACATGTAACCATTTTGTCAGATTTGATTGTATCTACTAAAACTTAATTCCTTTCATTTGGCCATTAAATAAACTTTGACAACTCTTTGGTCAAAGGGTTGAGGGGATTGTCCAGGTCAGACAATCATACCATCAGTCCATTCAGCCAAGTATCAACCCAACTCAAGCTGTCAGTCCACTAAGGGTTAGCCAGTCTTGTCATCTATAACCTAACTAAAGTTCAACAAAGCCAAGGTCAGCCAAGCAATATAGGCATCTCATTACAGATAAGCTTAAGAGATCTTGAATTCCTACCAAAGAGGAAAACCAGCTAGACTATGCCAGACAAACCTACCTAGCCGAAAAGGCAACAATCCTGTTGTCGTGAACCAGTGAAGCCATGGTGAAATTTTTCACTTTGCATTGATGTTTTAATGCTATGCTGAGCATTGCTATCAAGATAAAGAAGTGATATTAAAGAAAAAATCCAGTGTGCCTGAATACATTTTCCCTGTGAAAGTGAAGCATTACAGCCTACAGGGGGATATCTCCATTTATGTGGTTTGTACTAATCTAACCAGTGCAAATGAAACCTAAATATAATCAGAACATTCAGTCTGGAAATATCCAGAAGCCAACCAAAATAGACCTCATAGGCCACACTAGTAAGCCCCAGCCAGCCCAAGTTAGTCACTCAAACTTAACTCAGCCAAGTAATTCCTCCTAAACCAGTCAACTATTCAATGCAGGTACAGACAGACACTGGCAGGCGAGATCTGTTCATTGAATTATAGTACTGTATTATTTAGAAAATTATATGTAGAAGAGCAAGAAATATTATTGTTTTAATTTACTGTTTATGTGCACAAATAAAAGCTTGTATTTGCTCTTTTGTCGCAGCTAAGGGTAATAATTAAAGGAAGATACCAATGTATTATACAGTTTTTTACAGGAATTGATTTGCTTTGTGATAATCAGATGTTTCTTGGTTTTAAGCCAGGATAAATGCATTTTGCCTGAAGTTCTTTTTAAGTGTTTTTACAATCTCAATTACTATGTAGATAGAAACCAGAATTGTTTTATTCCAAGACTTAAGTTGCAGTTTTCACATTGGACACTAACAGGACGATAAAGTCCTGTAATAAAAGTTTTTAATGTTAAAAATGGTGCTAATTTCACACCAATAACTCAGATGTTGGCTTTCAAATGGTAAATTAAAATCTGATTAGTTGGGCCAAAATTAGCACCATTTTTAATGGTAAGAACTTTGTTACAACATCCTATAAATGTAATCAGTGATGTTCTAAATGTATTATGCCATTATCATCCATTTTCTTTTGTTTATACATTTGTTCCCCACCTCCCAAAAAAGATGTGGACTGAGAAAGCCAAGGAGGGAGAATATCGGAGGAGATGCTGCTGATGCAAAAAAAGAAAGCGAGGAAGGCCCAGAGAACAGAGAGTCAAAAGGAGGAGTTCAGAGGAAAACAGAGAGAACAATACAGCTTCAGCAAAGAAAAGCAAACCTTTAGAGCAGTCTGCAAATAAACTGTCTGCCTTTGCATTTTAAAAGGATTGAAGACAATACATTAAAAGGACTCAAGTGCCCTGTTTACTGGAATATCAAGTTCCCTTGTTAGACATTATTCAATGTATATTTGTATTCTTGTTAAAGTTAGTACTACTTTTGACTGTATCAACAAAATGTTGTAATAAAGTAGTTTGTTGTATGTCTTTTGTTTATTTAATATATGAAATAATACTTTATTACCCATTACAATCTGTCTGTGAACATTTTCAGCTTCCCAGATCATTGTATTTCAAATAGTAAAAAAGAGAATCTTTACCATACACAACCTGGCTTTGTTATTACCTGAAGCTGTGTGTGGAAAAAGCTTAACTCATTCTGTGCTCCTGATACGAAGACCTCCAAAGCAGGCAGTAAACAGAGAGCCAGTGTCTCTTGCACATTTTAAGTTTGTCTAAGGCCAGACACACCAGGCGGGTGAAAAGGTACTTCAGTGGCTCCAGTCCTGCCCAAGCTCTGCCCCAACCAGCCCACTTGAAGGACCCTTAGGCCACAATTTTCCTGAATTAGCCACCTGTGGTCTAAGGCAGCAGGGCGGAGTGGAAAGTCATTATTCATGCATGAAATACAACGTATAAAAAACAGGTAGTTATCTACTGTGTGATCTGTAATAACCTAGTGTAGGATAGGATAGATTTGAGGTGAATAAAGACAATATGTCCATCCAGTTCAACCACTCAGCAATACCCAAATTCCTGCCAAACTGTTCATCCAGTGGAAGGCAAAAAAAAAAAAAAAGAATTATGAAGGGAAAAAAAAAATCCTTCCTGACTCAAGTTGATCAGAAATATCCCTGGATCAACTCTACTTAATGTATCAAACAGTAACCTACAACATTCCTTGCTTTCAGAAACTCATAATAATGTTGCATTATATCCCACTTGGCCTCTAAAAACTAATTATGTGGTTTTATTTTACGATGCATTTTCCTGAATCTTTGATATCAAATCATATGCCTATGGATGCAAAAATTCTGACTTTTTAGTTTTTACGTTTGCTGCTAATTATAATTCCCAGCATCACCAGAAAGCTCTTCTATGTCATTCTTCACAGAATGCTGGGAATGTAGTTAAAAAACGCTTCATTTAAGGGATTAAAAAGGATGAAATGGCTAGAGCCTACTTTAGATTTAAAGAATATGATAACAGACAAAGAAATACAATTATCCGAAATACCAAGTTGTGTTAAAGGGCATGTCCAACCCAATGTGAAATATTTATGCAACACCAGGACCCACCCTTAAACCCTGGAACTGCAATATTTACCTTTTTCACAGATGCTCCTAAACATAATCCAACAGGATCCCCTGGAACCACAATATTTACTCTTTTCACAGCCACTTTGAAATTTAAATACCCAACATGTCGCTCTTTGGTGAAGTTGACCCTTGCCACAGAGGATGATGCTCCATTTACAGCCATAAACCATTGCCTGTGAATGATTGCCGGAGCCTGGAAGGAGCAGAATAACGAGAAGGCTAGCAAATGAGATTGAGCTGGATTTGTAAATTTAAAGGTGTCACTGGGGTTGCAACAGTTTATGCCTTTCTAGTACGAAACAATTTGCTTCAAAAAATGTTTTTTCCCCCTCTACACACTCCCATACCCATGCAGTCTTAGGCTTGTTACATGCGGATCAAATTTTGTGCTGACAATGGTTCCAAATGGTGGTCAGAAATGATTAACCAGACTAGGGTATGCTATGAGCAAATGTGCGCAATGCAATTTGTTTTGTGCATCGCATAGCTTACTGCAATTACATGGTACTAGTGGTTTCCATGCACCACTATCTGTGTTATCTAGGGGCTCACCTCGTTCCCACGAATAATTTGAATAGGTTTGATCTGACTAAGGATCTTAACACTATTCGCAAGGAAATTAGTCTTAAAGAAAATACATTTGAATAAGAGAAAGTGCCAGGCAAAAAAGGAGACCCTTAGATAATGAAGCCCTCACCATACTATTGGATCTTGGGTGATATAGGGATGGATGAACAGGAAGATATAGAGTACTCCACAAATGAACAGCGGGGGGTAAATAATTAAAAGATTACTGAACTTAAAATAGATCTTCCTGGTTCCCGTCTGTGACTTGCTGTGCTAATGTTTCCTCCTTTGTGAAATTGGTTTCCAAAGTAATAGGGAATTGGACGTGGGGTTAGGCTCCACTTCCAATTTAACAAGGGAGGAACAACGTGAATTACAGAGGTTGAAGAGGGACAAATTTGATTATAAAGTTGCGATAATATTGTCGTGATGAATGTAAACAGTATGAGAAAGAGATAATGCGCCAATATCCGATAAACCAATATGAAAGAGTGGGGACTAACCAAATAACCAAATAAAAAAATTGGTAAATAGGGGTTACGAGAAAGGATTAATAAGTAAAGAGAGAAAAGGAATATCTTTGTGTGAAATATCCGAGATGCCCCACTTTTATGTAATCCCCAAAGTAAATAAGAATAAAGAGAGGCCAATCGTGTTGGGGATCAATGGAACAACAGAACATATATGCCAGTGAAGATCACATTTTAAGACCTTTCCTTAATAATTTGAATCATTCATTATAGATACAGGAGATATCCTCAAAAGGCTAGATTGATTTAGTGTGATCCAGAGGCAATTTTGGTTACTCTGGATGTGGAAGGTCTGTATTCAGCGATCCCCACAGGGTTGGCCTTCAGGCATGTAAATCATTCTTGAAGTTCGGGGAGAACATTTCAAACCTCGCCAGGTGAGAGGCAAGGTGATGGGCGAGGGCAAGCGCGCCCACGTATGCTTGCCTCCACCTGGGGATGTGGGAAATAGAGGTCTGTGACATCATGAATGAATTGGGTATCGAACAATAGGTGACCCTTTTGGGTTCGATATGTGGATGATATCTTGATGATCTGGAGTGGACTGAGGAAATCTATAAAACAGTTTGTGGGCATTTGAATGTGAACAATAAAAATATTAAACTAACGGCTGGTGGGACAGGTCATCAATTACATTTCTTGATCTGAAAATAAGTAAGGTAAATGATTCTTTGGTTACTGAAACTTTTAGAAATCTACGGCAGTCAATTCCTTATTCCAGGCGTCGAGTCATCATCCACAGAACCTAATAAGGGGAATCCCGGTGGGACAATTCCAAAGATTACGGGAACGGAATTGCTCATCTGAAGAAGCTTTCTTAAAACAATCAATAGAGATGAAAGAGAGGTTCCTAAGTAGGGTTATGGGAGGAGAGAGAGTTCAAAGGTTTAGAATGCACAAAAAAAAAAGAAGAGATCTGATTTGTTTACAAGAAAGAAAAGTAAAGAAAGAGGAGAATCGGAAATGATAGGTTCATCACGACATATACCCAGAGTGGAAAAGAGATGAAAAATATTTTAAACAAATTTTGGCCCTTACTTGTTGAAGATGAGGATCTAAAAGGAAAGTGTGGGCCCATTTCCCCATATGACAGTGAGATGGGGTGTAAAAATCTAAGACATACTCTCCCCGAGCCATTATAGACCACACCCAACTAATTTAAGTAATTGGCTAGGAATGACTCCCCAAAAGGGTAACCGAACGTGTGGTAAATGTAAAATGTGTGAGTACATGTGCCAAAAATATAGTTTTGAGAGTAACACTGGACGTTGGTATAAGGTACTTTTCTTAATTACATGTCAGAGTACTCAAATTGTTTATTGATTTGTTAACTGTGCATGAAGTATGTAGGACAGACAAGGAGAAAATGGCCACCCATATCGCTGAACATGCGAGAGCTGTTGTTAAAATAATCAAATAGATAGGAGGGCAATGGCAAAAAACATATGGGGGAGCAAGATAAGAAGTCAAAATGTCATTTAAATTTATGGGAATTCAGCAAGTAATGGTAGGTCAAAGAGGGGGCAATATAGAAAAAAGTTATTACAAGCGGAAAGCCGTTGGATATATAACTTGCAGACGGAAGTCCCACATGGTCTAAATGATTACATCCAGTATGGATGTTTCCTTATAAAAAGAGAGACGTGAGTTCTAATTCATCAATGGAGATGTATGAATATCCATCCCTATTGAGAGGTAAAACGCATCTTGTAATTGGTATAGGAATGTGAGAATGCCATGCTTATCATCTATGTACATAGAATACAGGGCTTAAGAAAAAAGGAAAATAAGAAGCCCAGGAATTGGGGATAATATCCCTTTAACTCAGTGCCCGAGAATTAAATCCCCGTTTATTGGGGGATGAGGTGTTAAATGGATACCCCTGATGAAGTTTGCAGGAGATTGAAGCAAACGAAACGCGCTCGGGCATTTAGGAGTCCGTTCAGGGAAATGTGGTTTGTGAGTCCATTATATTGCAGTGGAGCCAGGAGGACGTTCATAAGGGATTATCAGGCACCGGTGTAATCATGGAATGAAAACATGCTCAAGTGCTAAGAGCTGATTGGTAATGGTGGTCTAGCGTGCTAAATGGACCGTTACCTGTAATAGAAGAGTTCCGATCTTGATTGGGTAAGACTGTTCCTCTTTTGAGTCAAATAAGTCCAATATACGGCTCTGAGTTATATGACACATTTGCCTGGGATGTCACAGATAAGTGATCAATAGCGTGACTGTTCAACATTTGGATATTATATTTCAAGTTGCAATATAATTGACATTGTATACTTTAGTACAGCTATGGAACATTTTCTATTTATATTCAGCACTTGGACACTTTATATTCATGACCGGGGAGATATTGGATACTCATTTACACTCTCGTTTTTAGGACTCCGTTATTGAGACTACCCAATATATTTATTAAGGTTGGGACGCCCAGCTAATTCGCCCTTTTTGGTGTTTGGTATTAGTATATGAGGTGGAGGTGGTTAGGGCATTGGGTTTATGTGTAATTGGATGTATTTTTGTGCGAATAAATTGCTTTTTATATCATAGATGACCAAGTGTGTGATGCTTAGTGAGGATACTGGGATTTTTGTATGTCCCATATAGAGTTGTGCTTTAGATATAATTTGATCCTCAGCACCATCCGATGATTTGGGTAACACAAATCTATTAATTTTTCATGGCAGTGCGTCCTCGTCATGTATATAATTTACTATCCGTGTTGAGCTGAATTTGGACAACACATTCAATCACATTTTTGGTGCAACATCGCATACGTTGTCATTTAACTCAATTAAGATTAAAAATTTGTTAACGTGAAATCAGGCAACGCATCCTACCCAGTACAGTGGGCCTTAATCTAAATACATGCATACATAATACAGTAGTTTTTTTATATTACTGTTCACCCAGATACCTTGCTGTCAAGTGTTTGAAGCTTTAAAGAGGACAGGGACAAGAAGGATCTTCACTTGGTCCAGCAAAATATCATACGATTCCATCTTTATTGTAGATGTAGCCCTGGATTCATCTCTCACACGAGCTGCAAATGTTTTTTGGGGGCTCCAATTTGACACAAAGACCTTCGGTCTTTCTGTCTCACGAGATGGTTACATCTCTCATGACATCGAAGCACAAATCTTATCTGTCTCAGAGAACTTAATTCACGAAAGGATGCAAGTGGGTGAGCAAATGGGAGCCACTATGAGTGGCAGTACCATATGGCCTCTTTCACCACATCTTCTGCATGTCTCTGGATGCCAGACATCTTATGGAGCTCACTGATGGGTGCCCAAACTAACCTCAACGGGGTCGGCCGTTACATGTACTAACAAGGATTATACTGTAGTCTCCACCGATGCCAGTCTCATAGAATGGGGTGCAAACTATGTCTCATAACATAACTCCCCCTGTACTCGCGGCGACTCCTCCGGGATTCAGCAGCACTCTCCCTCCCGTGTTTCCATTTGTTTTCTCCAGAATTCCCACTGCAAATGCCCCCGGTACCTTTCCACTTGTGGCAAGTCTGGTTTCTCCTGGGAATGATTTTCTTCCTCTCCCATTCTCCAACTAACGTATCCCCTTAGAGGTCACAGGGAACCCACACGCTGTGCTAGATGGGAGTAGATCCAGCTGGTCTCGCTTACACTGTGTTGAATGTAGAAGTAGAGTAGATAGGCCAATCCAGGTCTTGCTGTAAACACCACTGGGGGGAGGCGACTACCTCATTATTAAAGGAATATTAAAAAAAAATATTATCTGCTTCCCCATATACAGTGGTGGCGAACTTACGGCACGTGTGCACAGCAGGTTCACCAGAGTTTGTTACCAGAAAGCCAGAGAGATGTGTAGCGGCTGTTGTAGCAGACAAAGGTGATATGCTTATAACATTCATCTCATGCAGTCTTCTTTTTTTTCTGTGTTTTTGTTCCCAACTCCCCACTCTCATAAGTGAGGGGTTTAATGGGTAATGTTTTAGATCTAAACTCTGTTAATAATGTAGGGGTTAATGGTCACGTTTTTCAGATATTCAACTACTCTGCTAAAACTCCTCAGAGGGGGTTAAGGTCACTGTTTAGATCTCAAACTCTCTATCTAATAATGTGGGTTTAATGGTCACTTTAGATCTCAAACTCCTGTTGTGGTAATGTAGAGTTTAATAGGTAATCTATAATCAATTCTATTACTGTATTGGTCCATGTCTCTATTGCTGGTTTTCTTTCTAAAGTTAAAATCTCCGTATTGGTTACAATGATCGCGGCTTGGCACTATGCAAGGAAAAGTGGCGGTTTGTGGGTCGCATTTTTGGAGTCGTGCGTCCTCTAAAAGGGTTCGCTGTACACTGCCATATACTGCTTTTTTTTTTCTTACTGAGGAACTCACAGCTACACAGTCATGCAGGACTAGTTGGAACCTTTCTCCGTCCCGGGTTCCAGGGAGGGGCCGTTGAGGGCCTCTCACCACTTTATTTACTCTTCTGGAGGGCCCCCATCCACTCTAGTACCTCATTCCATCACCCGCTTCCTAGTTAACTCCTCCCTTTCTTCAGGTAGGCTTCTGTTCATCAAAACTTGATTAATGTGCCAATATGCACCTCTGAATTCGTCCAATACCTTGACATCAACCTGATCTTAAACTAGACACATTTGAATACCCTCACACTTCCCTACCTATACCACTAGACACCATACCATTCATATTCCCACATATACCTTACCTCCTTATTTATCTTAAAGCTCCGTTGTAGCTGTCACCCTGCAATGTTTGATAGTTCGATTATTGTTTTGTCTACATATTTTGCGAATACCAAATCTAGTTCTGTGAATGAGCTCGACTATGGCTGTGAGTATTAGGACCGTATAAATTACACAATATGCAGCGCCATTATTTACTTTATTTTCGTTACATGTTTCCTGAGTCTAGGTTGCTAGCCTTGTCCTACTCACTTTCTCGGCATACTGGCAAACTGTCCGCAATGTTTTACATTGGGTTTAGCTTTATTTGGCCCATCCTTTTAATTATGAAGTAGAAAAAGCTTGTGCTACATTCCGTGATTCAAAATTCTATGTGTGCAAACAACTCTCACATTTTTATTGTTTACATTTCAAAACCCATGTAACCACCTACCTTCCCTACACATTTTTGGCACAATTCCTGCCACAAATGACTGTTTTGTAGAGTAGAGCATTTATCTTTGTGGACCATATCGACCCACATACAGCCCTGGGGTTCTCCTCTCAGTCCTTTGGTGATTGTTTGCCAGAGCACTTCTGGTGCTTGTTTGCCTTTCCCTCCCACGCCTCTTCAAAAGACAGTTTCCTTGTCCATGATTTTCCTCAGTGTGGTCAGCGCTCCGAGTCATTTTGCACTTAAAAACCCACCCCCACCCTTTCTAGCTTTTTACAAGATAGGGCAGTAGATAGTTATTCCATCTTTAATCTTTTTATACTCAACCGGATAGTCATACCTCCTTTGTGCCCCAATCTTTCTATCCTCTTGTAAGAAGAGCCTTCATTAATGAATGCTGGTACTGGGCGCTTCTGAGGTATTACATCTCATCTGCGGCAAGTTTTCTACCCTGTGTTCTTCCTCTATGAGGATCCCGTTGGGAGCTTTTGCTTTCAGACTCCTGCTAGACTGACCATCAAGTCTTACCATCCTTCACTCACTGACTCAGATGCAAGCTTCTGGGACCTCTCAACATGTGTGCAATTGCTGCAAGAAGACCTAGATAGTATTATCACATCGGCAGCGAATGGCAGATCGAGATCAATGGTTGATAATAGTGAAGGTGTCGGCTGTGATGCATTTGGTGGTTTGAGAATCCTTGTGCCACCTACACCACTTAATGGCTTGTCTAGTGAATCTATTGGCAAAAAATTGACCAGTTCTAGTAGATCACCGTTTTAGCTTGCCTCCACTGCTCGCACAGCTTACCCCCAGCCTCCCGGACCCAACACTCTTCTTCCCCCCCCCGGCTAAGTAGTCATTAGATACAACTCGGACTCTGTAGTAACCAGTATCGGGCGCAATCACCCGATAGCCGCACATACCGCCGCTCATATAACCCGCCCCACCCGGCCACCTGTGGTACCCTCCTTTAAAGATTACGAAGAACATTCGGCCCGGCGGAGTGTCTGCCGACCCGATGAGACGGAACCCCCCGACCACAGACCAAAGATCTCAACGGGCCGGCCACCACCTCTTTGCAATCACACACAAAGGAATCCCGAAACACTACGCCAAAACCGCCACAAACACGATGCCTTTCCACCCACTCCCAACATCCGAACCCATAGGGGAACAATCGGGAAGAATGGGTACTTCCAAGAACAATGCTAACAACAAAGCGCACGATGTCCTACATAGGAGAACGTGAGGCACACCTGCATGACTCACAAAACGGAAGGAAAAGAAGAAAAAAAGATCACCCCCCCCGCCTCCTCCCCTCCAATCCCTTTTTCCCGCACACACCCCACTTCCCCCCCACCCCCCCCCACCCCCCCCCTCTTTTCACCCCCTTTTTCTTTTCTTTCTTCCCCCCCCCCTCCTCCCCCCACCCCCCCCACCCCCCCCCCCCCCCCCCCCCCGCGCCCGCCCCACGACAAATGCAACCTCCCTGCTCTATAGACAGGAAAAAGACGCACAGGCACAAAATACCCCAAACGACTCCGCGCCAGGATATTTAACCAATTACAAAAATCATCAAGTCTCGCAATCAGATAATTAACGAAGAGGAAAGCAGGAAATAAGCCAAACCGGGAGATAGGGTCTCCAGTTAGAGAACGCCAAGGATCAGATCAAGCATCTCAGCAAAATGGATCAGAGACCGAGAGATCAGAAGGACATCTCCTCCTTCAAGACAAAGGAGGAATCGGAGAACAAATGAGAGGGGAAATATTTTCCCCAGGGGGGGGGGGGGGGTTTTCCGATCAGAGGCGTCGATGAGAGGTAACAGACATATTTCCCCAAGCTTTATCTATTTAGACTTTGTGCCATCCTTCCTACTTCCAAATGAGCCACCGCAACCTTTCACTCATGGACCGGCGCACAGGGCCCCTCCTAGACCCGATCCGAGAGAGGGCCGACCCCTCACCAAGAGCCCCCCACCTTACCTCTGCACACCCACACTCTTTCCTCCTTCAAACCCTCCTCGCACCCCCAGAACCCCCCCACCAAACCCCTATGCCAAGCAGCCAGACAACACAGGGACAACAAAACATCCTCGAGGTACTGCATTATGTTTCTCCTTTCCCTTTTTTCTCTTTCTTTCCCCCCCCACTATACAAGCTTGGTTTCTACCTCGACCCAACACTGCCCACGCCGTAGGGAGGTTCGGGCCACTAATTTAGACATTCTCTTGCCAACCTACATATCCGTACCCGCCCCCTGGGCCCTCCTCGGACGACGTTCCACTTAAAACTCACAACCCCTGTTTCTCTGACAACGGACGATCCCCCTTCCCTATATCCCCAACCTCAGCACGAGTAAGACCGGCCGCCAGATGACCTCTTAAAACGCCTGGCCCGTATTTACCATACTCCAACCACCATCTCAAGCCCACCTCCAAAACCACCGACCCCGCGCGCCGCGGTACGACCCACTCGGATCATTGTGGCCTTCTTTAGTTTATTAGTTGTCTTTTCCCTAAAATTACCACCAGGGAACCCCCCCCACCCAAACGCATTGCAAATATATTTGTTTATCGAGTGGAACGAAAAACAGCCATCCCTCGTGCACCAATAACAGAGACCTGTCCCTAGCAGCACCCCAACCACGTCTGGCCAGCACGACGCTAAAACCCCACAGTTCCTCACCACCAAAAACAAAAGAGAACTCCAAAGAATCTATGATCTAGGAAACCAACAACCCCAGGAACAAAAACGCAAAGGATACAGCCATTTGCTGACCACCCAAGAAAGACCCCCCTAATCCCAAAGCCACATTGGGATTCTACTACTTCCACTATAAAACAGTACTGATTGTGTGAGATAATATAGTGTTTTGATAAATGGTACTGTCGGGATGCGTATTGTTGTTGCACGGGGTTAATCCTACTGGTGATAACTATGAAAATACACGATGTATTAACAAAACGTCTACACAATGAGATCCTCCTGCAGGTCTCACCCACCCCTCCCCCCCTAAATCTCCTTTTCCGGGCCCCGGGGAAGGGGGGAGCGGGGCGGGACCCCCGGGGAGAGCGCCGGCAAGAACCCGACGGAGAAGGTGGGCAGGACGGGGGGGACGGCCGGGCCACGGGACGGGGGGGGCCCGCCAGCCCACCTCCGGAATTCTTCAACCCCCCGGCCCGGGCAGGGCCGGTGGGGGCGGGGGGCCCGCCACACCAGCCGGCCGCCCCAGGGGGGCGGTCCCCCCCCGGGGGGCCCCCCAGGTGCCGCCCCCCCCCCCGACAGCCCCGCCGACGCATATCCGACCGCGAGCAACGGAGTGCCAGTACCTCTTGGTACGTGTTGATCGGCACGCGTACTGCACGACACAAAGACCTGCCTAGGTTTCCACTAAATTGCAGTCTGATCGCCTACACCGTGATTTCCTTGAGCCGACCACACCTAGCTACCTCAACGACCACTCGCCCGGCCCCCAAGCACACCCCACCTTCGCCAAACTGTCCCACCCTATGGACTCCCCCCCACTACGTTCCCGCCCTCTGGGTTTTAGCCAGGAATCCCACAAAAACAGGATCGAGTGAGCCTCCCATCCACCGGCCCCGCAACACTCTTCATCTCCCCCCCTGAACGGCCGTGGCGTTTGGCGACGGAGCGCCCCCTGCGATAGGAAGAGACCGTTCCTAGTGTAGCTAGTACCTCCAGTATTGTCGCGCCCCCCTCGACTAACCCCCCACCACCCGACGCCAGGCAGAACCCTGCCAACTGTTCAAAAGTTCCGTCCGGCCTCACCTTCCCCGCGCCCTGACCCCTCTCGTTTCTTATTGTAACTCGAGCTCCTTATCCTACTTTACCTCGTCACTCACCCTCTTCGACCTTTAATCCGCCTCAGATGCTCTCTTTCGCGCGAATTACTTGATTGCTGCCTTTACTGTCCGACAATGTTTCTGTTTGTACTCTCGTGTTCTTTGTTCAAACGCGCGGCATTTTTTTGCGCCACCCGGGCCTCCCATCTTCCTGTTTTTTCCCGCGTTGCCATTGCCTTGTGTACTCTTGGAGATACTCCCGCCAGTAGACTTAACCATCGCCACTTCTGTCCTTTGGCACTTCCTCACACTTTTTTTTACCCTAAGAATTATTCAACCCCTCCACGGCCACATCATGGGCCCTTACCACAGGCCATCCATCCGGAAACCAACCAACCCCACAAAAAGCAACACCAACACCAGATTCATCCTCACCTACATCGTTAAGGGTATTTCTTCTCTTCCCCCCCCCTCCACACCATCCTTCCGTCAGCCAAGGACAATGCACTAAACTATTACCAACCAAGGCTAATCCCGAAATACTAAGTTTCAAGAAACCCATTTTCACACCAAGGGAAGAAATCAATACTGCGAACAATCATAACAAAACCCACTCCACCATACTCATCTCTGTATCGGGCAAGAAGGCTGGCAATACTATCCACAACCCCTGCCATGGGTGGAGAATCCCAACTTCAGTGCCCCAAGGGACACTATATAATACCTAAACGGTCTATACAAAACTTCAAAAAACGATAAATATCAGTCTACGCCCCAAACAACAACACAAAAAAACATTTTACCAAGAATTTACTAACAAAATTATACTCCTCAACAGGCCCCATAATAATGTAGGAGACTTCAACGCAAACTTAACTCAAAATGGATAAATCAAAAAAACACCTAGCAGGTGGTAATAGCACCCCTCATGTAAAACAAATGACAAAGATTGCTCCATGAGTGCAATTTACTAGATGATGGAGGATATCCCACCCACAACACGTGAATTACACGTTTTTTCCCAGTACACAACGCGTTTTCCAGAATAGATAGGCATTTATCACTACTCATCTATTACCACAGCTCCAGAAAACCATATATCTCAGGAGTATCGTGGTCCGACCATGCCGTATATCAGTCCAATTCAACAAGACATTCTAAAAGCCAGACCTTCCACTTTCATGAGATTTTAAACTAAACATCGTCCGGCACAACCACATCTTTCCGCTTTTACCACCAATTGTTGTTTTTTGTTTTTTGTTATTTTACTTTTTTTTCGCTGCGTAGTGCGACAGCCCTCTCTTGTCACGTCAAGACACCCCGACAGTGGCAACTGCTCGCCTTTCCACCTCTTCTCAGGGGCGGCCCACAAGGCGGTTTATTTTCGCGGGACATTTCTTAACCCGCATACGCGGCTTCTAAGCGCAAAAAAAAACCTCCCATCCAAAAAGACACCTGATCTCCCACACCACACACCGCTTCCCGCTCCACACACCCAACTCTAGAGACTAATAGTTGATAACGCCCCAGATTAAAATATTCATAGCATTATCGCCCCCAACATGCCAGACTTACTACTGGACACGCTAGCACCTACTCATATGATGGTACTTTATGCCCGCCAACCTGCCCCATTAGCAAAGGAGCTGAAAACCATTCAACTGGACAGCACCACAGACCGTACATCCCCGACCTCTAACACCTTGACCGAAACGCGACACCCCCCCCACCCACCCCCTTACAACAGGCAGACCCCCCACCCCACCCACCGCAACACCCCTACCCCCACCCCCCGCACCACTCCACCCCCCCCAACCCTAATTACTGTCATGCCTAGGACTAGAAGTCACAACATAATCACGCCCACACCCACGTAAAATAAGGCCAACATCTACACCCCCAGTTAGAGAGGCAAAACCAAAACACTAAACGCCATAAAATACCCAAGCACCAATGACCAACAACCAATCTTCAACAACTTCTTAAGACACCCCACCTTCCAAACTCTGACAAAGGAACAACAACATGCTCTACAAAAACCAAGAACACATCAAGAAATTTGAAGTAGTAGTAGTAATAGCCACCTTACAAACAACGAAAATCTCCACGACCAGACGGCTTACAAATCTATATTACGAACATTTAAAAAAACTACTCATACACACTATAAAACCAATCTATTAACGATCTAACTACAGGCCAAAAGCACACCCCCACTCCCACCAGAAATGTTGAGCCCAAATAGTTGGTTATTCCCAAACCAGATAGAGACCACAACCCACTAGCAAATATAGACCAATAGATCTCATAATACAGATCCTCAAAAGATAGCTAGGTGTTAGCAAATAGACTAAATCAAATTATGCCTGACAGTATCACTACGACCAGACAGGTTTTTATTAAAGGCGGGGACGACAAACAGCCGACCACATAGGAACACAGTTACAATCCTACAACAAGCCAAACACATACACCAATGCTCGCTTTATCCTTAGATAGCGAAACAGCCTCGAAAGAATAGAATGGAGATATATGGAAGGAAAATTACTCAAAAAATTTCAACCCCCGAGCCGTTACTTATCAATTCTTATGAACCTCTACAATCCCCCACAAGCAATTGTAGAAACATTGGGGTACCCTCATAAACCGATATCAATCAAAACGGGTGGTCCAGACAGGGATGCCCTCTCTCCCCACTCTGTATTTGCAATATGTATGGAACACTGGCTGCCAAAATAAGCAAACACTCCAAACTATTAAGGAATCAGATAGGCGCGATACATTCAAAAAAAGCCAATGTTTGCAGAAGATGAAACCCCTTATTATACTTAACGAACCCCCAGAACACTCCATCAGCCCTGTATCGATCATAAACAGGAGTCGGAAAAACTATCAGGATTCAAGGTAAAACCACTCAAAATCCACAGCCTACCCAATCAAACTACTAGGGACGGGATATGAACTTTCAAAAAAATTATTCCACTTTAAATGGACCAAAACAACTTTTAAATATTTAGGATAAACCTATTCACACGAACATATCTATCCTCTATAAATCCAACTATTCTCCCAATGTTCAAAAAAACTAAAACAAAATGCTAACACAAATGGACCCCATATAATATATACGGTATGGGAAGAAGTAACGCAATCAAGTGACCCTTCTCAAAAACTGTCCGTATAATTATTCAGAACAATACCAATAAACTCAAAAAAAACAAGACTTAAAACCCCCTTAACAGACAAGAATCACTAAATTATTTGGCAAAAACCCACCCCGCAAAGGATCCGCCTGAATAGTGACCCACAACATAAATCGACATGGGAGGGGTTGGCCTTCCTAAATTATACAATACATAAAGCAGACAGAATGCCCACAGATAACTCAATGGATTTCAGACCAAGGCAAAACATGTTGGGTGACATTGAAACAACATTCTGACACCCTTTCCACCCTCAACGTACTATGGATTAAAAAGAAAGAAGATAGAAATTTTACATCCAAACAACAAACCTCAACCAATTCCGACATCGTTGATGAAAATAGGGGTGACGAATGTAACAGACTACACAAATCCATCAACCTTACTCTAAAACAAACCCCTATCCATACTCCCTACTTGCTACCCATTTCTCAAAACCCAACACACTTCTGGGGACATCACTAGGTAAACGAGGGGATACACGACCTAAGCAACCAAGACGGCTCTTTAATTACAT
Organism: Hymenochirus boettgeri; assembly: GCA_019447015.1. NCBI lineage: Eukaryota > Metazoa > Chordata > Amphibia > Anura > Pipidae > Hymenochirus > Hymenochirus boettgeri. The sequence continues at coordinate 51,386,280 of CM033473.1, read as the reverse complement.
GGCAACAAGGCGCAAAAATCCAAATGGAAATATTCAGATAAACAATGGTTAACTTCATACCAGCCTATATACAAATAAGCAAGAATAAAAAATACGCCTCAGAGGCAACAAACCCCATCAAAATTTGAAACAATAAATAATGAACACACACAAGCAAAAGGTCTAATATCAAGTATATATTAAAATAATGTCACAAGAAGGAAGGAGGAAAAACCATAAAAACAAAAACAAGCACTCAGATGGGGGACAGATTACAAACAGAACTGGCGAGAAACAATGGGCACAAATATACCTAAACTCTCACAATGCACCCGCAAATTTCTTATCAAAGAAAAGCCTACAAAATTTTGTACGGGACTGGTTACACAACACATTATTCTTACCAAACTTAAGGCCCAAAACTCCACATATTGGCTTAGAAACTGTGGGCACATCAGATCAAGTGAACTGATGTGGGTCCGCCACTCATATCCAAAACTTTTGGAAAGAATGCGAAAACCGTAATCACAGGAAGTGACCACCCAGCCATTCAAACTATCCCCCTTGTACGGGCCTATTTAATACCCCCCAGGGACTCCACGCCACACAATTAACAACTGAGATTGAATATCTGTGCAGCAGCCCGATGTTCATAGCCAGCACATGGAAATCCTCCCCCAACCGAGAGGAGGCTAATTAATGTTATACGGTAAGACCCTAGTGTATAGTCCGTTATATCTGTTATACGGTAAGACCCTGGTCTATAGTCCATTATATCTCTATAGTCCATTATATCTGTTATACGGTAAGACCCTGGTCTATAGTCTGTTATATCTGTTATACGGTAAGACCCAGGTCTGTAGTCCGTTATATCTGTAATACGGTAAGACCCTGGTCGCTAGTCCGTCTGTAATACGGTAAGACCCTGGTCGCTAGTCCGTAGTATCTGTTATATGGTAAGACCCTGGTCTATAGTCCATTATATCTGTAATACGGTAAGACCCTATGATAGTCCGTTATAAATCTGTTATACGGTAAGACCCTGTCTATAGTCCATTATATCTGTTTACGGTAAGACCCGGTCTATAGCTCCATATCTGTAATAACGGTAAGACCCTGGTCGTAGTCCGTAGTATCTTAATGGTAAGACCCTGGTCTATAGTCCATTATTCTGTAATACGTAAGACCCTGGTCGTAGTTCCGTAGTATCTGTTATACAGTAAGACCTGGCTATAGTCCATTATATCTGTTATACGGTAAGACCCTGGTCTATAGTCCATTATATCTGTTATACGGTAAGACCCTAGTGTATAGTCCGTTATATCTGTTATACAGTAAGACCCTGGTCTATAGTCCATTATATCTGTTATACGGTAAGACCCTGGTCTATAGTCTGTTATATCTGTTATACGGTAAGACCCAGGTCTGTAGTCCGTTATCTTGTAATACGGTAAACCCTGGCCGCTATTCCTGTATCTTTTATACGGTAAGACCCTGGTCTATAGTCCATTATATCTGTATACGGTAAGACCCTGGCGCTAGTCCGTAGTATCTGTTTATACAGTAAGACCCTGGTCTATAGTCCATTATCTGTTTTACGGTAAGACCCTGGTCTATAGTCTTTATATCTGTTATAACGGTAAGACCCTGGTCTATAGTCCGTTATATCTGTTTATACGTAAGACCCTGGTCGCTAGTTCGTAGCATCTGTTATACGGTAAGACCCAGGTCTGTAGTCCGTTATATCTGTAATACGGTAAGACCCTGGTCGCTAGTCTTAGTATCTGTTATATGGTAAGACCCAGGTCTGTAGTCCGTTATATCTGTTATACGGTAGACCCTGGTCGTTAGTCCGTAATATTGTAATACGGTAAGACTCTGGTCTATAGTCTGTTTATGGGTAAGACCCGGTTGCTATACCCGTTATATTGTTATATGGTAAGACTCTGTCTATAGTGTGTTATCGGATAAAGACCCTGTCGCTCGTGCAGTTTTGTCTTGTTTAAAAATTGCTCGGTAAGACCCTCATTGCTAGTAGGCCGTTATGATGTGTTATCGTTAGAAAAGGCAGATAGAAACGCTTTAGGGATGAGAGGGCCCAAAGAAGCAAAAAAGCCCTTCCTAGCTAAAAAGCCAGAGAAAAACCTTCTTATAACGAAGCATCTTGCAGCTCATGCTTATATGAATACTTTCCCACAAAGCCTAAAACAAGAAGTAATTTCTTACTCCCATGTTTCTCAGAGTAAGGGCGGAGATAATGCAAAACACTCCTTTATGTCCCTTAGCTAATGCATGTGTCCAGAAACCACTGGCTAATAACATGCAAAAGCTTAATATATAGGACCAATCATCTGACCTGCAGACACAACACGTGTTTCGATCTTGGTTAGATCTCGTCGTGCAAGATACAGATTCATGGCTCTATGGGGTAGGACTTGGGCGTACAGTAGAAAAGGCAGCTGAAAAGCCCCTTACTCTAGGAAACATGGCGTAGAAATTAAACTTCTTTGTAATACGGTAAGACCCTGGTCGCTAGTCCGTAGTATCTGTTATACAGTAAGACCCTGGTCTATAGTCCATTATATCTGTTATACGGTAAGACCCTGGTCTATAGTCCATTATATCTGTTATACGGTAAGACCCTAGTGTATAGTCCGTTATATCTGTTATTCCGTATAACAGATATAATGGACTCTAACCAGGTCTTACCGTATAACATATATAATGGAACTATAGACCATGTCTTACTGTACTCACATATCTCTACGGACCTATCGACCAGGGTCTTACCGTATTCAGATATAATGGATATAGACCAGGTTCTTACCATATAACATATCCTACGGACTAGCGACCAGGGTCTTACCGTATTATCAGATATAAGGACTACAAGACCTGGGTCTTACGTAAACAGATATAACAGACTTAGACCAGTGTCTTACCGATAACAGATATAATGGCTATAGACCAGGTCTTATATATTAAAAAATTCTTTTATCCTTTAAAACAAAAGTAATATTAGTAATCTTAATATTATTAAAAAAACCGTATTAATCTTCCCTCTTCCCCAGAAATACACCCCTTCTGTACCCCTTCCTCGTCTCCTCCTTCCTTCTAATACCCCTCTTTCTCTTCCCTTCCCCTTCCCCCTCTTCCCCTCCTCGCTTCTCCCTTCCTTCCGACACCTTCATTCTCTCTCCCATTATCTCCTACCTTCCCCCCCCTCTTTCTTACTTCTCCCTTTTCCTCTTCCGTTCCGCCTTCTTCTCTCTTCCTTCTTCTTCCCCTTCCCCCCCTTCCTTTTCTTCCCTTTTCCTTCCTTCTTCCCTTCCTCCCTTCCGTCTTCCCTCCCCCCACCCCCCCTCTTCTTCCTTTCTTTCCCCTTCTCATTTCTTCTCTCCCTGCCCCTTTTCTTCTTCTTCCCTTCCTTCTTCCTTTCTCTTTTCCTCCCTCTTCCCTCCCCCCCTTCTCCCCCCCCGTTCCGCAGGGTCTTACAACAATATAACCGGACTATACACTAGGGTCTTACCGTTAACAGATATAATGGACTATAGACCAGGGCTTACCGTATAACAGATATAATAGCCTATAGATCAGGGTCTTATCGTGTAACAGATATAACGGACATAACGCAGGTCTTACTGATAACAGATATAATGAACTATAGACCAGGCTTACCGTATAACAGACAAATGGACTATAGACCAGGGTCTTACCGATAACAGTATATAATCCATAGATCAGGGTCCTATCGTATAACAGATATGGACTATAGACCGGGTTAAATTGTTTATAAGTAACTATTTGGCTATTCAAGAAAAAGTTCCAAACATGTTTGGTTTTACGGTAGACTGCCCTTTTTAAATGTTTGCTAACACTTTTTGCAAGTTTAGTTGCCTTGACTAAAATCCCCAGCACAATCTCAGACCAATCCAGGTATTTGGACTGTAAAGTGTTAAAAAAGTCACCAAAGGCCATATTTATATTGCTTTTTAGCGATACAGTGGCTTTATGATCAATTAAAAGATCATTAATTACAATCGTTATCGTAAATCTCACAATAACATCATAAATCGACGACCGCGATCGTAGATTTATGGTCCCCCCAAAGAATAATAGTATTTACTACCGCATGGTATTCAGTGGTTAGCACTGATACCATGCAGTGCTGAGGTCCTGAGTTCGAATTCACCCTTGGACACATCTGCAGGAGTTTGTATGTTCTCCCCGTGCTTGCTTGGTCTCCTCCATGTACTCCGGTTTCCCCTACATTCATAAAGACAACACTGATAGGTGTATGTGTTAAATGTGCTTAGATTGTAAGCTCTTCGGGGGCAGGGCCTAATGTGAATGTATAAATTGTAATTAAAGCTCTATGGAAGATGTTGGTCCTATATAAATCCAGAATAATAACAAAAATACAAACATTCGCCGTTAATGTACGACCATTGCCGTATTTACACTGCTGTCTACTTTACCAATAACATTTTATTTGCAATACCACTAGTTCTAAATTGGCCCCAAGTGTCCTTATATGCAATGGTTAACAGTTCATTAGGAGGAATATAACCACAACAGCCAAAAGAGCAAGTAAACCCAATGCGAATATAGGACTGAGTTTCCATGGAACAGAAAGAAGTTACCGATAGGTGAATTGGCACACAGGTTTCGTATTGTGAATAGACAGAGATCACCCCTCTGTTTTTTCTGCAATAGCAAGTGGACCTATCAGCTCTAAAGAAAGCCCACCTCCAAAAACAACAAAATGCTGCTTAGAATTTTCTCAGTAAGCCGGTTTTTTATAAATATTGGGATATTGCAATATCTGTAAGAATAGTTGATGTTTAATTAACTTCATCCATATTATTGGAAAGTGACTGACATTAGATTCTAGGAGGATGGTAAGGCAAAAGACAAATCTTAAAGGCCATCTTTAGTCGGAAAATTACATTTTGTTCTTCTCTTCTATGTGTTCTATAATTCCCCCCAACCCCAAGTACCTATTTTCTTCAGATTCCACCTCTGTCCTGAGATATACAAGTTAAAAGAAGTGAAGATTTAAATGCAACCACTCCTGCTTGAGCTGTCAATTAAATCCCTAACAGCATGTCGGTATAGTGTGTAGGGTTACACAGATTTACAGCAAGTCTCCCAATGACTCCTTCCTTCTCAAAAATGCGTGGCAAATACTGTGTTAAAACCAGAAGTAAAGGTAAGGAGAAGTCCCCCTCCTCCGCAAGCTTTACGATTTATTGCCTGTCAAAGGGAGACCGGGCTGCAGTGATTCAGGACTCGGTCTCTCCAAACTCCCCCCCTTCCCCCCTCCCATTCCTTATGTAGCACTATCTTCAGAACAACAGATACCTTCCTCTCTAACACTCTTACATACCGAGGTTTTTTTTGTTTGTTTACAAAGGTTAGAGTGATGTGTCATGTGTAGGAGGATATCATGGGCATGAGCAGCTTGTTTCACAGGCTTAATTTACAGCCGGACCAAATGAATGGGGGGAATGACCAGAGAGTGGAGGGGGAGTGGGGGAGCCTGGGGTAAATCAGACAATGTGCAAACACGGAGCCACAGAGGAAGGTAAGAATAAGGCAATACCTTAAGCTTTTTTATTTCTGAATTGGAGCAATGTATACATTTCAATATATATTCCCTTTAAAGCTTCTGCACCAGCCCTTTATCCCCTCCTCTGCCTATGATTCTTCTTGGGCTGCAATGCAGCTTTGTAAGTCTGCTACTTCTGACAACACCCTGAATAAAGACATTTGTCCATCTAGTCCAACCTACTCAGCAATACCCCCATTTCCTGCCTAACAGTGTATCCAGAGGAAGGCAAAAGAAAAGAAAAAAAAATCCTTCCTGACTCCAAGTGGCAATCGGAAATATCCCTGAATTCAACTCTACTTTATGTTATAAATACCAGTAACCTTGCAATAAACTAGTAGCTGTGATAGCAAACCCTATCATACTCCCAAGTTTCCTTTCCTGGCCATCCCCAGGGCACATAATACAAACTATGGGTTCCCCTGCCATTGGACAGAAGTTTACACTCACCTTTAAATGTAACCACCTCCTCGCTTCCCTTAAGCTAGGTACACACCTACCGATTTTTCCTCCTGACCCGACCGTTCGAATACTTTCGACCGGTCGGCCAGGAGGAAGGACTGTCGGTCCGCAAAAGCAGCCCAGTCCGTAGTTACCCTAGCCCCGAGCGACCGATTGGCGAATGTTCGATCGACATGGGCAATTCGGATGCGATAACTTTCGGTCGATGGACCGAAATATCTCATCGGTGGTAACAGCTTTAGACTAGTTTCAAAGCCAATATATGGGGGATTCTGCCTGTGGGATGGCCAGGAAAGGAACCTCGGTAAGTATGATAGGAGTTTCCGCTTTCCTGGCCATCCCCGGCAGCATAAGAAACCATCTGGTCATACAAGCAATCATGGGGCTGGGGAAAAATTATTGTCACACACTGCAGAAAAATTAATTTTTACTCATCAGAAACAGACTGCAATACTCTGTGTCAACAATGCCCTTGAGGCAAACTTAAGATTTAGCTTATAAGCTTAACAAAGGTATTGGGCGTTGCCCATGTAGCTGCACGCAACAGCTTCTGTAGTGGCTCCCTCTTCTGCTGCCCAAGATGTCGCTATTCCCCTTTTGGAATGAGCTGTTATCCCTGGGGAGTGCCAGTTGCTGAGCCTCGTACGCCCTGTGATCACTCTAATGATCCATCTCCTTATTGTAGAGACAGTACACTGCTGCTCTCTTTTTGGACGCTGAAGGTAACACAAACAGGTTGTCAGACTCCTCCTGATATCTCGAGTTCTCGCTAAGTGGGCAGAATACATTCTCGTACACCAAATTTTGGATTAGGCTGGGAGGCATGAGGCTCATAATATGAAAGCTTGAAATGACTTAGGCAAAACCCTTCAGAATGACTGATAATTGCCTCTGAAAGAACCATCCATATTGGTCTCTTTTAATTGAAAGGGCTGTTATTTCATTTGCCTTCTTCCTGATGTTAACGCCACTTCAGTGTTAGATCCCAGATAGAAACTAATTCTTTTGGCTCAAAAGGCGGTTTGATTAGTGATTTTAGCACAGTAGGTAAGTCCTATTGGGGCAACAAATGCTTGGTCGGGTGGTCTAATATGCCCCACCCCTTCAGGAATCTCCTCACTAGCTCTTCTTGCAGAAGTTTCTTACCTAGGCTACTGACAAGCTATATTTGCACCCTTTATGTACTGAGCTCAAGCCTCTTCCAAGCAGCCCACCTGCAGAAAATCCATAATTTGAGGAACTGATGGTTGTCAAGAAGGGAACTTCACTTGATTAGGCCCAAACCTTGAGACTTCCCAAATGCTGGCATATCAGATGAGGTGGATGGACCTCTCTCGCCTGCAACAGGGTTTGTACCCCATGACTAGAACAGCCCTGACTACTCAACCTTCCCCGATCAATCTCCATTGCTGTTAAACTGAGGATTCTGGGTTTGGGTAAAAGAAACAGACCCTGATTATGCAAACCCCTCATGGGAGGGAGATTAATAGGGTCCGCATGGCCAACCTCCTCAGAGTGGATACCATGGCCTGCGTGCCCAATTCGGAATGATGCTAATACTTGTATCTTGATGATCGGTATCTTTTTCAAACTCTGAAAATCAGTGGAATTAGTGGGAAGATGTTGCCCTTAATGAATTCCAGTCTTGGGCGAGTGCATCTATTGCTCTCGTCCCTTTCTGTGGTACCTTGAAAAAAATCTTGTCGCCTTGGCATTCGGAGTTGTTGCCATAGATCCAATCTGGCATCTCCACCATCTGGCTGTTAATTCTTGGAACACCCTGTTGTTCAAGCTCCACTCTGTGTTGTCCAGCTGGCTCCTTGATAACACATCTCCACCTGATTCTGGACCCCAGATATGTGAAGGCCGTGAGGTGTGACAGATGGACTGCGCTAACACTATAATTGGTGCCACCATCCTTCATCAGGTATGGGCTTCTCGTGGCCTCCCTGATTTTTTTATGTACGAGACTGGCATGCCACATTGTCCTGTCCTTAATACAGGTGTAATACGGTAAGACCCTGGTCGCTAGTCCGTAGTATCTGTTATACGGTAAGACCCTGGTCTATAGTCCATTATATCTGTAATACGGTAAGACTAAAAGTTTTGCCAGCAGTTTGACACACTTTGTTGTTTCATAACTCTAATTGTGGCCATAGATGCAACTCAGATCGTACGATTGGATTGTAGCGTCTATGGTCACCATAAGTCAAAAGCAGGGGCATAACTTCCAGGAGAGAAGGGGAGGGACATCTTATTTTTCCTGACAGATACAGCCTTCCCCCCCAGAGAGAAAAGACCATTATAGTTTCACTGGGGGCCCAGTTATTCCTAGTTATGCCACAGGTTCCCAGGAGACAGAGTCTGTGTACATTGCTTCATTCTCAGCTTTGATGACATCATCAAGTTACAGATGACTGGCTGTTTTAAGTACAGTTTTTTTTAAAGTTTAAACATTTCAGCTGAGAATCAGAATGAAAAAAGGGAAAGTATCAATAAGTAAGTTTTTAAGGGGTGAGTGTGATCCACACGTGTCATTATACACATAGTCACATGACTAAAACCAGAGACCTATTATATACACAAAGTCACATGACTAAAATCAGAGACCTATTATGTACACATAGTCACATGACTTAAACCAGAGACCTATTATATACACATAGTCACATGACTTAAACCAGAGACCTATTATATACACAGTCACAATACTTAAACCACAGACCTATGATATACATTGAGTCACATGACTAAAACCAGAGACCTATTATATAACCTATTATATACACAGTCACATGACTTAAACCAGAGACCTATTGTATACACAGTCACATGACTTTAACCAGAGACCTATTATATAGACTGAGTCACATGTTTAAACCAGAGACCTGTTATATACACTTAATCACATGACTAAAACCAGAGACCTATTATATACAGTTAATCACATGACTAAAACCAGAGACCTATTATCTACACATAGTCACATGGCGAAAACCAGAGACCTATTATCTACACATAGTCACATGGCTAAAACCAGAGACCTATTATCTACACATAGTCACATGACTAAAACCAGAGACCTATTATATACACAAAGTCACATGACTAAAATCAGAGACCTATTATGTACACATAGTCACATGACTAAAACCAAGACCTATTATATACACAGTCACAATACTTAAACCACAGACCTATTATAACATTGAGTCACATGACTAAAACCAGAGACCCTATTATATAACCTATTATATACAGTCAATGACTTAAACCAAGACCTATTGTATACACAGTCACATGACTTTAACCAGAGACTATTATATAGACTGAGTCACATGTTTAAACCAGAGACCTGTTATATACAGTTAATCACATGACTAAAACCAGAGACCTATTATATACAGTTAATCACATGACTAAACCAGAGACCTATTCTTACACATAGTCACATGGCGAAAACCAGAGACCTATTATCTACACATAGTCCACATGCTAAAACCGAGACCTATTATCTACAAATAGTCCATGGCGAAACCAGAGACCTATTATCTCACATATCACTGAAAACCAAGCTATATCACACTGTCACATGGCTAAAACCAGAGAACTGTTATATACACAGTCCCATGATTTAAACCAAGCCTATCATATAAACAGTTACATGGCTAAAACCAGAGACCTATTATATACACATAGTACATGGCTAAAACCCAGAGACCTATATATACACATAGTCACATGGTAAAACCAGAGACCTATTATTACACTAAGTCACATGACTTAAACCCAGAGACCTATATATACAGTTAATCACTGACTAACACCAGAGACCTATTTAAACACTTACAGGGCTTTTTACCCAGAGTCCGATTGCTAGCCACATTCCAATAGCTAAGCCAAGCGTACACTTATGACTCAAAAAAGAGTGCAGTGGCTCTCAGTAAATGAGGCTGTTAGTCACATGACTAAAACCAGAGAACTCTTATATAAACTTATTTACATGGCTAAAACAAGAGACCTATTTATACACTCAGTCACATGGCTAAAACCAGAGACCTTTATATACACATAGTCACAGGTTTAAACCAAAGAACCTATTATATACACTGTCACATGACTTAAACCAGAAACCTATAATATACAGTACACTCAGTCACATGACTTAAACCTGAGACCTATTATATCGGGTATCTCATCCCTCCTGCATCTCGCGGGAGTCTCCCTCATTCTGGTGTGGTCTCCCGTGCTGCCGCAAGACCAGTGTGTCTCAACTTTTATCCTTATGGAACCTTGAAAAAATGTTAATATCTCAGGGAACCCTTATATAAAAACCTTATTACTTTTTTTTTTTATCTCTCAGACATCAATACACCAAACACATAAAAAAAAATATAGAACATTGCTAAATATATTGAAAAATATATGGATCCATACAATTTGTGCCTCAATCTCTTGAGGACGCCCATGCAACTTCTCGTACCTCTAGGGGTCCCTGGTCCCATGGTTGAGAAACACTGCTTTAGTGAACCCTCAAACCCATAGCACAAGAATGACACAGTGCAACCAGACTGGTCTATTCTGTGCTGCCACAATGGCTCTGTAGACAGCACTCAGACGCTGCACCAGCCTTATAAACTTCTAGAAAAGCTCAATCAAAGAATTGATGTGGAAACATGGAATTTACCAAAATGTCCCCATTTTTCTGTGGTCTATTTCCATAATAAGAATAAAATCAGGCAAACCTTGCCTCTCTGATCAACTACATTGCCAGGGTTCTTTACATAAATCCATCAATCAAGGGAAAATAACCACTAAAATAACCACAATCAAATTGTCTACGGGTCCAAATCTAAAAAACAAATGATTTATTCCTAGAGATGGCTGAATTCACTGAAACCAGTTCTGCTTTCAGATTCATGGATTTTTGAAAGAAATCCAAAGGTTCTGCCTAAATTAAGTGTCTCATGGACCTGGGAAATGGTCTGAGGAACACGTATCAATGCCCCCTGCCCCCAAAATAGACCGCCCATTATTGCAAACTTCATGAGCTTCCTGTTTTGCCATTCCGTGTAGTATTTTCAAGATTTCTAGAAATTTCTAAAATTTACAATTTTTAAATTCTAAATTTCCAGAAATATTGAAAAATGTTAAATTTGTTTAAACAGTTCGACGGTTTGGAAAAATCCGAAAAATCCACAAACCGAGTTTCAGAAAATCCACGAAATCTATTTCAAAACCAGGTTTGGGTCCATCTCTAATCTTTCTAATATTAAATCATTTGCAGAACAAAATATATAAAGTTTAATTTTCACCTTTTCTATTTTCCCATCTTAATTATATTCTCCACTTTAAATATCTTTTTAACCCATAACGATATAAATATTATATATAAAATGTAAAAAGCAGAAGGCTGGGCATTTTTTTTACATCAAACACCTTTGGACAAGGGACTATTGGGCAGTTGTGTGAACGGAATTAATTTGGGGTTAAAGTAAACTGTTTGATGGGATGCAAATTATAATAAAGCACTGACATGAAATGGTTCATTCATTTGTCTGACCCTGAACTTAAAGGGCAAGTCCAGCCCCAAAATGAAAACTTTCATACAGGTAAATCACCCCCCAAAACCCTAAACGGTAATAGTTTGTAGTCTGAAATACCTGAAATACCTGAACCTGAAATCCTGCACAATGTCCTGTTGCCCCTGTTTTTGCTTCTTGGTTCTTCCAGTTAGTAACTGTCAGTTATAGATTTGACAGTTGACATCACAGCCAATGACTGAATGTTAATCCCCTAGCTGCCCCTTCTGAGCATGCCCAGGCTCAGTACAGGCTCAGTACAGGTTTCTAAATTGCTCAGTTTCCATGAGGCATCCAGAAGCATAGCAGGCATACAGTAATGAATTCATAGGACAAACTATGATATATCAACATAGAGGCCATTCTTTCTAAAAGATGTTGTTATGAGGGTGGAGTTGTCCTGTAAGCGCATATTAGCTAACTAAAGGAAAATTGTCACTGGAAAGCACGAACGAAGGGCACTATAGGGGAAGAGTGGGGCAAAAACAATTCAGAAAATAGAATGACGTATATGCATGCAACTTTATCCTTTGTGTTTCAGTTGAGATTAAAGGTTTACCAAATCTACCTCCCCTAATAGTATCCAGGGTGAGGACGTAGTATCCACAAACAAAGCCATCAAACACTGGCTTCAGTGTTCCTTTAGAGAAGTCCTGGACTCCTTCTGCAGTATTGAATGGGAAGACGCCCAGCTTGCAGAGTACATCTTTCCATTAATAACATTTGTGGGGCACTAAAAGCCAGTGTTTAACTGCTTTGTTTGTGGATATTACTGAAAACTAAGGGGTGAGGACCTAGTGGTTTTCGGTCCTCACACTGGGTACTATCATGTAAGCAGGGGCATAACTACCAGGGGAGCAACCACAGGGTACCCCAGGATTCAAGGGTGCCCCATCATTTTCTTTTTCCTTTGAGAGATATAGCCTCCATCTAGAAAACTACTGTGGATGAAGCATGGATAGGGGCCCCATCATAATTTTGCTGGAGGGCCTAATGAGTCTTAGTTACGCCACTGCATGTAAGAGGTTGTGGAGACCCAGATGATAATATAGTTAAAAGTCTAGAGCTAAGCAATAAATATGAACTAAGGTCTGAATTATTAAAATAATGTGTGGATATCTATGTTTGTTATGCAGAATGTTTACAAAGTTATGGTATGTGCTGTGGTATTGAGTAACTGAACATAAAGTTTACTTACTTCTGTCACTAGCCATACCACTGGATTTCTCAAATTAGGTTAATCATTTAATGCGTTCCAATTGCAGAAATGCAACACATTTACAGAGTATTTAGTGGTTTAGTGGTACCCTTAGGTGATACAACCCCTTCCAAGTAGTGACTCTTACAAATGTTTACACTGATTTTTCTTTCAGTGAAGAAGGGTTTCTCGTGTCAAGTGCTCTTCTACTTATCCTTCAAGTAGCAATAATCATTCTGGCATGAAGTATTTATAGTTTGAACATGACAGAATGGAAAAGAGAACATGATGGAAAGGATAATTTCAAAGAAGGGAAATCTACTTTATAATCACAAATACTTGTTACACTAACAATGTTAATTGTTTAATGTTGGTGTGCTAGTTGATGTGCTAGTTCTGTGCTATAAAGTCAGGTTTCAGCTAATGTTCCATAAGATTTCATAACCATCGGTTCCCAAGAAAGCAATTTAACAGAGTTGAATTGAACTGGTAAGACAAGAGGGGGACCATATTCATAGTATCTCCAGCTAACTGGGCAATGAATTCACAATGATGTGATCATGGCACAAAAGATAAGATAAGAATTTGTTTCTCCATAGACGACTAGACACCTTAAGGTTCGTAGACACGTGCGATCGCGGGTCCCGACCCACAACGCACGATGTGTCCGAATGTTCATTTCGGCCAAAATCGGCCTGTGTATGGGCCCTTTATCGGGCCTATACACGGACCGATTATTGGTCGAAACGAACGTTGCACGTGTGTACGAGGCTTTAAAATCCATTTCAAATCTACTCAGACTATTGACAGACCAAATTCTGCAGATGTGGTTATGAAGGAAACATACATGTGATCAGCTGTTTAAAAGACCAGACCCGTGCTTCCGGTTCGGTTCCAGAATTTCGGGTTCGGTCTTTTAAACAGATGATTGCAGTGGTTGGGATGGGCCCCCTTACTATCCGCCCCCCATTTGTATTTTCCATTAACCAAAGTTAGGATTGTGAAAAAACAGAACATGCTACAAGTGCTATATTAGCACACACGCTATGTTGGGGTGCCACTGGGGATCTCCTGGTCACACTCCCCAACCCTCCTCCATACAACATAACAAGTATAAGACAAGCAGGGTGTCTGTAAGAGAACAGAAATACTAACAATGAGTCTTTACCTACGTGTGCCCATAGCTGTAGGATTATTTGCATGGCGATGTGCAAAAATTAAGGGGAATATGGGTAATATTTTTAATCAATTCATCTTTACAAAATGCATCAACTATGTTTAAATCCACCTTTGGACTTTGTGCAATTAACCTGTCTAACCCCTAAATAACCCTTGCTAAATAGAATTATAATTGTAATGGAGATAGGAGCACTTTCTCCAGTTTCCCCGTATTGTCCCCTAAACTGTGATCCTGTAGCTGCTGTGTCTTTCCTGTCAGGTCCCCCAACCCCCTTCAGTCTTGTGCGCATCCTCGCCTATGTTAACGATAGCTGCTGCAAAGTTAGCAATGGGGTGTGTCGGATGGGAGCTCACAGGAGAGGAGAGCAGCCGCAGGATCACGGTTTGGTAAGTAGCGAGATCTCCGCTTAGATGCCAATACAGGAGACAGGAGCAAGTGTCTGTCTCACAATTATACTTTTCATTTACAAGGGTTATTTTGGTTCTTTACTGTCCCTTTAAAACAAATGGTTTATTTTTAAACAGAAATGTTTATAGAAACCTTCATGTATAAATCTGTAAATTCATCTTAGTACAATTTACTAAGGACCAGGATTTACCTTTTCATTTAAATTTTCCTCATAAACATTTAGATTCACAGACAGAACTTAATTAATTACCATTAAATTACACATAGCAGGAACCTTCAACCTGTGGGCCTCAAAATGTATAAAAACTAAAACTCCCATTGCTGGGAATTGTACAGATGGATTAGATTAGATTAGAGATTACTATTATAGAAAGGATGCTATAAACCCCAAGCTTAAAAAAAATATTTCATATTATATCTCTACTGTCCCCAACTTATACCTTCCCATGGGTCTTTGCGCCTATCTCTAACTACCCATGGGCCTTTGCTCTAACCTCCACCTACCCATGGGTCTCTGCTCCTACCTCTAACTACCCATGGGCCTTTGCTCTAACCGCTACCTACCCATTGGTCTCTGCTCCTACCTCTAACTACCCATGGGCCTTTGCTCTAACCACTACTTACCCATGGGTCTCTGCTCCTACCTCTAACTACCCATGGGCCTTTGCTCTAACTGCTACCTATCCATTGGTCTCTGCTCTAACGTTTACCTACCCATGAGACCAGTGGTATAGCTAGAAATCACAGGGCCCCATAGCAAGATTTTAGATGGGGCCCCTCAACCCACACACAAGGTTTTTTTAAAGGGCATGTCCACCCTCCTAAGAAAAGTTTTATGTCATATAGTTCAGCCCACAAACTCCATTTTCATTTAACATTTACATTTCAAAGCTGCTCCCAGGCCTAGATATTCTACTTATAACCCCCCCCCCATCCTTCGCTGGTGTGGACACCCCTCCTCTGATGCTGGTTGGTTACGAGCATGCCCAGTAGCAGAGGAGTCGCATTTTGTAACAGGCATCAGCCATTGTGCGTAATGTCACTATCACGGATGGAGGAGCCGCAGTTTTGTAAGAAGAATATCTGAGCCTGGGAGCCTATTTGAAAGGGTTAAGTAAAACAAAAAGGGGGTTTGTGGGACTGAACTACGTGATTATAATTATTCTTAGTAGGATGGACATGTCTGTAGGGGACCTGGCTGGGCCCCCTTCGGCTCTTGTCAGACCCGGATCCCATGTCTAGTGGTTTTACTCATTGCACGTTCTGGTTTCCCCCTACAGGAGCCCAAATTTGTTATTGCCTTGGCCACATGTACATGTTTGTGGAGGGGCAGTCTGGGTCCTTTTTAGGACCTCAGATTTCCCAATGTTGAACCCTCCCTTATAGACTCCCTGGTGGCAACTGGGGATTGATAGGGAGGGTTAGTATTGGAGGTCCTTCTGAAGCCTACCAGTATAGGGAGGTCCAACAGATGTTCTTTTGGTCGGTCCAGTGTCGGCTGGAAAATTGAAGTGGGAAGATGGTCCCGACCAACTGTAGGCACTTGTGCTGCATTGTATATAAATATCAAGAAGGTAAACTTACCAGTGTGGAATAATATCTATAATATGGACATTATGGAAGGAAAGTCCATTGCAATTTGTCTCACACATTTCTGTGTGGCAACAAGATTGCATTAACTAGACTAAAATGTAACTACTTACAATGGAATTAGCCTGCAAGAAGAATATCCCATTCACTGCTAGTCACAGGGATTAATCACCTATCAAATGATAATTGTACTAAAAAAACATTTTCTTTCTACCAATAGAAAAGATGACAAATGACTGGTGGCAATAGTGGCTGCAGCCGACAGTGCGTGCGACCAATCATGCGGTTCCATAGGAAACCACACGATTGGCCATGATTTACCAACGGACCCGATTGCCCGTTTGTCTGAGCTGGACGAACTGGTGACCAAGCTCGGTTGCAGCCGGTCACCCTACACCATCAGATAGTCACCCTACACCATCAGATATTTCCGGCCGACTGACCTATCCACGGCACTATTGCTGGTGTGTACCCAGCCTTATTTGGGTGTAAATATTTCTGCTTTGAAATGTACAATTCCCAGCATTCCATGGCTGCACTCTTCTGTTGTGCAATAATTTTTTAACTATCTGGAGGTCTACATACCTACTGTAGTTATAACTGAACCTCATCAAGTGGTAGATTGGTATTATCGATAGACTCGTCAACATCATCGCTACTTTATAGAGCGAACTGCAATACAGTAAAATGATTACTGGAAGGTAAGAGGAGGTATTTAAAAACCTCCACACCTTGCTGGATTATTATCACTATTTATTGTTCTTCTTAAAGGGCATGTCCACCCCCAAACTATAATTTAACCCACCACTGGCCCAACTATGTAGTGTGCAAAAATCCTTACCTCACATCCCAGCTCCAAATGGTTCTCCTGTAGTCCCCCCCCCCCAAAGTGCCAAAAACTGGCCAGCAGGAGTACTGCAGAGTCCTTATAGGGACCCTGTCTCCCCTCCTGGAGAAGTTTGGTATGTGTACTGCAGCCCTCCCTCTCCCCCTCCCTCTCCCTCCTGATTTTGTCTCCCTCCCCCTAGCACCAAACCCTTATTATATAATGTACTGCTCCCTCTCCCAGCCCCAACCACATTACTATTATTTACAGAAAGTGCCCCGATCTTTACTTACCATGCCTCTCTCCTTCGCCGGTTTGAACTCCGGGCAGCCGCGTCCGTGATTGGCTGCCTCTCAGCCAATCACGCACACGGATGCCGGTCTCACCCCCTGCTTGCATTTCCGTTCAAGCAGAGGGCTGGGGCAGTGCGGTGAAGGAGAGAAGCATGGTAAGTTAAGATCGGGGCACTTTCTGTGAATAATAGTCATGCGGTTGGGGCTGTGGGAGGGAGCAGTACATTATATAAAAAGTTTATCAGAAGGGTGGACATGCCCTTTAATCAGAGATACCAGCCCTCCAGATATTTGAAACCTATTGTAGCCAAGGAATGCTGGGAGTTGTAATTTTCAAACCTCTGGCATTCTGCAAGTTAAACATCCATGTCCTACATGAGGGAACCCGATTATGTTAACATTTGTAGCCTAACTGTGCTGTTTACTTTTACTCATTTAACCAGAAATGTTCTTGTACTAAGAGCTGCACATTAACCCATTGACAAAAGATTAGCGTGCGGGTTTAACAATAGTCACCAGCTCAGCTGCCACAATTCCCTTCTTAATATCGCACTTACGGCTTTATTTTTGCATGACTTTTTAACATTAGCAAATAGCTGGCGATAAAGTAATGAGGGTGTAAGATCCAATCGTCAGTTATCCAGATCCACAAGCACGATATTAAATCAACAGGAGCGAATTGCTTTATTTCTGTTTTATTGTTCTACACCAAAAAATGTTGGAATTTGTTTGGAAATAACGGCTGTTCAACTGTCAAAGAAAAGAAATACAGTGCAACGTTCTTTCATTCACACAGCAGAACAGGTCAGAAGCTTTAAAACATTATTAAAACTGTGTATACTGCACAAATAAATCACCTATTGCATTATAGTTCTACTGCTCCCTGAACTCCACTATTATAACTTGAATACTGGGGCTGAGACAGGACCGCTGGGTGTCAGGAAGGATGCTGCCTGCCTGCCAGATGGGACCCTTTATTTTTGATAATTAAAACAATTTATATTTAGAGACTCAGGATATACCGTATATTCGTTGCATTTTAGATCATTGTCTATGTGTGTAACCAGTAACAGTAAGTTTAGGTAGTACTCTAGATAGCCATGATGAAAATCTAAACAACAGCCTTAAAGGAAAGTTCACTCATTTTATCAATTTATAAAAGTATTTCCATTATTCTAGGTGGAGTTACTTAAAACATATCAATGTTAAGTTTCAGATATAATAAATAATAATTATTGTTTTTGTTAGATTGGGAATGAGATTTCCTAAAATGTATTTACAAAATGATTTTAACACTAGGTATCCCTTCAGCACAGATACCCCAATCTCCTCTGCTATCTGTTTGCTGGGAGGCTTGACAGACCTCACCGGGCCTTAGAGCGCCAGGTATCTGTGCCGAGGTCGGGGACAGCTGAGAAAAGGAATGAAAACTCAACATGGCATGAGAAAGAAAGACAGTAACATGGTCAGGGGTAGAGCCAAGGTTCAAACACCAGCAACATTTGAATTTTTAAAGGATCGTGTCACTTAAAAACCCACCGGGTCTGTGTGGGGTATAAATAGACCCTGATGCGTGAGCTCATGAACCCACGGAAATTCTTTATTTGTTGGGGTGATGATAACTGAGATGGACTAGAACTCGAACGCAAGTTCGAGCCAAACTTATTGAGTTCGAACGGACTCGGACTTCTCAAACTATCCCGAACTATTCTCGGACTTTCGAACGTTCAATAATTCTCGAATTCGAAAATCGAACGATCTTCAAATCGTTTGTGGGAAAATTATCGAATGTTCGAATCGTTTATGGGATAATCATCAAATGTTCAAATCGTTCATGGGATAATTATTGAAAATCGAAAGCGAGAGCTCGAAAGTGAGAATAAAATCGATTTTTTGAAAGTTCAGGATATTCAAACGTGTTCCCCAGACCATTTCCCCGCAGCCATTTACATTAACTTACCATTGATATTTTAATTGCATTTCATTCTAACTTTTCAAACTATTTGACTCCCATTGACTTTAATGGGTCTGTTTTCTAACTTTCCATATAGTTCGAAAGTTCGAAAACGGACCGAACTTTCGAAAATTCATCCATCTCTAATGATAAAAAATTAGCTGGCCTAGGGGAGAAAAAGTATAAATTTGGCCCAGATAGCCATTAATACAGCAGTGTGATTGGATTTCATGGTGGAGCCAGGGCTCGAAACACAAGGTAGTCTGTGTGCACATTACACCTCATTCAAGAAGGAGAAATTTGCCTCAAAAGAAGCACATGGTCTTGTATAGTGTAGCCACAGAGAATCACTGCAACATACAGTGTTAATGATGTCTTGGAGATACATTGGAGAGGATTAAGTCTTTGTGTAGTAGTAGTATGTATTTGTTAGCTGGTTAGCCCAGCCATAAAAGACTGTTCTTAAAGGGGAAGTTCAGTGCAAATACATATGCTTTTCAGAAACAAGAGCAGTATTTTTTCATCCCAATGACCTTTATCTGCCAATTCAGCATTTTATCTGTGTATAAATAAATGCAACCGAAATACTGACTTCCTGTTCGCAGGACCCCTAGTAGAAACTGTTATGGTCTCCCCCTCGACCTAGCGCCTGGGTTGATTCAGTTGCTCAGTAGAGATCTGAGCATCTTTGACCCATCCAACAGCCAATCAGTAGAAATTACTGTTAGGAACATTCCAAGGATGTGGTGCATCCTGGGAAGAAGAAGGACCCTTAGAACCTGAAATGTCAGCTCACTTATGTCAACAGCAGGGAACAGCAAAGGGTATGAAATCAACTGATTTTTCAAAATGGAAGAGAATATGTAGAATAACTAAGAAGGCATTACACAAACTAACAATTTAACAAATATTGAAAATTTCCACTGAACTGTCCCTTTAAATTTCTTGAATATGTAGTAAACATTCCACTACTGGAACAATATTTTCTTCATATATCTATAAACATAAATATTTAAATATATAATTTAAAGGGCTATTGCAAACTGCATATATAACCATGGCTTTGCCAAAACAATTTCTTTGCAGTCATACATTGAAAGCTAAAAAGGGGGTTCTACAGTACTTGTAGGCACATCATTGACAGTTCTGACGTTTATTATTGGTATATATATATATATATGTATAACATATTTAGACTCTAAAATCCACATTAAAGAAAGACTGCAAGAGACAAGATGGCTGAAGTTTCTGGTGGTTAATGTATAAATAAGGAACCACTGTTTAAAATGTTCATAATACAGTACCGCTGCATTGTCAAAGTTTTGGATTGCCACTGTACGGTGTTTATTCTCGGTCATAGTCATTTTGTGCTGTTTAAGAGTTTGTGGGAGGAATGTTCTGGTTCCCCGCTAGGTGTGCATACAGAAGACGCCATAAGCCCAATCTTTTTGAACACTGACAATATAAAGTCACAGACCTTGAGACAAAATAGATAAATATAACACAAAGAGGTGTTTTTCTTTGGTGCCCTAAAGGTAAATAGTATGTGTGCCTTTATCTCTCTAAACTCTGTGGTAGGGAAGAAATTTTCTGTTACAATAAAACGTTGCTATTCTAGTTTGGATGATTGGCCATGCTAATAATGGCAAAATGTATAGGATAAGTTCCACCAATCTCCGTGAGGAAACCACAAAATTGATTTGTCTACTTCAGTCAGTATCAAGTGAAGCCACAGAGATTCGTTCTGTTGGAAAAGATTAATTATTGATTCACAGGAAATAAGAAGTCAACCAAAAATACCCACCGACAAATCCCTGTACCTCATGACCTTAAAAGGCAACTTTAAAGGAACTGGCTCTACAAAAATGCAGCAAAACAGTAACCATAACAGTAATTAATATTGCGTCGAATTATTAGGGGAAGACTGGATGTTTCTGTACATATGTTCTGAGTAGAGATGGACCTGAATCCGAACCCAGATCCAAAGTGGATTTCATGGATCCACCCGAAACGTTTTTCGGATTTCTGACTTTTCAGATTTTTTTCAAACTGTGGAACTATTTTAAAGATTTATAGAGATTTAAAATTTTTGGGAAAATACTATGCGGAATGCCTCAACCGCATTATTCTTATGTCCAGAAACTCCCCCGATCTCTACTTACCTTCCCTCTTTCCCCTGGTGTTCTGAACTTCCGGCAGCCGCATCCGTGATTGGCTGCCTCTCAGCCAATCATGGACGCGGCTGCCGGTCTGGCCCCCTGCTTGCACAGTACGGTGGAGTAAAGAGGTAAGGTAAGTAATTATTGGGGGAGTTTCTGGATATAATAATAATGCGGTTGGGGCTGAGGGAGGAAGCCCTACAATATATAGAATGTAAAAAAAAAAAGGGGTGGACATGCCCTTTAACATGTTTCCGGCCCCAAACTGTGGGTTCTGATGACAGTTCACACTTCGTGCAGAAACATGTAAACGGTTTGACAAAAACAGCTAAACCTTTTATATTTCAGGGTAACTCCCCTTTATTCTGGAAGGCCTGTTGTGAAAAAACATATAATAAGAAACCGCTAACTAAGCCTAGGTTTTCTTGTCAGTCTAAAAGGATCATTCATGTTCCATGCTCACTAAATCTTTGAGCTAACCTTGCGCTATTGTCTTGACACTATTTTATTTATATCTGGTCAGTCTGGGCTATGGCAAACTAATATGTGCCTATTCTCTCCTGCCAGCTGAGCTACATTTAAATCTTAATCTACAGGGGATAATGATGAATATGGTAATTTGTCGTGATACCCAGATTCCCCTTTTCATTCCAGACCAAGTAGTAAAAATCTCTTTTGAAATTGTTACACTAGAAATTGCACGAGAAGACAAAGGCTTTCTCAATGTCTAGGCTTCATTTTGATTTTTATTGTGTGGAAGGCATAAAACCGGAATCATTAGTCATGGATTTAGAAGACTGACTATTGAGTGCAAAGGATCTGGGTTTACGTGAATAGGAAGGAGCTGACCTAGTAAATTAAATAGGGTGAATAACCGTGTCCCTTTCGAAAACATGTTGGTATTTAACTAATGTAAATCACCAAATAGTCCATACCGCATGACTAGAAATAACGGAGGACTGTCTGTTTGTCTGTCTGTCCTTGTGTCATGTATATTTGGTTGGAAAGACTGACCAAAGATTCATGTTAGAGCCTCATATCTCTATATGGAAAAATCATTTTGTGTTTCTGCAGCAAGTAAAGTAAAAATTTAAAGCTCTAAAGGAAAGTTACACAAGGCTCTCCTGTCTTAATTGATCTACAGCCACTAAGCTGAACATTTCTGTTCATATTCATGTTGTGCCGTTGTTTCAGTCTCCAAAGTATAACTAAGACCTTTGTAAAAATTCATACTATAGGAGGAAATGGAAACGTCCAATTCAAGATAATCTTCCACCTGTGGCAGTATCCGTCCCTTGCTGTCAGTTTGTATTGCATGTTAAACATTGCAGCCGATGCAATAAAAGGTGGGAAAGTTTGCCCATGCTATTCATCTGGAGTAACCCAGTAAAAAGCTTACCTCTTATTGGCTACTGCAAATAAATAGTACTGGCATACGTTTGTGTTCCCCATTATATGAGCTCTGTGAAAACTTTTGTTACATTATAGGAAAACCAAGAAGAAACTAAACAGATAAATATAATGTAAAACTTGAACTTGAGAGCTTCCCCTCAACCATTTGAAATAGCAGTGGGTATTCCCTTAACTCCCTTAATTCCCTTAATTCCCCAGGACTTCCCAAGATTCTGTGTGCAGGTCCTCATTTGCCAGTGTTGTGATATGTTTGTGGTTGGATCAAGACCTCATGGACAATGCTCCTATTATGGTTTTGCTAACGGTGTCTTCCAAACATCATGTATGTGATGGTGGTGTTATTAGGGAATGCTGAACCTTTTCCTTGGCTAGAGGCCTTCAATCCACAAACATGTAAATAAAAAAATGGGATCTTACTATTTGGAGGTAAACAAGTCACTAATAAAATGCTGGTGCAAACTGGTTCCTTTTATTTAGCCCGCTATGATGCCTTTGGGTAGGAGCCACCGGATCTTGCCTTAGGCTTCGAACACACTTACCCACATTTTTGGTGGGATTTCTGATCGGAAAATAGCACCAAAACCGTCTGTGCAAAAGAACATCACACTTGGGGAGTTGTGATACAGTGTGTTAAAAAGAAAACCCACACTGCAATGCGGCAGTTTGATGCAGTAACCAATAGTGCAAACAATGGCACCGTCATGGGACAACGCAGGGGAAACATCCCATTATATTGCAAGTGTGTACGTTCTGTAGTGTGAACGTAACCTTAACATAATGTACTAACTGGTGTCTGGGACTGAAATTAAAAAAATATTCTTAGGGGAAAAGCAACCAACTTCTTAGGCTGAGGCTTATTGCGATGAGCTTTGTGCAATAGTCATGAATCAGACCACAACAAAATGGAGATCCCATGCGATGGAAGAGTTTGGTTTTTTCCTACCCAAACTAGGTGGCCCTGTTGCACTAGGTCCCTTAGTCATATGAATTGGGAAGACATCATACAGCAACAGTGAAGAGACTAAAGGCACAAACTATGCAATGCATGTGCAGATTTGTATGTTGTCTGTAATGAACAACCAGTCACCAACGTCTTCCTCTATGCATGGAACACTGGCGTCTCTGCCATCTCCCCTACCTCTAGTTTATATATATATACCTCTAGTTTATATATATATATCTCCCCTACCTCTAGTTTATATATATATATATATATATATATATATATATATATAGGAATCACATTATAAAGGAATCACTCACATTATAAGGGAATCACTTTAGTAAAGAATCAAAAACCGTGTGTGGTTCTGTGTCAATTCCATTTCATTTGACAGTCAATCATTTTATCTAACAAGTTGATTGAAATGAAAAACGATCTTATACAAATTGACCCATGTTTGGAAACCTTAAGACTAGCCTAAGAAATGCTGTATCCCTAGTTTACCAAATATACAGTACATAGTAGGTTAGTATAGTTTATTTATAGAAATGTATATAAATTGTACACACCCACGCACAAATATATAGAGATGAATATAAATGTTGCTATGGTAGAAGCACCAATAACTGATCCAAATGTGTGTCATCTTGCCCTTGAAGTGAAATACACTACAATCTCCTCCATTTCTTTGTCTCTCTAGAAATACCTGAAAAGTTCCCGGAGGAGGTTTAAGGAGGGATATTGACATT
The DNA here is from genome assembly GCA_019447015.1 of Hymenochirus boettgeri. Classification (NCBI taxonomy): domain Eukaryota; kingdom Metazoa; phylum Chordata; class Amphibia; order Anura; family Pipidae; genus Hymenochirus; species Hymenochirus boettgeri. The sequence goes on along the minus strand of CM033473.1, from coordinate 51,361,933 downwards.
GCCCTGTGTGTACCTGGCCATGTTGTCCTGCACAAGTCCTGCCTTATTTGCTGCTCCATGTCTCCCACATATGCTGCTGCAAGGATTACATTTTAACATGTAGCCTAGAAAGATGGTCAGTGCCGGCCCTCTCACTAATGATTCCAATACCGTCCTGTAGTTATGTCACAAGCACTGGTGCAATAGGGGAAAAAATCAAATAGTGAGTCCTAGTTATTTTCCATCAGTCTGTCCCACTGCTTTCCTGGTACACCAACTGCTAAAGATAGGTCCTATTAATGTTTGTCCATTACAGAAAAACATCTAAATACACAACACCCACAAGGTGTGTTTATTAGTGTAAAAGCCATCATGGTTTAACATCATCTGATCTTTCATAGTCACTGAAATGATCCACCCTGAATGGCCATTGAAAAGCCTTGTTGGCCATACATGTAATTCAACGTTTTATTGTAAAACCTATTTAATAAACTGTCCCTTGTAGTGGCTGTCTGAATATCGCGGAAACATCTGGATTTTGTATTGGGAAATGGGGGGATTGTCCTGACTTCACACCTGCTAGAAGCTGACATTATAAAATCACGCAAATAATGGCACAATAAAAAAATGGCAGTTTTTGTCTTTTACAAAATCCGCGTCACACAGCGCCGTCCCTAGGTTAAATCTCCCTGATTGTGTCATGTTGTAATAATATGCTGTGACATTTACGTTCACATATTATCAATTATATAATACACACGAAATGAAGCCCATTAAATCCCCATTATTAATAATGCTTTAATGTACTTATTCATATTTATTGTTATTTTCTTTTTATACCCATCAGAGCAAACTCGGTGTACTAACGAGGCTTGGGAAAAAGTGTGAAACCTGAGAATCTCATACCTCTTAACCCAAGAGGGAGATGAAATCCATCTATTTATTTCTCAGGGTCTTATAATAAACACCTACTGTACTCTTCGTGCCAATGGATACATTCATTCATCCTTTGTATGTTCACACAAGTAGTTTTTATTACCTGAAAAATCATTTGTGTGTAAACAATAGTTTATTTTAGTCCCTTTCAAGATTTGCCAAATCTACTTAACCTGTCCATTCAATGTATGTTAAAATCATTGGTTGTTTGATCAGTATTTAACAGATTCCTTGCTGTGCCAGGCGCATTGGATTGTACAGTCTATTGTTAAGGTGGCCATACAGTACAAAAGGTTATTACGATCTAAAACCGACCGATACTTTGATAGACAGATGTACAATGTTAGTTGTACGTAGATGTACCATTCATATTGTTCGACATTCAATTCACTGGGTGATTAATGGCGAATGTCGTCTATAGTGAGGTTACATCACATTTACATTTAATCGGAAATTCAGAAAACACTACAATCATTTTATCAATCTACTTTAAAAAACGCCCGATCGTAATTACGATCGATATTACGACCTAATGTTGCATAATAAGATAGGGAAAATGTACAATTTTACGGCCAATCAATGGAAATGTTGGATTGTGTGTTGTATTGTACATAAAATCAGCCTAATGTATGGTCAGCTTTACTTTAAAGCTGGCCATACACTACCTCTACAACCTTGATCTGTGATAAATGTCAAGTTGATTGTAATGTCGAGTGAAGCAGCAGGTTTATCTGATGACGTTCATGCAACGTTTTCCAGCTGGATCGTGTTGGTGATCGTTATTACAATAGTTATTACACAGGAACGTCAGGAGGTAAGGTTGCCAGCTTATCTCCTCTATCATTATGTATATACAATGCAGGAATCTACACATTAAAGGTTTGTGGACATGGGCAAAACTTCCTGCCCACTGAAAGTCTGTCGGTTTGGAATTTATGGACCTGTGCGGCTATTGTGTCACATTACTTGGACTGAAAATTGTCCCTGCTATACATGTTGGATCGTTATCATGTATTTTCACAGCCTCTTAATGGTCCACACAGTGAATAATATTTCTGCTGAACAAATCTTGTAAGTACATTTTAGCACTATTTGCTGCATGTACAACACATCCATTTCATATGTATCTGCTTATCTGGATACAAGTGGAAGCAGCCATATTGCTGAGCTAAAAAAAAAAGTCACGTTTCTCAATTGCAGCAGCAAATCTACTTGTGATAGTTTCCAGAGGAAATAAAAGAGAATTTTCTGTAGCTAATAGTCTGTAAGTGTCTTTAATCTTTTTTTACAGCCCTTAATATGACAGCAGCTCTTCTCCTGCAGACGTAGTCTTCCTCACATTGCAGCCAATGAGAGAGCAGGGACCTGACCTCCCACTAAACTGACTTTCCTAATGTGTGCCAGCTTAAGGCAAAAGAGTGTCGGGGGAACTGGAAAAAGGCCGCCATCTGTCGAGAGTTGCAGATATATACAATAAACATTTTGACAGAGTAGTGAACCTTTAAAGACAACTGTAGTGTTAAAATTAATTCAGCAACCTTACCCAGGCATCCATGTTTTTCTATAAGGTTCTACACATTGTAAGGCTGAAGCCCCATTTAAAGGAATTGTACACTGAAAACAATGCCTCATTTTAATCTAAAAATTAATACATCTTATGTGTTTGTGTAGCTGCATGACTTCAATCCAGTACTTCCAGTGCTCAAGCTCACTCCCACAGACCCCTGCCAGACTATCTGACTCTCTGTGAGGGCAGGCATGCTCAGTAATCCTTATAAGGCAGCATTGGGAGAGTAAATTTCCCACCATGCAGTTCACATACCAATTGTCACCATTTCAGCTACAGCAAAACTATACATAACAGAAGAGTATATGATAGTAAGGCACTTGATTGACAGCTGAAATTTAAGATATTTTAGACTGGATATCAAAAGAAACAGACAGGGACAGATCAACTAAAAAAGGGTACAGTGATAGTTGGGAAAAATCATAGTTTTCAGTAATGGGCAATTTAAAAATAAAAATTCCCAGTGTACATAACTTTTAAGCGCACCATGTGTTTGTGATCAAGTTTTTTTCATGAAAATAACATTTGCGTTATGTTTGTATCTGCCTTGGAGTGTGATCCACACTATATATCAAAAGGCCCTAATGCTTGGTACTGCCCCTTGTAATGGGATCTTGGTACATTGTGATTTAGATCTTCTTGATGGTCTTTTCACACAATTCCTGGTCATGCTAACCCTTGGTACATCACCAAAAACGGTATAATGAGTTTAAGATAAAAATTACCAATAGTGGTCTTTCACAACTAGGCCTGATAGTGGACCTTTTATTACTCCCATTAGATGGGAAATCATCTCCACTAAAGTGGCTTTTAATAATTAGTTGTCTTTAAAATTTAACCATGGACATGTACTTGTAGCCCCATGGTGCACTCAGACAGCTGCCATTAGGGACACAAGTTACATAGAACCTGTCAAATCCCAAGCCTGGGAGACACTGAGCACAGCAGTCTCACGGTTTGAGTCACTAGACACCTGCCCCCGGTCCATTTGCTGGCTGAGGAATGTGGATCATAAGCATACCATTCCCTCTGCTCATGAATAGAAATGGGTGTGTTGCACAGTGCAGCCTAGAGCTAGCTACATTACTGATTCATAGGGATGAGAGTATGCCTTTAAAATTACCTTATATTTACTCCTGGAATTTTATGAATTCCTTAGCTGAAAATCTTTGCCAACATTTAAAATAGAAATAATCTTAATTGCCTCGGTTAAGATGGGGAATATGGAATTTCATTCTGGTGCTGCTGGAGATATGCTTTTGTGCTTAAGTTTAGATCCGTCATTTCAAAATGGCACCAACAGTTTTAATATGTAAAACTAAGGGGCATATTTATAAAAGAGCGAAAAGTAGCGAAATGTTTTCGCATTCGCTTTTTGCATGGGTTTTTGCCAAAAAGACAGTTAACGCTATTTATAAAGGTAGCGTTAACGAATGGCGAAACCGTTTCCGCGAGCTATCGCTAAACCCTTTTCGCCTAACTTCGCAATGGTAATTTTAGCGAAAAAGGAGCAAAAAGGCATAACGCGATTTATAAAAGAGCGAAAGGTGGTTTTTGCGTTAAAAAGAGCGAAAGATTAGCGCGACCCTGAAGGTGGTGAAAAGTCATTGTTTGAGCGAAAAGGCATTCTAATGGGTAATATGCCTTGAAAAAGCGAACGCGCATTAGAAGGGCGATCGCGCATTAGAATGTAATATGCCTTGGAAAAGCGACATTAGAAAGGCGATCGCGCATTAGAATGTAATATGCCTTGGAAAAGCGAACGCGCATTAGAAAGGCGGACGCACATTAGAAAGGCGAACGCACATTATAATGGAATATGCCTTGGAAAAGCGAACGCGCATTAGAAAGGCGAACGCACATTAGAAAGGCGAACGCGCATTAGAAAGGCGAACGCGCATTAGAAAGGTGAATGTGCAGTGCAAAAGAAAACTGTATTCCAATTGAGAAATTCTAAGAAGATTGACTAAATAAGACATGGCTGACTTCTTGGTAAATGTGAGGTGGCCATTTTGAACTTGACATCATTTTCTAGTGGGCCTTTCTGGTTTCGAATGGTTTTCACAATGCAGCCTTCTTAGATGCGTTAAGTTTTCGCTGCAATACTTTTCGCTCTTTATCGCGCCCGTTCGCCTTTTTCAGCCGCGAAGTGTGTTTTTTTTGCTTTTTTATAAATAAGGCGAAATGAAGCCCCAAATGTCGCTATTTTCGCTGCGATGTGCTGCGCTAATTATTTGGCGAAAAAGACAATCCTTTATAAATATGCCCCAATGAAACAGTAATTTATTACCAAGATTGTGCATGTGTACCCTTCCTTGTATCAACCACTCAGCTTTCATTGTGTCATTGCGAGTCTGACAATGAAAGCAAATTTCTGATTGGTTTCTGTGGGTTTTTGCACAGTTCCAGTTTTACCCCATGTAGATTAAAATAAACTTGGATATTATTTTTCCTTTTGCATCAGTAGCGTTTATATATAGCTAATCTTGCTTTAAAGGATATGTACACTGGGAAATATATTTTTTAAATTGCCCATTACTATAACTATAATTCTTCCCAACTATCACTGTACCATTTATGTGTTGACCTGCCCCCTATTTCTTTAGGTATCCAGTCTGAACCATTTTACATTTCAGTTGTCAATCAAGTGTCTAAATATCAAAACTGGAATGGTGACCGTTGGTATGTGAAATGCATGGTGGGAAATTTACTCTTCCAATGCTGCCTCATAGGGATTACTGGGCATGCTTGCCCTCACAAAGAGTCAGATAGTCTGGCTGAGGGACTGAGCTTCACACCAGAGCAACACACCAGAGTAAAACATATATAGGCTCATTTACCCAGAGCCGCTAACGCTCTGGGTAAAAGTCCTGTTTGCGATTTAATATAGCGTTTGCAAATGTGGGTAAATCCCAGTAGGGATTAAGCTACTGCGGAATTTTAACTCCAGCTATCTGCTGGCGTTAAAATCCTGCGCTAAAACGAGCGCAATCGCGAGCCTCAGATGCGTGGGTGATTTTTGCGTAACCCACGCATCCAACGCTAATATGGAGCTAAAGTCGTGCTAACCGGTAGGGAACCAGTTAGCGTGACTTTAACTCCATATATTTGCCCAGCAATTCTGGGTAAATGAGGCCCATATTTAATTTATAGATTGAAATGAGGCAAAGTAATTTTTCAGTGTATAATTCCTTTAATAACTGGAGAATTAGACCATTTGGTCATTGTGTTCTTTATTCTATTATAAGAATAATAATCTACCATGGAGTTTTGTACTGAAATATTGTTTTAGTATTTCACGTGCACGGCCATGTAAATTTGACCATAAAATGAACTTTAAACGCAGGCAGTTAATTGCCATGTCTATAATCACAGGGAGGTTCAGGGGTTAAAAATGAGACTAGAAACCAACACAAAACTAAGATTTTGTAACGGCTGCTGGAAAATCGTATGGAGTTGATTGCCATTTTATTCCCCAAGACGTGAGGAGCCATGCTAGTGCCTGCCAGAATTAACACAGTACCTGCACAAGCCAAATAAAAATAGGAAATATCAATAGTCCTTTCTTCGTTAGGAATTTCTGAGAAAGCAAGAACAAGGCTACTTTGTGTTATAGGTTTGGCCACAGGTTCATTTTGGAGAGTTTGTTGCTTTAAATCTAGTCATTTTACAACAATATCCATAGGATGGGAAACCAGGCTTGGGAAAATAAGAATTTCTCTGGGAAAGGTTTTCACTATATTGCTGTGTTTTAAAGATACATTGTCCCCCAGAATATACAGCTTTACTTTCTCTAGCGATTGCATTCTTATTTAAAGGGTTAATATTTCGGCTCAGTTAACCACAGATAAATCGATATGGCAATAATTACTGTGACTGACTATTTGATCGGTTTGGGTGATCAGACATGTCAGATTGATTGGGACAAAATATTGGTGTGGGCAACAAATATCAATTGGCTGCCAGAAAATATATATACATTTTTAAAGAAATATGATTTCCAGTGGCTTTAATGGGCATATCCAGGACCCCTAAAATCTTGGTATCGCATTAGTTCCTTGGATCCTCTGCGTTTCTAAAGGACATATCCTCTATGAAGTTCGCCAGTGCTCTTTCCAGATGTCACATGGCCACATGAGCCCCCTTCTTTATGGCTGTGCGAGCTTGTAATGCCGTGAAAGTAAGAGGGACTGTCAGACTTCATGGAGGATATTGTCTTTCAGGGATGCTGGGGATCCAGGTAAGTATTATGATGCTAGGGTTTAAGTGGGTCCTTGTATTGAAAAAATAACTTTGTCTGGGGAATGGACATACCCTTTTGCCACAATTAAACATTTTATGCAAGTCTTAATTTGCATCTGATGTAACGAAATTATAGCAGATCTTTTGTGTTGTTTTTAACTCGGACAAATAAATGTCTTTACACTTTCTTGATTGCCAGCACGACACCCGACGAATTAGCTGACGATTCACGGCCGTTTGATCGGGAGTCATGTTTGGTCGGGAGTCGTTAGTTGATCCACTATGTCGGACCAATAATGGTGCCCAACCAAGAATCCACACACTTGGCCCAAATGGTCGTTTATCGCCCACTCTCTCTCTCATCATGACTGCAATCAAGCGTGGCTTAAATCAGTAAAGGAATGGAGAAAATAAAGTGGTAAGTGGGCCATTTGTTTAATGTTTCCTGGTGGGCCCCAAATCCTGGGTAACATTTCCTATTCACATTAGTCTTCTTCACTGTTCTTTCAGGACCCATCTGAGCTTCAGCTTGATCATCTCTCTTGCAGGTGGTAGAAATGATTTGCGAGCAAGCATGTCTGTGACCAAAGAACTAGACCCAGGGATCAGTGCATTTAATTTAATTATATTTATAATATAATTTAGAATAATATTAGAGCTGTTTTGGATAATGGAAATACAAATATTTTTTTACCATTCCCCACCTTTATCAAGACCTGCAATACCAAACTGCACAAAAGTAAATGGCTTCTTGCAGTGTATTGTATAACAATTACACAACACATTGTTGGTGATGATTAATTATTTATTCGCTAGTAAAATATCTGTGCAGAATCTGTATTCCATGCAAACCCACACACATTCTAGTCTGAAAAATGAAATCTGCATGCTAAATATCATGTTAACTTTTATAATAATAATCAGTAAGCAGAATGTGTTTTTTCTTTTGCTTATTTTTGTACTTTGTACAGGGAAACTGCTGTATAACTTGGTGCGAACGTCATTCCTGGTTTAGCAATGCGTCTTTCTGTATCAGGAGTAGATCAAGCCCTTGGAATCTGGGATAAAGCCAGTTTTAGTTGCAGAGATATTAGTGGTATTGTTAAATGGTGACTATACCCTACAAACAACTTTCCTACATCTAAAGCTGGGTACACACACTACAGATCGATCCTGTCTGTCATCTTTCAAAGATCTGCATACACACAGTCCCAAGCGTTGTCATCTTTCAAAGATCTCCATACACACAGTCCCAAGCGTTGTCATCTTTCAAAGATCTCCATACACAGTCCCAAGCGTTGTCATCTTTCAAAGATCTGCATACACACAGTCCCAAGCGTTCTCCCGATGAACATATCATTCATCAACATCCCGATGAATTCCATCGCGACCGATGTAATTTTTCGGTCTTTCCCGAACGAGCGTTCGTCTGCGCTAACTCGTTCAGAAAACGAACGTACACACAGTAATGATAAAGCCCCAATACCGTTGGATCTATCATTCTATAAGAGGCAGGAGCAAGTATTCCTACCTCCTGTCCTGCTTTTAAGATTAATTTGCTTAGATGTCAAGGCTTAGGCTTTGTAACCCTGCACTTGCTCTAAATTGCAACACATGCGATCTGCACCAAAAATGGTGATTGCATGCGCTGTTATGGACAGGAGCGCAATGCAGCTAGTGGCACTGCCCACATTGCCTCCCCCCTCAATTGGCATTCTCCTTTTAAACCTCAATCTGATTGCAAAATATGATCTGAATCACAGCTGTAGGGCCCAGGCCTTAGTGAATGCTTGCAGCTTTCATTTTCCCTTACTGAGTTCAAAGAAAAATATTGTTAAGTGTTGGGTAAGTAATTTCCCTGCCTGACCTCTGACAGTGTTTTTCTTTGAACAAAACAAGTAAGAAAGAAAGCTGCAAGCAGTACAATAGTACTAAAGTGAAACGCAAAACAGGAAGTAGGAATACTTGCCCCTACTTCTTATAGAATTATAGTTTCAGGAGGAAAAATTTTTTAAGCATAGGGATGTTGGGCTGTATCTTATACAGGTAATGCTGGTAAGCAGAGGCAGTCAGGGCTATAAGGCAATCCATACGAATAGTGTGTTTTCTATTTTGATACAGCTGTTTTTTTTGTGGGTGATCACTGTACAGTCAACCAGAAGACTTAAAAGCCTGACCACCTGTTTCACAGGAAGCAATTGTTCATTTTAAATAACCAGCTTGGTTGTACAGTTTTAGAGAAATCTCTTTCTGTAGCTGAATATTGCACTTTTGTTTTAGTCTGTCTGCCCCTTTGTCTTGTCTGTATTAATGTATGTATTTCTTAATATATGTATTAATTTATTTTTTTATTCTGTAACTAATTGGATAATTCCCTGTATAATAAATACGATTTTGTACCCCCTGCAGTATTTACTGTAGCCATTCTTTCTGGTAACAGGGCTATAATTATTGTGGAATATGTCATACAGTATCATTTACCTGCTAGTATCCTGACACGTACACAGGTGAAATGACTTTTCGGACAAATTGAATCTAAAGGCTAGTGAATGGGAAAGTACAAACATTTTACCGTAATACTTCCCAATAGGCAATGACGGAAATCTGCAAATAAATAATTTAAAGGGCATGTCCACCCCCAAAACTATAACCCCCCCACCACTGGCCCCATTGTGTAGTGTAATAAAATCCTTACCTCACATCCCAGCTCCAAATGGTTCTCCTGTAATCCCCCCCCCCCCCCAAAGTCCCAAAAACTGCCCAGCGGGAGGATAGCAGAGTCCATATAGGACTCTGCCTCCTGTCTCCCCTCCTGGAGTTTGGCATGCGCACTGCAGCCATCCTCCCTTTCCCTCCCGTTTTGGACTCGCACCCCCTAGCTACAAATCCATGTTATATAATGTAGGGCTTAGTCCCCCTGCCCCAACCGCTATATTTGTAATGTAAGAAACTTCCCCGATCTTTACTTACCTTCCCTCTTTCCTCCGCCGTTCAGATCTACCGGCAGCCATGTCCCTCACCCAATCACAGATGCGGCTGACGGTCCTGCCCCTCTGCTTGCATTTTCGCGCAAGCAGAGGGCCGGGCAGTACGGCGGAGGAAAGAGGGAAGGTAAGTAATGTTTGGGGAATTTTCTTACATTAAAAATACAACGGTTGGGGCTGGGGGACTAAGCCCTACACTATATAAAAAATTAAAAAGAAGGGTGGACATACCCTTTAATAAATAGAAGATGCACCACTCTGCTCCTCTGCTTTGGTTAAGTTTTGGGCAAAACGTAATGCTGCCTATATAACATATGCTGCGCTATTTACATAAAGTATATAGGGTAGCTTGGGTTTTACACTAATTTGCCCAGTCTTGAAGAAGAACTTACACAGCCACATACACAAGTGCGATCGCGGGGGCCGACCTATGACACACACAACCCATGTGTGCATTGTTACAACCCACTAAGAAACAAACTATGGATATCTGAGATTAACACACCAGCTTAACTTCTAGACAAAGTGACGAGAGACGTGCTTATGTGTGCTGCAATGTAATAACATGGAATTATTAGTGGGCAAATGAAACGCAAAAAGTGAAATGAAGCCTGAATTTAGAGAGCATTTCAGGAACCATGTAGGAGATGTGTTGTACGTGGGTAGTGGTTACACTGGCTATGTCCATCGTGCACTGGCTGTGAGTAAGCAGAAAACACTGCACTTTCTGTTTTGTTTTTACCCTGTAAACTGTTCGATCGCCTGTAAATAGGGGAACTTCCTCGTTCGGTGTTTACAGAAACGTCACACATAAGCACGTCTATCGTCACGTTGTCTAGAAGTTAAGCTGGTGTGTTAATCTCAGATATCCATAGTTTGTTTCTTAGTGGGTTGTAACAATGCACACATGGGTTGTGTGTGTCATAGGTCGGCCCCCGCGATCGCACTTGTGTATGTGGCTGTGTAAGTTCTTCTTCAAGACTGGGCAAATTAGTGTAAAACCCAAGCTACCCTATATACTTTATGTAAATAGCGCAGCATATGTTATATAGGCAGCATTAAGTTTTGCCCAAAACTTAACCAAAGCAGAGGAGCAGAGTGGTGCATCTTCTATTTATTAAAGGGTATGTCCACCCTTCTTTTTAATTTTTTATATAGTGTAGGGCTTAGTCCCCCAGCCCCAACCGTTGTATTTTTAATGTAAGAAAATTCCCCAAACATTACTTACCTTCCCTCTTTCCTCCGCCGTACTGCCCGGCCCTCTGCTTGCGCGAAAATGCAAGCAGAGGGGCAGGACCGTCAGCCGCACCTGTGATTGGGTGAGGGACATGGCTGCCGGTAGATCTGAACGGAGGAGGAAAGAGGGAAGGTAAGTAAAGATCGGGGAAGTTTCTTACATTACAAATATAGCGGTTGGGGCAGGGGGACTAAGCCCTACATTATATAACATGGATTTGTAGCTAGGGGGTGCGAGTCCAAAACGGGAGGGAAAGGGAGGATGGCTGCAGTGCGCATGCCAAACTCCAGGAGGGGAGACAGGAGGCAGAGTCCTATATGGACTCTGCTATCCTCCCGCTGGGCAGTTTTTGGGACTTTGGGGGGGGGGGGGGAATGTACTCTATTATATAACAAAAGTTAATAATAAGGGTGGACATGCTCTTTAAGTCTTTACTAAGCATGCTTCTCCCCCGGGGCAGAGGGGCTAGCAGAGCTCAGGTGATGTCAATCAACCTACTGGAAGCAGGAAGTTTGAACATTCACCTCTATATCATTTCTCACAGGGTGAAGCCAGAGATGTGATTGTCGTCTCATTATAAAGAAAATACTGCAGGCTTTCATTTAACCCTAACTTGTTTGGATTCCACAGTTGCACTTTAACCTTCATTTCTAACTTATACAATGAACAAGTCACTAGAAAATAACAATAAAAATCATTTTCCGACACATCCAATAGTTTGGACCAATTGAATTGTAGGAGAATAAGAATGGATAAATCTGATGTAATGGATAACCTGGCCGATCCGGCCAAAATATTGTGTTTAAGTACTTTGTTCCTGTGAGGCTCACCATGGGATTAAAGTGACACTATAGTGAAAAAAATTACTTTTCCTCATCTTAATCTATAAATTTGTGTAAGTAGCACTTACTCTGAGGTGTGTGTGTTGCTGCATGCCTTTAATCCAGAACATGCTTTGTTCAGGAGCAGTATCCTCCCTCCCTCTTTTAATCACTCCCACTTTCATCTGACCTGACCCCCCCACCCCACCCAACCGTCAATACTGCACACAGCATACAGCATACCAACTATAAAAACTCTGTCACCATTCCAGCAACAGCAAAACTGCTCACAGTTTTTGAGAGCAAGGCACTTGATTGACAGCTGAAATATAAGATGTTTTAGATTGGATATCTAAAGAAATAGGGGGCAGATCAACAAAAAATAATATAGCAGAATAAAACCACTACTCGCTTTTCATATCCACTGCTAATGTTACAGGGTATCTCCACCAAAAAATACAAACTGCAGAAAGGGAGGTAAAGGATGTTACACAGGTAATTTACCCTGACAGGTGCCGCCCACATCCATGCGTGTACATTGTGAGTGAGCGTGGGTGATGTTGAGACCTGTCAGAAGGAGCAGTGGTAGAGGAGTGCAATCCCCGTTTCTTCTGTTTCCTCCTGTCTCCTAATGTTTTGAATAAGGAGCAGAAGGTGACAGCCTGTATAGGCTGGAGACGCACCTTGGCAACAGGGACATCAAGGGGGTGAGTAATGTTTCATTTTTCGGTGGTAAGCTGTGACCAAAACTTTATTATCCAATTATGTGTCTTATTCAATAGGATAGTGGGGGGCCTCAGCAAGGAAAAGAATGGTTTAAAGCAGTCATGTAAACCCACCCTCAGGTATGTTACTCTGTGGCCAAGAACTGGAAGACACAGCTCCTTTACCTCCCGTACTTTAATTAAATTGAATTAAGTTAAGTCATGTTTTTTGGTGGAGATTCCCTTTAAGTACTTTATATTGACAGAAGTCTCCATCAGCACTGATCTCAGAACAATTTTGCCAGTCGGTATTGGCTCCTTCTACTACAGTAAAGGGTGCTGATATGTTCTGCCCCATGTATGACGCTTAGTCGGGACCATGTATGCGGTTACCACTGCATGTTACCGACAGGTTCCAATGGAATCTGCCGGTACACATATGATCATAATTTGTATGCGTATGGCCTCCTTAATGCACAAGAATACCTAGATAAAGACATGTTATTTGCCTGTATAGATAATTAATGAAAACAACGTGTTTTTTGATCAATAACATACTATTTTTACAGGAAATTGCAAAAACCAGTTCCCACTATGTGCTGTGCGTTCTGATGCTTTTTTCACAAACATGCGTGCAAGTCTTTCGATCTGTTTCTGTCCATTTGGTGCATTTTACCCACAATCCTTTGGATAAACACACACAGATAAACCTGGATAGAGCACACAAATGCTAACACAATGCAAACGCAGACAAAAGGCACACAAATGCAAACACACTGCTTTTTTTATGTACGGTAGGACCTCGCCCTTACTGCCCAAAGTACTCTAGTATACATACAGCAGTACATGCAAGCAAACAAGGAAAGTTTTTGTATTTCTTACTTATCTTACAATAGATACTATAATGCTTTATCTATAGTCTAATCCCCACTGTGAGGCTTAAATATAAATATGAGGACAAATGACAAAATGCACTGGAGCTCAACTAGGTACATGTGTACCTAGGCCTATTGAGGGCACAAACACCCACAGGAATAGAGATAACTTATTTAATTAAATAGAATACATCAATATAATTAGCAAGCAAAGGATCGCTTTACAGAGGATGATTGCTGTACAGGCAACAGAAGTGATCATATAACTCCTCCATAATGGGATCCCTACATCTATCCACTGATCTAACTGACTGATAGACTTTTTTGGGGGGTTGTTTCTATTTTAAAGTCTTCACAGACTTTAGTTGGGTGATTATGTTTTTTTCAAAGTAAATGACACAAGATATGTGGGGAACAAAACTGCCAAGAACTGTCCCAGAAAATAGACACATGGGCCCCTACTGGTAACATCCATTCCAATGTGTTCTACCTGTAATTGGAGGTGCAACTGACCGAATGGATCTTGTGTTAAAACATAAACACACAAATTAGATAACTAATAACACACAATGCAAGCAACTGGTGTGGTTTAGGTCTGTTTCTCCCCTTTATTAGATGTCTGCTATGTACCCCCAGGTTTTTTTGAAAAGCTCATTTTAATAGCCATAATAGTAAAAAACAGCATTTCTTGTATATGATTTATCTACTCAGAGAGAACGTCCATGTCAAAACCCAGGCTGCCCCATGTTTGATGGAATTAACCTTGAAATGAGCAAGTTGGTAAAACCAAGATGGACAACACAGAGGATCTTTTATTTTGTAAAGTGTAAGGAACATTTTGTGTGGGTAGTATTGGTCTTGTTTATGTCAGGTGTGATTCTTAAAGGGCAAGTCCAGCCCCAAAATGAAAACTTCAAAACCCAAAACGGTAATAGTTTGAAATCTGAAATATATAAGTCTAACATGAAATCCTGCACAATGTCCTGTTTCACTGTTTCTGCTTCCTGGTTATTCCAGTTAGTAACTGTCAGTTATATATTTGACAGTTGACATCACAGCCAATGACTGAATGCTAATCCCCTATCTGCCCCTTCTGAGCATGCCCAGGCTCAGTACAGGCTCAGTACAGCTTTCTAAATTTCTCAGTTTCCATGAGGCATCCAGAAGCATAGCAGGCATACAGTAATGAATTCATAGGACAAACTATGATATATCAACATATTTTAAAGAGGCCATTCTTTCTAAAAGATGTTCTTATGAGGGTGGAGTTGTCCTTTAAAGGCGTGTCTTTTAAACTAAGATGCATATTCAAAAGGTCCATAGAAATGTTTGGTATCAGAGTTCAATGAAGAAACTAAGGCTAATTTCACATAAAGGGTGCTGTGGCGATTTCTGAGTGGGTATAGATGCTTAGCAGCAGAAATTTGTCAACGGTGACTGCATAAAAACCATCTGGTAACCACTAAGAAACCACTACCTGAACAAAAACATGTCACTCCTGTGAAAGTAGCATTATAAAGGACATTTACTAAACACACAATAGTAAAAAAAAAGACCTGCAGCCTATGGTTGATGCTAAGCTTCTTCAAGGTTCAGTGCTTTACATGGTACAGGTAAGAGTAAATGACGCAATAAAGAACCAAGTGGCACTACGCAATCTCTACATGCTTTCAACTCCAATCTTGGCAAACAGCAGTGATGTCATGGAAGGTCGATGCCCATGCAATGGAATGCTAAATATTGATTAGAGATCTATAGACTGTGGTTAGCCAAACTACATGTGTCACTAAACATTACAGTCAGATGCCATGTACTCTACACCCCATAAAATAAACTCTATAGTATATGATGCCTACACAAGCTGTGGTACATAGGAGATAAATATCAGATTGATCCAGGGTTAGAAAGGTGACCCAAGACCTTTAGGAGCTCAGAAACCAGTGATTGTCACACCAATAATTTTGAGTTGCCATAATGTTTCTCAATTTTACATGCCATTGGCTGGGGCTATCTGAAAACTACTCAGAACTTCAATCTAAAGATAAGATACTGCAAGGTGGTCTAGATCAATCAGTACTTCCTGATTGATTGCCTGCACCATCTTGCCGCTATTTACTGGTGTATGGATTTCTTTATTGATGTGCGGTTTTACATGGTAACACCCAGTATTGATCTATTTATTCCTCCTTGAAAAATGTAGTTCTAGCCATATTTTACTAATAAATTTTTTTTTTTCTAAAAAAAAAAATAAAAGCATTACCCCCCAAAATTCTGCAATTACATTTACAAAATTCTGCAATATACACTCTTTATAGGTCACAATGACCATAACCCATCATTTACCAAACAAAGGCATATTAAATACCTTTATTTTTACTTTAATGCTGGGGAAATCAGGAAGTACCTAGGGGGAAAATTGACAGGTGAGAAGGGTAGCCTATTAATGCAGACAGGCTGGTCACATGACTTCAAGCTGGTCACATGGCTGAAAACAGGAAGAGTTCAAGCAGGAAGTTACATTGCTAAACTTCTCCAGCAATAACTTCTCACAAATTTTATCTAGAGATGTGATTTAGGTTTTATTTTGAAGGTACGATGGAAGGATTTTTATATAATTCTTACTAGTTTGGAAGACCACAGTTACCCTTTAAGTCCATGTTTCATTGTCCATGTTTGCTAAAAAGAATAAAAAAATCACAAATAACTGGTCTGAAAGTTGCCAAGGAAAACTCACATAAATAGTGTCTAGGGGTTTATAGCCAAGACTTTAAACAACTTCTAAAACTGCCTTCCAGTTAAAACTATTGGGAAACAAGCAGATAAAACTGGAAAATAAGCAGAGTTTTGTGAAGACAGGTCTGGGAATTGTCTCCTAATGATGGAGAATGAAAAATGAAATTTCAACTTCTCGGGAATATAAAACAGCAATCAAGCCAGATTTAAAGATATACTTTCCTTGGTAAATAATTGGTCCGAATGGGAAGTGATGTATCCCAGCTCTTTTGCTTGATGACACTGGTGGGGCATAGGAGGTGGGGATGTCTCTCCTTGGGGAAAGATCAGCCAGCTAAGGTAAATCTGGACTTATCCATGGTGCTGGATCACTGCCTTAAAGCCCCCCTGCATGTACACACACACAATCTTTTGTATTTATAGAAATTACGCCACCCTACCCAGTTTTTGCAATACATAAAATTCTCCATGGTGCTCCTGAAACAAAAGTTTGTGTTTGAGGTTGAATAAAGACATACGTCCATCCAGTCCAACCCATCTAGCAATATCCTCATTTCCTGCCTAACTGTTGATCCAGAGGAAGGCAATGAAGGGGAAAGAATTCCTTCCTGACTCCAAGTGGCAATCGGAAATTTCCCTGGATCAACTCTACTTGCCCCAGATAGTTTATTGTATGGCCCGTTAATGTATTTATACACAGTAATCATATCCCCACGCAAACGCCTGGGTCGATATTTTGGCCATTCTGACCACAATATTTTTTTGATCAGGCTGAAATATTGGCTAGATTTTGAACTGCAACCAACATTTTTCAGACAATTTGTTTTGATTAAAAAATATATCTAACGTGTCAGTAATTGGTCAGGACATGTGTCCGTGCATACCAACTGCAGGTTACAGTATAAGATTATTGAATTTGTGCAGGGTGATTTATATTTTAGCTAGAGTTCTCCTTTAATCAAGTTACATAGTGAGAATGATATACCTGTGGGATTCTCCAGTAAATGCAGTGTAGGTTGGAAAATGACACCAATTTCCCACAAAAAGGGAACGTGACCTTTTACCCATATGTACATATGAATAGTCTCTTGTGCTTGTATGCAGTGTGTGCGTTGAAAACTGGTTTTAACATAGGTAAAGCAAATGTATGAAATGAAGAGTAAATGTGCTGTCATCCAGCAGCTATGTGCACTGTACAGCTGCTCCGTGATTTCCGATGAAGTAAGATTCCAAAAATACATCAGTTGTTTATGCAAAGCTCAATGCACCTACTAGGATCCAGCCAGACTGGGGTAGCCGAATGACTGGTGGCTCAAAATGCACGTTTTAATTTTCTTCATACAAACAAATGTTGGTGTGGGGAGAATTTAAGTGTGAAGGTTGTTAAGCCCGTGTTAGGTTGATAGATTTCATTAATCAGCAGGTCCCTGCTGAAGTGCTGAATTATTATATTTGAGTTTATTTACTGCAGGTTTAGGCAATGTTTGTCACTGAACTACAGCTTTCAGTACTGCTCCGGGCTAGTACTAAGCTTGTTCTTCTTTCCAGATAGATTTGACACATTCTAATGGCTAGGCCACAGTGGCACGTTTCTCACGGGCTAGCAATCACATTTTGCGATCTGTGAAACACATGCCAGGCCAACACAATCTGGGTGGCCACACTGTGAGCTGCACTGTGATCCGTCTTAGGGGCGCATGCAATCACCATTTTTTTGCAAATTCCCAAAAAAACTTGTGCGCATTCTCCGCGCGTTACTGCATGTTGCAGTGTTGCCGCAGTCTAAAGGGGCCATACATTTATTAGACTTGTCGCTGACATTCCTGCAGAAAAAAATAAAAATGTAACATCGGAAGTATTGTTCGACAGGGAACATTGTGGGAACCAGTATCTGGCCAATGTTACTTTCGATTCGACATTCTGGTTAAATCAAATGGATGTAATGTAGAGCAGGTGTATGGCCCGCATTAGGCCTATTCATTTTTGAACTGATATTCCTGCCCGGCAGGCAACCAAGGTCTGTTCATTGAGAAAATAATTGGTACAGATGTTTATTTAGATGTTATTCACAGATGATCGGTAGTCTGTCAATCAGGAAAAGTAATGGTGCATCAAATGCACAGGGTTCCTTACCAAAGGGATTCGGCCTATTTGAAACCCAGGTTTTAAAGGACATCAAAGACGCAAAAGAATAACCAAAGATCCTGAACTGTAGACTTATCAAACACAAACACTGTGAAAGCCTGTTTGGGGAATGGGAGGAAGTGTTCCTGATTACTGAGGGAAGGATATATTACTATTACTCAGCACTAATAGCATTTGTGCATTTGACTATATATTAGGACTCTGCTAATTAATCCATGTAATTTTTGTTCACACCTATGGAACACATCACAGGTTGATATAACCCCCAGAGATTGACTAATCTGCTGCTTACCTTTCAGTTCCTTTCACTGCATAAGAATGTATAAAACAGTTTTTTGCTAAACCTAAAATTAAAAAGCAGCAATAAGAATTAGTGGCCTATTTTCTATGGTGCTCCATAACTTTCTCCAATCAAGTGCTGAAATGTTGGTGTCCCAATCCTAGCCAGAGAATAGGCAAGCGCAGTTCAGGAAGATATACCCTGATTGGTCAATAATTATTTAGCCATTAAATAGGTAAATTCTGATAGTCTAGGTCAGGGTTGTTCAACTTGAGGCCATCGATGTTTGCAGGTTGGACACCTCTGGTCTGTGTGGTGTGTTTGTACATATTCAAAGCGAAATAAGTTAAAGGGCATGTCCACCCCCAAAACTATAATCCCCCCAACTACTGGCCCCACCATGTAGTGTAGTTTAATCCTTACCTCACATCCCAGCTCCATAGGGTTCTCCTGTAAACCCCCCCCCAAAGTCCCAAAACTAACCACCAGGAGGATATCTTGCCTCCGGTAGATATTTGCCATGCGCACTGCAGCCCTTCTCCCCCCTCCCTCCCTCTCCCTCCCGTTCTACTATCCCTCCCCCTAGCAGAAATCCCCCATAATATGCTGCTCCCCCATGTCCCCCACCCCCAACCACATATTTTTTTTTTCAAAAAGCTCCCCAACCTACTTACTTACCTCTCCGCTTTCCTCCTGCACTGAATGACCGGCAGCCGCGTCCGTGATTGGCTGCCGCTCAGCCAATCACAGACTCGACTGCCGGTCCCGCCCCTCTGCTTGCATTCTCGCAAGCAGAGGGCCGGCAGTGCGGCGGAGGAACGAGGGGAGGTAAGTAAGAGTTTGGGGGGCTTTCTGAAAAAAATATTTATGCGGTTGGGGCTGGGAGACATGGGGGAGCAGCATATTAAAAATCAATTTTAGGGGTGGACATACCCTTTAATGAAGGGAACAAATGTATTAAGACAATAGCAAACTTACAGTTTTTATTAATTATTAAAAAGAGGGTAACAGTTTTCCTTTAGCAAATTGCTATATCTTGTTTCCTGAAAGTTACTAATAGCTGTATGTGTGATTGCTCACCGACCTCTTACCTTCTTACAGTTAATAAAGTTTTATATGGAGACAGGTTTAAAGGACAACTAACTTGCTGGATTATTTGGCAATGATATGTGGACCGGTGAATTGCCTCACTTACAATACTACTTGGGGACTAAAGGTTCAAACAGACGAGCGATCACGGGTGCTGACCCGCAACGTGTACGAACGCCCATTTTGCCCGATAATCGGCCCGTGTATGGGCACTATATTGGCCAAAACAGCCGCTCGTTCGGGGATCCTCCCGGTGGATCGGGCAACGATCCCTGAACGTACGGCCGATAAAGTGCCCATACACAGGCCGATTATCATCCAAAACGTCCGTTTGTACACATTGTGCGTCGTGGGTTGGCACCCACAATCTCACATATGTACGAACCTATAGCCTATCGGACAGAGATTTGGATTGGAATTCAGTTTTCACATTCTAGAACGGATGTCAACCCAGCGGACATCTAGTTGTTTTGTCCTGAGTGTTCTCAGGACAACCACCATGTTATAAACACCAATATAATCATTTAAATAAATCAAGGACAACTCCACCCTCATAAGAACATCTTTTAGAAAGAATGGCCTCTTTATAATATGTTGATATATCATAGTTTGTCCTATGAATTCATTACTGTATGCCTGCTATGCTTCTGGATGCCTCATGGAAACTGAGCAATTTTGAAACCTGTACTGAGCCTGTACTGAGCCTGACCATGCTCAGAAGAGGCAGATAGGGGATTAACATTCAGTCATTTGCTGTGATGTCAACTGTCAAATCCATAACTGACAGTTACTAACTGGAAGAACCAGGAAGCAGAAACTGGAAACAGGACATTGTGCAGGATTTCAGGTTAGACTTATATATTTCACATTTGAAACTATTACCGTTTAGGGTTTTGGGGGGTGATTTACCTGTATGTAAGTTTTCATTTTGGGGCTGGATTTGCCCTTTAAAAAGAAATATCGAAATTGAGTAGAAATTCCTTAAGCAGTAACAGTTACTATTAAACGTTTTCTACTAATTTCTAAGAATAACGTAATAATTTCAGCAGAAAAAGGTTCTTTTAGCTTTATTACATTGAATACAGAGTGCTTAAAGGGCAACTGTGACCCAAAAATCTTTCTTCCATCCATAGCCATTTACCCCAGGGAGTAGGAAATCCCCTGGGAGATACCACTCGTACAGTGGCTGAGAGCTCATCACTCACTGTGCAGGTGTGATTATCTCAGACAATGTAAAATATAGGTGGTGAGCTGTCAGACATTGTTTGAGCGGTATTCTGACAGCTCACTGCCTATATTTTACACCTGCACAGTAAAGGGAGCATTGTACATTATTGCCACATAGGGAGGTGGGAGAAGGATTTGTAACCTCTCTGAGTTAGGAACTATGGGTGGCAAAGCTCTTGGGGGTATGTTGTGCCATAGTTGCTCTTTAAATGTGTTATCTTGAAAGTTGCACTTCTAGTTTATCAAGATAACTTTCCTAAACCTGTAACCTGGGACCTTTAGGTTGGGTACACAGGGAACGAGATTCGTCCCGACTGTCCGTTCACCACTAGTGAGTGGTCATCTGGGACAAATAACTGTCCCATAGGGAACCACAGCATCGCCTGTAATTTACCAACATACATTTGTTTGTCCCCTACTCACACCTTACAATATTTCCAGCCGACCAACCGGTACATGGTTATATCTGTCGGTTGGCCAGAAATATTGTATGGTGTGTATCCAGCCTTGCTTATGGAAACGTAGGCCAGTGAGAAAAAGATAATCTGAGGTTAATAAAAGCAAACTAGGTCAGGCTGAAGGCTTAGTGCACAATGTATAGCACAGGTTCCCATTGTTGTGGGGGGAGAGGTTCCAGGGATCATTCAGGGACAAACTTTTAGAAACTTAAAAGTAAACATTGAGGTCTGAAACAAATTAATATGCATAGTAAAAGACACTAATTAGCTTCTCGGTGCTGCATGGTTGAATGGAGCTGATATACACGTGGCGGCAATATGGCAGTTGACATTTTACAAAGCGCATGACCTTTCCTCTTGACCATTAAATTGCTGCCAAAACCTTTTGTGCCATTTACAAAGTTATTAAACAAATGTGCATTTTACAAAACAGATTGATGGATTGATACTTGCACCAGGGACATTAAAGTTAAACCACCCTGCACCCCTGGCCTCTAGACCTAGCAAATGTGCAAATCAATTACCATTAGGAAGCTGATAGGCGATAGACTGCAATATACTAAGGTTCTACCTATTATCTTTCCATAGATAAATCATACTGTGTTACTATGTGCTCTGTGGGGGCTGCATATGAAGCATATAAGGCAGAGAATGAAATACATTAGGATTATAGTTTATAAAATGGTCAGATCCGCAACTCTATTACTTTTATTATCTCTACTATTAACCTCTACTATTGTGCAGACGGACTGTTTTATTGGTGTTATCAAAAATTTCCAGGACAGAGGAGGGGCCTGGAATCACCCATATTCAGACCAGTCTGGGTGTCCATTAAAGGGCAAATCTATTGTCCAAGCTTCACCCCCCTTCCTCAGTTGGAGATCTATCTAAATGGAAAAAGCACTTCTTCCAGAGCGAATCTTCTGATTGGTTAGGCCCTGGGCCAGGGGTTGTCCCAACCAATAGCGATAGACAATTGTAAATGCACCTGTCTGATAAAATCCAGACAGGTGCGTTAAGACACCATAGTAAAATACATCTTAAAATCTGAATATATATGCGGGGGCCAGATAGATTGTTCTATTGCTAATTTATACTTGACATGAAAGAAAAGTATGATTAAAGAAAAGCCTCTAACTGTTATGTTTGTTTTATAGTTTATAAAACAGCATGCAGCCAGGTAATTCTGGAATTTGTAGTTTTCAAAACACCTGGGGGGCTGCAGGTTTGACACCCATTTTATAATCCTGAACATCAAGTTCAGACCTAGATAGGCCTTCATAACTTAGGAAATCTGGCTCTCATATGACAGCCCACGTGAAGTGCAAGCGATAAGAAATAAAAGTTGTGTGCACAGGAAATTGAGTCATATCTGTCAAGCTGAAAAAAGGCTTAAGAGCTTCCTGGAAACTGGTGGGCAAATACCATAGAACATAGCCTGATTTATGCACACTGGCATTAAAGGGCATATCCATATATACTTTAAATGATCCTCCAACCCCACTATCGTATTAACAATCATTTCCAAAAATGCCCCTGAAGTACCTTACCTGACTCGGTCGCTCGGTCGGTTGGGATTTATTTTCACCTATTTATCACTACTTGACACCAAATAACCTTATATAATACATAAGGCTCTGGCATTTCGATGGGGAGGTGCAGTGGCGAGAATCTATATTACAGTCACTCAGTGATGTCACTGAGGGACTTCCTGTATTCCACTGCCCCTCCCCATTTCTCTATCCCTCCCTGTATTAGTAATGTATATAACAAGCCCTTTTATGTTGCCTGACTGACTGAATTACTATACTGATTATGTATATAATCAGTATAGTATGACTCACAGGAATGCACTCGCTCCTTCTTATCAGCACTGTAATTCAGTCAGTCAGTGTAACGAACCGGAACTGCACCGGGTGAGAAACAATGTTTATTGTATTCTTTTATTTTGACAGCAGTTAACTATTTGTATTTACAAAAAGGGCTTGTTATGTACATTACTAATACAGGGAGGGGGGAGACAGAGTATCTGTGCTGTATTTTTCTTTTTTTTGACCTTATGTATTATATGGAATAATACGCTACCTACAAAATAATATATGGATATTACTTCACCTCGGGGTTCCCTGACCTCTATAAAAACACTCGGCCTACGGCCTCATGTTTGAATATGGTCAGGGAACTCCTGTGTGGCGTAATATCCTTATATTACACTATAGGTAACGTATTATCCCTCATATAATCATCTTGTGAATGAGATATGTGACACCACTGTAAAACTGTCTGGACATGGCTGACCTGCAGAAGCATTTCTTTATTATATATAATATAGATATATGATAACTTTCACACCATTGATACAAATTCTCTGATCAAAATATATGAAAATTTGAAGAATAGTCTAAGGACTGAGCCATTAATGATTTCAATCATTTTGGTCCAGCTAGTAAAAGTAAATAGATAACTTATGGGGTGTTAATTATTCTGTCTCACATAGTAAAGTAAGGCGTATATACGAGTGATGCTCAACCTATGGCCAGGCTGGGATTTGGTTTTTTTAAGTGCACGGCCTAGACAGAGCATGACATGCCACTAGTGCTGCCCTTAGCATGATTCAGGTTGGGCACCCCAGGCGTATACAATGTTCTATCCGTGTTACATACCCTATATTCTTGCATCTTGATATGTGTCTGAATAGTAACAGTTGTACAAAGTATGGCACCAGTAAAAAAAATAATAGAGTTTATCCAGAGGAAGGCAAAAAAAACAAAAAACACTTTGATGTTAATTCTAGTTTTGCTTAACGAAAACTAAATTCTAATACAAATCAAGCTCATGGAGCAGCTATATTTGAACTATTAATGCTAGTGCTTAAGAATCAATTGCGGTTCTTCTACTCCTCTCTTTCCCAAGATCCTTTGCTACTGATAAAGCCTTTTCATGATCATTGGCACGGGCAGCTAACCCAGCACACCAACTGAAAAATTGTCAATCTTAAAATGGGGTTTGGTGAAGTCCAATGGGGGGAAATAGTTATCAATTAAATTTGAAAAAGAAAGCAGAAATTAAAATTAAGGCCAGTAATGTCAGTCCCATTCAAGTCTATAAGGCGGGTGAAAGATTTGGCAGGCCATCAAGTATTGTGTTTTAGCTCTAAGCTTTTTCAGTTGATGGATATGTGGCCGTAGAATTATCATATTGACATAACACGTTTAGAAAAGGCATTAAGGCAGGCCAGGTAAGGTAAGATAGGTAAGACTTTAGTTGAGTAAGTAGCTCTGTTAAGTAAGAATTAGAATCACAATAAGGTTGTTTATTTTATTTTTCCTCTCACTGGCTGCACCCTGAGAACATCTGTACATTTTCTTCTTTGTATGTTAGTTTGAGAATCACCAGTGCTTGTCCAGGGGAGGAGAGTACGGGGGAGGAAAGTACAGTTCACATTGGCTTGTTGTGGGAGATGAGTTATTAGCTAAAAGTCCCAGAAGTGACAAATAAAACCAAATTTATGAGAAAACAATTATATGTAGACAAATGATAAATCTTCCATACTTGTGTGCTTCTCTAAAAATGCTTCTTAATCAGAGGTTTTTAACGGGCAAATAAACCTTTATAAATGAGCCCCTCTCACGTTTAAATACCCAGGGTGAGGACCTTAATCACACTGTCCTCACCCCTGGGTCTTTCCTAATTTTGAAGAATGAGCCTTCCAAAGTGGCAGAGCGTGCCTTCCCATTGATAAAGTGTCCCAACTTTGGCTGGTTCTACCAAATTTGGTAAGACCCCGAGTTTAGGACTTTGCGGTTTACAGTAAGTCCTCACCCTGGGTACTTCCACTGGGAGAAAGGGTGGGGAAAGAATGGGGAAGTATAATTGCCTTTCAAAGTCTAACAATTGGGTAGAATACAGAGATCCCAACTTTCTAGAGTTTTATATATATAAATTATTATTGACCTAAAACATGATTCTGAAAGTAACTCATTTTCTATTTTACTTTTAGATATATGTTGGCTAAAGCAGGAAAGCGAAAGTTTGATGAGCATGAAGATGGGCTGGAAGGCAAAGTGGTGTCTCCAACCGACGGACCATCTAAAGTGTCCTATACCTTACAACGCCAGACTATTTTTAACATTTCTATTATGAAACTATACAACCACAGGCCATTGACTGAGCCAAGCTTACAAAAAACAGTTTTAATCAATAACATGCTGAGGCGAATACAGGAGGAAATGAAGCAAGAAGGAAGTTTGAGGCCTGTGTTTATTAGCACTTCTCAGTCTACAGATCCTCTTTGTGATGCTTTTCAGGAGGCACAGCCTGCATTCAGCCAACTAGCCCCTCAATCTGTCCAGCCTATTGACTTAATAAGCACTACACCACTAGAGTCTTGCCTCACCCCAGCATGTTTGCTTGAGGATGACACATTTTGCACTTCTCAGACAGCTCAGCAGAATGGTTCAAGCAGCAAACTACCACCTCCTCCTTCTCCGCCTCCTATCCAGCCAGTAAAGGACAGTTTCTCTTCAGCCTTGGATGAAATTGAAGAGCTGTGTCCAACATCTACCTCCACCGAGGCAGCTGCAAAAGAAGCAACAGCACATGTTAATGATGATACTGTTGCATCTAATACCCCAAAGCCAGAGGAAACACAAGAGAGCAGAACAAGTGAGCCAAAACTAATGGATTCCCTTCCAGGGAATTTTGAGTTAACAACATCCACTGGCTTTCTAACAGACCTAACCTTAGATGATATTCTCTTCTCTGATATTGATACATCTATGTATGACTTTGATCCTTGCACATCTAGTGCTGGAACTGCCTCCAAGATGGCACCGGACGAGCTCCTAAAAACATTATCTCCTTATAGTAGCCAACCAGTAGCCCCAAGTCAACCTTTTAAAATGGATCTTACAGAATTAGATCATATTATGGAGGTTCTGGTTGGGTCGTAAACATTGTGACTATTTTATGGTCCTCAATCCACAGATTCACAGCACTGTGCATGCATTCTCTCTTGCCTTTGAAGAAGACTATTAGGATCATACAATATATTGCATTATGCTGTATTGGAGTGCCTTCTGTATGACTAATTTGGAGAAATTTTTGCTGGTTCTCCAAGGATGATTTTATCACAGTCCACTAGAAATTGCGTATTACGAAACAATTTTGGTAACAATGAAGACATCAGTTGAAATTGTAAATGTTAAGCACAAAAATTACATTGGGGAACGCTGTAAATTGCATGTGCATAATTGTCTATTTTTTCAGTAAGTTTTATTGCAAAATTACATTTTATTATTTAGATAATCAGAGCCCCCTTTTTGGCATTTTACTTATTCTTAGTTTGGAAAAAAAAATAGAAAAAAAAATTTGAAGGCATTAATTATGGCTTTTTCAGTAAAATGGCGTATACATGGCTGCTTAGATAACGCCACCCAAAATGTTTTTATATTTTTGTACAGATTCTAGGCATTGATTATATTGTTTTTCTATAAAAAAAAAAGTTAAAAAAAATGTAAAAAAACCTGTGTTTATGGAAACACAAAGAAAAAGGATTTTGATAGGGTTTGAAGATGTAGCCCCTCCTGGTTTCTTATAGACAAGTTAGCCAAGTGCTGTTCTAAGTGTTTCACATGGTTTCTCTATGGTGCACCTGAAAAATGGATCAAAGAAAGCCTGCAATAAATTCCCAGACATGGATGTAGAAAGCATAATGAATGCTTCGTATAGATTATCTTTCTGTTTCTTCCTCTTGTTTTTACTCCATTGTTAAATCTATGGTTTCTCCAAAGAGGGTCCCAGAAGTATATAAATATATAAGTGTGTCCTGTGAACTTTAGAAGTTCATAAGACATATTTGTGAAATTTATTAATTGTTTCACTACTTTTACAGTGATTGAGCTCTTACTGTGTAAGAGACAGTAAAAAAGGGGAAATAGTGCGTCCCAGCCTGCTGAAAAACAGCACACTGCTTCGTAGACCTTCTTGCTTCATTGTATTTGGGTACAGTTGACAGATAATGCATGTTACAGCACAGGAGACCATTTAATATTTACTGAACTTATATCACAGCAAACAAATACTTAACAAAGTCCCTAAGTGTTTTGTTTTGTGCCACTCAGTATTTTCTAAAGTTTGTATAGAAGCCAAAAAAAGTCCCAGTTTGTAGCACTGATACTATGTCAATACATTGTTAATCTCCAATTTTGCAGAATGCTGAAATCCTGAAACATTATGCATTTAAAGGCAAGTATCTATAAGTTACAAACACCACAGCTGTATATTAAATTGGTGACCAGTTAAATAAATGATAAGCTTGTGCAGAACAGTTTACTGAGGGTTAAGCAGTGAATTTGCCGAATTCCCCTCTCTTGGGGATATTAATGTTACCCATCAAGGGTAGGATCTCCCAGAAGACTGCCCAGCACGAGTACAGGGTAGGCAGATCTCTTGATCTCTTGATAAACAGGTCCTGATTTTTACCTTTCACTGCACTGATTTCTGCAAATTAAACATTTTAGAGAAGTAAAAATAAATGAAGTACTTTGAAGTAATTTGAATCTACACATAGTACAGCTACATAGTATATTTTAACTATAAAAATACTTAACTTTATGGCCCTCTGCATCTGGTGATTTTTTATTATTTTAGATTTATAAACATCTTCCGTGGTGATGTCAATGTAAAAATATAATGGTTCCCTCATTGCATATAGAATCAGTTAAAATTGATTTATTATTAGCTTTCTGCTTTAAATCATTGTTAGGACTCATATACACTACTGATTTCCTTCCCTATCTAAACTAAACCTGTTAAAATCTGGGACAACCCGACTAACCATGCAGTTTATCTTTGTCACAGCTATCAGATTGAAGCAGGGTACACGCAGTACAGATAAAGGGGCGATCTTGCATGTCGAAAAAAATAACAAGCATTCACCACCGTAAGGACTGAAAATTTGTCTCAGTCATGTTGGCTCCTTATACTACAGTACAGTGATCAGTGAGTATGTAGCCCCAAATGATCTTCCCAATACTCACTATAGGGAAACGGCCCTGGACTATGTGTAGCCGCATCTATATTTAAAGAAAAGAAAACCACTCCCCTAACGATACGAAATATGTATCAAATGGTAAGTTATCTGAAATGACCTGTGATATGTATGTAGTGCTGTCTTTTCTTGTCTTTAAATATTGTTTGGAAACTTCTATGTGGTTTTCAGGTGAAACTTTTATAATATCATTGATAGTAGCCGCAACTATAGCAGATCTGCTAAATATCTGTCCTGTGTACCCAGCATGAGGTTTAGATATACAATTTGTCACCAATAATGTATTTTGATTTGCCTGTAAAAATGATTAAGCTTAAAGGGAATGTTCAACCTTAAAACAAAAGTCTGTTTACTTGACAGTAATCTTCCTGTAACCCAAACTGCTGTTTTTCCCAGTTTATTACATGCATTTAAAACCAGATATTTTAAATAAGTTCTTTATCTTTCTGGCAGAGGTATCTGCCTCCTTCCTGGGCTTTTTATATGTTTGAGCATGTGCAGAGGAAGCAGCAGGTGAATCAGCAGTCAGCCATTGGTTGTGATGTCAGCAGTCACAGCCTTGAATGACTACATGGAGGAAGGGTCCAGCTTACTTTGCCGGCTACTATCTTTAAAGGGCATGTCCACCCCCAAAACTATAACCCACTACTGGCCCCACTGTGGAGTTTAAAATCATCCTTACCTTACATCCCAGTTCCTTATGGTTCTTCTGCAATGTCTTTCTTAATCCAGGAGTAGGAGCTGTCTTCCTGTGGGAAAGGTTTCTGCCTCTGATGCATCCTCTCAGTTGTTTCTAGCATGTGCAGGGGAGCCCTTTCTCCGCTCCCTCCCACCATCTAGATCCATCTTCTGCGAGGGATATTTGTAGCTTGATATCCATTTAGTATAATGTAGCCCAAACGCTGCATTATTTTTTTTAAAAAACAATCTGCCTCTCAGCCAATCACAGACGCTGCTGCTGATCTGGCCCTTATTTGCAACTTCCTGCAAACAGGGAGCAATGAGGAGCATGCCACTGGAGTGAAGGCTGTAAGTATGATTTGGATATGATTTTTAAAGTAATAATACAGTGTTTTGGTCTGTGCAGGGGGAGCTACATTATATTAAAAGTTTGATTTTAATGTAGACATGCCCTTTAAATATCTGGTTAGTAATGCAGGTATAGTGCAAACTATATTAGTTGAGGTTGGGGGCAGGTAACTGACAATTGACCAGTTTTTTGTTTTAAGGGTGAATATTCTCTTTAAGGATGTGAAGACTTGTTAGTACAATGTTCTGTTTCGGTCTACTGCAATTAGCAAACTTTGATTGGTTGCTGTAATAGCACAGGCACAATTTTTCGCCTCTTATTAATAACCCCCTTAATGTTTTCCTGTAATTTATAACAATCTTGTTATTGTTATAAAATTGTAACAATTATTCAGGTCTAATGCTGTCCTTACCTGGAACAATACTTTTGGTTGATTTAACCACTTCGAGCAAATCAGTCAAAGAATTGATTGGCATTCATCCTTCCAATCGATAGATTAGTCTATGGGTCGGAAGGTGATCGAACATGACAAAATATTTTCCTATCTATGGCCACATCGTCTTGAGCAGAATTCAAGCTGAAATGGTGCATGGTGGTACATCTATCGTTACTTACTGCTCATTTACTATCTGTAATTATTGGCCATTTGCACCATTATGCAGCCAATGGAGTTGTGTGTGGCTGGACTGAGATTAAATGTATTACATGTGCTGTTCTTTAATAAGCTGGCAGCTTCCTTTTCTTCTCACAGACGTTAGATTGTAGTTGTCTGACCAGGAAACATGGCGTAAAATGTTATTTATGTTTTATCTGTTTAAAAAACCTTCCATGGAAACCTTTTATTATGTCTATGAATGTTAATGTTAATAAAACGTATTTTTGGGTGTGTTTCTTTAAAGCAGGATTTTTTTAAAGCGGCAATAGAGAACATGAGCAGGAAAGTTGACAAGATTTGGCTTAGACCACTGCTTTAAAGAGATCCTTTAAAGGGACATTACCATTAAAATGCATTTTGTTATTACAGGCAGTCCCCCGGGTTAAGAACATCAGATTTACAAAATTGTACATTTCCATAATTGCCAATAATACTGTACAGTCCTGTGGATTTTTACACACAATCCCACTCTTTCTATGAACACCGGAGGGCTGCCTGTATAGATCTACATGTATGTATGTATTTTCACCATTCCCAGGTATCAAAAACAGATTCCCATAAGTCGGTCATAGTATGATTTTTCCTGTACTGTGCCCATTAGTGAAGGTGACACGTGTTTAAATAATTGGTATTTATACTGGTATATCGCTAATTCATTTTAAGACTCTGTAAAAATACATCGAAATTGAAATAGGCCTTCAAGACTTTATTTCTGTGGTTCTAAATTTCACTCCTTGTCACTTGTTAATTCTGTGTTAATATCTGTGCAAAGAAGCAATTGGGCCGTTCAGTCCCAATATATTATTTGTTGGTAAAAAGATAAATTCTATTTTTAATAAATAACCACAAAGGATCTTGTGTTTGCAGTACACCGTATCCACTGTTTCTGTCTTGCAGTTCCTTATATTGGAAAATAGAATGTAAGAATCTAAAAGAGGCTTGTTTATTTTTTTTAATATAGTTTTTAGTTTTTTGCCAGTTGAAATCATTTTCTTAGCTTGATAGAATTCTGGTTTATGCATGCACCAGCTAGACCTCAATAGCACAGGGCTGCTTATCATGCTAAGTAGGCCAAAATAGTTATATCCTGAGCATCC
Organism: Hymenochirus boettgeri; assembly: GCA_019447015.1. NCBI lineage: Eukaryota > Metazoa > Chordata > Amphibia > Anura > Pipidae > Hymenochirus > Hymenochirus boettgeri. The sequence continues at coordinate 51,330,823 of CM033473.1, read as the reverse complement.
ACAACAGGACTCCCAGGAAAAATGGGACTTGCCCAGATGTTTCCTCCAATCAAAGAGGCTTATATCCATTTTTGCATCAGGGAACACAAGCCAGTACCTCTCCCTATCTAAAAATAATTGTGTCAGTATAATATAGGGCACCATTCAATTTTTTTCTTTTAAAAGACAGGGATCCTTATCAGTCATAAGTTTTTACCAATCTAGTTTCCTGTAGCCTCTCTTTTTGCGTACAATGTAATCATCTTGGCTGGGTTTTCCAATCTATGCAAAGACTAATCCAAAATGGCTAGAACTGGCCCTGCATATATATATATATATATACTTTATATGTCCCTACATCTTTTAGTATTCTTCTGCCACCCAGGATAATAAAGGGGAAGTCTTTTTTCAAAAATGTGATGATTTATTTAGCCAAACAGATATACATCCATGGCTGTGAAATATTTGGTCATTATCACAAACCTTTTGGCAAATTTTCTTTAGTATAATGTTTTGATATGATGTTTTATTTTGAAATGAAAATGAATGCTACCTTTGAGCCTATTAGGTTACATCAAAATGTATCACAACAAATTCTACAAATGTCATCTGCCCATCCTTCAAGGATAGGGAATGAACCATTCTTTATTATGGGGGAGCGGACTTTTTGGTCTTTTTCCCCAAATATCTGTGAACTATTCTGGCTATCTGTATGGTACTTTGGCTGTTAACTGCAATTTGCAACCTTCAGTTGTTTAAAACATGTATGGCTTCTTTAGGAATTACTTTTGTATTAATTTATTTAAGACAAATTAAATTATGTTATATGTAATTTTGGCGATATCTGCTCACTTCTTGGCATCATAGATCAGAATGGGTTGGTCTGTGAAAGGCACTTTAGGGCCACATGCTTATATTTCCATCTCCAAATTGTGGTGAACACTCAGTGAGATTAATGGGAGAAGTGTTATATGTATATATTTATATATATAATATATATATATACACATACAATATGGGTTGGACTTTATTCAACCTTGACAACTATGTATATAATGGAAAATGTGAATTTTTGAGTTACACTTCTTTTAGCAAATTAAAATATAGTCCCTCTATTTATTTTATAGAGTGTGTGTGTATTTCAAAGGGTTTAAAATGTAGAAATGACTAAATACTGCTAATTAAGAAGATTATATAATTTATGTTAGCATCCCTGAGCATAGAGGCTTGGCTATTGTAATATTTTGGTTTTTCCCCATTTCTGTTTATCAGGAGGTAGCCATTATTGATCAGCAGTGCCTTTAATTAGACAAATAGAGACATTTCTGTTTGTAGTGGAGAGTAGTGGGGATTAAAATAATGTGACACATTTCTAACTACATCTGATGTATGCAATGCAATCATATACTAGATTTTGCAGTCGAACTAACAAAAGATTTGTTTTTTATAGTGTAGATCATTTCCTCAATAAACAAAATGGCTACCTCCTGAGTTAATGCAGAAAAATGTTACCTTGGTTCCCCCAATTATAATATACCTGTGTAGATCATTACTGTAATTAATTTCCCTCTCTTTATAACCAATATGGGCAAAATGATTGTACTTGTAGAGATCAACTAAAGGTGGTGTGGGCAGAATAGGACAATTTCAATGTCAAAGAGACACCTATGTGCAATGAAATGACAAGAACTGAGCAGAACCTATGAGCTTTGATTCTGAAGTGATTATTATTTTAAATTTTTATTGGTTTCATTTTTTTCCCCTAAGTTATTTATTTCTTTCCCCCTCCCCCCCCGTTTTTTTTTTTGTAAATATATTTATTTTATTGTGAAGCTAACTTCTGGATTGTAACATGTACAGAATGTATGGTAGGATTGTATGTCCATTTCAAAAGTGAGTGGGAGGCAAAAGGAAAGGTTTAATGCACAGTTCACGGAAATTATTATTTTGGCTTTCCAGTATTTTTATTGAAATAGAAGGAGGGTTTTTAAAAAAAAAAAAAGGGAAGGAAGTTACAATTGTGTTACAATACTAATTGAATTCGAGCACTGTTTCCTAATGCTGAATGCTGGAATACCAAACTGTTTATATGGTATTAAAAGCCAATAGCAAAGTATTGCTGTTGGGTAATGTGTACATTCTCTGAACTGAGCTGTACTGGGAAGTTTCTTTGTCTAACAAAGGCTGTATTTCCTCCCACGGACCTTAGAGCTGTGCCTTTCTATGCAATATTACAGACACATCTGATACCTGATTACTGTATTCACATGTAGGTATGGGCTGCGAGCAAAACAGTTGGTAAATGTACATGGGAATTAGCAGTCTCTTTTTGTAGTTTTATATTATACAATAAACATTTAAATGAAACTTGTCTGCACTTGTATTTGTATCTATGTGTAACTAGTTACTAGACCATTGAAGTCTTGGCTATTCCATTAAGGAGTTTCCTGTTGAACTAATTGTTTCTTCTCATTTATTTACAAAAATGTTCAGAAGCTTTTTTTTTCTTTCTGCTTTTACTTCTCCTTTTTCCCATTAAAGTCTGCTACCCTGTGTTCCCTCTTTTTCTATCTGGGATTGATTCTTTCCTATTTAAAAAATACTCTTTTGTGTTTTCCTACTATGCAACTTTCTCTTTTAACATGAATTCCAGTTCTCCCATATTAACCCATTGTCTCTTCTCTGGTTCAATATTTACCCCATCATTCATCCTTTTATTAGGAGGTAATGCATACACTATAAAGACTTTGGATAAGTTTGACGTTCTTACCTTCCCATTCCCGCAGTGGGTCATTGCGGGAATTAAAGATGTCCATACACTGCAATGTTTCCCCCCGACGTCTGAAAAACCACCTGACCTGTTCTTTTTAGCCATCACTAAAAGAATAGGCAAGGCGAGTAGGTGGAAAGGTATAGTCCACTGCCTCGAAAATGCACTAGTAAGTGTATGACCAGCATTAGTCTAGAAATGTCTTAAAGGGGTATGGGAAAAAGCATTTGAGGAAAACGATGGAAAATGGGAAAAAGAGGAATAGGGGTTTGAAAAATATACCTGGTTTATACATTTACATTTTTAAAAAGCTGTGTTACAAAATCAGTGGTTAACCATGCCATATGAATATGTATGGTATTATAAAGCATAAACCATGCATGCCATTTTGTCTAAGACTTTGTACTCGCCAACCAATGTTTCCCATCAACCTAATCGGTAAAAAGTCTGGGATAATTAAGCGGTGTTGCCCATATTTCTAATTTAAAACCATGAGAAATAAAATAAAATTTGCTGAAATTTAGAAAATGTCAAGTCAGTAGTTCTTCAATTAATGCTGAACAGCTACCAAGACAAAAAGAGATGCAACTGTTATTATTAAATACTGGGGACAATAAGAGACCTCTAAAAACTCACACTAAAAAAACTACTTAACCAATCCAGGTAAGATCTGCATTAACTTGGGAAACCAATGGGGAGTAGAAGGGAGCTGGAGGCACTTGGAATGTGACCTATCACCTCTCCCAACACAGCATAAATGTATGTTCTTTGGCCCGTTGGTGCCCAGAACATAAATGAGCAATCTGTGACATGGAAAGGGTTAATAGACATGTGTTACAAATATAATCAATGAATACCTGCATCTTGATTGCATTTAGCTGTGTCGCGGACCTAATTAGCAATGATTAAATGTTTCTGGATTTCATTCAGCTGTGTCACAGACAGACCTAATCAGCTCTGATTTCTCTTGATTTCATTTAGGTGTGTCGCGGACCTAATCACTGATTACCTTTCTCTTGATTGCATTCAGCTGTCACAGACCAGCTATGATTTCTCTGCATTCAGCTGTGTTGCAGACATAATCAAAACTGATTAACTGTCTCTATTGCGTTCAGCTGTCACAGACCTAAGCAGTGCTGATTTCTCTTGATTGCATTCAGCTTTGTTGCAGGTGCGGTTTTTAAAGGAATACATCACTGGAAAAGTGAACTATTCCTTGAATGCATTGATTGAAGACCAGGAGGTTAAGAAGCTATGTCTTACCTCTCATTCTTCAAACAGTTTCTCAGGAACCCAGAATGAACGGAGAAAGCTATTTACCTTACACACAATCCACCCTGGCCGCAGCGACAATTGCAGACTGTTTCCTGGTTCCGTTCACCTATAGCACACATTATCGTGCATGCGCATTATAGTTGAACTAAAGCAGGAAGCGGTCGGCCATTGTCAGTGCAGCCTCGGTGGATAGCGTGTAAAGTAAATATCTTTCTCTGTTCGCTCCCGGCTCCAGAGAAATTGATTGAAGAATGAGAGGTTTCTTAACCTCCCGGTCTTCAATTAATGCATTAAAGAGCATGTCCACCCCCAAAACTACAATTTCACCCACTACTGGCCCCACTGTGTAGTGTAATAAAATCCTTACCTTACATCCCAGCTCCAAATGGTTCTCCTGTAATGTCCCTCCAAAGTCCAAAAAACTGACCACCAGGAGCACTGCAGGGAGGGATATTGTTTCCACCTCTGAGGCTTCATTTTGGAGGTTTTTGGCTTGCTCAGGGGTATTGCAGGACTTCCTCTCCCAGCCACAACTGTATTATTATTATTTCTAGAAACTCCCCCGATCTTTACTTACCTTCCCTTTTTTCCCCCGCGTTCTGAACTGCCAGCAGCCGCGTCCGTGATTGGCTGCCTTTCAGCCAATCACGGACGCGGCTGCCAGTCTGGACTCTGGCCCCCTGCTTGCAGATTCATGCAAGGAGAGGGCTGGGCAGTACGGCGGAGGATAGAGGGAAGGTAAGTAAAGATCGGGGGAGTTTCTGGATATAATAATAATGCGGTTATAACATATGAACATTTTTAAAAAGGGGTGGACATGCCCTTTAAAGGAATAGTTCACTTTTCCAAGGACAGCACAGACACATTAAGGGATATATTTATCAAATATAATTTTTTTCGTGTTCTACAATACCGACCGTTATTTTACAATATCGATCGTAATTCTACAATATCGCAATCGTAATTCTAGGGTGCCGATATCATAAAATAACAATCAGTATCATAGAATAACGCTCAATATCGTAGAATAAAGAAAGTTATTTTAGGTCGACTGTGAGGTTCCTTCACTTTTTAAAGGAGCCACACGGTCATCATAGAATACCGATTGTTATTCTACGATACCGATTGTTATTCTATGATACCGATTGTTATTCTACCATACCGATTGTTATTCTGCCATACCGATTGTTATTCTACAGTATCAGCACGGTAGATTTCCAATGGTGATATCGCAGAATTTTGATCGATATGATAAAATATCGATCGGTATCGTAGTTTATGCTCAAAAGGCATGTCTCCAAAATTACATTTGTTATTCTGATAGAGAAACCCTAAGGGCAAGGCCCCACTAGGGAGTGCGCAGGCATTGCGCGACATAGCAAAATCGCAATGACATGCAATCCATGCACGCTACCCTGCGCATGCGCTGCAATCACTTTGATGTATCCCTATCGCAGCGCATGTGATGCGCACCAAAAATGGTGATCGCGTGCACTGCGAAAAGGGTCAGCAGCGCACACCGCAGTGGGGCCATCCCCATCTTCTATTGGTGTGCGCTATAGCAGCGCACAGCGTACACCAAAATGGGCTAGTGGGGCCTAGCCCTAAGATCCTTATACTCACACTGCCCAGAACTGCACACAAACCTAGCCGATCCCTGCTTTAGATACTTGCAAACTTCTTTCACTACCTGGTTGAACCGATTGACATCATAACCAATCACTAATGAGTGTACCTGTAGGCTTGTCCATGGGGCACAGTGGAAAGCTCATCTGAGCGTGCATGAAATGTTTAAATGTAATTTTGGGCTTCTACTTGCCCTTTAAACATTCTCTTTCTAGTTATTTTCTTATGACTTCTATATGACAAAGTCTTCTATATGACAAAACACTGTATTATATATAGAGAGAAAGTAAGAGAGAGGGACATATTTAATATCCCATGGTATCGGAAACTTCCGATACTGTTTGTTATCATAGAATTATGTATGCATAATTTTATTTAAATAGCACCATTTGGGTATGCAGTGCTGTACATTATCACATACAGTATGCAAACGGGGATAAGTGAAAGCCATTATACAGATACATTTACATAAAGTTTCAAAGGCTGAGAATACATATATGTAAGTGTGGAGTGCCTTGACATATTAGGATAGAGATCCCTGCCCCAAAGAGCTTACAATCTAAGTGTATTGTAAAACGGGGCGGGCGTACAATACCATGCGGGACTTAAGTACTGCAATGACATTGTCTAGGCGATTGTACAATCATACAAATAATGATACAATCACTATCGTGATTTTACAACTGCAATCCTAATTGTTTGATCATGGTCGTTAAACTAACGATAGTTGAAAGCCCATTATTGCTACTTAAAGGGCATGTCCAACCACCCAAAACTATAATCCCCCCAGTAATGGCCCCCCCACCCCCAATTTGGATAGTGTAGTGTAGTGTAATCCTTACCTCACATCCCAGCTCCATAGGGTTCTCCTGTAGACCCCCTAAAGTCGCAAAAAACTGTCTCACCAGGAGGCTAGCAGGACTCTGCCTGCTACTGGCTCCCGTAGATATTTGCCATGCGTACTGCCGCCCTTCTCCCCCCTCCCTCCCCCCCCCCCCCCTCCCTCCCTCTCCCTCCCTCTCCTCCGTTCTACTATCCTCCCCTAGCATAAAAACCCCTTAATATGATGTTCTCCCATGTCTACCAGCCCCAACCGCAAATTTTTTATTTTCCAAAAGCTCCCCAAACTCTACTTACCTCTCCTCTTTCCTCCGCTGCACTGACTGACCGGCAGCCGCGCCGTGATTGGCTGCGCGCAGCCAATCACAGACGCGACTGCCGGTCCCGCCCCTCTGCTTGCATTCTCGCAAGCAGAGGGCCGGCACTGCAGCGGAGGAACGAGGGGAGGTAAGTAAAAGTTTGGGGGGCTTTGGAAAATAAAATATATGCGGTTGGGGCTGGCAGACATGGGGGAACATCATATTAAAAACTACTTTTAAGGGTGGACATACCTTTAAATAAGGCCCAGAAAGAGAGGGTACAAAGGTGTTTGTTGGATAGTTTTAAGAAGGCTGGTTGTGTCTGTTTTAAAACAAAAGTAAATTGCATTTTAGCTCCTTGCTGATCCAGAGAAGAAAGATTGTTTATCCCTGCAGAATTCCTTCCTCTGGATCAGCTGTTAGGCAGGCGTTATAGGAAGGCCTGTGGAATAGGAACAATTTTGGGGTTTAAATTCTAATGAAAACTAAACAATATGTTAAATTGTCCTATTTTCCAGATCACAGTCATAGGGCCAATGCACACTACAAACTGCTCATACAATATCAGGATATTCCGATATCATACAATTGTTAGATTGTGTATGGATGATTTTACAATGTTGATATGATTTTTTCATCTGGGGCGTTTTAATAACCCACAGTATCACATAGTTCTGATACGGCAGGTTTTCATTGTATATTGCCGCGATGGTACGATCATTCGCCAATACAATGCAATGCAGACTACTGCAATGGTATTGAATGGGCCATTGTTAAATTTCAATTGCAATTACATTTTTATACATATGGCCTCTAGTGTAATGTTCTGAGCTATTGTAACATGTTTATTTCAATCTAAACATGTGTACCTAATTCCAGCAGTAGCACCGATTCTCACATGAATTTAAAAGCTTTGAAAATAAATTAATTTTATATTTTCAGTGTTGGTATGACATTGGCTTAGCTATAGATTCCAATAACCAGACGTTAACAGTGTCTTTATTCATGTTGGCAGTGACAGGCTTGGATGACCAATATCAGGTAATGTGTCAGCTTGCCAGCCAGTAGTTCCCTGGTTGTTTTACAGAGCTTATAGCAGCATTTAAAAGATGTTTTTTAGTGCTTTCTGTCCACAGAAATTGTTCGATACCGGGCAGCCAGTATGGACTTTATAGCTGAATTTGCGATTTGCGCCATGGATGGAAAGCACTTTCCCTATAGTAAAAAGGCTATAAAGGTTTGTTATAGACTTATAAATAAGAAACATAAGTAACAATTATGGGCTCTACGTTATACATGCAAGGTTCTTACTTAAAGTAAGTAATGGCGTGGGTGTGCAATACCCCGGACCCTCGCCAACTATGCACAGATACAGGAACTCATTCACTGGTAATAGCTTACCAAACGTTCCAGGTGACCCGGGTGCTGGAAGCCCCAGGCCCATCGCAAAATCAGAACTCAATAGAAAACAAAGGAGTGCCTATGATTAAGGACCGTGAGGTCCGAAACGCGTAAGGCGTATCACTTGGTTTCTTTCTCCACGTGGCGTCAGATGGTGCAGACTCCTTTGTTTCCTATTGGGCTTATAAATAAGGCCCATAACCTTACATTTTTAGTCTAGTGCACAGCTTAGAGAAAACACTGTGGAAAGTTTATTTGCAATGTCACTGGCAATGTTCATACAATGAATAGCTTGATTTTATTTTTACTGAAACGTGCTAATAGAGAATCCAAGAAAATAGAGATTCCAAATCCAAGACAAGCATTTTTTCCCCTCTGCCTTGACATGCCTAGCATAGTATCTCAGTGATGGTAATCTGGCTAACATTACAGGAATGGCAGCCAGCTAGAGCAGGACACTGCATTTAGAAATCCCAACGCACTGTCAGAGCAGCTGCTGCAAACATTGTATCTGTTGCTCAGCACTGAAAGCAAACGGCTAGAGAAATGTAGGACACGGATCGCAGAATCAGGCAGGAGCCATTTAAATGATCACCTGACAATTCACAAGGCAGTGGTTCATTTTTTTCAAGCTTCTTCATTGATTCTCATTTATAAATCTACTGTAGAATACCGCCACAGTTGTGGCACTGTGGTATTAAAGGACCTGTAAACCCCCCTTAAGCCCCCAAAATAACTATGTCCCATTCGTTTCTATTATTCACAGGGAGGTGAGAACGCTTATTCTCACCTCCCTGTGAATAATAGGACGAGCGGCGGGCCTGGAACTTACCTTACCGCCGCTCCACTCGCAGCCGCTCTGCACTGAAAGCCGCTCTGTCCCGACCACGCGCCCTATCTTATGCGCATGCACGCCAATTCAAAAGATTAGGGCGCGCGATCGGGACAGAAACAGCTGTTCTGTGCAGGAGCGGCTGCGAGTGGAGCGGCAGGTAAGGTAAGTTCCAGATCCCCGATCGTCCTATTATCACAGGGAGGTGAGAATAAGCGTTTCACCTCCCTGTGAATAATAGAAACGAATGGGACATAGTTAATTTTGGGGGTTTAGTGTTCCTTTAAACAATTGGGGTGTACATTAATAACATGGATGTAAATACATTGTTAATGCAGATGCAGTCGGCAGTGTCTTGCCCTATTGAGCATCTTCTGTCAGTCTTCTCTGATAACCAATGTACAGTTTCTGACAAGTCTTGTCGCTTGTGTACAAATAGACCTGAAGTGCCGCTTAACAATAATTCTAATGCAGATTTTGTTTCAAAGAAATGGTTATTTTACCCAAACAGCTTTTGTAATAATGTTTCAATGCAAAACGAAACTAACAAAAAGTATTCTAATATTCACATCTTGGTAAAGCCCATTGAGTCAATTTTTGCAAAGACATAAGTGTTGTCGCCTTGTCATATGGGCTTCACCTGTGACTAATAATGGATAATTAGGTGTCAGGTGTGTATAAAAAGAACCCCAGTACACTAGACCTTCACATCAACTGCAAATAGACCTCTGCAAACATGCCTAAGATTCACCCTGGAACTAAAGTGTTGATTATCCAGAGGCTGAAGACAAATCCACTGCTGAGTGTGACGCACACCTTCAATGTCTCTCAGCGTCAAGTTCAGAGGATAAAGAAGAAAGATTTGAGGAGATGGAGAGAAGTTTTGACAAGCCCAGGTCAGGCAGTCCCCAAGACAACTGCTCGAGGAGGACTGTTTGTTGGCTTCAAAATCCCAGGCAAACCCATTTTCAACTGCAGCAGAGCTCCAGGAAACCTGGTCACCTGAAATCCCCTGTGTCAACCAGAACAGTTTGTCGGATTCTGTCTCGAAATGGCCTCCATGGTCGAATCAGTGCCCTAAGCCAGACACTAAACAAAAGACAATTGAAAAACATGTGCATTTGCCAAGTCCCACAGCCTGCTAAAAGGATGGACGCTGGAAAAGTGGCAAAAGGTGGATTTTTCAGATGAATCTTCTGTGAATTACACCACAGTCGCCGCAAATATTGCAGGAGACCTACTGGAAACCCGATGGAGCCGAGATTTACCCAGAAAACAGTGAAGTTTGGTTGGAGGCAAAATCATGGTCTGGGGTTACATCCAGTATGGGAGTGTGCGAGGGACCTGCAGGGTGGAAGGCAACATCAATAGTGTAAAATAAAGAAATCTTAGTTACCTCATATATTCCCAACCATAAAAAAGGCCAAATCTGCAGCAGGATGGGTGCTCCATCACATACTTCCATCTCCACATCAAAGTTCCTTAAGGAAGAAATCAAGATGCTCCAGGATTGGCCAGCCCAGTCACCTGACATGAACATCATTGAGCATATGTGGGGTAGGAGATGAAAGAGAGGAGGCACAGAAGACAAAACAAAGAATATTGATGAACTCTGGGAGGCATGCAAGACTGTTTTTTGGCTATTCCTGATGATTTAATCAATAAATTGTATGAATCCTTGCCAAACCCATGGATGCTGTCCTTCAAGCTCATGGAGTCATACAAGATATTAAATTGGATCTCACAGCACCACAAAATTTGCCGACATAGTTCTGGATGATTGGCTATAAAGTAGATCATTTTCTGTATAGGCGACTACACATTTGTTTTGCAACATTTTGACCTTTCTGTCTTGATTAAATGATAAATCTTTTTTCAGTGAAACTATTTTTTACCAGTACATTTAATATTATTTGGGAGGGCTTTAGCTTTTCATATGAGCTATTTCTAACACCAATTGATCAATTAAAAATCAGGTTAATAGCAGGAGTTACCGCAAAATACACAGGCGACAAGACTTTTGTCAGAAACTGTACAATCTAAAAGGACAATTATGCCCACATTTACCATGAGGCAGAGTGAGACATTTGTCTCAGGCGGCACCCCTGCACTGAAAAGAAAGGTGGCAGACAGAAAGTGGTGTAAAGAAAAATAATTTTCCCTTTGACCGGTTAAGAAAATAAAGATTTTTCCCTAGTAACAGATATGATGTTGTTAAAATCATTTTATATGTTTAGGTTAGCTTTAGTTATTTTGTTAGTCTAGGGTAGACTAGTTGGTTTTTAGTTAGGGCCCTGCTGGAAAAATGTCTACCTTGATGTGGTGGCAGGCTTACAAATCTTTTGGTCAAAATCTTTTATTCTACTGAAAGTATGGCATTGCTTATGTATTGTAACAGTTGAACCAACATGTTTAGTACAAGCTATACAACAAGTTATTTTGATTTAAATAACAAAAACCTGATGAAATAACAAAAAGGAGCAACATGGAAGTGGCAACACAAGCTATTTGAGAAAGGGATGTAATATTTGTTTCTATAAATATACATTATTGCTAATTGACTGCGGAACTGTTTAAATACCTATGTGATAGGACGTTCAAAATCGTACAATTTTAGCCTCGCCACTCAACTAAACCACGGCCGCCGACAAAGCCACACCCACTTTAACACAGCTGTGGTGTGCTTTGTGGTGCACCTGGTAATAATAAAGGGCGGCATTCAAATGTTTGGCTCGGGTAGCAAAAACCCTAGAAGTGCCCTTGGTTGCTACCCACCCTCTCCTAAAATGCTAAACCCTGGGCTTACCTTAGAACACAGGAAATAAGTCTTTGATGTTTTGATTGCCAAACTGGTTCGTCTACAGCTTGGTTCAGAGGCCTGGCCAATCAGAAGCACGTTCCCATTGGCCAGGTTCTGGCTTAAGGTGCATACACACGTGCCATTGTGGGGGCCAACCTGTGATGCAAGATGTGTATGCACAGCCGTTTTAGTCGATAACTTTGACGTTTATGGGCACTTTGTCAGCTGAAACGGCTGTGGGGTTGGGGGTCGTTGATGATCCGCCTGGCGGATCAGGTAACAAGCACCGACCGCTTGGCCATTTTGGCCAACATAGTGCCCATACACCGCACGATTATCGGCCATGCATACATGCGGGTTTGCACGTGTGTGTATGAGGCTTTAGTGTGGGAGTTAGGTTGGGTAAATGCAAGCAGATTTTTTTAGCCCAAGCAAACAATATTTCCATGTATTGGTCGGTCAGACCGAAAAATCTGAGTTGATTTTGCCGGATTGGACAAACGCATTATTGGACATGTTGGAAAATTTCCTATGATTCGCATGATCATAACTGTAGTTATGATAATAAACACTTTTTTTTTTTCTTTAAAAGTATCTTGCTTGATGAAGCTGTAAGGATTAAATACAGCGAAACGTGTAGGAACAACCTCACAAGCCATTACTAAGTGGATTATACCTCACCACAAGACCACCACAAGTTAAAGGGGCCACACCATAGCAGAGAGTTGCAACTTTAACAACGGCTAATGGACTGTTTCTGCAAGGTTTTTTAGTGCTTTTTATTGTTTTTAATTGCTATAATAAAGTTTGTTGGCAACTTTATTCCTGTGTGCAGAGGTTTTTAGGAGCTACACAGACCAAGCAAGCATCAGAACAGCACAGAGTAAACCCCGCAGTGCCCCTAGTGGTAAATAGGCACAAGTGAGTGTTTTAAGAATTTTAATATATGGAAGTGTCATTTTAAACTGATTTTTTACAGAGATCTTGATTTTAATCTATTTATTTTTTACTTTTTGTTTTAACCCTTCCACCACTCATACCCCCAAGCGCAAGCAAGATACTTTTAAAGATTTTATAAACAATTCAGTGGACAACTTGCAGTGCAGACATCCTACTCAAGTAGACATTCCCTAACACACCATAGCGCGGAAGTAACCCAATCTACTATTATGATAATAAATGCATTACTGTAGTTATGATAATAAATACATTACTGTACTTATGATAATAAACATATTACTGTAGTTATAATAATAAACACATTACTGTAGTTATGATAATAAACACATTACGGTAGTTATGATAAAAGCATTACTGTAGTAAGGATAATACAAATATTACTGTAGTTATGACAATAAACACATTACTGTAGTTGTGATAATTAACACATTACTGTAGTTAGAATAATAAACAAATTACTATAGTTATGATAATAAACATTACTGTAGTTATAATAAAAACTCTTAACTGTAGTTTATCATAATAAACACATTCTGTAGTTATAATAATAAACACATTACTGTAGTTATGATAATAAACATATTATTGAAGTTGTGATAATTAATACATTACTGTTGTTATGATAATAAGCATATTACTGTAGCTGTGATAATAAACACATTACTGTAGTCATGGTAATAAACACATTGCTGTAGAAGTGATAATTAATACATTACTGTGGTTGTGATAATAAACAAACAATACTATAATTATGATAATGAAAACATAACTGTAGTTATGGTAATAAACACATTATTGTAGTTGTGATAATTAACACATTTCTATAGTTATGATAATAAACAGATATTACTGTAGTTATGATAATAAACACATTACTGTGGTTATGATAATAAACAAATTACCGTAGTTAGGATAATAAATGCATTACTATAGTTATGATAATAAACACATTACTGCAGTTATGGTAATAAACACATTATTGTCGTTGTGATAATTAACACATTAATATAGTTATGATAATAAATATATGTTACTGTAGATATGATAATAAACACATTACTATAGTTATGATAAACACATTCCTATAGTTATGATAATAGATACATTACTGTAGTTATGATAATAAACACATTACTGTAGTTATGATAATAAACAAATTACCTTAGTTAGGATAATAAATGTATTACTATATTTATGATAATAACCACATTACTGTACTTATAGTAATAAACACATTATTGTAGTTGTGATAATAAACACATTACGGTAGTTATGATAATAAATACATTACTGTAGCTATGATAATAAACACATTAATGTAGTCATGATAATTAAAACATTACTGTAGTTAGGATAATAAACTCATTACTGTAGTTATAATAATAAACACATTACTGTAGTTATGATAATAAGCATATTACTGTAGTTGTGATAATAAATACATTACAGTAGTTATGCTTGTGAAGATTCTCATTCATCCAGGTCATGGTATATCTGTTGTATTCAATTATATCAACTGGACTTGAAGTTTAGTTCTTGAAGACGTTTTGCTAGTCATCCGACTGGCTTTCTCAATTCAGAATGACTTGTACAAGAATCTGTGGCAATTATGTACCCTGGAAAATCCCAATTAGCATATCACAGCCAAGTGTTAAGGGCGGGCTTGCCTAGGGCTAAGAGGTGTTATAGGAACGCCCAGAGTAAGGTGTCAAAACAGCATTGTACATGGCAGACAGTTGGTGTCGAACCCCGCCCACCTCTATTTAGGCTTAGCTTCTTTATTTTTACCTAAATGGCCTCCTTAACACCTCTCTTGAACCAGTCACGTTCCTTTGCCAATATGTTAACATTACAATCTTCAAAGGTATGTCCTTTATCCTTAAGATGCAGGTACACGGCTGAGTCCTGACCCGAGGAATTGTCTCTTCTGTGCTGGGCCATACGTTGATGCAGTTGCTGTTTAGTCTACCCCATACAAATCAGAGCATTCTTCACTGCACTGCACTGCGTATATGATGTCGCTTTTCTTGTGTTTCGGTATTGGGTCTTTCGGATGTACCAATTGACCCAATACCGAAACACAAGAAAAGCCTAAATAAAGGTGGGGGGGTTCGACACCAACTGTCTGCCATGTACAATGCTGTTTTGACACCTTACTCTGGGCGTTCCTATAACACCTCTTAGCCCTATGCAAGCCCGCCCTTAACACTTTGCTGTGATATGCTAATTGGGATTTTCCAGGGGAAATAATTGCCACAGATTCTTCTACAAGTCATTCTGAATTGAGAAAGCCAGTCGGATGACTAGCGAAACGTCTTCAAGAACTAAACTTCAATTCCAGTTGATCTAATTGAATACAACAGATATACAGTAGTTATGGTAATAAACACATTGCTGTAGATGTGATAATTAATACATTACTGTGGTTGTGATAATAAACAAACAATACTATAGTTATGATAATGAAAACATAACTGTAGTATTGTTTGTTTATTATCACAACCACAGTAATGTATTAATTATCACATCTACAGCAATGTGTTTATTACCATAACTAGATTTTTTCAGAAAGCATTTTGTTCTCCGATTGACTACCCACTAAACCAATATTGCATGAAAAATGAGAATTATACGAGTATATGGACTGTATAAAAACATGACCATCTAACACTTGAGCTGATCATTTGACATTTAATCCAACCTGAATGTCTAATCGGTTGTAATATTAACGTGTGGGGTGGTTTTCATGGCTGGATTATTGTCTTTCGATTAATATTGCAATTGTAATGTCACTGTCTAATTTATCAGGCATGGGATTTTTTGGAATGTCACGAGGCAAAGCCAATGATGTATTGACTAAATTGGGATTTGCAAAAGGATGTTTAATTGGTTCTTCCACTGCCTGGCTTTGGCTCATACCCTTAAACCAGTGAATATATATATAAGGAAGATATAAGGAAGAGCTAGAGTATGAAAGTGAGCCCAGGGGTGTTTTGGGTGGTTCCTCGCCCTGGGTACTTTCCAACGGTGAGCAACGGTTTTGGTGAGTGAAGTTGTCCTTTAATCTGGTGGAAATGAATCCTTATTGCTGTGTGATTATTTATGCACAGTTTACAGTCCTTTAAAGAATGTACAGCAAAGCTTTTATTTGGTTGAACATGTTGGCAAATTTTTCTTCCCAACCACAGACTATCAATTGGAATGGCTCCTAATATATGTCAGTGAATATGAAGAGTGTGATATAGTGTGATAAACAAATCATTCTACTAACCCACTTTTTCCATTTCCAAGTAACCAAGACAAAGGCTTGCATTTAATAAAATGCTTCTGACTCAGTGGATCTTATCATATTGTTCAGGGCTAATGGTAGTTTGTAGCCTTTATTGCCATAGGACTGGCAAGTTGATCCCTATGAGGACATTTCTCTCTGTCATTACTTCTCTTATTTTCTAAATGACTCTACCTGATTTTGATTTCTCAGTGAATTGTAAGGAGGAAGCACATAGACATCTCCTCACTGTAACAAGTTATAGATATTAAACTCCTGGCATGTTTATACCAGCAATGTCAGACATTTACCATGCAGCAGTAATACTGGACGATATTGTCATTTGAGTTGTGGTCTACTAACTAATATTACTGCAGTATCGGTATGGGTACCATGGCCAGTACTTTTACAACTGCATTGCAAAATAAGGATGACAATACAGAATACTGATCCCAGTATTGCTAAAGGCGCACTTTTATACTATTGGTTTGTAGCAGAAAGCGTGGCGGAAACTCTTGTGAGAGAAATTTTAAAAGCTGAAGGATTATCATTTTCCAGTTCAGATAAATTACAAAAACACGACGCTCCCCTCTGCCCACCCAACAATAAACAATGTAAAACATAATATATTATGTCACGTGTTATGGTCAGGTGACATCGAACTGCCATAGGAACAAAAATCGTATGTTTATGGCATTTCATTTGGGCATCATTTGTGGACAATGACATGAGTTCAGTACTTTGAAGTATTTATATCTACAACACGATCCCTGAATGGTTTAATGGGATGTTTTTGGACCGGCGACCAGTATGTTTTTTACGTTTGACCTCCACTTAAATTGGAAAGTTGTTTCTCGTTGAGTCGAAACAAACATTTTACTTTTTCCATAATAATCTGGCAACACGGGAACAGAGAATATTGTTACATGGATCTATGAATCAAATTTCCTCCCACTTGTATGACTAACACAGATAACAATACGCTGACTAGTACTGCTCCTTTGTCTGCAACATAGCTAAATGGAATTTAATGAGAATTTGTGTTTTTAAATAGATCCTTACATCATTCTTTCAAAACAAACATTTCACAAATCCTAGACCACAGTATGGACCAAATTATTTTTTAAATTGTGTCCTGATATGTAAATCCTTCCTCTAATAGAGGGTACAATTTTCTTTTTTCCTATTGATAGCAACTGTTTGCTCAGCCTATAATGGAGATTCCAAATGGACTAGAAGGAAAGTATAAAACTTTGAATTTGGCCTTGAAAGGACGCATTTTGTAAGGGAAGTGTGTGTTTGTGCTGCAGATAATGCAGAATAATGCCAATGATTAGGATATTGTTGTTTTTTTACTGGCTGTCGCATGAATTAAAGGTAGGTCATTTGGTGTCTGGTTAGGGATAAAACACTAACTTTTTTGATATTGGTCAAAATGTGTTGTTTTTTTTTTACTATACTTACCCTTTAAATTGTGCCACATGAATTGAATGGGTAGTTCAGTTTGGTGTATGTACCTGTGCAAGGTTAAGTTAAAAACACTAACATAACATTAGTTTACTTCTAAGTATGGCTCCACAGTAATGGAGTCTTAGGTCAGTAGGTGTGTATACCTGTGCCACGTTGGGGGGTTAAAGAAATAACACATTTTTTGATTATTGGTCAAAATTAAGTTTTTTTTCTACAGTTACCCTTTAAGTAAGCTGCCTTTGAAATGGAAGGTAGTCATTAGTGTGTACCTGAGTCAGTTGGGGGTTAAAAAAAAAACTTTGTTGATGATTAGTCAAATGTTTTTTTTTTTAACTATAGTTTACCCTTTAAATATGGCTGCAACAGTAATGGAAAGGTAGGTTTGTAGTAGAGATGTTTCGAAACTGTTAATTCTGTTAAAATTTTCCGGAAAATTCGAACATTCAAAACGGAAAGTTCTGTCCATTTTAAGGGACAAATAGTAATAGTAGGTTACTGTAAATGACACAGAGACTGGGGAATGGTCCTGGGAAACCCGTAAATAACCAAAAACTTATTTTAAAGGGCATGTCCACCCCCCAAACTTAATTTAACCCCCTACTGGGCCCCACTCTGTAGGTACAAAAATCCTTTACGTTATAGTGTAACCGAAGCAGGAACGTCGGGAATTCAACAGACAACCGCAGGATCGTGTGAAAGTAAGATTTTTTCTAATTCGTTACCTGGGCTATCTAATCATTGATTGAATAACAGAGGTAAAGGCAATTGCTAGCTTCTTAACTTCCCTGGCTTTCAATCAATGTAGAAAAGGGTGATCGTCACTATTTGTGCGTGCCTATTTCTTTCGTAAATAGCGCAGTTGGATACTAAGAACCCTAACAGTCAATAATGTAGCCAGATACTCGAACCGGCCTATAATAAGATAGTCCCATATGGGGTCCTAAAATTCCATATTAGTAAAGCCGCAGACGGCTGGTGGGTAGCAAAAGTGTGTTTAATAGTAAAAGGGCCTGGAATCATAGCCATGGCTGATGGTCACTCCAGTCTCACTCCAATCTGCTGGCCAGTTGCATTGGGGGGAGAAAACGCAGGGGGATAGCCAGGCAGCAATGTCTTGGACAAGTGGATAAATCAAAGAAGAACAATCCCCACCAAACGCCTGCAAAACGGGAAGTCCATGTGCAACCTGTCGCCACTGACAGACGCACGTTTCGAGTCAGAAACACATTTCTTCTTTCCAGTGTCATGTGATTCCCTCTTTCTTTATACTGTAATATAAAGCAAGTTGATATGGGTTGAGGTATGAGGAGTTAGGGGCACAGATTCCCTTACCATGGGAAATCCCAGTATCTTCCCACAAAAGATAGGGATCTTCTGTTTCTTTCACACCAGATAAGTCTGGGAGGCTGTGCTTTGTGGAGGTGGAGATAGGAGCAGCCTTTGGAATGTCATTTGTCAGCCTCCCACCTCATTAACCTTTCTGATCAGATTTCTTTATATCGTAGGTTTACAGTCCACTAGAGAGATGGTTATGGCTCATTTTATAAAGATAGGAACCACAGTTTCCTAATTTAAGGGGGTAACTGTGGGTCCTCCAAAAAGTCGAGTTTAAATGAATGCCAGTTTCCTACCTTTAAACGAGCCCTCTACGTGCTCCACACTCAAGATATAAGGAATGACTGACCAGAAAGTTAAAGGGTGGGGGCTGATGTGACTTTCGTGTAGCTTCTCCTGGCCCGTGCTGGCCGGCGAGCACAGCCTCAGACTCCCTCATGTGTGAGGGTGAACAGGAAGTCCCTCCTCCTCTCTGCTGTGTGAAGTCCTGACAGAGAAGGTAAGGGAATCTACAGCCTTCTCTTTCACTGTGTAAAACACACCTTTTCAGGCAGAGTTATCTCACTTTTTTTACCTATTTAACCTCAGTCTTTTTAGGACCACAGTTCCCCTTTAATTGGCAGTCTATTTGTAATAATGTATTTGTTGCCCTTACATATTTATTGAGGCCATGGGCCATATAAGAATGCGCAGTATTGAAATTTAGCATACTGCGTTTTACATTAATGTAATGAACGGTGGCGCATAAAGGTAATCAATCCACGGTCATCATTTTTAACAACCGAACATTCAGCTCTAGAATACCATGCGTTAGTAAACTACTGCAATGGTATTCTATGAGATCGTAATCTACGATCGCGTTATTGGCAATTTACATTGATTATCGGTATTATATGATCGTTATGTAAATACATTTACAATACCATGTGGTAGCAAAATACCGCAATGCTATTGTATAGGCAACTTGGTTATGTCCACAATCAATAAATTTCGAGCCAACATCGTTAAAGCCACAGTATCCGCAGTATTGCATGTTAACGCATTTATAAATATGGCCCCATGGTGTGCTGATCCACACCCCTTAATATCCAAATAATTAAGCAACAGCTTGGCAACATAGATGTGTTGTAGGTAAAGACTATCAAGGCAACTGTGTGTGAGGTAAAAATGTCAGAAAGCCGTAGTGTAATATCTGTCTCCCCAGTCTTGACTCCTCATTACCATTAAAGGGAAAGTTCAGTGCAAATACATATGCGTTTCAGAAAAAGCATAGTTTTTCATCCTAATGACCTTAACCTGCCCATTCAACATTTTGTCTATGTTATAAATAAATGCAACCGAATACTGACTTCCGTTTGCAGGACCCCTAGTAGAGACCGTTATGGTTTTTGCCCTTGACCCAGTGCCTGGGTTCATTCAGTTGCTCAGTAGAGATCTGAGCATCCTTGACCCATCCACAGCAAATCAGTAGAATTACTGTTAGGAACATTCCAATGATGTGGTGCATCCTGGTAAAAAGGGACCGTTAGAACTGAAATGTCAGCTCACTATGTCAACAGCAGGGAACAGCAATGGGTATGAAATCAACTGATTTTAACATGGGCGAGAATATGTAGATATAATAAGAGCATTACACAAACTAACAATTTAACAATATTGATAATTTCCACTGAACTGTCCCTTTAACTTCAATTATTGCTCCTCACACGTTACTATTATTATGGCAGAAAATGTTAAAAATTTAATTTGCTTGTCCATCACCTTCAAAGTGAGCATTGAGGTGGAGCAATTCCAATCCAGGTTCCCTGTGATCACAATAATGTCCTCACTTTGGTCTTGTAGCCGCACCAGGAAATTATTTTTACCTGACATCGACCACACCCTGGAGTCATTGCTTCTATTTGTGGCCCAACCTGTACTACAGATCTGTCAAGGTGTGTGTAGTACAATCTCTATTAACACATGTTATTAGCTATGAATTTTTACACAACACAATAAGCTTTCTTAAGTCCAAAAATGATGTTTCCGGGCTTAATCATATGTTGGAACCAAAGCACAGATAACGGCCAAGTCAAAATTAATCTGACCACTAAAAAAACAAAGTTCCTGCTTTTCTACCATATAAAGTACACAGGCCCAATTGCTTTTATCCAAGGGACCTCTCGTCTCCTTTAGGGGTATATTGTTCCTTATAATTATACAAGCTGCCTGCTCAGTCTTTTGGTGATCTAATGCATTTTGTGCATTGTGTCTACAAGGATTTAATATTGTGACTGTGTCTCTGGTAATAATACACAATTTGATCTGTCCCCTGCTTGACATTAATGACAGTTATTTGCTGGGATTTGACAGGCAAGTTGAATCGAATGCAGTGGCTGTATAGATAACTTTTGCAAAACCTACACAGCTGCTGGATTCCCATCTTAAAGTCATGTTGGCCTATTGTAAATGGGACAAGATGTCATGCTTGCAGGGCCATTTCTAGGCGCATAGGCGACCTAGGGCACCATTCAAAGATCCTGTAGCCTCTCTGTTTGCACAGTTTTTCTAATCTATACAAGACTAAAGCTGGCTACACACATTAGAATATAGGATCAGTACCAACAGGATTGGCCCTATTTCGGTAATGTGTGTACTGATATATCCATGCCAACGTTTTGTCGTCGGCATGGGGAAATTGTCGTTCTGGGCATAAAATCGTCGAGAGAGGCAGTCACAACATTCTCCTTATACTTCATATATACTTTATATAGGGGAACGATTGTGACTGTGTGTACTCCCATCTGTCAAAGATGACAGACAGAATCTTGTATATTGCTACTGAGTGTACCCACCTTAAAGCTTTGTACCATGTTAATATTTGTTGGCACGAAAGTTCTGTGAACGGGTATTCAACTTTCTATTTATATGTCACAGTCTACAATAATCTAACAGTTCTTTCGAAAACGCTGAGAATAGTCTTGGATCGTTGGTCGTTGTCTTATTTTTTTGCGCAGTAATCATGTGTTGTACATGGGATATATTGCGCACAATTATCTAAGGTGTGTACAAAGCTTAATCCCAAAGATGGTTGGGGGAAGTTTTCAGTAGGGGGCACCAGGGGAGACTTGTTAGCTTGAACCGGCCCTGCATGCTTGCACCTCTTAATAATAGGCACTAATCATGAAGATTCAGGGAGCCACACACCAGTTAGTTTTGAAGCCATTTAACTTTAACTACTTCCATCAGAGCGAACATTCAACACAGTTATATCCCAAAACCAGCATGCTATCTCAGTTTATTCTGCATCTTTGAATGGTATTAAAGTTTGGAGCAGAAATAATGAAGCTGTTTGGGAAACTTTTTTTGTTTTATTTTGTCATATTTAAAGGCTATCTCCAGTTCTCCACTCGTATTAACAAATTTTCGCCTTTTAGTTTTATTGAAGAACGGGAGGTAAGGAGCTGTGTCTTCCTACAAGACCATAGCGGGTATAGTAGGGATCCCCATAGCGATTGCTATGGGGCCCAGAGCAAAGGGGCCCCAGCCAGGTCCCCTGCAGACATGTCCAGCCTACTAAGAATAATTATAATCACGTAGTTCAGTCTCACAAACCCCCCCCCCCCGGCTCCTCTCTTCATCCGTGATAGTGACATTACACCCATGGCTTACGCCTGTTACAGAACGAGACTCCTCTCTACTGGGCATGCTCGTAACCAACCAGCATCAAGAGGGGTGTCCACGCCAGCGAGGGATCGGGGGGGGTTATAAGTAAATATCTAGGCCTGGGAGCATCTTTGAAATGTAAATGTAAAACGAAAACAGAGTTTGTGGGGCTGAACTATGTGACATAAACTTTTCTTTGGAGGTGGGACATGCCCTTTAAAAAAAACTTCCCGGTTTGGGTTGAACTGGGTTTTTTTTTGACCGGTTTGTAATCCAATAGAGCAGTCAGGAAACCTTTTGTTACTCACTAGGAGGAGAGTGAATTACAGCTCTTGTATGTTCTAGTTTGGAATGATTGAATCCATCAGCCTTGTTTACATCTTAGCTGTGGCTTCTTTAAACAGCTGCCATGACATACAAAAAATGATACAATTTAGTTTGTCATTCTCTTCATCATTAGAATCATCAAACAATATCTAGCACCCCTATCCATAGCTGCTCACGGGAGCTTCATATCAGCAAGGGCTGAAACTGGTTGAGAGTAAAGGAAGTCTCCTGCCGTATGATGCAGCCTGTAACCATAGAAACGCAAAGCTCCAATATACAAATGAATATCAAATAATCCACCACGCTACGGTCAAGAGATGTTAAAGAGCGAGGAATAAATAAATATAGCACCTTATCACCAAGACAAACTAAAAGCCTAGAAGCAAATGGTCCTGTACAGAAATAGAAATATCTGTGTTTATAAAGTCTGTGGGTGAAGAGGGTTTGTGGAATTTCACTAACATCCATAAAAAAAAATGGATGTTCAAACAATAAAATAATCCATAAAGAGAATACAACCAATGGATGTAGATATTTCATATAGAAATTAATATATCTAGAAGCAGCGCTGTGCTTTGAGATTTCTCAGTTTAGTGAATTATATACACCTCCTTGTTTTATTTTTGTTGTTTTACTTTTATAGCTAAATAGCCAGCAGGATTGACCTAATGTTACTCTCTTTTAAATTGAGACAGGTACAGATCTCCCATAGTACAGTATGGGCCGAGAAATACAAATATACCTTAATGTGAACCTATTCCCCTCCAAGAATAGCTATGGAGATAACAAGTGATTGCAGCTGTCATTAACCTCCATTGGAAACAATCAGGGAGATTTAATAAAAGTTCTTATTGTTTAAAATAGTGCTAATTTAGCCCCAACCAATCAGATCTTATTTAACATTTGAAAGCTAACATCTGATTGGTTGGGGCAAAATTAGCGCCATTTTTAACTATAAGAACTTTTATTGAATAACCTGATTGTGTCATTTCTAGCTTGTATTTGGTTTATATTTTTGGTCCAACCATCTTAAAAGACAGCCCATGGTGATGGCCCACAGCTCTTCTTATTGACTATGCTCGACCATTTACATTATGACATGGTAGTATAGGTGAGCAAGGTAAATATGGAGTTTCTATGGGGTGTATTTGCTTAATATGTACCACCCTGGTAATATCACAGTTTTATATATACACCCCCAATGTTCTTTTGTACAGGCAGCATCTCTCTTCTATGTCCCCTATTATGTTAACACCTCTGTTTGGTCATTGCCACACATATACACTTCTCTGCAGTCCCCATTAATTGCTATAATTTGCATATTATTCATTGGAGTGAAGTGGCTCTCTCTAAAAGACCCTCTTAAGGTGGCCTACATCATTAGATATTATTTACCCGCTGAGTGCTCACGCCTCGTTCATCGATCCTGACGGAACTGTCTCTCCCGATCTTATATCCAGCCAACATGCAAACGCAAAATCCTTCATTTTGCGATTGCATGTCTGTTGATATAAGAACGGGAGAGGTGGTTCCCACAGGATCGCAGGAACGTCGTGTGAGCTCTCGGTCGGGTAAGTAACATCGCACTGATGTATGGCCACCTCAGAGCCAAAAGGACTGTTATAATGCGCCATTGTTCAGGTACTTTCTTCAGGTACTTTAA
The DNA here is from genome assembly GCA_019447015.1 of Hymenochirus boettgeri. Lineage (NCBI taxonomy): Eukaryota > Metazoa > Chordata > Amphibia > Anura > Pipidae > Hymenochirus > Hymenochirus boettgeri. The sequence goes on along the minus strand of CM033473.1, from coordinate 51,306,333 downwards.
AGGAACAGTTCACCCTACAAATAACTGTTTTAAAAGTATATTTGTAATGAAAACAGGAGCACTTGCTCCGCAATGCTCCCTAATCCCTAAGACCACCTTCTTACAAACATGCAGTCCAGAGCAAAGGTGCTGCTCTGTCTCTCCTTTGCCTCTCCTTTTACAAACAACTCTGCGCCTATCTTTAACATAGCTGGTGAGTGTAGAAACCCATTATAAAAACTATGTCATGTGTTTATTATCATAACTACAGTAATGTGTTTATTATCATAACTACAGTCATGTGTTTTATCATCATAACTAAAGTAATGTTTTTATTATTATAACTATAATAATGTGTTTATCATAACTATAGTATCTGTTTATCATCATAACTACAGTAATGTGTTTATCATCATAACCTACAGTAATGTGTTTATTATCATAACTACAGTACATTGTATTGTTAATCATCATAACTAAAGTATGTGTTTATTAATCATATAAACTACAGTAATGTGTTTTTTATTATAACTAATAATAATGGTTTTATCATAAACTATAGCAATCTGGTTTATCTCATAACTACATTAATGTTGTTTATTATCATAACTATAATGTGTTTTATTATTATAACACAAGTATGTTGTTTATCATCATAACTACATAAATGTGTTTATCATCATAACTATAGTAATGTGTTTATTATCATAACTACAGTAATGTGTTTTATCATCATAACTAACGTAATGTGTTTTTTATTATAACTCATCATCATGTTTTTTTTATCATCACTATATGTGTTTATCTATGTACTATGTTTCTTCTCTCATCCGTATGTGTTATTATCTCTCCAGTAATGTGTTTTATTCTTTTTCTCATGTTTTATCATCCTACTCATAGTCTCCTGTGTGTTTATCATCCCATCACTCGTTGTGTTTATCATCTCTCGTATGTGTTTATCTACTAGTCTTGTTTATCATCATCTCCAGTATGTGTTTATCTCTTATGTTTTTTTCATTGTTATTTAGTGTTTTCATCTGTTTTTTTATCTCTACTGTGTTTTTTTTACTTGTATCTTTTTTTTTACTACAGTAATGTTTTATTATCATAACTACAGTAATGTGTTTATTATCATCATAACTACAGTAATGTGTTTATTATAACTATAATATGTGTTTATCATAACTATAGTAATCTTTTATCATCATAACTACAGTAATGTGTTTTATCATCATAACTACATAATGTGTTTTATCATAACTACTTAATTGTTTATTATCATAACTACAGTAATGTGTTTATTATCATAACTACAGTAATGTGTTGTTTTTTTTATAACTATATATGATGTTTATCATAACTATAATTAAATGTTTATAATCATAACTACAGTAAGTGTTTATTATCATAACTACAACATGTAATTTTTTATTATCATAACTATATAATGTGTTTATCATCATTACTACAGTAATTGTGTTTATCACATAACTACAGTAATGTGTTTATTATCATCACTACATTAATGTGTTTATCATCATAACTACAGTAATGTGTTTATCATCATAACTACAGTAATGTGTTTTTATTATAACTATAATAATGTGTTTAATCATAACTATAGTAATTTTTATCATAACTAGAATGTGTTTTATTCATAACTACAGTAATTGTGTTTATCATCATAACTATAATAATTGTTTATCATCAATACTATAATAATGTGTTTATCATAACTAAGTAATGTGTTTTTATCAAACTACATTGTGTTTTATCTCATAACTACAGTAATGTGTTTTATTATCATAACTACAGTAATGTTTTTATCATAACTATAGTAATGTGTTTAATATCATAAACTCCAGTAAGTTTTATTATCATAACTACAGTAATTTTTATTATCATAACTACTCGTAATGTGTTTATCATAACTATAGTAATGTGTTTATTATCATAACTACAGTAATGTGTTAAATCTCATAACTACCGTAATATGTTTATTATCATAACTACAGTAATGTGTTTATTATCATAACTATAGCAATGTGTTAATCATAACTATAGTAATGTGTTTATTATCATAACTACAGTAATGTGTTTATCATAACTACAGTAATGTGTTTATCATCATAACTATAGTAATGTGTTTATCATCATGACTATAGTAATGTGTTTATCATCATAACTACAGTAATGTGTTTATTATCATAACTACAGTAATGTGTTTATCATCATAACTACATAATGTGTTTATTATCATAACTACTAATGTGTTTAGTTATCAAACATAGTATGTGTTATTAGTGTTTATTATCATAACTACAGTAATATGTTTATTACTCATAACTACAGTAATGTGTTTATTATCATAACCTATAGTATGTGGTTTATTATCTACTCAGTAATTTGTTTATTATCATAACTACGAGATATGTTTATTATCATAACTACAGTATGTGTTTATTAGTGTTTATATCATAACTACAGTAAATATTTTTATTACTACATAATACAGTAATGGTTTTATTATCATAACTATAGTAATGTGTTTATCATACTATAGAATGTGTTTATTATCATAACTACAGTAATGTGTTTATCATACTCCAGTATGTTTTATCATCAAAAATATAATAATGTTTTCATCATGACTATAGTAATGTGTTTATTATCATAACTACAGTAATGTGTTTATCATCATACTACAGTAATGTGTTTATTATCATAACTACAGTAATGTGTTTATTATCATAACTATAGTAATGTGTTTATTAGTGTTTATTATCATAACTACAGTAATATGTTTATTTCATAACTGCAGTAATATGTTTATTATCATAACTACAGTAATGTTTTATTATCATAACTATAGTAATGTGTTTATTATCATAACTATAGTAATGTGTTTATCATCATAATGACAGTAATGTGTTATTATCATAACTACAGTAATATGTTTATCATCATAACTATAGTAATGTGTTTATCATAACTATAGTGATGTGTTTATTATCATAACTATAGTAATGTGTTTATCATCATAACTACAGTAATGTTGATTAATCCATACTATATATGTGTTTACTAACTATAGTGATGTGTTTATTATCATAACTATAGTAATGTGTTTATCATCATAACTACAGTAATGTGATTATCATCATAACTACAGTAATGTGTTTATTATCATAACTACAGTAATATGTTTATTATCATAACTACAGTAATGTGTTTATCATCATAACTACAGTAATGTGTTTATTATCATAACTACAGTAATGTGTTTATTATCATAACTATAGTAATGTGTTCATTAGTGTTTATTATCATAACTACAGTAATATGTTTATTATCATAACTACAGTAATGGTTTATTATCATAACTATAGTAATGTGTTTATTATCATAACTATAGTAATGTGTTTATTATCATAACAACCAGTAATGTGTTTATCATCATAACGACAGTAATATGTTTATCATCATAACTATAGTAATGTGTTTATTATCATAACTACAGTAATGTGTTTATTATCATAACTACAGTAATGTGTTTATTATCATAAACTACATAGAATGTGTTTATTATCATCAACTACAGTAATGTGTTTATCATAACTAAAGTAATGTGTTTATCATCATACATAGTATTTGTTTAATCATCAAACTCTAGTAATGTTGTTTTTATCATCATACTACTAATTTTTCAACTACAGTAATGTGTTTTATTCATCATAACTACAGTAATGTGTTTATTCATAACTGTAATATCATACTACAGTAATGTGTTTATTATCATAACTACAGTAATGTGTTTATCATCAATAACTACAGTAATGTGTTTATCATCATAACTACAGTATGTGTTTTTTATTATAACTATAATTGTTTATCATAACTATAGAATGTGTTTATCATCATAACTCAGTAATGTTGTTTTTTTATAGTCATAACTACAGTAATGTGTTTATCATCATAACTATACAGTAAATGTGTTTATCATCATAACTATATATGTGTTTATCTATCATACAGTAATGAGTGTTTATTATATACATCACATAATTGTTTTCATCAACTACAGTAATGTGTTTATCATCATAAACGTACAGTATGTGTTTATTATCATAACTACAGTAATTGTTTCTCATAACTATAAGTAATGTGTTTTAATATCATACTACGTATATGTTTATTAATCATAACTATAGTAATGTGTTTATTATCATACACTATAGTAATGTGTTTTCTCATACCTACTAAGTACTTGTTTTTATCATACTTACATCGTCGTAGTTGTTTCATCATCCTGTATAATGTTTTATCATCATAATCATGTTTTTTAATCTACACTTATGTGTTTCACATCCTCTTCAGTGTGTTTTATTCTTACTACATATGTGTTATCATCTTTTGTAGTTTTATCATCTCTAATGTTGGTTTATTATCATCAACTCGTATTTTTTTATATTGTGTTTATCATCATAACTACCTAATGTGTTTATTACATAACTACAGTATGTGTTTTATCATCACTCATGTAATGTGTTTAATTAGTGTTTTTTCTATCATAACTACAGTAATGGTTTTATTATCATAACTACAGTAATGTGTTTATTATCAAACTATAGTAATGTTTTTATTATCATATAACCTACATTAATGTGTTTATTATCATAACTACAGTAATGTTTTATTATCATAACTACGTAATGTGTTTATTAGTGTTTATTATCATAACTACAGTAATATGTTTATTATCATAACTACAGTAATGTGTTTATTATCATAACTATAGTAATGTGTTTATCATAACTATAGTAATGTGTTTATTCTCAATAACTACAGTAATGTGTTTATCATAACTACAGTAATGTGTTTATCATCATAAAATATAATAATGTGTTTATCATCATACTATAGTAATGTGTTTATCATCATAACTACAGTAATGTGTTTATCATCATAACTACAGTAATGTGTTTATCATCATAACTACAGTAATGTGTTTATTATCATAACTATAGTAATGTGTTTATTAGTGTTTATTATCATACTACAGTAATATGTTTATCATCATAACTATAGTAATGTGTTTATTATCATAACTTAGTAATATGTTTTATTATCATAACTACAGTAATGTGTTATATCACAAACTATATTAATGTTTTATCATCATAACTATAGTATGTGTTATATCATAACTACAGTACTGCGTTTATTATCATACCTACAGTAATGTGTTTATCTCATAACTACAGTAATGTTTTTAAATCATAACTATAGTAATGGTTTATTATCATAACTACAGTAATGTGTTATTATCATAACTACTGGTAAATGTGTTTTTATCACAACTACATAATGGGTTTATTACCATATAATTAATACATTACTGTGGTTGTGATAATAAACAAACAATACTATAGTTATGATAATGAAAACATAACTGTAGTTATGGTAATAAACCCATTATTGTAGTTGTGATAATAAACACATTACTGTAGTTATGATAATTAACACATTACTGTAGTTATGATAATAAACACATTACTATAGTTATGATTATAAACACATTACTGTAGTTATGATGATAAACACATTACTGTAGTTATGATAATAAAACGCATACTAGTATAAAATAAAACACTGTAGTTTATGATAAACACATTACTATATGTTATGTATGATAAAACACATTACTTATAGTTATTGATGATAAACACATTACTGGTAGTTATTGATAATAAACAATTTACTGTAGTTATGATAATAAACCCATTACTATAGTTTGATGATAAACACATTACTGTAGTTATGATAATAAACCATAATAAAAACATACTATAGTTAGTGATAATAAACACATTTTGTTTACGTATTATGATAATAAACACATTACTGTAGTTATGATAAACACATTACTGTAGTTATTTTTGATGATAAACACATTAATATAGTATGATGATAAACACATTATGTAGTTTATGATGATAAACACATACTGTAGTTATGATAATAAACACATTACTGTAGTGATGTTATAAACACATTACTATGTTATGATAAACCACATTATATAGTTATGAGAATAAACACATTACTGTAGTTATGATAATAACATATTACTGATAGTTATGATAATAAACACTAATAAAAACACATTACTGTAGTATGATAATAAACAATTATAGTAGTATGATAATAAACACATTACTGATAGGTATGATAATAAAACCACATTACTATAGTTATGATAATAAAAACACCATTACTGTAGTTATGATAATAAACATTAGTACTGTTAGTTATGATAAAAACACTAATAAACACATTACTATAGTTATGATATAAACACATTACTGTAGTTAGATAATAAAACACATTATGTAGTTATGATGATAAACACATTAATGAGTATGATAATAAACACATTACTGTAGTTATGATGATAAACACATTACTATATGATACACAGATGAGTGATAAACACATTATTAGTGATGATGATAAAACATTACTGTAGTTATGATAAACACATAACTGTAGTTGATAATAAACACATTACTATAGTTATGATTAACACATTCTTATAGTTATGATATAAACACATTACGTAGTTATGATAATAAACAATTACGGTAGTTATGAGATAACACATTACTGTAGTTATGATAATAAACACAATTACTATAGTATGATGATAAACACATTACATCTAGTTATGATGATAAAACACATTACTGTAGTTATGTGATATAAACATTATTTACTGTAGTTATGAATAAACACATACTTAGTTATGATAAAACATTACTGTAGTATGATAATAAACACATTACGTAGTTATGATGATAAACATTACTGTAGTTATGATAAAACACATTACTGTACGTTTATGATAACACATTATATAGTTATGATGATAAACACATTACTTATAGTTATGAGAAAACAAACATACTGTAGTTATGATAAAAACACATTACTGTAGTTATGATGATAAAAACAGAATTACTATAGTTATGATAAACACATATGATAGTTATGATAAAAACATTACTGTAGTATGATGATAAACACATTACTGTAGTTATGATGATAAACACATTACTGTAGTTATGATAATAAACACATTACTGAGTTATGATAAAAACACATTACTGTAGTTATGATGATAAACACATTACTGTAGTTATGATGATAAACACATTACTGTAGTTATGATATAAAACATTTACTGTAGTTATGATGATAAACACATTACTATAGTATGATGATAAACACATTACTATAGTTATGATAAAACACATTACTGTAGTTATGAAAACACATTACTGTAGTTATGAAATAAACACATTACTGTAGTTATTAGATAGTTATGATAATAAACAATTACTGTAGTTATGATAATAACACATTACTGTAGTATGATAATAAAAACACATTACTATAGTTATGATGATAAACATATAGATGTCGTTATGATGATAAAAACACATTCCTGTAGTTATGATAATAAACACATTAACTATAGTTATGATATAAACACATTCTATAGTTATGATAAAAACACATTACTGTAGTTATGTATAATAAACATTACTGTAGTATGATAATAAACACTAATGAACACATTACTTAGTTATGATAATAAACACATTACTGTAGTTATGATGATAAACACACTTACTGTAGTATGATGATAAAAACATTACTGTAGTTATGATAATAAACCTATTACTGTAGTTATGATAATAAACACATTACTGTAGTATATGATGATAATCACATACTGTAGTTAGATGATAAAACACATTACTATAGTTATGATAATAAACACATCACTATAGTTATGATAAACACATTACTATAGTTATGATGATAATCACATTACTGTAGTTATGATGATAAACACATTACTATAGTTATGATAATAAACACATCACTATAGTTATGATAAACACATTACTATAGTTATGATGATAAACATTATACTGTAGTTATGATAATAAACACATTACTGTTTTATGATGATAAAACAATTACTATAGTGTGATAATAAACACATTACTATAGTTATGATAATAAACACAATTACGTAGTTTGATAATAAACATATTACTGCAGTTATGATAATAATAAACATATTACTGAGTATGATAATAAAACACTATAAACACATTACTATAGTTATGATAATAAACACATTACTGTAGTTATGATAAAAAATTATAGATATAAACACATTAATGTAGTTATGATGATAAACACATTACTATAGTCTATGATAAACACATTATTATAGTTTATGATGATAAAACATTACGTAGTTATGATAAACACATTACTGTAGTTATGATTAATAAACACATTACTATAGTTATGATAAACACATACTATTAGTGATGATTAATAAACACAATTACTGTAGTTATGATAATAAACATATTACTGTAGTTATGAAATAAAAACTATAAACACATTACTGTAGTTATGAGAATAAACATATACTGTAGTTATGATATAAAAACATTACTGTAGTATGATAATAAAACACATTACTATAGTTATGATTAATAACACATTACTGTAGTTATGATAATAAACATATACTGTAGTTATGATAATAAACATATAAACACATTACTATAGTTATGATATAAACACATTACTGTTGTTATGATAATAAACCATTACTGTAGTTATGATGATAAACACATTACTGTAGTTATGATAATAACACATTACGGTAGTTATGATGATTAAACACATTACTAAGTTGATGATAAACACATTACTATAGTAGTGATGATAAACACATTACTGTAGTTTGATAAAACACATTACTGTAGTTATGATAATAAAACACATTACTATAGTTATGATTAAAACATTGCTATAGTTATGTTAAAAAACACATTACTGTAGTTATGATAATAAACAATTACGTAGTTATGAGATTAAAACATTACTGTAGTTATGTAATAAACAATTACTATAGTTTGATAAAACATTATATAGTTATGTAATAAACACATTACTAGTTATGATAATAACATATTACTGTAGTTAGATATTAAACACATTACTATTTATGATAAACACATTACTGTAGTTATGTATGATAATAAACACATTACTGTAGTTATGATGATAAACACATTACTGTAGTTATGATAATAAACACATTACTGTAGTTATGATAAACACATTATTATAGTTATGATGATAAACACATTATTATAGTTATGATGATAAACACATTACTGTAGTTATGATAATAAACACATTACTGTAGTTTATGATGATAAACACATACTATAGTTATGATAAACACATTATTATAGTTTATTAATAAAAAACACATTACTGTAGTTATGATGATAAACACATTACTGTAGTTATGTGATAAACACATTACTGTAGTTATGATAATAAACACATTACTGTAGTTTGATGATAAACACATTACTTGTAGTTATGATGAAAAACACATTACTTAGTTATGATAATAAACAATTACTGTAGTTATGATAATAAACACATTACTGTAGTGATGATAAACACATTATTGTTATGATAAACACAATATAGTATAATAAAAAACACATTACTGTAGTTATGATAAAACACATTTACTGTAGTTTATGATAATAAACATATTATTATAGTTATGATAAACCACATGATATAGTTATGATGATAAAACACATTACTGTAGTTATGATGATAAACAGATTACTATGTTATGATAAACACATTATTATAGTATAATAATAAACACATTACTTAGTTATGATGATAAAACACATTACTGTAGTTATGATAATAAACACAATTACTGTAGTTATGATGATAAAAACATTACTGTAGTTATGATGATAAACACAGATTACTATAGTTATGATTAAACACATTATTATAGTTATAATAATAAACACATTACTTTAGTTATGATGATAAACACATTACTGTAGTTATGATAATAAACACATTATTATAGTTATGATGATAAACACATTACTGTAGTTATGATGATAAACACATTACTGTAGTTATGATAATAAACACATTACTGTAGTTATGATGATAAACACATTACTATAGTTATGATAAACACATTATTATAGTTATAATAAAAAACACATTACTGTAGTTATGATGATAAACACATTACTGTAGTTATGATAATAAACACATTACTATAGTTATGATGATAAACACATTACTGTAGTTACTGATAATAAACATTTATTGAAGTTGTGAAATTCTACTTACTGTGTTATGATAATAAGCATATTACTGTAGCTGTGATAATAAACACATTATACTGTAGTCATGGTAATAACACATTAGTTATAATAATAAACACATTACTGTAGTTATGATGATAAACACATTACTTTAGTTATGATGATAAACACATTACTGTAGTTATGATAATAAACACATTACTGTAGTTATGATGATAAACACATTACTGTAGTTATGATGATAAACAGATTACTATAGTTATGATAAACACATTATTATAGTTATAATAATAAACACATTACTTTAGTTATGATGATAAACACATTACTGTAGTTATGATAATAAACACATTACTGTAGTTATGATAATAAACACATTACCATAGTTTTTATAATGGTTTCTACACCTCCCAGCTATGTTAAAGATAGGCGCAGAGTCGTGTAAAAGGAGAGGCAACAGGAGAGACAGAGCAGCACCTTTGCTCTGGACTGCATGTTTGTAAGAAGTGGTCTTAGGGATTAGGGAGCATTGCGGAGCAAGTGCTCCTGTTTTCATTACAAATATACTTTTAAAACAGTTATTTTGTAGGGTGAACTGTTCCTTTAAAGTACCTGAAGAAGTACCTGAACAATGGCCATTATAACAGTCCTTTTGGCTCTTGAGGTGGCCATACATCAGTGCGATGTTACTTACCCGACCGAGAGCTCACACGACGTTCCTGCGATCCTGTGGGAACCACCTCTCCCGTTCTTATATTCAACAGACATGCAATCGCAAAATGAATGGGATTTTGCGTTTGCATGTTGGCTGGATATAAGATCGGGAGAGACAGTTCCGTCAGGATCGATGAACGACGCGTGAGCACTCAGTCGGGTAAGTAATATCGTACTGATGTATGGCCACCTTAAGAGGGGTCTTTTAGAGAGAGCCACTTCACTCCCAATGAATAATATGCAAATTATAAGCAATTAATGGGGACTGCAGAGAAGTGTATATGTGTGGCAATGACAAACAGAGGTGTTAACATAATAGGGGACATAGAAGAGAGATGCTGCCTGTACACACAGAACATTTGGGGTGTATATATAAAACTGTGATATTACCAGGGTGGTACATATTAAGCAAATCACCCCATAGAAACTCCATATTTACCTTGCTCACCTATACTACCATGTCATAATGTAAATGGTCGAGCATTAGTCAATAGAAGAGCTGTGGGCCATGCACCATGGGCTGTCTTTTAAGATGGTTGGACCAAAAATATAAACCAAATACAAGCTAGAAATGACACAATCAGGGTTATTCAATAAAAGTTCTTATAGTTAAAAATGGCGCTAATTTTGCCCCAACCAATCAGATGTTAGCTTTCAAATGTTAAATAAGATCTGATTGGTTGGGGCTAAATTAGCACTATTTTAAACAATAAGAACTTTTATTAAATCTCCCTGATTGTTTCCAATGGAGGTAATGACAGCTGCAATCACTTGTTATCTCCATAGCTATTCTTGGAGGGGAATAGGTTCACATTAAGGTATATTTGTATTCTCGGCCCATACTGTACCTATGGGAGATCTGTACCTGTCTCAATTTAAAAGAGAGTAACATTAGGTCAATTCCCTGCTGGGCTATTTAGCTATAAAAGTAAAACAACAAAAATAAATACAAGGAGGCTGAGTAATAATTTCACTAAACTGAGAAATCTCAAAGCACAGCGCTGCCTTCTAGATATATTAATTTTCATATGAAATATCTGCATCCATTGGTTGTATTCTCCTTTATCGGATTATTTTATTGTTTGAACATCCATTTTTTTTTATGGATTTAGTGAAATTCCCCACAATACCCTCTTCACCCACAGACTTTATAAACACAGATATTTCTATTTTCTGTACAGGACCGTTTGCTTCTAGGCTTTCTAGTTTGTCTTGTTGATAAGGTGCTATATTTATTTATTCCTCGCTCTTTAACATCTCTTTGACAGTAGCGTGGTGGATTATTTGATATTTCATTTGTATATTGGAGCTTTGCGTTTCTATGGTTACAGCTTGCATCATACGGCAGGAGACTTCCTTTTACTCTCAACCAGTTTCAGCCTTGCTGATATGAAGCTCCCGTGAGCAGCTATGGATAGACTGGTGCTAGATATTGTTTGATGATTCTAATGATGAAGAGAATGACAAACTAAATTGTATCATTTTTTGATATGTCATGGCAGCTGTTTAAAGAGAAGCACAGCTAAGATGTAAACAAGGCTGATGGATTCAATCATTCCAAACTAGAACATACAATAGCTGTAATTCACATCTCCTTCCTAGTGAGTAACAAAAGGTTTCCTGACTGCTCTATTTGGATTACAAACCGGTCAAAAAAAACCCAGTTCAACCCAACCCGGGAAGGTTTTTTTAAAGGGCATGTCCACCCTCCAAAGAAAAGTTTTATGTCACATAGTTCAGCCCCACAAACTCTGTTTTCGTTTTACATTTACATTTCAAAGATGCTCCCAGGCCTAGATATTCTACTTATAACCCCCCCCGATCCCTCGCTGGCGTGGACACCCCTCCTCTGATGCTGGTTGGTTACGAGCATGCCCAGTAGCAGAGGAGTCTCGTTCTGTAACAGGCGTCAGCCATTGGGTGTAATGTCACTATCACGGATGAAGAGAGGAGCCGGGGGGGTGGGGTTGTGAGACTGAACTACGTGATTATAATTATTCTTAGTAGGATGGACATGTCTGCAGGGGACCTGGCTGGGGCCCCTTTGGCTCTGGGCCCCATAGCAATCGCTATGGGGATCCCTACTATACCCGCTATGGTCTTGTAGGTAAGACACAGCTCCTTTACCTCCCGTTCTTCAATAAAACTAAAAGGCGAAAATTTGTTAATACGAGTGGAGAACTGGAGATAGCCTTTAAAATATGACAAAATAAAACAAAAAAAGTTTCCCAAACAGCTTCATTATTTCTGCTCCAAACTTTAATACCATTCAAAGATGCAGAATAAACTGAGATAGCATGCTGGTTTTGGGATATAACTGTGTTGAATTGTTCGCTCTGCTGGAAGTAGTTAAAGTTAAATTGGCTTCAAAACTAACTGGTGTGGCTCTCCCTGAATCTTCATGATAGTGCCTCATTTATTAAGAGGTGCAAGCATGCAGGGCCGGTTCAAGCTAACAAGTCTCCCCTGGTGCCCCCTACTGAAACTTCCCCCAACCATCTTTTGGATTAAGCTTTGTACACACCTTAGATAATTGTTGCGCAATATATCCCATGTACAACACATGATTACTGCGCAAAAAAATAAGTACAACGACCAACGATCCAAGACTATTCTCAGCGTTTTCGAAAGAACTGTTAGATTATTGTTAGACTGTGACATATAATAGAAAGTTTGAATACCCGTTCACAGAACATTCGTGCAACAAATATTTAACATGTGTACAAAGCTTTAAGGTGGGTACACTCAGTAGCAATATACAAGATTCTGTCTGTCATCTTTGACAGATGGGAGTACACACAGTCACAATCGTTCCCCCTATATAAAGTATATATGAAGTATAAGGAGAATGTTTGTGACTGCCATTCTCTCGACGATTTTATGCCCAGAACGACAATTTCCCATGCCGACGACAAACGTTGGCATGTATATATCAGTACACACATTACCGAAATAGGGCCAATCCTGTTGGTACTGATCCTATATTGCTAATGTGTGTAGCCAGCTTTAGTCTTTGTATAGATTAGAAAACTGTGCAAACAGAGAGGCTACAGGATCTTTGAATGGTGCCCTAGGTCGCCTATGCCTAGAAATGGCCCTGCAAGCATGACATCTTGTCCCATTTACAATAGGCCAACATGACTTTAAGATGGGAATTCCAGCAGCTGTGTAGGTTTTGCAAAAGTTATCTATACAGCCACTGCATTCGATTCAACTTTGCCTGTCAATCCCAGCAAATAACTGTCATTAATGTCAAGCAGGGGACAGATCAAATTGTGTATTATTTACCCAGAGACACAGTCACAATATTAAATCCTTGTAGACACAATGCACAAAATGCATTAGATCACCAAAAGCCTGAGCAGGCAGCTTGTATATTATAAGGAACAATATACCCCTAAAAGGAGACGAGAGGTCCCTTGGATAAAAGCAATTGTGGCCTTGTGTACTTTATATGGTAGAAAAGCAGAACTTTGTTTTTTTAGTGGTCAGATTAATTTTGACTTGGCCGTTATCTGTGCTTTGGTTCCAACATATGATTAAGCCCAGGAAACATCATTTTTGGACTTAAGAAAGCTTAATTGTGTTGTGTAAAAATTCATAGCTAATAACATGTGTTAATAGAGATTGTACTACCACACCTTGACAGATCTGTAGTACAGGTTGGGCCACAAATAGAAGCAATGACTCCAGGGTGTGGTCTGATGTCAGGTAAAAATAATTTCCTGTGCGGCTACAAGACCAAAGTGAGGACATTATTGTGATTCACAGGGAACCTGGATTGGAATTGCTCCCACCTCAATGCTCTACTTTGAAGGTGATGGACAAGCAAATTAAATTTTTAACATTTTTCTGCCATAATAATAGTAACGTGTGAGGAGCAAAATGAAGTTAAAGGGACAGTTCAGTGGAAATTATCAATATTTGTTAAATTGTTAGTTTGTGTAATGCCTTCTTAGTTATTCTACATATTCTCGCCCATGTTTAAAAATCAGTTGATTTCATACCCATTGCTGTTCCCTGCTGTTGACATAAGTGAGCTGACATTTCAGTTTCTAATGGTCCTTCTTTTTACCAGGATGCACCACATCCTTGGAATGTTCCTAACAGTAATTTCTACTGATTGGCTGTTGGATGGGTCAAGGATGCTCAGATCTCTACTGAGCAACTGAATGAACCCAGGCACTGGGTCAAGGGCAAAACCATAACGGTCTCTACTAGGGGTCCTGCAAACAGGAAGTCAGTATTTCGGTTGCATTTATTTATACATAGACAAAATGTTGAATGGGCAGGTTAAGGTCATTAGGATGAGAAAATACTGCTCTTTTTCTGAAAAGCATATGTATTTGCACTGAACTTTCCCTTTAATGGTAATAGAGGAGTCAAGACTCTGGGGAGACAGATATTACACGGCTTGTTTTCTGACATTTTTACCTCACACACAGTTGCCTCTGATAGTCTTTACCTACAACACATCTATGTTGCCAAGCTGTTGCTTAATTTATTTGGATATTAAGGGATGTGGATCAGCACACCATGGGGCCATATTTATAAATGCGTTAA
Organism: Hymenochirus boettgeri; assembly: GCA_019447015.1. NCBI lineage: Eukaryota > Metazoa > Chordata > Amphibia > Anura > Pipidae > Hymenochirus > Hymenochirus boettgeri. The sequence goes on along the minus strand of CM033473.1, from coordinate 51,290,818 downwards.
CATGCAATACTGCGATACTGTGCCTTTAACGATTGTTGGCTCGAAATTTATGATTGTGGACATAATCCAAGATTGCCTATACAATAGCATTGCGGTATTTTGCTACCACATGGTATTGTAAATGTATTTACGATAACGATCATAAATTACCGATAATCAATGTAAATTGCCAATAACGCGATCGTAGATTTACGATCTCCATAGAATACCATTGCAGTAGTTTACTAACGCATGGTATTCTAGAGCTGAATGTTCGGTTGTAAATGTATGACCGTGGATTTACATTTATGGCCACCGTCATACATTAATGTAACACGCAGTATTGCTAAATTTCAATACTGCGCATTCTTAAATATGGCCCATGGCCTCAATTAAATTGTAAGGGCAACAAATACATTTATTACAAATAGCCTGCCAATTAAAGGGGAACTGTGGTCCTAAAATGACTAGAGGTAAATTGAGGTAAAAAAGTGAGAACTCTGCCTGAAAAGGCTGTTTTCACACAGTGAAAGAGAAGGGCTGTAGATTCCCTTACCTTCTCTGTCAGGACTTCACACAGCAGAGAGGAGGAGGGACTTCCTGTCTCCCTCACACACTGAGGGAGTCTGAGGCTGTGCTCGCCGGCGGCACTGTGCAGGAGAAGCCTCAGAAATGTCACATGTCAGCCTCCCACCCATTAACTTTCTGGTCAGTCATTCTTTATATCTTGGGCTGTGGAGCACGTAGAGAGGCTCGTTTTAAAGGTAGGAAACTGGCCTTTCATTTAAACTCAACTTGTTTGGAGACCACAGTTACCCCTTAAATAGGAACTGTGGTCCTACCTTTAAAATGAGCCATCAACCATCTCTCTATGTGCTGTAAACCTAAGATATAAAGAAATCTCTGATCAGAAAGTGAAGAGGTGGGAGGATGACAAATGACATTCCAAAGGCTGCTCCTCCACCTCACAAGCACAGCCTCAGACTTCACTGTGTGTGAAAGAAACAGGAAGTCCCTCCCCCTGCTTTCTGTGTGAAGATACTGGGATCCCATGGTAAGGGAATCTAGTGCCCCTACACTCCTCATACCTCAGACCCATATCCACTTGCTTTATATATACAGTATAAGGTAAGAGGGAATCACATGACCTGGAAGAAGAAGTGTGTTTTACCTCGAAACGTGCGTCTGTCAGTTGCGAATGGTTTGGCACATGGCTCCCATTTTGCAGGTGTTGGTGGGATTGTTCTTTCTTTGATTTATCCACTGTCCAAGACATTGCTTGCCTTGCTCTCCCCCCTGCGTTTTCTCCCCCCCATGCAACTTTGCCAGCATGCTTGGAGTGAGACTGGAGTGACCATCAGCCATGGCTATGCTTCCCGGCTTTTCCTATTAAACACACTTTTGCTACCCACCAGCCTCTGCTTGCTTTACTAATACCGGACTTTTTAGGACCCCATATGGACTATCTTATTATAGGGTTCCGAGTATCTGGCTACATTATTGCTGTTATGGGTATTATTATCCAACTGTACGATATTTAAAGAAATAGTTCACTGCAATAGTGAACTATCCCTTTTCTACATTGATTGAAGCCAGGGAAGTTAAGCAGCTATGCCTTACCTCCTGTTCTTCAATCAATGTTTAGATAGCCAGGAACGAACTTCAGAAAAATCTTACCTTTCACACGATCCAGCGGTGCTGAAATTCCCGACTGCTTCCTGCTTCTGTTACACTATAACGTGCATTATCGGGCATGCTTAACAGAAGCAGGAAGCAGTCAGGAACTGTCAGAGCGGCCCGCTGGATTGTGTGAAAGGTAAGATTTTCAGAAGTTCGTTCCTGGCTATCTAAACATTGATTGAAGAACAGGAGGTAAGGCATAGCTTCTTAATTTAGTTTCAAATCGAATCAGAGGGTTTCAAAAATTGAAAGTAGAGGATTATACGAAAATCAAAAGTAGACGATTATCGAAAATCGAAAGCAGAGGATTATCGAAAATCAAATACTTAAAAGTAATGATTGATTTCGTTAACTCTCGAAAATGGAATGCGGAAGCTTGAAGACAGCCTGATCGTGAGGAAAGATCATTTTAAAGGGCATGTCCACCCCTTTTTTGAAGTTTTTATACATTATACATATTGGTCCCCCAGCCCCAACAGCTGTAATAGAATTGTTAGAAAGTACCCCCATAGTTACTTACCTTCCCTCTATCCTCCGCTACACAGTCCCGGCTCTCTGCTTGCACGGAAATGCAAGCAGGGGGCGGGACCGTCAGCCACGTCCCTGATTGGCTGAGAGGCAGCCAATCAGGGACACAGCTGCTGACTGCTCAGAACGCCGGAGGATAGAGGGAAGGTAAGTAACTATCGGGGGACTTTCTAACAATTCTATTACAGCGGTTGGGGCTGGGGGACCAATAACTATAATATCACCAAGGGGTTTTGCGCTAGGGAGAGGGAGAAGAAAACGGGAGGGAAAGGGAGGGGGGGACTCTCCTGCGTATGCCTCAGACCTTGTTGAGGTTGAGGCTGAGACAGGCGCAGCATGAGTCACCCAGACCTTCTACACTACACTTTTCTGGACTTTGGAGGGGCACAGCATGGCAACCATAAGGAGCTGGGATGTAAGGTAAGGATTTTTGTACACTACAGAGTGGGGCCAGTATGGGGTTAAATTTAAGTTTTGGGGGTGGACATGCCCTTTAAAATAAGTTTTGGTTATATTTACGGGTTTCCCAGACCATTCCCCAGGTCTCTGTGTCATTTACAGTAACCTACTATTACTATTTGTCCCTTAAAATGGACAGAAACTTTCCGTTTTTGAATGTTCGAATTTTCCGGAAAATTTTAAAACAGAACTTAACAGTTTCGAACATCTCTACTACTAACCTACCTTTCCATTACTGTTGCAGCCATATTTAAAGGGTAACTATAGTTAAAAAAAAACCCATTTTGACTAATCATCAACAAAGTTTTTTTTTTAACCCCCAACCTGACTCAGGTACACACTACTGACCTACCCTTCCATTTCAAAGGCAGCATACTTAAAGGGTAACTGTAGTCAAAAAAACTAATTTTGACCAATAATCAAAAATGTTATTTCTTTAACCCCCAACGTGGCACAGGTATACACACCTACTGACCTACGACTCCATTACTGTGGCAGCCATACTTAAAGGGTAACTAATGTTAGTTAGTTTTTTTAACTTCCAACCTTGCACAGGTACATACACCAACTGAACTACCCATTCATTCATGTGGCAGCCATATTTAAAGGGTAAGTATAGTAAAAAAAAACAACACATTTTGACCAATCATCAAAAAAGTTAGTGTTTTATCCCCTAACCAGACACCAAATGACCTACCTTTAATTCATGCGACAGCCAGTAAAAAACAACAATATCCTCATCATTGGCATTATTCTGCATTATCTGCAGCACAAACACACACATTCCCTTACAAAATGCGTCCTTTCAAGCCAAATTCCAAGTTTATACTTTCCTTTTCTAGTTCCATTTTGGAATCTCCATTATAGGCTGAGCAAACAGTTGATATCAATAGAAAAAGAAATTGCACCCTCTATTAGATGGAAGGATTTACATATCAGGACACAATTTAAAAAATAATTTGGTCCATACTGTGGTCTAGGATTTGTGAAATGTTTGTTTGAAATAGAATGATTTAAGGATCTATTTAAAATAAACCACAAATTCTCATTAAATTCCCATTTAGCTATGTTTTGCAGACAAAGGAGCAGTACTAGTCAGAGTATTAGTTATCTGTGTTATTCATACACGTGGGAGGAAATTTGATTCATAGAATCCATGTAACAATATTCTCTGTTCCTCGTGTTGCCAGATTATTATGGAAAAAGTAAAATGTTTGTTTCGACTCAACGAGAAACAACTTTCCAATTTAAGTGGAAGGTCAACGTAAAAACATACTGGTCGCTGTCAAAACATCCCATTAACCCATTCAGGGATCTGTGTGTAGATATAAATACTTCCAAAGTACTGAACTCATGTCATTGTCACCAATGATGCCCAAATGAAATGCCATAAACATACGATTTTTGTTCCTTATGGCAGTTCGATGTCACCTGACCATAACACGTGACATAATATATTTATGTTTTACATTGTTTATTGTTGGGGTGGGCGGAGGGGGAGTCGCTGTTTTTGTAATTTATCTGAACTGGAAAATGATAATCCTTCAGCTTTTAAAATTTCTCTCACAAGAGTTTCGCCACCGCTTTCTGCTACAACCAATAGTTATAAAAGTGCGCCTTTAGCAATACTGGGATCAGTATTCTGTATTGTCATCCTTATTTTGCAATGCAGTTGTAAATTACTGGCCATGGTACAAAATACCGATACTGCATGTAATATTAGTTAGTAGACCACAACTCAAATGATCAATATCATCCAGTATTTACTGCTGCATGGTAAATGTCTGACATTGCTGGTATAAACATGCCAGGAGTTTAATATCTATAACTTGTTACAGTGAGGAGATGTCTATGTGCTTCCTCCTTACAATTCACTGAGAAATCAAAATCAGGTAGAGTCATTTTAGAAAATAAGAGAAGTAATGACAGAGAGAAATGTCCTCATAGGGATCAACTTGCCAGTCCTATGGCAATAAAGGCTACAAACTACCATTAGCCCTGAACATATGATAAGATCACTGAGTCAGAAGCATTTATTAAATGCAAGCCTTTGTCTTGGTGTACTTGGAAATGGAAAAGTGGGTTAGTAGAATGATGTTTATCACACTATATCACACTCTCTCATATTCACTGACATATATACTGAGCCATTCCAATTGATAGTCTGTTGGTTGGGAAGAAAAATTTGCCAACATGTTCAACCAAATAAAAGCTTTGCTGTACATTTCTTAAAGGACATGTAAACTGTGCTAAATAATCACACAGCAATAAGGATTAATTTCCACCAAGATTAAAGGACAACTTCACTCACCAAAACCGTGCTCCACCGTTGGAAAGTACCCAGGGCGAGGACCCAAACCACACCCCTGGGCTCACTTTCTAACTCTAGCTCTTCCTTATATCTTCCTTATATATATATTCACTGGTTTAAGGGTATGGAGCAAAGCCAGGCAGTGAAGAACTCAATTAACCACTCCTTTTGCAAATCCCAATGTTTTAGCCAATACATCATTTGGCTTGCCTCCTGACATTCCAAAAATCCCCATGCCTGATAAATTAGACATTGACATTACAATTGCAATATTAATCGAAAGCCATAATCCAGCCATGAAAACCACCCCACCGTTAATATTACAATCGATTAGACATTCATGTTGGATTAAATGTCAAATTGATCAGCTCAAGTGTTAGATGGTCATTGTTTTTATACAGTCCATATACTCTGTATAATTCTCATTTTCATGCAATAATTGGTTTAGTGTGTAGTAATCGAAGAACAAATCTTTCTGAAAAAATCTGTCCTTTTGGTTAAAGGAGAACTAAACTTAACATTTTTTAAACCTAATGTGAAAGTTTTTCTCCCCAGATACAGATGTCTGCACACCAATATGGAATCCCTGATAAGACTTTGAAATCTGATTGTTACCATCATTTATTTACCAGTCAGTGTGAGTTGCTGGAAAATAAACTGCAGGGTAACAAGCAGCTGTCAACGTCTTATCAGGGATTCCATATTCCATTTTTTTTAAAGGAATCGTTTAGCAAAAAATAAAGCTTCCAGATGTATTGGGGTACTTTGCTTGTTCAGTGTTGGCACACTGGGTAAGGCACCAGGTTTAAAAATATATAATTCAGAAGGTCACAAGTTCAATACCCCAGACTTAATGTTTTTGTTTCTATCATGTCCCAAGCAAAAGATGAAGCTCCTAAATGTTCAGCTCACTCAGTAGTGGCTCACCATGTAAGATGCCAGTTATAGAAACACACAGTTAATAGGGCCCTATTTATAAAAGATCGTTATCGTAAAAATAATGATCGCTACCGTTATTTTCCGATAACGACCGGTATTTCCCGATATCGGAAAATACCGGTCGTTATCGGAAAATATCGGGCGTTATCGGAATATAACGGTCGTTATTTTACGATAGCGATCGTTATTTTTTCGATAATGATAATCTTTTATAAATAGTGCCCATAAAGTTGCAAGTTCTAATCCCCAGTGTTTCCTTTATTTTTTGTTTCCATTATGTTCATAGTAAAAGATTCTACACGTACCAGCATTCTATAAATTAGCCCTGTTAGCCTAGAGGTAAGAGCTCTGCTTTTAGCAAGACAGAGTAAATGTACAAGTTGCAGGTTCTTTTACCCAGACTTACTTTTATTTTTTTTATTTTTGCTGAAATGTTAGTATTCTGTTTCTTACATCCATGCTATCTATGAAATACACTGTAAAGATTACTTTTATTTTTGTATGAAAAGTATATAATTGTTAGGACAGGAGCACTGAATGTGTTTGTAAACAAAAAACTGAAATCCCTGTTCTGTGTCAGGGAGAGGGAAGATCTCTGGGCTGTACTGTGATTAGTTGTTAGCTTCTAGGAAGCAAGGCTGCAACTTCCTTGTTTTGATCTGTTTTTTTTTTTTGATCTGTCGGGACCTGTCAGACTAAGCGCCGGGGGAGCGAGCGAGCCGGTACGTTTCTTAACTTCTCACCAGTCTCCTGTTTGTTCTATTGAAGATCGGAAGGTAAGGCACAGCTCCTTTACCTCCCGTTCTTCAATAGAACTGGATTACCAAACCTTGAAAATATGAGTGGAGATACTCTTTAATATCACACTATGTGTGGTAATGTTTAATCGGCTATAGATGGGGCCAGTAGTTAATAATCACACTGCTTAAAGGACTACTTCATTTAAATTTAGCCAGTTTTATAATTACCCCCCCCCCAAACCCCCAAGTTTAAAAAATTATAAAGGTCCAATTACATTTAAAGAGGACACTCAGTGCAAATACATATACTTTTAAGAAAAAAGAGCAGTATTTTTCCATCCAAATGACCTTAACCTGCCAATAGAGCATTTTGTCTGTGTATAAATAAATGCTTTCAAAAGCCTGTTTGCAGGACCCCTAATAAAGACCGTTATGGTCTTGCCCTTGACCTGGGCGCCTGGGTTAATTCAGTTGCTCAGTAGAGATCTGAGCATGTTTAAACCATCCAACAGCCAATCAGTAGAAATTATAGTTGGGCTGGGTACACACAGGCAGATTTTTTGGCCCAATCGACCGATACTTCTGTGAAAATCTTTACTGCTTTCGTCTGCAGCCACGACCGATGTCGGTCGCCCGTTCGTCCGGAGTTGCTGATTGTTTCGGTAAATCATGGCCAATCGTGTTGTTCCCTATGGGATACATATACTTACTAGCAATAGTAAGTTACTGTAAATGTATCAGGGACCTGGGAAATGGTCTGGGAAACTTGTACATATAACTAAAAAAAAAAAAAGAACTTTCTTCACGCACAAGCTATTTTTGAGTTTCTGCATCACATATTCGATAATTTTTGATTATTCAAAATAGATGGCTCACGTATTCAATATATTTCCCATATTCAAAATCAAGGGCTCACATATCCAATATATTTCCCATATTCAAAATCAAGGGCTCACATATCCAATATATTTCCCATATTCAAAATAGAGGGCTCACGTATTCAATATATTTCCCATATTCAAAATCAAGGGCTCACATATCCAATATATTTCCCATATTGAAAATCAAGGGCTCACATATCCAATATATTTCCCATATTCAAAATCGAGGGCTCACATATCCAATATATTTCCCATGTTCGAAATCGAGGGCTCACATAGCCAATATATTTCCCATGTTCGAAATCGAGGGCTCACGTATCCAATATATTTCCCATGTTCGAAATCGAGGGCTCACATATCCAATATATAAAAATATATATATATATATATATATAAATATATATAAAATTCGATCATAATAATAATAGATGATGCAGAAAATGTTCCACAATCAAAAATTGAGTCCTGTTGGAACTTTGGAAATATCAGTTCCGAATTGTATCCGGGTTCGATTTGAACTGGACTTCATCCTTAGCCACATCATTAGGGGGCTAAGCCACTGGGGAGGTAAGATCATCTAAGTCTACCTTACATAATATAGTACTTGCACAGACAGCAGCTGTTGTAATAGCGTGTTCATGCATGTGCAGAAGAGCGCTCAGGAGATAGCATCCAGCAGCCATTGTGTGTATGGGCAAGCAGGGAAAAGGCAGCAAATAAACAGTTAAATCTCCTACTTTTCGTATAATAACATTATAGGCACATTTTAAAAATATATACAGTATATTTTGACACAAAAAAGGAATAGTCCTGAGCACACCTCACTAATCAATTTTCAAATTTATTAATAAATGTAAAAATTGATTATTGAGGTGTGCTCAGGACTACAGGACTATTCCTTTTTTGTGGCTACTTTTCGGCAGACCAGTGTTCTCCCCAGAATTTTTTTCCTGCCGGGTGGCATAAAAAAGTAGCCGGGTGGGGTAGGATGGGGAAATTTGGTGGTAAGGCAAAATGTGCACTGCATCATGCTCATTATATAGGTCAGGGATGTCTAACTTTCGTCCCTCTAGATGTTTGAAAACTATAACTCCCAGCATTCCGTGGTTGTAGAATGCAGGGAGTTGTAGTTCGTCAACATCTGCAGGGAGCTGTAGTTCTGCAACATCTGCAGGTAACCCATGTAACATAGCAGCACAAGCACATGTAACACCCTTTTGTGGCCTTGGAGATCCTGGGAAAGCTAGTTAACGTGCTAAAATAATCTTGCAGGTGTAAAAAAGGGGTCTGGACTGAGCAGTTTTGGTGGGAGTTTTTACTGACCTATTGGCACCTATTAAACCTACTTCTAAATTCTTTTAAATCACAAGTGTTCTCTCAAGAATTTTTTCCAGCCGGGTGGGTGGCATGAAAAAGTAGCCGGGTGGGCCGCCTGGCTAAAAGACCCTAGGGAGAACACTGCAGACCTAGGCACCCGCTGACCCAAGAACACGGACTGAGTGTGACTCTATTCTTCAGTATAGAATCCCCAGTGCGTCCCACCCAGTTTATTCATAAAAACAAAATAAATGTTCAAATGTAGATGCCGAGGGAAAAGAACAGCAAGAAATGTCAATAATAAATAAAATGGCAGACGTAAAAAGACGACAATACAAAGAAGAATAAAAAAGGAGACTACAATGTTCTTGGTAAGCCCCACACACCAGGCAGACACAATTGTCATTCATTAAGGGGACGGAATACAGTATAAACAGTGAGAAAATATCACACTGACCTCCAATCCGAGAGGAACCAAACTGGCGACAGTGGTTCCCAAAATCCTGTTCCTTTTTTTAATTTTCAAATACAATATTTCGAATTTTAGATTTTCTAAGATTCAATTTTAGATGAAAAGTGATAATCAAGGTTCATTTCAAAACCGGGATTCCTCACTCCATGTCGTGTGAAACTATTAATACAATATCCTTTGTCCAGGGTTTCTCCATAGGGTGTTCCATCTGCCTGTATAGTAAATATTGTCCATTAGAATTATTGCATTTCTCTAAATGACCGCTGTGGTAATATCCCATGCTGTTCATATTGGCCAACGGCCAGTTGTATAACATTATTAAATGCATTAGCTACACTGCCATCCAGCACAGGAATGAATAGGAATGTCCACGTATCCGATCATTCTTCATAGATAAGTAACCTCTACATAAACAAATTACAGTTTTTTGTTTACTTCCAGTAAGTAAATGTGATCTTGGCCCTTAACTGTATTTTGTCCAAATACAATGCTGTAGCTCCACCCAGTGGCCAAAGGTGGTAATGTCTCTTATTTTGCAAAAAAACAACTTTACAAATGATAGCTAATATAAACAATGAGGTTTGGTGTTTTTCTCAGTAGTGAAAGTTTATAGGCTCCGTGTGAAGTAGAGACTTTTCCATTCTTATTTTCCCTGTCAGTACAAATTCTGCCTGTGGTTTTGCAATAAACACATATTTAACATATATGTTTTCATCACTTAAAGGGCATGTCCACCCCCAAAACTATAATCCCCCAACTACTGGCCCCATCATGTAGTTTAGTGTAATCCTTACCTCACATCCCAGCTCCATATGGTTCTTCTGTAGTCCCCCCCCCAAAGTCCCAAAAACTGCCCACCAGGAGGATAGCAGAGTCCTATATGGAGCATTAAGCATTTAGCATTAAACCCTTTAACTATAAGATTCCCCCTGTCCCCACAGCCCCAACCGCTATATTTATATTGTTAGAAAGCTCCCCAAACTTTACTTACCTTCCCTCTTTCCCCCGCTGAAATGCACTCACGGCAGCCGCGTCCGTGATTGGCTGCCACTCAGCCAATCACAGACGCGACTGCCGGTTCCGCCCCTCTGCTTGCATTTTCTCGCAAGCAAAGGGCCGGCAGCGCGGCGGAGGAAAGAGGGAAGGTAAGTAGAGTTTGGGGCACTTTCTAAAAATATAAATATAGCGGTTGGGGCTGGGGGGACAGGGGGAATCTTATATTAAAAAAACATTTTCAGGGTGGACATACCCTTTAAGCCAAGGCCCCACTGTGCCAGACAGCAACATGCCTGAAAAGTGCACACGCATTGGCATGTGTTTGATAAGCATTACCGTCTGCTTACGCTGTAATCCACAATATGTTTGAGCAAGCAATTTGCCTAAAAGGGTGAACGCAGCGCATGTTATATGGCCACCAACATTGACATTCGCTGCTCTGCGATTCTCACGTTAGCACAGGAGAAAACGGAGCAGTCTGGGCTACTGCTAACTCATCATATCACTAACACCCACACTTACCTCAGAAAACGCCACACAAGCCTTTATTGATCAGAAGTTTAAACACTTAAATTTCTGTGGCAGATGCCTTTCCTTATTTCTTAAAGTTCAAGCACTTATACACTTATAAATGTACATAGTTTATTATGTATTCTTAAGATTTTTTCTAACTTTGAATTACATTTTTGTATTGTGACATTGTACTGGTCTGCATCCGAAAGGGGCACACAAGGTTTTAAAATTTACTCAAATTTCTTGCTGTTAATCTTTAGTTTGCTACGACTCCTGTCCGATAGTTTAGCTATATACCCAAGGGTCTCAATGCAGAATTTGGGCCTAGGACCCCTGGAGTATTAGGACCCAGACTTAAGGGCCCCCCAACTCAACAATTCTCCAATATTTCTAAAAAAGCTTCGGATCCAACCATCCGATGCACACAAAGGGATGGAGTTGAGGGAAGGAAATCATGGGGGAACGGTAGGTCTCAAATTGGACATCAGATGGTTGGATCCAATGCTATTGTTTTTTCTATATGAAATAAAGTCAAGTTTTAACATGACCGTTCTCTATCTCTAATAGTCTGGACCGACAAGGGCTCCCTGATGAAGGCTGCGAAGATGTGAGCTCCACTACTGGATGGGGTAAGGAACATGCTCCTGCGTATTTACATATCTGTGGATATTTTCTTCTAAAAATAGAAAATCTTCTTTAGCTAACAATACACAGGCCAATAGTAAAAGTATAGTAAAAGTACGGAAGAGTCTAGAGTTTCCGCCTTTCCCAATCAGTTTTTCCCGATAGATCAATCGATATCGCTGATTGTTCTATTGAAAACACGGGAAAATGTCTTTGATATTCTGATCAATTTGATCAAATTTGCCAACCTGATTAATATATAGATGCCGTGTGAGGGGGCCTTTAGACTAATCTTTAGTGTGGAACAACATTTTAATTGATTCTAAGCTTAAATCTGCTTGTATTGATATGGTGGTGTAAAGAGAGGCTAAAAAAACAAATGCAAAGAAGACAATGGCAAATTCTTTTAAATTATTTTATTTCTTTGTAAGCTAAAAGAAAATTTACACGCTTACATTTCAGAAGAACCTGGGCATGCACTTAAGACCTTGTTGTTACAGATCAATACATTTTTCTTCCATAGGAATTTTCCCATACAACTAGAGCCCAAATTCTTCGAAGTATGTACAGCCTAAAACCATAGCAACCTATGATTATTCTTTTTTTTGTGCAAATCAGAAAATAGTGGTACAATAGACACAAATAAAACAAATAACAGGAACGATTTCTTTGCAAAGACATTCATAGTATTTGGTCCCTCTTTACTCATATTAATATACCCACAATCAGTTTAGAAACCTTCAGTTAACTGTCCTTTAAAATAAATTTACTTTGTAACACACAAAAAAACCCAACAAACAAACAGAATGGAGCAGGACAGTGATATGATTGGTTAATAAGACATGACCTAAATCATATAATAAAGAAAAATCTCTCTCCACCCAAAGCTCTCTACTGATTGTGTAGCCCATATTTCACTGTTAAAAGTGAAGATATCCCTTTAGGTAGGATCACACAGAATTTTAACGCCCTTTTTCTCCATACTTGTTAAATTAACATTCAAAACACTGAACATTTAAATGTAACAGTACATTAACTTCAATACAAGTGGGGGGAAAACTGCAAACTGTCAAATCAGAGAACAGATGTTACAGGCAGTGATTGTTTTTAAGTTCACATTTTTTTTTGAATTTTGTAAGAAAGGATCGACCAGTGTATATACCCCAACACATCAAAAAAGTTCACCCTTACTATTATATACAAAGTCATATTTCTCTGATTTCATATATAAATGTAATTATTCAGTGTTTAAATATACATCAAAATGTATATCCCCTTAGTGCTGCTAACCAGTATTTCTGAATATATTGATTTCAGGTGAAAGGAAAAACAAAACAAAAACACTTCTTGTGTCTTAAAAATTTGGATTTAAAACATCCAAATGATTTTTGAAAAAATCGACCGCAGTGCTCCTAAAGCTAGTCAGTTTAGTTTTGAGCGATGGACGATGGAGTCAGTGTAGCTGGAAACATCAACACCTTGGCATGCATAAAAGATAAATCGGGGAGACTGGCGATAACCTTGGCAGCCTCTTCACTAAGATTTTCATCCCTCCTAAGGTTCCTATATAGAAGAAAATAGAACAAAACTGATAACTAAACACAAATTAAAGGTAGGTTTACTCACAAAATAAAAATAAAGGAATTAGGGAGATTTTTAGGTCCGGCTGACCAAGTGTTTTTGTAATCAGCCACGATCAATGCCGGTAGCCTGTTCAGACAAATGAACGGTAAATCATGTGTCGTCTCCCATGGACTGCACGTCCAGGATACTTTCTGATTGCCATATAGTCAGGAAGGAATTTTTCCTCCCTTTTTAGTTGGTTTCTTTTTTTTGCCTTCCTCAGGATCAACTGTTAGGTAGGGTTAAAAAGGAGGGTGAAAAGTTTGGACTTGATGGACATCTTTATTCAACTTCAATTATGATGTTACACTGGGCACCCCAGCAAAACAATAATGGGGCCTTTCCCCCTGCCTTATCTACAGTGGTTTTCTGTGAGAAGACTATCAGGGAGATTCAATAAAAGTTCTTATCGTTTAAAATGGTGCTAATTTTGCCCCAACCAATCAGATCTTATTTAACATTTGTAAGCTAACATCTGATTGGTTGGGGCAAAATTAGCACCATTTTAAACGATAAGAACTTTTATTGAATAACCCTGCATATCTGTCATAGAAATATGACAGTTGCGGAGTCTGCTTCCCTGGTAGTTACACCCCTGCCTTTACCTTAACAATAACATTAACATTGACTTTGCATATTATTATGCGCGAGTTATAAAGTCTTTCTAGTAAGCACAAAACAGGAAGAAAAACAGATTTCCAGATTAGTTCTATTAAAAAAAAAAAACAAGTCTTCATAAAAACAGTTTAATTAATCATGGAAACAAATGTAAAGCTGTGTACACACTGCTGGATTTTTCATCCCGACTGACCGTTTAACACTAGCGACTGGCCACAAGGATGTGTGTGTTAAGAGGGGTACCATAGGGACTATCCTATTTTATGTATGTGGTTACTAGCGAGGGGCCGTCCGTGACAGAACACTGTCGGTCGCGGCAAATGTCTCTCCATAGGAGACCGCACGATCTACAGTAATTTTCTGGCATGTCAGATTGCCCATCCACCTGGGCAAACGCTGGCGAAATTACACGGACTTTTCGGTCCGACCGACCGGTACATGCTTAAAGGGCATGTCCACCCCAAAACTATAAGTTAACACACTACTGGCCCCACTGTAAAGTGTAATAAAATCCTTACCTTACATCCCAGCTCCAAATGGCTGCCCTGCAATGTCCCCCCAAACTGCCAAAAACTGTCCATCAGGAGCCTGGCAGAGTCCATATAGGACTGCCTTCTGTCCCTACTCCGGGAGAATTTGCACATGCCCAGTGCAGCCCTCCCCCCATCCCTCTCCGTCCCGTTTTGTTTTCCCTCCCCCTAGTGTAAAAACCCTTTGGGGTATAGTAGGGCTTCCTCCCCCAGCCCCACCAGTTATATTATTATGTCCAGAAACTCTCCTGATCGTTATTTACCTTGCCTCTCTCCTCTGGCATTCTGAACTGCCAGCAGACGCGTCCGTGATTGGCTGCCTCTCAGCTAATCAGGGACGCGGCTGCCGGTCTGGCCCCCTGCTTGCAGTTTCATGCAAGCAGAGGGCCGGGACAGTAAAGAGGTAAGGTAAGTAACGATCGGGAGAGCTTCTGGACATAATAATATGGCAGTTGGGGCTGGGGGAGGGAAACCTACTATACCCTAAAAGTTAAAAAAAAAGGGTGGATATTTCCTTTAATAACTTCTGTACTTTTATAAATGGGAATAAATAACAGCAAATATTTATGCATTTCAGGCTAACGGTGGATACCTGACAAAATGCTTGTAGACTTTTTTTTTTTGTCTGGTTACACCTAACCAACAATTAGCTGGTCAATCTAGCTGGCCAATTGCTAGGGCTCTTAGAGGGTGGAGGGCGCCATTCATTTTTTTCTTTTAAAATCAGGGAAGAGGGGTCCTTATCAGCCACAGAACAATAATTTTAACTATTTAGTTTTCTGTATCCTCCCTGTTGTATACAATTGTATATAAATTTAGCCTACATACAATTGTATGTAAAGAAAATGTAAATTCAGCCTTTTCTGACACTTTGTATTTACACAATTCCACATTGGCGATATCCAAATTCACCATCTCTGCTTCAGGTTTGACAGTGATAGGGAAAGACTATGGCCATACATATATACAATTTTACTTACCCGACCGAGCGTTCCTGCGATGTTCGACCGATCCTGCCTGCCAGAACCGCCTCTCCCGTTCTTCTATTCAACCAACATGCGATCGCAAAATGAATTGGATTTTGCGATCGCATGTCGGTTGCATAAAAGAACGGGAGAGGCGGTTCTGGCAGGATCAGTCAAACGTTGCGGGAGCGATCGGTCGAGTAAGTAAAATTGTATATATGTATGGCCACCATAATGCAAGAAGTTGTTGGGGGAAAATTTAAGCTGGGAATGGGGTACCAGGAAAGACTTACCTAGGACTCAAAATGTCCGGAACTGGTCCTGAGAATGGAAAGGGACCAGCAGAATTCTCAGTAGCATCAGAGAGATAAGTATTGCAAAAATGGGGTTTTGGGGGTACTGAGTGTGTGTTAAAATATTGTTGATGGGGGTGAACATGCCCATTAAGCTATCCACGCACTCTTGATGGCTGCAAGATGGTACAGGAATTTCAATCAAATTTAACTAATATACACGGTCTATCTTGGGCACATTTCAATTAAAAGTCACTAACACACCCATCATTCATAACCTCCTAGAAAAGCAAAAAAAGATAGGAGGAGCATTCTACATCTGTGTATCATATAGTTATTGTTCAAAAAGCATATAAAACATTTCGGGTAAAATGTTGTATATGCCTTTTGCACAATACATTTTTGATACACTGATGTTGTAGTGTGCTTCTTCTATCTTTCTTTGTCATGGCACTGCAGCCATACACTGGTCAACATTTATTGTAAAACCAAGAAAAAACTTCCCATGTACACTTCCCTTTAAGGGTATTCAACCAATAAGATCAACTGAAAAGTTAAAGGGAGCTGAAGCCCTAGTTTTAGTTGCAAGATTTTTTGACATCTTAATGGACTACTGAAGATTTTCTTTTCAGTTCCTGGCATGGAAACTGAACTGAGATGTCAAATACACTACTGTGTGGGTTTAAATCTAACCAACAGACTTATATGAAGCTATAGGAACTGTACATTGATTAGACATTAGTATATTTACCTTGCTGATGTGCTTGTTGTCTCTGCAGTAGACATTAGCCTTGCAAATGCATCTGTAACTTTGTTTCCGGCAACAACACATTCCATTTTTGATGTAGTCAATTCATACAACTCGGGATCCACACCTTGTAGTATAAAATGATTATAAGTAATAGCAGCATAGTATTT
This sequence comes from Hymenochirus boettgeri, assembly GCA_019447015.1. Classification (NCBI taxonomy): domain Eukaryota; kingdom Metazoa; phylum Chordata; class Amphibia; order Anura; family Pipidae; genus Hymenochirus; species Hymenochirus boettgeri. The sequence goes on along the minus strand of CM033473.1, from coordinate 51,274,432 downwards.
AGCGTTTTATTTCACACGCATCATATTTATGTAAGAATCTAACTTCTTTAAATATCTGAGGCACCTGATCCAACAAACCTTTGCATATATAAAACACTACAAATATATGTATATTACAATAAATCCTATAATTGGTGGATAAAAACCTTCACGTATCATTTGCCTTTTTAAATACCTAACAATATACCCGTTTCTAAAGGTTCATACACACGTACAATATATGCACCGATCCACAACGCATTTGTGCAACAAGCGGCCGTTTCGGACAAGATCCACCTGGCGGAATCGAAAGATTGTGGTAGCACAGATATTGCAGCCCGACCAATAGTGTGGCCCACTGAAGGCTGTACGATCGGCCATGGTTTACAGACCTGCCCCATTTCAGACCAACCGATCGAGCCTAGAAGCGACTGTTCGGATCAGAAAGTCATGTCCGATTACTACCTAATCCTATTAAAAAAAGGGGTGGGATGATTGGTTGGGCTGTATTGCAAAATGATTCATACAATTAATTTATTTATTATGTCACTCCCATAATTTAATTTTACACAGATTAGAATGGACTCCATTCAACTGTACCATAAAACAAATTCAGTCTTGCCTTAGCCAAGACTCTGCCCAAACCCAGACCAAGATGAGGCAGGCAGATGCAGGCTAGTAGGGCAGACCCAGACAAATTGGGGCAGTAGGGAGTTATTCAATCCTACTGATTAATTACTTCACATTATTGTGGCATCCTCTTTTTCCAATGAAGATAGGAATGTGGTCAACTGTCAGCTTCCATTATTGTACATTGTTAAAATCAGTGTTGTAAATATGCCTAACTGTATATTCAAAAGGTGTAATTTCTTTGCATTCTTATGTAAAAACGGAGACCTGAAATAGGTTAATAACAATAGATGTTTATTGAAAAACTACTTAAGAGAAGCAATCATCTAAATAAACCGGTTGTCTCCTAAAATGCATATTGTTGAGAAAACAGCCACCAGGAATACAATTCTTTACACTATTTAAATTGTTCCCCAAATTAATCATTTATAACATATGATGTATTTCAATGAAAACAGGAAATCAAATCATACTCACCGAGATTTCTGTTTCCCAGTCACGTTCATGGCAGCAGTCACCAAAATGGGTTTAACCCCCGAAGTTCCCTGGACAGGAAGTTAAAAAGATTAAGGTATAAAGGCACCCTCCCCCAACACATACCTGGTCTTCTTTTCAAGCTTACATGCCGTTCTATACAAATATCTCATCAACAAGGGGAAGGGCATTTTGGTGACTGCTGCCATGAACATGACTGGGAAACAGAAATCTCGGCGAGTATGATTTGATTTCCTGTGGTCACCAGGTCACCATTGCAGCAAGTCCCCAAAATGGGATATACCAAAGCTAAAATAATGGGCGGGCAACGAAAATATGCTTAAACACACATTCTTTATTCAGACCCTAATAATACAGTCTGAAGGACTTTACGTCCGAATTTTATCTCCTCCTCTGCCACCACGTCCAATTTATAATGACGGACAAACGTCTTCATCGAAGACCACTTTGCCGTTTTGCAAATTAATTCTTTAGGCGCTCTTGCCTCGGCCGCCCAGGAACATGCTATCGCTCTGGTAAAGTGCGCTTTTAACCCCTCCGGGATCTTTATGCCTCTTGTTTGATAGGATTTTGAAATGCACGACACTATCCATCCACTTATGGTTTTTTTACTAGGAGCATGACCTTTTTGATAGCCCTCTGGTACCACGAATAGGTGGTCAGTTTTCCTGAAAGTCTTTGTTCTTTCTATGTATACTTTTAGGGCTCGCACTAAGTCCAGGCAGTGCCATTTCTTTTCTTCATCAGACCTTGGATTCGGAAAGAATGAAGGTAGGATGATCTCAAAGTCTAAGTGGAACTCTGATATGACTTTAGGTAAGAACAGGAAAGATGGTTTTAATTTAACTTTATCCCCATAGAACTGTAAGTGGGGCTTTTTGACAGACAGAGCCCCAATTTCTCCCACTCGACAAGCCGATGTTATTGCTGTTAAGAATACCACCTTGAGGGTTAGCAGCCACAAGGAGATCTTCTCTATCGGTTCAAAGGGTGACTGTCAAAACTTGTAAGACTAACGGTAGATACCACGGAGGAGGCTTGGGAAAAGTTCTTGGTCTAACTCTACTCATTGCAGCAAAAAATCTTTGGATAAGTGAATCCGCCGCCCAATTGGTTCCTGATATTGCTGACAAAGCAGACACTTGGGCCCTGAGAGTATTTATGCTCAATTGTTTTTTAAAACCAAGGAACAGGAACTCCACCATATTCTTCGAAGAGGCTTGGAGTGGCAAGAAATTCTTCTCTATGGCATACTCTGAAAAGAGTCTCCATGTCTTATAGTATTTATTTGAAGTTGACATTTTTCTCGACTTCAGCAAAAATTCTACCATGTCATCTTGAAACCCTGCATGACTTAATCTTTGCCTCTCAACTTCCAGGCCGCTAGTTTTAATTTGCTGACGTCTTGACAGACTATCGGACCCTGGGTCAGCAGGTGGGGAATTTTGTCTAGCTCTATGGGAGGCTCGGCTGCCATTGCCAGAAGAAGAGGGTACCATGGCCTCCTTGGCCAATTCGGTATGATTGCTATTGCTTCTGCTCTCTAAACTTTGATCTTCTGCAGAACCCTCCATATTAGGGGGATAGGCGGAAAAACGTACAAGAGACCCCTGCTCCAGTCCTGCTGCAGGGCATTTATTGCCGTTGCTCCCTGACATGGAAAACGGCTGAAGAAGTCTTGACACTTTCTGTTGTTGTTGGTTGCCATGAGGTCTACTACTGGCTGTCCCCACTTGAGTACTAATTCTCTGAAGACCTGGGTGTCCAAACTCCATTCCCCTGTCCGAATCTCTTGGCGACTGAGGTAGTCTGCCTCCAGATTGTCCTTTACTGGAACAGCTGTCAGATACTGAAGGTTGTGTTCTGACCATTCGAAAATCTTTTTGACTTCCTCGAAAACAGTTTTGCTCTTTGTTCCTCCTTGCTTGCGGATGTACGTAACAGTGGTGGTATTGTCGCTTTTTATCAGCACCTGCTTCCCTCTGACTGTGTCTTAAAAACTCATCAGGGCCATAAACACTGCTCTCAATTCTAGTAGGTTTGAGGATTCGCCTTCCCTTTGCCATTGACCTTGGGCTACCGAGCCCTAAAGGAGAGCCCCCCAACCTGTTGCTGAGGCGTCTGTCGTTATCACAAGAGGTTGTGGCTGCTCTAACAGAAACCCCTTGTCTAGATTTTCTTGGATGGACCACTATTCTAGATAATGCAACACACCCTTCGAGAGGATCAGTTTCTTGTTCATACTGAGATGCGGTATGCTTACTCTGGTTAACAGAAATCTCTGAAGAGATCTCATATGCCACCTGGACCACTTGACTAGGAAGACTGTTGCCGCTATCAGTCCTAAAACCTGCATAATTGAACGCACTGTTACCTGTACCTGCTACGTTAGATGTTGAATTGCTTCTTTTATTTTTTATTGTCTTACTATTGGTAACTTTACTTCGTTCAAACTGGTACGGAACATGGCTCCCAGATATACTATCTCTTGCACAGGAAACAGATTGCTTTTTTCCACATTGATTATCCATCCGTGATCCTGGAGTATCCGCATTACTATCTGGGTTTGCTCTGCTGCTTAATGTCTTGACTCGGCCACTATCAGAATATCGTCTAGATAGTGATAGATTTAAATACCCCTTTTTCGGATCTCCGTCACCAGAGCCACCAGAACCTTTGTGAAAAGTCTCGGTGACTGGGATAGACCAAAAGGAAGGCTTGCGAACTGAAAATGTTCCTCTTCGATGGTGAACCTCAGAAATTTTCTGTATCCCTATTCAACGTTGGTTCGAATCTAGGTTTTTTATTTCTGCGTTCTTGAGGGAGCCACAAGTTTTACTGATAATAGAGTCTAATCGTTGCCCAAACAGCATTTCCCCTTCAAAGGGTAACATGCACAAATTTGTCTTTGACGTATTATCTGCCAGCCATGACCTTAGCCACAATGCTCTGCGTGCTGATACTGATAATGCCATGGACCTGGCTGAAAGTCGGACCATGTCCACTGACGCTTCTGTTGCCATTTTCATTTCTGCTAACATTTCCACAAGTTTAGGGCGTTTTACATTCGCATTTATTGCCTCCTCCATTTTCTAGATCCAGAGCTTTATGGCTCTGGAGACTGACGTCATGGCCATGGCTGGCCTACAAGAAGCGCCAGCTGCTTCATAGGTTTTCCTTAAGGAAAACTCCATCCTTTTATCCATAGGGTCTTTAAACCCTGCTGCATCCTCTACAGGAAGGGTAGTCCTTCGGGCCAAACGAGAAACAGCTGCATCTACCATGGGAGGATAATCCCAATTTCTTGCTTCTTCTTCCAAGAAGAGATATTTTTTCAAAAATTTTCCAGTTAGCGTAAACTTCAGTTTTCTTCCATTCTGAATCCATGATTTTCTTCATGGAAAAATGTAACGGAAAAGTAGCTGACTTTTTCTCAATAGATGGAAATAATTTATCTGCCGTTGATGATTTCGGGGTCTCTACTGACAAAGAAAGGGAGTTTCTTACCACCTTAATTAAGGGCTCAATTATAGAAACATCAAAGTTCATTTCTATTTCTACTTCTTCATCCTCAGAGAGAAAAGATTGTTCTTCGGATATTTCTTCCTCTGAACATTCCCAGTCTGATTCTACAGACCTGGTTTCCTGGTATCTAATCCTTTTCTTAGACTCTGAATTTTCCATGCCTTTAGCAACTGCTTGTTGGATGCACTTCATTAACACGTCAAAAAATGTCTCTGTTGTGGGTGGAATCATCTTCTACTTCCACAGCCTTGACCGTCTCTGGTTGCGTCTTAGGGGAAGTTTGTGATGAGAGGCTGAAAAAGAAAATCATTGATATCAGCCACGCACTAAGGAAAAGTTCCCACTCTTTATATCCTCACCCCAGCTCACCTAGATCCCTTTGGGTGACTTCTGGCAGTGCTACCAGCTTCCATGCTGGAGGAGATAAACCAAGCTGCAAAGTAAAATATATACACATAAGTCAATTGCACAGGCAACACACTACCTGGAAGCAAGATAGACTAACCTTACACAGGCAGATCTCTTTACTCAGCAAAGTGGCAAAATACTGAGCACTGGCACGAACCGGAGCTGCTGAAACACAAGCAGGCACAAGATTCGCGCCAGAATCACCTCTTGAAATAGAGGAAGATCCGCCCCCTGCGCCGGACAATCCGCCATCTTGGATGGGGAACAGCGTGCCTTAGGCACGGAACGGCCCCACACTGCCCGGTCACCACATGCTTCACATTCTCCACAGGCACTCTGGAAAAAGGCGACACGGGGGAGCATCCGGACCTGGAAAGAGTGGGAGACCTGGTCCAGGAAGAAACAAGTCGCGCTGGCCGGTGAGCTGTGACGGGGAACCTCCTATCGCGTCCATGGGCAGGAAGAAAAAAAGACAAGGTATGTGTTGGGGGAGGGTACCTTTATACCTTAATCTTTTTAACTTCCTGTCCAGGCAACTTTGGGGGTTAAACCCATTTTGGGGACTTGCTGCCATGGTGACCTGGGGAAAAATATTTATTTAAACATAATTTATTTAAACATAACTAGTCTGGGAAGGATTACTGCCAATGGATGGTGGGATCAGAATAAGTATCTGACAAGACACACATTACAATTGTGCTGGCAGATACTGGCCCCTTGGTAAGCCCCCCAAATTATCTGTCTGTTTAAAGTTTGCAGCAGTTGGATGAATCCACTCTATTGTAGTTTTTCTGCAGCTACTAAGACAGATGCAAAATGTGAATCTTCTGCATGGGTATTTATCATAATTGATTAACACAAAAACTGGACTGCATTCAACATAATTGTTACCGGTATAAGTGAACTGTACATAAATATAATTTATCTATATTATGATCAAACTGTGGGAGAATATAGTTCTATAAGTTTGGTTTAATCAGGTAAACAAGGCAAACCTGTACTGGGAAACTTGCATCTGATTTATACTTCCCTTTGCTGCTCCTCTCCCTCTTTTTACAATCAGAAGTACCCAGGTGAGGACCTTAACCACCTCACCCCCAAGTACAGCTGTTTTACTTACTGTAAGTTTCCTTTGTCACTCTGGTCCTCTTCTGTTTCTCTCCTCAAGTTATGACCAATGGGAAGATGCAACGTCTTGCGTTTTGAAACCGACAGTCTGAGAGGATGAGTTATGTTAAAGGGCATGTCCACCCCAAAACTAAAATTTAACCCCATACTGCCCCACTGTGTACTTAAAAAAAAATCCTTACCTTACATCTCTGCTCCAAATAGTTCTCCTGCGGTGCCTTTTCAAAGTCCAGGAAAGTGAAGAGTAGAAGCTGTCAGTGATTCATCCAGTGACTGTTTCTTCACTAACCTCAATAAGTCTGAGACATGCACTGGGGAGATCCCTTCCCCCCCTCACCATCCAGATCCATCCTCTGCAGCCGTGAATCCCTTTTGGCCCCTGCCCATCCCCAACAGCCGTAATATTTCTTTTTAAAACAGCCAATCATAGACGCGGCTGCTGGTCCTTGCAACTTCTGCAAGCAGGGGGCCGGATCAGAGACAAAGCGGAAGAGAAGGGTCCGTAAGTAGTGATTTAAGCATATTTTTACAGAAATAAGAAGGGGGTTGGGGGTGGGCAGGGGTCACCTATCTTATACTAAAAACTATTTTTATGGTAGACATGCCCTTTAAGTTTAATAGCTAATTAACACTATACACAGGGGTGGGGATCTTCCAGTTTATGCCCTCATCCTGGGGCCTGATTAGTCAGTATTGCCCACTAGACCTGATTAATCCCTTCCAAACATTTTTAGGCAAAATCAGTTGCTCAGAGAGATAGGACAGGTCAGTAAATTACTGTCAATCATGGTTATTTTTTTAATATTCAGATATTCATAATATTGGTGTGGGTACTTTAACTCCAACCCAACAGGTTTTTTTTCAGCAGGTATATCAGTCATGGTTGACCTATGTATACCAGGCCAAACACTTTTGTGTGTGTCCCAGTTTAAACCACTGTATATTTGTATTGCAGTACACATCAGCAGTAAAGCAAGTGAAACAAACTTTTCTATTGTCATTTTCTCAAGTCACCCATTTAATTACCTAATGAAATTTGTATCTTTTAGGGCAAATACAACATTTCAAAAAAGACTGTGGTCTCCAAACAAGTTGATTTTAAATGAAAAGCCAGGTTCCTACCTACCTACCATGATCAGTGCAGGAGAAAGCAGAAGAAACCAGGAAGACATTGAGTTACAGGGACTAAAGGAGGATGTAAGAGAGGGGTGTGTGTGTGAGAGAGAATAGCACAGCCCACAGCAGAGAGTGTGTAATGTCTGTAAATTTAAGTTTAATGTCACAGGGACTCTCACATGGTTTCAGAGCAGGAAGCGCAAGGGATCTGGTGATGCTGCTACCATATCAAACATAAAAATGTAAATACCTTCAAAACTATGTAAAAAAAAGTAACAAAAGTAAATTGAAAAAATGTACCTAAAGTCATTTTTGTACCACAGTTACCCTTTAACAGGGAAAATCTATCCATCTTTAACTGGCCTTTTCAACCTATTACATACATTTAAACTATTTTAGGGCTACAAGGTTATACATTTAAAAACATATAGCTTTTAGGCTGACCAGATCTTCACTTTAATCAGTGTTCTGCTTTTAAAAAAATGGAATTACAACCCTAGGTATGCAAATAATTATAGAATAAGCAGTAGATTTAAAAAAAAAACACTTTACAGTAGTTAGTTGATGCTATGCATTGCAGCATTCATTATAATGGGTTACTAATAGGGTTTGGTCAGGTGTCTGTGCCGAAACAGATGAAGGGAACCCTTGTCTTTTAGGCAATTTTCCCTTCACTGTCAAATGGCTGCTGCATGTTTAGGCTGGTACATATAGCTTTAGGAATAACATACATTTCAAGCTAAAGCTGCCTTTAGCTATATTTCTCATTTATTATGTGACATATTAATACTTACAGTATCTCTAACATGTTACTACTTCTAAGACAATTAACATCTGGTGATACAGTTTACTGTAAGTATTCATAAATAATGTGTTAAACAGAAGCAGAATACCAGTCTTACGGTACATAATAATAAAAATGACCAGAGAAACATTAGCATCTTGAACAACTATGTTTTGTTCTTTACCGGTGCTTAAATGTAATCACTCAGATATTTAAAGAAATAAGGTAAAACACACACACATACACACACAGATCACTTGCAGATACAAATATACACAATAAAAAATGCCTGCATTTGCAAAACAAAAATGAGGAAGGAAGGTGTACAATTTCTGTCTTTCCTGACTTCTGCCTAAAGTCACAAGATCGCAGAAAATGAATTGTACATTCCAAGTACAAATTATTGAATCTATGCCATTTTCTATTTGTTTTACATAAAATATACACAATAAATATGAATATTTTATCATATGTCTTCTTATTGTTACCATGAACTTTTTTAGGTGTCTGTTTACTTGGGACAGATTGATTTTTACAGGGTATTTTATAGGTATTCTGACTTTCCATCGATAACAGTTACAGCCATTAAAGGGTATGTCCACCTGAAAAATTAACATTGGCTAAAGTAAAAGAGCCCATTTAAATATGCATGGTACCTTTTATGGATTTTCTCTGTGTGCCCGTTTGTCCGATCTATGTGCCGTAAGATCCGCTTGGCACATTGAATATTCATCTTGCTGCCTTCCCAATAGCATGCAGTCTGACGCGCGCTCCATCCCGCACATGCGCAGATCAACCTATGCTGCGTCGGACTCTGCTCCGGCTGAGGGATTAAAACGGAACATCCCGTTCCGGTATGGATTGGATTTGAGATCTCGGGGACACACACACACACACACACACACACACACACACTTTATGTATGAACTGTCTTACGTCTGGATTGGATATTTAGATCTTGGGTCTATCTACACACACACACTCTCCCTGCTTCCCTTCCCCCAGCCACAGAAATGGCACTTTACTTTAAATGGCACTCATACACTTTATGTATGAACTCTCTCCTTTGTCTCTGCCAGCATTGTCAGGACTGCAGGAGAGGATTTGTTTACATAAAAGCACAGGGTCAAGTGGGCGGGACCAAAACGCATGGTAATAGCCTCATTTAGTAATCAGCTCACTTCCTTATCCAGCACAGCTAAGGCCACACCCCCAAAAACGAATAGAACTTATAGAGACTGCTGCAAAGGTAGGGAATGGAATTTTTTCAAAAGAAAGGCAGGAAAAGGCTTCTGGGGATGGGTACTACCTTATAATGAAAAAAAAAAAATTTTGATTTTGGTGAATAGACATACCCTTTAATGATCTCCATCAACAAAAAGTTAAGAATGCAACTGCATTCCATGGAAACTGAAGAAACAGTTAACTTTCAATATTGAGTTAAAAGGGGCACGGTCATCAAAATAACAATGTTCTGCTTGAATCAATGTGCAATGTTAACTCAAGTATTCTTGGGAAATTAAAATGAAAAAACTTTTTATTTTTTTTTTCCATTGGCAATTTACTCCATCACAAAAACTCCTCTCTGATCATTTAAAATCCCCAATCCTCTTTTCTAGATCAAGTCTAAAGAGAAAGGGGTTTCTCAACTTGTGTTTATAACAATAAAGTAGATGGCAAAGAATTCTGTAATTTATTTAATAGCTTATATTAATCAAAATGATTTGTGCATAAGGAGAAATGTATACACCGTATCCCTTTAAGTCAAAGTGTTCACTACTAATCACTTTAATCAGGAAATTAAACCCACAACCAAATGATCAGCAAGCTCTGACAAATTCATGACTTTCCTAGAAACAAGTACTTTGCGATGAACATTAGTCTGCTGTGTAATTAGTTTCCACTAGTGTTCGTATTATTGTTTATTCCTTAAACAGCTTTAAATTTAGGCACAACATACTATTCTTTGGGATTATTCATGTTAGGTCCTCATTGTTTTAATGTATTGGAATGTTTACATACTGTAAAATTCAATAACAAATACGTGTTTTCGGCTGAAATAATAAAACAGGGAACTCATTTTTTAAAATGCACTATAGAAAGAAGTCAATGTCTATGCATTTTTATTTAAAAAAAATTAATTTGACTTGTATTCTTTGTGTTTGGGGGATTGATATTGTTATTTTTATGAATGAGGGTGATACTACTTTCTAACAAACAATGCAAGAACATTGGTTACAAATAGGAAATGTTTTTTCCCAAAATGATCTGTTTAGTTAATATTGTGCATTGATTTCTACTGCCTAGTATGTAATAAAAAAAACACAACACGTAAATGTAATTTTACAAAATATCACATAAAAATATGAAAGAAAGAAAAAAAACAAGACTATCACACCAGGAAAAACTACAATATAACAGCCATGGTGTTCATATTAACATGGTTTTATTGTTTAATAGAAAAATATTTTATGGAACAGCTAGAAAGCATTTCGCAAAACATTTGGTGCAGACAATTGCACTGCTCTCCGATTTACATGGAACACAGCAAAGCATCTACAATAGTTAATGCAGGACAACACTTAAAGTATCAACAATGTAGCTTTGCATGCAACTCTAAAAATATGAGCAGTGCATTAAAAGAGATGTCTAAGAGTCCCTGAAATCTTTTTATAAAAGTGCCTCACAGCAAGGTTTCTTGTTTATAGGAAAGCCATACGAGTACTCATGCTTACTACCTTACACGTTTAGACACTGAGCTGACCTGGGATTGTGGTGGTGGTATTAGAACCACTGTCATCCACGGGGCCAAAGAAATCGAGGTTTAGGATAGTTGAACCTCCACTAGCTTGAAATTCAGTGACCATGTTGGTAATCAGCCATAAAGAAGGTTAGTCAAAAAAAGTAGTTGGTGTTTTAAAAGGATGTAAGACACAGACTATTACATGCATGGTAAAAAGTAAACATACAGGAAAGAGAGAAAATACTGATAGCTTACAATGCTCTGAAAGGACAAAGTCTGCAAAGTGAACATACAATAAAGCAATAAGAACATACATACATGCTTTAACATCTGCTGTAAAATACAAACAGGATAATACTCAAATACTGGTACTTGAAAGGACCAAAACTTCCCTACCTAAAATATAACCTTTTCTAATTAGGAATAAAAATGGTATAATTCGTAAAAAGACCTGGGATCTAGCATATGGAATGATAGTCCCTAAACCAGCAAACAATGACCTAGGGGAAATTAGTGCTGAATTTTACCAACAAAATCAGAACTAGGACCAGGTTTGTAGTTTTTTTATTATTATTATTTTAGCAGACCCCCAATGAACAAATAGCATCCATATGTTAAAAGTGCATCTACCTACCTACAAAATAATAAAAATAAAGTCTGGATAAGTGAAAAGATGTCTGATATACTCTCAAGCTGACCTAAGAAAAATAACACTGACTTGAACCTTTAAAAAAATAAAATGTCCACCTAATGCTGGATAGCTACGGACTGATCATAAAGGAGGGCAATAATGTATATAGTTTTTATAGAAAACTGTTAAAATAAAAAGTACCTGGGGCAGGCAGGTAGGATTAATAATTCCTACCTCTCAATATTATTTTTGTTAGGAGTGACAGCATGAAAAAAACGGGTTCTGACAGGCCTGGCACGAGAAACCCATACATGTATCCGCTCCTCAACTAAATGCTATTGGTAGGTAGGAATCATCAATCCTACCTCCCTGCCCTAGGTACTTTAATTTTTTTAAATCATTTTTACTGTGTACTTGACCCACCTTCCTCTAAGGCTGTGTAGACACCATGCATTTTTTTGGGGACGATACAAGTGTATCGGTCGATGTGGTCCGAAAAAATAGCATGTCTTTTCACCAGGGCATGACCGATGTCCATCCGTACGTCCAAAGGGGCGATTGGACATGTCTGAAAACCACAGATGATCATGTGGTTCTCTATGGGCCAAAACTTAACAAAAGTAGCTACGGCCAACAGTTTGCCGTGACCTGTGACTGACAGTCCTTCATTCTGGCCGACCAGTCAAGGCGAAGAATCTATAGGTGTGTACCCACATTTAGACTGCATTATTCATACTTACTACAAAATGTACTTTTATCTACAAGGAAGGAAAGAGTTCAGCACTTCATATATATTCATTAGCCTTTCAATGGGAATGACTGCAACTAAATTGGGCTACTGGTGATTAGTTCCCCAGTAGATGATAAGAACCTGAAAAATGTGACCTAAAAAGAATGCTGAAAGCTATGAGGGAGAAAGGGAGAAGCTTTATTTAAAGTTGAAAATTACTTTTCAGGAAAAAAACTGAAAGGAAACAACACGGAGTACAGGACAGCACATAAAACCATCCAGGCTTTCCTTCTCTCATTATATGTGTGTGTACCAGACTAATTTTACTCCATCATACCAATTCCTCGAAAATGGAAAAGCCAATACTGATGGGGAATAATGAATGAAAAGTTCACAGATTTCAAACTAATGATCACATCTGAAGTATACCAGGCAGCTATATAGCTTAAGGTAATGTGGGCCAAAAGGAGCAAAAGGCCCTCCACAGAACATAAAATGGAACAGCCTCCTTAAAACAGAAGGCATCTTGCAGTCTCATGCTATATGAATAGCATTGCCCACAAAATCTAAAAAACAAAGACTAATTTCTCAATCCCAGGTTTCCCAGGGTTAGGGGCAGAGATATGCAAAATTTCCCCTTTATGTCTTCTGCTAATGCATGTGTCCAGAAACGCTGGCATATTAACATGCAATACAGCCTCATGGTACAGAGCCATTTACCTGTCCTGCAGACATGAAATGTTTATTCTTGTTAGATCTCGCCAGTGCAAGATACAGATTTCTGGCTCTTTGGGGTAGGGCTTGGGAGCACAATATACCAGTTAGCATATAGCTTAAGGTGAAATGGGCCAAAAGGAGCAAAAAGCACTCCACAGAACATTAAATGAAACAGAGCCTCCTTTAAACATAAGGTATATATATCTCCACCCCTTACTCTGTGAAACCTGGGAGTGAGAAATTACTCCTAGTTATTTAGAATTTGTGGGCAATGCTATTCATATAGCATAAGACTGCAAAATACCTTCTGTTTTAAGGAGGCTCTGTTTCAAAACTGAAGTGTTACTGATAAGCCAAATGGCAGATAAAAAGGAATAGAGGAAGAAAGAAAATATAAAAACACTTAGAGACTAAGGAATAAAACCAAAGAAAAACAAAGGCAGAAAAAAAAAAAGTTATTAAACCTACCTGGTTCTGGATTGGGTGATAAAAAAATAATAACAATTAATTTAAAATAAAAATAAAAAAGGCAAATAAAAGCTAAAAACATGATGACCGGATTTCTAAATAAATAAACAGGTTTGATTGACATTTAAAGGTCAGCAAAGGCTTTACACACCATGAACTGCACCATGAACTGCATCACTAATACAACTGTCAAATGCACTTTTTTGCTTTAAAATGAATAGTTTAAACCAAAGTGGAACCAAAGTGTTAATTTAACCCCCTTTGCCTGCTGTACCCAGGGTAAAACGCCAGAATTACAGAATTGTAGCTAACTGGGCCGGTGGAATACTGCATGCACTCCCTGCAAAGCGAATCTTTACATAGGTTGGCCTTCTGCATTTTCAAGGAGACTATGCCAAATTTCAGTATCTACTTTAGCAATCTGTTCTTAGTGACTGAGGACCTAGCATTTTATGTCTTTACCCTGTGTATAGCAGAATGGGTATGGGTGTTAAATGAACCCTTTTATGCCAAGAAGTCTTTGGCTATTCGGGGGTCACTGAACTATTACATTAAAAAGTGCCTTGAAATAATCAGTACATTTGCTTTGTTAAAAGGGATTTTTAACTTTTTGTCTCAGAATAGACAAGATATCTTGACTTTACATAGCTATCTCTCTGGTTAGGAGTATAATGTTAATGATTATAATTGGATTCCATTATTGCTAATTAACACTTACGCATACCCATACACACGTTCAACCTCATTGGCTAACCCATGGCTAGAATGTGCACGAATGTCAGTTTGACAGACAATCGTACCCTGTACATTAAGAGATCTGCCCGGCAGACCATCAAAGAGGCCCACCTCCCAAGTTTCTAACTTTCAATAAATAAGGATTACTATAAAAGGATTTAAACTTTATGCAGCTCAAATGTTGGTGTTTTTGTGGTTGTTATTTGGTATATATATATGTATAGCTTAGTTATCTGAATTGAAAAGTAGAAGGAAAGCCTGCATTTTAAATAGCAACACTAAAAAATAAACACTGAATATCAGCACAGTGATGTTTTTCTGAATTCTGGAGCTGTCTTAAGTTTATCTTTGGCTCTATGGAGAGACGTACCATCAAGAGGGTTGGTAAGGCCGCTACTACTCCAGTCGAACTGGACAGGTGGAAGGGTTTCCTGTAGTAAAAAGAGGGAAATATATATTGTATGTGAACAGAATTTGCTTTTGGTTTGCATACACAGAATGAATAGAAGGGTTATATGTAAGTACATGTAGATATTGTGATTCTTTAAGATGCCAGTGAAATTATGTACAGTAACACTTTTCAATAAAGTTTTACTTTCTTCACACTTCCACTTTCAGGTATTTTCCTTTTCAGTTTCTGCTTAACAGAAACTGTTGACTTATCGTCAACTTTACGGAAAAATGACGGAAAATTTCTGTCTGTCGTTGTCGGCTCCATTTACTTTAAGTAAAGAGAGCTGATAACATCACCCCGTGTATGGCCGAATGGATGCGTATGGGTTATCGTCGGGTCCATGTGTGTGGTTCCAATCGCAATATGCCAACAAGCGATCTGTCAGCATATTGCGATGGAAATTGTATGTGTATGGCCACCTTTAAGGATCAACTGGCCAATATATGCACAGATTTACAGCTCATATTTATGTAAAATAACTCTTGGGTGAACTGGCCAACAAATAAGGCTACTTGACTACAGATTAGCAAAATGTCTATAGGGGAGTCGTTAGATAAAGTTCGTTGGACCAAAGTTAACATCTTTATGTGGAGAGGGTGGCATGCAAGAATGTTCAGCCAATGACTGCATGCATGGATAAATAGACTGACAAGTGCCCACAGTTAAACACTGACATTGTCCACTGACCCCCACAAAAAAACAAACAAAAAAAAAAGTTAGCCTGCCTTTACCCATACATATTGCTTATGCATAGTACTGCTTACCTGCATTTGATCAGAAGTACAAAGGTTTTCTTCTGGAGGGACAGGAGAAGATTGTCCTATTGACGCAATCTTTTCAGCAGCAGATAAAGGCTTCAGTGGTTCCTTGGTTGGTTCCAGCATACCCTTACAACAACAATACAGTATTGTTAACACAGGAAATCATCTGATGTGGAATGTATGCATGCAAAATGCTCCTAGTACTAATCAATGCATGGGAAGTATCTCACTTTTAGATTGATCAACATGCACTATGGGTTGTTTTCTGGCGATATTTAGCAGCTTTTTGCAGCCAGATGACCCTGTCCAAGAGAATTATTCTAATATAGCACACGATACAGGTCCCATGTGCAGGCACACACGTTCTACAAACAGATGTTTTGGCCGAAAATCGTGTGTGGCTGTTGTTGGTGGTACGTTGGATTGTGTGTATCGTGCGCTACATCTCATGTCTGTACATGGGTTTAGAGTGTTAGAGAAAGTTTATTATTTTTTATTTTAGAATTTTTATTATTCTAGTACAGTGCTTCTTTCCCACTATATAAACAAACATATAAATACATACATTTGTGCAGGGTATGTACCTTTAATAATATCCTGAGGGACTGGTCCATGTGATAATAAAGTGTGCCAGCTGGCAGCCATGACAAGTAATATAATTTTTTTATGATTCCAGTTATTGTTAGATATTATTGAAACAAATGCAGCTATATCTAGGTCATAACCACCAACTAATATTTCTAGCTAAATCAAAAATATTAAAATAAACTGTCAAAATAAAAATTGCAATAATTTCAAATTCTGCCTTTGTTCCCTTAAATCTCTAATTTGAACAAAAGAGGATGTACAAAGAGGTTTAAAAAGGAGCCAATCATTTGCTATTATTTTCTCTGCAATTAAGACTCATTTCCAATGAAGCTACGGGATTAAAGTGTCTGGCAAAACTGGACGGTTAAAAAAAAAAAAAAATTGTTTTCTATGTATATTCTCTTTTCAAAAATTCTTACCAGGCTGGCTGCATACATAGGTACAATTACTGGCTGCTTCTTGTTGCCCGTAAAAAGCTAAAAAAGAAAATGCATGTTTACTTTTATGCACGAAGATTGTTCACAAAGCAATTCACCACATTATATTACTGCATATATTGCAAACATTTAGCTAATTTTGTCCAATTTCAATCCGATTAAAGGGTATGTCCAACCCCAAAACTAAAATTTGATCCACTGATGACCCCACTGTGTAGTGTTTAAAAATCCTTACCTTTCTCTATGGTTGTCCTGCAATGCCTATTCAAAGTCAAGAAAAGTGAAGAGTAGGAGCCTTCCTGTGTGTAATCCAGTATCTGCCCCTTCCCTGTCCTCCTGGAGGACTCTGGACTGAGCTTTGGAGGTATCGTGCCCCCTTCTTCCCTCCATCCAGATCCATCTGCACTGCATTTAATTTTTAAAAAATATGCTTTCTGTAAGTGTAGGGGACCCCCCTCCAACCCAAACAGCGAGGTTTATAACATTAAAAAGTGCACACAAACCGATTTACCAACCTTCGTTCCCTCAGACAATCACAGATTCAGCTGCCGGCTATTGAGGCAGAGGCTGACTCTCAGCCAAATCACAGGCTGCCGGTCTGACCACTATTGCTACTCTGTTCCTGAGAAGTAGCAATAGAGGCAGAGGCCCGAAGGAACGAAGGTGGGCAAGTCTGTTTCTGAGCACTTTTTTTAAAGTTATAAACCTGTCGGTAAGGGTTGAAAGGGCGCCCCCTAGACTACAGAAAAATATTAGATTTTGGGGTGGCGTAACCATCCAGGATAGTATTTATGTCCCACTTTTCTATCTTTAAAGCCTGTAGGGATTAAGGTAACAACTATGCAATAATTAGTTTGGCTTTATGACCTGCATTGCTGTTCTAATGTTTTTTCTTTTGCTTTACAAAATAAAATCACAACAATAACACAAACACGTTTTTACTCAGAGCAAAGTGTTGTGTGTACATGCCCTCTTTCATCACAATAGAAAGTTATTTAGTTTAAAACTCACAGCGCACAGACATGCAAATCAGTAGAGCTTTGTGCATGAAAGTGTTTTCCAAAACGCTGCCTTTCAAGGCAAATTTAAAGTTTGCGTGTACTTTTTTGTTTGTGCTAAGATCATGGAAACTAGAATCAACCCAACCAGATTGGGTTACACAGCAAATAATTATATGGGGGGGGGGATTACGCTCTTGAGGCATAGTGGGATATATTGCTTCACAAAGAAGTACAAATGCATTAGCTCAAGACAGGATTCCAGACTAGTCCAAGATCACCCCTGGAAGGATTAAAACTTCATATACTTAAGGACAGCTGAAGTGGAAAAAGTAAAAGACCCATGTGCAGAATTCTAACAAGGGTTTTAAATGATCATAAGTGAGCTGTTTCCAGAACAGTGAAACTTCAGGAACCAATTTGAACAGAGAAACGGTCATCAATACATTAGTTAAAAAAAATAAAATAATAATAATGAAAATAAAATAACAAAACAACTCAAAGCTATGTAACTTGACTGGACATCTCTTACCAGCACAACAGGAGCACTATATCAGTGTATCAGGTATAAAGTGTAAATACATTGAACCAAGACAGAAGAGGTATTGGCTACTCTACCACTAGGGCACATATAAACATGAGCATATAAGTAAAGTTGCACATGATCATGTATGTGTAAAATATAAAATTGTTAAAAAGAAAACTTCTGCTTTAATAATCAGCATACTATGCACATACTATATTCCTTGTATCAATCCCAAGGGAGCAGAGAAGCTTTTTGTTGCTGTGTGAGCCACCCCACTGGTGCTTCAATCCATGAGCATCGTGGATGTCTTGCAGCTCCACCCAAATATCCAGCACTTCTCTGCAAGAGAAATAAAACAAGCAGTTGTTAAATTATGTATGGGTTTTTATTCCTTGACGATAAAGAAACCAAAAATCCTTTATCTTAAAGTTCAAAAACCATTATAAGTTAAACCATCAGTAAGTGACCAAGCTGCAATGCTAAAATATACAGCAAATGTAAAAAAACTGTTCCTAGGTTACCAGTGATGCTCAAAATGAAAAAAAAAAGGTCTCTGAAATGGATGTCACAATTAACTATAAATGGTAACAGGTCTAATCCACACAAGAGGAATATCCTTATTAACCATACCTGAACAATGGTATTTTATATCTGTTGTATTCAGTTAGATCAACTGGACTTGAAGTTTAGTTCTTGAAGACGTTTCGCTAGTCATCCGACTGGCTTTCTCAATTCAGAATGACTTGTACAAGAATCTATTGGCAATATAAGAACCCTGGAAAATCCCAATTAGCATATAACAGCCAGGTGTTAGGGACCTTTTGAATACAAGGTGTGATTGCATTGTAGCCAGGAGGTGTTATTGACACTGCCTGGGGTAAGTTGTTAAAACAGCATTGTAGTTTACAGAAAACCAACCCACTCAGACCAGTATATGATGTTTGACTCCCACCACCCTTTAGATCACAAGCTGGGTGTCCTCTGCTCTGTGTTGTTTTGTATGTATTTGGCTTCAGATGACATCCCCAACTAGCACAGAGGCGAAGGCTAAAGAAATTAAATATCTCAGAGTAGCACTTAAAACTTGTGGATATCTGGACTGGGCCTTTATCAAAAGGGGTAGAAGAAATAAAAAGAACATGAATACCAATAGTGAAGGGGGAAAGCAAGACAGGAGAAAGAACATGGTCATCCCATATGTAGCAGGGGTCTCTGAGAAATTAAGAAGAATTTTAAAAACACCATATCCCTGTCTGCTTTAAACCAAACAACACACTGAGGCAGCACATCCGAAAGACCCAAATCTGAAACATAAGAAGAGCGACATCATATATATGCAGAGAAGTGAAGAGTGCTCTGATTTGTATGTGGGGGGAGACCAAACCTCAACTGCATCAACATATGGCCTAGCACAGAAGAGCCAATTCCTTCCGTGTACCTGCAACTTAACGAAAAAGTGCATACCTTTAAAGATTGTAATGTCAACATCTTGGCAAAGGAACAGGACTGGTTTAATAGAGGTGTATAAGGAGGCCATTTATGTGAAGATAAAGAAACCAAGCCTGAATTGAGGTGACACCTTACCCTGGGCAGTTTCGATAATGCTTCTTAGCCACAATGCAATCACACCTTGCCACACCTGGCTGTTATATGCTAATTGGGACTTTACAACAGATATACCATGACCTGGATGAATGTGAACCTTTACGAGCAATTGTTTTTTTTATGATCTTCAATGAGGTCAGAAAATACTGCCCAATATTGGTATTTAGCAAATAAAACATATAATACCAATACTAATCGGTAATGCACAACCATGCTGCAAAATTCTATTGAGGTCGCAATATTGGTACTTACCAATAATACGATTTTATAAATAGGCCCCTCCATGTACCTGGATACATGAAAATGTAGTTAAGGCCCAATGGTTGGAGATTCCTATCATATGCAATGCTACATACTGTTGGTTTTGATGTTGGGCAGAAAGAGTTGTGCAATTCAAAGAATGTATACCCTAAGAAGGTATAACACCAGAAATAGAGGAACTCCATTCAGGGAACCATCATTTTGTTGAAGTTAAAGGAATGGTTCACTCAAAAAGTTAACGTTTTGATTGAAGACAAAGAAGAAACTTACCTTACACGTGATCCTCCGCAGCAGCAGTGGAAATTCCCAACCGCTTCCTGTTCAGAGTAACTATAGCGCGCATTACCTATATAGCATGCACGCTATATCTGTTGTATTCAATTAGATCAACTGGACTTGAAATGTAGTTCTTGAAGACGTTTCGCTAGTCATCCGACTGGCTTTCTCAATTCAAGTTCTGAATTGAGAAAGCCAGTCGGATGACTAGCGAAACGTCTTCAAGAACTACATTTCAAGTCCAGTTGATCTAATTGAATACAACAGATATACCATGACCTGAATGAATGAGAACCTTCACAAGCACATGCACGCTATAGTTACTCTGAACCAGGAAGTGGTTGGGATCCGTCACTGCTGCAGAGGAGGATTGTGTGTAAGGTAAGTTTCTTTTTTCTTCGTCAGTCGCTACTGGGGAATTGCTCCTTAACCTCCCGGTATTCAATCGATACATTAAAACGAATAGTTACATTTTTAGTGAATTATTCCTTTAAACACATTTTCTTTGATTGGTTTATACCCTTTAAGGACTTAACACAGTATTGTTCACATCAAATCACATCAAAAACCATGAAGCAGAGGACGTATATTCCAAATAAAATGTAAACACACCCCAGCTTTAATGCTCCAATGTTGGTCATAATGGATTCTTACCTTATACTAGACAAGGATTTCTCAGATTCTTCACCTGCCTCTCCTTTGAGCAACTCATCCAAAGATGTTATAGTTTCTTCTACTTCAAAAATACGAGGAAGAGGAAAACAGACCAGTACAATTTGCTCTAGACGTCTCTGTAATGATTGCCAAAATATTGAAGAATTGCAAGCAGTAATTGGATAGATGTCCAACTATAAGTGATATGTAAGTAAAGGGTACCCCATTCTGTGGCCAAAATACATTATAAGAAGGAGAACCATAAGGAGCAGAGATGTAAGGTAAGGATTTTTTTAAACTTCACAGTGGGGCCAATAGTGGGTTCAAGTTTAGTTTGGGGGTGGACATGACCTTTAAATGATAATTGCATACATTTTTGAAAACATTTACTAAAATGAATTGTACACTGACTTTGCCTCATTTCAATTTAAATGAATATAAAACTTTACATAACAGAAAAGTTTATGATACTAAGGCACTTGAATAACAGCTGAAATATAAGATGTTTCAAGCTGGCTATATGAAGAAATAGGGAACAGATCAATAAAAAAAAAAAAAAAAAAAAACAATTCCCAGTTTACATATCCTTTTTCAATGTTTATAGAGCACTAGCGGAATCAGAGCATGGTGAAAGATTAGGATGTCTATAAAGTCATTATTATCAGCCAAATGGTGATTAATTACATACAAATAGGGATTATGGTAGCACTCAAAGCATATTTACAGTTAAGCCTCAGACACGCGTGTGATAGCGGGGGGGCGACCCGCGACACACTATTTGTATGCACAGCTGTTTCGGGCGATAATCATGCAGTGTATGGGCACTTTGTCAGGCGAATCGGGCAGCCAAAAAGTTCCCATATACGGCACGATTATTGCCGGAATGGCCATGCACACACATCGTGCATTGCGGGTTGGCCTTCACAATCGCTTGTGTATATGCACCTTTACACATTGGAAAATTGCTATTCATCTGGCCAAAACTATAATACAAAGAAAAAAGATGGCCAATGCACATAGAGTTATTTTTATGTGCAAATGCATTTTAGTTATGTCTATTTATTATACAAATTAAAAGTCAACCAAAATCTTCCCTCCAACCAGTGTGCGGGATCAAAACAAGAGACTTTTTATATTAATCCAATGGAAAGGTCAAGAAGATGCCTTTTTCAAGAAAATGCAACTAAACACGCCATGCAATATTTTGGGCCGATCGACCGATAGTTCAGTAATTGCATGTTTTTTTCGGACGCAACCGTCCGTTCCTTTGTCCGGATGTCTGAAAACCACAGCTGATCATGTGGTCCTCTATGGACCGCACCCTCTGTTGCAGCTGTCAGCCACGGCTGCTTTTTGCCACCCCCGACAGTTCTTCCTCCTGGCCAAACAGTCGGCCAGGAGGAAGGATCTCACAGTGTGTATCCAGCTTAAGTTTCTTCAGCTCAGAAAAATGACCCAAGCTAATTACTTGGGACCTAACCTACTGATGTTTTCTTTAGGTGGCTTATTTTTTGAAAACAATTTATTTCAAGTGCATACCTAGGCTATGATTATTTGGCCACATAATAGGGTGGGAAATGATATCATCACTGTAATAACTAGGCACTTGCAGGGAAATTCAATAAACGTTCTTATCGTTTAAAATGATGCTAATTTTGCCCCAACCAATCAGATCTTATATTACATTTGAAAGTTTACATCTGATTAGTTGGGGAAAAATTAGCACCAGTTTTAACGATTGAATCTCCCTGTTGGTTTTTCAGGTTTGGACTATGCTCCCCTATTACAGTAAAGGGGTTGCAGACAAGATATTTTGAAATTTTCAGTGACCTAAGAAATAACAGTTGCTGGTCAGGTTAGATTATTTATGACTGCTAAAAGTGATCTTCCTCTTAAACCAACCCCCACCCCCATCCAAGAGTTGCTAAATCCAGTCAGTGGTTTTAAAGCGGAACTGTAGTCTCTTTATTATTAAGAGCACATTCCTACCTTTAAAATGACTCCAGGATCATGCTGCAATATATCCAGAGTTACAGCAGTATAAAGAGTTGTGCCTCCAGCTAGCACCTTCAGCTGTGACATCACCAGCACCATTGTTCTGCCCCCATGCCATAGGCACGAGTATGCCCACATGAGAATCATTTTATAATTTTTAAAGCTCACCACAAGCCTGAAAAAAAACCTCACTCCTTAAGGTGTCCATAGGTAGCAGAAAGGAAAGAGAATGGTTGCAGCTCTGTAACTAGCCTTGGAAAAGATAATTATTTAGGGGTGGTGCATCTTACACAGCTCATTCTGAGACTCAGACAGACCAGAAACTGTAACTTCACAAGACTATAACGTAAGATCCAGAGAAGCTAGAAATATCACCGTTGTTCGAAAGTTATACGAGAGCTATTTCATGGGGGCTTGTATGGATACCACAGTTGCCCTTTAAGCTGTATTTAATGGAAACAAACATTTATCTATCTATGGGCTTGGGGGTGCGACAGGGTTTTTGTTTTTTATTCTTTTTACCCTTTGTTAAAGGGCATGTATAGTGCTCAAAAAATCTTCTATTTTAAATGTATATTCCCAAGGGAGGTAGACCAGTGTACATCTTCCTTCTTTTCTGCTTTATAGCACAAGTTTTAAGCTGTCAAAGATCTGCTTAAGCCATGGCTTAAAGCTCTCCCGATTCTCCCCTAGTCCACCCCCTGCCTCCTTTCCTTACACAGGCCCATGACTGCCTATATTACAGAAGAGAGGAGAGTCAGAGACTGGGAAATGAGCAGGAGGGCCATAAGCTGATGTTCAAAGGGAGGTAGGAATAGTCTCCTGGTAAATATAGATTTCAAATACAAATTGTTGTTTTAGGCACAAATACCATTTAAGGAAATATTAAGAGACATGGCAACAAAGGTTATTTGAAAAGTTATGCAGATTTCGCCCACTTGCTGACTTACTGTTTATATATGATAGGTAAAACAAGCCACGTTTAAAAGATGGTGCTTTTTGTATGTACCTGCATATACTTCAATACAACAAGCTGCCAATCATATATATATATATATATATATATATATATATTTATTTATGGATTACCTGAAAGGAATCTTGTTCAGAGATAACAACAGGCTCATGAATCAAATGCAAATCCATGTTTTCTGTTTTTATGTCCTGGTTTCCAGAGCTGGAGGGCTGATCTGTCCTGTGTGAATGCCAGGCTTCAGAGTCTGATGGTGGAAGTACAGGTTTATCATCTGAAAATGCAGCCCAGGTAGATCCTTCTGACTGGTCATCCTCAAAAGCGTTCCAGTCTGAATGATGCTTAGCATTACCAGCGGAACTAAAGTCTGCAAAATCATCATATTCTTGTACATTTGACTCATCAGTGTTTTGCAGCAAGCCAAAGTCACCAAACTCATTAAAACCTTCATCAACCATCTTTGTCTGGGAGTATTTCTCATTAACATCAGTCAACCGTTCCTCCACATCTGGTTTTGTCTCATCTTGAAAAGAAGCAGCATTGTCACTAAAATCCCCAAAATCATCTGCTTGTGTGTCCTGGGTCCCTTCAAAATTATTAAATTCACTTAAGTCTTCCTGAGAAGAAAGCAAGTTTGCAGAAGCAGCTTTAGATAAATTATGAACACTCGTTAAGTGGTGTAACCCATCATTAATACATTCATTTTTCTTATTTGACACATGCTTTACAATTTCTGTGTTCTCTACCAAGCTATCAAGTGCAGTATAACCAATGTCATCAATGGTTTGCAACACTTTTTCACCGCCTCTGGGTTGGATAACAGTACCATTCGTGGTAAGTGATTCTACAATAACATTTTCAGTAGTATGAACATTGTCTACAGGTGCAACATTATCCACCATTACTTGGTCGGTTTCGGAAGTGCAATTTGCAATAACTAAGTTATTAATTTCATCCCTGTTGCTAGAACTATGTGAAACTAATTCATTTATATGTGAAATGTCATTTTCTATGCTACTTAATGGACTGTTATTTGTAATACTTAAAGTCTGCCCTTCATTTAAATCTTTATAAGAATCTATATAATTAGGTGACACAGAGCCAGAGTCTTTTTTTGAAAATGATGAAAAATCTTCAAATTCCCTATCAGTGTGGGTTAAAATGTCTCTCCTAACATCTGTACAATTAGTTGTGACCTCATTAACACCCTCTGAATCACTGATTCTGTCCAGATATTCTTTTTCCTTAGGATTGACGGAATCACATTCTGCAAAGCCATTTGTAAGGTTCTCTGGGCAGTGGGCCTTTTCACCATTACATGTACCAACTGATGGTTCCTGGATTCCAAATACAAATTCTGTAGATCCCTCAGATTGTAAAATGTTTTCAGAGTCTGAATGTAAATCTACTTCTTTTATGTTCTCTCCTGAGCTCCCTTTACTGTCAAATGCAGCAGCATTAAACAACTTTGTTTCAATGCCGATATCTGTATTTAATGCTCCGCAATGCCCGTTCTTAGAATCCATCTCCAAGATGTTTCCGGCATCTTTGACAGTTGTAAGGCTAGGGAAGTTGTTCACTGTTTTAGAGTAATCCTCAATGGGCCTAAAATGTTTAGCTGGAAGTTGGTCCTCTTCCGATTTCGGATAACTGATTGTTTCAAAATCCGCAAAACCTATTCCGGAATTACCAACTCCAGAGAACCCCCCAAAATCTCCAAATTCATCTTCATCATCATCATCTGCAACACTGTCAAGTGGAGGGGGAGATGAAGAATACATTCGAATAATTTCAGGCTCCATAATGTTAGGGGGTTCCAGAGAAGACAGATTATACCTACAAAATATAAAAGAAAACAATGAAGTTGTCATAATGAAAAATCTATACAATATATATGTATATGCACCCCTTTTTAATGAAAGTTTCATGAATTGAAATTACAGAAGGGCTAAACAAGGGAGGCATGTTTCAGGATAAAAAAATAAAATGACAATACTAGTGCCAAACTTGATCGTTATGATTGATGTGTGTGCATCAAGGGTACAAAAAAAAAAATTAAACATGAAGGCAGAATCAGGCCTGAAAAACATAAAAAGGAATCATGTGTATGCACACACATATATACTAGTGCACTACTGATCTGACATATTACTACTTTATTATTATTTTACTATATTAAAGGGCATGTTCTACTCTCAAATTAAAAATGATATACATAGGTAAATCACACCAAAAAAACTACAGCAAAATGATGCCCTCCCCCATTCCCTCTGCCTCTCAAAAGTTTCTGCCTCCTCTTCAAGTTTTTATATGCTCAGAGAAGGCAGCTAGGGGAAAAGCAGCTGTCAGTCAAGGATATAACAGATGACATCACAGCCAAAGGCAAAATGCTAACCAGGAAGCAGAAAGAGATGAGAAGGCAGGTCTCCCTGATATAAAAACAGTGATCAGTGTCTCACCTCTCATTTTAATATGGTTGTTGAGGTATGTAACTTTCTAATATGAGGTTTGGATCTTATTTCCCAGTATTCCCGGGATCACACAGTGTGGTCACCGACCATTATGTTCTTTACACATGCTCAATACTAAGATTCTGCAGGAACTTGTTACAGTTGGCCACACCCACTAGTAGCCTCTAGCCAATCCTTTTACAGGACAGAATAGGCAAAGGAGCATGTGATTGAGATCAGGGGTGTGGCCAATCACTGTACATACACACCGTTATTTCACCCACTTCTTCAAGTGGTAACAATTACTTTAATGCTATTTATATCTGTTGTATTCAATTAGATCAACTGGACTTGAAATGTAGTTCTTGAAGACGTTTCGCTAGTCATCCGACTGGCTTTCTCAATTCAGAATGACTTGTACAAGAATCTGTGGCAATTATGCACCCTGGAAAATCCCAATTAGCATATCACAGCCAGGTGTTAAGGGTGTGATTAGATGTGGCTAAGAGGTGTTATAGGAACCCCAGAGTAGGTGTTAAAACAGCATTGACATGGCAGACAGTTGGTGTCGAACCCCCCCACCTCTATTTAGGCTTGGTTTCTTTATTTCACATAAATGGCCTCCTTAACACCTCTCTTGAACCAGTCACGTTCCTTCGCCAGTATGTTAACATTACAATCTTCAAAGGTATGTCCTTTATCCTTAAGATGCAGATGTACAAGTACATGTACATGTACAAGTCATTCTGAATTGAGAAAGCCAGTCGGATGACTAGCGAAACGTCTTCAAGAACTACATTTCAAGTCCAGTTGATCTAATTGAATACAACAGATATACCATGACCTGGATGAATGAGAACCTTCACAAGCATACTTAATGCTATTTACTTTATTTTACAGTTTATTGGTGTTTTTAAGAGGGTATATGTTCAGATTCTGCAGTGTAAAAATGTGGGTTTAATTCTCCTTTAATAGCTCCACAGACATGCATTAATACATGTAAAAATCCTTTGAATCCAACATATCATTAACAATCTACATTAAAGGATAACTGTATTGGCTCAATGAATTTTTTTTAAAAAACGGCTTTCAAAAGAGTTTTGGTATGCAGCCCTCCCATACGTTTTTTTCCTGATTTCGAGCTCTCTCTGCCTTCAATTAGCCACACCGTAAAGGGCATAAACAATTCTGTCTGCCTGTAACTGTCACTCAAAACTAGCATGTGAGAAAACACTCCTCCACCCATCCTTGATCAGCTTGATTATGTAGGCTGTATCCTAGCAACCGAGCAGTTTGTTTGACGGCAGAGGAGGAGAGAGGTTGTAACAGACATTCCTATCAGCCAATGACAAGTGATATGTAATCATGGCCCTGGCCATCTAGGAGGCGGGCTTTTAGCACTCATCTTTGCTGTGTGATACTAAGTGAGGCAGCACAATTGTAAATGAGAGTAAGAGATTTCAGCTGCTGGAACTGTGGACATGTAATGGGGAGATGTTTTTTTGGGTATTGTTGTCCTTAACCTAGTGCCATTAAACTGTGAAGGTAAAACAATAAGCTGGTCGCTGGTGTTTTACTCAATTAATTCTAACATTACATTTAGAACCATGCGTAGAGGGTTTACAGGCTTTAAAATTTATTTTAACTGAAACTATTTGTAACTACTACATAACATGATTAAGACAATGTAACTACCATGGTATACTACCATGAATTAAATATGTGGAAACGAGATTGTATTGCATCTAGCTGAATAGCATTGCATTTGGATTTTGGTTAACTGAAGCAGGGAGTTATTCAAGATTTCTTTGTCCCCTTTTAAATTATCTGTTTAAAATAGCACTTTAAGCCCTGTACATGCGTGTGATAGCCAGTTGCTTAAGTCACAATGAAACCCAACAAGCTGCCACACATTTACAATTTTTGTCTGGAATGGCCATGTCATTTTGGTCGCAGCCAGTGAAATCATCATCCGTATGAGTTTTAGACATATATGGCATAGTGAGAGAAAAGCAAAAAAAGTGTCTGCACTACTGAATAACTGTGCAACCAATTTTTTGTTAAAGGACAAATATATAAATTTTTTACTTTTTGGATTGTCAATCTGTATTTTCAGGGTAGGCAATATCACAGTCTACATCCTCCTTCAATCTGAACAGATGATCATTACAGGTAAAGTGGGCTGTAGGCAGAGCAAAGAGCCACTACCAGTATAGGCTCTTTGTCCCAGACCAATCTGACTTTTCTCCTACACTGCACATGCAAGGCAAAGGTAATACAGACAGTGGCACTTGTTCCAACTAATGCTAATCACGCCTGTACAGATTGAAGTGACCACCATCATGGTCATTCCCTACTCTGCAAATCAAGATTTGTCCAGTATCGCAAATGTGTATGGCCATGATTAACAGAAATCAGTAGAAAACCCCTTTATAAAGATAGTCCTTATGAAATATATATTTAAGACACTGCTACCTGGATCCTGGTCCAACCCAAAGTTATATTGTTTGCTTGACATTAAACTAGGTACACGCTATAACTCCTTCCTCCTGACCAACCGTTCGAGGCTTTCGACGGGTTGGCCAGGAGGAAGGACTGTCGTCGCGTCAAAAGTAGCCACGATCGACAGTTAGGCGCAACCGATCGAGTGGTCCATAGAGGAACCGCATGTTGGGTTGTGATTTTCTTCGTTCATTCGTCGGGTTTGGGTGAAGGAACGGTTGGCGACCGGTCGCGACCACAAAAAGTCGCCATACAATAAATCAGCCCAACTGACCGAACACTGAAATGCCGGTCCGGACGAATTATTGTATCGTGTGTACCTAGCTTTACAGTATAAAAACAAATTTGGTTACAAATAATCGGTGTACACAATGCATTAATATTTTTAAAGGGCATGTCCACCCCGAAATTTAACTTTTGATATGGGGTAGGGCATGCTCCCCCAGCCCCAACCGCATTAATATAATTGTTAGAAAGTCCCCCGATTCTTACTTACCTGCCCTCTCTCCTCCGCTGCAGTGTTCAGGCCCTCTGCTTGCATGGAATTGAAAGCAGGGGGCGGGACCGGCAGCCGTGTCCGTGATTGGCTGAGAGGCAGGGAGGCTGCACTGAGCATGCCTCAACCTTGATGAGGTTGAGGAAGTCTCAGGCACAGCATGAGTCACACACCCTACACAGCAGTTTCCTGGATTTTGGAGGGGCACAGCAGGGGAACTATTTGAGCAGGAATGTAGGTAAGGATTGTTTTAAACTACTTGATGTGGCCATAAGGGTTTAAATTTATTTTTGGGGTGGACATGCCCTTTAAGTACTTCGTACAGGAAGTATAATAGTCTTTTTATAAACGAAAATTTCTTTAACCAATATATTAAAAGGATATGAATCATAGATGCATTTAAACATGGATATCATATGACATATACTTGGTTAGCGTTTACAAACGTTTTTCTCTGGTAAAGAGCTTTTAAAGGGTGCTAAATCCAAATTTTACTAATGTATATAAAAAAAATAAAACCTCCCTTTCTTACTTAAGTCAAACAATGCTTGAAGTGCAGCTCTGACAGCTCTTCCCAGTCGTCCTTTCTGCACAAGAACTTTTTTAAGAGGTGCTATCAACTAAGGTTAGTAAGAACTGTAGGTAGAGATATCACACCTATCTCCCAATTAATTCTTTATTTTGCCATTTATTTAATTATTCATACTGACAACGACTGAATCATTTTGCGACAACATTAGGGACATAATGTAAACAGATTGCATGATCCGGACTCACGGCTGCATCGACGTTGTGATCAATGCGTCAGTTATGTTGGATCAAATGTCGACTATGTCTGTTTCATTGTAAAGTGACAGTTTCACAATTGACAGGATCACTTGTCATCTGTGTGCCTAGTGTTGGCTATTAGGAGTACCTACTTGCTAATATACATATGACAAATGCATGCGCACAGTCAGAAGCTTTAACCTAAATACTTAGCTAAAAAAGAATGAATCAAAAATCCAGTTACTAGAGTTACAAAACAAACTAGACTTTTTAGTATGAATCATAAAGCTTAAGAGATACATAGATATTATACAAGATATTTACGGTAACTAACCTGACTTTATTCCTATGTGTCTTGCTTGTTAGATCAATCTTACTGCAATTACTCTTTGAAAGCAAAAAACTGAGAAGAAAATTTCTTTCTACACTCTCTATTCACGTCTGTCTCCTGGCTTTTAATTGAAGAACCCCCCATTCTTTAATTAAACCAAAAACACCACGTTAGAGGGCACAGGATCACTGTACTCTCGGTGAGTCAGGATTAATCAGCGTGATCCATTTATTAATCAGCAGTTTTTAAACAAGAAGATATCATTCTATGTTTATTTAACATGGTCTCCTTTAAATTAAAGGCCAGGTCTTACCTTTAAAATGAGCCATCAACCACTCTCTACATGCTGCACCTCCCAAGATATTAAGAAATCACTAATCAGAAAGTTAGGGCTGGGAGGTTCGAATGTGCGGTTACAAATACCATATATATCCGAGTATAAGCCGAGGTTTTCAGGCTTTAAAATTAGCCAGAAAACCCGTCCTTGGCTTATAATCAGGTCACAGTAAATCATTGTGAATTCTCCCGGCTGCCGATCGCTATGTACAAGCTAACTTACATTAGAAGCAAGTGTTCCGCCTGGCACTCCGCCTGATCTGCAGGTTGAGGTCCATATGTGGCACCTGTCTCACTTACTGCCCGGCGCAGAGTAGTGATGTCATTACTTGGCACCAGGCATTAAGTGAGACAGGCTTCACGTATGGATGTTATCCTGCAGATCAGCGCGGAGTGCTAGGCGGAACATTTGCTTCTAATGTAAGTTTGCTTGTACATAGCGATCGGCAGCTGGATTGGGGGAAAGAATTCACAATTTTTACTGTGACCTGATGAGTACTTACCTCTCTTACTTACCTCTTAAACTCACTTGGGGGCCTTTCCTAGGGGTGCTGTCCATAAAAAAGCCATCATTCCTTGGCACTGCAGTGTTCGGAAACTTCAACTCCCAGCTAATAAATCATGGTAGTTTCCAAAACAGCTGCATGCCAAGGAATGAGGCTTTTATATGGACAGCAGAGTTCCCATACAGTAACAGCCATACTGGATTTGGCTATTACTGTATAGGACTACTGCTGTCCATTAAAGAGCAAATAAATACAGTATTAAAATGCAGTAGTGGTCATAATTTCAACCATCGGCTTATACTCGAGTCAATCACGTTTTCTTACTTTTTGAGGTAAAAATGGGTACCTCGGCTTATACTCGAGTATATACGGTACTAGTTCCTTCTAATCGGCAGTTGACACATTCTAGTGCAGGTGAAAAGCAGAAGAAATCAGGAAGAGATCGACTTACAGTGACTGAGAGGAGTGGGGGGGCCACAGGGGTTTTCTGGGGGATTGCAGGGAGGAAAGCAATTCCTCTTAATTTACCTAAAGTCATTTTTGGACCACAGTTACCCTTTATTATGAAACAAGCTAAATAAAATCTCTAAAAAAATCTGACATTCTAGCAACTGCCTGCCAACCATTTTGTGATCAACATAATGTTCTAATGTCAATTTAAAATTTATTGGTACTTGCACTGTTGAGAAAGCAAGGCCTTGCACTTCCGTTTGACAGCATCTACTTTACTGTGCATGTTTAGCAGCTTGATTGCTAATGGAAAGCATTCTTGTTAGTTTTAGGGGCAATGGATGTTATATATGGTAAGAAAGACCTGCAGTTTATCCAGGCACCGGATAAACAAGCAGTATTGCTGTTCTGTATATAAAATGTATAGCGTCTTGAACTTCCTTATCCCCATTTTACATAATGTCTGCACGTTTCTGTTATTCAGAATGTCAGTAGTGTGTCAACCATTAGAGCATAGTAGCTGTGAACAGACAGATAATTGCTAGATCTAAAAGTGTATCTAGATCGATAAATTCGGTTTAAATATTACACTTATATATGTAGTTTTTATTAAACAAACTAAACTAGCGATGGGGATAGACCCCCTTCGTTTAAGTACCCTAATTAGCACTCACACACTTTAACCATCAGTAAATAGTCTAATCCTGTGTTGATGCAAAAAAGTATTTAATAATAAAACACACATCTATAAATAATTCCCCATTTCACATAATATTATACATATACCATTACAATGGATAAATGTAGCCACAACTCTACGTATCAATTCCTAGGAAATGCAAAGAGATACTTGTAGTTAAGCGAATACTACACAGCCGTGCTGAGAGTACCAATTCACACGTGCTGCTAATTCTGTCCAACATACAACTGAGTCCTTCTCATATTACTGCAGAACTCCACGTATCTCAATTTCCAAGGCAACAGGTAAGTCTTACCGGCGTCCCCGGACTAACCATAGGATCAGACATAAAGAGATAAATGCTGTGGGTGAAATCAAATTTTACATCACTGCCGCGGTAGGTAGAAGTAGCAGACCACACTATCCCGGATTGTGGTCTGCTACTTTATACCTACCGCGGCAGTGATGTAAAATTGATTTTACCCACGCATTTATCTCTTTATGTCCGATCCTAGTGCTATTAGTCCGGGGAGCCCGGTAAGACTTACCTGTTTAGTTGTTTGATATTAATTTTTACCCTAAGCACCATCCCATTAGTATGGGATACACCAACCATATTTATAATTATTATCATTGTGCACTCCAAATTATTTATATGTAGTTTTTATTGATATGAATTTAATAAACAAATATATTTAGGAAATTGTACTACTCTAAAATGTTACCTTAATATATTAACCTTAATATACCACTAATAATAAAAGTTTGGATTTTATATAATCTACAGTTAAAATCCAGTTTTACGCAAATAATATACATCCTTCAACTGTACATATCAGAATTTGACGATACATGCAATGCAATATCTTTGTTACTTATTTATTGCACAGGAATACCATGCAATTTAATGGTAATACGACTCTTAGTACATAGACCCTAATATGTTCATTTTTTTAACTAACTTAATACAACAGCAATGAGAATAAAAGAAGGAGTAGTACCTTATAAATTCCTATCAACTATACACACTTTTTCAAGAGGAAGAGAAATGGAATTACAAAGTAAACCTTCATTTAATTAATTTATATATGGTATGCATTTTCCATAAAAACTTTGAGACGGCTGTACAATTTTGATAAGCATTATTGTAGAGGCCAAAACAATGGTTAATATTGTACTTAAACCAAACAGGAGACGAGCTTTTTAATCCAATCAAAGTACTATTGCATCTGTTTCTTGAAAAAGATTGATACATGTACTTTTCCAGAAGAAGACAGCAGAACAAACTAAACATCAACTGAATATTTTATAGGAAAAGGCTCAGGTACCACCTGCCAGTCAGTCACCTTTTGAAATAAAACCTCATAGCTACAAATGAGATAAAGATCATAGAATAGCATTTTCCATCTATCCAGTACACTAAGATTAAAGGGGGACTGTGGTCTTCATTCAAGTGCATTTATTAAAAAGGGTTCACTCCTACATTTAAAGGATAGTAAACTCAAAAAACTAAAATTTTAAATGGAAGCTGTTAACTAATTAACCTTGTCCCTTTTTTTCTAGGTGCCTTCAGAGCCTACTACTGTGCCCCAGTAAATTGCTGGCCATCTTGGATAATGTCTTCAGTCGGTAAGCTCCGCCCCCCGAAGATTTGCTGGACCTCTTTCCAGACTTGGGTCAAAAATCCTGTACAGTTCCCTTCGTGCTCGCGCACGCATGGAGTCGTGTGCGTGTGACGTCATCACATGCGCGCTGTACAAGCGTGCGCACGGAGGGAAACTGCTACAGATTTTTTGTCCCAAGCCTGGAAGGAGGTCCGCAAATCTCGGGGGCGGAGCTTACGTGACTGCAGACATAATTCAAGATGGCCAGCACTTTACTGGGTCACAGGTAGGCTCTGAAGGCACCTGGAGGGAAAAAGGACATGGTTAGTTAGGTATACAGCTTCCATTTAAACTTCATTTGTTTTTTGATTTTACTTATCCTTTAAAATGACTCCAGGATCATGCTTCTATCTGCAGTCTATCCAAAGTTACAGCAGTATAAATGGTGGATTTTCTTGCTAGCACTCACTGTGAATTATGACATAACCAGCACCACTGTTCTGCCCCCAAGTCTCAGGCTCAGTCTTGAGCATGCCCACTGCAGGGACATCATCAGCTGCATCACAAGCCCCATCCTCGAACTTGACATATAATAGATTAATTTTGGGGGGTGGGGCGCCTTTCACAGCACATCATGTGACTGTCACAGACAGTTAAGCCAGTGTAAATTTACAAGCCCGTAACTTAAGATCCAGAGACTATCCAAAGATAGTAGCGCACACCATTCTTATTAGTGAACAAACCAAAAGTGTTTATTCAACAAACTTTGGTTCGTTCACTAAAAAGATTGGTGGCGCTACTATCTTATGGATATTTTGGATTTCTGTCACGGGCTGTGACTTTGCAGTAGCACTCAGCACATATGATCTGTTATACGTGGTGTGCGGGAGGCTCTCACTCTTGTAAGATCCAGAGAATGTAGATACATCATCCTAGGCTTGTTTGAAAGTTATTGAAAAGTTCTTTTAATACCTATTTAGCATCTATAGTGGGAAAATGAACTTTTTTTTCTTTATTTCCATGTGTTCTATAATTCCCCACAACCCCCAGAGTGTCATCACTTTGTCCAGATTCCCTCTCTGTCCTGAGATACACCAGTTAGAAGAATACGTTATGCAATTCCTCTACTCCTACTTGGACTTGTCATCAAATCCCTGTGACGTGATCCCCCCTCCCTGCTCTGTAATAAACATAGAGATAACAGCATTCAGTGGAAGAGGTAGCTTTGATGTTATTAAGGCAGCACTTGACCCCCCTTCTTAATGCTTTCACTGATTGATGATGGGTCACAAGTGAGAGATCATAAACTGTACTGATCTTCTTCTTCCGTGTCTCCAGGACAGCTGCTTTCTATTGGCCACTGTGCGTGGGTGTTTTTTCAGGATGTTGAACTTTTACACTCCTACTGCACATGTTAAGCTTGTCAGTTGCCGAGTTGAGACATGGACAGGTAACACGGAGGGGGAATCTGACACCATGGTTAAACAGATCACTGACATAGATAGGATTAAGGCAGCACATAGTACATGAATTTAACTTTGCAAAGGGGCAAATGGTTTTTTTTCACTTTAGATGCCCTTTAAAATAAACAGGTTTTAATACCCCATGTTCTATTATTTGCTTTTGGCAAAATATTTACACACAGCAACACAATCCACACAAACGTCAGTCCTATACAAACAGTTAATCATATCTAATGCTTAAAGGCATCCCCAAACCTATATTCCCCCCCACTACTGCCCCACTTTGTACTGAATAAAATCCTTACCTACATCCCAGCTCCAATGGTTCTCCAGTAATCCCCCCCAAAGTCCCAAAACTGCCCACTAGGAGATAGCAGAGTCCATATGAACCTGCCTCCTGTCTCAGTTTGGCATCGCACTGTAGCCATCTCCCCCCCTGCCCTCTGTTTTGTGATCCCTACCCTTGTGTAATTTCCCTTTGGCAAATAATAGTTTACCTTCCCCAGCCCCAACCGCTATAAATGATTTGTTAAAAGTGCCCCGATAGTTACTTACCCTCCCTCTATCCTCTCCCGGCGTTCTGTGCGCTGGCGGCCGCTTCCGTTTTGGCTGCCTCTCAGCCAATCACAGATGCGGCTGCGGTCCCGCCCCCTGCTTGCAGTTCTATGCAAGCAGAGGGCCGGAATTGCGGGTGAGAATAGTGGGAAGGTAAGTAACTATTGGGGCACTTTTTAACAAATCATTTATTGTGGTTGGGCTGGGGAAGTTAAACTATATTTGGAAAAAGGTTATGAAAGGGTGGACATGCCCTTTAAAAGATTTAGTGGCAATTTAGTACCCATCAATTGTAATCATTTGTTATCTACTTGTGTTTAATAAAAATTGTGAACTGCATTATGGATAAACCTTTTATCATGGTAATTGTCTCAATTTTTATGAAAAGGCCAATTAAAATACACTTAAAAAATAAAAAACTGGTCTTACATAACAGGAATTACTTAAAGTGAATACTCCAGAATATACTATATATTACTTTCCAGCTGCTTTCTCTGAAATCAGTGGTCTTTGATGCAGTACCTTCTTCTCTCAT
Organism: Hymenochirus boettgeri; assembly: GCA_019447015.1. Taxonomy (NCBI): domain Eukaryota; kingdom Metazoa; phylum Chordata; class Amphibia; order Anura; family Pipidae; genus Hymenochirus; species Hymenochirus boettgeri. The sequence goes on along the minus strand of CM033473.1, from coordinate 51,238,140 downwards.
TAACCGAGGTCAGACATGCTTATTTTCACACAGAGAGAAATAGGAACTAGGGCACACTTGTGCGATTCTTGTGCACTTTTGATCCATTATTACATGGGGAATAGCATGCTAGTGCTTTTCATGCGGGTGGCCACACTTTATGCGCTGCAATTTGTTTTGGGAGCAACAAGTGATGAATTATTTAAATAAACAGTTTCTAGATTAAAAGCAGGAATGGGGTTCAGTCTGCAGTTCTCCTTTAATAAAATTAGCATTGAATTGAACTTTCTGACTGCCAAATTTCCAAACAAAACTTATAAAATGTGTATGAATTGTTTCAGAAAAATGTAATGTTAATGCTGCAACTTTTTAGGGATTTCTAGACTGTCCAGTCAACCTTGCAAATGTCCAGCCTGGGTTTGCATGCAACAAACTCTAACCATTTACATGGAGAAGTGGAAACAGGTGCTTAATACCTTTAAGGCATAGCACCCAGCCACTGTTCTATATGTGGATGACACCTGGGTTAAATCCACCAGAAGGAAGTACAAGACTTCACAGAACACATCAATGCTGTAGACCAGACATCAAATTTACAAGGAAGAGGTACAAAACAACAAACTGGCTTTCTTGGACTGCTTGTAGAAGTCAGGGAAAATGGTAAACTGGATAGAGGTTTACAGAAAACCAACCCACACAGATCAGTATATGATGTTTAGAGCCTTTAGAGCACAAGCTGGGTGTCATCAGAACCCTGCAGCACAGAACAGAGAACATCCCCACTAGCACAGAGGTGAGCTAAAGAAAGAAACATCTCAGAGGACCCTTAAAACTTGTAGATATCCAACTGGACCTTAGTTAAAGAATAGAAGGAAAGAAAAGAACATGAATACCAACAGTGAAGGGGAAAATCAAGACAGGTGAGAGCATGGTCTAAGAATTTTTTTAAAAAACACACCATATCCCTGTCCTGCTTTAAACCAAACAACACACTGAGGCAGCAATTGGTACACCAAAAGGCCCAATACCGAAACACAAGAAAAGCAACATCATATACGCAGTGCATGTGTGTTTTGATTTGTGTGCGGGGGTAACCAAACAGCAACTGCATCAACATATGCCCAGCACAGAGAGCCAATTCCTCGGGTCAGGACTCTGCAGTGTACCTGCATCTTAAGGAAAATGACTACCTTTAAGATTGTAATGTTAACATATTGGCAAAAACAAGACTGGTTCAGAGAGGTGTCAAGGGGGCTATTTTATGTGAAACAAAGAACCAAGCCTGAATAGAGGTGGGGGTCGACACCAACTGTCTGCCATGTACAATGCGGTTTGACACCTTACCCATGGCGTTTCTACAACACCTCTTAGCCACAATGCAATCACGCCTTGCATTCAGAAGGTCCTTTACACCTGGCTGTATATGTTAATAGGGACTTTTCAGGGTACATAATTTCCAACAGATCATTCTGAATTGAGAAAGCCAGTCGGATGACTACGAGTCTTCAAGAACTAAACTTAAGTTCAGTTGATGTAACTGAATACAACAATATCTAACCATTATTCGCCTTACACTGGGAAAGTTATTCACAAAGGCAAGTCCATTCCAATGCCAGCACAATTAACTACAATAGGTGACATACTTCCTAAATATGTGGTTTTACAATGTTTTAATGCCTTCTTTGTATTTTAGGCTTAAAAAAGTTACTTTTATAAAAACAGTGTCCAAAAACACATACCAGGAATCAGACTCAGTTTCCAAATATAAAATATTGCAGATCAAACAACAATATATAAACCAATTTTGTACAACAAATACATGTTGTGTAAACGCCATAGCAAACAAAATGAAAAGCACCCACAGAAGGAACCTCCAGTTACTATGTTATGAGAGAATAAACATTGTTCAAAACCTAACCAGTGCTAAACAATGATAAAATACATTTGTATTCCCGGGAGGAGAAGGAACAGAACTCTGGGAGCATGCAGAATAATTGATAACTTGTGTTCAACTAATGCAACTAATCGCTAGTTGGAAACTACAGAATCCATTCAGATTTCTAGTTTCTACTACATACAAGTAGTTTATTTTTTCAATTTTAATTTAGACCAAGTGCGGGGGGCTTTGTTATTATACACTGGAATTGTAAGCTCTGTTGATTTCGGATAGCAGTTTAACCAGTATGTCAATTTGCACATTACAAAAGGTAATCTAATACACCCATCTACCAAATACATTATGCCATTTTACTACAGGGCAAATTATTATAAAAAAATAAAGCCTGTTAGAACCAGCCCAATATAACTATTGAATACAATAAAACAGAAAAAAAAATCAAAATATTAGCTACCATGAGTAAATATCTGGGCCACTGCAACCTGGCTCCTGGGATTAGCCCAGCTCTTACATACTATAGTGTGCAGGTTCCCTAGAGTGGCCTCTCTCCATTCAGGTCCTAGATACCTGATGTGACCCAAAGTTTTAACCATCTGTGCACATCAGGTTTTATCTTGTGGTGGTGCTATATAATCTTGGCTCAACCACTAACAGCATTAGGCATAAGTTACATATTGAGGAATGAGTTTTTAGTGATTTTAATATGCATGTATGTGCCAATTTTTCAGGGTTTTTCCCCCTCATTAAGGCACGGCCACACTGCAATGCAAACGGAATCGCATGAGTTTTTGTTACATATAGAAAAACGCATGTGAATGCGATTTAAATCAGAACGCAAATCGCAAGCGCAATCACATCGCACCCGAAAATGTGCATTTTCATGCATTGGCCGCAATCCAATGATCAGAAAAACGCATCGCAATCGCAAGAAAATCGAGACAGTGTGGCCTAGCCCTAAGTGCAATAAACTGACATACTGAAAGTTGGAATTAAATACCTTATTCCTCCCTTAAATGGGGGTGCTTTAGGCATTTAATGATCAAAAACATGTGCCAGTTGTAATACATCATGAACTCAAACTTCTTGGCGCTTTCTGAATTAATAAAGTACTCTATGATTTCTTACCGATATATATACGGTATATATTTAAATAAATGTATGTAATCTTATAATGCTTTAAGTTTTGAATTACAATAAATATAGTTTAAGAACATTTATAAAATGCTACTTACTCTTGATTCTGAAGTGCTTTGCCGCAACAAAGTGATTAGTGCTTTGTCATAAAAGTGCTGTGTTTGCTTTGTACATAAAAGTGCTATGTGTATTTTCTAAAAACATGTTTGTGGACTAGTGAAGAAAGTGCTACATTTTTCTATGCAGCTTGTTTACATTGTTACTATTAAGTGATTTGTATTATCTACATATCTTAACAGTGGTGGCGAACCAAAGCACACATGCCAAAGGGCACTCAGGGCCCTCTCTGTGGCAACTCAAGCACAGCAGACTTCACCAGAGTTTTTACCAGAAAGCCAGAGAGAAATGTTAGCGACTGTCTGAAGCAGAGAGAGGTAACGTACTATAACATTCAGCTCTGCTTGACTCACTGTTTTAGATCTAAACTCCTGATGGTAATAGGTAATCTATTATTGATTATATCTACTGTATTGGTCTATGTCTATTTGAGTTGGGGGGGAGGTCATCTCATAAAAGGCAGGTACTGATATAAAAAGACAAAGTTTGAGAATTACGTCTCCAAGAAGGTAAAAATTTATAAGGTCCCAACTCCAAGTGTCCCCCCAGCCCTTCGGTCCCAACTCCAAGGTCCCCCCAGCCCTTCGGGTCCCAACTCCAAGGTCCCCCCAGCCCTTCGGGTCCCAACTCCAAGGTCCCCCAGCCCTTCGGGTCCCAACTCCAAGGTCCCCCCAGCCCTTCGGGTCCACTCCAAGGTCCCCCAGCCTTCGGGTCCCACTCAAGGTCCCCCAGCCCTTCGGTCCCAACTCCAGGTCCCCCCAGCCCTTCGGGTCCCAACTCCAAGGTCCCCCCAGCCCTTCGGTCCCAACTCCAAGTCCCCCCAGCCCTTCGGGTCCCAACTCCAAGGTCCCCCCAGCCCTTCGGGTCCCAACTCCAAGGTCCCCCCAGCCTTCGGTCCCACTCCAAGTCCCCCCAGCCCTCGGGTCCAACTCCAAGGTCCCCCCAGCCCTTCGGGTCCCAACTCCAAGGTCCCCCCAGCCTTCGGGTCCCACTCCAGGTCCCCCCAGCCCTCTGGTCCCAACTCAGGTCCCCCACCCTTCGGGTCCCAACTCCAAGGTCCCCCCCACCGCCTTCGGGTCCCACTCCAAGGTCCCCCCACCTTCGGTCCCAACTCCAAGTCCCCCCTTCGGGTCCCAACTCCAAGGTCCCCCCAGCCTCGGTCCACTCAAGGTCCCCAGCCCTTCGGTCCCAACTCCAGGTCCCCCCAGCCCTTCGGTCCCAACTCCAAGGTCCCCCCCCACCCCTTCGGTCCCCACTCCACCCCCCTTCGGGTCCCAACTCCAAGGTCCCCCCACCCCTTCGGTCCCAACTCCAAGGTCCCCCCCCACCCCCTTGGGTCCCAACTTCAAGTCCCCCCCCCCTTGGGTCCCAACTTTAGGTCCCCCACCCCCTTGGGTCACTTAGAGAAGGTGGAGGAGCTCTAGACACACTAGAAAGGGCAGGGAAGGGATAAACAGCAATGCAAACACTTACCATGTCGCCTTGTCTGGAGCCGAAGAGCTCAGTAGGCAGGTCATGGCCAGTCCCAATTCTAAGCACCTGGTGAAGTCAGTGTTCTGGTCGGACACCTTTCAAGTCGGCAGAGCTGTAACCAAAGGACCAGGTATTCCCCAGGAAACACCGGTTTAGGAAGTCCCGATAGACACATATAGGATAAACCTCCTCTCCACTCCCCGGATCCGCCTTCCCGTCACACCCGCGATCTAGTGACAAGGAAGCAGAAATGCTGCGCAGGCGATACAGGAAATGGAAAGCAAAGGAAGGGCGGAAGTTGTCTAGTCCTTCCGTTTGCCAGGTTCAATGTCATTTCCTGGAATCGCAACAGGTCCGGAAAATTGTAGCATCCAACAACTTTACAGGACATCTATACTCCACGACAGAACCTCAAGTTATTTGGGGCTGCGAGAGGAACTTCTAGTTCACCTGTTACCTTAATATGTTTGTGACGTAATTTCCTGTGAGAGGCGGCGTACTCTGTTCCAACTCGGAAGTAGCGTCCACTGGAAAATGGGTCTGGAACACACAGACCGAAGTTGTATGGGACTGGAGCTGTGAGGAGATCGCTAGAAACGGTGACGTTGATAGATTACAGTTAGAATTAGTCCCAGACCGGTTGGTTCTTGTTGACAGCTCCCTGCAACTATGGAGATGGCGCCATTTGTTGTGTTATATAACTGAACAGTTACATTGTACGGTCGGGTGGAAGGTGTATGGCCAGCCTGAGATCGTGGTAAGACTGGAGGAAGTTCATCCAATCTATTTGTGACAAGCTGAATTCTATCGTACTCGATTGATCCCTCTGGTGAACATTGTAAGTTTGTGACCAGGGTCTGTCACTTGTCTGGTAATTGATTCCTAAGAAAGATTTATATTGTGTCAAGTGAGTAACCTGTCTCTCAAGACAGGGATATCAATTGAGGCCCTCCAGATATCTTGAAAACACAACTCCCAGCATTCCCTGTAGTGCAGCCAGGCAATGCTAGTAATGGTTTTCACACTAAGGAGGGCCACAGATTTGACATCCCTGTCCTTAGCAGTGTTCTCTCTAAGCCGTGGGCTGTGTCTGCATGCACAACTTGGCATGGTGCACACAAAAATCAGCTGGAATATACACTTCAGTTAGTGAACAATTTTTCATTTTGAATGCACACAATACTGAAAATCAAATCATACTTACAGAAATTTTCTATTCCTGGTCTGTGACAAGGCAGGTGTCACAATGGTTAATCCCCGTCCACTTCTGATGTACAGGAACCCCTCCCATAGCCAATATAAGGGTGCAAGTAGCCCTACTTAGTTGTCTTTTTGAGTGGATGTCTGAAAATAATAAGTTAGAGATGTGAGGAACTTACCACTGCCAAGGACCAGGAAGAAATTCTCCATAGTATGATTTGATTTTCAGTTTCCCTGCTCCTACACGGCAGTGGTCATGGTTTTCCCTGCTCCTACATGGCAGTGGTCATGGTTTCCCTGCTCCTACCAAGCAGTGTCATGGTTTTCCTGCTCCTACACAGCATGTGGTCATGGTTTTCCCTGCTCCTACATGGCAGTGGGTCATGGTTTTCCCTGCTCCTACACGCTTTGAAATGAAAGAGGGACACCAGTTATTTTGCTTAGAGATGAGAGAATTTATTTAGATAATGGGGCTGACAGGATTTTCCTGCCAAATCCTGCTTGATCTGCAGTGGCCGTATCCACCATGTAATGTCTGATAAAGGTGGACATGGTCGACCAGGTTTGCCACCTTGCATATTTCTCAGTCTCGATGCCTGAGCTCGGGCCTGTAAATAGGACAAAGAGTGAATCTGTTCCTTAAACTTTCTGCTTGAGGCAGATAATTCTTTAGAGATCTACCCACATCCAGAGATATGGGGAATTGTCTTTTGTTGTCCAGAGTTGGTAATACATTATCTTGATTTAGATGATAAGAGGTAACTACTCCTTTTGGTAGAAAGTAGTATCTGGTCTCAGGATCACCTTTTCTGAAAGAATTCTAAGAAGGGTACTGATTTCCTGAGAGAACTCATCTCACCAATTCTCTGGCTGATGTTTTGCAACCAAGAAGGTTGTTTTCCCATGTAATGTCTTTAATTGAGGCTGATTCAATGGCTCAAATGGAGCTTCTTGTAGCATTTGCAGTTCCAGTGGGAGTTTTCACTGGGTTACTTTTTGCCTGATCTGTGGGCTTTATGTGTTTAAACACCTTGGAAGAACCGAATTATTAAAGGGGTCCAAGGCCCCCCGATATTTGTCATAGCTGAAATAGCTGTTATTTGTGTTTTTATGTCTAAATGACTTAGATCTTTTGGAAGTCCGTCTTGTAGGAATTCAATGAAATTTTCTACTTTATTGGAAGTAGGACAGATGTTTTTGTCCTGACAACCATTTACCGAATACTTTCCGTATTTTGTAATAGGTGTAGAAGTGGAGATTTTGCGAGATGCTTCCCATCAGATTTTGGGTTTCAACACCAAGCCGAGTTTCAAGTGTCTCCACCTCTCGTGATGTTTGGCCCCTGACTAAGTTGGTCCTTCCTCTGAGGAAGTCTGAATGTCGATTGACATTTGTAGAAGCCCAGGGGAACCATGGTCCTTGGGCCACCATGGTAATATTACGATCACTTTGCTCTGTCATCCCAATCTTCCTCAGGACTCTGTGATTAGCGGGAGAGGTAGAAGATGTAAAATAGGCGCTGATCCCATTTGAACGAGAGCATCTGTCATTGTTGATTTGCTGTCCCTGATCTGGAACAACATTTCTTCGTTTGGCTGTTTTGACGTGTAGCCATGAGTCCATAAAGGGAATACCCCATTTTTGAGTATCATGCAGAATATACCTCGGTGGGGTTGCACTCTCGTTCGGCATATTTTTTCCCTGCTCAGATAATCCGCTTTGCTGTTGGCTGTCTCGGGATGTGATGGAGCAAATCCCCAGGAGATTTAGTTCGGACCATGACGGGAGATCTTTGGCTACTGTCCATAGGGATGACTCTTGGTTCCACCCCCCTTGTTGATGTACGCCACTACAGTATTGTCGTCTGAAATACTTTCACTGCTTTCCCCTCCAGAAGAGGGGAAATGCTTCAGAGCCATAAATACTACTCCCATCATTTATCTCAAGTCCCATACTCCACTCTCATTTATCTCAAGTTCTGAGAGCTCAATGACCATTTCTCTGCAGCCACCTGCCCTGGGCTGTGAGGTCCATAAGTGACTCTCCCCTGCCAGAGGGACTGGCATCCGTTGTCAGGGATATCCAGTGAATTTGAGTTAGGAGGATTGGTTTCATGTTTTCTGTTTTCGTCCACCATCTCAACGTTTTTTTGCTGTTGATGATAGAAGTAGGTGTTGGTTTTGACTTCTGTGGATGGAAAACTGGGTTAGAAGCAACCATTGCAGGTCTCTGATGTGAATCATTACCCAACGGACAGAGCTCAGGGTTGAGATTAGTTTCCCAATTAAGTGTTGTATGCCCAACTGATGGGGCTGGAAGACCGGAAAGACTGGCTTCTTTGCATATTTCTTCTTCCGAGATGGAATCAGGGATACTAAAATGTCTATTGTGTTTATGATGACTACTCCCAGATACTGGATTACTTGTGAGGAACCAGAGATGATTTGTCTTTGTTCACTACCCATCCATGATGGAGAGACAATGATAGGTTATATTGATGTTTTCCTGTAAAACCTCTTGACTGTGTGCTTTCAGTAGAATGTCGTCTAGGTAGGCAATATCTGATACCTAGAAGATGGAGGTGAGCAATATTGGAACTAGCACTTTTGTGAACACTCGTGAGGCTGTTTCCATCCAAAGGAAGGACTTTGTACTGATATGTTTTGTTGAGTATTGAGAAGCGTAGAAGATGTCCGGTGTTTCTGTAAATTCATCCCTTATGTCTATTTTGGCTAACCAGTCCCCTTTGTTTTTTGGAATTAGGACTGATTTTAAGGTCTCCATCTTGAATTTTTTGATAAGGGTAAATGTATTCAGGAATTTCTTAGATTTAGATCAGTCTGATGCCCCCTGTACTCTTCTTTTTAAGAAAATTTGAGAGTATATTTCCCTTTTCTTTCTTGTACTGGCACTTCCTCTATTATGTTGTTTTGCTGGAGATCTTGTAGCTTTCTGATCAATGTCTTTTTGATCAAAAGGGCACCTTGATTCTATGAATTTGGCTGAAAGCGGAGAACAACGGATTCTATTTAAATATCCCTGATTCAGAATTTCAATGACACAGGCGTCCGATGTAGTTTGAGCACATGTTTCCTTGACGTGGGAAATCCTTCGCCCTTTTAGAAAACAATGGACTTGCAAACTTCAGGATGGACGGTTTGTAACATTGCTCCAAAGGGGATAAACTTTCACTTTTAGTTATACACAAAAGGAGATGCAAGTAGCCATTACTTATCGCTTTTCTCCCTGGATGAAGAACAAGATTTGAGCAGCCGCAGTGGAGATTGCTCCTCCGGGAATGGCAGTCAGTGATAGGCCGTGACGTCACAGTTCACGGCCAACACTAACTGCCTTACCCGGAAGTGTAGAGCGTGGCGGTGGAGCGAGGAGAGCATGTAAGTATAATAGCTCGTGTGGGAGCCGATTAAAGCTTTTGGCCAAAACAAACTTTATTTTTTGGGGTATTCTACAATATATGTATTTTTAAAGAAAGGGTGGACCATTCCTTTAATGGTATTATATTGTAATGCATTATTGTAGGTTCACTCCAGTCTTTAAATGGCTATTAATAAAAAAGATAACATCTAGTTCCTTGATTGTAATAATAAAACTGCTATTGCTTTTCCCAAAATGATCCTAAGCCTTCTGCAACAGATAACACCAGCCAGCCAAAGAAAACTATGGAAACTTAAAAGATGGTTTTAGGTATGTATTATTCTTTTTATTTTAGTACAATATTATTAATTACATAAGGAATCGTTGTTGTTTATTAGGTACAATATATTCCCCTCTCTTCTATAAGTTCATAATTCAACACTATAATCAGGTGGATAAAAATCAAAGATTTTTTTTTTTTTAAATCGTGTTTTTTTATTTATAAATCGGATTTTTTTAAATAAAATGCTTTTTGAGGCAAATATATTACCATCCAAAGGTTATTCCATCATGAATAAAGATTTGTTTTTTAATTATGTAGAATAAGGCTGTATACTGTAAAATCTCCATATAAGTCGACCAATTATAAGCCGAGGTACCAATTTTTACCTGAAAAAGGAGATAAAACTGCTTGCACCGTGTATCAGCCGAGGGTAGAAATGATGACCACTACTGCCTTCTGATCTGTAGTGCTTTGAGGCTTAAAGGGATCATCCACTCGTTTTTATAAGTTTTGGAATCAGTTCTATTGAAGAACGGAGGTAAAGGAGCTGTGCCTTACCTTCGTTCTTCAATAGAACACCACGAGACAAGGTAAGAAACTTACCCGCTCGCTCGCTCCCCCGGCGCTTGGTCTGACAGGTCCGACGGACCTTGTCTTCTATGCGCATAGATCGCGCATCGCATAGAAGACAAGGTCCGTCGGACCTGTCAGACTACGCGCCGGGGAGCAAGCGAGCGGGTAAGTTTCTTACTTCTCTCCTGGCTCCTGTGTGTTCTATTGAAGAACGGAAGGTAAGGCACAGCTCCTTTACCTCCCGTTCTTCAATAGAACTGGATTCACAAACTTATAAAAACAGTGGAATCCCTTTAAGTTTCCCTTTAATGGACAGCAGAATTCCATACACTAGTCCCATACAGTAAAAGCCAAATCCAGTATGGCTTTTACTGTATGGGACTACTGTATGGGAATTCTGCTGTTCTTTAAGGAAACTAAAGCTTCAGAACATACAGAATCAGAAGGCATCTTTTCAACAAAAATAGATACCATCCTCCTGATTCTATATTGTTTAGAGGCATTAGTTGCCCTTTAAATGGACAGTAATCCAATTCCTTTGCACTCCAGATGTTTGGAAACTACAACTCCCACATGCTTAGTTGCTGGGAGTTGTGTTTCCAAACATCTGCAGCATCAGGACAGGTCACTACTCAGCACCAGGAAGTGAGACCTGCGCCGAGTAGTGACGTCAGGCAGAGCAGTGGATGTGGATTGCGGAGCGAGCACAGCCGAATTTCAATTAAGTGATTGACGAGTATAAGCTGAAGTTCGATTTTCAGGCTATTTTAAGCCTGAAAACCTCTGCTTATACTCAAGTATACGGTATGTTTCATTTTTTTGGTAAATAAACTCCATTATCCTTCACATGTCATGCTGTTCCAGAGGTGTTCTAAGATTATGGGCAGTTTCTCTGCCTACAAGATTTATCACAATGCTTGTTTACTTTGCAGTTCTCAAAACTCAGCAGAGATCACAGCCCTCTTCTTCACAGCAAAAATGTTATAACATGAACAAGAAAAATACCTTAATCCTATTGTTCTACAAACCTATAAATATAGAATCAACCCCTTCAGTGCTAAGTTTCAAGAAGTTCAGTGAATAGAATAGAAACAATATTTTTCTGATTGTTTGGAGTGGAATAGATCTGGATGTTTGTTTAAGCAAATACATATACTGTAATGTTATTGTTTCAGTTAGTAAATCATTTAAATTATTATTCTAAAAATCTATCTATCTGCAATTGAAGTTATACCAGCAAGAATTAGCCTTTATGTAGAAAACTATGATTTAAATCAAGCCTTACTGATTTAAATTGTGATCCACCCTGAATATCATGCATAGATAAAAAAAATAACTACAAATGTATATCTGTATTTAGCTAGAGGGGATCAGTACAGTTCTTGTGGGGCACCTGGTTGAGAAACCAGGTGCCTTTTTCATGTACTTCTATAGTATACTAGATTATAAGCTTGGGATGTGTTATGTTGATTTAATTTATATATTCGTTTCCCCCTGTTAACCGTAGGTTTTTGTTAACCATGAGATAAAGTTTGCTTAATTTGTTTTTTTTTGGGGGGGGAAGGATTACTACCTATGATGCAAGTTTTAAGGACACTTTCACAGAGGTAAAATCTTTTACAATTTTACTATTACTATTTTTTACTATCTACTCTTCAGAGCGTATTGGGACCTAGCAAAATAGGTAAATGTGATACTAATTGACAGAAAAGCACTATACTAGAAGTGTTGTATCAACATTTTAACTCAATAGAAACCTGATTAACAGAATTAGTGATTGTGACATTTGCTAATCCTAATAATAAAAGTATAATAGGTGGGTAGTTAATCTTTGTTACATTGTGTGGATAGGACCCCAAGCTAAGTGATCACATGCCCATGTGATTTGGAGAATACTATGCAGTGTTAGTTGCTGGCTTACAATACGAGTTGGAGCATTCATTCTCAAAGCAGTTTCACTGATTCATCCATTCTTGTTGTTTTTCCCAAAATCCACTATAGAACAACCAACATAACATTCTTATCAGGAACCTTGGTGTTTTTTGATACCGATTAAAGACCAACTGCCAGTAATTGAGAGATTGTTATATTAGTCATTGTGTTTCACTATGATACATCAATGTTGTACTACACTAACAATTAGATTAATATGCAACACACATTTTCCAACCTTCACATGATAACATAAATTTATTGTGGTACATATTGTTGTTCATATTTTTTAGTAATACAGCAGCTTATTGAAACAATATTCAGAAGAGTTACCCTTTTTTGGTTATACTGAAGTTTTATAAACATACATATATGCATTGTTTTTGTCCCTGCTAAGAATAGCCCTTACAGGGAGTTCAATAAAAGATCTTATCATTAAAAATTGTGCTAATTTTGCCCCCAACCAATCAGATGTTAGCTTTTAAATGTTAAATAATCTCATTGGTTGGGGCAACCATTTTTAACGATTTAACTTTTATTGAATCTCCCTGTTAAAATGCTGTTTAATCTTGCAATTTTTTTTTAAATGGATTTATGTTTTTTTCCCTGTCCAATGAATGCCTAATTAACATGGTGCTAAATTGTTAATGTAAATACAACTAAATGTGCATATTTCTTTTTAACCTAGTACCAGTAACATCTGGATCATTTCACAAGTTTTGGCTGCCTTTCAACTGTATTTTGATAATGGCTGGACAATTCCGAAGCTACATATGGGATCCAATCCTATGCCTCCCAATCATTTTGATGCAATTTGTCTACTATAGCTGCTTAGGACTTTGGCTTGCAGCTCGGACTTAGTGATTCACTACAATCCTTCCCTTGACCGATATTTAATGACGTGATTTTGGGATTTTCGTCTGTCCATGGTCGAGTTCTATGATGGCATTTCTTGAATTCCTTGAGCTTGCTGTGGGCCTTTGTACTTTTGTCCGAGAGGGAAACAGTGCTTGGATTTTACTGTCACAGTTCACATGTTTCACTTATTTTCCTGTTGGATCTATACTTCTCACCTACCCAGTCCTTTTGACCTGGTGGCTCCTTACTGTTGTCTGCATTGCTTTAATGGCAGTAATTGGGGAGTTCTTGCATGCGAACTGAGCTAAATGAGATTCCCTCAATTCAGCACCAAATCTAATGTCTAAACTTTTTTTAATCTACTGGAAGTTTACAACATACCTCTCAGATGTGTCAAACACTTCAGTATTCATGTTTCTTTAGAAGACACCCAAACAGATTTTTAACTAGTGTATATTTCACCACGTGGTAGGGGGTTAAAATCATCTTGAAAAGGGCAAACCTGAAATATCCCATTTTGGCAGTGTTTAGCACTTTGCACACACACATTTTGCACACCATTTGAACTGTCTTTCCTTCAATTTTTACTATATGCCTCTTTGTGTTTCATCCCATTCCAAAGTAGAGACCTATTATTTTAATCCTTATTTCTTTAAAGATGGATTTAAGTATTTCCGTTAAGCTTGTTGATAAAATTAGGAATTGTTTCATATTTGACAGAGACTAAATCAAATTTTCACAAAAATTACAGGGATGTTTTAATAATATGAAGAAGGCACATGCACCTCATTTTATCATCTCATCGTTATCATTGGGAATGTGTGTAAGCTTACATTTTATTTGTTCTTTTAATATCACTTTGAAAAATAATTCTGGAAATACTTGCCCCTGAGTCATTTTGTTTGTGTTTCTTGTTTCACTAAGGCTAGGTACACACAAGGGGATATTTCAACTCGCTTTGGTTTATTGGCTCAAAATATCTGTGTTTACTTTTTTGCCTCGTCCATATTGGATGAAAGTTCGATCATTCGGGGAAATTTTGCCAGTTGTGGCGGTCTTGTATGGACCGTTCAATCGGCTGCAGCTTTTTTGTGGCACCAATTCAACATCCGTTGATTGTTGGTGTTAATATTGGCTAATTTAAGTTACACTATATTGAGCTATTTTAAGAGTTGAATACCATAACAATCTTATAATTCAATAATCCGAATATCCTATGTATTATACCTTATAACATGCTTAGCTATGTCACCAGTTACAATTGCTGCTTAGGTCTGTCATTAACTAATTATTTATTTGCTTGTGTTTTATAGGAACAAGCTAAAATATTACTAGTTATCTTGTAGTTCCATATATAATTGTTATACTCTTGGAGCTGCTCATTGACTTAAATATCTGGCTTTTGTTGACATTTAAAAGAACACTCTTGTGTAAAAGAAAACTTTCTTTGGAAATTATTTCTCAATATTCACTAGCAGCATTCTTAATTTTAAATCTAAATGATTATAAATAGGCCCCAAGGACCAATCATCGTTCACCACAATCATTTCAGGAATTACAATTAGGTTGTAACAATTCTGAACCCAGCAGTTAACATAGGAAATCTCCTAATTTTAAGAAAATTATAAATGTTCTCTGATGCCTTTAAAGTTTGGGTAATATACAAAATGTTTTTTATAAAGGAACGTCCATCTCCAAAATGAAATTTGTTTATAGCTTCTCATCTCACCTCCTCCCCTACCTAGACCTTGCTGGGTTTAAAGTTCCATTCTAAATGGAATTCTAAATATCTTACCAGCCCTCTCCCCTTGGCTGTTCTCCCAGCAATGGTGTCAGTTGATTGGCAAAAACTTTACATTGTGGATGTCTCCATTATTAAAATGCAGCGGTTAGGAGTTGTTATAAATGAAAGTATATTAAAGGAGAATTGTACAAATTCTGTAATTGATTTCTTCGCATCTTCCGACGATCATTGTCACTGACGATATCTCTTCTCTGTATATGGAGAACATATGTTATGAAGCGGGAAAGGAACTGTCAGTTACTCTTAGAAAGCAGTGAGTTACTGCAAGAGTATAATTCACCTAAATGAAGCAAAGCATAAAAATAATCAGAGCTTGGTTTATTATTATATGCTTTCTGATGAAATGCCGAAGATCTAGTAATTTTTAAAAATTAGGGTCTTTCAATGCTATACAAATACCCAGAGGTACTATGTGCTGTAATTTTTTTGGATAATGTATGCAGGACTGCCCATAATGTGCTAATATATAGAAAATAAGGCATCCTGTTTGAAAGTTCTATTTATTTTTATAATAGTCTGACAGACCCTGCAGTTGTTCTGCATTGTGTTAGCCGTCTTTCACACAGACGGCATTCAGCCATTCGTGCTTGTTTTCTGACAGTCCCTTGGCACTGCTAGTAGCAAAGCACTACATTTAACATCTGGAATGGCCAGAAAAGGACACCGGTGTTAAGTTATCTGTACATCTTCTAGGATCCCATGTGCCTTTTTGCTAAGATAGCCACCAAATATGGATATAGCAGTAACTTTCAAGGAGGGTATAACCAAAAAAAAAAACACTTGAGAGGTATTATTTGTGTAATTTTGTTTTCTAGCCATATAATTTATTTTGCAGTGATCCATATGGGGTGCGGATTTGCAAAATGTTATGTTGAATAATAATGGCATTAACAATTAACAAATTTTATCTTTAAATTGATTGTCGAGTTTTGTTTTGATTCTACCGGGAAATGAGAAAAAAATGGAAATTTCTTAGAAAGGCTAAAAAATTGCCTACACATATAGGGAAGCAAGGAGCACCTATAGATAGTTTAGGATGGATTTTATTCTTTTTATATTTGTGTGTGTTCTTCCACTTTCCCCCCCAATATTTCTTTAGATGGCATTCTGAACCTCTTACATTTTAGCTGTCAACCTAGTGCCTTATTATCATAAACTCTTCTGCTGTGTGCAGATGTCAATCAAGTGCCTTATTTTCATACTCTCTTGCTGTGTGTAGTTTTGCTGCAACTGAAATAGTGACAGTTGGTCACATGTGAATTGATGTTGGAAAATTCCCCTTCGAATGCTGCCCGTGATTACGGAGCAATGTTTTCTCATAGATTGTCAGATGGAAGGAGGCGTCAGTTAGGGCAGGCCAACTATCGCGGATGGACACGCACATGAAAATGCATCGGCTAACTGCAAAAGATGATGATCGCAGCATAAACGAAGCACACCTAAGTTGTGCCAGACCAATTGACCACACAAATAGTGTGTCCTTTTAATGCGTGATCGGATCGCATTGCACATTTAAAAACCCTAAGTGTGGCTTAGCCCTAAGAGAGGAGGGGGGATAGTGAGCCTGAGCAAAATCAGGACTGCTTGAAGCTGCAGCATACACCCCCTTAGAATAAGGTACTTACATGTAGTAATTTAAAGATTAAGATGAGGCATGCACTGCGTGGGAGCTGTTTTATATGTTTTAATGCAGTGCATACAATTACATTAAGCCAAATTAATTGGTTTGAAAGGACATTCCCTTTGTTATAAAAGACGGCTATACCTACATAAGGAATCTGTAAAGCATTACCATGTTAACTGACATTTTGGGACATTTTTTGCCCATTTACTATAATGGGTCCAATCCCCAAATATTTTGAGGTTTCAGGGTCATGTATGATATATCCCACTGTCACTATTAATGAAATTCACCTGGTCCAAGGCACACTAACTACATACCAGATCTCTCTAACACACACCAACACAAACACACCAATTTCAAATAACAGTACTAAAATAAGAGCACAAGTAAATGTAAGCATAACAAATAGTTTATATTATAGTAATGTTGTATCAAAACTACAACTCCCAGCATTCCCTGCTTGTGCTGTTGTGGGAGAAACTTGAGAATTGTCCGGTCACAGGAAAAGACAAGGTCTAATATATTGAAGCATTTCTACTGTTAGGGTTTTAGTTAAACAATCCAGTAAATATAATAGTTAAAGTGTTTTTGATGCCATTCATTCATAAAGCTAATCCAATTGTGAGCCCTGGTATTATCAAGTTTATATCATTCAATTGTAGTTTTCTTAATTTTACTTTATAAAATTGCAACAGAAAAGACCACCTGCATTGGGCTACATACCAATGTATTATAATTCATGTAAACCTATGTACGTTTATCGCACTAAAAAACAAGTCTAAATTCTTCTCTAACCAGATTGCTAACCAATTGTATCTGTCTTACGGGAAATACTGAAGTACGGTAACTGCTGATATTTGATGTACCAATAGCAACCAGCTGATTGGCCACAACATTCCTGGCATGTCTGATTCCAATTTTTCCCAGATTTTTAAAGAATAAGGGCTAGGCCACACTGCTGCGTTTTTGGGGTTTTTGCTTTCGCACTTGTTTGTTTTTCCCAATCATTGAAACGCGTTTTTTGGGTGCGTTGAGATTGGCGTTCCGCATTTTAAATCATAATCGCATGCGTTTTTGACTAATAATTCTTTTAATAATAAAAAACGCATGCCCAAACAACAAAATCGCACATGAAATCCAGCGATTCGGTGCAATTGCGTTTGCGTTGCAGTGTGGCCGTGCCCTTATAGTGTAAAAAATCTTAGTTGATATTTTGGCTGGACTGCTATAGTTGCCAGGCAGTCGATAAGGTGTAGTGTGTCAAAGGCCACAGGGCAATAACCACCCTCCAACATCCTTATTTATAAGGTACTTTAGTAACGGCACGGTGCAGAGCTGCAGGTGGAGTTGTAAGGTTGCGGGCACACAGGCTGATATTCGGACCATTGGACTGCGAATTATTGGCATACATTTCAGCTGTGCATCACATCTGTCTGTTGCATGCACAAGATTAAAATTGGGCTTGTCCAGTAAATTTCATTTAATTGTGTGTGCTTCAAGGGATTTAACATCAGCTGCTGATAGTTTGACCTGACGACCTGTCATTCCTCGCGGCAATTGTTCTATTGGGTTGTAATATTGTTCCCTGTGGATACAGCCTAATCAGGCATGCAGTAATATTTGTCACTTAATTGGGAATCTTTTCTTGGGCCCTTCCAACTACATGTGGCTAGCCAAGCATCAAAGTTAGCATACTATACTATATATAAGGGATATTTTCAATGATTTAATAAGTCAGTCTTTATAAGTCAGTCATAAATGCATTTTTACCCCTGTAATCAATCTGCCCCCACTTCATCGCCTTCTGCATCACAATCTGGTCTTGTCTGCATCCAATCTGCTCCCCAGCCTGTTACCCTGCATCCAATATGTTTCTCCATCCATCCCACTTTTTCCACTTTGCTCCTATTTCATTCAATCTCCCTCCTTGCATCAAATCTGCTCACACTATCCAACCTGCTTTTTGCATGTGAACTGTCCCAAATCCATCTATCTGTTTCCTGCAATCCAATCTGTTCCACACTTTCCTCTTTTCCTCCCCTGCATCCACTCTGTTCCTATTATCCCAACCTGCCCAATAGCATCCCAATCTGCCCCCACAATCCACTTTGCTCCCATGCTATTATTCAACCCCACATCTAAACTGCTTCTCCCCTCTCCATCCAATCTGTCCCCTGGAATGAAATCTAACTCCGCTCCCATTTCAATTTGTCCTCCCTGGTTGATATCTATTCCCACTTCTCCAATCTGCCCTTCCCCTACATTCAGTCTGACTCCATTAATCCATTGTGCTTTCCACTCATTGACATCCACCTACTGACACTCCTTCCAAATGACCATTTTAGTAGCCCCAAGCAATCTCTGGAGCCTTTCCTCTGCAGATGCTATTTATATCAACTGGCAAGAGCCACTTCTAACACTGAAAGCGTACATTGGATGGTGATTGGGTAGTGGGTGGTAGATTTAAAATGCCTGAAAACATCACTCTTATACATACAGTTGTAAGCAAAATTGATGGACATAGTAGCTGTAGGGTAAAGGATCTTGGGGTTTGCATGGTTTATTGGGGCCCTAAAAACTGGTCATTTGTTGGCCCTAGACAGAGGTGGCCTTCTGGGTATTTATCTGGTTGAAGGGGTGTACCTTTTTTGTGGTTGTTATAATATGTACCAAGTGGCTATTTTTAGGATATATGCAAACTGAACTAGCTAAGTAATATTAAAACATGTTATCCACTTTGTTGTTGTGTTAAATATTATAGCTGGTATATACCGGTATATTATATGTTTATATTAATTTAACTTTTTTTTATGGTGCTTGGTGTAAATGCATGATTCCAAATCTGTAAATATTTGTTATAGTTAAATGTGTGGGATCCCACCTGCCCCATCATACAAGAACTGTAATCACAACTGGGTAATATCCATTAATAGACCTCCTTGCTCGGAAGTTCGTATAGTTGACTGGCCATCTAATTGGGGGCATGTATCCAGCGCTCTGTTATCGTAATGCTGCAATACCATTTTTGGTGCGGATACAATAAGGGACTATTGGCCAACTTTTGACCTTTAGTAGATGTTATCTTAGTTTATTTACATGATTGACCTGCAATTGATTGATGTTTCTATGTGCTTTTAACTCTAGAGGGCGCTATTAACTAATTTATTTAAACATCAGCTGACTTAACAAGAAATCCTTTTGTCTTTATTATCTACAGTTCAATTCCTGATTTACCGCAAAAATTGTACATATTAGGGCTGGAATTATTATTATAAAAAGCATGGTCTGCTTTCATTACTGTTATTGGGAAATCATTTGATAATAATTGAAAATCAAATAATTCTTGATGCCATTTTGCTCAAGAGTGGAATAACTGGTATGTAATATTAACTCCCTCTCAAGTACAGCAACAGACTGTACAGGTAGGTCATTGAGGGTCAGGGCCATTTTATAAACCCGCGGTATCGCTTTTTAGCGAACCAGCACCAAACTGAAAAGGTGAACAAGTCATGTACATGCTATGTATCAGCCATTATCAGCTATTTGTGTCTTAAAGGGCACTTAACCATGCACCAAGTGTTAACGGACTTCAGACAAAACAACGGCAGTTGCGCGTTACACAAAACTTGTGTTGGCGTCACTGCCACAACCATGTACAGATGCCGTTAACAGTCTCTTAATAGATGTAATCTCGATAAGACAGCAATAGCTGGTGTTAAAAATTTGCAAAGAGCAAACAGTCCATCACCAATGCACCGAGAGCCACTATCAGCTCATGCATTGCCTAAAGGGGGTAATAGAGAGGGCATAGCACTCCGGTACATAGCTCTGTCTTATGTAGGTCGTTATGGGATAATTTTTATTAGCATTCAATCAATTCAGAACCCACATTAGTTTCGAAGTGGCAGAAATATTGGGTGCTCCTGAAAAAGAAGACAGCGCATGGAGATTAGCCAATGACACCAGCCCCTATGTACATCACAAATCAAATAAGAGTCGATATGATTGAATAAATGGACCTCTGCCTTGCTAAAACCCAGCCTAAGCACTATGGAAATGATTTCTCTAAGAACACAGCTGCATAAATGTCTTCAGTGTGTAGCAAGATTCCTACTGACATTGAACTGATCAGAGAATGTTCTGCTTCACTCCACTATCCCCCTTGCTACAAGTGAATCGTGAAAAACATGTTTGTTTGGTTTCTATGTGTTTGGGTTTGATGTGTGTATTACGTATTAGTGTGGTCTTCTAGTCAGCACAAGTGACCGTTTGCACTGTGCTTCCCAAAGGATGACTTTCTATAAGTAACAGACAGGCAACGTCATTAGTGAGAGTCCCTATGTTATAGGAACGCCCAGAGTAAGGTGTTAAAACAGCATTGTACATGTACAAGTCATTGTACATGTACAAGTCATTCTGAATTGAGAAAGCCAGTCGGATGACTAGCGAAACGTCTTCAAGAACTACATTTCAAGTCCAGTTGATCTAATTGAATACAACAGATATACCATGACCTGGATGAATGAGAACCTTCACAAGCATACTTAATGCTATTTACTTTATTTTACAGTTTATTGGTGTTTTTAAGAGGGTATATGTTCAGATTCTGCAGTGTAAAAATGTGGGTTTAATTCTCCTTTAATAGCTCCACAGACATGCATTAATACATGTAAAAATCCTTTGAATCCAACATATCATTAACACATACATTAAAGGATAACTGTATTGGCTCAATGAATTTTTTTTAAAAAACGGCTTTCAAAAGAGTTATGGTATGCAGCCCTCCCCATACGTTTTTTTCCTGATTTCGAGCTTCTCTCTGCCTTCAATTAGCCACACCGTAAAGGGGGCATAACAATTCTGTCTGCCTGTAACTGTCACTCAAAACTAGCATGTGAGAAAACACTCCTCCACCCATCCTTGATCAGCTTGATTATGTAGGCTGTATCCTAGCAACCGAGCAGTTTGTTTGACTGGCAGAGGAGGAGAGAGGTTGTAACAGACATTCCTATCAGCCAATGACAAGTGATATGTTAATCATGGCCCTGGGCCATCTAGGAGGCGGGCTTTTAGCACTCATCTTTGCTGTGTGATATCTAAGTGAGGCAGCACAATTGTAAATGAGAGTAAGAGATTTCAGCTGCTGGAACTGTGGACATGTAATGGGGGAGATGTTTTTTTGGGTATTGTTGTCCTTTAACCTAGTGCCATTAAACTGTGAAGGTAGAAACAATAAGCTGGTCGCTGGTGTTTTACTCAATTAATTCTAACATTACATTTAGAACCATGCGTAGAGGGTTTACAGGCTTTAAAATTTATTTTAACTGAAACTATTGTTAAACTACTACATTAAACATGATTAAAGACAATGTAACTACCATGGTATACTACCATGAATTAAATATGTGGAAACGAGATTGTATTGCATCTAGCTGAATAGCATTGCATTTGGATTTTGGTTAACTGAAGCAGGGAGTTATTCAGAGATTTCTTTGTCCCCTTTTAAATGTATCTGTTTAAAATAGCACTTTTAAGCCCTGTACATGCGTGTGATATGCATCAGTTGCTTAAGTCACAAATGAAACCCAACCAAGCTGCCACACATTTACAATTTTTGTCTGGAATGGCCATGTCATTTTTGGTCGCAGCCAGTGAAATCATACATCCGTATGAGTTTTAGACATATATGGCATAGTGAGAGAAAAGCAAAAAAAGTGTCTGCACTACTGAATAACTGTGCAAACCAAATTTTTGTTAAAGGACAAATATATAAATTTTTTACTTTTTGGATTGTCAATCTGTATTTTCAGGGTAGGCAATATCACAGTCTACATCCTCCTTCAATCTGAACAGGAATGATCATTACAGGTAAAGTGGGCTGTAGGCAGAGCAAGAGCCACTACCAGTATAGGCTCTTTGTCCCAGACCAATCTGACTTTTCTCCTACACTGCACATGCAAGAGCAAAGGTAATACAGACAGTGGCACTTGTTCCAACTAATGCTAATCACGCCTGTACAGATTGAAGTGACCACCATCATGGTCATTCCCTACTCTGCAAATCAAGATTTGTCCAGTATCGCAAATGTGTATGGCCAGTGAATATACAGAAATCAGTAGAAAACCCCTTTATAAAGATAGTCCTTATGAAATATATATTTAAGAACACTGGCTACCTGGATCCTGGTCCAACCCAAAGTTATATTGTTTGCTTGACATTAAAGCTAGGTACACGCTATACAATCCTTCCTCCTGACCAACCGTTCGAGGCTTTCGACTGGTTGGCCAGGAGGAAGGACTGTCTGTCGCGTCAAAAGTAGCCACGATCGACAGTTAGGCGCAACCGATCGAGTGGTCCATAGAGGACCGCATGTTGAGTTGTGATTTTCTTCGTTCATTCGTCGGGTTTGGGTGAAGGAACGGTTGGCGACCGGTCGCGACCACAAAAAGTCGCCATACAATAAATCAGCCCAACTGACCGAAACACTGAAATGCCGGTCCGGACGAATTATTGTATCGTGTGTACCTAGCTTTACAGTATAAAACAAGATTTGGTTACAAATAATCGGTGTACACAATGCATTAATATTTTTAAAGGGCATGTCCACCCCGAAATTTAACTTTTGATATGTGGTAGGGCATGCTCCCCCAGCCCCAACCGCATTAATATAATTGTTAGAAAGTCCCCCGATTCTTACTTACCTGCCCTCTCTCCTCCGCTGCAGTGTTCAGGCCCTCTGCTTGCATGGAATTGAAAGCAGGGGGCGGGACCGGCAGCCGTGTCCGTGATTGGCTGAGAGGCAGGGAGGGCTGCACTGAGCATGCCTCAACCTTGATGAGGTTGAGGAAGTCTCAGGCACAGCATGAGTCACACACTGCTCCTACACAGCAGTTTCCTGGATTTTGGAGGGGCACAGCAGGGGAACTATTTTGAGCAGGAATGTAAGGTAAGGATTGTTTTAAACTACTTGATGTGGCCAGTAAGGGGTTAAATTTTAGTTTTGGGGGTGGACATGCCCTTTAAGTACTTCGTACAGGAAGTATAATAGTCTTTTTATAAACGAAAATTTCTTTAACCAATATATTAAAAGGATATGAATCATAGATGCATTTAAACATGGATATCATATGACATATACTTGGTTAGCGTTTACAAACTGTTTTCTCTCTGGTAAGAGAGCTTTTAAAGGGGTGCTAAATCCAAATTTACTAATGTATATAAAAAAAAATTAAAACCTCCCTTTCTTACTTAAGTCAATAACAATGCTTGAAGTGCAGCTCTGACAGCTCTTCCCAGGTCGTCCTTTCTGCACAAGAACTTTTTTTAAGAGGTGCTATCAACTAAGGTTAGTAAGAACTGTAGGTAGGAGATATCACACCTATCTCCCAATTAATTCTTTTATTTTGCCATTTATTTTAATTAAGTCATACTGACAACGACTGAATCATTTTGCGACAACATTAGGGACATAATGTAAAGCAGATTGCCATGATCCGGACTCACGGCTGCATCCGACGTTGTGATCAATGCGTCAGTTATGTTGGATCAAATGTCGACTATGTAACTGTTTCAGTGTAACTAGTGACAGTTTCACAATTGACAGGATCACTCTTGTCATCTGTGTGCCTAGTGTTGGCTATTAGGAGTACCTACTTGCTAATTACATATGACAAATGCATGCGCACAGTCAGAAGCTTTTAACCTAAATACTTAGCTAAAAAAGAATGAATCAAAAATCCAGTTACTAGAGTTACAAAACAAACTAGACTTTTTAGTATGAATACATAAAGGCTTAAGAGTACATAGATATTATACAAGATATTTACGGTAACTAACCTGGACTTTATTCCTATGTGTCTTGCTTGTTAGATGCAAATCTTACTGCAATTACTCTTTGAAAAGCAAAAAAAACTAGAGAGAAAATTTCTTTCTACACTCTCTATTCACGTCTGTCTCCTGGCTGTTTAATTGAAGAACCCCCCATTCTTTAATTAAACCAAAAAACACCAGCGTTAGAGGGCACAGGATCACTGTACTCTCGGTGAGTCAGGATTAATGCAGCGTGATCCATTTATTTAATCAGCAGTTTTTAAACAAAGAAGATATCAATTCTATGTTTATTTAACATGGTCTCCTTTAAATTAAAGGCCAGGTTCTTACCTTTAAAATGAGCCATCAACCACCTCTCTACATGCTGCACCTCCCAAGATATTAAGAAATCACTAATCAGAAAGTTAGGGGCTGGGAGGTTCTGAATGTGCGGTTACAAATACCATATATATCCGAGTATAAGCCGAGGTTTTCAGGCTTTAAAATTAGCCAGAAAACCCGTCCTTGGCTTATAATCAGGTCACAGTAAATCATTGTGAATTCTCCGGCTGCCGATCGCTATGTACAAGCTAACTTACATTAGAAGCAAGTGTTCCGCCTGGCACTCCGCACTGATCTGCAGGATGAGGTCCATATGTGGCACCTGTCTCACTTACTGCCCGGCGCAGAGTAGTGATGTCATTACTTGGCACCAGGCATTAAGTGAGACAGGCGTCACGTATGGATGTTATCCTGCAGATCAGCGCGGAGTGCTAGGCGGAACATTTGCTTCTAATGTAAGTTTGCTTGTACATAGCGATCGGCAGCTGGATTGGGGGGAAAGAATTCACAATTATTTACTGTGACCTGAGTGAGTACTTACCTCTCTTACTTACCTCTTAAACTCACTTGGGGGCCTTTCCTAGGGGGTGCTGTCCATAAAAAAGCCTCATTCCTTGGCACTGCAGTGTTCGGAAACTTCAACTCCCAGCTAATAAATCATGGTAGTTTCCAAAACATCTGCAGTGCCAAGGAATGAGGCTTTTATATGGACAGCAGAGTTCCCATACAGTAACAGCCATACTGGATTTGGCTATTACTGTATAGGACTACTGCTGTCCATTTAAAGAGCAAATAAATACAGTATTAAAATGCAGTAGTGGTCATAATTTCAACCATCGGCTTATACTCGAGTCAATCACGTTTTCTTACTTTTTGAGGTAAAAATGGGTACCTCGGCTTATACTCGAGTATATACGGTACTAGTTCCTTCTAATCGGCAGTTGACACATTCTTAGTGCAGGTGAAAGCAGAAGAAATCAGGAAGAGATCGACTTACAGTGACTGAAGGAGGAGTGGGGGGGGCCACAGGGGGTTTCTGGGGGATTGCAAGGGGAGGAAAGCAATTCCTCTTAATTTACCTAAAGTCATTTTTGGACCACAGTTACCCTTTAATTATGAAACAAGCTAAATAAAATCTCTAAAAAAATCTGACATTCTAGCAACTGCCTGCCAACCATTTTGTGATCAACATAATGTTCTAATGTCAATTTAAAATTTATTGGTACTTGCACTGTTGGAGAAAGCAAGGCCTTGCACTTCCGTTTGACAGCATCTACTTTACTGTGCATGTTTTAGCAGCTTGATTGCTAATGGAAAGCATTCTTGTTAGTTTTAGGGGCAATGGATGTTATATATGGTAAGAAAGAACCTGCAGTTTATATCCAGGCACCGGATAAACAAGCAGTATTGCTGTTCTGTATATAAAATGTATAGCGTCTTGAACTTCCTTATCCCCATTTTACATAATGTCTGCACGTTTCTGTTATTCAGAATGTCAGTAGTGTGTCAACCATTGAGCTAGTAGCTGTGAACAGACAATAATTGCTAGATCTAAGTGTATCTAATCGATAAATTCGTTTAAATATTACACTTATATATGTAGTTTTTATTAAACAAACTAAACTAGCGATGGGGATGACCCCCTTCGTTTAAGTACCCTAATAGCACTCACACACTTTAACCATCAGTAAATAGTCTAATCCTGTGTTGATGCAAAAAAGTATTTAATAATAAAAACACATCTATAAATAATTCCCCATTTCACATAATATTATACATATACCATTACAATAGGATAAATGTAGCCACAACTCTACGTATCAATTCCTAGGAAATGCAAAGAGATACTTTGTAGTTAAGCGAATACTACACAGCCGTGCTGAGAGTACCAATTCACACGTGCTGCTAATTCTGTCCAACATACAACTGAGTCCTTCTCATATTACTGCAGAACTCCACGTATCTCAATTTCCAAGGCAACAGGTAAGTCTTACCGGCGTCCCCGGACTAAGCCACTAGGATCAGACATAAAGAGATAAATGCTGTGGGTGAAATCAAATTTTACATCACTGCCGCGGTAGGTAGAAGTAGCAGACCACACTATCCCGGGATATGTGGTCTGCTACTTTATACCTACCGCGGCAGTGATGTAAAATTTGATTTTACCCACGCATTTATCTCTTTATGTCCGATCCTAGTGCTATTAGTCCGGGGAGCCCGGTAAGACTTACCTGTTTAGTTTGTTTGATATTAATTTTTACCCTAAGCACCATCCCATTAGTATGGGATACACAACCATATTTATAATTATTATCATTGTGCACTCCAAATTATTTATATGTAGTTTTTATTGACTATGAATTTAATAAACAAATATATTTAGGAAATTGTACTACTCTTAAAATGTTAACCTTAATATATTAACCTTAATATACCACTAATAATAAAAAGTATTGGATTTTATATAATCTACAGTTAAAATCCAGTTTTAACGCAAATAATATACATCCTTCAACATGTACAATATCAGAATTTGACGATACATGCAATGCAATATCTTTTGTTACTTATTTATTGCACAGGAAATACACATGCAATTTAATGGTAATCGACTCTTAGTACATAGACCCTAATATGTTCATTTTTTTAACTAACTTAATACAACAGCAGATGAGAATAAAAGAAAGGAGTAGTACCTTATAAATTCCTATCAACTTAAAGACAACACATTTTCAAAGAGGAAGAGAAATGGAATTACAAAGTAAACCTTCATTTAATTAATTTATATATGTATGCATTTTCCATAAAAACTTTGAGACGGCTGGTACAATTTTGATAAGCATTATTGTAAGGAGGCCAAAACAATGGTTAATATTGTACTTAAACCAAACAGGAGACTGAGCTTTTAATCCAATCAAAGTACTATTGCATCTGTTTCTTGAAAAGAGATTGATATACAATGTACTTTTCCAGAAAGAAAGACAGCAGAACAAACTAAACATCAACTGAATATTTTATAGGAAAAGGCTCAGGTACCACCTGCCAGTCAGTCACCTTTTGAAATAAAACCTCATAGCTACAAATGAGATAAAGATCATAGAATAGCATTTTCCATCTATCCAGTACACTAAGATTAAAGGGGGACTGTGGTCTTCATTCAAGTGGCATTTATTAAAAAGGGTTCACTCCTACATTTAAAGGATAAGTAAACTCAAAAAACTAAAATTTTAAATGGAAGCTGTATAACTAATTAACCTTGTCCCTTTTTTTTCTAGGTGCCTTCAGAGCCTACCTGTGCCCCAGTAAATTGCTGGCCATCTTGGATTATGTCTTCAGTCAGGTAAGCTCCGCCCCCCGAAGATTTGCTGGACCTCTTTCCAGACTTGGGTCAAAAAATCCTGTAGCAGTTCCCTTCGTGCTCGCGCACGCATGGAGTCGTGTGCGTGTGACGTCATCACGATGCGCGCTGTACAAGCGTGCGCACGGAGGGAACTGCTACAGGATTTTTTGTCCCAAGCCTGGAAGGAGGTCCAGCAAATCTCGGGGGCGGAGCTTACGTGACTGCAGACATAATTCAAGATGGCCAGCACTTTACTGGGTCACAGGTAGGCTCTGAAGGCACCTAGGGGGAAAAAAGGGACATGGTTAGTTAGGTATACAGCTTCCATTTAAACTTCATTTGTTTTTTGAGTTTACTTATCCTTTAAAATGACTCCAGGATCATGCTTCTATCTGCAGTCTATCCAAAGTTACAGCAGTATAAATGGTGGATTTTCTTGCTAGCACTCACTGTGATTATGACATAACCAGCACCACTGTTCTGCCCCAAGTCTCAGGCTCAGTCTTGAGCATGCCCACTGCGGACATCATCAGCTGCATCACAAGCCCCATCCTCGAACTTGACTATATGTAGTTAATTTTGGGGGGTGGGCGCCTTTCACAGCACATCATGTGACTGTCACAGACAGTTAAGCCAGTGTAAATTTACAAGCCCGTAACTTAAGATCCAGAGACTATCCATAAGATAGTAGCGCACACCATTCTTATTAGTGAACAAACCAAAAGTGTTTATTCAACAAACTTTTGGTTCGTTCACTAAAAAGATTGGTGTGCGCTACTATCTTATGGATATTTTGGATTTCTGTCACGGGCTGTGACTTTGCAGTAGCACTCAGCACATATGATCTGTTATACGGTGGTGCGGGAGGCTCTCACTCTTTGTAAGATCCAGAGAATGTAGATACATCATCCTAGGCTTGTTTGAAAGTTATTAGAAAGTTCTTTTAAATACACTATTATAGCATCTATAGTGGGAAAATGAACTTTTTTTTCTTTATTTCCATGTGTTCTATAATTCCCCACAACCCCCAGAGTGTCATCACTTTGTCCAGATTCCCTCTCTGTCCTGAGATACACCAGTTAGAAGAATACGTATGCACTTCCTCTACTCCTACTTGGACTGTCAATCAAATCCCTGTGACGTGATCCCCCCTCCCTGCTCTGTAATAAACATAGAATAACAGCATATCAGTGGAAGAGGTAGCTTTGATGTTATTAAGGCAGCACTTGACCCCCCTTCTTAATGCTTTCACTGATTGATGATGGGGTCACAAGTGAGAGATCATAAACTGTACTGATCTTCTTCTTCCGTGTCTCCAGGACAGCTTGCTTTCTATTGGCCACTGTGCGTGGGTGTGTTTTTCAGGATGTTGAACTTTTAACTCCTACTGCACATGTTAAGCTTGTCAGTTAGCCGGAGTTGAGACATGGACGAGGTAACAGAGGGGAGGGGGAATCTGACACCATGGTTAAACAGAGTCACTGACATAGATAGGATTAAGGCAGCACATAGTACATGAATTTAACTTTGCAAAGGGGCAATGTGTTTTTTTCACTTTAGATGCCCTTTAAAATAAACAGGTTTTAATACCCCATGTTCTATTATTTGCTTTTGGCAAAATATTTACACACAGCAACACAATCCACACAAACGTCAGTCCTATACAAACAGTTAATCATATCTAATGCTTAAAGGGCATCCCCCAAACCTATAATTCCCCCCCACTACTGGCCCCACTTTGTACTGAATAAAAATCCTTACCTACATCCCAGCTCCAAATGGTTCTCCAGTAATCCCCCCCAAAGTCCCAAAAACTGCCCACTAGGAGGATAGCAGAGTCCATATAGAACTCTGCCTCCTGTCTCAAGTTTGGCATGCGCACTGTAGCCATCTCCCCCCCTGCCCTCTTGTTTTGTGATCCCTACCCTTGTGTAATTTCCCTTTGGCAAATAATAGTTTACCTTCCCCCAGCCCCAACCGCTATAAATGATTTGTTAGAAAGTGCCCCGATAGTTACTTACCCTCCCTCTATCCTCCGGCGTTCTGTGCAGCTGGCGGCCGCTTCCGTGTTTGGCTGCCTCTCAGCCAATCACAGATGCGGCTGCCGGTCCCGCCCCCTGCTTGCAGTTCTATGCAAGCAGAGGGCCGGGAATGTGCGGCGGAGAATAGTGGGAAGGTAAGTAACTATTGGGGCACTTTTTAACAAATCATTTATTGTGGTTGGGGCTGGGGGAAGTTAAACTATTATTTGGAAAAAGGTTAGTGAAAGGGGTGGACATGCCCTTTAAAAGGATTTAGTGGCAATTTAGTACCCATCAATTGTAATCATTTGTTATCTACTTGTGTTTAATAAAAATTGTGAACTGCATTATGGATAAACCTTTTATCATGGTAATTGTCTCAAATTTTATGAAAAGGCCAATTAAAATACAGCATTAAAAAAATAAATAAAACTGGTCTTACATAACAGGAAATTACTTAAAGTGAATACTCCAGAATATACTATATATTACTTTCCAGCTGCTTTCTCTGAAATCAGTGGTCTTTTGATGCAGTACCTTCTCTTTCCCTCATTAACCGAGGTCAGACATGCTTATTTTCACACAGAGAGAAATAGGAACTAGGGCACACTTGTGCGATTCTTGTGCACTTTTTGATCCATTATTACATGGGAATAGCATGCTAGTGCTTTTCAATGCGGGTGGCCACACTTTATGCGCTGCAATTTGTTTTGGGAGCAACAAGTGATGAATTATTTAAATAAACAGTTTCTAGATTAAAAGCAGGAATGGGGTTCAGTCTGCAGTTCTCCTTTAAATAAAATTAGCATTGAATTGAACTTTCTGACTGCCAAATTTCCAAACAAAAACTTTATAAAATGTGTATGAATTGTTTCAGAAAAATGTAATGTTTAATGCTGCAACTTTTTAGGGATTTCTAGACTGTCCAGTCAACCTTGCAAATGTCCAGCCTGGGTTTGCATGCAACAAACTCTAACCATTTACATGGAGGAAGTGGAAAAACAGGTGCTTAATACCTTTAAGGGCATAGCACCCAGCCACTGGTTCAGATATGTGGATGACACCTGGGTTAAAATCCACCAGAAGGAAGTACAAGACTTCACAGAACACATCAATGCTGTAGACCAGAACATCAAATTTACAAGGGAAGAGGTACAAAACAACAAACTGGCTTTCTTGGACTGCTTGGTAGAAGTCAGGGAAAATGGTAAACTGGAAGTAGAGGTTTACAGAAAACCAACCCACACAGATCAGTATATGATGTTTAGAGCCTTTAGAGCACAAGCTGGGTGTCATCAGAACCCTGCAGCACAGAACAGAGAACATCCCCACTAGCACAGAGGTGAAGGCTAAAGAAATGAAACATCTCAGAGGAGCCCTTAAAACTTGTAGATATCCAGACTGGACCTTAGTTAAAAGAAGTAGAAGGAAAGAAAAGAACATGAATACCAACAGTGAAGGGGAAAATCAAGACAGGTGAAAGAGCATGGTCATTAAGAATTTTTTTTAAAAAACACCATATCCCTGTCTGCTTTAAACCAAACAACACACTGAGGCAGCAATTGGTACATCCAAAAGGCCCAATACCGAAACACAAGAAAAGCAACATCATATACGCAGTGCAGTGTGTTTTGATTTGTGTGCGGGGGTAGACCAAACAGCAACTGCATCAACATATGGCCCAGCACAGAAGAGCCAATTCCTCGGGTCAGGACTCTGCAGTGTACCTGCATCTTAAGGAAAATGACATACCTTTAAAGATTGTAATGTTAACATATTGGCAAAAAACAAGACTGGTTCAAGAGAGGTGTCAAGGGGGCTATTTATGTGAAAACAAAGAAACCAAGCCTGAATAGAGGTGGGGGGTTCGACACCAACTGTCTGCCATGTACAATGCGGTTTGACACCTTACCCATGGCGTTTCTACAACACCTCTTAGCCACAATGCAATCACGCCTTGCATTCAGAAGGTCCTTTACACCTGGCTGTGATATGTTAATAGGGACTTTTCAGGGTACATAATTTCCAACAGATCATTCTGAATTGAGAAAGCCAGTCGGATGACTAGCGAAACGTCTTCAAGAACTAAACTTTAAGTTCAGTTGATGTAACTGAATACAACAGATATCTAACCATTATTCGCCTTACACTGGGAAAGTTATTCACAAAGGCAAGTCCATTCCAATGCCAGCACCAATTAACTACAATAAGGTGACATACTTCCTAAATATGTGGTTTTACATGTTTTAATGCCTTCTTTGTATTTTTAGGCTTTAAAAAAGTTACTTTTATAAAAACAGTGTCCAAAAACACATACCAGGAATCAGACTCAGGTTTCCAAATATAAAATATTGCAGATCAAACAAACAAATATATAAACCAATTTTTGTACAACAAATACATGTTGTGTAAACGCCATAGCAAACAAAATGAAAAGCACCCACAGAAGGAACCTCCAGTTACTAAATGTTATGAGAGAATAAACATTGTTCAAAACCTAACCAGTGCTAAACAATGATAAAATACATTTGTATTCCCTGGGAGGAGAAAGGAAACAGAACTCTGGGAAGCATGCAGAATAATTGATAACTTGTGTTCAACTAATGCAACTAATCGCTAGTTGGAAACTACAGAATCCATTCAGATTTCTAGTTTCTACTACATACAAGTAGTTTATTTTTTCCAATTTTAATTTAGACCAAGTGCGGGGAGGGCTTTGTTATTATAGCACTGGAATTTGTAAGCTCTGTTGATTTCGGATAGCAGTTTAACCAGTATGTCAATTTGCACATTACAAAAGGTAATCTAATACACCCATCTACCAAATACATTAAATGCATTTACTACAGGGCAAATTATTATAAAAAAATAGAAGCCTGTTAGAACCAAAGCCCAAATTATACTATTGAATAGCAATAAAACAGAAAAAAAGAAAATCAAAATATTAGCTACCATGAGTAAATATCTGGGCCACTGCATACCTGGCTCCTGGGATTAGCCCAGCTCTTACATACTATAGTGTGCAGGTTCCCTAGAGTGGCCTCTCTCCATTCAGGTCCTAGATACCTGGATGTGACCCAAAGTTTTAACCATCTGTGCACATCAGGTTTTTATCTTGTGGTGGTGCTATATAATCTTGGCTGCTAACCACTAACAGCATTAGGCATAAGTTACATATAATGAGGAATGAGTTTTTAAGTGATTTTAAATATGACATGGTATGTGCACAATTTTTCAGGGTTCTTCCCCCTCATTAAGGGCACGGCCACACTGCAATGCAAACGGAATCGCATGAGTTTTTTGTTACATATAGAAAAACGCATGTGAATGCGATTTAAAATTCAGAACGCAAATCGCAAGCGCAATCACATCGCACCCGAAAATGTGCATTTTCAGTGCATTGCCGCAATTCCAATGATCAGAAAAACGCATGCGCAATCGCAAGAAAATCGAGACAGTGTGGCCTAGCCCTAAGTGCATAAAATGACATACTGAAAGTTGGATTAAATACCTTATTCCTCCCTTAAATGGGAGGTGCTTTAGGCATTTAATGATCAAAAACATGTGCCAGTGAATACATCATGAATTCAAACTTCTTGGCGCTTATCTGAAATTAATAAAGTTACTCTATGATTTCTTACCGATATATATACGGTATATATATTTACAATAAAATGTAATGTTAATCTTATAATGCCTTAAAAGTTTTTGAATTTACAATAAATATAGTGTTAAGAACATTTATAAAATGCTACTTACTCTTGATTCTGAAGTGCTTTGCGCAACAAAGTGATTAGTGCTTTGTACATAAAAGTGCTGTGTTGCTTTGTACATAAAAGTGCTATGTGTATTTTCTAAAAACATGTTTGTGGACTAGTGAAGAAAGTGCTACATTTTTCTATGCAGCTGTTTACATTGTTACTATTAAGTGATTTGTGATTATCTACATATTCTTTAACAGTGGTGGCGAACCAAAGCACACATGCCAAAAGGGGCACTCAGGGCCCTCTCTGTGGCAACTCAAGCACAGCAGACTTCACCAGAGTTTGTTACCAGAAAGCCAGAGAGAAAGTGTAGCGACTGTCTGAAGCAGAGAGAGGTAACGTACTATAACATTCAGCTCTGCTTGACTCACTGTTTTAGATCTCAAACTCCTGATAGGTTAATAGGTAATCTATTATTGATTATATCTACTGTATTGGTCTATGTCTATTTGAGTTGGGGGGGAGGTCATCTCATAAAAGGCAGGTACTGATATAAAGACAAAGTTTGAGAATTACGTCTCCTAAGAAGGTAAAAAGTTAGTAAGGTCCCAACTCCAAGGTCCCCCCAGCCCTTCGGGTCCCAACTCCAAGGTCCCCCCAGCCCTTCGGGTCCCAACTCCAAGGTCCCCCCAGTCCCAACTTCAAGGTCCCCCCACCCCCTTGGGTCCCAACTTTAAGGTCCCCCCACCCCCTTGGGTCACTTAGAGAAGGTGGAGGAGCTCTAGACACACTAGAAAGTGGCAGGGGAAGGGATAAACAGCAATGCAAACACTTACCATGTCGCCTTGTCTGGAGCCGAAGAGCTCAGTAAAGCAGGTCATGGCCAGTCCCAATTCTAAGCACCTGGGTGAAGTCAGTGTTCTGGTCGGACACCTTTCAAGTAGGCAGAGCTGTAACCAAAGGACCAGGTTATTCCCCAGGAAACACCGGTTTGAGGAAGTCCCGATAGACACATATAGGATAACCTCCTCTCACTCCCCGGATCCGCCTTCCCGTCACACACCGCGATCTAGTGACAGAAGGAAGCAGAAATTGCTGCGCAGGCGATACAGGAAATGGAAAGCAAAGGAAGGGCGGAAGTTGTCTAGTCACTTCCGTTTGCCAGGTTCAATGTCATTTCCTGGAATCGCAACAGGTCGCGTAAAATTGTAGCATCCAACAACTTTACAGGACATCTATACTCACGACAGAACCTCAAGTTATTTGGGGGCTGCGAGAGGAACTTCTAGTTCACCTGTTACCTTAATATGTTTGTGACGTAATTTCCTGTGAGAGGCGGCGTACTCTGTTCCAACTCGGAAGTAGCGTCACTGGAAAAATATGGGTCTGGAACACACAGACCGGAAGTTGTATTGGGACTGGAGCTGTGAGGGAGATCGCTAGGGAACGGTGACGTTGATAGATTACAGTTAGAATTAGTCCCAGACCGGTTGGTTCTTGTTGACAGCTACCTGCAACTATGGAGATGGCGCCATTTGTATGTGTTATATAACTGAACAGTTACATTGTACGGTCGGGTTGGAAGGTGTATGGCCAGCCTGAGATCGTGGTAAGACTGGAGGAAGTTCATCCAATCAGATTGTGACAAGCTGGAATTCTATCGTACTCGATTGATCCCTCCTGGTGAACATTGTAAGGTTTGTGACCAGGGTCTGTCACTTGTCTTGGTAATTGATTCCTAAGAAAAGATTTACTTGTGTCAAGTGAGTAACCTGTCTCTCAAGACAGGGATATCAAATTGAGGCCCTCCAGATATCTTGAAAACTACAACTCCCAGCATTCCCTGTAGTGCAGCCAGGCAATGCTAGTAAATGGAGTTTTCAAACATAAGGAGGGCCACAGATTTGACATCCCTGTCCTTAGCAGTGTTCTCTCTAAGCCGTGGGCTGTGTCTGCATGCACAACTTGGCAGGTGCACACAAAAATCAGCTGGAATATACACTTCATGTTAGTGAACAATTTTTCATTTTGAATGCACACAAATAACTGAAAATCAAATCATACTTACAGAAATTTTCTATTCCTGGTCTGTGACAAGGCAGTGGTCATCAAATGGTTAATCCCCGTCCACTTCTGATGTACAGGAACCCCTCCCATAGCCAATATAAAGGGTGCAAGTAGCCCTACTTAGTTGTCTTTTTGAGTGGATGTCTGAAAAATAATAAGTTAGAGATGTGAGGGAACTTACCACTGCCAAGGACCAGGAAAAGAAATTCTCCATAAGTATGATTTGATTTTCAGTTTTCCCTGCTCCTACACGGCAGTGGTCATGGTTTTCCCTGCTCCTACATGGCAGTGGTCATGGTTTTCCCTGCTCCTACACAGCAGTGGTCATGGTTTTCCCTGCTCCTACACAGCAGTGGTCATGGTTTTCCCTGCTCCTACATGGCAGTGGTCATGGTTTTCCCTGCTCCTACCGGCTTTATGAAAAATGAAAGGAAGGTACACCAGTTATTATGCTTAGAAGATGAGAGAATTTATTTTAGATGATGCGGCTGACAGGATTTTCCTGCCAAATCCTGCTTGATCTGCAGTGGCCGTATCCACCATGTAATGTCTGATAAAGGTGGACATGGTCGACCAGGTTGCCACCTTGCATATTTCTTCAGGCGATGCCTGAGCTCGGGCCTGTAAATAGGACAAAGAGTGAATCTGTTTTCCTTAAACTTTCTGCTTGAGGCAGATAATTCTTTAGAGATCTACCCACATCCAGAGAGTGGGGAATTGTCTTTTGTTGGTCCAGAGTTGGTAATACATTATCTTGATTTAGATGATAAGAGGTAACTACTACTTTTGGTAGAAAAGTAGTATCTGGTCTCAGGATCACCTTTTCTGGAAAGAATTCTAAGAAGGGTACTGATTTCCTGAGAGAACTCATCTCACCAATTCTTCTGGCTGATGTTATTGCAACCAAGAAGGTTGTTTTCCCATGTAATGTCTTTAATTGAGGCTGATTCAATAGGCTCAAATGGAGCTTCTTGTAGCATTTGCAGTTCCAGTGGGAGGTTTCACTGGGTTACTTTTTGCCTGATCTGTGGCTTTATGTGTTTAACACCTTGGAAGAACCGAATTATTAAAGGGGTCCAAGGCCCACCGGATATTTGTCATAGCTGAAATAGCTGTTATTTGTGTTTTTATTGTCTAAATGACTTAGATCTTTTTGAAGTCCGTCTTGTAGGAATTCAATGAAATTTTCTACTTTATTGGAAGTAGGACAGATGTTTTTGTCCTGACACCATTTACCGAATACTTTCCGTATTTTGTAATAAGTTGTAGAAGTGGAGATTTTGCGAGATGCTTCCCATCAGATTTTGGGTTTCAACAGCCAAGCCGACAGTTTCAGTGTCTCCACCTCTCGATGATGTATTGGCCCCTGACGAAGTTGGTCCTTCCTCTGAGGAAGTCTGAATGTCGATTGACATTTGTAGAGCCCAGGGGAACCATGGTCTCTTGGGCCACCATGGTAATATTACGATCACTCTTGCTCTGTCATCCCAGATCTTCCTCAGGACTCTGTGGATTAGCGGGAGAGGTGGAAAGATGTAAAATAGGCGCTGATCCCATTTGAACGAGAGCATCTGTCATTGTTGATTTGCTGTCCCTGAATCTGGAACAACATTTCTTCGTTTGGCTGTTTTGACGTGTAGCCATGAGGTCCATAAAGGGAATACCCCATTTTTGAGTTATCATGCAGAATATACCTCGGTGGGGTTGCCACTCGTTCGGGCATATTTTTTCCCTGCTCAGATAATCCGCTTTGCTGTTGGCTGTCTCTGGGATGTGAATTGAGCAGATCCCCAGGAGATTTAGTTCGGACCATGACGGGAGATCTTTGGCTACTGTCCATAGGGAATGACTCTTGGTTCCACCCCCCTTGTTGATGTACGCCACTACAGTATTGTCGTCTGAAATAACTTTCACTGCTTTCCCCTCCAGAAGAGGGGAAATGCTTCAGAGCCATAAATACTCCCATCATTTATCTCAAGTCCATACTCCATCTCATTTATCTCAAGTTCTGAGAGCTCAATGACCATTTCTGCAGCCACCTGCCCTGGGCTGTGAGGTCCATAAGTGACTCTCCCCTGCCAGAGGGACTGGCATCCGTTGTCAGGGATATCCAGTGAATTTGAGTTAGGAGGATTGGTTTCATGTTTTCTGTTTTCGTCCACCATCTCAAACTGTTTTTTGCTGTTGATGATAGAAGTAGGTGTTGGTTTTGACTTCTGTGGATGGAAAACTGGGTTAGAAGCACCATTGCAGGTCTCTGATGTGAATCATTACCCAACGGACAGAGCTCAGGGTTGAGATTAGTTTCCCAATTAAGTGTTTGTATGCCCAAGCTGATGGGGCTGGGGAAGACCGGAAAGACTGGACTTCTTTGCATATTTCCTTCTTCCGAGATGGAATCAGGGATACTAAAATGTCTATTGTGTTTATGACTACTCCCAGATACTGGATTACTTGTGAGGGAACCAGAGATGATTTGTCTTTGTTCACTACCCATCCATGATGGAGAAGACAAGATAGGGTTATATGGATGTTTTCCTGTAAAACCTCTTGACTGTGTGCTTTCAGTAGAATGTCGTCTAGGTATGCAAATATCTGGATACCTAGAAGATGGAGGTGAGCAATTATTGGAACTAGCACTTTTGTGAACACTCGTGAGGCTGTTTACAATCCAAAGGGAAGGACTTGTACTGATAATGTTTGTTGAGTATTGAGAAGCGTAGAAATGTCCGGTGTTTCTGGTAAATTCATCCCTTATGTCTATTTTGGCTAACCAGTCCCCTTTGTTTATTTGGATTAGGACTGATTTTAGGGTCTCCATCTTGAATTTTTTGATAAGGGTAAATGTATTCAGGAACTTTAGATTTAGAATCAGTCTGATGCCCCCTGTACTCTTCTTTTTTAAGAAAATTTGAGAGTATATTCCCTTCTTTCTTTCTTGTACTGGCACTTCCTCTATTATGTTGTTTTGCTGGAGATCTTGTAGCTTTCTGATCAATGTCTTTTTGATCAGAAAGGGCACCTTGATTCTATGAATTTGGCTGAAAGCGGAGAACAACGGAATTCTATTTAATATCCCTGATTCAGAATTTTCATGACACAGGCGTCCGATGTAGTTTGAGCACATGTTTCCTTGACGTGGGAAATCCTTCGCCCTTTTAGAAAACAATGGACTTGCAAACTTCAGGATGGACGGTTTGTAACATTGCTCCAAAGGGGATAAACTTTCACTTTTAGTTATACACAAAAGGAGATGCAAAGTAGCCATTACTTATCGCTTTCTCCCTGGATGAAGAACAAGATCTTGAGCAGCCGCAGTGGAGATTGCTCCGGGAATGGCAGTCAGTGATAGGCCGTGACGTCACAGTCACGGCCAACACTAACTGCCTTACCCGGAAGTGTAGAGCCGTGGCGGTGGAGCGAGGAGAAGCATGTAAGTATAATAGCTCCGTGTGGGAGCCGATTTAAAGCTTTTGGCCAAAACAAACTTTAAGTTTTGGGGGTATTCTACAATATATGTATTTTTAAAGAAAGGGGTGGACATTCCCTTTAATGGTTATTATATTGTAATGCATTTATTGTAGGTTCACTCAAGTCTTTAAATGGCTAGTAATAAAAAAAGATAAGCATCTAGTTCCTTGATTGTAATTAATATAAACTGCTATTGCTTTTCCCAAAATGATCCTAAGCTCTTCTGCAACAGATAACACCAGCCAGCCAAAGAAAACTATGGGAAACTTAAAAGATGGGTTTTAAGGTATGTATTAATTCTTTTATTTTAGTACAATATTATTAATTACATAAGGAATCGTTGTTGTTTATTAGGTACAATATATTCCCCTCTCATTCTATAAGTTCATAATTCATACAAATATAATCAGGGTGGATAAAAATCAAAGATTTTTTTTTTTTTTTAAATCGTGTTTTTTTATTTAAATCGGATTTTTTTTAAATAAAATGCTTTTTGAGGCAAATATATTACCATCCAAAGGTTATTCCATCATGAAATAAAGATTTGTTTTTTAATTATGTAGAATAAGGCTGTATACTGTAAATACTCGAATATAAGTCGACCAGAGTATAAGCCGAGGTACCAATTTTTACCTGAAAAAGGAGTAAAAACTGCTTGACTCGTGTATCAGCCGAGGGTAGAAATGATGACCACTACTGCCTTCTGATTCTGTAGTGCTTTGAGGCTTAAAGGGTATCTCCACTCGTTTTTATAAGTTTTGTGAATCCAGTTCTATTGAAGAACGGGAGGTAAAGGAGCTGTGCGCTTACTTCGTTCTTCAATAGAACACACAGGAGACAAGGTAAGAAACTTACCCGCTCGCTCGCTCCCCCGGCGCTTGGTCTGACAGGTCCCGACGGACCTTGTCTTCTATGCGCATAGATCGCGCATGCGCATAGAAGACAAGGTCCGTCGGGACCTGTCAGACTACGCGCCGGGGGGCAAGCGAGCGGGTAAGTTTCTTACCTTCTCTCCTGGCTCCTGTGTGTTCTATTGAAGAACGGAAGGTAAGGCACAGCTCCTTTACCTCCCGTTCTTCAATAGAACTGGATTCACAAAACTTATAAAAACGAGTGGAGATACCCTTTAAGTTTCCCTTTAAATGGACAGCAGAATTCCCATACACTAGTCCCATACAGTAAAAGCCAAATCCAGTATGGCTTTTACTGTATGGGACTACTGTATGGGAATTCTGCTGTTCATTTAAGGGAAACTAAAGCTTCAGAACAATACAGAATCAGAAGGCAATCTTTTCAACAAAAATAGATACCATCCTCCTGATTCTATATTGTTTAGAGGCATTAGTTGCCCTTTAAATGGACAGTAATCCAATTCCTTTGCACTCCAGATGTTTGGAAACTACAACTCCCACCATGCTTTAGTTGCTGGGAGTTGTAGTTTCCAAACATCTGCAGGACAGGACAGGTCACTACTCAGCACCAGGAAGTGAGACCTGCGCCGAGTAGTGACGTCAGGCAGAGCAGTGGATGTGGATTGCGGAGCGAGCAGCAGCCGAATTTCAAATTAAGTGATTGACCCGAGTATAAGCTGAAGTTCGATTTTCAGGCTATTTTTAAAGCCTGAAAACCTCTGCTTATACTCAAGTATATACGGTATGTTTCATTTTTTTGGTAAATAAACTCCATTAATCCATTCACAATGTCATGCTGTTCCAGAGGTGTTTCTAAGATTATTGGGCAGTTTCTCTGCCTACAAGATATTATCACAGATGCTTGGTTTACTTTTGCAGTTCTCAAAACTCAGCAGAGATCACAGGCCTCTTCTTCACAGCAAAAATGTTATAACATGAACAGAGAAAAATACCTTAATCCTATTGTTCTACAAACCTATAAATATAGAATCAACCCCTTCAGTGCTAAGTTTCAAGAAGTTCAGTGAATAGAATAGAAACAATATTTTTCTGATTGTTTGGAGTGGAATAGATCTGGATGTTTGTTTAAGCAAATAACATATACTGTAATGTTATTGTTTCAGTTGAGTAAATCTATTTAAATTATTATTCTAAAAATCTTAATCTATCTGCAAATTGAAGTTATACCAGCAAGAATTAGCCTTTATGTAGAAAACTATGATTTAAATCAAGCCTTACTGATTTAAATTGTGATCCACCCTGAATATAATGCATAGATAAATAAAAATAACTACAAATGTATATCTGTATTTAGCTAGAGGGAGGATCAGTACAGTTCTTGTGGGCACCTGGTTGAGAAACCAGGTGCCTTTTTCATGTACTTCTATAGTATATAGATTTAAGCTTGGGATGTGTTATGTTGATTTAAATTTATATATTCGTTTCCCCCTGTTAACAGTAGGTTTTTTAACCATGAGATAAAGTTTGCTTAATTTGTTTTTTTTTGGGGGGGGGAAGGATTACTACCTATGATGCAAGTTTTAAAGGACACATTTCACAGAGGTAAAATCTTTTACAATTTTTACTATTACTATTTTTTACTACTCTTCAGAAGCGTATTGGGACCTAGCAAAATAGGTAAAATGTGATACTAATAGACAGAAAAGCACTATACTAGAAGTGGTTGATATCAACATTTTAAATCAATAGAAACCTGATTAACAGAATTAGTGATTGTGACATTTGCTAATCCTAATAATAAAAGTATAAATAGGTGGGTAGTTAATCTTTGTTACATTGTGTGGATAGGACCCCAAGCTAAAGTGATCACATGCCCATGTGATTATGGAGAATAACATGCAGTGTTAGCTTGCTGGCTTACAATACGAGTTGGAGCATTCATTCTCAAAGCAGTTTTCACTGATTCATCCGATTCTTGTTGTTTTCCCAAAATCCACTATAGAACACCAACATAAACATTCTTATCGAGGAACCTTGGTGTTTTTTGATACCGATTAAAGACCAACATGCCAGTAATTGAGAGATTGTTATTATTAGTCATTGTGTTTTCACTATGATACATCAATGTTGTACTACACAAATATACAAATTAGATTAATATGCAACAACATTTTCCAACCTTCACATGATAACATAAATTTATTGTGGTACATATTGTTGTTCATATTTTTGTAGTAATACAGCAGACTTATTTGAAACAATATATCAGAAAGAGTTACCCTTTATTTTGGTTATACTGAAGTTTTATAAAAATACATATATGCATTGTTTATTGTCCCTGCTAAGAATAGCCCTTACAGGGAGATTCAATAAAAGATCTTATCATTAAAAATTGTGCTAATTTTGCCCCAACCAATCAGATGTTAGCTTTTAAATGTTAAATAAGATCTCATTGGTTGGGGCACCATTTTTAACGATTTAACTTTTATTGAATCTCCCTGTTAAAATGCTGTTTAATCTTGCAATTTTTTTTAAATGGATTATATGTTTTTTTCCCTGTCCAATGAATGCATAATTAACATGGTGCTAAATTGTTAATGTAAATACAAACTAAATTTGCATATTTCTTTTTAACCTAGTACCAGTAACATCTGGATCATTTCACAAGTTTTGCTGCCTTTCAACTGTATTTTGATAATGGCTGGACAATTCCGAAGCTACATATGGGATCCAATCCTTATTGCCTCCCAGATCATTTTGATGCAATTTGTCTACTATAGCTGCTTAGGACTTTGGCTTGCAGCTCTGGACTTAGTGATTCACTACAATCCTTCCCTTGACCAGATATTTAATGACGTGATTTTGGGATTTTCGTCTGTCCATGGTCGAGTTTCTATGATGGCATTTATCTTGAATTCCTTGAGCTTTGCTGTGGGCCTTTTGTACTTTGTCCGGAGAGGGAAACAGTGCTTGGATTTTACTGTCACAGTTCACATGTTTCACTTATTTTTCTGTTGGATCTATACTTCTCACCTACCCAGTACTTTGACCTGGTGGCTCCTTAATGTTGTCTGCATTGCTTTAATGGCAGTAATTGGGGAGTATCTTTGCATGCGAACTGAGCTAAATGAGATTCCTCTCAATTCAGCACCCAAATCTAATGTCTAGACTTTTTTTTAATCTACTGGAAGTTTACAACATACCTCTCAGATGTGTCAAACACTTCAGTATTCATGTTTCTTTTAGAAGACACCCAAACAGATTTTTAACTAGTGTATATTTTCAACCACTTGTGTAGGGAGGGTTAAAATCATCTTTGAAAAGGGGCAAACCTGAATGATACCCATTTTGGCAGTGTTTAGCACTTTGCACACACACATTTTGCACACATTTTGAACTGTCTTTCCTTCAAATTTTTACTATATGCCTCTTTTGTTTTCATCCCATTCCAAAGTTAGAGACCTATTATTTTAATCCTTATTTCTTTAAAGATGGATTTAAGTATTTCCGTTAAAGCTTGTTGATAAAATTAGGAATTGTTTCATATTTGACAGAGACTAAATCAAATTTTCACAAAAATTACAGGGATGTTTTAATAATATGAAGAAAGGACACATGCACCTCATTTTCATCCTCATCGTTATCATTGGGAATGTGTGTAAGCTTACATTTTATTTGTTCTTTTATATCACTTTGAAAAAATAATTCTGGAAATACTTGCCCCTGAGTCATTTTGT
Organism: Hymenochirus boettgeri; assembly: GCA_019447015.1. Taxonomy (NCBI): domain Eukaryota; kingdom Metazoa; phylum Chordata; class Amphibia; order Anura; family Pipidae; genus Hymenochirus; species Hymenochirus boettgeri. The sequence continues at coordinate 51,194,528 of CM033473.1, read as the reverse complement.
TTGTGTTTCTTGTTTCACTAAGGCTAGGTACACACAAGGGGATATTTCAACTCGCTTTGGTTTATTGGCTCAAAATATCTGTGTTACTTTTTTGCCTCGTCCATATTGGATGAAAGTTCGATCAGTCGGGAAATTTTGGCCAGTTGTGCGGTCTTGTATGGACCGTTCAATCGGCTGCAGCTTTTTTTGGCACAATTCAACATCCGGTTGATTGTTGAGTGTTAATATTGGCTAATATTAATTACACTATATTGAGCTGTTTTAGAGTTGAATACCATTACAATCTTATAATTCAATAATCCTGAATATCCTATGTATTATATCCTTATAAACGATGCTTAGCTATGTCACCAGTTACAATTGCTGCTTAGGTCTGTCATTAACTAAATTATTTATTTAAGCTTGTGTTTTATAGGAAACAAGCTAAAGATATTACTAGTTATCTTGTAGTTCCATATATAATTGTTATACTCTTGGAGCTGCTCATTGACTTAAATATCTTGGCTTTTGTTGACATTTAAAAAAGAACACTCGTGTGTAAAAGAAAACTTTCTTTGGAAAGTTATTTCTCAATATTCACTAGCAGCATTCTTCAATTTTAAATCTAAATGATTATAAATAGGCCCCAAGGACCAATGCATCGTTCACCACAATCATTTCAAGGAATTACAATTAGGTTGTAACAATTCTGAACCCAGCAGTTTAACATAGGAAATCTCCTAAATTTTAAAGAAAATTAATAAATGTTCTCTTGATGCCTTTTAAAGTTTGGGGTAAGTACAAAATGTTTTTTATAAAGGGAACGTCCATCTCCAAAATGAAAATTTGTTTATAGCTTTCTCACCTCCTCCCCTAAGCCTAGACCTTGCCTGGGTTAAAGTTCCATTCTAAATGGAATTCTAAATATACTTACCAGCCCTCGTCCCCTTGGCTGTTCTCCCAGCAATGGTGTCAGTGATTGGCAAAAACTTTACATTGTGGATGTCTCCATTATTAAAAATGCAGCGGTTAGGAGTTGTTATAAATGAAAAAGTGATATTAAAGGAGAATTGTACAAATTCTGTAATTGATTTCTTTCTGCATCTTCCGACGATCATTGTCACTGACGATTATCTCTTCTCTGATAATGGAGAACATATGTTAATGAAGCAGGGAAAGGAACTGTCAGTTACTCTTAGAAAGCAGTGAGTTACTGCAAGAGTATAATTCACCTAAATGAAGCAAAGCATAAAAATAATCAGAGCTTGTGTTTATTATTATATGCTTTCTGATGAAATGCCGAAGTTCTAGTAATGTTTTAAAAATTAGGGTCTTTCAATGCTATACAAATACCCAGAGGTACTATGTGCTGTAATTTTTTTGGAATAATGTATGCAGGACTGCCCCATAATGTGCTAATATATAGAAAATAATGCATCCTGTTTGAAAGTTCTATTTATTTTTAATAATAGTCTGACAGACCCTGCAGTTGTTCTGCATTGTGTTAGCCGTCTTTCACACAGACGGCATGCAGCCATTCTGTGCTTGTTTTCTGAACAGTCCCTTGGCACTGCTAGTAGCAAAGCACTACATGTAAAACATCTGGAATGGCCAGGAAAAGGACACCGGTGTTAAGTTATCTGTACATCTTCTAGGAATCCCATGTGCCTTTTGCTGAAGATAGCCACCAAATATGGAATATACAGTAACTTTCAAGGAAGGGTATAACCAAAAAAAAAAACACTTGAGAGGTATTAGTTGTGTAATTTTTGTTTTCTAGCCATATAATTTATTTTGCAGTGATCCATATGGGGTGCGGGATTTGCAAAAATGTTATGTTGAATAAATAATGTGCAGTAACAATTAAACAAATCTTTATCTTTAAGTTGATTGTCGAGTTTTGTTTTGATTTCTACAGGGAAATGAAGAAAAAAATGGAAATTTTCTTAGAAAGGCTAAAAAATTGCCTACACATATAGGAGAAGCAAGGAGCAACTATAGATAGTTTAGGATGGATTTTATTCTTTTTATATTTGTGTGTTCTTCCCAACTTTCCCCCCCAATATTTCTTTAGATGCATTCTGAAACCTCTTACATTTTAGCTGTCAACCTAGTGCCTTATTATCATAAACTCTTCTGCTGTGTGCAGATGTCAATCAAGTGCCTTATTTTCATACTCTTCTGCTGTGTGTAGTTTTGCTGCAACTGAAATAGTGACAGTTGGTACATGTGAATTGGATGTTGGAAAATTCCCCTTCGAATGCTGCCCGTGATTACGGAGCATGGTTTTCTCATAGATTGTCAGATGGAAGGAGGCGTCAGTTAGGGCGAGGCCAACTATAGCGGATGGGAACGCACATGAAAATGCATCGGCTAACTGCAAAAAGAATGATGATCGCAGCATAACGAAGCACACCTAAGTGTGGCCAGACCAATTGACCAACACTAGTGTGTCCTTTTAAATGCGTGATCGGATCGCATTGCACATTTAAACGCCTAAGTGTGGCTTAGCCCTTAAGAGAGGGAGGGGGGATAGTGAGCCTGAGCAAATCAAGGACTGGCTTGAAAGCATGCAGCAATACACACCCCTTAGAATAAGGGCTACTTACATGTAGTAATTTAAAGATTAAGATGAGGCAATGCACTGCGTGGAGCTGTTTTATGTTTTAATGCAGTGCATTACCATTACATTAAGCCAAATTAATTTGGTTTGAAAGAGACATTCCCTTTGTTATAAAAGAAGCGTGCTATTACCTACATAAGGAATCTGTAAAGCATTACCATGTTAACTGACATTTTGGGGACATTTTTTGCCCATTTACTATAATGGGTCCAATCCCCAAATATTTTGAGGTTTCAGGGTCATGTGATGATATATCCCACTGTCACTATTAATGAAATTCACCTGGGTCCAAGGCTACACTAACTACATACCAGATCTCTCTAACACACACCAACACAAAACACACAATTTCAAAATAACAGTACTAAAATAAGAGCACAATAGTAAATGTAAAGCATAACAAATAGTTTATGTATTAGAATGAAGTATTAAACTAAGTTGTAAAATGGATGTTTAAAAACTACAACTCCCAGCATTCCCTGCTGTGATCTGTTGTGGGAGAAACTTGAGAATTGTCCGGTCACAGGAAAAGACAAGGTCTAATATATTGAAGCATTTCTACTGTTAGGGTTTTAGTTATAACAATCCAGTAAATATAATAGTTAAAGTGTTTTTGATGCCCATTCATTCAGAAACAAGCTGAATCCAATTGTGAGCCCTGGTATTATACAAGTTTTATCATTCATATGTAGTTTTCTTAATTTACTTTATAAAATTGCAACAGAAAAGAGCCACCTGCATTTGGGCTACATACAATGTATTAATTCATGTAAACCTACTGTACGTTTATCGGCACTAGAAAAGACAAAGTCTAAAATTCTTTCTAAACACAGATTGCTAAACCCAATTGTAGTCTGTCTTACGGGAAATACTGAAGTACGGTACTGCTGATATTTTGATGTGACCAATAGCAACCAGCTGATTGGCCAAACAATTCCTGGCATGTCTGATCCAATTTTTCCCAGATTTTAAAGAATAAGGGCTAGGCCACACTGCTGCGTTTTTTGGGGGTTTTTTGCGTTCGCACTTGTTTTTTTTTCCCAGATCATTGAAAACGCGCGTTTTTGGGTGCGTTGAGATTTGCGTTCCGCATTTTAAATCATAATCGCATGCGTTTTTCAATACTTAATAAATAATTTTCAATAATTTTCAATAATAAAAAACGCATGCCCAAACAACAAAATCGCACATGAAATCTCATGCGATTTCGTGTGCAATTGCGTTTGCGTTGCAGTGTGGCCGTGCCCTTATAGTGTAAAAAATCTTAGTTGATATTTTGGCTTGACTGCTATAGTTGCCATGGCAGTCGATAAGGTGTCAGTGTGTCAGAAGAGCCACAGGGCAATAACACCCTCCAACAATCCTTATTTATAAGGTACTTTTAGTAACGGCACGGTGCAGAGCTGCAGGTGGAGTATGTAAGGTTGCGGGCACACAGGCTGATATTTCGGACCATTGGACTGCGAATTATTGGCATACATTTCAGGCTGTGAATCACATCTGTCTGTTGCACAAAGATTAAAATTTGGGCTTGCCAGTAAATTTCATTTAATTGTGTGGTCTTCAAGGGGTATTTAACATGCAGCTGCTGATAGTTTGACCTGACGACCTGTCATTCGCGGCAATTGTTCTATTGGGTTGTAATATTGTTCCCTGTGTATACAGCCTAAATCAGGGCATGCAGTAATATTTGTACATTAATTGGGAATCTTGTTCCTTGGGCCCTTCCAACTACATGTGCTAGCCAAGCATCAAAGTTAGCATACTATCATATATAATAAGGGATATTTTCAATGATTTAATAAAGTCAGTCATTTATAAAGTCAGTCATAAATGCAATTTTTACCCCTTGTAATCAATCTGCCCCCACTTCATTCTGCCTTCTTGCATCCAATCTGTCTTGTCTGCATCCAATCTGCTCCCCAGCCTGTTACCCCTGCATCCAATATGTTCTCCATCCATCCCACTTTTTCCACTTGCTCCTATTTCATTCAATCTGCCCTCCTTGCATCAAATCTGCTCACACTATCCAACCTGCATTTTTGCATGTGAACTGTCCCAAATCCATCTAATCTGTTTCCTGCAATCCAATCTGTTCCACACATTTCCTCTTTCCTCCCCTGCATCCACTCTGTTCCTATTTATCCCAACCTGCCCAATAGCATCCAAATCTGCCCCCACTACATCCACTTTGCTCCCATGCTATTTATTCAACCCCACATCTAAACTGCTTCTCCCTCTCCATCCAATCTGTCCCCCTGGAATGAAATCTACTCCCACTTCATCCAATCTGTCCCCCTGTAAGGAAATCTACTCCCGCTCCATTCAATTTGTCCTCCTGGTATGATATCTATTCCCACTTCATCCAATCTGCCCTTCCCCTACATTCAGTCTGACTCCATAATCCATTGTGCTTCCACTCATTGACATCCACCTACTGACACTCCTCTTCCAAATGAGCCATTTTAGTAGCCCCAAGCAATCTCTGGGATCCTTTCCTCTGCAGATGCTATGTATATCAACTGGCAAGAGCCACTTCTAACACTGAAAGCGTACATTGGATGGTGATTGGGTAGTGGGTGGTAGATTTAAATGCCTGAAAACATCACTCAGTATACATACAGTGTAAGCAAAATTGATGGACATAGTAGCTGTAGGGTAAAGGATCTTAGGGGTTTGCTAATGGTTATTGGGGCCCTAAAAAGCTGGTCATTTGTTGGCCCTGGAGCAGAGGGGTGGCCTTCTGGGTATTTATCTGGTTGAGGGGTGTACCTTTTTTGTGGTTGTATAATATGTGACCAAGTGGCTATTTTATGGATATAATGCAAACTGACATAGCTAAGTAAATATTAAAACAATGTTATCCACGATTGTTGTTGTGTTAAATATTATAGCTGGTATATACCGGTATATTATATGTTATATTAATTTAACTTTTTTTTATTGGTGCTTGGTTGTAAATGCATGAGTCCAAATCTGTAAATATTTGTTATAGTTAAATGTGTGGGATCCCACCTGCCCCCATCATACAAGAACTGTAATCACAAGCTGGGTAATAATACATTAATAGACCTTCCTTGCTCGGAAGTTCGTATAGTGACTGGCCAATCGTAATTTGGGGGCAATGTATCCAGCGCTCTGTTATCGTAATGCATGCAATACCATTTTTGGTGCGGATACAATAAGGGGACTATTGGCCAAATTTTTACCTTTTAGTAAGATTGTTATCTTAGTTTATTTACATGAGTGACCTGCAATTGATTGATGTTTCTATGTGCTTTTAACTCTAGAGGGCGCTATTAACTAATTTATTTAAACATTCAGCTGACTTAACAAGAAAATCCTTTTGTCTTTATTATCTACAGTTCAGATTCCTGATTTACCTGCAAAAATTGTACATATATAGGGCTGGAATTATTATTATAAAAAGCATGGTCTGCTTTCATTACTGTTATTGGGGAAATCAATTTGATAATAAATTGAAAATATCAAATAATTCTTGATGCCATTTTGCTAAGAGGTGGAATAACTGGTATGTAATATTAACTCCATCTCAAGTAACAGCAAACAGACTGTATCAGGTAGGTAATTGAGGGTCAGGGGGCCATATTTATAAACCCGCGGTATCGCTTTTTAGCGAACCACAACCAAACTAAAAAGGTTGAGAACAAGGAATGTACAGGGCTATGTATCAGCCATTATCAGCTATTTGTGTCTTAAAGGCACGTTAACCAATGTACCAAGTGTTAACGTGACTTCAAGACAAAACTAACGGCAGTTGCGACGTTACACAAAACTTGTGTTGCGCAACTGCCACAACCAATGTACAGAGCCGTTAACAGCTCTTAAGATGTAATCTCTAAAGCCAGCAGATAGCTGGTGTTAAAAATTTGCAAAGAGCAAACTCCAGTCACAATGCACCGAGAGCCACTATCAGCTCAGTGCATTGCCTAAAGGGGGTAATAGAGAGGGATAGCCACTCTCGGTACATAGCTCTGGCTGTATGTAGGTCAGTTATGGTGAGAATTTTATTAAGCATTCAATCAATTCAGAACCACAATTAGTTCAGAAGTGGCAGAAATAATTGTGCTCCTGAAAAGAGAAACAGGCATGGAGATTAGCCAATGACACCAGCCTATGTACATCACAAAGTCAAATAAGAGTCGATATGATTGAATAAATGACACTCTGCCCATTGCTAAAACCCAGCCTAGCACTTGGAAATGATTTCTCTAAAGAAGCACAGCTGCATAAAATGTCTTCAGTGTGTAGCAAGATTCCTACTGACATTGGAACTGATCAGTAGATGTTCTGCTTCACTACCACTAATCCACCTGCTAGCAAGTGATCGGAAAAAACATGTGTGTTTGGTTTTATTGTGTTTGGTTTTATTGTGTATATACGTATTAGTGTGTCTTCTAGTCACAGGCAAGTGACGTTGCACATGTGCTTCCCAAAGAGGATGACTTTCTATAAAGTAACAGACAGCAAGTCATTAGTGAGAGTCACAAGTGCATCTGTTCACACTTGCAGCTTTAAAGGACATGTTCACTCTTTTGCCTGTTAACCTGCCCCCAATCCCAACTGAAATAATTTGCACTTTATTACCTGCATTACTAGCAAGATATTTAAAGGGCATGTCCACCACTATTTCTAAAATCCTGTATGTAGTAGAACACCCCCGACAAGCTGGGCTTCGTTGAAATTACTTGTGCCAAAGATGCTCCCAGGCTGTGTAAAGCTGCTTACAATCCCACGCTCCAGCGCCGGTAAGTCCATGCCTCTGCTGCTGCTGCACATGCCCTTTACGTGCCCGAGCAGCAGAGACTCGCTCGGGAATGGCAGTCAGCCATTGGACGTGACATCATTGTCACGACCGTGACTGGCTGCCCTTACCTGGAAGTATCGGGAAGCCACGGCGCTGGAGCATGGGATTGTAAGCAGCTTTACGCAGCCTGGGAGCATCTTTGGCACAAATAAGTAAAACGAAACCCAGCTTCTTGTGGGTTTTCTACTTCCTACAGAATTTTAGAAATAGGGGTGGACCTGCCCTTTAAGGATTATTATTGTTCCCCTTCTGGTAGAGTTATGTGCCAGTTAATCAAGGCTGTGACTGCTGACATTATAACCAATGGTTGACTGCTGGTACCCTTGCTGCTTCCTCTGCACATGGTTGAGCATATTAAAAGCTCTTTGAGCAGAAGGAGAAGGCAGATACCTTTGCCACAAAGGAACAGAACTTCTTATTAAATATCTGGTTACAAATGTAATAAACTGGAAAAAATACCAATTGGGGTTGTGGGCAGATACCCTACAAGTCACCAGTTTTTTGTTTTAAAGGTGGACATGCCCTTTAATACCAGCTATTTGATACCATTAAAAAAAATTAATTAAAGGGGATGTCCACCTCCAAAACTAAAATTTAACTTACTACTGGCCTTACTGTGTAGTGTTTAAAAATCCTCACCTCTCCCCTCTGCTCCAAACGGTTTTCCTGTAATGTCTGTTCAAAGTCCCAGAAATTAAAGAGTAGGAGACATTTCTGGTGTAACTATTCCTTGTAGAGGTTTCTATGAGGGCAAGCATGCTCAGTAATCACTATGAGGCAGCATTGAAAGAGGGAATTTCCCATCATGCAATTCACATGATTTGCATGAACACTGTCTTCTTATTTTTTTTATGACCGATATAGCCTCCTCCAAGAAAATCACTGTGGATCAAGCAGGGATAGGGGCCCCGTCATAGTTTTGCTGGGGGGGGGGCAGTGAATCCTATTTAAGCCACTGGCCTATACAATGCCATACCAATATTGTACTACCGCCTGGTATTGTAGGGCCACAGTCATAAATGTACGATCATGGCCATAAATGTACTTTTGTTACTGTAAAGAAAGTAGTATAAGGTCTTCCGCACACCTGTATATGGTAAGTATATGCTGGGTGCTGCTCAGGGTACCATAGCCAATGGTAGCGTACAATCAAAAAGAAAAGCAATGCTGGACGCACACCAGACTTGAAAAGCAACAGTGTTTCATTTTTAACTTGTGACGTGTTAGTACACTGAAACATCACGTGTTAAAAATGAAACACTGTTGCTTTTCAAGTCTGGTGTGCGTCCAGCTCATCCAGGTCATGGTATATTTGTGAAGGTTCTCATTCATCCAGGTCGTGGTATATCTGTGATGGTTCTCATTCATCCAAGTCATGGTATATCTGTGAAGGTTCTCATTCATCCAGGTCATGGTATATCTGTGATGGTTCTCATTCATCCAGGTCATGGTATATCTGTGATGGTTCTCATTCATCCAGGTCATGGTATATCTGTAATGGTTCTCATTCATCCAGGTCATGGTATATCTGTGATGGTTCTCATTCATCCAGGTCATGGTATATCTGTGATGGTTCTCATCACACAGGCTGATATTTCGGACCATTGGACTGCGAATTATTGGCATACATTTCAGGCTGTGATCACATCTGTCTGTTGCACAAAGATTAAAATTGGGCTTGCCAGTAAATTTCATTTAATTGTGTGGTCTTCAAGGGGTATTTAACATGCAGTGCTGATAGTTTGACCTGACGACCTGTCATTCGCGGCAATTTTCTATTGGGTTGTAATATTGTTCCTGTGTATACAGCCTAAATCAGGGCATGCAGAATATTTGTACATTAATTGGGAATCTGTCCTTGGGCCCTTCCAACTACATGTGCAGCCAAGCATCAAAGTTAGCATACTATCATATATAATAAGGAATTTTACATGATTTAATAAAGTCAGTCATTATAAAGTCAGTCATAAATGCAATTTTTACCCCTTGTAATCAATCTGCCCCCACTTCATTCTGCCTTCTTGCATCCAATCTGTCTTGTCTGCATCCAATCTGCTCCCCAGCCTGTTACCCCTGCATCAATATGTTCTCCATCCATCCCACTTTTTCCACTGCTCCTATTTCATTCAATCTGCCCTCCTTGCATCAAATCTGCTCACACTATCCAACCTGCATTTTTGCATGTGAACTGTCCCAAATCCATTAATCTGTTTCCTGCAATCCAATCTGTTCACACATTTCCTCTTTCCCTGCATCCACTCTGTTCCTATTTATCCCAAACTGCCCAATAGCATCCAAATCTGCCCCCACTACATCCACTTTGCTCCCATGCTATTTATTCAACCCCACATCTAAACTGCTTCTCCTCTCCATCCAATCTGTCCCCTGGAATGAAATCTACTCCACTTCACAATCTGTCCCTGTAAGAAATCTACTCCCGCTCCATTCAATTTGTCCTCCTGGTATGATATCTATTCCCACTTCATCCATCTGCCCTTCCCCTACATTCAGTCTGACTCCATAATCCATTGTGCTTCCACTCATTGACATCCACCTACTGACAATCCTCTTCCAAAGAGCCATTTTAGTAGCCCCAAGCAATCTCTGGGATCCTTTCCTTGCCAGATGCTATGTATATCAACTGGCAAGAGCCACTTCTAAAAACTGAAAGCGTACATTGGATGGTGATTGGGTAGTGGGTGGTAGATTTAAATGCCTGAAACATCACTCAGTATACATACCGTGTAAGCAAAATTGATGGACATAGTAGCTGTAGGGGGAAAGGATCTTAGGGGTTTGCTAATGGTTATTGGGGCCCTAAAAAGCTGGTCATTTGTTGCCCTGGAGCAGAGGGGTGGCTTGGGTATTTATCTGGTTGAGGGGTGTACCTTTTTGTGGTTGTATAATATGTGACAAGTGGCTATTTTATGGATATAATGCAAACTGACATAGCTAAGTAAATATTAAAACAATGTTATCCACGATTGTTGTTGTGTTAAATATTATAGCTGGTATATACCGGTATATTATATGTTATATTAATTTAACTTTTTTTTATTGGTGTGGTTGTAAATGCATGAGTCCAAATCTGTAAAATTTGTTATAGTTAAATGTGTGGGATCCCACCTGCCCCATCATACAAGAACTGTAATCACAAGGGGGTATAATACATTAATAGACCTTCCTTGCTCGGAAGTTCGTATAGTGACTGGCCAATCGTAATTTGGGGGCAATGTATCCAGCGCTCTGTTATCGTAATGCATGCAATACCATTTTTGGTGCGGATACAATAAGGGGCTATTGGCCAAATTTTTACCTTTTAGTAAGATTGTTATCTTAGTTTATTTACATGAGTGACCTGCAATTGATTGATGTTTCTATGTGCTTTTAACTCTAGAGGGCGTATAACTAATTTATTTAAAAAATTCAGCTGACTTAACAAGAATCCTTTTGTCTTTATTATCTACAGTTCAGATTCCTGATTACCTGCAAAAATTGTACATATATAGGGCTGGAATTTTATTATAAAAAGATGGTCTGTTCATTACTGTTATTGGGGAAATCAATTTGATAATAAATTGAAAATATCAAATAATTCTTGATGCCATTTTGCTAAGAGGTGGAATAACTGGTATGTAATATTAACTCCATCTCAAGTAACAGCAACAGACTGTATCAGGTAGGTAATTGAGGGTCAGGGGGCCATATTTTAAACCCGCGGTATCGCTTTTTAGCGAACCACAACCAAACTAAAAGGTTGAAACAAGGAATGTACAGGGCTATGTTCAGCCATTATCAGCTATTTGTGTCTTAAAGGCACGTTAACCAGTGACCAAGTGTTAACGTGACTTCAAGACAAACTAACGGCAGTTGCGACGTTACACAAAACTTGTGTTGCGCAACTCCAAACCAATGTACAGAGCCGTTAACAGCTCTTAAGAGTAATCTTAAAGCCCGCAGATAGCTGGTGTTAAAAATTTGCAAAGAGCAAACTCCAGTCACATGCACCGAGAGCCACTATCAGCTCAGTGCATTGCCTAAAGGGGGTAATAGAGAGGGATAGCCACTCTCGGTACATAGCTCTGGTGTATGGAGGTCAGTTATGGTGAGAATTTATTAAGATTCAATCAATTCAGAACCAAAATTAGTTCAGAAGTGGCAGAAAATGTGGTCCTGAAAGAGAAACAGGCATGGAGATTAGCCAATGACACCAGCCTATGTACCTCACAGTCAATAAGAGTCGATATGATTGAATAAATGACACTCTGCCATTGCTAAACCAGCCTAGCACTTGGAAATGATTTCTCTAAAGAAGCACAGCTGCATAAAATGTCTTAGTGTGTAGCAAGATTCCTACTGACATTGGAACTGATCAGTAGATGTTCTGCTTCACTACCACTAATCCACTGCTAGCAAGTGATCGGAAAAAACATGTGTGTTTGGTTTTATTGTGTTTGGTTTTATTGTGTATATAAGTTTGTGTGTCTTCTAGTCACAGGCAAGTGACGTTGCACATGTGCTTCAAAGAGAGGACTTTCATAAAGTAACAGACAGCCAGTCATTAGTGAGAGTCACAAGTGCATCTGTTCACACTTGCAGCTTTAAAGGAATGTTCACTCTTTTGCCTGTTAACCTGCCCCCAATCCCAACTGAAATAATTTGCACTTATTACCTGCATTACTAGCAAGATATTTAAAGGGCATGTCCACCACTATTTCTAAAATCTGTATGTAGTAGAACACCCCCGACAAGCTGGGCTTCGTTGAAATTACTTGTGCCAAAGATGCTCCCAGCTGTGTAAAGCTGCTTACAATCCCGCTCCAGCGCCGGTAAGTCCATGCCTCTGCTGCTGCTGCACATGCCCTTACGTGCCCGAGCAGCAGAGACTCGCTCGGGAATGGCAGTCAGCCATTGGAGTGACATCATTGTCACGGCCGTGACTGGCTGCCCTTACCTGGAAGTATCGGGAAGCCACGGCGCTGGAGCATGGATTGTAAGCAGCTTTACGCAGCCTGGGAGCATCTTTGGCACAAATAAGTAAAACGAAACCCAGCTTCTTGTGGGTTTTTACTTCCTACAGAATTTTAGAAATAGGGGTGGACTGCCCTTTAAGGATTATTATTGTTCCCCTTCTGGTAGAGTTATGTGCCAGTTAATCAAGGCTGTGACTGCTGACATTAAACCAATGGTTGACTGCTGGACCCTTGCTGTTCCTCTGCATGGTTGAGCATATTAAAAGCTCTTTGGCAGAAGGAGAAGGCAGATACTTTGCCACAAAGGAACAGAACTTCTTATTAATATTCTGGTTACAAATGATAAAAACTGGAAAAAATACCAATTGGGGTTGTGGGGATACCCTACAAGTCACCAGTTTTTTGTTTTAAAGGTGGACATGCCCTTAATACCAGCTATTTGATACCATTAAAAAAAATTAATTAAAGGGGATGTCCACCTCCAAAACTAAAATTTAACTTACTACTGGCCTTACTGTGTAGTGTTTAAAAATCCTCAATCTCCCCTTGCTCCAAACGGTTTTCCTGTAATGTCTGTTCAAAGTCCAGAAATTAAAGAGTAGGAGAATTTCTGGTGTAACTATTCCTTGTAGAGGTTTCTATGAGGGCAAGCATGCTCAGTAATCACTATGAGGCAGCATTGAAAGAGGGAATTTCATCATGCAATTCACATGATTTGCATGAACACTGTCTTCTTATTTTTTTAGACCGATATAGCCTCCTCCTAGAAAATCACTGTGGATCAAGCAGGGATAGGGGCCCCGTCATAGTTTTGCTGGGGGGGGCAGTGAATCCTATTTAAGCACTGGCCTATACAATGCCATACCAATATTGTACTACCGCCTGGTATTGTAGGGCCACAGTCATAAATGTACGATCATGGCCATAAATGTACTTTTGTTACTGTAAAGAAAGTAGTATAGGTCTCGCACACCTGTATATGGTAAGTATATGCTGGGTGCGTCAGGGTACCATAGCCAATGGTAGCGTACAATAAAAAGAAAAGCAATGCTGGACGCACCCCAGACTTGAAAAGCAACAGTGTTTCATTTTTAACTGTGACGGGTTAGTACAACTGAAACATCACGTGGTAAAAATGAAACAATGTGCTTTTCAAGTCTGGTGTGGTCCAGCATTGCTTTTCTTTTTGATTGTGACCGTAAAAGTACTTCAACGCTAACCAGAGGTATCGGACATTTCCGATACCGCAGGTAAATAAATAGAGCCCTGTGTCGAAAAAGAAACCTTTATAGCGTACATAATGCCCTTTGTTTTGCTTTCATCGCCAGTTATAGAAAACCTTTGTTATATTGAATTCACATCGCATGTCCTAATTAGCATCATAAGTTGTTTCTGTTATGGGAGTCATATATGGTGATAACCTATAGGAAGCTTGCAGATAAGACCCCCTTAAAAAGCAAGTACCAATGGCTTCTTCCATTTTTACTAATTTTATTGGTCTCATAATTCAAAACTCAACTGCCATTTTTCTGCAGTTAACTGTTGAAGCTCATTGTGCTGTAGTGACCTCTTACAAAGACAAGCCTGTCTTATTAGCACATCTATATAATATCTAATAAGAAGAAAAAATGGCAAAAAGAAAAAGGACTGACGATAAATACGAAGCAGAATGTAGCACTGCAATTACTTTAGGTAAACTCAGCCAAAGAAAGACTCATGGAAGATGACGTGAAACTAAAGGACAAAATACAAGGAAACATCGAATGACCCCAATAAAGATAGAAAAAGGTATGAAAGCAAAGGAGAGCCAATATTGAGAAAGCTTGTGATGGTTCTCATTCATCCATGTCATGGTATATCTGTGATGGTTCTCTCATCCAGGTCAGGTTATCTGTGATGGTTCTCATTCATCCAGGTCTGGTATATCTGTGATGGTTCTCATTATCCATGTCATGGTATATCTGTGATGGTTCTCATTCATCCAGGTCATGGTATATCTGTGATGGTTCGCATTCATCCAGGTCATGGTATATCTGTGATGGTTCTCATTCATCCAGGTCATGGTATATCTGTGATGGTTCGCATTCATCCAGGTCATGGTATATCTGTGATGGTTCTCATTCATCCAGGTCATGGTATATCTGTGATGGTTCGCATTATCCAGGTCATGGTATATCTGTGATGGTTCTCATTCATCCAGGTCATGGTTTACTGTGATGGTTCGCATTCATCAGGTCATGGTATATCTGTGATGGTTCTCATCATCCAGGTCATGGTATATCTGTGATGGTTCTCATTCATCCATGTCATGGTATATCTGTGATGGTTCGCATTCATCCAGGTCATGGTATATCTGTGAAGGTTCTCATTCATCCAGGTCATGGTATATCTGTGATGGTTCGCATTCATCCAGGTCATGGTATATCTGTGATGGTTATCATTCATCCAGGTCATGGTATATCTGTGATGGTTCGCATTCATCCGGTCATGGTATATCTGTGATGGTTCTCATTCATCCAGTCATGTATATTGAGATGGTTCTCATATCCAGGTCATGGTATATCTGTGATGGTTCTCATTCATCCAGGTCATGGTATATCTGGATGGTTCTCATTCATCCAGGTCATGGTATATCTGTGATGGTTCTCTTTCATCCAGGTCATGGTATATCTGTAATGGTTCTCATTCATCCAGGTCATGGTATATCTGTGATGGTTATCATTCATCCAGGTCATGATATATCTGTGATGGTTCTCATTCATCCAGGCATGGTTATCTGTGATGGTTCTCATCATCCTTGTCATGGTATACGTGATGGGTCTCATTCATCCAGGTCATAGTAATCTGTGATTGTTCTCATTTATCCCAGGTCATGGTATATCTGTGATGGTTCTCATTCATTCAGGTCATGGGATATCTGTGATGGTTCTCATTCATCCAGGTCATGGTTATCTGTAATGGTTCTTATTCATCCAGGTCATGGTATATCTGTGTGGTTCTCATTCATCCAGGTCATTGTATATCTGTGATGGTTCTCATTCATCCAGGTCATGGTAAATTGTGATGGTTCTCATTTATACCGGCCATTGTATATCTGTGAAGGTTCTCATTCATTCAAGTCAGGTATATCTGTGATGGTTCTCATTCATCCCGGTCATGGATATCTGTGATGGTTCTATTCATTCAAGTCATAGTCAGGTATATCTGTGATGGTTCTCATTCATCCCGGCATGGATATCTGTGATGGTTCTCATTCATTCAAGTCATGGTATATCTGTGATGGTTCTCATTCATCCAGGTCATGGTATATCTGTTGTATTCAGTTGGATCAAATGGACTTAAAGTTTAGTTCTGGAAGAAGTTTCGCTAGTCATCTGACTGGCTTCTCAATTCAGAATGACTGTACAAGAATCTGTTGGCAATTAATAATATTATTTTATATTAAATTGTTATATGCAGAATGGGAGACAGTTCCAGGATATTTTTGCCAACAGATTCTTGTACAAGTCTTTCTGAATTGAGAAAGACAGTCAGATGACTAGCGAAACGTCTTCAAGAACTAAACTTCTAATTCAATTGATCCACAATGATTACCACAGATACATTTAAGGAAAGAAATAATCAAGGACTGGGCTCCTCTTAAGATCATATTTAGGCACTGAACTATCCTATTCAAATTGTTTTTTTATTAATATTTACAATTTTATATTTACATTTAATTAAAATACCCTATTACCCTAATTGAATATAATAAGATTGTTTTCCTCTAATGCCTTTAGGAACAGCATTTCATGAGCATAGAGTTGACAGCCAATCAAGAGTTCAACTTTTATTGATAGTTTTCATTGGTGCATCTACTGGGCAGTGGAAGTTATGGGAAGGTGAGTTTTGACTTTCTCTTTACTTTGTACATTTAGTTTTGGCATTTACCTTTAAATTACTACTATTACTATAGTTATATTCTCCCTTAAGTATCTTGGATCCTGGGACTGCCTCCTGTGGGCTTGGTACAGTACAGCAAAACTCATTAATGACCTGGCATGTCAGTACAAATTAGACCCACAGCAGAGGACCCCTCTATACCACCTCCCTGTTGCACACATGGTTGTGATCTGCTTCTAGTAATGCAGCTGAGCACATAAGAGAATGCAAATGCAGACAGGGAACCCATTGAATGTTACGTCACTGGTATAAAGGCAAAGGTAGCCAAAGAAACCTAATAAAATTAGAAGGGATGCAGGAGAAGGTCTGCTTCAGCTTGGTGTTCTGTGCCTGTGTACATTTTAACAATGGATAATTTTAAATGCTTTTCCATAATTAATGCAATACATTATGACAAACCATGCAAATATCATTATTATACAGTATCATTATTAACATTTATTAAATTAGGATGATTAATCATATTCACTTCACAATACTGATCCCAGGTCTTCATGGCTAAAGTTAAAGCCACTTCTCAAATTGTTGCTATGAAAACTGTACGGAAAAGTTCATTAAGAAGCAAAGGTGACCGAGAGGTCGCTATGGTGGAGAAGAGGATACTCGCCCTCTCTTGGAAATGTCCTTCTTATGCCACGGCTAGCAACTTTTAAAATAAGGTAATTCTGACATTCTATTCCTATTGATAATATTTAAAACCTATTAGTTCTAATGCTAAAGGAGACAGGGATGTTAAAGTAGAATAAAATTTTACTTATAAAGTCTTATTTAATAATGCATTAATTAATGTTCAATAGCCAATCAAAAAATATCTATTTATGGTCTACAACAGTTAGGAAACATTTGATTGGTTGCTCAGATCAACGGCACAGGCAAAATATTGGAATCTTAAAAAATAAGCCAATCCTTTAAGTGTAAATGCAGAAATTCAACTTAAGATGAAGCAGTCTTGAAGCAATTCAAATCAATGCCCTTCCCTTTCTTATGCTCGGTAGCTGCCCCATCAGAATTGCCATAATTCTATATGCTCCATGCCTATAATCTTTTGCAGAGCCATCTGTTCTACCTAATGGAATGCTGAACGGAGACCTCTCCCACTTTGTGAGGTCAAAGGTCACCTGACCCTTCACCAAACCAGGTAAGTTCATTATGGCTGATCCAAGAGAAAGGGGAAAAAGATGGGGAAACCCCCACCCACCAGAAACCCATAACTCTGCAGACTACCTGTAGAGGCACTCATATGGCATACTACTAGGAAATGAATGTCCCACAACTCTGGGGATCTGGGAATCAGTACATACGTGTAATAAAGTCACCCAATCAATTAAGATCATGATAAAAACTAAACCTTTATTATAATGTTAAAACTAAAACACTTCCCAAAATCACAATGTACCATAAAATTCAGTATACAATATTCATAATAAATGCCCGCATCCTAGGCGTCCCTATGTGCTGGAAATTTAGCTAGTAGCAGATGAGAGGGAATAAGCAGGCAAAAAGCACAAAGATGAAGAATGCATAAGTGAATGGGCCTTCCGCGCAATCACCGTTCATCGTGCTTATTCCCTCTCATCTGCTACTAGCTGATCGCTTATTTATATTTATCTATTGCCACTAACCATTACTGCTTATTCACTGCCACTTACCTGGACACCAGTTTAATAAATTTCCAGCACCTAGGGACGCCTAGGATGCGGGCAGTTATTATGAATATTGTATACTGAATTTTATGGTACATTGTGATATTTGGAAGTGTTTTAGTTTTAACATTTATAATAAAGGTTTAGTTTTTATCATGATCTTAATTGATTGGGTGACTTTATTTCCCCATTTTTCCCCCTTTCTCTTGGATTAGTATTACTGTTTGTATTACCCACCGCACCACGCATATTAGTGGTATGTGGCATGGTTAGGTTATTATTCTATAACCATTTTTATATATATAAGTTCATTATGGCTGGAATAAAAACAATATTAGAGAATTTGTATATACTCAAATATAAGTCGAGATTTTCAGGCTTTAAATTAACCTGAAAAACCTAACCTCGGTTTATGCTAGGGTCAAGTTCTAATTTAGATCCAAATGCTGCAATTGTGGATAGTAACGAGTAGGTGGCGCTGTGTTAAAAAAATCCTTCACCTGCATAGAAAGTTTCAGGAGCGATCTGCCTTTACACTCCTTCCTGTAGTCTGGCTGCTGGACTCACTCAGCACTGTCACTGATCCTCGGATGCTGAATCTGATGTCGTTTTGGGGAAAAAACAGTGCTAGTTCAGGGCAAATGACAGCTTTAAACTACAACTCTCAGGTGACACTTTTAACTATAGGGGTCAGAGTGTCCTTTACTATATGGGGTCAGAGGGCCTTTTACTATATGGGGTCAGAGAGGCCCTTTACTATAGGGGCCAGAGTGCCCTTTACTATATGGGTCAGATTGCCCTTTACAATATTGGTCAGAGGGCCTTTAATATGGGGGCCAGAGGGCCCTTTACTATGGGTCAGGAGAATTGTAAATGATGGTAAGCTTAATTAAAAGGGTATTGAGCCTTGCCACTCCAAATGTTTAGAAACTACAACTCTGGGAGTTGTAGCTTCCAAACATCTGGATTGTGCCAAGGAATTGGGGGTACTGGTACTGGATTTGGCTATTACTATTACTGTATGGTATTAAATATGGGAATTTGCTGTCCATTTAAAGGGCAACTAAACCCTCAAAACAATACAGAATCAGAAGGCAGTAGTCGTGATAATTTCTACCTCAGCTTATACTCGAGTCAATCAGTTTTTACAAATTTTTCAGGTAAAAACCGGTACCTCGACTATACTCGGATGATTATACTCGAGTATATAGGTACACACTAATTAGATTGCATATAAACATGTCTTTTGTTTAACATATGATCTGTTATATATGGTGGAAAGTCACATGCTTAAAGTAAGTATCAGAATTAGCAAAGTACAGTTCAGTAACAAAGTTTGGATTGGCACATTTAACTACATATCACACCAATCTGGCAGCTTTCAGTAATAACATATATTAATATATATATATATATATAACACATACAATACATTAATAATTCACTCGTTTTTTGCCTTTGGAATCTCACGCAACCGGGCATGTGAAAGTTTATATGTGTGCTAACACTTTCACTGATATTTTACATAATATAATTATATTGGCTTTTTATTATTATTATTAATATTGATATTTTTTGTTCTTGTTGATTTTCATTTGTAAATTACAGATTTATTCGCAGAATGCAATTGGGCTCCAGTTCTTACATACAGAGGGATTATTCACAGGTTAGATATGGTTCTGCTGCTTTAAAATAGATATCTAAAAAAGTCTTTGCTCATCCCCGTGTGTAAATCACACTATGCACAGGCTCGACACTTGACAAAATATTTTCCAATATTCCGATCGAACTGCTCGACAATGTTGAAAGGTTTATCAGAAAAATAATAATGGGCCAGGCGGAAACTTTTCTACTGACCCCACCTTCTGTCCCAATCTCTCTGCAGGTTTCATACTAAAATCTGCAGGCCTCAAGGTGGGAACTTCAAAGATAATTGTATGTATGGGCACCTTTAGACATTAGACAGATGTCCATCTATAGACAAAATGTCCAATTTATGGACATTTCTAGCCATAGGTGCCCTCCTACCCACAACATTCCTATAATACATTCAGTGCAGCACTTTTCAAGATTGCATTCCATGCCAGCAGAGTACCTTTAACCCTTTCAGCTGCCAGCATTGACATGATACAGTATGTACCTGTTCCATGTCTCCTCCATTGAATTGTTCACTCCTCACACTCTAAGTTCTAATTGGAGAGTTGGATTGAAGAAGGAAAGAGGCAGGGATAGGGATCTCATGGCTTCTAGTCACAGAGGCCACTGTTATAAAGTCTACAACAGCGTTACTGTGCTTATTCTCCCCTCCTCCTTTACTTCTTCAGTCATTTGCAACATTATTTCCAAGTAGAGGGAGCTGAGTTCAGGGTCTCTACTCACTACAATGTTACAAATTACAGCAGAACAAGGAGAGCAGATCTAAGGGGACCACACTAGCGTGTTTTTCCACGCGTTTGCACTCGCGTTTCGCTAAAATGGAAAATGCGGGAACACGATTTCTGATGCCCATGCGATTGCACATCCGTTTGCGGTTTTGGTGCCTAACGCATGCGTTTCCATAACGCAAAATGGCAAAAAACGCACGCGCAAACTCAAAACGCCACGAATCGCGAATAAAATCGTGTGCGATAACACACACGATTTTTGCGTGATTCCTGTGCGTTGCAGTGTGGCCTCAGCCTAACACAGCAACTAAAAGAGACAGGGAGAAGTTAGGGAGAACACTGGGGTGCTAAGTGATCAATACCCATAAACGGCCCTGGTCCAATCACCTAAGAACCTTCTAGCCCATTCTTTATGCAATCAATTTGAGATCACAAAATGAAGGGCCCGATGGGATTATCTCACAATAAAACGGGTTGTAAAATGCGGTCTTTAGACATTAGATAGATATCTCTATGCTATCTAATGTCAGCCTAGTGTATGGCCAGCTTTAGGCACTCTACGCCGGTTAGATAAAGAGGCCGGACAGGCCAAGTGGATGGGGGAGAGCTGTCAGCTGTGCAGAAAGGGCTCTTTGACAGTTCGTTAGGAAGAAAGGGAGGTAGGGGTACTCTGTTCAACTTCCCTGGAAATAAGATTAAATAGATGCCCGTAAAAAAAATAACACAGTTAATTAACATCTGTTGTCTTTATGTCATCTTAGTTTCCTCATTCTTCAATTTACTAACATTATCTTAACAGGGACTCAAGCTGGAGAATATATTGTAGATAATAAGGGCATGTGAAAATATCGATTTTGGGTTATGTGCAGAAAAATCAGTAGAACAAACATGGCAGATGAGTGGGCAGGAACATTAGAGTACATGGCTCCGAGGTAGGTTAGCTCTTTCATTACAACATTTTACAACAAGAACTATAGAAGCTTAACCAACAAAACCTCTAGATATCTGAAAGTCCATGAAGGAAATGATAAAACTCTTCACAGGTGATCCTTGGGAAGTCTTACTTATTTACTGTGGATGGTGGTCCTATGGAGTATTATTATACCGAATGCTCATTGGACGACACCTTCACACAAAACTAAGGACAAGTTGACTGCAGCAATTGTGAATGGCTCCATCCAGTACCCACTCTGCCTGGCAGAAAAGGCTAAAGACATTATTAGCAGGTAATAAACAAACCTATGTGATATGACATAAGAGACATTGTAATAGGCTTGCCATGGGTTTCTAGTGAATTACCAGCGCTGTAAAATATACACTATAATTACAATATAAAATAGAACCCGGCGATGTCAGATGCCTGTCTCTGTCTAAAACATTAGGTTTAATTCCCCTTTAAATGTGCCTGAGTTAAGAATTCAACCCAGTTCGTCACACCCCTTGGTTGGGTCACAGGCCCAGTTCTGTTAAGTGCAACCTTCAAGACTTTTTTTGTTTGTTTTGCCTTTAATTGAATTTTGCCTTTACCCACAGGTTCCTCATCCACAATCCTTCCAAAGGCTAAGTGACATAAAAGCTATTAGGTACATCCATTCTTCAAGGGCATTAACTGGAAAACTGTGAAGGGCAAGACAATTGAAGCCGCCCTACCAGCCCTTTGTGGTAAGTTCAGAGTATATTCAGAATATTATAGCTGATACCTAGGGCCGTGGCTGATAATAATTTGGGCTGGTATATTATATTCTTGACTATTAGACTAATGTCAGCTTGTCATATGAATTATTAATATTATGCAATATTGGCCCCAGGACCGATACAACTATCTGTTGATCGGACCAAGACATTTTTTTCGGCTGGCCAAATCGGAGAATGGGCGATCGGATGCTTCCAAAAACCACGGCTGACATTTGTCGAAATGCCGGATGATCAGTGAGGACGAAGCATCAATTTTTAGCGGATCAATATGTTCATCTATAGACCACTGACCCGAAAAAATTGTATGGTTTTGCTGGCGGCCATGAACTGTCGTTGACTCTACTTTGGCTGCAGCCAACAGTCAAAGAAAATTGCTGGTGTGTAGCCAGCTTAAGTCTTACTCAATAATCAGTAGACAGACCTACCTCTTAGATGGACACAACACCGATCATGTCAGCATGCAGGCAGTCGGGCCTTGTGGTCGTAAATGTGTACGAAGCTTTAGATTTATTAATTAACTGAAATTAGGTTTTGTGCTTTTTGGCTAATAAATGCAATGCATCTTCTGGCAGAAATCAGAATGGGACATCAGGAACAAATGAAAACCTTCTTGATCTGAAATTTTTCTTATCTCCTAAAAAATTATCAGCTAAGAATCATGTGTTGAAGATTTTACATTCATGAACCATGCTGGATGTGGCAAAACCATAGAGATGTGTGTGAGGCAGAAAGATACAGGTATTATTATAGAGCAAATGTCAAGTGTTTTATATATATATTTATATACTCAGCCTTAAAGGGCATGTCCACCCTAAAAATGTACTTTTAGTATAAGATAGATGACCCAGCCCACCCCCAACCACTATTTATTCTTTAAAAATATGCTTAAATCGCTATATACAGCCCCTTCTCCCGTGTCATCTCCGATCCAGCTCCCTGCTGCAAAAGTTGCAAAGCAGGGCCAGACCGCAGCCGCGCCTGCGATTGGCTAAGATGTGGCCAATCACAGAAGCGGCTGACTCATTGAACATGCCGTGGGAGAGAGAAGTGTCCATAAGTAACGTTCTAAGCATTTTTTTAAAGAAATATTTTGGCGGTTGGGGGTGGGCAGGAGTAACTACTTGTGCCCAAAGGGATCACGTAGTGCCACAGCTGCAGAGGATGGATCCGGATGGTGTGTGTGGTTGGGGTTGGACATGCCCTTTAAACCAACCGAATATCCAGAATGTGTGTGTGTATAGACCCTTGCGTTATTGAGGTGGCTGGGCAGGTTTACTAATTCCACTGTAATGTAGTAAAAGATACAGATTTTGGCTGTATTTTACTCCTTTAGCCCTCGGTATTGGCATAATAAGCCTAAACATATAAAACTCAAGTTAAAATCCAAAATATGAAACCATATATTAACAGGAATCTAAAATCCGGCACATACTCAAGGAAAACTATCAGGGTGTAAAGCTCAGACAGAAGTATGATTACACTGACCACGAGCAGCAGAACACAATGCTATTGTCGGCCAAAAATGTGATTCATCTGTCATACGTCAGCTGCTTGAGGAGAGCAGAGCAGTGGGTGGTCATTTTCGCCCCCCACACCTGGGATACTGGCCAATACCCGTTCAAACTGACAACCTAAAGTGTTTGTACACGTTAGTAAGGATTGTAGGGTGATGTTAGACAATTGGTCCAAATCTTGGCAGAGGGTAAGAGGCTTAGCCTGGGTACACATGGGTCATCAATCAACATGGGTCACTCAATCAAGTGATGGTCAAAATATCATTGGTTGCAGTGAAAATGCTTTGTGTGCTCCATAGAGAAACCCATGATTGGTGAAATTTACCAACATGTCTGATCGATTTCATCCTATTTGTGTGAAGGTTCCACCACTATCATGTAGGAGGGTAACAATGCCCTTTAAATATAATTGTAGAGATTAGATTTCTCTATATTTCAATATAAAAGGGGCTTTAACACTCTGAATTGCAGGTGGCAGACCTGCTTGTCTTGTTGTTTATGTGTTTTATTTCCTAAAGGGACGTCCTGCAGAGCAAAATAAACACCATGTAAAGGGAATCCCAACCCAATCATCTGGCGGACAAATGCAACAAGAAAGCACTTTAACACTATAAACATGCAGTCAAATGTTTCGACTTTTTGCAATCTGAAAAATAAAAACTCCCTTAATTGTTAAGTTGTTAATGTGTTTAACTACCTTTTTTTAGCCATTTCCAACTCAGCTTCCTGGTTCCAATCATGTATTCTGCCATTTTTTGAGGCAAATCTTTTATCAAATTTTTTTTCCCTAATTTAGTAAATTTCAAAAATGTCCCTTATAAATATCCCCCATGGGTAAAGCTCGAGATCAAATATGTCTCCCCATCACAGTATTAAGATATCACATAAACAAAAGGACCAGTAAATGCAACTACAATGTGCTTTGAAGGGAGCATGGTGGCTAATTAGTAAAAGTAATGTCCATTAACAAATTAATTACCCCCCAAAACCTCAACCTTGTGAGGTTCTTACAGCTTAAATGTGCTCCTAAATATACTTACCAGCCTTCGTTCCCTTGGCTGTCTTCTGCTTAGCTTCTGTGCCTTTTCATGCGCGGAAGAGTCAGAAGGGGCTGGACCAGCACCTGCACCTGTGATTGGCTGAGACATTGTTTGGGGGGAGGACATACCCTTTAACACTTGCCAAACCAGCTCCTTAGGGCTAAGCCTGACCAGATATGGATGGTCTAATTGTCTACTGTGTTGTTCAGCGCTATACAAGAAAATGAAATACAATCATTGACTAAAGCCATATTTGAGTATTAACATTCTAGACCTACTTTGTCTATTATAGTTGTGGCATTTTTTTACAATGACCCTATTGTTATCATTCCGATAATCCAGAAGGCTTAAACTTTGTCGATATGATCTGTGCAATTAACATGCATGTTCGAGGTACACATGGGAAATTGGACTCATTTTGTCTGTATTGTTACTAAAGATTTTTTTTAAATGTAGGTGAGCTGAAGTTTCAATCGTTTTCTTCGTATTGAATATTCTAAGTTCGAATAAAGAATATTCAATATCAAATAATCGTAAACCCAAGGAATATTCAAAGTTCTGAAAATTTCTGTTTTGAAAAGTTCTGTGGAACTTCGGAAATGGGTTCAAAACGAACCTAAAACCCATCCCTAGCAGTGAGTACTAGTCATGGGGTCAAAACCACACACACCCACCACAAAACAATTGCATTTTTTAACTGTTTTTTTCCCCTGTGCATCAAAGAATGAAAGCCTACAATGGGGCAATGCATAAACATTCGGTGCTGTGCGGACAGGGTCCATGGCAATGTAGCCTACCTAGCCTTATGTAGTTATTTTATAAATGTGCTGTATCAAAATTTAGCTATACCACACCTTTAATGGGCGGTATTTTTATTACAATCGAGGTCGTAATTGTAGGATCATCCATACAATACCATGCGGGTACTCTGGTACCCCATGGTATTGTATGGTGATGGTTTGTAAATGTACGACCTCAAACCATAAATGTACAGGCGTGGCCATACTTTCTTGCTAACCCATAGTATCCGAGTTATGAAATATGCACTTGATCAGGGTAACAAAAGCATTAAGGCAGTTTATGTTTTTTTACAGTAGAAACAGGGAGGTTTACTGGGGAAACACACAGCACACGGTTATTGGAAACATACACTATAAATGACTATATAACCTTTAAAAAGAAGGAAAGTATAATATAAATAAGTGAATGAATTCTGTTTAAAATTAGCTGCGTTACACACCTCACAGAACACTGCACAGAATACTGAAGGTTCACGGTTTCAAGCTCCCCCTATTAGTGAGTCACAGACAAGATACAATTTTCTACTGGCTAACCATTTTATAACCACGTTTAAGCAAAGCGTGAGGGATTAATTGGGAAGGGGAGAGGGAAGCTACAGAATATATTAAGTTAAAATATAAGTTCTTCCCAATGTTGCTGATTACAAATATAATGACACAGACCAACAATAAAAATAATTTTATCAATTACTATGTTAGGCCTACATAGATGATAGATACAGCAACCAACAAAACAAATATTTTATTATTATCCTACATCCCTCTATTTTTGTTTTCTGTCTACTTGCGTTTTCCGATCTGCAGTTCCCCACAGCAGGGAGATGCAATATCCCGCATTAACGGAAAAAAAGCGATAAACTTGCGCGAACCAATGTACTAATGTGTTTAGCGAGGGTTTTGCACTGCTCGCCAGGTCGCAATTTTTTTTACTTTGCGCAGTGACAGAGATGCAATAAATTTTGCTACGTTTTTTTGCGCTAGCTTGTTATGTTTTTGCAATGTGTTAAAGGTTTTGCGTTCTGAACCTTTCATCAATAACATGGGTGCACAGAATTTTGGTCTGTTTGTGTCCATTCTAGTCCATTTTGAGCTCAATTCAAGTCTATAGGAATGCAGAAAAAACTGCAGACACAAGCGACACAAATGCACTACTAAGGATTTTACTCACAGTAGTAAATAGAAAACGCATCACACACAAATGCAAACTAAAAACAGACAAACAAATTCACTGTCTTTTTTCAATGTGACTCTAAAAGGGTATGTACACTGGAATTTATTTTTCAATTGCCCGTTTGTGAAAAAATATAGTTCATACCAAATATCACTGACCATTTTTTATTGATTGCCCCCTATTTCTTTAGATATCCAATCTGAAAACATCTTACATTTCACCATTTATGTAAGCAGTTTTGCTGTAGCTGAGTGGTTTGAACAGTTGGTGTGCTGTATACTGTATGCAGTATTGACAGTTGGGTATGGGGGAAAGTGGTCAGTGAGTATTGTATTGAAGGCATGCAGCAACACACACACTTCAGTGTAAGTGCTACTTGCATGTATTTATTTATAGATTAATGAATGCAAAGTCATTTTTCAGTATACATACATTGCCTTAATCTGAAGTATCGTGCAGATCATGCAGGGGTCTGCAGATATTCCCTCCTAATGCTGGCTTATTCCCTCTTCTCAGACTTGCTACAATCACCCTAAGAGGATTTTGTATAAACATTTTTGAACTGAATAGTATATAGGTAGGGTTGCCATCTGGCTGGTATTTCACTAGCCGGGTTGTTTAAATCTGCTTGTGCTAATAAAACAGTTTTAAAAACTATCAAACATCCCCTATGTTTCCCATGGATATAAGAACCTTATATATGATTATTCGGGAAGGGGAACACAACTTAACCTGTATAAGGGAGACATGACTTAGTTGCTTTAGGGAGTTGGTTTGGCCTCTTCCCCACCTCTTGCAGGGGTGTAACTACAGGGAGCAGGGGGGGCAACCGCAGGGGGGCTGGGAGCCAAGGGGGCCCCATCTTTTGTTTTTCCTATGACAGATATAGCCTCTTCCCAGAAAAACCACTGTGAATGAATGGATAGGGCCCCATCTCAGGTAGCCAGTGATTGCTAGTACGCCACTGCTTGGTTGGTCAGTCCTCCTGGGGGAGAGGATGTAGTGCCCCTCCGCACATGGTTCACACTGGTTGGCAGCATTATATACAGTGCCCTCCTCTACAGGACAGATTGGCAAAATCCCTCCTCCCATCCATCTTCTTGTAGCTCTATCAAAAAAAAAATAATCCTTAGTGCTGCCATCACAGTGTTGGTTGAACTATTGATTGTGTTTTTCAGCAACTATATGAGAACAAGAGAAGGAACCTGACACTTTACCATGTGTGTAGTATAAACATTCCCTATATTAGACCTGGGGACAGGGACGGATTTATACTTTTTTTCCCCTAGGCCAGCTAACTTGTACTTCCTGTTCCCCTCCCCCCGTACGTGGTAATTCATTGGCTGAAGCGGAGTTTGTGAGTGGGAGAGGGACCTGCTACCCATAGCAAATCAGCAATGCCGCACATTTAACAGAGACCGGTAAGTCTCTATTGTGTGCCAAATAATGTGCACTTGTGTAAATTTAATAAGGGGATGCATACGGCCTAATTGAAAAAAAAAACATTTGTTTTATTTTGCTGCCCTTGGGGGCTGTGCCGCCCTAGGCCGCGGCCTAGGTGGCTAGTGGGAAATCCGGCCCTGCCTGGGGACACAATATGCAGCACAATAACCATATAAAAACATTTTAAAATAGTAAAATCTCTATAGCACTCTCCTAACCGGTCTCAGAGTATACATTGATAATCCATTCCATTCTAGTATATATACTCATCTGTTGCAGTCGTACTGTCAGCAAGTCAATAGGAAGGATCAATATAAGTGGATTAAATGCATCTCGCTCAGTGTGGCCCATAATGTCTGACGTGTGGATATGTCACCAATCTCACAAGTCTTGTGATGGTTCGGCACAAGATCACGTGCGTGCTGGTATGGTAGTGTGGTAAATTAGAAGGGGTGTGTACAAGTTTTTAACTCTGTAAGTCAACAGCCTCCCACTCTATCCAAAAGGTACGCCATGCACCAGTTTTCCTCACAAAATACAAAAGACTTGGTAATCATGATGCATTGAGTAAAATATACAGTAAAAGACTTATTCATTCAATATGTATAATGTTATATACAAAATACAAAGAATACAATACATAGTCGCATATTATGCACTTACTGTTATGTACAATACAATAGCTTAGAGTGGATCTTTCATTTCACAATCAATATAGTATTCAGTTCCAAATATGTTGGTATAATACCTATTTATAGGTTTTCAAGGTAAGAAAAGTATCAACATATGGGATCCATAAAGTGTCATAAAGCACCATAGTTATCTTTTGTGTTGTATAAAAATGTGTTCGGATAAATGGACCACATGTCTTCTCAATCCAAACAAGCAAGAAGGCCAAAAAATTATGAATGGTTATAGTCACAGAAGGACCTCCAAGGCTAGACCAAGGCGCCCAGGGTTATCATAAGGTAAATATCTATGGTTAGTCTTAGTTCCAAGTCACATAGTATAATTCATGGGACCCAAGAAGGTCCCCATGAATGAAAAGTATATATATAAATTATGGATAAATTGATATAAGTGCAACAAGCCTTGACCCATTAGGAATGAGATCCCTGCCCCAAAGAGCTTACATCTAATTGTACAGATACAAGTGGGGGGGATGGGTACAAAGTGCTTAAAAGGGCTAAGAATGATTTGTTTGTGACGCTCAAAAAGGTAGGATAACAGTCAGTGCTGTTTCTAGCCATTTTAGTGCCCTAGACGCCCTCCCACCTACGTGCGCCCCCTCCCAAAAAACCCCATAAAACTTGGCCTGTCAATCTACAGCTGGATTTCCTCCTTCTGCTTCTGACACCGTTTACTGCGACTGTTCTTTATAGTGGAACCGCTTTACTAGTTGGTAAGAGGCACACGCTGTACTAGGGGAGGTGGCCGTGTATACATACCTTTGTATGAAGCAGTGACACTGGCCACAAGAGAAATACTGATTGGAAGGGCAGGATAGGTTTCAGTGGATGTGCGGTATGTGGCACCAGTGTTCTCCACAGAAATAGTTTCCAGCAGGGGAGGACTGGCCCAGTAGTCTGAGGGGCAAATGCCCCCGGGGTGGTCTCCAATTAAAAATTTGGGCTGCCACAAAAAGCTATTAGTAAGGACTCCTTCCAGACTGTCCGATTATAGAAGCAGCAAACAGCGTGTCTAAAGTTTATTATGTAACTACAAACAAAAAATGTAATAACCAAAAACGAAAAATAAAAAATATAATAGTGCCAAAAAAGCACAATACAACAAACTTATTATAACTAAGTATATGGCACACACACAAAATTTTTTAATTAACGTCGTTCAGATCTCTCACCCTGGTGATATATATATATCTTTAGGGTGGTGCCTAACAACGTGCTCTACTTGTGTAAATCGGCACCGTATCATCATTTTTCTGACTTTATTTTATGCACTAATTAGGTGATTATAAGTTACAAACGTGCTTGTAGCAAACCCTTGGACGCCCCCAACTTATTTTCACATGCACATACAGGGATGTGCCACAACATACAGATCAAACACAATAAAAAACATATTACACATAAAATGGGATGGAGTCTTACGAGTCAGGCTTACTGTGAGGGACCTTTTACTTATAACCCCATAGTATTATTTCAAATGGGGGGCTATATATATATATAAATGTAGGCTTCATGTAGTTCTCATACAGCCCATACACAGACAGACCCGTGAAAGCGGCCTATACAGCTTAGGATTTAACACATATTTAAGCATTCACAGTATATAATAATCATAATCAACAATATTAACCACCACGGAGAACATGCATTTCTATCCTTATCAGGCATTAACACACTTAGCCGTATACAACGACAGTTATATTATACGATACCCGTCCCTGACTGATAGAAACCCATAGCTCCAAAGACATAAATGTCAATAAGGCAAGGATCCTAGGGTTGTCTGTGTATGGGCTGTATGAGAACTACATATGAGCCTACATTTATTATATATAGCCCCCATTTGAATAAATATGGGTTTTTAAGTAAAAAGTCCCTCACAGTTAAGGCTGCCCTCGTAAGACCCATCCCAGTTTATATGTATATATGTTTTTATGTGTTTGATCTGTATGTTGGCACATCCCTGTATGTGCATGTGAAAATAGTTGGGAGGGCGTCCAAGGGTTTGCTACAAGGCACGTTTGTAACTTATAAGTCACCTAATTAAGGTGCATAAAAATAAAGTCAGAAAAATGATGATACGGGGCCGATTTACACAAGTGAGAGCCGTTGTGTAGGCAGCACCAATAAAGAGATATATATATCACCAGGGTGAGAGATTGAACTGACGTTAATTAAAAGAAACTGTGTGTGGTGCCCTATACTTAGTTATAATAAGTGTCAAAGTTTAGCAGATAACTACTGACAGTCGACAGCACATTGAAGGAAACTGAGAGCAGAGCAAATGGTGGGTCTCAGTATTATACATCACATTTAATTAATCGCCTCCAGTTCATTAGCCAGTGTTATTCGGCCTCCAGATCCTTAGCCAGTGTTGTCAGCCCTCCAGATCATTATGCAGTGTGTAAGCCCTCCAGTTCATTAGCCACTGGTACATCCGCCTCCGATCATTATAGCCCCAGATCATTAGTCAGCCCTCCAGATTTAGCCAGGTTAGTCAGCCCTCCAGATCATTAGCCAATGTTAGTCAGCCCCCAGTTTATTAGCCGTTAGTTCCAGATCAATTAGCCAATGTTAGTCAGCCCTCCAGTTTATTAGCTGTTAGTTATCCTAACAAATCATACACTTGAAATGTTGCAGGCAACCATGTAAATGGGAAAAAGTAGTCTTAAAAACAGGCGTAATTAAAGTTGTTGTAACCTTAGCAAAGTGGGCATGGTCAAACATTTTGCATTCTACCGTGAAAGGGACATTGGTTGTTTTGCCCCCAGTTCCAAGGTCCCGTCCCCCTGTACCTATCTAATTAATAATATTGCCCATTCCATTCACCCAGTAGAAACAGAATCTATTGTATGGAATGAGCATGTAACATGGGGTTGACTTATTTCACTGCAGTAAATTAGGAGAAAGGTGTTGCTCTCAATGTCTTTCCGAGCACTATAGGATAATGAAAACTTTTTACTGGTTGTAACAGAAAATGACCAGTCAAATTCACAATTTATGTCAGTTTATTTATAATAAATACAATTTAACATTTAAACATTTCATTTTCCATTGCAGTTAGTAGTACAGTATAGTATAGTATTTGTAGTATTGAGGTTGTAATAAAGACATTGTTTCTCGTCCAACCTTCTCATGCAATATCAACATTTCGCCTTTAAGTTGTATCCAGAGGAAGGCGAAAAAAAAAAACCAAAAGAGAAGAAGGGAAAAATTCCTTCCTGACTCCAAATGGCAATCGGAACTATCCTGGATCAACTCCAACTTTATGATACAATAACAGTAACAGGGATGTGACTATATTTTCCTTTATCTGACTGTCACTAGTTGGAAGTTCGGAGTTGGTAGTCAATTCCATCATCCGTCAAAAAGGGAAATCTACTGAGACACAATGCTCTTTGTTGTTGGTAACGCTAACTGATCTTCAGTTGGGTCTGTCACTCACACATAAGGTTTAATCCTTCAGTTTATCATCTATATGGTTGTAGAAAAAACTGACATCAGAAACAAGCAATAGATTAATGAGCATGGAGTAACATGAGTAAATAATGTTAGAATGTCATATAGCAAAATAAATCCAAATCCTACAGCAACAAAGAGATGACCTTGGGCTGGCATACGGGGGTCAATTGTGACCTGATATTATGTTCCAGGCAGACCACTGATCAACAACAGATTGGTACTTTGTCAGATGAGAAAAAAGCAGCTGACAATATTTTAATGCAAAAGATCAAGTGGCCTGTTGAAGACCCATGTAATATAATTACATTTACTTGTGTCCAGTTTGACCTACACAGGTGTACGACCAATGGGATCCATGTTGTAAAATCATTGTTATTATATTATCCGTCTCCCACTGATTTACATCAAACAGGACTTGTGAAGGAGAAGTTCTAAGGAATTTCCTCTGGAGGTTCATATCAAAAAGGCTGATGAGCTATCCTGGTGTTTTATGTTCATTTTTTCTTCGACTGCTGATAAAATGCTAAATTAATACATTTCCCTGTCACAGTAAGAACCATATTTATAGTAATGTGTAAAGAGTAAGTTTCTTTTGCATTGCAGACATACATGTATATTGTAAAATAATGTGTACATCAGAATACCGCAAAAATAATTACTATGTATGTCTGACCAGTGATTTCTATAGAGTTTTTACATATTAATTTCTACCTGTTTGTACCGATTTCATAAGCAATTTAAGTGATTTTAGTCGCTTAAGATAGACTTTGGCAGTCATATCTAGTTAACTCTATTGTAAACTCACCA
This sequence comes from Hymenochirus boettgeri, assembly GCA_019447015.1. Taxonomy (NCBI): domain Eukaryota; kingdom Metazoa; phylum Chordata; class Amphibia; order Anura; family Pipidae; genus Hymenochirus; species Hymenochirus boettgeri. The sequence continues at coordinate 51,161,535 of CM033473.1, read as the reverse complement.
AAAACAGGCTTGTAGGGCGGCCCAGTTCCCTTTTCTTCAGCTTTTTCCAATCTGGACTTGAAGAATGAATGGGCTCGTATTTCTTTTTTTTCTGTCAACCTGCAGGCGGGATCCCTGGAGAAGGAAACTAGAATAGAAACAGAAACTGATAAGTTCTCTACTAGTAGTAAAACACCATTAAATAGGTTTTATGGGACTGGGACTTAGATATAGGAGGGCCAAATATCATTGTGCCTCTTGTGTGAGGATACATCACTTTTTTACCTTGCGAAGAAGAATGTCTTTTGTGTCTTTTGTAAAGTGTTTTGGGAACAGACCTGGTGCAAACAAGATGGAATCTATTTTTGCTCTCTATATGTCATTATCTTCATCATCTTCATCATTGTATGAGTAGAAGGGTGTGTATCCAGCAAGCATCAAATAGAGAATCACCCCAAAGACCACCAGTCAACTTCAATGCATAATCCCGTTGAAGCAATATCTGGAGAAAAAGAAATATAATATAAAGCAAAGTCTGTATTCAGCAAACTCCCATTTATAACCCGATACTTTATTTTGTGTTTAATGGGGTAAAATACTCCCAGTTATAATGTAAAGCCTTTGTAATAAATTTTACCTCCGGAGAGCAATAATCCAATGTTCCACAGGTTTTGTTGCCTTCTTTTCTAAACATGTCTCCTCACACAAGCCAAAGTCTGCTATTTTAGCATGTCCTTCATTATCAAGCAGGAGATATTTTCAAGTTTAATGTCTCTGTATTATAGAGAAAAAGACATGTATATAGTATAGAACCAGCTCTATAAATATGATAAATATGACGTGTAATGTAGGGAACGGTCTTCGTTAATGGGCATTCTTACCTGTGGATTATCCCTTTTTGTGTAGGAACTGATTCCAGCACTATCTCCGCTGCATAAAATCGTAGGAATAAACAGAGATATTGAGATTATATTTATAGAAATGACAGTCTACATTATTTAAGGCTATGTCACCCCTAAAATAAAAAATTTTATATCATGCTCCCCCATGTCCCCCAGCCCAACCGCATGTTTAGTTTTTAAAAAGCCCCCCAAACTCTACTTACCTCCTCGATCCTCCGCCGAATGCCGGCCCTCTGCTTGCGGAATGCAAGCAGAGGGGCGGGACCGGCAGTCGCGTCTGTTGATGGCTGAGCGGCAGCCAATCACGGACGCGGCTGCCGGTCATTCAGTGCTGCAGCGGAGGAAAGCGGGAGAGGTAAGTAAGAGTTTGGGAGCTTTAAAAAAAAAAACATGCGGGTGGGCTGGGGGACATGGGGGGAGAAGAATATTTAGGGGGTTTTTTTCGCTAGGGGGAGGGAGTAGAACGAGGGAGGGAGGGAGAGGGAGAGAGGGAGGGAGAGGGAGGGAGGGAGGGGGAGGAGGGGGAGAAGGGCTGAGCACGCAATGGCAGGAATCTCCGGAGGCCAAGTGAGCAGGCAGTGTCCTAATGGACCTGTAGCCTCCTGGTGGGCAGTTTTTGGAACTTTGTGGGGGAACTACAGGGAATCAGATGGAATTGGGATGTGAGGTAAGGAGATTAAACACTAACACATGGTGGGGCCAGTAGTTGGGGGGATTATAGTTTTGGGGGTGGACATGCCCTTTAATATTAATAACCTTGCAGAACCCTTCATGCAATTTTCATATCTCAGGGAATCCCTAGATATAATATATTGTAAATTTTTATTAATAATTTTCTTTCTTAATGATCAGTTTATAGAAATGTACGATATTATCGATAGGAATCTTTAGCCAGTAAAATAGTAATTGACCTTGTCACTATCTTTATTAATCATGACACATTATACACCGGAGATTTTCTATTCCAGCTCTACTACAATACTACGTTGCTCAGTATGCTAAATTTGCTTTGTAGGTGAGTAGGTCGAACAGGTCTCCTCCATCAAAATTCAATCACATAAAATAGATGGTTCTAAGAAAGAACATTAATAAGTAATGAACCAAGGTTGTTTAACGTTATTCTCACAATTCTGTACTGACTTATAGCATATTATGTAAGAAATTATTTGTAAACTAAAAGCAACTGAATAGAAATTACAACTACCATTTATGATATATAATAATAATTATATTGGTAATAATGGGGATGCTCAGTGATGTCAGCCAATACCAGTCAATGTTTTTATACAGTAACCATTACACGGTTCCCTTGACTAGGAATATCTTAATCTTCATTTCTTTCTTCTGTATTCTAACATGTTGTTACATTCCAAATCTTTAATGTGGTCTGATTGATGGCAGCTATAAACCTTATTACTGTAATTAGCCTGTTCTTATCATGGGAGAGGCGTTTATATGGTAAAATGCACTGCTGCCTTAAGCCCCCCATACATGGGACAGATATTATGAGCATTGCTGAAAATATCGATCCCATGTATTGGGAGTATAGCAGAAGAAGTAATGTGTATGCCGAATTCCAATTGAACTTTCAACAGTAACAAGCGGTTTATTGAGAAAACGAATTTTGGACTAGGCAGAACATTTTGCTGCCAACTCCATTCCCACAGTTTTAAAGGGGGGAATCTGAAAAGGATTGGATTCTAGAGTATCCAGAGTAGGTTTTGACCATTTAACATGAACTTTTCCTTTTATTCTCTTACAATCCTTAATGTTAATATGAATTATTAATATTTTACCGCATTTTGAAAAACGCAGCAAATCCATGGGTTAGAAATGGACACTCCCATGCGATGGAGAGAATTCTCTTCTTTTCATAGCTTGAGCTTCCCGTGCTGTATCATTCCTTTCTTATCACTTTAATGCCACATTCAGATGTTGTCTTTTCTTTGCCAACAGAACTGTGGTCACATGATGGACAATATTTCAATATGGTATTATAACAAACCAATATAATTATTATAAGTCATTATTATTATATATATTATAAAGTTATGTCCACCCCAAAATATTTTTTTACAGCGTGTAGGTTTAAAAAGTGTATAAAATCATCTCTTACCTCCAAATGTCCCTGCCCTAAAACACACAGCATATTGAAGCGTCGTGGTAAGAGGGGGGGTTTACTGTAGGTACAATGCCAGGTTGTATTGCATTCAGTGCCAGATGTTCCTGCACGGCCTTCACTGAATGGATCATCTGTGATCTGTCATGCAAAAAAGTAACAAAGAAAATATCCATAAATGTAACATGAACCATATTAAATAATAACCTGATTATCACAAACTTCCGATACCGCCGGTTATTGTCTAAGTACCATTTATGGGCATTTATAGAGTACCATGCGGTAGTGTACGGAAATAGTATGTATGGGCAAATTGTACATTAGGGTCGTGATCTTACATTTCGATCGCAGTAGTAACGTTTGGTAAAGGCATGGTATCACATGTCTGTACTTTGTCAGGTGGCTGTGACGGGATTGGACGAAGGCAATCAGACAATGTGGTAATTGCTGCACTCCGTCGATATGGTTTAGCCAGGATGAAAAACTAGCACCATCCTAAGATCCCATGTAGAAAGTACAAATAGATGGGCGAGGGGTCATGATGTGATACTAGAACTATCATAGATTACCTTCGCCTGGGATTTCTGCAATCTTCCAATATTATAGCGTTCACAATTCTGTAAATAGAGAGATATAACATTAATAGTCACATCACTCATAAATAGTGTAACCTTGTCTGTTACCTGCCCCAACCCCAACTACATATTTAACTCTTAGAACGCAGTAAAAGAGTTTTAATGAGAAGCACACCCACCCATTCCGGTAGAGGTTGTCGCCTCCTCTCCTCGCTTTACAAGCTCAAGGAGGCACAGGAGTCAGAAGGGTAAGGACAGCCCATCATTGTCATGCCCTGTAATGACTGATGAAGGAAGGCAGCACCTACCACTACTGGATGGCCGGTTTCGCGGATCCGAACCCGGATCCGCCGGGATTTATCCCGTACCGCGAACGGCGGATTTTTCCGGATTTTTCCGGATTTTCCGCCATAAGCAACTCCGTGATTCGCGGATTTTCACATTTTCTGAAAATTTTCAAAATTACGGTTTTCGGTTTGGTTCGGGAATTTTCGAAAATATGGGAAACACGTATTTTCCGAAAATCAACAAGGGATTTTTCTCTTAATTCAAGACATACATATTTTCGAAAATTTTCAAAATTAAACGGTGATTACTTGTATTTCGAAAATGAATATTTTTCGAAAAATACATAATGAAAACTCGTAATTTTTCGAAAATTCCGAAAAAAACGGGAAGAAAAACCTTTAATTTCGAAAATTTTCGAAAATATGAAAAATCTCGTTATTTCAAGGGATTTTTTAATTTTAACGGGTTCCGCTCGCGGATTGTCGAATTTTCGAATTTTTTCGAAAATTCGCGGATCCTCGAGCGGACCGGATTTTGCGAAGTTCGGACATCTCTAACCACTACCATAACAGGGTAATACTACTTGTATAAAGTCTTGTAATTGCTGCTAATAAGAGAGATGTATATAAAGCATTTGGGGTGGGGTGTGGTAACACCTTAATTTCAAAGATGGAAAGTAGTGGAGTTATAATAATTTATATTGTTTATCATAAAATACATTTATACTGTCTACACTGAGAATAGACCAAGAGTGAATGACAGCAATTTCTCTGCCTGTTTACTTCCAAGAGTGTTGTTACCAATATATGGAAGTGCAGGGAAGATCTGCTACAGTTGTGGGGACACTGGAACTGTCCCATATGGATCCTATATATCGATATTTTAGAAATATTAACCCATGTTATGACTGTTGGGCTAGTGCAATGAAAATAAAACTCTATCGCCCCCATTTGGACTTTAACACCAGCTGAGCAACTGCCTTCCATTAATAACCCCCAGTGTGAGGCCCTAAAGCCCCTGGAGTAGATGGTTATATATACTTACGCTTCCCTCGCCGGCAGTTCAGATCCTGCCCCTCCCTCTTGTGGCACAATAGCTTTGGAAGACGCACCCTTCAGGATGCAAGTACACGTCGTGGTTTGAATATAACTGCCATTATGGCCATTTGTCTGCATCTATCTTGACTTAATATGATAGGGCGGGTGGTTTTACACCATGGAGGGCAATACACGCATGGCTTAAACCCCTAAGGGGGCCTGAACTCAAAGGTTTAACAGGTGGAGTTAAAAAGGGCCCACACAGTGATTTACCCAGGGTTTCCCACAGACCTGCTTTGGCCCTGATAACTGTCACATTGTACCAGTCTATAAAGAGAATTGTTCATAACACATACATGTTATTAATGACAGTTGTCGGCCTAGATGTATGTATGAAGCCTATATAATAGACCCACCTCACTTCCTATCTACTCCCATGAACGCTCCCTGTCCTGCTTTTAAGGTGCTGTGTATAGGCTGAGGCCACACTGCAACGCACAGGAATCACGCAAAAAATCGTGTGTGTTATCGCACACGATTTTAATTCGCGATCTTGTGCGTTTTGAGTTTGCGCTTGCGTTTTTTTTGCCATTTTGCGTTATGGAAACGCATGCGTTTAGGCACCAAAACCGCAAACGGAGTGCAATCCATGGGCATCAGAAATCGTGTTCCCGCATTTTCCATTTTAGCGAAACGCGAGTGCAAACGCGTGGAAAAACACGCTAGTGTGGTCTCTCCCTTAGATCTGTCTCCTTGTTCTGCTTTAATTTGTAACATTGTAGTGAGTAGAGACCCTGAACTCAGCTCCCTCTACTTGGAAATAATGTTGCAAATGAACTGAAGAAGTAAGAAGAGGAGGGGAGAATAAGCACAGTAAACGCTGTGTTGTAGAACTTTATAACAGTGGCCTCTGTGACTAGAAGCCATGAGATCCCTATCCCTGCCTCTTTCCTTCTTCTTCATCCAACTCTCCAATTAGAACTTAGAGTGGGTGTAGGAGTGAACAATTCAATGGAGGAGACATGGAAAGCAGGTAACATACTGTATATCATGTCAATGCTGGCAGCTGAAAGGGTTAAAGGTAATACTCTGCTGGCATGGAATGGCATAACTCTAGAAAGTGCTGGCACTGAATGTATTAATAGGAATGTTGTGGTAGGAGGGCCCTATGGCTAGAAATGCCATAAATTGGACATTTGTCTATAGATGGACATCTGTCTATTGTCTAAAGTTGCCCATACATACAGATTATCTTTGAAGTTCCACACTTGGCCTGCGATTTTAGTATGAAACCTGCAAAGAGATTGGACAGAAGGTGGGGTCAGTAGAAAAGTTTCCGCCTGGCCCGATTATTATTTTTCTGATAACCTTTCAACATTGTCGAGCAGTCGATCGGAATATTGGAAAACATTTTTGTCAAGTGTCGAGCCTGTGCATAGGTGATTTACACACGGGGATGAGCAGACTTTTTTAGATATCTATTTAAAGCAGCAGAACCTATACAACCTGTGAATAATCCCTCTGGATGTAAGAACTGGAGCCCAATTGCAATTTCTGCAGAATAAATCGTAATTTACAAATGAAATCACAGAAAAAATACAATTTATATAATATAAAAAAGCCATATAATATATATGTAAATACAATGAAAGGGTTAGCACCCCATATCCAAACTTTCACATGCCCGGTTGCAGATTCCAAGGCAAAAAACGAGTGAATTTAATGTATAGTATGTGTATTTATATATATATATATATATATATATATATGATATTATTACTGAAAGCTGCCATTTGGTGTAGATATGTAGTTAAAATGTGCCAATCCAAACTTTTGTTACTGAACTGTACATTTGCTAATTCTGATACTTACTTTAAGCATGTGACTTTCCACCATATAATAACAGATCATATGTTAAACAAAAAGACATGTTATATGCAATCTAATAAGTGTGTACCGTATATACTCGAGTATAAGTCCATCCGAGTATAAGTCGAGGTACCTGTTTTTACCTGAAAAATTTGTAAAACTGATTGACTCGAGTATAAGCTGAGGTAGAAATTATCACGACTACTCTGCCTTCTGATTCTGTATTGTTTTGAGGGTTTAGTTGCCCTTTAAATGGACAGCAAAATTCCCATATTTAATACCATACAGTAATAAGTAATAGCCAAATCCAGTACCAGTAACCCCCAATTCCTTGGCACACTCCAGATGTTTGAAGCTACAACTCCCAGAGTTGTAGTTCTAAACATTTGGAGTGGCAAGGCCAATACACTTTTAATTAAGCTTACCATCATTTACAATTCTCCTGACCCCATAGTAAAGGGCCTCTGGCCCCCTATAGTAAAGGCATCTGACCCATATGTAAGGCACTCTGCCCCATATAGTAAAGGGCCCTCTGGACCACATATAGTAAAGGGCAATCTGACCCCATATAGTAAAGGGCCCTCTGGCCCCCATATAGTAAGGGCACTCTGACCCCATATAGTAAAGGGCCCTCTGACCCCATATAGTAAGGACACCTGACCCCTATAGTTAAAAGTGTCACCTGAGAGTTGTAGTTTAAAGGCTGTCATTTGCCTGAACTAGCAGCTGTTTTTTCCCCAAACTGAACCATCAGATTTACAGCATCCAGATGGCAGTGACAGTGCTGAGTGAGTCCAGCAGCCAGACTACAGAAGAGTAAAGGCAGATCAGCTCCTGAAACTTTCTATGCAGTGAAGGATTTTTTTAACACAGCGCCACCTACTCGTTACTATCCACAATTGCAGCATTTGGATCTAAATTAGGACTTGACCCTAGCATAAACCGAGGTTAGGTTTTCAGGTTAATTTTAAAGCCTGAAAATCTCGACTTATATTTGAGTATATACAAATTCTCTAATATTGTTTTTATTCCAGCCATAATGAACTTATATATATATAAAATGGGTATAGAATAATAACCTAACCATGCCACATACCACTAAATATGCGGTGGTGCGGTGGGTAATACAAACAGTAATACTAATCCAAGAAAAGGGGGAAAAGATGGGGAAATAAAGTCACCCAATCAATTAAATCATGATAAAAACTAACCTTTATTAAAATGTTAAAACTAAAACACTCCCAAATATCACAATGTACCATAAAATTCAGTATACAATATTCATAATAACTGCCCGCATCCTAGGCGTCCCTAGGTGCTGGAAATTTATTAAACTGGTGTCCAGGTAAGTGGCAGTGAATAAGCAGTAATGGTTAGTGGCAATAGATAAATATAAATAAGCGATCAGCTAGTAGCAGATGAGAGGGAATAAGCACGTGGATGAACGGTGATTGCGCGGAAGGCCCATTCACTTATGCATTCATTCATCTTTGTGCTTTTTGCCTGCTTATTCCCTCCATCTGCTACTAGCTAAATTTCCAGCACATAGGACGCCTGGATGCGGGCAGTTATTATGAATATGGTATACTGAATTTTATGGTACATTGTGATATTTGGGAAGTGTTTTAGTTTTAACATTTATAATAAAGGTTTAGTTTTTATCATGATCTTAATTGATTGGGTGACTTTATTAGCACTTATGTACTGATTCCCGATCCCAGGAGTTGTGAGGACATTCATTTCCTAGTAGTATGCCATATGAGTGCCTCTACAGGTAGTCTGCAAGTTGTGGGTTTCTGGTGGGTGGGGGTTTCCCCATCTTTTTCCCCTTTCTCTTGGATCAGCCATAATGAACTTACCTGGTTTGGTGAAGGGTCAGGTGACCTTTGACCTCAACAAAGTGGGAGAGGTCTCCTTCAGGCATTCCATTATGTAGAACAGATGGCTCTGCAAAAGATTATAGGCATGGAGCATATAGAATTATGGCAATTCTGATGGGGCAGCTACCGAGCAAGTAAGAAAAGGGAAGGGCATTGATTTGAATTGCTTCAAGACTGCTTCATCTTAAGTTGAATTTCTGCATTCACTTAAAGGATTGGGCTTATTTTTTAAGATGTCCAATATTTTGCCTGTGCCGTTGATCTGAAGCAACCAATCAAATGTTTCCTAACTGTTGTAGACCAATAAATAGATATTTTTTGATTGGCTATTGAACATTAATTAATGCATTATTAATAAGACTTTATAAGTAAAATTTTATTCTACTTTAACATGTCCTGTCTCCTTTAGCATTAGAACTAATATGTTTTAATATTATCAATAGTAAATAGAATGTCAAATACCTTATTTTGAAAAGTTGCATAGCCGTGGCATAGAAGGGACATTTCCAAGAGAGGGCGAGTATCCTCTTCTCCACCATAGCGACCTCTCGGTCACCTTTGCTTCTTAATGAACTTTTCCGTACAGTTTTCATAGCAACAATTTGAAAGTGGCTTTAACTTTAGCCATGAAGACCTGGGATCAGTATTGTGAAAGTGAATATGATTATCATACTAATTTAATAAATGTTAATAGATAACTGTATAATAATGAATTTGCATGGTTTGTCATAATGTATTGCATTAATTATGAAAAGCATTTAAAATTATCCATTGTTAAAATGTACACAGGCACAAACACCAAGCTGAAGCAGACCTTTCTCCTGCATCCCTTCTAATTTTATTAGGTTTCTTTGGCTACCTTTGCCTTTATACCAGTGACGTAACATTCAATGGGTTCCCTGTCTGCATTTGCATTCTCTTATGTGCTCAGCTGCATTACTAGAAGCACAGATCACAACCATGTGTGCAACAGGGAGGTGGATAGAGGGGTCCATCTCTGTGGGTCTAATTTGTACTGAGCATGGCCAGGGTCATTAATGAGTTTTGCTGTACTGTACAAGCCAGCACAGGAGGCAGTCCCAGGATCCAAGATACTTAAGGGGAGAAATATAACTATAGTAATAGTATTAATTTAAAGGTAAATGCCAAAACTAAATGTACAAAGTAAAGAGAAAGTCAAAACTCACCTTCCCATAACTTCCACTGCCCAGTAGATGCACCAATGAAAAACTATCAAATAAAAGTTGAACTCTTGATTGGCTGTCAACTCTATGCTCATGAAATGCTGTTCCTAAAGGCATTAGAGGAGAACAATCTTATTATAGTCAATTAGGGTAATAGGGTATTTTTAAGTAAATGTATATAAATTGTAAATATTAATAAAAAAAACAATTTGAATAGGATTTTCAGTGCCTAAAATATGATCTTAAGGACCCAGTCCTTGATTATTTCTTTCCTTAAATGTTCTGTGGTAATCAGTTGGATCAATTGAATTAAAGTTTAGTTCTTGAAGACGTTTCGCTAGTCATCTGACTGTCTTTCTCAATTCAAAATGACTTGTCAAGAATCTGTTGGCAAAAAATATCCTGGAACGTCTCCCATTCTGCATATACACTTTAATATAAAATAATATTATTAATTGCCAACAGATTCTTGTACAAGTCATTCTGAATTGAGAAAGCCAGTCAGATGACTAGCGAAACTTCTTCCAGAACTAAACTTTAAGTCCAGTTGATCCAACTGATACAACAGATATACCATGACCTGGATGAATGAGAACCATCACAGATATACCATGACTTGAATGAATGAGAACCATCACAGATATAACCATGACCTGGATGAATGAAGACCATCACAGATATACCTGACCTGGATGAATGAGAACATCACAGTATACCATGCCTGAATGAATGAGAACCATCACAGATATACCATGACCTGGATAAATGAGAACCATCACAGATATACAATGACCTGGATGAATGAAAACCATCACAGATTACCATGACCTGGATGAATGAGAACCATCACAGATATTCATGACCTGGATGAATGAAAAACCATCACAGATATACCATGACCTGGATGAATGAGACCATCACAGATATACCATGACCTGGATGAAAGAACCATTACAGATATACCATGACCTGGATGAATGAGAACCATCACAGATATACCATGACCTAATGAATGAGAACCATCACAGATTTACCATGACCTGGTAATGAGAACAATCACAGATATACTATGACCTGGATGAATGAACCCATCACAGATATACCAGACAGGATGAATGAGAACCATCACAGATATACCATGACCTGGATGAATGAGAACCATCACGTATATCATGACCTGGATGAATGAAACCATCACAGATATACCATGACCTGGATGAATGAGAACCATACAGATATACCATGACCTGGATGAATGAGAACCATCACAGATATACCATGACCTGGATAATGAGAACCATCCAGATATACCATGACCTGGATGAATGAGAACCATCACAGATATACCATGACCTGGATGAATGAGACCATCCAGATATACCTGACCTGGATGAATGAGAACCATCACAGATATACCATGACCTGGATGAATGCGACCCATCACAGATATACCATGACCTGGATGAATGAGAACCATCACAGATATACCATGACCTGGATGAATGGCAACCATCACAGATATACCATGACCTGGATGATGAAAACCTTCACAGATATACCATGACCTGGATGAATGCGAACCACACAGATATACCATGACATGGATGAATGAGAACCATCACAATATACCATGACTGGATGAATGAGAACCATCACAGATTACATGACCTGATGAATGCGACATCACAGATATACCATGACCTGGATAATGAAACCATCACAGATATACCATGACCTGGATGAATGCGAACCATCACAGATTACCATGACCTGGATGAATGAGAACCATCACAGATAACCATGACCTGGATGAATGCACCATCACAATATACCATACCTGGATAGAAGAACCATCACAGATATACCATGACCTGGATGAATGCGAACCATCACAGATATACCATGACCTGGATGAATGAGAACCATCACAGATATACCATGACATGGATGATGAGAACCATCACAGATATACCATGACCGGATGAATGAGAACCATCACGATATACCATGACCTGGATGAATGAGAACTCACAGATATACCATGAATGGATGAATAGACCATCACAAGCTTCTCAAATATTGGCTTCTCCTTTGCTTTCATACCTTTTTCTATTTATTGGGGTCATTCGTGTTTCCTTGTATTTTTTGCCTTTAGTTTCACGTCATCTTCCATGAGTCTTTTCTTTGGCTGAGGTTTACCTAAAGTAATTGCAGTGCTACATTCTGCTTCGTATTTATCGTCAGTCCTTTTTCTTTTTGCCATTTTTTCTTCTTATTGATATTATATAGATGTGCTAATAAGACAGGCTTGTCTTTGTAAGGTCACTACGCACAATGAGCTTCAACAGTTAACTGCAGAAAAATGGCAGTTGAGTTTTGAATTATGAGACCAATAAAATTAGTAAAAATGGAAGAAGCCATTGGTACCTGCTTTTTAGGGGGTCTTATCTGCAAGCTTCCTATAGGTTATCACCATATATGACTCCCCATAACAGAAACAACTTATGATGCTAATTAGGACATGCGATTGTGAATTCAATATAACAAAGTTTTTCTATAACTGGACGTGAAGCAAAACAAAGGCATTATGTACGCTATAAAGGTTCTTTTTCGACACAGGCTCTATTTATTTACCTGCGGTATCGGAAATGTCCGATACCTCTGGTTAGCGTTGAAGTACTTTTACGGTCACAATCAAAAAGAAAAGCAATGCTGGACGCACACCAGACTTGAAAAGCAACAGTGTTTCATTTTTAACACGTGATGTTTCAGTGTACTAACACGTCACAAGTTAAAAATGAAACACTGTTGCTTTTCAAGTCTGGTGTGCGTCCAGCATTGCTTTTCTTTTTGATTGTGACCGTAAAAGTACTTCAACGCTAACCAGAGGTATCGGACATTTCCGATACCGCAGGTAAATAAATAGAGCCCTGTGTCGAAAAAGAACCTTTATAGCGTACATAATGCCCTTTGTTTTGCTTTCACGTCCAGTTATAGAAAACCTTTGTTATATTGAATTCACATCGCATGTCCTAATTAGCATCATAAGTTGTTTCTGTTATGGGGAGTCATATATGGTGATAACCTATAGGAAGCTTGCAGATAAGACCCCCCTTAAAAAGCAAGTACCAATGGCTTCTTCCATTTTTACTAATTTTATTGGTCTCATAATTCAAAACTCAACTGCCATTTTTCTGCAGTTAACTGTTGAAGCTCATTGTGCTGTAGTGACCTCTTACAAAGACAAGCCTGTCTTATTAGCACATCTATATAATATCTAATAAGAAGAAAAAATGGCAAAAAGAAAAAGGACTGACGATAAATACGAAGCAGAATGTAGCACTGCAATTACTTTAGGTAAACCTCAGCCAAAGAAAAGACTCATGGAAGATGACGTGAAACTAAAGGCAAAAAATACAAGGAAACATCGAATGACCCCAATAAAGATAGAAAAAGGTATGAAAGCAAAGGAGAAGCCAATATTTGAGAAAGCTTGTGATGGTTCTCATTCATCCATGTCATGGTATATCTGTGATGGTTCATGACTTGAATGAATAGAACCATCACAGATATCCATGACCGGATGAATGAGAACCATCACAGATATACCTGACTTTGAATGAATGAGAACCTCACAGATATACAATGGCCGGTATAAATGAGAACCATCACAGATTTACCATGACCTGGATGAATGAGAACCATCACAGATATACAATGACCTGGATGATGAGAACCATCACAGATATACCATGACCTGGATGAATAAGACCATTACAGATACCATGACCTGGATGAATGAGAACCATCACAGATATCCCATGACCTGAATGAATGAGAACCATCACAGATATACCATGACCGCGGATAAATGAGAACAATCACAGATTACTATGACCTGGATGAATGAGACCCTCACAGTATACCAGACAGGATGATGAAGAACCATCACAGATAACCATGCCTGGATGAATGAGAACCATCACAGATATATCATGACCTGGATGAATGAAACCATCACAGATATACCATGACCTGGATGAATGAGAACCATTACAGATATACCCATGACCTGGATGAAAGAGAACCATCACAGATATACCATGACCTGGATGAATGAGAACCATCCAGATATACCATGACCTGGATGAATGAGAACCATCACAGATATACCATGCCTGGATATGAGACCATCTCAATACATGACTGGATGAATGAACCATCACAGATATACCATGACCGGATGAATGCGAACCATCACAGATATACCATGACCTGGATGAATGAGAAACCATCACAGATATACCATGACCTGGATGAATCGAACCATCACAGATATACCATGACCTGGATGAATGGAACCTTCACAGATATACCATGACCTGGATGAATGCGAACCATCACAGATATACCATGACATGGATGAATGAGAACCATCACAGATATACCATGACCTGGATGATGAGAACCATCACAGATATACCATGACCTGATGAATGCGAACCATACAGTAAACCATGACCTGGATGAATGAGAACCATCACAGATATACCATGACCTGGATAATGCGAACCATCACAGATATACCATGACCTGGATAATGAAACCATCACAGATATACCATGACCTGGATGAATGCGAACCATCACAGATATACCATGACCTGGATGAATGAGAACCATCACAGATATACCATACCTGGATGAATGCGAACCATCACAGATATACCATGAACCGGGATGAATGAGAACCATCACAGATATACCATGACATGGATAATGAGAACCATCACAGATATACCATGACCTGGATGAATGAGAACCTCACAGATAACCTGACCTGGATAGAGAACCATCACAGATATACCATGACATGGATGAATAGAACCATCACAAGCTTTCTCAATATTGGCTTCTCCTTTGCTTTCATACCTTTTTCTATCTTTATTGGGGTCATTCGATGTTTCCTTGTATTTTGTTCCTTTAGTTTCACGTCATCTTCCATGAGTCTTTCTTTGGCTGAGGTTTACCTAAAGAATTGCAGTGCTACATTCTGCTTCGTATTTATCGTCAGTCCTTTTTCTTTTTGCCATTTTTTCTTCTTATTAGATATTATATAGATGTGCTAATAAGACAGGCTTGTCTTTGTAAGAGGTCACTACAGCACATGAGCTTCAACAGTTAACTGCAGAAAAATGGCAGTTGAGTTTTGAATTATGAGACCAATAAAATTAGTAAAAATGGAAGAAGCCATTGGTACTTGCTTTTTAAGGGGGTCTTATCTCTGCAAGCTTCCTATAGGTTATCACCATATATGACTCCCCATAACAGAAAACAACTTATGATGCTAATTAGGACATGCGATGTGAATTCAATATAACAAAGGTTTTCTATAACTGGACGACGTGAAAGCAAAACAAAGGGCATTATGTACGCTATAAAGTTTCTTTTTCGACACAGGGCTCTATTTATTTACCTGCGGTATCGGAAATGTCCGATACCTCTGGTTAGCGTTGAAGTACTTTTACGGTCACAATCAAAAAGAAAGCAATGCTGGAACGCACACCAGACTTGAAAAGCAACATTGTTTCATTTTTACCACGTGATGTTTCAGTTGTACTAACCGTCACAGTTAAAAATGAAACACTGTTGCTTTTCAAGTCTGGGGTGCGTCCAGCATTGCTTTTCTTTTATTGTACGCTACCATTGGCTATGGTACCCTGAGCGCACCCAGCATATACTTACCATATACAGGTGTGCGAAGACCTATACTACTTTCTTTACAGTAACAAAGTACATTTATGGCCATGATCGTACATTTATGACTGTGGCCCTACAATACCAGGCGGTAGTACAATATTGGTATGGCATTGTATAGGCCAGTGGCTTAAATAGGATTCACTGCCCCCCCCAGCAAAACTATGACGGGGCCCCTATCCCTGCTTGATCCACAGTGATTTTCTAGGAGGAGGCTATATCGGTCATAAAAAAATAAGAAGACAGTGTTCATGCAAATCATGTGAATTGCATGATGGAAATTCCCTCTTTCAATGCTGCCTCATAGTGATTACTGAGCATGCTTGCCCTCATAGAAACCTCTACAAGGAATAGTTACACCAGAAATGTCTCCTACTCTTTAATTTCTGGACTTTGAACAGACATTACAGGAAAACCGTTTGGAGCAAGGGGAGATGAGGATTTTTAAACACTACACAGTAAGGCCAGTAGTAAGTTAAATTTTAGTTTTGGAGGTGGACATCCCCTTTAATTAATTTTTTTTAATGGTATCAAATAGCTGGTATTAAGGGCATGTCCACCTTTAAAACAAAAACTGGTGACTTGTAGGGTATCCCCACAACCCCAATTGGTATTTTTTCCAGTTTTTATCATTTGTAACCAGATATTAATAAGAAGTTCTGTTCCTTTGTGGCAAAGGTATCTGCCTTCTCCTTCTGCCAAAGAGCTTTTAATATGCTCAACCATTTGCAGAGGAACAGCAAGGGTACCAGCAGTCAACCATTGGTTTAATGTCAGCAGTCACAGCCTTGATTAACTGGCACATAACTCTACCAGAAGGGGAACAATAATAATCCTTAAAGGGCAGTCCACCCCTATTTCTAAAATTCTGTAGGAAGTAAAAACCCACAAGAAGCTGGGTTTCGTTTTACTTATTTGTGCCAAAGATGCTCCCAGGCTGCGTAAAGCTGCTTACAATCCCATGGCTCCAGCGCCGTGGCTTCCCGATACTTCCAGGTAAGGGCAGCCAGTCACGGTCGTGACAATGATGTCACCCAATGGCTGACTGCCATTCCCGGCGAGTCTCTGCTGTCTGGGCACGTAAGGGCATGTGCAGCAGCCAGCAGAGGCATGGACTTACCGGCGCTGGAGCGTGGGATTGTAAGCAGCTTTACACAGCCTGGGAGCATCTTTGGCACAAGTAATTTCAACGAAGCCCAGCTTGTCGGGGGTGTTCTACTACATACAGATTTTAGAAATAGTGGTGGACATGCCCTTTAAATATCTTGCTAGTAATGCAGGTAATAAAGTGCAAATTATTTCAGTTGGGATTGGGGGCAGGTTAACAGGCAAAAGAGTGAACATTCCTTTAAAGCTGCAAGTGTGAACAGATGCACTTGTGACTCTCACTAATGACTTGCTGTCTGTTACTTTAGAAAGTCATCCTCTTTGGAAGCACATGTGCAACGTCACTTGCCTGTGACTAGAAGACACACTAATACTTATATACACAATAAAACCAAACACAATAAAACCAAACACACATGTTTTTCCGATCACTTGCTAGCAGTGGATTAGTGGTAGTGAAGCAGAACATCTACTGATCAGTTCCAATGTCAGTAGGAATCTTGCTACACACTGAAGACATTTTATGCAGCTGTGCTTCTTTAGAGAAATCATTTCCAAGTGCTAGGCTGGGTTTTAGCAATGGGCAGAGTGTCATTTATTCAATCATATCGACTCTTATTTGACTTGGATGTACATAGGCTGGTGTCATTGGCTAATCTCCATGCCTGTTTCTCTTTTCAGGAGCACATTTTCTGCCACTTCTGAACTAATTTTGGTTCTGAATTGATTGAATGCTTAATAAATTCTCACCATAACTGACCTACATACACCAGAGCTATGTACCAGAGTGGCTATCCCCTCTATTACCCCCTTTAGGCAATGCACTGAGCTGATAGTGGCTCTCGGTGCTTGTGACTGAGTTTGCTCTTTGCAAATTTTTAACACCAGCTATCTGCTGGCTTTAGAGATTACATCTTAAGAGCTGTTAACGGCTCTGTACATTGGTTTGGAGTTGCGCAACACAGTTTTGTGTAACGTCGCAACTGCCGTTAGTTTTGTCTTGAAGTCACGTTAACACTTGGTACATGGTTAACGTGCCTTTAAGACACAAATAGCTGATAATGGCTGATACATAGCCCTGTACATTCCTTTGTTCCAACCTTTTTAGTTTGGTTGTGGTTCGCTAAAAAGCGATACCGCGGGTTTATAAATATGGCCCCCTGACCCTCAATTACCTACCTGATACAGTCTGTTTGCTGTTACTTGAGATGGAGTTAATATTACATACCAGTTATTCCACCTCTTAGCAAAATGGCATCAAGAATTATTTGATATTTTCAATTTATTATCAAATTGATTTCCCCAATAACAGTAATGAACAGACCATGCTTTTTTATAATAAAATTCCAGCCCTATATATGTACAATTTTTTGCAGGTAATCAGGAATCTGAACTGTAGATAATAAAGACAAAAGGATTTCTTGTTAAGTCAGCTGAATTTTAAATAAATTAGTTATAAGCGCCCTCTAGAGTAAAAGCACATAGAAACATCAATCAATTGCAGGTCACTCATGTAAATAAACTAAGATAACAATCTTACTAAAAGGTAAAAATTTGGCCAATAGCCCCTTATTGTATCCGCACCAAAAATGGTATTGCATGCATTACGATAACAGAGCGCTGGATACATTGCCCCCAAATTAACGATTGGCCAGTCACTATACGAACTTCCGAGCAAGGAAGGTCTATTAATGTATTATACCCAGCTTGTGATTACAGTTCTTGTATGATGGGGGCAGGTGGGATCCCACACATTTAACTATAACAAATATTTACAGATTTGGACTCATGCATTTACAACCAAGCACCAATAAAAAAAAGTTAAATTAATATAACATATAATATACCGTATATACCAGCTATAATATTTAACACAACAACAATCGTGGATAACATTGTTTTAATATTTACTTAGCTATGTCAGTTTGCATTATATCCATAAAATAGCCACTTGTTCACATATTATACACCACAAAAAGGTACACCCCTCAACCAGATAAATACCCAGAAGGCCACCCCTCTGCTCCAGGGCCAACAAATGACCAGCTTTTTTAGGGCCCCAATAACCATTAGCAAACACCCCTAAGATCCTTTACCCTACAGCTACTATGTCCATCAATTTTTGCTTACACTGTATGTATACTGAGTGATGTTTCAGGCATTTAAATCTACCACCCACTACCCAATCACCATCCAATGTACGCTTTCAGTGTTAGAAGTGGCTCTTGCCAGTTGATATACATAGCATCTGCAGAGGAAAGGATCCAGAGATTGCTTGGGGCTACTAAAATGGCTCTTTGGAAGAGGATGTCAGTAGGTGGATGTCAATGAGTGGAAGCACAATGGATTATGGAGTCAGACTGAATGTAGGGGAAGGGCAGATGGATGAAGTGGGAATAGATATCATACCAGGGACAAATTGAATGGAGCGGGAGAGATTTCTTACAGGGGACAGATTTGATGAGTGGAGTAGATTTCATTCCAGGGGGACAGATTGGATGGAGAGGAGAAGCAGTTTAGATGTGGGGTTGAATAAATAGCATGGGAGCAAAGTGGATGTAGTGGGGGCAGATTTGGATGCTATTGGGCAGTTTGGGATAAATAGGAACAGAGTGGATGCAGGGAGGAAGAGGAAATGTGTGGAACAGATTGGATTGCAGGAAACAGATTAATGGATTTGGGACAGTTCACATGCAAAAATGCAGGTTGGATAGTGTGAGCAGATTTGATGCAAGGAGGGCAGATTGAATGAAATAGGAGCAAGTGGAAAAAGTGGGATGGATGGAGAACATATTGATGCAGGGGTAACAGGCTGGGGAGCAGATTGGATGCAGACAAGACAGATTGGATGCAAGAAGGCAGAATGAAGTGGGGGCAGATTGATTACAAGGGGTAAAAATTGCATTTATGACTGACTTTTAAATGACTGACTTTATTAAATCATTGAAAATATCCCTTATTATATATGATAGTATGCTAACTTTGATGCTTGGCTGCACATGTAGTTGGAAGGGCCCAAGGAACAAGATTCCCAATTAATGTACAAATATTACTGCATGCCCTGATTTAGGCTGTATACACAGGGAACAATATTACAACCCAATAGAACAATTGCCGCGAATGACAGGTCGTCAGGTCAAACTTCAGCAGCTGCATGTTAAATACCCCTTGAAGACCACACAATTAAATGAAATTTACTGGCAAGCCCAATTTTAATCTTTGTGCAACAGACAGATGTGATTCACAGCCTGAAATGTATGCCAATAATTCGCATCCAATGGTCCGAAATATCAGCCTGTGTGGGTATATCTGTGATGGTTCTCATTCATCCAGGTCATGGTATATCTGTTGTATTCAGTTGGATCAACTGGACTTAAAGTTTAGTTCTGGAAGAAGTTTCGCTAGTCATCTGACTGGCTTTCTCAATTCAGAATGACTTGTACAAGAATCTGTTGGCAATTAATAATATTATTTTTATATTAAATTGTTATATGCAGAATGGGAGACGTTCCAGGATATTTTTTGCCAACAGATTCTTGTACAAGTCATTCTGAATTGAGAAAGACAGTCAGATGACTAGCGAAACGTCTTCAAGAACTAAACTTCTAATTCAATTGATCCAACTGATTACCACAGATACATTTAAGGAAAGAAATAATCAAGGACTGGGCTCCTCTAAGATCATATTTTAGGCACTGAACTATCCTATTCAAATTGTTTTTTTTATTAATATTTACAATTTTATTATACATTTACTTAAAAATACCCTATTACCCTAATTGACTATAATAAGATTGTTCTCCTCTAATGCCTTTAGGAACAGCATTTCATGAGCATAGAGTTGACAGCCAATCAAGAGTTCAACTTTTATTTGATAGTTTTTCATTGGTGCATCTACTGGGCAGTGGAAGTTATGGGAAGGTGAGTTTTGACTTTCTCTTTACTTTGTACATTTAGTTTTGGCATTTACCTTTAAATTACTACTATTACTATAGTTATATTTCTCCCCTTAAGTATCTTGGATCCTGGGACTGCCTCCTGTGCTGGCTTGGTACAGTACAGCAAAACTCATTAATGACCCTGGCCATGCTCAGTACAAATTAGACCCACAGCAGATGGACCCCCTCTATCCACCTCCCTGTTGCACACATGGTTGTGATCTGCTGCTTCTAGTAATGCAGCTGAGCACATAAGAGAATGCAAATGCAGACAGGGAACCCATTGAATGTTACGTCACTGGTATAAAGGCAAAGGTAGCCAAAGAAACCTAATAAAATTAGAAGGGATGCAGGAGAAAGGTCTGCTTCAGCTTGGTGTTCTGTGCCTGTGTACATTTTAACAATGGATAATTTTAAATGCTTTTCCATAATTAATGCAATACATTATGACAAACCATGCAAATATCATTATTATACAGTATCATTATTAACATTTATTAAATTAGTATGATTAATCATATTCACTTTCACAATACTGATCCCAGGTCTTCATGGCTAAAGTTAAAGCCACTTCTCAAATTGTTGCTATGAAAACTGTACGGAAAAGTTCATTAAGAAGCAAAGGTGACCGAGAGGTCGCTATGGTGGAGAAGAGGATACTCGCCCTCTCTTGGAAATGTCCCTTCTTATGCCACGGCTATGCAACTTTTCAAAATAAGGTAATTCTGACATTCTATTTCCTATTGATAATATTTAAAACATATTAGTTCTAATGCTAAAGGAGACAGGACATGTTAAAGTAGAATAAAATTTTACTTATAAAGTCTTATTTAATAATGCATTAATTAATGTTCAATAGCCAATCAAAAAATATCTATTTATTGGTCTACAACAGTTAGGAAACATTTGATTGGTTGCTTCAGATCAACGGCACAGGCAAAATATTGGACATCTTAAAAAATAAGCCCAATCCTTTTAAGTGTAAATGCAGAAATTCAACTTAAGATGAAGCAGTCTTGAAGCAATTCAAATCAATGCCCTTCCCTTTTCTTACTTGCTCGGTAGCTGCCCCATCAGAATTGCCATAATTCTATATGCTCCATGCCTATAATCTTTTGCAGAGCCATCTGTTCTACATAATGGAATGCCTGAACGGAGACCTCTCCCACTTTGTTGAGGTCAAAGGTCACCTGACCCTTCACCAAACCAGGTAAGTTCATTATGGCTGATCCAAGAGAAAGGGGGAAAAAGATGGGGAAACCCCCACCCACCAGAAACCCACTTAACTCTGCAGACTACCTGTAGAGGCACTCATATGGCATACTACTAGGAAATGAATGTCCTCACAACTCCTGGGGATCTGGGAATCAGTACATACGTGCTAATAAAGTCACCCAATCAATTAAGATCATGATAAAAACTAAACCTTTATTATAAATGTTAAAACTAAAACACTTCCCAAATATCACAATGTACCATAAAATTCAGTATACAATATTCATAATAACTGCCCGCATCCTAGGCGTCCCTAGGTGCTGGAAATTTATTAAACTGGTGTCCAGGTAAGTGGCAGTGAATAAGCAGTAATGGTTAGTGGCAATAGATAAATATAAATAAGCGATCAGCTAGTAGCAGATGAGAGGGAATAAGCAGGCAAAAAGCACAAAGATGAATGAATGCATAAGTGAATGGGCCTTCCGCGCAATCACCGTTCATCCACGTGCTTATTCCCTCTCATCTGCTACTAGCTAAATTTCCAGCACATAGGGACGCCTAGGATGCGGGCAGTTATTATGAATATTGTATACTGAATTTTATGGTACATTGTGATATTTGGGAAGTGTTTTAGTTTTAACATTTATAATAAAGGTTTAGTTTTTATCATGATCTTAATTGATTGGGTGACTTTATTTCCCCATCTTTTTCCCCCTTTCTCTTGGATTAGTATTACTGTTTGTATTACCCACCGCACCACCGCATATTTAGTGGTATGTGGCATGGTTAGGTTATTATTCTATACCCATTTTATATATATATAAGTTCATTATGGCTGGAATAAAAACAATATTAGAGAATTTGTATATACTCAAATATAAGTCGAGATTTTCAGGCTTTAAAATTAACCTGAAAACCTAACCTCGGTTTATGCTAGGGTCAAGTCCTAATTTAGATCCAAATGCTGCAATTGTGGATAGTAACGAGTAGGTGGCGCTGTGTTAAAAAAATCCTTCACCTGCATAGAAAGTTTCAGGAGCTGATCTGCCTTTACACTCCTTCCTGTAGTCTGGCTGCTGGACTCACTCAGCACTGTCACTGCTCATCTGGATGCTGTAAATCTGATGGTTCAGTTTGGGGAAAAAACAGCTGCTAGTTCAGGGCAAATGACAGCTTTAAACTACAACTCTCAGGTGACACTTTTAACTATAGGGGTCAGAGTGTCCTTTACTATATGGGGTCAGAGGGCCCTTTACTATATGGGGTCAGAGTGCCCTTTACTATATGGGGGCCAGAGTGCCCTTTACTATATGGGGTCAGATTGCCCTTTACTAATATATGGTCCAGAGGGCCCTTTACTATATGGGGGCCAGAGGGCCCTTTACTATGGGGTCAGGAGAATTGTAAATGATGGTAAGCTTAATTAAAAGTGTATTGAGCCTTGCCACTCCAAATGTTTAGAAACTACAACTCTGGGAGTTGTAGCTTCCAAACATCTGGAGTGTGCCAAGGAATTGGGGGTTACTGGTACTGGATTTGGCTATTACTTATTACTGTATGGTATTAATATATGGGAATTTTGCTGTCCATTTAAAGGGCAACTAAACCCTCAAAACAATACAGAATCAGAAGGCAGTAGTCGTGATAATTTCTACCCTCAGCTTATACTCGAGTCAATCAGTTTTTACAAATTTTTCAGGTAAAAACAGGTACCTCGACTTATACTCGGATGGACTTATACTCGAGTATATACGGTACACACTTAATTAGATTGCATATAAACATGTCTTTTTGTTTAACATATGATCTGTTATTATATGGTGGAAAGTCACATGCTTAAAGTAAGTATCAGAATTAGCAAATGTACAGTTCAGTAACAAAGTTTTGGATTGGCACATTTTAACTACATATCTACACCAATCTGGCAGCTTTCAGTAAATACAATATATATATATATATATATATATACACATACATATACATTAATAATTCACTCGTTTTTTGCCTTTGGAATCTGCAACCGGGCATGTGAAAGTTTGGATATGGTGTGCTAACCCTTTCATTGTATTTACATATATATATATATGGCTTTTTATATTATATATAAATTGTATTTTTCTGTTGATTTCATTTGTAAATTACAGATTTTATTCTGCAGAAATTGCAATTGGGCTCCAGTTCTTACATACCAGAGGGATTATTCACAGGTTAGTATATGGTTCTGCTGCTTAAAATAGATATCTAAAAAAGTCTTTGCTCATCCCCGTGTGTAAATCACACTATGCACAGGCTCGACACTTGACAAAATATGTTTTCCAATATTCCGATCGACTGCTCGACAATGTTGAAAGGTTTATCAGAAAAATAATAATCGGGCCAGGCGGAAACTTTTCTACTGACCCCACCTTCTGTCCCAATCTCTCTGCAGGTTTCATACTAAAATCTGCAGGCCTCAAGGTGTGGAACTTCAAAGATAATCTGTATGTATGGGCACCTTTAGACATTAGACAGATGTCCATCTATAGACAAATGTCCAATTTATGGACATTTCTAGCCATAGGTGCCCTCCTACCCACAACATTCCTATTAATACATTCAGTGCCAGCACTTTCTCAGAGTATTGCCATTCCATGCCAGCAGAGTATTACCTTTAACCCTTTCAGCTGCCAGCATTGACATGATATACAGTATGTACCTGCTTTCCATGTCTCCTCCATTGAATTGTTCACTCCTCACCCACTCTAAGTTCTAATTGGAGAGTTGGATGGAAGAAGGAAAGAGGCAGGGATAGGGATCTCATGGCTTCTAGTCACAGAGGCCACTGTTATAAAGTCTACAACAGCGTTTACTGTGCTTATTCTCCCCTCCTCTTCTTACTTCTTCAGTTCATTTGCAACATTATTTCCAAGTAGAGGGAGCTGAGTTCAGGGTCTCTACTCACTACAATGTTACAAATTACAGCAGAACAAGGAGAGCAGATCTAAGGGAGAGACCACACTAGCGTGTTTTTCCACGCGTTTGCACTCGCGTTTCGCTAAAATGGAAAATGCGGGAACACGATTTCTGATGCCCATGCGATTGCACATCCGTTTGCGGTTTTGGTGCCTAAACGCATGCGTTTCCATAACGCAAAATGGCAAAAACGCACGCGCAAACTCAAAACGCACAAGAATCGCGAATAAAATCGTGTGCGATAACACACACGATTTTTTGCGTGATTCCTGTGCGTTGCAGTGTGGCCTCAGCCTAACACAGCAACTAAAAGCAGACAGGGAGATGTTAGGGAGAACACTGGGTACCTAAGTGATCAATACCCATAAACGGCCCTGGTCCAATCTACCTAAGAACCTTCTAGCCCATTCTTTTATGCAATCAATTTGAGATCACAAAATGAACGGGCCAGATGGGATTATCTCACAATAAAAACGCTGGTTGTAAAATGCGGTCTTTAGACATTAGATAGATATCTCTATGCTATCTAATGTCAGCCTAGTGTATGGCCAGCTTTAGGCACTCTACGCTTAGGTTAGATAAAGAGGCCGGACAGGCAAGTGGATGAGGGAGGAGCTGTCAGCTGTAGCAGAAAGGGCTCTTTGACAGTTCGTTAGGAAGAAAGGGAGGTAGGGGTACTCTGTTCAACTTCCCTGGGAAATAAGATTTAAAATAGATGCCCTGTAAAAAAAATAACACAGTTAATTAACATCTGTTGTCTTTATGTCATCTTAGTTTCCTCATTCTTCAATTTACTAACATTATCTTAACAGGGACCTCAAGCTGGAGAATATATTGCTAGATAATGAAGGGCATGTGAAAATATCCGATTTTGGGTTATGTGCAGAAAACATCAGTAGAACAAACATGGCAGATGAGTGGGCAGGAACATTAGAGTACATGGCTCCTGAGGTAGGTTAGCTCTTTCATTACAAACATTTTACAACAAGAACTATAGACGCTTAACCAACAAAACCTCTAGATATCTGAAAGTCCATGAAGGAAATTATTAAAACTTCTTCACAGGTGATCCTTGGGAAGTCTTACTTATTTACTGTGGACTGGTGGTCCTATGGAGTATTATTATACCGAATGCTCATTGGACGATCACCCTTCACACAAACTAAGGACAAGTTGACTGCAGCAATTGTGAATGGCTCCATCCAGTACCCACTCTGCCTGGCAGAAAAGGCTAAAGACATTATTAGCAAGGTAATAAACAAACCTATGTGATATGACATAAGAGACATTGTAATAGGCTGCCATTGGGTTTCTAGTGAATTACCAGCGCTGTAAAATATACACTATAATTAACAATATAAAATAGAACCCGGCGATGTCAGATGCCTGTCTCTGTCTTAAAACATTTAGGTTTAATTCCCCTTTAAATGTGCCTGAGTTAAGAATTCAACCCAGTTCGTCAACCCCCTTGGTTGGGTCACAGGCCCAGTTCTGTTAAGTGCAACCTTCAAGACTTTTTTTGTTTGTTTTGCCTTTAATTGAATTTTGCCTTTACCCACAGTTCCTCATCCACAATCCTTCCCAAAGGCTAAGTGACATAAAAGCTATTAAGGTACATCCATTCTTCAAGGGCATTAACTGGAAAACTGTGAAGGGCAGACAATTGAAGCCGCCCTACCAGCCCTTTGTGGTAAGTTCAGAGTATATTCAGAATATTATAGCTGATACCCTAGGGCCGTGGCTGATAATAATTTGGGCTGGTATCTTATTATTTCTTGACTATTAGACTACTGTTCAGCTTGTCATATGAATATTATTATATATATGCAATATTGGCCCCAGGACCGATACAACTATCTGTTGATCGGACCAAGACATTTTTTTCGGCTGGCCAAATCGGATGAATGGGCGATCGGATGCTTCCAAAAACCACGGCTGACATTTGTCGGAAATGCCGGATGATCAGTGAGGACGAAGCATCAATTTTTTAGACGGATCAATATGTTCATCTATTAGACCACTGACCCGAAAAAATTGTATGGTTTTGCTGGCGGCCATGAACTGTCGTCTGACTCTACTTTGGCTGCAGCCAACAGTCAAAGAAATTGCTGGTGTGTAGCCAGCTTAAGTCTTACTCAATAATCAGTAGACAGACCTACCTTATAGATGGACACACATACGATCATGTCAGCATGCAGGCAGTCGGGCCTTGTGGTCGTACATGTGTACGAAGCTTTAGATTTATTAATTAACTGAAATTAGGTTTTTGTGCTTCTTTTGGCTAATAAATGTCAATGCATCTTCCTGGCAGAAATCAGAATGGGACATCAGGAACAATGAAACCTTCCTTGATTCTGAAAATTTCTTCTTATCTCCTAAAAAATTATCAGCTAAGAATCATGTGCTTGAAGATTTTACATTCATGAACCCATGCTGGATGTGGCAAAACCATAGAGATGTTGTGAGGCAGAAAGATACAGGTATTATTATAGAGCAAATGTCAAGTGTTTTATATATATATTTATATACTCAGCCTTAAAGGGCATGTCCACCCTAAAAATGTACTTTTAGTATAAGATAGATGACCCCAGCCCACCCCCAACCACCTATTTATTTCTTTAAAAATATGCTTAAATCGCTATATACAGCCCCTTCTCTCCCGTGTCATCTCCGATCCAGCTCCCTGCTTGCAAAAGTTGCAAGCAGGGGCCAGACCAGCAGCCGCGCCTGCGATTGGCTAAGATGTGGCCAATCACAGAAGCGGCTGACGTCATTGAACATGCCGTGGGAGAGAAGTGTCCATAAGTAACGTTCTAAGCATTTTTTTAAAGAAATATTTTGGCGGTTGGGGGTGGGCAGGAGGTAACTACCTTGTGCCCAAAGGGATTCACGCTAGGTGCCACAGCTGCAGAGGATGGATCCGGATGGTGTGTGTGTTGGGGTTGGACATGCCCTTTAAACCAACCAGAATATCCCAGAATGGTGTGTGTATAGACCCCTTGCGTTATTGGAGGTGCTGGGCAGGTTTACTAATTCCACTGTAATGTAGTAAAAGATACAGATTTTGGCTGTATTTTTACTCCTTTAGCCCTCGGTATTGGCATAATAAGCCTAAACATATAAACTCAAGTTAAAATCCAATGAAACCATATATTAACAGGAATCTAAAATCAGGCACATACTCAAGGAAAACTATCAGGGTGTAAAGGCTCAGACAGACGTATGATTACACTGACCACGAGCAGCAGACACACAATGCTATTGTCGGCCAAAAATGTGATTCATCTGTCATACGTCAGCTGCTTGAGGAGCAGCATGGCAGTTGGTCATTTTCGTCCCCCCACACCTTGGGATACTGGCCAATACCCGTTCAAACTGACAACCTAAAGTGTTTGTACACGTTAGGTAAGGATTGTAGGGTGATTGTTAGACAATTGGTCCAAAAATCTTGGCAGAGGGTAAGAGAGCTTTAGCCTGGGTACACATGGGTCATCAATCAACATGGGTCACTCAATCAAGTGATGGTCAAAATATCATTGGTTGCAGTGAAAATTGCTGTGTGCTCCATAGAAACCCCATGATTGGCTGAAATTTACCAACATGTCTGATCGATCTTTCATCCTATTTGTGTGAAGGTTCCACCACTATCAATGTAGGAAGGGTAACAATGCCCTTTAACATATACATTGTATGAGTATTTAGATTTCTCTATATTTCAATAATAAAAGGGGCTTTAACACTCTGAATTGCAGGTGGCAGACCTGCTTGTCTTGTTGTTAATGTTGTTTTATTTTCCTAAAGGGACGTCCTGCAGAGCAAAATAAACACCATGTAAAGGGGAATCCCAACCCAATCATCTGGCGGACAAATGCAACAAGAAATGCACTTTAACACTATAACATGCAGTCAAATGTTTCGACTTTTTGCAATCTGAAAAATAAAAACTCCCTTAATTGTTAATTGTTTAATGGTGTTTAACTACCTTTTTTTAGCCATTTCCAACTCAGCTTCCTGGTTCCAATTCATGTATTCTGCCATTTTTTGAGGCAAATCTTTTATCAAATTTTTTTATCCCTAATTTAGTAAATTTCAAAAATGTCCCTTATAACTATCCCCCATGGGTAAAGCTCGAGATCAAATATGTCTCCCCATCACAGTATTAAGATATCACAATAAACAAAAGGAAGCCAGTAAATGCAACTACAATGTGCTTTCTGAAGGGAGCATGGTGGCTAATTAGTAAAAGTAATGTCCATTAACAAATTAATTACCCCCCAAAACCTCAACCTTGTGAGGTTCTTACAGCTTAAATGTGCTCCTAAATATACTTACCAGCCTTCGTTCCCTTGGCTGTCTTCTGCTTAGCTTCTGTGCCTTTTTCATGCGCGGAAGCTTCAGAAGGGGCTGGACCAGCACCTGCACCTGTGATTGGCTGAGACATTGTTTGGGGGGAGGACATACCCTTTAACACTTGCCAAAACCAGCTCCTTAGGGGCTAAGCCTGACCAGATATGGATGGTCTAATTGTCTACTGTGTTGTTCAGCGCTATACAAGAAAATGAAATACAATCATTGACTAAAGCCATATTTGAGTATTAACATTCTTAGACCTAACTTTGTCTATTATAGTTGTGGCATTTTTTTACAATGACCCTATTGTTATCATTCCGATAATCCAGAAGGCTTTAAACTTTGTTCGATATGATCTGTGCAATTAACATGCATGTTCGAGGTACACATGGGAAATGTGGACTCATTTTGTCTGTATTGTTACTAAAGATTTTTTTTAAATGTAGGTGAGCTGAAGTTTCAATCGTTTTCTTCGTATTGAATATTCTAAGTTCGATAAAGAATATTCAATATCAAATAATCGATAAACCCAAGGAATATTCAAAGTTCTGAAAAATTTCTGTTTTGAAAAGTTCTGTGGAACTTCGGAAATGGGTTCAAAACGAACCTAAAACCCATCCCTAGCAGTGAGTACTAGTCATGGGGTCAAAACCACACACACCCACACAAAACAATTGCATTTTTTAACTGGTTTTTTCCCCTGTGCATCAGAACTGAAAGCCTACAATGGGGCAATGCCATTAACATTCGGTGCTGTGCGGACAGGGTCCATGGCAATGTAGCCTACCTAGCCTTATGTAGTATATTTATAAATGTGCTGTATCAAAATTTAGCTATACCACACCTTTAATGGGCGGTATTTTTATTACAATCGAGGTCGTAATTGTAGGATCATCCATACAATACCATGGCGGTACTCTGGTACCACATGGTATTGTATGGCTGATTGGTTGTAAATGTACGACCTCAACCATAAATGTACAGGCGTGGCCATACTTTCTTGCTAACCCATAGTATCCGAGGTTATGAAATATGCCACTTGATCAGGGTAACAAAAGCATCTAAGGCAGTTTATGTTTTTTTACAGTAGAAACAGGGAGGTTTACTGGGGAAACACACAGCACACGGTTATTGGAAACCTACACTATAAATGACTCATATAACCTTTAAAAAGAAGGACAGTATAATATAAATAAGTGTGAATGAATTCTGTTTAAAATTAGCTGCGTTACACACCTCACAGAATCACTGCACAGAATCACTGAATGGTTCACGGTTTCAAGCTCCCCCTATTAGTGAGTCACAGACAAGATACAATTTCTACTGGCTAACCATTTTATAACCACGTTCTAAGCAAAGCGTGAGGGATAATTGGGAAGGGGAGAGGGAAGCTACAGAATTATTAAGTTAAAAATATAAGTTCTTCCCAATGTTGCTGATTACAAATATAATTGACACAGACCAACAATAAAAATAATTTTATCAATTACTATGTTAGGCCTACATAGATGATAGATACAGACCAACAATAACAAATATTTTATTATTATCCTACATCCCTCTATTTTTGTTTTTCTGTCTACTTGCGTTTTCCGATCTGCAGTTCCCACAAGCAGGGAGATGCAATATCCCGCATTAACGGAAAAATAAGCGATAAACTTGCGCGAACCAATGTACTAATGTGTTAGCGAGGGTTTTGCACTGCCTTCGCCAGGTCGCAATTTTTTTTACTTTGCGCAGTGCAAGAGATGCAATAAATTTTGCTACGTTTTTTGCGCTAGCTTGTTATGTTTTTGCAATGTGTTAAAGGTTTGCGTTCTGAACCTTTCATCAATAACATGGGTGCACGACTTTTGGTCTGTTTGTGTCCATTCTAGTCCATTTTGAGCTTCAATTCAAGTCTATAGGAATGCAGAAAAAACTGCAGACACAAGCAGACACAAATGCACTACTAATGCCTTTTACTCACAGTAGTAAATAGAAAACGCATCACACACAAATGCAAACTAAAAACCAGACAACAAATTCACTGTCTTTTTTCAATGTGACTTAAAGGGTATGTACACTGGAATTTATTTTTCAATTGCCCGTTTGTGAAAAAATATAGTTCATACCAAATATCACTGTACCATTTTTTTATTGATCTGCCCCCTATTTCTTTAGATA
This sequence comes from Hymenochirus boettgeri, assembly GCA_019447015.1. Classification (NCBI taxonomy): domain Eukaryota; kingdom Metazoa; phylum Chordata; class Amphibia; order Anura; family Pipidae; genus Hymenochirus; species Hymenochirus boettgeri. The sequence goes on along the minus strand of CM033473.1, from coordinate 51,130,218 downwards.
TCCAATCTGAAACATCTTACATTTCACCATTTATGTAAGCAGTTTTGCTGTAGCTGGAGTGGTTTGACAGTTGGTGTGCTGTATACTGTATGCAGTATTGACAGTTGGTATGGGGGAAAGTGGTCAGTGAGTATTGTATTGAAGGCATGCAGCAACACACACACTTCAGTGTAAGTGCTACTTGCATGTATTTATTTATAGATTAAGATGATGCAAAGTCATTTTTTCAGTATACATACACTTGCCTTAATCTGAAGTATCGTGCAGTATCATGCAGGGGTCTGCAGTATATTCCCTCCTAATGCTGGCTAATTCCCTCTTCTCAGACTTGCTACAATCACCCTAAGAGGATTTTGTATAAACATTTTTGAACTGATATAGTAATATAGGTAGGGTTGCCATCTGGCTGGTATTTCACTAGCCCGGGTTGTAAATTCTGCTTGTGCTAATAAAACAGTTTTAAAAACTATCAAACATCCCCTATGTTTCCCATGGATATAAGAACCTATATATATGATTATTCGGGAAGGGGATACAACTTACCTGTATAAGGGAGACATGACTTAGTTGCTTTAGGGAGTTGGTTTGGCCTCTTCCCCACCTCTTGCAGGGGTGTAACTACAGGGGAGCAGGGGGGGCAACCGCATGGGGGCCTGGGAGCCAAGGGGGCCCCATCTTTTTGTTTTTCCTATGACAGATATAGCCTCTTCCCAGAAAACCACTGTGAATGAATGGATAGGGGCCCCATCTCAGGTAGCCAGTGATTGCTAGTTACGCCACTGCTTGGTTGGTCAGCTCCTCCTGGGGGAGAGGATGTAGTGCCCCTCAGCACATGGTTCACACTGGTTGGCAGCATTATATACAGTGCCCTCCTCTACAGGACAGATTGGCAAACATCCCTCCCTCCCATCCATCTTCTTGTAGCTCTATCAAAAAAAAAATAATCCTTATTGTGCTGCCATCACAGTTGTCTGGTTGTTAACTATTGATTGTGTTTTTCAGCAACTATATGAGAAACAAGAGAAGGAACCTGACACTTTACCATAGTGTGTAGTATAAACATTCCCTATATTTAGACCTGGGGACAGGGACGGATTTATACTTTTTTCTCCCCTAGGCCAGCTAACTTGTACTTCCTGTTCCCCTCCCCCCCGTACGTGGTAATTCATTGGCTGAAGCGGAGCTTTGTGAGTGGGAGAGGGACCTGCTACCCATAGCAAATCAGCAATCGCCGCACATTTAACAGAGACCGGTAAGTCTCTATTGTGTGCCAAATAATGTGCATTGTGTAAATTTAATAAGGGGATGCAATACGGCCTAACTTGAAAAAAAAAACATTTTGTTTTATTTTGCTGCCCTTGGTGGCTGTGCCGCCCTAGGCCGCGGCCTAGGTGGCCTAGTGGGAAATCCGGCCCTGCCTGGGGACACAATATGCAGCACAATAACCATATAAAAACATTTTAAAAATAGTAAAATCTCTATAGCACTCTCCTAACCGGTCTCAGAGTCATACATATGATAATCCATTCCATTCTAGTAATAATACTCATCTGTCTGCAGTCAGTACTGTCAGCAAGTCAATAGGAAGGATCATATAAAGTGGATTAAATGCATCTCGCTCAGTGGCCCATAATGTCTGACGTGTGGATATGTCACCAATCTCACAAGTCTTGTGATGGTTCGGCACAAGATCAGCGTGCTGGTATGGATAGTGTGGTAAATTAGAAGGGGTGTGTACAAGTTTTTAACTCTTGTAAGTCAACAGCCTCCCACCTCTATCCAAAAGGTACCGCCATGCACCAGTGTTTCCTCACAAAATACAAAAGACTTGGTAAATCATGATGCATTGAGTAAAATATACAGTATAAAGACTTATTCCTATTCAATATGTATAATGTTATATACAAAAATACAAGAATACAATAACATAGTCGCATCATTATGCACTTACTGTATATGTACAATACAATAGCTTAGAGTGGATCTTTCATTTCACAATCAATATAGTATTCAGTTCCAAATATGTTGGTATAATACCTATTTAATAGGTTTTCAAGGTAAGAAAAGTATTCCACACATAATTGGATCCATAAAGTGTCATAAAGCACCATAGTTATCTTTTTGTGTTGTATAAAAATGTGTTCGGATAAATGTACCTACATGTCTTCTCAATCCAACCAAGCAAGAAGGCCAAAAATATATGAATGGTATAGTCACAGAAGGACCTCCAATGGCTAGACCAAGGCGCCCAGTGTTATTCCATAAGGTAAATTATCTATGGTTAGTCCTTAGTTCCAAGTCACATGTAGTATAATTCATGGGGACCCAAGAAGGTCCCCATGAATTAAGAAAAGTATATATATAAATTATGGATAAATTGATATAAGTGCAACAAGCCTTGACCCATTAGGAATGAGATCCCTGCCCCAAAGAGCTTACAATCTAATTGTACAGATACAAGTGGGGGGGATGGGTACAAAGTGCTTAAAAGGGCTAAGAATGATTTGTTCTGCTGACGCTCAAAAAGGTAGGATAACAGTCAGTGCTGTTTCTAGCCATTTTAGTGCCCTAGACGCCCTCCCACCTACGTGCGCCCCCCCTCCCAAAAAAACCCCATAAAACTTGGCCTGTCAATCTACAGCTGGATTTCCTCCTTCTGCTTCTGACACCGTTTACTGCGACTGTTCTTTATAGTGGAACCGCTTTACTAGTTGGTAAGAGGCACACGCTGTACTAGGGGAGGTGGCCGTGTATACATACCTTTGTATGAATGCAGTGACACTGGCCACAAATGAAATACTGATTGGAAGGGCAGGATAGGTTTCAGTGGATGTGCGGTATGTGGCACCAGTGTTCTCCACAGAAATAGTTTCCAGCAGGGGAGGACTGGCCCAGTAGTCTGAGGGGCAAATGCCCCCCGGGGTGGTCTCCAATTAAAAATTTGGGCTGCCACAAAAGCTATTAGTAAGTTACTCCTTTCCAGACTGTCAGATTAATAGAAGCAGCACAGCAGTGTCTAAAGTTTATTAATGTAACTACAAACAAAAAATGTAATAAACCAAAAACGAAAAATAAAAAATATAATAGTGCCAAAAAAAGCACCAATACAACAAACTTATTATAACTAAGTATATGGCACCACCCTAAAGATATATATATATCACCAGGGTGAGAGATCTGAACTGACGTTAATTAAGAAACTTGTGTGTGGTGCCATATACTTAGTTATAATAAGTGTCTAAAGTTTAGCAGATAACTTACTGACAGTCCGGACAGCACATTGAAGGAAACTGAGAGCAGAGCAATATATGGTGGGTCTCAGTTATATAATCACATTTATTATTAATCAGCCCTCCAGTTCATTAGCCAGTGTTATTCAGGCCTCCAGATCCTTAGCCAGTGTTGTCAGCCCTCCAGATCATTATGCAGTGTTGTAAGCCCTCCAGTTCATTAGCCACTGTTACATCAGCCCTCCAGATCATTAGTCAGCCCTCCAGATCATTAGTCAGCCCTCCAGATCCTTAGCCAGTGTTAGTCAGCCCTCCAGATCATTAGCCAATGTTAGTCAGCCCTCCAGTTTATTAGCCTGTTAGTTCCAGATCATTAGCCAATGTTAGTCAGCCCTCCAGTTTATTAGCCTGTTAGTTATCTTAACAACATCATACACTTGAATATGTTGCAGGCAACCATGTAAAATGGGAAAAGTAGTCTTAAAAACAGGCGTAATTTAAAGTGTGTGTAACCTTAGCAAAGTGGGCATGGTCAAACATTTTGCATTCTACCGTGAAAGGGACACTTGGTTGTTTTTGCCCCCCAGTCCCAAAGGTCCCAGTCCTCCCCTGTACCTATCTAATTAATAATATTGCCCCATTCCATTCACCCAGTAGAACAGAATCTATTGTATGGTAATGAGCATGTAACATGGGGTAGACTTATTTCACTGCAGTAAATTAGGAGAAAGGTTTGATCTCAATGTCTTTCCGAGCACTATAGGATAATGAAACTTTTTACCTGGTGTAACAGAAAATGACAGTCAAATTCACAATTTTATGTCAGTTTATTTAAATAAATACAATTTAACATTTAAACATTTCATTTTTCCATTGCAGTTAGTAGTACAGTATAGTATAGTATTTGTAGTATTTGAGGTTGAATAAAGACATTGTTTCTTCTAGTCCAACCTTCTCAGCAATATCAACATTTCCTGCCTTACAGTTGATCCAGAGGAAGGCGAAAAAAACCCAAAAGAAAGAAGGGAAAAATTCCTTCCTGACTCCAAATGGCAATCGGAACTATCCCTGGATCAACTCCAACTTTATGTATCAATAACAGTAACAGGGATGTGACTATATTTTCCTTTAATCTTGACTGTCACATTAGTTGGAAGTTCGGAGTTGGTAGTCAGATTCCATCATCAGTCAAAAAGGGGAAATCTACTGAGACACAATGCTTCTTTGTTGTTGGTAACGATAACTGATCTCTCAGTTGGTCTGTCACTTCACACATAAGGTTTAATCCTTCAGTTTATCATCTATATGGTTGTAGAAAAAATGACATCAGAAACAAGCATTAGATTAATGAGCATGGAGTAACATGAGTAAAATAATGTTAGAATGTCATATAGCAAATATAAATCTATAGGGGCCAGTAATTGCTGTATAAAGTATAGGGGCCAGTAATTGCTGTATAAAGTATAGGGGGCAGTAATTGCTGTATAAAATATAGGGGCCAGTAATTGCTGTATAAAGTATAGGGGACAGTAATTGCTGTATAAATTATAGGGGCCAGTAATTGTTGTATAAATTATAGGGGCCAGTAATTGCAGTATATAGTATAGGGACCAGTAATTGTTGATAAATTATACGGGCCAGTAATTCCATCTTCCTATAGAGTCATATGATTAGATTATAAGCAATTTTGTTTCAGGGGAGGCTTTACTTAAAGTTTGCTTATTTCAGACATTGTTTTTTTTCACACATCAAAATAATGTACTGTTGTTTTATTGATATTTACGGGCAATCAATCACCCACTCAATCTTTCAGTCAGATTAGGCAAACACAGCTAGAGTGATCAGCTAGGTTGGTAAATCACTGCCACTAATAAGGCCAGAATATCATATGTGGCCCTTTTATTCCTGACCATCAGAAAACCAATTGGTATATCAATAAGTAGATCAGTCAGCAAGAGTATAAGGTGAAATCAGCCCATGTGTACCAGAATAACAAAATAGCAAGGGTGGCACTCCAAACAGTAATTTTATTAATACAGACCACACGACATCTCACAACGTTTCGGGGGGTAAGTGCCCCCTTCCTCAGGTGATCACCTATTTTGTTATTCCTGTATCTAAAATACACTAAGGGTTGGATTATTGGAGGAGTGAGTGCCCATACTTGGCGCGAGTGCAGAGGACTCTTGTATTATTCCATGTGTACCAGACCCTAACAATAGTGCTGGAATTTTGAGACATGGATAGTAAAGAGATAAGGCCTTAGTGATGTTCGATTTGGCAGATGAGACTCGATGCCTGCTTCAGACGATAGTCACGTGTGTATATGCATGTGTATCCACCACAGCAGATCAACGAACGACATCTGAGCGAATGCATGTATGCAAGTGTAACTATTGCACAAAAAGGCTATTCATTACAGGTTTGTCATCCGCCCACATGCTAGTCCTCGTCTGCCTAATTTGGCATCTGTATGTAGCTATAGGCAGGGTCATATTTAACAAAGGCATGGTATCGCTTTTTAGCAATACCACGCCTATACCGATCGGTTTAAGCATCACTAAAACGATTGTTAATTTATGATCATTTTACCAATTGTTAAAACGGGCGGATATCTACAAATGTGATCATAAAACTACAACCATGATCAAAGCTTTACGATCCCCCATAGAATACCACTGCGGTAGTTTACTATCACATGGTATTCTACGACTGAACATTCATTAACGGATGTTTGGCATAAATGTACATTTACAGCCACCGTCGTAATTTACCGATACCGTGCGTTTATAAATATGGCCCCAGGTGACTTAATTCTGGGATCATCAGAGAAGTCCAATAAACAATCAATCACCTTGGGATACCTGTGTTTATTTATGCATTACACATAGAATGCTTGGGCCTCAGGTTAATCAGAAAACCCACATATCGTTAATCAGTTATTCTTTTGCTTTACGATTAAAAATGAAATTCCATAGATAAACAGTTCGCTATTACCGATCAATATCACCTGTTGAAAAGAAAGTAATATTTCATGTAATTAAACTGGTGTCATTTTTACATTAGTTTAATTAAAATTTCAGGAAGAATACTGTATGTTTACCAAATGCAGGGATAAATTGAAAGGGAAATTTGTTCTGAATTATATACGTCTTTGCATTTTGTGTCGGAGCTTCTTGGCTTGTTAATGTTTGTTTCATGAGCTCTTTAAACATTTCCTGAATAAATAAACATGCAAATATATTCTTTTAATAGGAATATGTGTGTTTCATTGTGAGATTTGTAAGGTTCCTGTAATGGAAGCTTGTAGAAAATAAATAAATAAGTGTTAAACCGCAAAATGATTTTGTAGTCCTAAGAGCCATCTTCTGGCAAACTCACATAACTGCTCTAGAAAACTCCATTAAAAGCTCTCATACAGGATTCAGAGTGTAAGGGCCCCACTAGCGCAATTTGGATTTGCGCAGATCTACCTAACCCTATGTGAGTGGCCCCTCTACATGCGGTGTGCTCTGCGCCTTTTGGTGCATATCACTGGAGACTAGAGATGGACTAGAACTTGAAATCGAACGCGAGTTCGAGCCGAACTATTCGAGTTCGAACGGACTCTGACTTCTCGAACTATCCCGGACCTGGATTTTCAACATTTTCCGAACATTCGACAATAATTATCGAATGTTCGAACGTTCAAGGCAAGGGAATATGCGATTAAAATGTCTATTATACCTATATGCGAGCATCGAATCTACAAGTAAAATGTCTATTATTCCTATTTGCAAGTAAATATCAAATCCGCAAATAAAATGTCTATTATACCTATACGCGAGCATCGAATCGCAGAGTAAAATGTCTATTATACCTATTTGTGAGTAAATATCGAATCCGCGAGAAAAATGTCTATTATTCCTATTTCTAAGTAAATATTGAATCCACGAGTAAAATGTCTATTATACCTATACGCGAGCATCGAATCCGCAAGTAAAATGTCTATTATACCTATACGCGAGTAAATATCGAATCCGCAAGTAAAATGTCTATTATACCTATACGCGAGCATCAAATCCGCGAGTAAAATGTCTATTATACCTATACGTGAGTAAATATCGAATCAGTGAGTAAAATGTCTATTATACCTATACACGAGCATCGAATCCGCGAGTAAAATATCTATTATTCCTGTTTGCAAGTAAATATTGAATCCGCAATTAAAACGTCTATTACACCTATACGCGAGCATCAAATCCGCAAGTAAAATGTCTATTATTCCTATTTGCAAGTAAATATTGAATCCGCGAGTAAAATGTCTATTATACCTATACGCGAGCATTGAAAACGCAAGTAAAATGTCTATTATACCTATACGCGAGCATCGAAAACGCAAGTATAATGTCTATTATACCTATACGTGAGCAAATATCGAATCTGTGAGTAAAATGTCTATTATACCTATTTGCAAGTAAATATCGAATCTTTGAGTAAAATGTCTATTTTACCTATACACGAGCATCGAATCCGCAAGTAAAATGTGAACTTTCGAAAGTTCGGCCATCTCTACTGGAGACCAGTGAAAATTCCAAAACAATGGAGGATTGAGGCTAGGAATGTTAATTCAGCCAGTGTGTAACCTCACGATCTATATTTAGCCTACTTTCAGATGAATGGCAGGTTACTGTTCGCTGAACGTTTATTCAGCGGTTCCCCGATGGTCGCTACTAGAGAAACGCCACATATAGTGATTTTACTATGCGTCTGAAAGTAGCCTTACTCAAAATGTTTACTATTTATTCATGTAGCAGTTTTGTAACTATTTCTCAACATATTCCACAGTAAGCCAGAGAGTAGGAAGCACGCATTAAAGGGCATGTCCACCCCCAAAACTACAATTTAACCCACTACTGGCACCACTGTGTAGTGTATAAAAATCCTTACCTTACATCCCAGCTCCAAATGGTTCTCCTGTAATGTCCCCCCAAAGTTAAAAAAAACTGCCCACCAGGAGCCTGGCCACCAGGGAATTTGTTTCCGCCTCTGAGCTGTCCTCTCAGAGGTTTTTGGCTTGCTCAGAGCAGCCCTTTACTCCCCCCCCCTCCTGTTTTGTTCTCCCTCCCCCTAGTGTAAAATCCCTTCCCCAAATAGTAGGGATAGTTCCCCCAGCCCCAGCCGCTATAAAATAGTTATAAGAAAGTCCCCTGATCTTTACTTACCTTCCCTCTCTCCTCCGTGTTCTGAACTGCCGGCATCCGCGTCTGTGATTGGCTGCCAATCACAGAAGCGACTGCCGGTCCAGGCCCCTGCTTGCAGTTCCTTGCAAGCAGAAGGCCAGGCATTGCGGCGGAGGAGAGAGGGAAGGTAAGTAACAATTGGGGGACTTTCTTGATAATACAATATAGCGGTTGGGGCTAGGGGAACTAGCCCTACAACATATTAAAAATTATCAAAAGGGGTGGACATACACTTTAAAGGGTATCTCCACTGCTAAATTAAACTATGTGTAGCTCATCCCATCCCACCCCCAACCACCGATTTAATTTTGCAAGAATAGCCACAGGGGGGGGGAAACCCTAAGAGGACAGAGAGGAAGCAGGGACTGGATGACTCACTGACACCTCCTACTCTTCACTTTTCCTAACTTTTGACAGACGCTGCAGGAGAACCATTTGGAGCAAAGATGTAATGTAAGGGTTTTTGAACGCTACACAGTGGCATTTTGTAGGTAGAAATGCCATTTAATATTTGTATGTTCAATCATTGCCATTTCCCTTAAATCTCACCTGTCTGCAGCTTTGTTTCTTTGATGTTATTATTGGCTGTGATTGACACTGTGATTTTACTGTTGCAAATGTACATAGCTCAGTCAGGTTTATATAGAAACTGAGGCGCTTTGTTTAGCCATTCAAAATTTTGCCTGCATTATATTGAAGTCAAGGGGAGGTGAAATTTAATTCTCCTTTTTAGATTTTCATTTCTCTAATTTACAAACACAGGGATTCCTTAATGTCAGCACCTCACAGTTCATACACAACAACGTTCTACCAGCACTCATCCTTCCTGGTCAGGTAGGTGCACGCTCGTACAATCACCTTCTGTACTCCATGTAATTCACCAAAAGAGCAGCACTCTTAGAACAATAACTTTTATTTACTTCCTTTAACAGTCCACAAAGACATTCACTGCCACTTCACACGGCTTACTTCCACTAAACAGGTATTACTGCAACGTTTCAGATCAACTTGAACTTTGTCAAGCCAACAAGAACCAATGCACACATTTCCTTTTATCATCTTAGGTTACACGCCATCTAGTGGCCAGCAAATAAAATAATATCAAACATGTTACCGTTATTGAGAACAAATAGATATATTAAAAACATCTCAAACCAATATATATTTTTCACATTTTTTATACCAGAGATCTCAAATTGTACTTTTTATTTAACCCTTTTGGTTAAAGGCTATCCAATCTTCGAATCCATCTCGCTTCACAGGTAAGCAAATCCCTTATTCCATCACCACCACCATGTTTACTAGGTACATGTTCCAATATCTGGAACCTAAATTGGGACAACAAATGTCCTTCTTTCACAAAATGCTCTGCCACAGAATTCACTTGAAGTGAAGTGATAAAAAAATCCATTACCTTTTCAGATACAAGGGTGAGTCTGGAAACTGGAAGATTGGTCACAGACATGTGAAATGGGCAGTACCAAAACGTCAATTTGCTTAATAAATTGGTAGCGTTGAAGAAAAAATATCAAAAAGACTGGATGAAATGGAGGTGAAATTCAAGAGTAGGGGCTACCCGGAGGATCTTTTGAAAAAGTGTAAGTGTAAAGTGTAAATTTACCAAGTGTGCCATCTTTCAAGAAACCCCTTTAATATCTTATAAAAGATCTCGCTCCATTAAAGATCAGTTGGTTAAGACAGATCTTGGTTCCAAAAAAGATGAAGCTCGGTTAACCCTTATAGGCCAACAAAAAGAAGAAACTTTTCATTGTCTGTAATGTTCCCACTGTAATTATTGCAAAAAAGGGAACATAATATATAACCCAACAAAGGGCACAGAATTTAAAATAAGAGGTTATTATACGTGTATGACATCACATGTTGTATATGGTAACAAGTGCCCTTGCGGTAAAATCTATGTGGGACAGACTTCGAGACAGCTAAAGGTCCACTTGAGTGAACACAAACATTAGAAATAACATGACATAAGGCCAAGGCTAATTCTTACCTCTAATTATTAATAATGGACACCACACCATATTTGTTGGATAAAGTACTGGCCACAGCTTTATTAAATAGTAAATAGCAATAACATATCCTTTTATTTAAACAATATACATCTATTTTAAAGTGAACATTACAATAATACATATGTAACAAATCAGAAAATTGCAAAGACATTGTATTTAAAGAACAATTGGTTTAACAAACAATTTGGTTTTAAAGCAATTTGTTAGTGTTAAAGATAAGTCCCTGTCAGCCGGCCGAAATTCATTTTTAGTTAAACGTACTCCCCGCTGAAACGCATTGCCTGCTTCAGCAGGCCTGTGTCAATTAAATGGCGCCATATTCGCCAACGTCACCACTGGCCACCCACCTTGGGGTTAGACCAATACCACCTTGTCTCCATAATTCTCATCCACTATTAATTTTCCATGGCCGACCAACAGGGACCCGCCACAGCCCGCCTGGTTGGATTCCTACAACCATGCGAGCGACCCCACACCAACATAGCGTCCTCCAGAACCGATTGACAATCTAGATTAAATAGATCGAGACCCACCTCAGAGAGGTGGACCCCATCTGAGCGGAACAGAGAGCAGTCGTATTCAATGTCTACATGTTTTACAATTAAACCCCCGTTTGATTGAATAAATTTGGACATGGCGTTATTCACTTTTTTGCGTACTTTGTCAATAGCCGCCTGTGACTGCGCCCCCCGCCAAAAGAAACGAGCGATTATATTTGACCATATGATTAAGAGGCCTGGAAAAATAGACCATAGCCTCAAGCAATCTCGTTTCATGGTCTTAATGAGGTGTCACATGGGTGTTACTCCCAGGTCGTTGCCCCCCAAGTGAATAATTAATATGTTCGGGGGACATAGTCTTTTTGCCAATGAGATTGCTTTGGGGACCAGTTCTTGCCATAGCATGCCTCTGTATCCAAACCAGTGAATGGATGTGTGTGATCTGGGTAAACCTAAAAAATGCCCATTGATGCGAAGCCCTGCTCTCTGCTCCGCCCAGAAAACAAATGAATGTCCCATAAACCACACCATGCACTGTGCTGAACCTGCAAGGTAATAGAATTTCAATTAAGAGAATTTACTTGTTCTCACTCCATCACAACATATGTGAATCTTCTACTCTTTGAGGCCTAATGTATGTGCGGTATCTGTTAGATGCCCATCGGCCTATGGATTTTATTCTGCCTACACTAAGTCCGCTCCGCGCTGCTTCTGTAGCTGCTCCTATCCGAAAGGAGTGTGTTCCGTAGTCACTTGTTGCCAGGCCTACTGAAGCAAGTGAGGAGCTAAAGACTGATGAGAACTGAAATTGTGATAAGTTGGAACCGTCGCTGTGGATAAGGAAGGCTAAACTACCTGGTGGGCGAACTTTTAAATATTTCTCACAATTAAATACTGGACATGTGGCGCAATCCTTAATGGCCTTAAGTTCTATCTTGAAAGTATTGCCCTTTTTAGAAGTTTTGGTGTTACGGAGCACAATCCTGACTCTGTCCGTGTACAGTTCCACGTCAGTAAATAATAAGCCCCCTGGGCGGTTTTTGGCCTTACTCACTAATTCCCATACTCTGAACGCTCCATAAAAGGCCCATGAAAATGCAAGTTGGAATAAAGTGACCTCATATGGTGAATTAGCTATTAAAGCTGTGTGTGATTAGCTTAGTCAAAATCTGAAAGGTTATGGGGCGTCTAGTGTCAGTCGTCTTGTGGCCCCTATTGTATCCCTTAATTGCCTGTTTAACTAGAAATTGTTTAGTGTGGTCTATGTCTCCTATGGCTTTAAATAAGAAGCTTATGGCTGCCGTATGTTTATTTATGACACTCACTGAGACATTTGCCTGAAATAGCTGTGAGAGGTACCTTAACAATAAGTTTGTCCCATCTGTCAGGGGTAACAAAGGATCTTTTTCTGATAGAAATTGGCACCATTTTGCCCATACCGCTGTATAAGCTGCCCAAGAAGCCTGTGATAGTGATTGTTTTATTAATGTGGAAATACCTGCTATATGATGTTCCACTGGTGAGCTGGACATTCGACCCCCTGGACCGCTGCTCCTGGTGCCAAGAGATGAAATCGATCCCACTGTTGGCGAGAGAGTGCATCAGCTATGTCATTTTTTATTCCTGGAATGTGACAAGCTGTGAACATAACATTTAATTGCAAACATCGTAAAACAAGGTGTCTTAACAGACTCAAAACCGGTAAGGAGGAGGAAGTCAGCTTGTTGACTGCTAAAACCACAGCCATGTTATCTGAATGAAAGATAACTTTTTTGTCCCTAAATGTTTGACCCCAAAGCTCAACAGCCACTATTATGGGAAATAATTCTAAGAATGTTAAGTTCTTAATCAGAGGCGTGGAATGCCATTCTGTTGGCCAAGACTGTGCACACCATGTTCGGTCAAAATAAGCTCCGAAGCCTATGCTCCCTGCTGCGTCAGTAAACATATGTAGCTGTGTGTTGGTGCTGGCTTCAGACATAAAATAAGATCTACCATTAAATTGGTATAAGAAAGATTGCCAAACCTTGAGGTCCTGTTTGATTGGTCTTGTTATTCTGATGTAATGGTGAGGACGCCTTACTCCTGCTGTAGCTAACGCCAAACGGCGAGAAAAAACTCGGCCCATCGGCATCACCCTACAAGCAAAATTTAGTCTCCCTATCAAGGATTGCATCTCTTTCAATGTGATTTTGTTTGTGGATAATGCTGTTGTGATTGCCTGTGCTAGAGTTGTAATTTTGTCTTGTGGAATGCGACATTCTTGAGCTTTTGTGTCAATGACAATACCTAGAAATTTGATAGAAGTAGAGGGGCCTTCTGTTTTTTCAGTAGCCAAAGGGATGCCAAAATTGTCACACACTTTTTGCATCATTTGTAGCAAAACACCGCAAAGGTTGGAATTGCCGGGGCCTACAAATAAAAAATCGTCGAGGTAGTGGACGATCGAATTAACTCCCGATTGTTGTCTCACTACCCATTCTAAAAATGTGCTGAATGCCTCGAAATACGCGCAAGATATCGAGCAGCCCATTGGCAAAGACCTGTCCACAAAGTATTGGTTGTCGAAGTGACATCCTAATAAGGGAATGGATTTGGGATGGACAGGCAAGAGCAGAAAGGCCGACTCAATATCGGTTTTCGCCATCAAGGCACCTTGACCTGCTGCGTGTATTAATCGTAGAGCCTCGTCAAAGGAAGTGTAGGAAACCCTGGCCAACTCTTTATCTATGTCATCATTCACCGAGTCCCCAGCGGGAAATGACAAGTGATGAATAAGTCAGAAACGGCCAGGTTCCTTCTTGGGGACGAGTCCTAAAGGGGAGACCCGCAGATTAGCAAATGGCGTGTACCTGAAAGGACCCGCCATTCTGCCTAATAGAATTTCTTTTTGCAGTTTATCCTGAACTATCGTGTGTGACTTGTGTACCGATTGTAAATTTTTGTGAGTGATTTTTGGTGTATCCGCTTGAGCTGGGATTCTGAAACCATAACTGAAACCCTCCAGTAAAAACAATGCTTTCTCCTTATTTGGGTATCTCTCTAACCACGGGACCAAAGCCTCTACCTTCACCGGTGTCACCCCCTTTTCCACCTGAATCTCTGCCTTTTCCGTGTTGTGCTCGAAAGCGACGAAAACATTTTACCTGTGGATGCGAACCGGAACACAGGGCGCATTCGTGGTGAAACTTGCAAGCCTGACCCCATTGGCATAGTCCTTCATTGAATGCCCAACATAATCCTCTCTTTTGTGTAGTCATACCGTTGTTGGACGTCGTTAAACTCGGTGCCTGAACCGTGTGGTATGACTTTGTGTTCATTACTCTAAGCCAAAGACTAATATCTTTGTGGTCCCAACGAAGCTCCCTACGAACTGATTTTCTTTGACGAAATTGTTCGTCATAGCGAAGCCAGGCTGAGCCACCATAAACCCTATGTGCTTCCCAAATACTGTCAAGGTAGCAAAAAAGCGAGGAGCATTGTTCTGCGAATTTTTCCCCGATCACACTGGCCATTATAGAGTAGGCTTGCAGCCAATTGCCGAATGATCGAGGTATAAGACGGTAGCGCCGTCTATCCTCGTCATCTTCCCTTCGGTGCTCCTTGCCTCTTTCCCACTTCTTAATATTGAACCTTTCTAATGGTAATAAAGTAAAGATGTCTAAAAACTCCCCCCGCCATATGGCCTCTTTTGTGTCTGCTTTTAAATGTGTGCCCAACGGGCCCTCGAAACATACATATGTATGCCCTTTAGCAAAGTCAGAAATGGGGGTTGAGGGCTCTATTGTCGAGGTATTGTTTTGTTGCGTGACAGTCTGTTGTAACTCGGTTGTTGAGTTCTGATAAGGTAGTATCGGTTGCTGACCTTCCGTTCTGACTGTGCCTTGTTCTATAAATTGCGTAGATTGCCCTGTGACCACTGATCCTATTGGGGTAGTTTGTGTAGCCTGTGTGTGGTCCCAATTAAATAGTAATTGCCTTAAGCTATTCATGAAATTATTGCTGTCCCGTAACATTCCTCCCTGACATTCTGTTTGTGAGTTGTTTGCCTGAGCAGAGAAAGTACCTGTGTTATCCTGGGCTGTTTGACTATCCAGTTGATGGGTGCTATGTTGATGGGTGACATCGCTGCTGCGTTGTTCCGGGGATCCTGCTGTGCTGCTGTGCGCTGTGAATCCATGGCCTGTGTAGACAAGATAATAGAGGGGCCTGTGGGGGCCCTTGCATTAAGTGCCCCATGTCCCCCCCTCCTCTGTCTGCACGCTGTGAAGAGGGATGTGTCGAGGTGGGCTGTTTATAGCCTGGCCAGATGACCAGGCCGCAATATTTGTACCCTGGCCTGTGGACCAGGCCGCACTACTGGTATCCTGGGGGGCTCTATCTGTACCCTGGCCTGTGGACCAGGCCGCACTATTTGTACCCTGGGGGGCTCTATCTGTACCCTGGCCTGTGGACCAGGCCGTACTACTTGTACCCTGGGGGGCTCTGTCTGTACCCTGGCCTGTGGAGCAGGCCGCTCTGCCTGTGTCCTGGCCTGCATACCAGGCCGCACATTGTCTGGGGGTGTGTTGGGATGCTGTGTTACCCGCTGGCCCCCCAGATTGGTTACTCACCGCTGCTGCTGTTGTGTTCAGTTGCTGTAGCCTTGCCTGCCTTCCCTGAGGTCCGGTCCTGTGGCACCTGCGCCGTGCCCGATGTTCCCAACGAGCTTTTCCTTGGGCTGTTGTGCGTCCTGTTGTGGAGACTGGATTTCCTTGTGCGCTTCCGGTGATACTTGGTGAGTTGCGGCCTGGGGGGGAAACCGGAGTGCTTGTATTTTGTTCCTCCCGGGCCGGACTTAGGCTCCGTCTACGTTGTCTGCGGTTCGGAGGAGGGGTAAAGCGCTCCGGCGGCCGGGATCTCCTGGCTCTGGGCCGCGTGATGGTTTCACCTGATTCTTGACTGCCGTTCGATTGGGCCATGTTAGATGTTCCTTCCCCAGTCTCATCTTGTGGAATTAGCTGACGTAGCCATCCTTCGCCTCTCTGCATAGCCGCTTTCTTGAGTTCCTGTAGCAGGTTATCTAGGTGAGCCATGTTATTCTGTCTCTTTCCTGTTACAAAACTGATTTGCTTTTTTGTCCCTCTTCCTTTAACAACTCCCTTTGCCTAACCCTTGTGTTTTCCCCGCCAATTTTACCCAATCCCTGTTTACTTGACCCTAGCCTACTCCCCCTAGCAACCCATCCTTCCTATCCTGAACCCTGATTCTTTATCCAATCCCTTTCCTTTTCTTAACCTTACTTACTCCCATTAGTAACCCGTCATCCTATCCTGCCCTGTCATGAACCCCTTGCTGTTAACCCTTTGGGTGCCATTCAGGGGTTACTATCAAGTGAATCCTGTTGCAGAGCATTTTGTGAAAGAAGGACATTCGTTTTCCCAATTTAGGCTACAGATATTGGAACATGTACCTAGGAAATGTACCCTAGATGGGGATGGAATAAGGGATTTGCTTGGATTGGATGGATTCGAAGATTGGATAGCTTTCAACCAAAAGGGTTAAATAAAGAGTACAATTTGAGATCTCTGGTATAAAATATGTGAAAAATGTGTATTCGTTTTAGATGTTTTTAATGTATTTATTTGTTCTTATTAATGGTGACATGTTTGATATTATATTATTTGCTGGCTTGACAAAGTTCAAGGTGATCCGAAACGTTGCAGTAATACCTGTTTGTGGAAGTAAGCCGTGTGAAGTGGCAGTGTCTTTGTGGACTGTTAAAGGAAGTAAATAAAAGTTATTGTTCTAAGAGTGCTGCTCTTTTGGTGAAGAATTGTTTACTAGTTGCTATATCACAATGCATCTCAATCAGCTCACTGAAGATGTATGACAAGGGTCTATATATTTTTTATAGCAAAATTTTACATGGAGGTAGGGGCTAAAGATGTACAGTAAGTAAATGTGTATGATTTGTAAAACAGTTTCTTATCCCAGCACCAAAAACTGATCCACAAATTTTTTTTTACAGAAATTAAAACAATAATAAAAACCACACATACACACACACACACAGATCTGATTCAACAAAGATTTATCATTTTAGTTTGCTAACCCACACACGTAAAAGGTACAGAGGCAATCTTCCTATTGCTTGGAAAAGAGGGCAAGGAAACGTTGATACACGATAGCATAAAACAATCAAATTGCCCTTAAAGGAATTGTACACTGAAAACAATGGCTTTGCCCCATTTCAATCTATAAATTAATACATTTAAGTAGCACTTACTCTGATGTGTTTGTGTTGCTGCATGACTTCAATACAGTACTTGTGAGGGCAAGCATGCTCAGTAATCCCTATGAGGCAACATTGGGAAAGCGAATTTCCCACCATGCAGTTCATATACCAACTGTCACCATTTCAGGTACAGCAAAACTATACATAACAGTACAGTTGATGATACTAAGGCACAGCTGATATGTAAGATGTTTCAGACTGGATATCTAAAGAAATAGGGGACAGATTAACAAATAAATGATACAGTGATAGTTGGGAAGCTGCTCCTACCATAAAGCAACATGAAATATTTGCTTATGGTGGTCTTAGAGTGGAGCAGTCTGGGACCTAATCACAGCACAGTATCCTTTAGATTGTAGCTGATTGGTTGTGCAGCCGTGCCTTCTGCAGCTCTGCTTGAGTTATGTGACAGTCACGTAATATTGGTAGAGTGGTAGATGGCGCGGTTACACAATCAATTGTCTACATTCTGCTCCTCTGACACAGCACCTGACTTGACAAAGGTGTGCATGAGCACATTACAGTCTAGAAGGGGGAGGGAAGGAGAGGGACTGCAGCAGCATCTGCAACTGTATCTTCTGCCATGCGTACTGTATCTGAGGTAGGGGGTGTCTCTTTCAGTGGCTGTGTGTGTGTTAGTGGCTGTGTGTGTCAGTGGCTGTGTGTGTTTGTGTCTGTGTGTTTGTGTCAGTGGCTGTGTGTGTGCCAGTGGCTGTGTATGCACCAGTGGCTGTGAATGCGCCAGTGGCTGAGTGTGTGTGTGTCAGTGGCTGTGTGTGTGTGCCAGTGTCTGTGTGTCTGCCAGTGGCTGTGTGTTTTGGTGGCCATGTGTGTGTATCAGTGGCTGTGTGTGTTTCAGTAGCTGTGTGTGTCAGTGGCTGTGTGTTTGTGTCAGTGGCTGTGTGTGTATGTGTTTGTGTGTGTGTGCGCATGTGTGTGTCAGTGGCTGTCACAATGCAAAATCTACACAAACCCCTCTTATTGAAAATAAGTTAACCCCACACCAATGTGTATAAAAACATGAATAACCAAGAGGGCCCCAAAGCAAGGTCCATAATTACTCAATATAGTCCCATATGGTGCTACTATGAGATACAGAGTTTATGGAATTCAAAATAGCTCAGTGTGGTCTCCTAGGAAAAAAACATGAGATACAGATGAACAGTAGCAAAGTTCCAAAATCCCATTATAGCTCTATGCACTCCGAGCACAAAAGATGTAAAATCTACCAAGACTTATAATACTCCTGGGCTTGCTCAACTTATTGAAGCATGCGTCCTTTATCCTGCAATGAATTCAACTGTTACCATTATCAAAAAAACAACACAGTTTAGGTGTCACACAGTAGCCAAAATCAAAGTCAATATCCTGGTAGACAATGCAGATATCACACATAAAAAAACTAACAGGACTTATGCACCATTGCTGCCTTTATACTTCGCCCGTCTCGCTGGGGATTCTTCTTGCGTTAGCACTCGCTGTCTTCCACCTCTGGATACAAAGTAGATTTATGTGCTCAAAGACACCTGTGAAATTGTCTGTGTCCGTGGCTGTGTGTGTGTGTTAGTGGCTGTGTGTGTGTTAGTGGCTGTGTGTGTGTGTCAGTGGCTGTGCGTGTGTGTTTTGCATGGATTCAGGGCCATCCTTGAATACATGGCCCGTAATTGTGTGCTGGGTCCATTTGTATGAAGGGCCCTCATTGTGTGCAGGTACCATTTGCATAAATGGCCCTTCTTGTATGCATGCATGGCCCATATTCCTTGTGTGCAGGGATCTCCTTGTGTGAAGGGCCCTCCTTGTGTGCTGGGCCCTCCTTGTGTGCAGGGATCTCCTTGTGTGTAGGGATCTCCTTGTGTGTAGGGCCTTCCTTGTATTCTGGGCCCTCCTTGTGTAACAATAACTGCAGAAAGCAGCCAGAGGATAACATCCAGTGATAGCAGTCAGAGAACAACTGTATGGTATGAATTGTATGTATACATAATAACAGATGCGATGGGGACTACAGATTTTAACATATTGCTCTACCAAAAATATACTTTGCTGCAGATATTTTTTAAATATTTCTCTTTGACTAAAGATGTGTTGGATGTTAAAAGGAATTTCATATGGTTAGGCTAGCTTTAGCTTGTTTGATAGGTTTGGCTAGGCTAGACTAGTTAGCTTAGCTAGGACCCTGCTGAAGAGTCTACCTTGATATGGTGGTAGGCTTACAAATCTTTTAGCCAATATCTTTTATTCTAGAGAAAGTATGTTTTTATGAGTTATAACAATGGAGAACTGTATAAATAAATGTTTTAAATACAAAATTATCAAAAGTTTTGCCACACCAAGCAAAAAAGCCACATCCACACACAAAGTCACACTCACTTGGCCGTCACACATTTGCCTAGGTGTGGCTTTCAAAAGTTGTTTCAGATGCCAAAAAAACCCAGGGACACCCCTGGGGAAGAATTATAGTTTCTAGTAATGGGCAGTGTACATATCCTTTAATACAATCAGGCTTATTAATGTAAAGAAGTGTAGCAGATGGATAAACAAAAGAAATTGGAACATATACTGTATATTACAACACAAAACAGCATTTTATATTTACTAGTCTGTGTGGGCATGAGGGCATCTTATATTTACAAGTTTGTGTGGGCACGAGGGCATCTTATATTTACAAATTTGTGTGGGCATGAGGACATCTTATATTTACAAGTCTGGGCTGAGCATGAGTGCATATTATATTTGCCAGCTTATGCTGGGCATGAGGGCATATTATATTTACAAGTCTGTGGGCATCATATATTTACAGATTTGTGTTGTGGGCACATATTTAACTAGATTGTAAGCTCTACGGGGCAAGGACCCCCTTTCCTCTTGTGGCAAAGCTCCAGCACTTCTATTTATATAATTTATATATTTATGTACTGAACTATGTATGTATTTATCCCCCTTGAATGACTTGTATTTTGTTACTGTACATCGCTGCATCCCCTTGTGGCCCTTTTTATAAATAAACTATACATACATACAACATTTCACCTGCCAAAGTAAAGTAATCCCTTCAGTTCAGCAGTCAGTGTTAAGTTGGCCCTCCAGTTCACCAGTTAGTGTTAAGTCAGCCCTCCAGTTCACCAGTCTGGAATTACAAATTCTGCATCCTTCACCATCTGGCAAATTAACCCATACGGCCAGGTCCAACATTCAGTCAGCCTACAACTGTTGAACAGTGAGTTGAACAGTGAGCAAATACTTACTTGATAAGTCACTTTCAATGGGTTTTGCTTTTTGGGGGCTTCTGCTTCAAAGTGTTTTCCTTGAATGGTTGACAGTCCAGAGGGCTGCAGAGTGATGACTTGGCTGTACTACCTGGACTACTTATTGTTCACACTACGGTGTCCAAATGACTAAAGAAAAGACCAAATTAGTCTATTTTACACAGCTAATTCCCCGATAATGGAATTCATAATGGCAGCAAACCGTGGCTTAAGGGACTTCATTGGTACTTAAATTATTCCTACAGGGCAGAGAGTTTCAGAACCATTGCATATTTTTTTATTGTAACAACCTTGCAAAGGGAACTAGTTCTGTTGTTTTGTTATGTCTCAAGCAAAACATATGGTTGAGGGCAAAACAAGTACTGTGTGTTTCTAACTCTATAGCTGATACCCTGTCTCATTTACAGTTTCACAAATACTGGAGGCTGTCAGGAGGAAGAGATGGAAGACCATGTATTTTCATCATGCTTTTAGAACTGCTTTCAGAGCTCGGTTTCCATGATTTCTAAATCCATATCCTTATACATTCTGCAAGGAGTGTGCATCTTATTATAACTAAGTATATGGCACCACACACAAGTTTCTTAATTAATGTCAGTTCAGATCTCTCACCCTGATGATATATATATATCTTTAGGGTGGTGCCTACACAACGTGCTCTACTTGTGTAAATCGGCACCGTATCATCATTTTACTGACTTTATTTTTATATACTTAGTTATAATAAGTTTGTTGTATTGGTGCTTTTTTTGTCACTATTACATTTTTTATTTTTTGTTTTTGGTTTATTATATTTTTTGTTTGTAGTTATATTAATATTTGAAGGAGTGTGCATCTGCAGCAGAGCAGACTATGGTAGGGTTCTAATTATTCTCTCTTACCTCACCTGGGCATGTCAGGTCACATGGTAGAAAAGAATATAACTGCACTATCATTCATTTTTCGTTTCTTCCAATAGGAGGTTGAAAAAAGGATTTTGCTGTGTGGAGGTCACTGAAATTGTGGAGACTTGCAGAGAGATTCAATAAAAGTTCTTATCATTTAAAATGGTGCTAATTTTGCCCCAACCAATCAGATCTTATTTAACATTTGAAAGCTAAGATCTGATTGGTTGGGGCAAAATTAGCACCATTTTAAACGATAAGATCTTTTATTGAATAACCCTGTTAGAACTTTAACAACATATATAAAATACCCTGTGTTATTCACCTTGTCAAACAAGATGGGGGATTACCTATTTATTCTCTGATGTTTTAAGTGACTCTTTTAAGATTCCTACTTCCTTGCCTTTCACTGGGCCTTCAGGATTATTGAGCTTGTATCTACCAGAATGGTTGTTAAAGAAAAAGCTAAATAGTTTCCTTAGGGACTATGGATGGCCTTTGTTGTTCTGTATGAGTAATTCTCATCATTAAAGTATGATTGTTGCAGCAAATACTGTATATTATTTGTATATAATGGTTAGAAAGAAAATAAAGTGTTAAGTGATACCATATAGTGGATGTGGTATCTTTTTTTTTTTATTGGTTTGGTCATGATTTGTTCCACAATTATCTTTACACTTCTCTATGGTAGAACAACTTTCTTTAGTTCCAAACACCAATTACTGTACATGTTTTAGATATAAAAAAAAGATAAAGACTGAGAATGTTCAGACATTTATTAATGAGATTATTATAAAAAATGATTTGTAGGGTTAAGGTTGGTTCAATAAAAGCAAATTCACTTTGGTTGGCAGATGACATGGTCCATAAAGTTAATATTAGTAACACTCCTAGATCTGAAGTGATTTTACTATTCAAAATAAGTAAATGTTCACAGCCTGGTAACAATAGACTTGTAATTTAAGTTGTGGTGAAGAGACTGGATATGGATATCATATGAGACTATATTCAGCATTGGTTTATGTGATATAGATTTTTGTCAAACTTGCTCACCTTTTTATGAGGAAGTAATTCTGTAAGAGGTGCAAAAATTTACCTGAGCTGTTAGTTTTCCTCAACTAATCAGAAAATACCTTTTTAGTGGTCTACTACAGTCAAGGTCCAGTCAAGATGCACCTGAGGAAGGGGACACTCCCCGAAACGTTGTGCAAGCATGTCACTGAATAAATATTAAAAAGCAAGAAGTTCAATAGTGTGCGTTCTTCAACCAAGTACAATTTGTAAGATAAAGAACTGCGGGTGGTAAGCAGTAAAGAGGAGCAGCACCTATAGTGAGAAGAGAGTGCGGGGGAAAAACATTACACTAAACATTACACCATACAGACCTTTATTGTTTGGACGCTTTAATGACCATTTTGCCCGTCCTAGTGCCCATACATTAAGCGGTAGTTGGCTGAAACGCCCTTTCATCGTACAGTTGTGCATTACAGTTCGGCCCTGAGATTGCACGTCTGTATAGACCTTTAGAAAACATTCAATAAAATCTGATTAGTTGCTGCAAATTAAGAACATAGGCAAAATATCTTATTGAATAAACCCAACTGTCTCTGTGGTAGCAGTGGATTATTGCCCTTAGCTTAAAAAAAGTAATGTATTTGGCTTAAAAAGCTTTAGTAAAGTTAAGGCTTAGTTGCAGCAAGTATCTCCAGAAGGCACCAAATAGACCAACCAAGATCTTGTCTTATAGAGTATAGTTTTAAAAGTATTAAGTATGATTAACCCTTTTTACAGAGCACTGGCATGGCATCATCTACAATCATGTATGTACTGCAAAAAATATATAAGTAGGATAGAATGAATTAATCTCCTTAAAACAAAGGGATCGGTGTGTAAGATTTGGATATTTCCAGTTGCTTTTAATCTAGAGAATTTAGAAAGAACTTTCAGAATGGCAGAAAAACATCCCATAGACTAGGGTATTTATAAAGGTTCATTATTGGTAATTCAACAAAGTTAGCATCTGGTTGATTCTCAACCAACTAAATTTGTGCATAGCTGTAAAGTCAGGGTGTCCTTCCCTAAACCCTAATTCAGGCAGGTAAATCTCCCTGCCTGAATTCAACCCCAAAAGACTATTAGCTTGCAATAAAAAAATCTCATAAAATCTTGCAAACTCCATATTGAATTAGGTGCACTGACTGTGCAGGTGCTTGTGAAGCCCACACAGCCAGCTCAGCAATGGTGTTGAAGTTGTGGTAACTGATATTGAATTGGTTAGCCTGACTTTAACTCTAGGAACCTATACTGTGGCTACAGGTAAATCCATCCGAGTGAGTTTTGCCATCTGCAGTATTTTTTAAGCAGTATTTTTTTATTTATGTCTGATAAAAGATACCGCAATCAGGGGATTGAGATTTATGAAATAGTGAAAAAAAATTACATTACTGGAAAAGATTTCTGTTTATTAATGAGATTTCCATTACGGATATAAACATCATTATATGTTTATATTATAAGGATCAGTAAGGGTGACTCCAAAGCAGTGAGAGATGATATATATTGGGGAGTCATCAGATTTTCCCCTTCAGCAAGCAGCTAGATTTAACTCAATTACAAACCTGATCCTGTGTCTTCCCTCTCTAACGAACCGTATTGATTGCTGCTTCATTGAATTAAATATAACCTTGGCCTCTCCTGCTCCAGCCCTTCACATATAAATGAAGCGGTCATTTAGATCGGAGAAGGCCGCCTAATCCTATTGTAATTATAAGGAAGATGATCAGAAAATCAAGTTATGCAGAGAAAAAATACCTCTCTAAGGGGACTATGTCCGTCTCTTCGCTTTAGCGCTCTTATCGTTGACATCAAGGAAAAAGTAATTAAAAGTGAATAGATGTAGATCTGTGGGAATGAGCAAAAGAAAATCAATGAAGGGATCAGCAGTCAGTCTACATATATTCCATAGCCTGGGAATGACCTCACAGAGAACCGAAATTACAGCTGCTAAGTTTATTTTATTTTATTTTTTTCTTGCTTTTTTTATTTTATTGAATTTTGTTGTAGAGCAATATATCAAGGTGAACTGAACAATGCAGTAAAATTAATGAAATGCCAAAACTGTGTGATATAATAACTTTCAGAGAAATTATAAAATATTTTCCTCAATGTTGAGGTTAATGTTTAAAAGATTTTTCAAATTTTCAAGGCTGGTAAATGTTGTATATTTTGTGTTCAGCTAATAGTGTGGTTAGAGGGCCAATTACATTTAAGCAAGAAAAAAAAAACTGCACTTATGGACGGTTAAAAGTGTCCAATTAAATATTTTGGCTATTTAAAAAAATAAAAGCATTTCCAGAAACCACACCAAGGAGTTATACCCTGGATACCATTTATTGTAAAATCAGCAGTCAAATAATGTTTTAATTATTAAATTCATGAACATGGACTAGAACCCCAAATTTTAGCTCAGATTTCACATTAAGAATAATGTGGATTTGAGCCTTTGGTCTTAATATTATTATGAATAGTGCAGGACCAGGCTTGTAAAGGGTCACAAGCACTAGAACTTAACATAAATTATGCAATGCAATGCATTTAGTCAAATGCAATAGATTGAAAGAATAATGTATGTAACAATTTCCTCCCTACTTATATATAATTAGGCGCAATACTGCAAATAGATTTTTTAACATTCCATTTTGATTTTCAGATCATTTAGGCACCACTTTTGTTAAAAGGGAACAGTGGTCTCCATACAAGTGACCTTTAATAAAAAGAGCACTTCTACCTTTAACGGAATAGTTCACATAAAAAGTGAACTATTCCTTTAAAATAGTGATTGAAGACAAGGAGGTAAAAGGCCTATTCCTTACCTTCTGTTCTTCAATCAATTGACCTGGATCCAGGATAGAAGGTGATTATATTTCCACCGCAGCTCAGTTGAAAATTGCAGACCATTTCCTGGTTTAGTTTACTATAGTACGCATTATTGCGCTATAGTGAAACTAAACCAGGAAGTAGTCAGGACTTGTCAGCTGACCCGCAGTGGAATGTGCACAAAGTATATACTTACCTTTGATCCTGGATCCTGGTCAAGTGATTTAAGAATGGATGGTAAGGAATAGGTCCTTTACCTACCGGTCTTCAATCACTACTAAAGGAATAGTTCAATTTTTGTGTGAACAATTCCTTTAAAATGACTCCAGGATCATGCTTCTAGCTTAGGGGTGCACAACCTGAGTCACTAGATGCCCCCCATGCAGTGACTAGGCCATGGGTGTAACCTCACCCTGATCTGCCCAAGCCATACCCCAGAACACCCGAACCTCACCCGTGCCCCACCTATACGTGGGTTTGTGCAGGTCCCCAAAAAACAGAACAGGTGCAGAAAGACAGAGAGAGAGATAACAGAGATAAAGATACTGGTACAGTAACTGGCATTTTAATTGCCAAATAATTTTTAAAGACCAAGAGTTGCGATCACATTTTAGTCACACCCATTTAAGCGACACCAAGTTTCACACTATGTCTCTGGGTTCTTTCGGTGTTAAGTATCACTTATATGCTGATGATACCCAAATTTACTTGTCCATCCCTGTGCTAACCCCTGAAGTTCAATCCCAAATCTCTAAATGTCTGCTCTCTATCTCTTCCTGGATGGCGCACTGCCACTTTGAACTCAATCTATCCAAAATGGAATTAATCATTTTCCCCCTAAACTGGGACCTAGTTCACCATTCTCCATCTCTATTGACAATATGGTCATTAATCCAGTTGAATCTGCACGATGCCTTGGAGTGATCTTTGACTCCTCTCTTTCCTTCCATCATCACATTAACAATGTCGATAGGACCTGTCGTTTTCTCCTTCACAATATTGCCAGGAACCGCCCTTTTCTCTCTTTCTCCACTACTAAAATGCTCAATCATGCCCTTATAATCTCCCGTCTCGACTACTGCAACATTCTACTGCTTGAACTCCCAGCCTCTCATCTCTCTCCTCTCCAGTCTATCTTAAACTCAGCAGCTCGGATCATCTCGCTCTCCTCCAAAAGAGAACCCGCAACCCCAATACTTCAATCCATAGGGTGGCTTCCCATCAAGCAAAGAATCATATTGAATACCCTGCTTTTAACCTTTAAATCCCTTTGCTGTACTGCACCTCCCTACTTATCTTCTCTCTTGGTCCCCTATGTTCCAGGCCGTGCCCTCTGTTCCTCGCAAGGAAATCTACTCCACAAACCCCCAACAAAAACTGCTGCCTCCCGCCTTAAACCATTCTTTCTTGCTGCTCCCTACCTTTGGAACTCTCTCCCTCTCTCACTTTGCCTGGTGACATCCATTAATGCTTTCAAATCTAGACTGATATCCTACCTTTTTGAGCATCAGCACAACAAATGATTGTTAGCCCTTTTAAGCACTTTTTACCCATCCCCCCCACTTGTACCTGTATGTAGTCCCCCCCACTTACAGTAGATTGTAAGCTTTTCAGGGCAGGGATCTCTTTCCTAATGTGTCGAGGCTTGTTGCACTTATATCCATTTATACATAATTTATATATATGCTTTCTTAACTGATGTATGAAATTGTATTTAACTTAATTTAATTTTTATCTATCTGTATAATGGCTTGCACTTATCCCCTTGTTTGTATACTCTGTATTTTATAATGTACAACAATGCGTACCACATTTTAGGTCATGCCCTTCCCTGCCCAGTGAAACCATGCCCGTTGTGTACTTCTTAGAGACTGATACACAGACAGGCAGATAGACAGCCAGGGAGAGAGAAAGACAGATAGTTAGTGAGAGATAGATACAGAGAGACAGACAAACAGTGCCCAATTAACCCCTACATTACCAAATAGGAGTTTGAGATCTAAAAAAGTGACCAATTAACCCCAACATTACCAGACATGAGTTTAAAATCCAGACATGAGTGTGAGATTTAAAACAGTGACCAAATAACTCCAACATTCCCACACAGAAGTGTGAGATCTGAAACAGTGACCAACTAACCCATACATTACCACACAGGAGTTTGAGATCTAAAACAGTGACCAATTAACCTTTACATTCCCTAACATGTGGTTGAGGGCCAAAACAGTAACCATTTAACACCTACATTACCACACCGGACTTTAAGATACAAAACCACTGACCAACTAACACCTACATTACCAGACAGGTGTTTGAGATCCAAAACAGTGACCATTTAACACCTACATTACCACACACGAGTTTGAGATCCAAAAAAGTGACCAATTACCCCCTACATTACCAAACAGGAGTTTGAGATCTAAAACATTTTCTTACATTTTCAGTCATTTTAGTTAGCCAATAAAAGGTATTATTTTATATCCAAGAGATCTAAAACAGTGAAAATGAACCAATACATTACCGCACAGAAGTTTGAAATCTAAAACAGTGCCCAATTAACCTCTACATTACCACACAGGAGTTTGATATCTAAAACAGTGACCATTTAACCCCTACATTACAACTCAGATTTAAAACAGTGCTCAATTAACCCGCTACATAACCACACAGGAGTTTGAGATACAAAACAGTGACTATTTAACCCCTAAATTATCACTCAGATTTAAAACAGTGACCAATTAACCCCCAGAATAAATTAGATCTCCCCTTCAATACAACTGGCAGAAACATATACAGTATACAGTATGAAAGAGGCTGAACACCAGGGTCATAACTACCAAGGAAGCAGGGGGAGCAACCACAGGGGGGGCTGTCATTTTTCCTATGACAGATATAGCCTCTTTCCAGAAAAGAGCTGTGGATAAAGCACAGATATGGGCCCCATTATCATTTTGCTGGGGGGCCCAGTGATTCCTAATTACGCTACCGCTGAACACACAAACGCCTTGCAGTTGTGTCCAAGGGAGGATTTAAACTCAGGACAGTATGACAAGGCTTCAATGCTAACCAATGAACCACAGTGATGCCTTTCTTTTCCTCAATGGCTGACATTGTACGGTTCTCTACTACTACTAATAAGAAAATATTTAATGAGTGTAAAGCTATCAGTACTTCAGGGTAAATGACAAACTATTTTTAACATACACTTATGTTACATCATGTATAGGCTAGTAAACCTACAATAACTCAATGAATTTACTTATGTTAAAAACATTATTATAATATCTGCAAGTAAAAATCAAAAACAATGCCAAAAATCCAGAAACATATTAGAGAAGAACAAAGTAAAAAATTAAACACAGGGGAAATGGCTACAAAATAGAAAACAGAGGGACAAAGCAAAGTAGTTGTGTAAGAAGCAGCTTTAGATTGGGAACAAATGATAAAATCAATGGTCCTGTTTAATCTTTTACATTCATTCTCTTTTCAATAAAACGTACTGAAAGACCAGACACTGAACAAGTATGCAAGTTTTCAATGGCTGAATAGTGATGGGTAGCAGCAGAAGCATGATAATGTTTGAATTAATTCTACATTGATTGCTATTGACTATTTCCGTTGATGTAGAATTCACCCTTGCACTATATGCACTATAAGTTTCCATCAATACTTAATGTAATACACAGCAAAGAAAATTTCTGTTTGTGTCAGAAATAAAACAAACTCAGACTCCTGGCCAGAATGTGGTAGCATGGCTAAAGCTAGCCAATGAGGCTTCCCAATTAAAGGAGAACTATAGTGAGTATATCTGTTGTACTCAATTAGATCAACTGGACTTGAAGTTTAGTTCTTGAAGATGTTTCGCTAGTCATCCGACTGGCTTTCTCAATTCAGAATGACTTGTACAAGAATCTTTGGCAATTATGTACCCTGGAAAATCCCAATTAGCATATCACAGCCAAGTGTTAAGGGCGTGATTGGATAGTGGCTAAGAGGTGCTATAGGAACGCCCAAAGTAAGGTGTCAAAACAGCATTGTACATGGCAGACAGTTTGTGTCGAACCCCCCCACCTCTATTTAGGCTTGGTTTCTTTATTTTCACATAAATGGCCTCCTTAACACCTCTCTTGAACCAGTCACGTTCCTTTGCCAATATGTTAACATTACAATCTTCAAAGGTATGTCCTTCATCCTTAAGATGCAGGTACACGGCTGAGTCCTGACCCGAGGAATTGGCTCTTCTGTGCTGAGCCATACGTTGATGCAGTTGCTGTTTGGTCTCCCCCACATAAAAATCAGACCATTCTTCACTGCACTGCGTATATGATGTCGCTTTTCTTGTGTTTCGGTATTGGGTCTTTCGGATGTACCAATTGCTGCCTCGGTGTGTTGTTCGGTTTAAAGCAGACAGGGATACGGTGTTTTTTGAAAATTCTTCTTAATTTCTCGGAGACCCCTGCTACATATGGGATGACCATGTTCTTTCTCCTGTCTTGCTTTTCTCCTTCAATGTTGGTATTCGTGTTCTTTTCTTTCCTTCTACTTCTTTTGACAAAGGCCCAGTCTGGATATCCACAAGTTTTAAGGGCTCCTCTGAGATGTTTCATTTCTTTAGCCTTCGCCTCTGTGCTAGTGGTTATGTTCTCAGCTCTGTGTTGCAGGGCTCTGATGACACCCAGGAATAACGAATAGCAAGGGTGGCACTCCAAATAGTAACCACCCTTGCTATTCGTTATTCCTGTATCTAATATCCATTAAGGGTTGGATTATTTGGAGGAGTGAGCACCCATACTTGGTGAGAGTGCAGAGTACTCTTGTATTATTCTGATGACACCCAGCTTGTGATCTAAAGGGTGGTGGGAGTCAAACATCAAATACTGATCTGTGTGTGTTGGTTTTCTGTAAACCTCTACTTCCAGTTTACCATTTTCCTTAACTTCTACCAAGCAGTCCAAGAAAGCCAGTTTGTTGTTTTGTACCTCTTCCCAAACAGCAACTGCATCAATGTATGGCCCAGCACAGAAGAGCCAATTCCTCGGGTCAGGACTCAGCCGTGTACCTGCATCTTAAGGATAAATGACATACCTTTGAAGATTGTAATGTTAACATATTGGCAAAGGAACGTTACTGGTTCAAGAGAGGTGTTAAGGAGGCCATTTATGTGAAAATAAAGAAACCAAGCCTAAATAGAGGTGGGGGGGTTCGACACCAACTGTCTGCCATGTACAATGCTGTTTTGACACCTTACTCTGGGCGTTCCTATAACACCTCTTAGCCACTATCCAATCAGGCCCTTAACACTTGGCTGTGATATGCTAATTGGGATTTTCCAGGGTACATAATTGCCAAAGATTCTTGTACAAGTCATTCTGAATTGAGAAAGCCAGTCGGATGACTAGCAAAACGTCTTCAAGAACTAAACTTCAAGTCCAGTTGATCTAATTGAATACAACAGATATACCATGACCTGGATGAATGAGAACCTTCACAAGCATATAGTGAGTATAAAGATTTTTCAAAAACAGTTAAAGGGGAACTGTGGTCTCCATACAAGTTGATTTTAAATGAAAGGCCATTTTTCTACCTTTAAAATGAGCCATCAACCACCTCTCTACATGCTCCACAGCCCAAAATATAAAGACATTACAGACCAGAAAGTTAATAGGTGGGAGGATGACATGTGACATTCATAGTGTCCGCAAGTGGGCGGGAACACGGCACCCGTGAGTGGGCAGGGCAAATGCACTCGCGAGTGGTCGGGACCAAATGGAGCTGTAAGGGAAAGGGCCAAGGGGGGCCTGCAAAGGAGGGGCCATGGGGCCCATGAGTGAGAGTGACCAGGGTGGCTGATAGGGCAGGAGGAAACATAGGGCAGAGGGACTGTCACATGGTTTCAGGGCAGGAAGCAGGAAGTGCAGGGGACCTGGTGATGTTGCTTCCATATCAAACACAAAAATGTAAATATCTCCAAAACTATGCAAAATAATCAATGAAAGTAAATTGCAAAAATTCTCAGGAGAGCAATTCCTATCCATTTACCTAAAGTCATTTTTGGACCACAGTTCCCCTTTAAAGTCAAGAGTCAAAAAGGTAATATTGCTACTTTCTATCTCCCAATAACATTTCTATGAGGAGCATCAGCACAAAGAAAACTGGTTCTGCCAAGCTTCATGGGTGCTTCAGTGCTATCTTTCAAACAGAAAGGCTCAGGCCACTAACCTGGCAGATGTAAACTGTATGTGCTGTAGCTTCTCAATGAAACAATATTGGGAGGTAGGACTAATCAATCATACCCCCCTGCCCTAGGTACTATTCATTTTTAAAAAGTTAATTTTTCAGTATAGTTGTCCTTTAATCTAATAGAATGAAATCTTACAATTAGTTCCTGAATATGTGATGTTTTATTTATTATATCCAAGAATTAAGCATTTGCCTCATGTTGCAAGGCAAATAAAGTACAAAACTAAACCCCCTAAAGGGTCACTGTACTTACTCAAACAACTATACATTATCTGAAACTACAATTTGAGTAAAATAGTGGTACTCCCATATTTATCTGTGCCTGCTTTGTTAGTAAATTATTAATGTTTAGTTAGTGCTCCTTATTGCCCCCACCCTCCCTTACTCAGTGCCTTCTTGTAGTGTCTGCAACACTTATAAGTTCTGCACAGCCTCACTATAGACCCTGTTCTGCTTACACATGTCCCTCCCCCTGCCTGTTTATGTTTATTCAGAACACTGGTGTGCGCTCTGGACTGTTCTCTCTTAAACTACATCTTTGGAAATTCCATATCATGTGAATCCCATACACATGTTTTGGGGATCACATTGTCCCCTTCATCAGGTGTTGTGTAATCCAAGACACGTTGTGTGTATGTGATTCACAATAAATGGAATTTCCAAAGAAGTACTTTGCACCTCTGTTCAATTTTATGCTTGTGCTACAGCTTTAAGTCAGGTAGAGGACTGGCTGAGGCAGCACCTTCAACTACATTGGCGAATTGCCACAGTGAGTGCCTAGGCCCAAACTAAACATTGTGGACTTATATTCTAATCAGGGCATAAAATAGATAATAACTTGATGATTTGTTATGATTAATACAAGGAAAATATACATTAGTAACTATACATAATGTAAAAAGGATACTGCAATTTACATTATAATTAAATTGTATACACAAACCAGGAAACCCATGCAGACCCATCATAACAGGTATGAACACTTTAACTGAAAACATATCAGGCCTAGTAGAAAATGTTTTAAAACCACTAGTCAAAGATACCACTAGCTTTCTGCAGGATACTACAGATTTTCTAAACAAACTACAACATATACAACAATTGCCTTCTAATACACTGCTAGTTACTATGGATGTAGAAGCTCTGCACAGCAATATGCCCCATAAAGATGGGATTGATGCATGTCACAGTTTTTTATTATCCTCACCACAACATAAATACAGTGCTGAAAGTGTGACAAAGCTCATCCAATTTATCCTCCCACGCAATAACTTCACGTTTTTTTTATCTTATAAATTTTATTGAAAATTTTTTGAATATGTATAACATAAACAGTAAATTTATGAGAATACATGAGTGTTCTTCTTGTAGTTTAACATTGCTAAAAAAGACGATTTGTCTTCGGCATAAGTTTGTAAAACATTATATCATGTATACATGACTGATAGACAAGCATTTTTGATGTGTTTGAATGAAGGGATATTTGTTGTGCCCCAGTTTCTAGTGATCATAATTTTTATTATAGTACACACGTGGTATATGATAGTTTTACATTCATCTGGGTATAAATCAAGATCTAGGTTTAATAGTGCAATATTTGAATTTGCTACAACTTTTATATTAGTAATTGTTTTGATGAGATAAAAGGCTTTCAGGGTTATTCAATAAAAGTTCTTATCAGTTAAAATAGTGCTAATTCTGCCCCAACCAATCAGATGTTAGCTTTCAAATGTTAAATAAGATCTGATTGGTTGGGGCTAAATTAGCACCATTCTAAAAGATAAGAACTTTTATTGAATCTCCCTGTTTGTACCATAATTTTTTTATTTTTGGACATTCCCCCCAGCATAATGGTGAAGATTCATAATTACTTCACGTTTAATAATGATATTTACCTACAGGCTATGGGGACCACTATGGGCAGTAAAATGGCACCACAATATGCCAACCTATGTATTGCTTGGAAAAGAGATTTCTATACACTGTACAAAAAACCCCACTTATTTATCACCGGTACATAGATGATATTTTTTAATATGGACAGAAGGGGAAGGCAATCTTCACAACAGCAGTTTTCACCTCCAACACACCAGACACCACTAGATACCAACGTATATGCTCTGACCCAGAAGACAGAGACAAGCACCTTAAAGATTTGGCAGAATCATTTAAACAAGGCCAAGTCCATGAACACCAGCATCAATGTGGCATTAAAAACACATAGAGAAAAACTGTTGCCGTACAAAGAGAAAAAATCTAGTACCTGTATACCACTACTAACCACATACAATCCAGTACTAGAAGGTATACGGAAAGTCATTAAAGAACTCGCGATGGACTAGAACTCGAACTCAAAGCCGAGTTTGAGCCGAACTTATTAAGTTCGAACGGACTCGAACTTCTCAAACTATCCCAGATTTCTCGGACATTCGAACTTTCGATAATTATTAAATTTGAAAATCAAACGATCTTCGAATCGTTTATGGGATAATTATTGAATGTTCGAATTGTTTATGGGATAATTATCGAATGTTCGAATCTTTTATGGGCTAATCATTGAAAATCGAACTCGGGAGCTCAAAAGTACCGCTCGTGAGAATAAAATCAAATTTTTTTTTTAAAGTTCTGGATATTCAAGTGTGTTCCCCCGACCAGAGCTATTTACATTAAGTCACCATTGATATTTTAATTTTATTTCATTCAAACTTTTTGAACTATTTGACTCCCATTGACATTAATGGGTCCGTTTTCGAACTTTCGAACTTTCCATATAGTTTAAAAGTTTGAAAACGGACCAAACTTTTGGAAGTTCGGCCATCTCTATAAAGAACTACAGCCAATCATAGCAGAGGATGAGACTTTAAAAGAAATCTTTCCAGAGACCCCTATTCTGGCTTTCGGACAACCAACCAACCTCAAACACAAACTGGTTAATAGGAAACTTCACACAGACAACAATATCAACAAGGGCACTAAACCGTGCAAAGAAAACTGTTGCAAACTATGTGATCACATCAACTAATCACAAAGTGTTGCACATGCAATGGGGACTTATAACATCACAGGATCCTACTGCTGCTCATTAAGTTGTGTACCTTATACAGTGTGACAAATGTGATAAGGGACGTTGGTGAGACATCACAGCCTTTAAAAAAAAGAATGAACTCACATAGGAATACTATAAAACAACACAGAGAGGAGGATAATTATTTGCCTGTGGGCCACTATTTCAACCAGACAGGGTACACAGCTTTTAAAATTTTAAAATTACCCAAGAAAGAAAAACCTTTGAACTCATAATTCTGTGATAATTGATAATTCTGTTCAGCACAAGACACACTGGACTCAACATTGACTTGAGTCATTTAAATCACTATCAGACACTTTTATAACCACTCTCTCTCCCCTAACCAATTATTCTCTACCCCCATTCACATTCCAATTATCCATCCCTTATCTTTTACTGTTTATATTGCTATCCTCACCCCCAATGGCATTATATGTTGGCATTGTATATTGTAAAAGCTTGTTAAGTTGGGTACACACGAGAACGCTCGGGACTGTGTGTTCCTTCTGCCGCGGCAGACACCCCTATAGGGAGTCTACTGCGGTCGAGGGAAATTTTCCCTCTTTTCCAAATAAGCGATCGGCCGTCCCAAACGTTCGGCACGCACTCGTTCAGTAAAGCAAGGTACACACAGTACTGATAAAGCCCAATGGTTGTTGGAAATTCAATTGGTACTGTGCGTGACTTTCAAGAAAGTTACCAAACAATTATCCTCAAAACACATGTTCAATCCAACTGAATCCATTAAAAGCTGTATTTATTTTTTAGAGATTTCAGAAAGCAATTCATTTTTTTAAAGAAAATGTATTAATTTAATGTACTGGAAACAAGCTCAGTCATTCTTTTTATTAATATTAAAGAAAATATGGCAGGTCTTTAAAAAAGAATGGACTGTGTTACGGTTTCTGTATACTGATTATACTTTTCATTTGTAGAATACACGTGTATGTAAATACTCTTTCATAAACAAAAGCAAAATGGAAATACAAAGTATGAATGAACAAAGAAACTGAACAATATTTTATAAGGTAATTTAATTATAACAATGTAAGTTGTATGCTTTTGTGTTTGTTTTCTACATCTGGGAGTTTGAGTGCACTCTTGGGCACTATTAATTTTTTATTTCTATGTAGGACTTTAAACTCTGTATAAACGTGTACAGTATAAACACATTTAATCACTTCCCTTCAATTAGCCTTCATCTAGCAATGCCGTGAAGGGGGCGTAACAATTCTGTCTGCCTCTAACTGTCACTCAGAGCTAGAATGCGAGAAAACACTCCTCCACCCATCCGTGATCAGCTTGATTATGTAGGCTGTATCCTAGCAACAGGACATTTCAAGTTTGTTTGACTGGCAGAGGAGGAGGAGAGAGGTTGTAACAGACATTCCCACCAGCCAATGACAAGTGTTATATTAACCATGGCCCTGGGCCATCTAGGAGGCGGGCTTTTAGTACTCATCTTTGCTGTGTGATATCTAAGGGAGGGCAGCATGGCTGCAAATGTGATTAAGTGGTTTCTGCTGCTGGTGATATTGTTTTTTTTATATTGTTGTCCTTTTATATTGTGGTCTAGTAGATTTTTTTAGGCCAACCATCAGTGTCCCAACTATGGGCCCTATTTATAAAAGATCGTTATCGTTATCGAAAAAATAACGATCGATATCGTAAAATAACGACCGTTATTTTCCGATAACGACCGTTATTTTCCGATAACGCCCGGTAAAATACCGGGTCTGTCTGTGTATGGGCTGTATGAGAACTACATATGAAGCCTACATTTATATATATATATAGCCCCCCATTTGAAATAATACTATGGGGTTATAAGTAAAAGGTCCCTCACAGTAAGCCTGACTCGTAAGACTCCATCCCAGTTTATGTGTATATATGTTTTTATGTGTTTGATCTGTATGTTGTGGCACATCCCTGTATGTGCATGTGAAAATAAGTTGGAGGGCCGTCCAAGGGTTTGCTACAAGGCACGTTTGTAACTTATAAGTCACCTAATTAAGGTGCATAAAATAAAGTCAGAAAAATGATGATACGGTGCCGATTTACACAGCATAAAATAAAGTCAGAAAAATGATGATACGGTGCCGATTTACACAGGTAGAGCACGTTGTGTAGGCAGCACCCTAAAGATATATATATATCACCTTTGCTTAAATATGATAGGGCGGGTTTTACCATGGAGGGCAATTACGCATGGCCCTAAACCCCTAAGGGGGCCTTAACTCAAAGGTTTAAACAGGTGGAAGTTAAAAAGGGGCCCACACAGTGATTCAAAGGTTTAAACAGGTGGAAGTTAAAAAGGGGCCCACACAGTGATTTA
Organism: Hymenochirus boettgeri; assembly: GCA_019447015.1. Taxonomy (NCBI): domain Eukaryota; kingdom Metazoa; phylum Chordata; class Amphibia; order Anura; family Pipidae; genus Hymenochirus; species Hymenochirus boettgeri. The sequence goes on along the minus strand of CM033473.1, from coordinate 51,093,294 downwards.
CCCAGGGTTTCCCACAGACCTCGTTTAACGCCATGTTTCTCACAATGGCTCCATTTAGATTTCTTAACGTCTTCGCTCTCTGCGCTTTCCTCTAAGTTCTAATCAAAGATACATGCAAAATGTTATGGTGGCCATATACAGAGCCCACATTATGGTGATTTGACATTCAAATCAACATAAATGATGAGTCAATTGTAGTGCTCATGGGTTGTGATTTGTGATTGACATTATGGTCATTTATATGTTGATCGCAATATGACCAGGTTTCCAAATGCCACGGGAATATAAGCACTCAGTGTATGGCCAGCTTTATAGTCACTGCCCCCTCCCCTAGCATGTTGAGCTAAGGCACGCTCAGTGTGAGTCTCCTTAAACGAAAGAGAATTATTCTCCAATAAGTTACTTTGTATCTCCCTCTGCTAAAGGAAAGGACTAGAACTGTAAGGAAAATATGGGGGGATGAGTTTGTAAGGGGAGAGTTTTCTGTACTGATGAATTTTATTAAAGTGAAACGGTATATCATTTTTTCCAAACTAAGGCAAGTAATACATTGTTTTAATATACAGTTTTTGACCCAAAGGTCTTTCTCTGCATCTTACAAAGGAGGCCAATGTCATGTCCTTTAGTAATGTTTGGAGTGACTTTCATGCCCTTTTGCCTTTGGGATATCCCATTTGGTGAATCTCCTTCTCTGTAAACGTTGATGTGGCTTTTTAGTCTTATGTAAACAATGTTTTTGTACCATTAGCCTTGGTATTTACAGTTGCATAATTTATCCCAATGGTACAGGAGATAAATACTCCCTGAATCTGCTTGGAAAGTGCATGTTGGGAATTCCAGGAAAAGTTCATTTATATTAATTGATAAATTCCCATTTATCCAGCTTCATTTGCTTTTGGTGTGGTTGCCAGCTTTATAATAAGAGACCTAACAAAGCCCCAGCCAAATATGTATTCATTGTCCTTAAAATGCTGAACTTTGGGACCCAACCAGGCTGGACAATATACCAATATTCCAGGTCCATTGCCAGAATAATGAGATTTTATTAGGCATGTTTTGGGGGTTACCCTTGGATTGTTACTTTTAAAAACAAAAGCTTTATCCTAATCTATTCCTGGGTGTTTGCTATGGGCATTATCTTCTTACTGAGGCTCAAACATTAGCACTCATGTCTTGTAGTGATAGAGAGCAGCAGGGAGATTCACCAAGTTGCAAGCGCTCTGGGCAAATCTCCCGTAGCGGATTTACCAGAGGCTGCGTGGCTCTGGGTGAATATCACTCGCACATAGTTTATCAGCTAGCGTTAAATGCTTAGGTGAAACAGCCACGAAGACTCTCTTCTGGTTCTCGTGCAGCCGCCGCAAACCATGGCTTAAAGTCGTGCCAACCGATTGTAAACGGGTTAGCCCAACTTTAAGGGCAGGAGAGAGTGCTTAGTGGCTGCAGCGCTCCCAGATAAATGAGGCTACAAATGTTTAGCCACGCCCACCCCATTGCAGGGACTCTGTTAATTTCATGGGTTGCCTATGTAATACAAGATACAGAATAGCCTACCTATACAGGGGAGGACTGGCCCAGTAGGCAAATGCCCCCCGGGCTGGTCTCCAATGAAAAATTTGGGCTGCCACAAAAGCTATTAGTAAGTTACTCCTTTCTAGACTGTCAGATTAATAGAAGCAGCACAGCAGTGTCTAAAGTTTAGCAGATAACTTACTGACAGTCCTGACAGCACATTGAAGGAAACTGAGAGCAGAGCAATATATGGTGGGTCTCAGTTATATAATCACATTTATTATTAATCAGCCCTCCAGCTCATTAGCCAGTGTTATTCAGCCCTCCAGATCCTTAGCCAGTGTTGTCAGCCCTCCAGATCATTATGCAGTGTTGTAAGTCCTCCAGTTCATTAGCCACTGTTACATCAGTCCTCCAGATCATTAGTCAGCCCTCCAGATCCTTAGCCAGTGTTGTCAGCCCTCCATATAATTACCAAGTGTTATCAACTCTCCAGATCATTAGCCAATGTTAGTCAGCCCTCCAGTTTATTAGCCTGTTAGTTATCTTAACCACATCATACACTTGAAAATGTTGCAGGCAACCATGTAAAATGGGAAAAGTAGTCTTAAAAACAGGCGTAATTTAAAGTGTGTGTAACCTTAGCAAAGTGGGCATGGTCAAACATTTTGCATTCTACCGTGAAAGGGCCACTTGGTTGTATTTGTCCCCCAGTCCCAAAGGTCCCAGTCCTCCCCTGGTTTCCTGCCGGGTAGGGCAGAACAGAGAAATTTGGTCAGATCTGAGATGTTTTATGCTTTCAGTGCTTTTCCAAGAATATTGGCATTAATAATTTCAGTGCCAGCAGAACATTACCATTAACCCTTTAGTGCCAGCAGACTTTACTATTAATACTTTCAGTGCAAGCACCATTCCAGAGAATTGCTATTAACCCTTCAGTGCTAGCAGACTTCCCCATAGTATTGCCATTAACACTTTCAGTGCCAGAAGAGTATTACCATGAACCATTCAATGCCAACACTTTCCTTTTAACACTTTCAGTACCAGCAGAGTATTACCTTTAACCCTTTCAGCTGCCAGCATTGACACAATATACAGTATGTACCCGGTTTCCATGTCTCCTCCATTGAATTGTTCACTCCTCACCCACTCTAGTGTCTAATTGGAGAGTTGGGTGGAAGGAAGAAAGAGACAGGGATAGGGATCTCATCATGGCTGCTAGTCACAGAGGCCACTGTTATAAAGTCTGCAGCAGCTTTTACCTGGCTGCTGTTCTTTTTACTGTTCTTCTCAGTACTATTAGCTGAGCTCATCCTCCCCCCTCCTTCCTTCACCTTCAGGTCATTTGCAACATTAGTTGCTATGTAGAGTGTGTGGAGTTCAGGCTCTGTACTAAATACAATGTTGCAAATTACAGCTGAACAAGGAGAACAGTTCTAACACAGCAAGTAAAAGCTGATAGGGCAGTGTTTCTCAACCAGGGGTCCGGGGACCCCTAGGGGTCCCTGAGAGGTTGCATGGGGGTCCTCAAAATATTGACAAAAATTGTATAGATCCACAATTTTGATGAATACAGATATATTTTTTTTACATATTTATCAATGTTCTGTATAAAGTCTGTGTTTGGTGTATTTATGTCTGAGAGATAAATAAAAATAAGTAATGTTTTAATGTAAGGGTTCCCACCCTGGTATGAATTAGAGTGCATTTTGTTCAATAGAGATGTATTTATAGATCTATCATTTACATTTGTATAGATTAGGTTTTTTGATGATTTGATGACTGACAAAGAAAAATAATAATACTGTATATAATCATAATTTTATGTAGAGGTCCCCGAGACATGAAAATTGTTTCAAGGGGTCCCCACAGATTAAAAGGTTGAGAAACACTGTGATAGGGAGATGCTAGGGAGAAGAATAGACACCCTGGATCAACATAGGCGCTCTAGTTCTTTGCTTAGGTGGCCTATGCCTAAAAACAGCCCTGATAACAGTCTAGATTTGAAAGTATTAATGGATGTCACCAGGCGAAGCGAGAGAGGGAGAGAGTTTCAAAGGTAGGGAGCAGCAAGAGAGAATGGTAAAAGGCGGGAGGCAGTTTGTTGGGGGTCTGTGGAGAAGATTTCTTTGCGAGGAACTGAGGGCATGGCGTGGAACATAAGAGACCAAGAGAGAAGATAAGTAGGGAGGTGCAGTAGAGGGAAGGGATTTAAAGGTTAAAAGAAGGGTATTGAATATGATTCTTTGTTTGATGGGAAGCGACCCTATGGACTGAAGTATCGGGGTTGCGGGTTCTCTTTTAGAGGAGAGCGAGATGATCCGAGCTGTCGAGTTTAAGATAGACTGGAGAGGAGAGACAGGCCGGGATTCCAAGTAGTAGAATGTTACAGTAGTCAAGACGGGAGATTATAAGGGCATGGATATGCATTTTAGTAGAGGAGAGAGAGAGAAAAGGGCTGATCTTGGCAATATTGCGAAGGAGAAAATGACAGGTCCTAGCGACATTGTTAATGTGATGATGGAAGGAAAGAGAGGAGTCAAAGATCACTCCAAGGCAACATGCAGATTCAATTGGGTTAATGACCATATTGTCAATAGAGTTATAGAGATGGAGAAGGGTGGACTAGGTCCCAGTTTAGGTGGGAAAATGTTTAATTCCGTTTTGGATAGATTGAGTTTAAGGCAGCCATCCAGGAAGAGATAGAGAGCAGACATTTAGAGATTTGGAATTGAACTTCAGGGGTTAGCGCGGGGGTAAAAAAGTAAATTTGGGTATCATCAGCATAGAAGTGATACTTAAAACTGAAAGAACTGATTATTTTTCCAGAACTGACAGGTAGGGTCCAGAGAGGGTTTTTTAATAAGAGGTTTGACACGCATGTTTAAAGGCAACAGGAAATATCCCAGAGGTCAGGGATGATTTAAAAATGTGAGAAAGAGCAGGGGAAAGGATTTTAGCGCAGTGTCTGAGTAGGAAGGAGGGCATGGGATTAAGGATACATACACATTGTAAGCGACGAGAACAACAGGAGGTCGAAGACTTCAGAATGGGTGACAGGGGTGAAAGATTCCAGAACTGCAGGTCGTGGGGCAGGCAAAAGAAGACGAGAGTTGTCCTGGGGTGAGGGGATTAGAGTATGGATATCGTCTATTTTATTTCTAAAGTAGTCTGCAAAATCCTGAGGAGCGTTAATGGAATGAAGAGTGTCCGTAGAGGAGGGCTGCAAGAGAATGTTAAATAGCAAAAATAGACGACATGGGTTATTGTTATTGTTTATAAGCGTTTAGCTGCTGAAAGAGGCAAATTAAGACACGATAACATGAGCTTGTAATGGTTTAAGTCTTCCTGACTGCGGACTTAAGGTTTGTACACACATGCGACTGCGGGTGCCAACCCGCGACGCACGATGTGTACAAACGTATGTTTCTGATGATAATCGGCCTGGGTATGGGCACATTATCAGCTGAAGCAGCCGCTCGTTTGGAGATCTGCCTTTCCATTTCCATGGCAGCCATACTTAAAGGGTAAATAAAGTTAAAAAAAATAATTTTGATATATCCTCAATAAAAGTTAGTTTTATGGTTGTAAAAACAAAAAAGACATACCCCAACCTCACATGGCTACACACTCCTACTGACCTACCCTTCCATCCTTACTTAAAGGGTAACTAAAGTCAAAAAAGCTAATTTTTTATTTATCCTCAATAAAAGATAGTTTTATGGTTATAAACACAAAAAAGACATACCCCCGCAACCAGACCCAGGTACACACGCATACTGACCTACCTTTTCATTTTAATGGCAGCAATATTTAAAGGGTAACTAAAGTCAAAAAACAATTTTGACTAATCACTAACAAAGTTTGTTTTTTTTAACCCCCAACCCGACACAGGTACACACACCTACTGATCTACTTATCTATTATTGTGGCAGCCATACTTAAAGGATAACTAAAGTAAAAAAACTAATTTTGATCAATAATCAAAAAAGTTTGTTTTTTTAACTTCCAACCTGATCCAGGTACACACGCATACTGTCCTACCTTTTCATTTTCATGGCAGCAATATTTTAAAGGGTAACTAAAGTCAAAAAACAATTTTGACTAATCACTAACAAAGTTTGTTTTTTTTAACCCCTAACCCAACACAGGTACACACACCTACTGATCTACTTATCTATTATTGTGGGAGCCATACTTAAAGGGCAACTAAAGTCAAATTTTTTTTTTTACCAATCATCAAAAAAGTTTGTTTTTTTAACCCACACATGGCACAGGTACGGACGCCTACTGACCTACCCCTCCATTACTGTTGCAGCCATACTTAAAGGGTAACTAAAGTTAAAAAAAATTGACCAATCATCAAAAAAAGTAGTTTTTTTTAACCCCCAACTCAACACAGGTACACACACCTACTGATCTACTTATCCATTACTGTGGCAGCCATACATAAAGGGTAACTGAAGTAAAAAGAATGTTTCTGATCAATAATCTAAAGAGTTTGTTTTTTTAACTTCCATCCTCATCCAGGTACACACACCCACTGACCTACCCTTCCATTTCCGTAGCAGCCATATTTAAAGGGTAACTATAGTAAAAAAAACATTTTGACTAATCAACAACAACATTTTTTTTTAACCACCCAGGTGACCACTACTGACCTACCCTTCCATTTCCAAGGCAGCATACTTTAAAGGTAACTAAAGTAAAAAAAAATAATTTTGAGCAATAGCCAAAAAAGTTTGTTTTTTTAACCCCCAACCCGACACAGGTACACACACCTACTGACCTACTGACCTACCCTTCTATTTCTGTGGCAGCCATACTTAAAAGGTAACTATAGTAAATATAAATTTTGATCAATAATCAAAAATGTTTTTTTTTTAACTTCCAACCTGAGACAGGTACATACACGAACTGACCTACCTTTAATTCACGTGACAGCCATATTTAAAGGGTAAGTAAAAAAACAACAATGTCCTCATCTTTGGCATTATTGAGTTTTAAAATCTGCAGCACAAACACATACATTTCCTTCCAAAATGCAGCCTTTCAAGACAAATTCAAAGTTTATACTTAAACTTTCCCTTTCTAGTTATTATTTTTATTGTTATTATTATTATACTGTTATTACTATTATTATAACTATTATTAGTATCATTATTATTACTATTATTCATATTAATATTATAACTATTATTATAAATAATTATTTATATACACTAATTACAATTAGGATAAGTAACAATCCTGTAGCTCCCAGAACACATGGAGTGCCCATACACTTACCGACAGTCGTCTGAAATGGGGGTTCGTACACATCATGCATCACAGGGCGGGCCCCACTATCACACGTGTGCACGGACTTTATACTGGGAGATACAGGAAAAAGGGAACATTTAGGTGGTAAAGTTGATACTTAAATATCACCGACTATAAAGATCTGCAAATCCTGTGACCACTTGTGCAGGAGGCATGATGGACGTGTTTAGTGGTGGGCTTCATCCACAGAAAGTTTTTCTCTATAACTACACCCCTTTAATTTAATTGGATATTGAGAAATAGCGTCAGATCCAACGGCTTAGTCATGGATTCAGTGTGTTTCGGGTTCAGTGTCATTAGGCCTCTTAATCCTCACATCTTCTAAATGGTTTGATCAACGTCTACCCATAAATAAAACCACACGTATGGATATTATTAAATATCATTTTTATTAGATTGGAAAATTGTCCCCATATTTGAACTCAAGTCATTTAACCAGAGTTTACCACTAAATGTTTCCCATTATAAGGCACTTGAGGATTTTCATACTTCGTGTTTTTACTTTTTTTCTTTTTTGCGATACTGCGCTTTTAACGATCGGCATTGTAAATTTAGGATCATTAAACCGATCGGAGATTAGCGATCAGTTTAACAATCATAAATTTCCGATACCGATCGTAAATCTACGATAATGATATCGTAGGCTTACAATCCCCATAGAATTCCATTGCGGTAGTTTATCACCGTACGGTATTCTACGATCGAACGTTCGTTAATTAATGAATGTTCAGTTGTAAATGTACGATTGCGGTTGAACATTTACGACCGCGATCGTAACCCGCGGTATCAATAAAAAGCGATACCGCGGATTTATAAATATGGCCTAAAGTGTCTGATTGAAGTCATTTTCCCATTACCGGTAATATGATTATTCTATCCAATAAAACGTCCCTTACAGATGACCGGGTCAGTGGAGCCATAGAATAAAGAGTACGTTAGTAGTGTGATTGGCATCTAATACCAAACGGATTCCTGCTACATGGTATGACAGTTATGGTTCTGTCTTGCCGACTACAAAACTTCAGTTTGTAAATTTAATAAACTATTCACTAGACACATGCAAAGAAATACATTGTATAAAGGGTAAGACCCTACACTGTCAGTCTGAACTTAATTGTAAACCTACGTAACAAAGTGCACACCTTTAATGAGCAGTAAACAAACAAAAACCCAACCACCAACCAGAAATCTACCTACCAAGGAGACTGATTTAAGTAGTGTGACATTATAACACATTTCAGGAAGGGAAGGAGCCTAAAAACCTTTTTCACATTTCTGCAATAATGTGAAAGTTATTTCAACCCCTTAACAGTTATAATAAACGCTTGAAAAGATCTGTAAAATCATCTATTTGTGCATCAACCCTCCTTATTTAGTGACCATGATCCCTTGCGTCTAACTAAGGCAAAGGATTATGGGGATGGAGGCTCAAACAGATCATTTTTCTGGTAAGTGCTTTATAGTAGTGTTAAAGGACACAGAGTAACGGATAAACAACTGTCAGTTCAAACAAACCCCAATTATCTGCACAATAAACGGTTATACATTCACAGATTCATTCCCAAAGTCAACTTATGCTTGCCGAATCATAACCGCGGAATTTTGTTGCTGTTCGGCACTAAACGATTGACACCATGTTATTGGGACTGCGAATCTCGATCCAGTAGCCATCGGGGTCTTAAATAAAAACCAAACCTTTCATTTTACCTGAAAAAAACACGTGACACAAATGGTTACCAATACCCCGTGGCAAATCGTGGGAAACTTTACCCAATGGTGTTCCACACGCAGTTTGATAGGTTAATCATAGTGCATGTAATAACATCATTCGCTATCCAACGTGCAATAACAATGTAATACATAAGGCTAGGCAATTTCAATGGGAAGGTGCAGTGGCGAGAATCTATATTACAATCACTCAGTGATGTCACTGAGTGACTTCCTGTATTCTACTGCCCCTCCCACTGTCTCCCCCTCCCTATATTATTCATTTATATAGGAATCCCTGTTTTTTCTTGACAGACAATGTTCGGTCCTTCTTTCTCTTTTCAGTAGGAATGGTAATTAACTATTTCTACACTAAGCAGGGATTCCTATATAAATGACTAATACAGGAAGGGGAAGACACAGTGGTAGTGGGCAGGTTATTTTTTTGGGCTGGCCTTATGTATTATAAGAAATAATATGCTTCCTACAGTGTAATATATGGATTTACTTTACCTTGGAGTCCCATACCCTAAATGGTCATGGAACTCCTCCGTGGCGTAATATCCTTATATTACACTGTAGGTAGCGTATTATCCCTTATATAATTAGGTGATTAGTATCGGTAATAATCTTACCACACCCTGGATTTACTAGTTTAACCACCAATATAAATGGAGATATTGGTAACAATTGCAGGACATAACACACATAACATCCAACACAAAACATAAACCACTTATAACGTCTGGGAATGTTCTCTTGTAAGTGGATTAGAAGGCCTTAAAAATATTAATTTGACACTATTGGGACAGTGAATGGACAACTTTTACGTATGTATAGTTTATTTATAAACCGCCACTTGGGGACGCAAGCTTGTCCAAAGTTGAATAAAAGAAAAAAAAATAGAAAAATAAATAAAATAGAAGCGAGCGGTAACTGATGCGATGTCCACAATTTGGCGAAAAGCTAATTGCGCCGTTGTTAACATTCCGCTGCTGGGTTTCTCCGGGCAATCCCGATTTTGGGAAAAACGGCGGGAAAAACGGTGGCGGAAAGTTAACAGACTTTTATAAATATGCCCCTTAATGTATTTTGTTACCACATTACTTCTTTCAGTCGATTAAATGTTTTTGTCCCTAAAGTGTTGTTTTTAGTCTTGTTAGTTTTGTTACCACTAAATTTCTTTTGATCACCGAAGTGTGCTTTTTTTGTTACAAAATGATCTGGAAACAAACGGCCCCCCATAGAACAGAATTTAAAGGGTATGTCCACCCTTAAAAACATTTTTTGATATATGATTCCCCCTGTCCCCCCAGCCCCAACCGCTCTATTTTTATTCTTATAAAGTTCCCCAAACTTTACTTACCTTCCCTCTTTCCTCCGCCACGCTGCTTGCGAGAAAATGCAAGCAGAGGGGCGGGACCGGCAGTCGTGTTTGTGATTGGCTGAGCGGTTGGGGCTGGGGGGACAGGGGGAATCATATAGCTAAAGGGTTTTACACTAGGGTGAGGGAATCCTGAGAGGGAGGGAGAGGGAGGGGGAGAAGGGCTGCAGTACGCATGCCAAACTTCTCCCGGAGGCCAGGTAGGAGGCAGAGTCCTATATGGACTCTGCTATCCTCCTGGTGGGCAGTTTTTGGGACTTTGGGGGGGACTACAGGAGAACCATATGGAGCTGGGATGTGAGGTAAGGATTTTATTACACTACATGATGGGTCCATTATAGTTTTTGGGGTGGACATGCCCTTTAATGTGCATTAGGTATTATGTCAATTACACAGTTGGTTGTGCACCCATTGGCTGAAATCAGTGCTGGGCAGAACCAATGAATGCAATATATTATAAGCTGCCTGTACACAATTACACTAGGCAATGTTCACACTAGCAAAAGCAGGGGTCCGCTGTAGCTTGCTTGGTTTGTGTGCCGGGTTGTGTTGCTGGTGAGGTCCTCCTTTGTCTCTATGTTTTCTTTTAGTGTAGAAACAATCTGAATGGGTTTGGTAGGATGAATTTGTGTCTGGGTAATAAATGCCCCATTATATACCTGTTGGCCCTACTGAATGTAGAAGGAGTGCTCCACACACTGCACTTTTATGGTTTTCTAGTGTCCCTGTCACTGTGAGTTAGGCAGCAGAACTTGTAACTGTGAGAAGCAGACATCCGATATGTGGGCAGGGTCTATCTTGGAGCTGTCCAGCTCTGCCATGGTCTAGCCGAAGATATTTCAGATTGGATATCTAAAGATAACTATTGTTTCAGTATAGACGCCCTTTTATACCTGTTAATTGAAAGTAAATGTGCTTACAATAAACTTTGTTTTTTGTTTCCGCATTTGAAAGGTCTTTTTACTTATGAACCTCCTGCCACGGGAATGGCGGCAACTAAACAGTTTCTGTTACATAACATAGTAACTCTTCAGTTGCCGCCTTTCCAGTGGATTACCCAACCATTCACTTTCTGAGCTATCCAAGTTGGTTTTTCCTGGCTATGCAGTGCTCTGGGGCAATAGAGAAATCATTTCCCTGCTCAGCTCAGGAATAAACTGTGATTTTGCATTTGTTAGCATATTTTTTATTTGATAATAAGCTTATATTGTAAGTGGATATATATATAGTTATCAGATTATAATAAATGTAAGTAGCAGGGCTGCACTAATTACAGCCTGGTTGTATTTACACTGCATTGATTCTGACAGCCTTGCTGCATGTTTTCAATATATATAACCCCTCACATTCCATAACTGCCCTCTGCTGTTTGAGTGTGCTTGTCAGGAAATAGTGGAAGTAGTACAACTACATATGCACTAGGATTGCTCACAGTTTTGCAGGCAATTTGACTAAAGGAAAGCAATTTCAGTCTCTGTAATCAAAAAACTATTATCACATATCTATTATATCAACACGTATGTACTGTTTATGGATTACTACACTATAGGTTTGTACACATGTGCGATCATGGATGCTGACCCACGACGCACACGAACATTCATTTCAGCCGATTATGGTCTCGTATCTGGGCACTTTATATATATATATATATAGTAAGATAAATTTGAGCCGTACACCAGTTTTTTGAAGAATATAAAGGCTTTTATCAATAAACGTTGCTGTTATATATGTGAGTATTTATTGATAAAAGCCTATATTCTTCAAAAAACTGGTGTACGGCTCAAATTTGTGTGTTGGGACATTGGGCGTCCCTTTTAGACATTCACGCCCATGCCTTTACAGGAACATGATTATAGCGGTCATATTTATAAAGACATGGCATCGCTTTTTAGTACATTTACTGCTGCCATTGTGATTTACTGATAATGCTGCTGCTTTTTTTGAGCAGAGGAGGCAGCAGGGCAATCAGCAGTCATCATTGGTTGTGATGAAGCAGTCACAGCCTTGATTGACTGCAGAGAAGGAGCCAGAGAAGTGTTAAAAAAAGTCACCAAGGGCCATATTTATATTGGCGCAATATTGCTTTTTAGCCTTACCGCGGCTTTAATTGGAAAATAAACAGTATGGAGGGGAAAAAAATTCCTTCCTGACTCCAAGTGGCAATCAGAAATATCCCTGGATCAACTCTACTTTATGTACCAATACCAGTAACCTGCAATATTCTTTATTTTTAGAAACTCATCCAGCTGCGATATCTGTATGCTTGAGAAACGTTTTAAATGCTTAAAGGACAAAAAAAAAAATTAATAAAGTTTGAATAGCATTGTAATCTTCTGCTTGAATATCAGGGGTATGCAAAGTAAATGCATCTAATCAGCAAGACCTAATATAAAATCTGACTGTTATTCATGAATGAGGAATATTGAATGACTTTCCCTTTCAGGCAAGAAAACAAAACCAAAATCCAAAGCTTTTTATGATCCAGATGATGTTGCATCGTTGTTTTTCGAGCTTTAAAACCAGAAAAACATACCTCACCGGATTCAAGAGAGGATGGTGCAACCTCTGGCAAAATGCACCAAAAGCCAGAAGGAGACCCACACTTCAGCGATTCAGATTCTGCACCAGCAAGGCCAACACTGATAGATGTAGAGGATGATGGCAAGGAGCTCTCAGAACCCAATAACGATAAGGAGGGCTCCCTTGGTCTATTCTGTTCACCAGTATCCACTAAGCTGGAGCTTCTCTCTGCTGCTCCCAAAATTTCTGGATTGATTTCAGAACTGCAACTCATTAATTGGGATGCAACCTCTTTTAGCAAGTCTCCCCAAGAAGAAACCCATATCAATGTCTGTAAAACGGCAGATGAATTTAAAGAATGTTTTGCTGACAAGCCAACTACTGTAGACTTAATACCAGAGGATAGAAAGGAATTGCCTAATGTGCAAGATAAGTCCCAAAAAAGTTCTTTAAACAAATATGCTTGTAAAGGTTCTCATTCATCCAGGTCATGGTATATCTGTTGTATTCAATTAGATCAACTGGACTTAAAGTTCAGTTCTTGAAGACATTTCGCTAGTCATCCGACTGGCTTTCTCTTTCTTTAAACAAAGTTGATGTAAAAGTCTTGCAGAATTTCCCGCTTAAAGAGAGAATTCTTTTAAAGGACACTATTTAAATCACACACCTACTGACCTACCCTTCCATTTCAATGGCAACCATATTTAAAGGGTAACTATAGTAAAAAAAAACTAATTTTGACTAATCATTAAAAACCTGACACATACAATACAAGGATTGTGGAAGCACTCCAATTAGGCTAATTTACAACTACATTTAGCGGAAGTGCTACTGATCTTGTCAAACATTTATACAAACATACAAAAGATAATCAATGCACATTCCTAGGCCCCATACAATATCATTATCTGCACACTGGCATACTTTATAAACAAAGGGGTTTTAGTATACATTACTATGATCACATTAATAAAAAGCCTTCCAACCACATCAAGATAACCCCAGTCTGGAAGGTCCTAACTTCTAACCTTTTTTTACTTCAATTACCATTAGCAAACTTTTGCATTTCTCATAGTTGTGCACTGGATCCATATAACAGGCTCTCTCACCTTCCCCCCCCCCCAGCCCTTTGGCTTTTTAAAATGAGGGAAGAGGCCCATCCATGTTTGGTTTTTAATAAATTCACAATTTTGGAGTGCGACTACAAGCATTTGTTTCTTATGAGTTTACTGCTTCCAGTGGAGTAGGAAGCTTCTTTGTAGTCTGCACCCACGCTGGCGGTGTGCACCTGGACACTTTTGTATATTTCAAGTTACGGTATACTGATCTGGTCAAACATTTATACAAACATAGAAAAGATAATCAATAATCAATGCATATTCCTAGGCCCCATACAATATTATATTATCTGCACACTGGCATACTTTATAAACAAAGGGGTTTTAGTATTCATTACTGTGATCACATGAATGAAAAGCCTTCCAACCTTGCAAGGTAACCCCAGTCTGGAAGGTCCTAACTTCTAACCTTTTTTACTTCAATTACCATTAGCAAACTTTTGCATTTCTCATAGTTGTGCACTGGATCCATATAACAGGCTCTCACTTCCCCCCAGCCCTGACACAGGTACACACAACCTACTGACCTACCCCTCCATTACTTTGACAGCCATACTTAAAGAGTAACTAGTCAAAAAAGGTTATTTTTTTAACTTCCAACCTGACACAGGTACACACACCTACTGAGCTACCCATTCATTCATGGGACAACCATATTTAAAGGGTAAGTATAAAAACAACAATGTCCTCATCATTGCCATTATTGAGCTTTAAAATCTGCAGCACAAACACATACATTCCAGATTCCCTTCCCAAATGCGGCCTTTCAAGCCAAATTCAAAGTTTATACTTAAATTTTCTCTTTCTAGTTAATATTTATATTACCCTTAGGGCACCTACTCCATACAAGGTTAAGTTTAGCCCTGTGCTGTCGGCCTGTAGAGACTCTTTGTGTCCATTATATAATTTGTGTCTTTACCTTGTGGTAATAGCTGGCATATATGTTTAAAGCCATGCCATATTTTTGTTGGGTCAGTAAAGCTATGGAAAATTTTCCACCACCATCTGTCCTCTGTCTTGTTTATTTAGTTATGTAAGTGGTCTGCCAGTTTGGTGAACCTATGGCCTATTACTACATGTGGAGAGATGACTAATCTGCATGTTGAATGAGATTTCAGGTGCACAAACTTTGCACTTCAGAAAGCTTTGTCATTGCACTGATAACTAGATTCAGCTACAAACATTCAAACACATTTTAATAATAAACCAAATATTCTTTTAAAAAAATGTCTCTGTATTGAATATTTATGTTGTATCATTAATTTTAATTGGACAGCACAAGGGACCCAAGATCCTGTGTACTGCCAACTTGAAATTAATTCCACAGCCTGATAAAAGCCTAGCAGGAGTCTGAAACATTTCTAGTATTCGACACTGGGGAAACAAAACCCAAAGACTTTCTAAACTCCTCCCATTCATTGCAGAACATGTGCTGGAAGATGCAGGGTCGCTAATGAGACATCCGAAATATTCAGGAGAGCACCAAAAAAACAGATTCCTTTTATATAAGAATTAATATTGAACCTTGATGTGCTGTGAAATTGATTTCCATGTCACTAACTAGGTTCTGCAGCTGGAGCACCAATACACTGAACTGTTAATCGTTACAGAAATTGTGTTTTTTGATCCTGCTTGCAAATTGTTAATTAGGAGATAAAAGAAATATATATTCTGGGGCAGTTTAATTTGACGTGAAGACGAACGGGACATTCCACAGCACACAAAATATTTGTCTTTACAGAGTCTGCTATGACATGAGTTTTCATGGTTCATTCCCTTTTATTCGTGTATGTCTCTCTGGCAGAGACAATGTGTGTAATTATGAACACAGCCCCAACATCTGGGAAAACATCCAGGGACACTTGGTTGTAAGCTTGGGCTTAATAAATTCTTTCAGCTGTCTGAAAAGGAAATGACCGCATATTCCTCTGTCCAAAAGCTGGTCACAAAAACACCCATACATATTATTCCTGTCCCGTGGGCTACTACTGTTCCCTCTACTATCCATGGGAGGTGGTACAGGTCATTTGCAATTATTGCTAAAGCTTCACTCTGGAAAAGTCAAAGAATGCAATATACACATGTTAATAATCTAAGTTATTGTTTTAAGAATATCAAAATGCATTCTTGGCATTACAAATTAGGAATGGGTCACATATTGCCAAACAATATACCTGGTTATAGGGAAAGTTAAAGATCATGGTCTCAACTATACCTTTATAACTATATCCATCCGTCTCTATTTGTATTAGAAACATTAAGTAATATAAATTGATATAGTGATGTTACTGGGTTCATTGTGTTCATAAAACTCCTTATCAGGTAATTCCAGCTCTGTAATAAATCACATTCTTTTAATGTATATACTGTTTCTATAAGGCACATTAAACTAGAAACTTAAGTCAGCCATAGACTACAAGTTTTCGAGTGACTATTAGAAAAAAAATCCACAGGAATTTTTATTGTGCTAATGAGGTACTGGCAGAAAGGGACATTTGTATCCACTTTGCTACAATATCAACTAATTATGTCCCAAGCTGCCTTAAAGCAGGTCATACACAGAATGATTCTGTGTTAATGATTCTGATTAAGAATGGATTATATACTTACTGCTGCTACCTCGGTCTCTGATTGGGCAAAGGTTTTTCAATATGACCAATCAGAATTGTGAGTGATAAACTACTCAAAATCGAACTGGGAAGGTTCAAGTTATCAAATCTGATTTTTGGCAGATTCACGTGATCAAATGTGCCAATCAAATCCTGTTATGGTCAACCATAGTAACAAAATGAGCTTGAACAGCTTGATTTTCAATGTTTTTTATTCTCAGAATAGATTTTTTTTTTCTCCTGTGGAATCACTAAGTTCTTAACAAATTACAAAAAAATGGCAGAATTGTCTTAATACTTGTGTGTTAAAAAAAATAATTAAAAAAACATGAAAATCACATTCATTACCCATAATCATCCTATTCAGCTAATAATATTCAAAATACTTACAAATATTTTAAAGTACATGAGATGATACATTGGTGAGCTTTAGGAACATTCATACATTCAAAATGGTTGCAGATTTTATCTGAATGGCAAACAGTATCTTCATATTGCTAATTACAATGGATAAATAAATTACCATCAAAGCCATTTAAAAAAAATAGTGTCGACAAACCACAGTGCAAAGAGACAATCTACATTCTATGCAAATACCCTGACTAATTATAAATATATTATTGTGCTATGGTAGTCAAAGTCAGTGCAGAAACAATGTTTTTACACACAATCTTTTTTGGATGTTATTTTTAGCACTTTGAGGGGAAAAAAAATATTTTGAGACCCAGCCTACCGATAGAATAGTAGTAAAGAAGCAGAAAATATATTAAAAGGCTACATGCTGAAAATAAAATTTTTAGGGTCTTTACACACAACAATCACTGTGATAACAATATTTGTCCATGCACGTATTTTGTCCATCTATCAGACCCTCTAGAACATTTCTATTGGACCAATTGTGATCATATGATGCTGGGATGGTACGATCGGTATTTTTACGTGCATGGGCCCCTTAAAAAAAGTCTCTCAGCCTATTAAAACACTACTGACTGCCAATCAATGTAAGACAAGCATTATAACACCCCTTTGATTATTAGCTCCACTTGCAGGTGGCACAAACATACTTCTGTGTTCCAGATGCTATGGAATCAAACAAAAATGGTTTTAAAAAAAACAGGATACTGGCCTTTACGTTTTTTAATTATTGCCGTCGGGGTCAAACAAAAAAGTAACTATTAGTAATTTATTTGACTAGATAACCACCTGTTTAGTACCATATTGTCCATTAAAATAATAAATATAAAATGCTCTGAGTTGTTCAGAGTTCTACCCCTCTGTATTGAATTAAAGGTCACTGATTCTTCAAGTAGAATGAACTGCACTCCTTCTTAAGACCTTACGATTGCAGCTGCGCCAGTCCAATTAGGGTGTAAAAACACTGTTAGACTTTAACCAAGCTTAGTAAGTTGCAGGTCCCCGTTGATCCTGATTGTGTTAATAGCTGAAAGGGTATCGACGCGATGATAAAAATCAAAGAGCTGGTGTCCATCCACAAATACCCTAAAACGTGGATGTTCACATAATATCTCTACCTGGAACAAGAAATAAAAAAAAAGTTAGGAAAACCTTCCATCTCTTTAATAACTTTGCCATCCTTTTTATGTTGATATCATAATACCATTATACTCAGAAATCACTACAAATTGGCCCTGTATCATGACATTTAAGAAGAAATAAGGCATATTTAATTTAGTTCAGATGATTCCAAACACATTTAAAACCTATGAAAGGAGCAGACAATTACTTGGTAAGTGGAGGTAATAATTATAATTTCCAGGCACCTCTACTTGTGTTCAAGGCAGCTAAAAACAACATAAAGATTTTGTCTGTTTTTTTCTTAACCTTTTGGATCTGTCAAGGCTTCTGCAAACGTGCGATTTTGCATGGGGCGAATGAGCGCACGGCAAACGGCCATAGCACACCATAATCATATGTGTACGGCTGAAGAGTGACTGTTGACTAAAAGGTTATTGCAGTTATGCAAAAGGTTAACACAAAGAGAAAGTGAGAAATCTACAGCATACAGGTGAGGACACAAGAAATAGCTACTGACCAACACAGTACAAAGTTACGATATGTGGAGTGACTGGAAACAATGGTAAAACACAAACTAAAACACATTGAGGGAATGAGAAAAGATGAAAGTTCCCTGAATGAACATCCGCTCATAAATATTAAAATAAACAATAGCAGTAGCCAAATGAAACGTCACTGACTTACCTAAGGAAGTCATTATAAGGATGGGCGCTCAGGGCAAAATGCCCTGCCCTTCCCCACAACTATGCTTTGAAAACGCGATGCTAAACTGGGCTCATAGAGCAAATCATACAAACATACAATGTGATAAATAAATATAAAAAAGGATAAAATAATAAGGGTGGTAGAGTTGCTTTCCAGTCTGAGGACATTTTACATGGGAAAGTCAGTGTAATTTAACATGTTGGGTAAAAGCCATTAATAACTACGTCACATTTAGAAACTATGTTAATTGTTCTTTTGTAATGATATGAACTTGGTAACCTCACAGAGTTTTGCTGCTTGGCAGGGAACAGACTGTATGGATTTGGAACACAGCTACAATAGTAAAGACAACAATGTACCTTTTTGTCATGGAAATTTAGCAACTACAGATCTGTTTAAATTAAAGGGCAACTACACCCTAATCCCCCCAATTTAAAAGTTCCTACACATGCGCGATCGTGGGTCCCGACTTGCGATGCACGATGTGTACGAACATTCGTTTCGGCCGAGGATCGTTGCCCGACCGACCGGATTTCTGAACGAGCGCCCGTTTCAACCAATAAAGAGCCCATACACGGGCTGATTATCGTCCGAAACGGACGTTCGTTCACATCCTGCGTCGCGGGTCGGGACCTGTGATCGCACCTGTGTACGAACCTTAAAATTCTATGAGGGGTAGGAGCAAGCAATCCTACCTCTCATGTCGATTTAAAAATAAATGTTTTTACAGTACTTGCAAATTTCAGTCTCCCTGGCGTAAAAAATAAAGTTAAGTCTGGGTATTTGAACCTGCAACCTCATGTACTTTCCGATTTTTAGAAACTTTATTGTATCCTAGGAACAGAACAGAAGCAAAAAACACAGTAAAACAAGACATTGGTGTATCTAATTCAAAAAAAAAAAAAAAAAAACAATTCAAGGATAATTTATTGGTTTGACAATACAAATATAATACCACTATATTGTACTAGGACAAAAATCTATGCAACTTTATTTTTTTTTACGAAAGAAAAGCCATCTAATAAAACTAGAGCAGAGCTTTGATATATTTTCTTTTATCTATTCTATGCTACAAGTAAAATCAACCCTCAGGGAAAGAATGTGATTTGCATCTAGACTATGATACAGTAAAGGGACTTGATACAACTACCAAGTGAAATACAGTAGATGCAGACACTAACCTGAAAATGGTCTATAGTTATACCCCAACGTTGCCATAGCAGCAAATGTCTATTGTATCTTAAAGGGAAAGTTCAGTTCAAATACACATGCTTTAAAGAAAAGGGGAATATTTTCTAATTTCAGTAACCTTAAATGACCTGGAAAGCACTGGGGTTGATACCAGCTCCAAGGTTACAATAAGATATAAACATGATGACTTTATGGTTGTCAGTAATTTCACTTTTCTATTTTATCGAACACTAACTCCTTTGCGAAAATGAAAAGAGCAGATTCTAAGAGAAATGCCATTTGGCTGCTAGCCCCTACCATGTGACGCTGGCTATGGCTATTGTGGTTCTAGGTAAATTGCAGGCCTGCACATTAAAGTCCTGATTTATAGCCAGTCAAATGCCTCACAATTATCTGAACCTATATAGACAGCCACATATTAACAATGTAAGTGACATCCTTCACTGTGGAGGGGAATACACATTTCATTCATAATCTTTCTATTATTATTCTATACCTTTATGTTTGTTATTACATTAGTTGCCCTTAAAATGCTCCTCTTGTTCAATACTCTTTTTTTTTTTGGCGTGGGGAGGATTTTAAAGAAATTCTATTTTAGTTCATAGGGAAGCACACTCAAATAGAATTTATCACAACAGTTCCATGTTGTGATAAATTTTATTTGAGTGTGCTTCCCTATGAACTAAAATAGAATTAATACTTACCTGATGTGGCACAGGCTACAGGGAGTGCACCTCACAATCTACCTGGCGGGATTCCATGAACAATTGATTATAGGATTTTAAAGAAAACTGCCAATAAACCTGAATCCTGTCTCTGCAGAATTCAGAAATACTGAGCAGATGGAAAGCTATAGGGTTGCAGGCCTGACATTTCCAGTTTTACCGCTAGCTCACAGTTCTACTTTTCAATGCCTGTGGAACATTGTGACAAAGAATACATGTCATTTACTGGATGGAACGATATAATCAGTGCAAAGCCAAAGGACAATTATTGACAGACTAGCTAAAGTCTAGGAACAAAATTCAAAGTGCAGTATACTGTACATCACATACCCACATTAGATTAAACCTCTAGCCTAAATGCACTTCCTCCTCTGCTATTTATAACCCTTTGAATTAAGGCTGTTATCCTAATATATCCAGATAACATCTAACATGTAACCAAGTTAACATTGACATAAAATGACAATACAGTTAGCTAGGTAAAGGTTAGAAGACAGATGAAATTATGGACCCTGACAAGAGACATATATGCCTGTACTCCCCTCAAGTAGTATAGGGAGACTATTAGGAATGTGTGCGGCTAAGTTGATAGCTGATGACAGACAGCCATTGGCTATAAATCTGTGCCCATATGTGGCTCCATGTCTTCGTTAACAGCAGTTACAGTCACAACATTGATCACAAAGTATTACCTCACTGGGAACACCCCAGGGCTAGGAACCAGTTTAGTGTGTGTCCAAGCTTGTTATGCAATACCAGACAGCTTACACTAGTACAGTCAATCTGTGTAGAGAACTCCAGCTATATGAGCATTACAGTCATAGGCAGGGACCTTTCTTTCTTAAAGGGCATGTTCACCCCTCAAATAAAAAATATATAGAAAAATCAACCCCCAAAACTACAATAGTTAAACTGACAGACGTAGGGCTAATCTATTATGCAGCAAAATTCCCCCCTTCCCTCTACCTCTCAAAAGTTTCCACCTCCTCTTCAAGTTTCAAAAAAGAAATAGCAATCAGTCATTGGCTGTGGAGTCATCAGTTATTTACCTTTCTAACTTTGGATCTTATTTCCCAGTATTCCCGGGATCACACAGTGTGGTCACTGACCATTATGTTCTTTACACATGCTCTGTCCTAAGATACTGCAGAAACGTGTTACAGTTTGTCACACCCACTAGTAGCTTCTAGCCAATCCTTTTACAGGACAGGTTAGCAAAAAAAAAAAAAAAAAAAATGGGGACAAAGATCACTTCTGATCACCAAATTATTGATCTTTGCCAATGAATGAAAAATCACTTCCTGGAAAATGATTTCCAGGAAGTGATTTTTCCGATCGGATTTCGAATTAGAAAATGGGAAATACACATACAAAAAAAAATTCTCAAGTGAAACAACCCCCCCCTTTTTTTTTTAACACTAAAGCCATAAATTATGCAAAACTTTTTCTTCTCCAAGCTTCCCAATATCCCTGGCGATATCGGTAAAGTAAACGCAGATAACTATTTGTCCGATTTCAAGGGAAACTAAGCCTATTTTATTAGGAAATTTTGATATATAAAGACCAGATCGAATTTTTAAGATCAGTAAAGTGTGCAAAAACTTGCGTGACACTCAGTACCAACCAGTTTCCACTAAAATACCACTAAAAGGGGGAGTGTATGTGCGTGATGGTGGGTTGTGGCGTTTTTTTTCTTCTTGTAACTGCACTTGTGCATGCGTCCCATTTGAGCTAGTTGGTGGCCACGTCTGTGTGCATTCACGCATATGACATATCGTTTGATTCAGGAAATGTAGAAGATTGACAATTAGTGGGGTTTTTTGCTTGTCAAGTGGGTTAAGGTAGGATTTCCACTTTTGAATAATCTTATTTTATTTTTCATAAAATCTCCTAAAAACACACGCATATGGCATACCGTTTGATTCAGGACATTTGGGGGATTGATATTTGGTAACTTTTTTTACGTTCCATGAGATTTTGGCATGATTTCTACCCTTTAAAGTTGTTTTTGCTTCATTTTTTCAGAAAAGCGCGAAATTCTACAAAGAACTGTGCCAACACCATTGATGGTATGAATGAACAAACTACAGTGTTACATAGCTGAAGGTTTGTAGATTTCAGGAATACAATAGTTTGTGGGGGGTATTTTTAAGTTAGGAGGGTGTTTTGTGGGAAAAACTGCAGACTGTTCAAATTCAGAGTTGGCTGAATATTTTTTCTGTTTCTGAACCATCGTGCATTGTCTCACTTTGTGGCTTTTCACTTCCATGTGCGCGTGTGTAACCACGCATATGGCATACAGTATGATTCAGAACATTTGGAGGATTGAAATTTGGTAACTTTTTTTTACATTCCACAAGGTTTTGGTATGATTTCTACCTTCGAAAGTTTTGTTAAATTTTTCAGAAAATTTGTGAAAAGTGCAAATTTCTACGAAGAACTGCGCCCACACCATTGATGGTATGAACAAACAAACTACAGCATTCCGTAGCTAAAAGTGTGTAGATTAATATATCGTTTTTTGGGGGACATTTAGTGTGGAAAAAACTGCAGACTGTTCAAATTCAGAGTTGGCTATATATTTTTGCTGTTTTTATGCAATCATGCATTGTCTCACTTTGTGCCTTTTGCTTCCACGTGCACGTGTGTAACCACACATACCGTTTGATTCAGGACATTTGGGGGATTGATATTTGGTAACTTTTTTACATTCCATGGGGTTTTGGCATGATTTCTACCCTTTGAAGTTGTTTTTTCTTAATTTTTTCAGAAAAGTGCGAACTTCTACGAAGAACTGCGCCCACACCATTGATGGTATGAATGAACGAACTACAGCGTTACATAGCTAAAGGTGTGTAGATTTCAGGAATATGCAATCATGCATTGTCTCACTTTGTGGCTTTTTGCTTCCTCGTGCACGTGTGTAACCACACATATGGCATACCGTTTGATTCAGGACATTTGGGAGATTGATATTTAGTAACTTTTTTTTACATTCCATGAGGTTTTCACATGATTTCTACCTTTTGAATGTTGCTTGATGTTAATTTTTTTAGAAAATCTGCGAAGAACTACGAAGAACTGC
Organism: Hymenochirus boettgeri; assembly: GCA_019447015.1. Taxonomy (NCBI): domain Eukaryota; kingdom Metazoa; phylum Chordata; class Amphibia; order Anura; family Pipidae; genus Hymenochirus; species Hymenochirus boettgeri. The sequence goes on along the minus strand of CM033473.1, from coordinate 51,069,877 downwards.
GCCCACACCATTGGTGGTATAAATGAACGAACTATAGCGTTACATAGCTGAAGGTGTGTATAGTTTGGTTACTATAGTTTGTGAGGGTTAAGGGGGTGTTTTGTGGGAAAAAGTGCAGACTGTTCAAATACAGAGTTGGCTAATTTTTAAAAAACATTTTTTGCTACTGACATTTGGCATTGGTCCCGCTCTGGGTTAGTTGGTAGCCATGTCTCTGGGTACACCCATGAATGTGGCATACCATTTTACTCGGGATGGGTTAGGCTTTCATATTTGAGATGCGTCTGAACTTTCCTCCACAGTTTATAGTTGAAATTCGCATTTGATTTTGGCTCTGATTTTACAGTTGAGGAAAAAAAGGAAAATGTGAGAAAATAACTTACTATTGGACGAAGAGCTGCGCCCAGGTGCATATTGATCAAAACTTCTCTCACTCATAATATCCTGCGGGTGTGTGGTTTCTAAAAATATCTCAGTTGTGGGGATATTTTAGTTAATTTGGTAGATATTCTATGTTAACAGTCAGAAGTGGTTATACATTTTAATTTGGTGTAATATTCTTGAAGGTGCAGTTTTAGTTGGGGGGGTCTCCTGTACAGGAAAAGTGGGGTACCACCTAAATATATCTGGTATAGTTGTACTCGGGAGTATCAGAGCTTTTAGAAACGGTAAGATTTTTGTGCGGAACCTTAAGATAAGTATAAATAAAAATGGGAAAAATCCATGAAAATTTGCAAATTTAAAATTTTTTGGACATATTTTGCCCATAATTCCAGTAAAATTTCCAGAAAAGTTACAAAATTTTGTTACCATGTTAACATACACTTTGTGCGAAAAAAACAATGGATAATATTCCAGATTTACTGGGGGGTTTCCAACTGTAAACTGACAATCAAATGTGTCTAAAATCCTGAAAATTCTTCTGGCATTTAACGCACACAAAGTGGTGAATTCTGTTGGCAGTGAAAGGGTTAAGTCTGGGTTTATAACAGCAGCTTCTAACCCCTCTTGTTATTTATAAACAGTACTGCAGATAACTGTGTTGATGCACTCTTAATTGGGATGTAATTAAAGGCTGTTTTATTGGCTGCCTCATTATGTTTTGCTAATAGTGACACATAATCCTTATTAGAACTGTCACAAGATGAGACTTTCTGCGAATGTTATATCAGGAACAACCACTATGGCAGCTCCTATATATATATATGTAAATCTGCAGATAAGAAAATAATAATGTTTGTATTCTAATATCTTCAGTAACACGGACATCTCCCACATTAATAGGTTATAAGATTTCTGTTCTGAGCCGTATCCTTATTTAGAACTACCTGCCCCCCTCACTTCAGCTTTTGGATTTTGCCTTTGCAAGCTGCTTATCCTGTGCAACACCCACAGATTTAGCTGGCAGGCTGACAGGGAAAATGCTGGGTCAATGGGAAAGGAATAAGCAAACACAAGGGCACAAGACACAGTTTAACAAGGAACCCAGTAAAACACTGTGTTGCAATGTATAGGGTTAGATTGTCCCGTAAATAAAATACAGGATTAAAGTGATCTACAATATTGTCTGTTGTGACTTACTCTGAATGGCTGATCTGCTATGAAGGGAAAATAAGAAAGCGCCGACTCTTCCTCTCCCCACTGTCCGGACACACAGGCATTCCTTACCAGCTGCTTCTCCACAAACTCTGCTTTTAGTTCCAGTGCAACATCGGCTGAAGTATCTTCCGAGTCCCCACATGTCAACCTGATGTCAAAACTGTAGAAGAAAAATAGCAAAACACAGGAAATTCAGTATATTCAATATATATATATAATCTATGATATCTATATATTTAAATGTACAAATAAAGGACCAGCACCCGAGTATGTGGTAGAGAGAACAGCAAATCTTATTTATTGAGCGAGGGGAATGTGATTATCAGGCCCAGTTCTGTTATGTTAGCTCTTCTCTGTCTATAATCAAAAGGACATAAATATTTTTTTCCCTCTGTATACACTATAGAAAATCCAAGTACAGATATCATAGAGTATAGTAGCAATAACGGTCTAAAAGATTTAAGTGCTCTTTGGTTAACCGAGGATATGGTACAGAAAGAACTAAATAAGGTTAATATTAATATATCTCCTGGACCGGATAAAATACATCCTCGGGTACTTAAGGTTTTATCTAGGCCATTGTTTCTTATTTTTGCAGATTCCCTCATGTCCGGTGGTCTGCCTCTGGATTGGAAAAAGGCTGATGTTATTCCAATATTCAAAAAGGGTACTTGTTCACAGCCGGGTACAGGCCTGTAAGTTTAGCTTCAGTGGTGGGGAAGATCTTGGAAAGTTTAATAAAGGAACATGTTCTGGAGTATGTTTCAAGGACTGACATTATAAGAAGTAACCAACATGGATTTAGGAGGAATAGATATTGTCAAACTAACTTGCTTGGCTTTTATGAGGAACTAAATAGAAATTTAGACTCTGGCATAGCAGTAGATGTTGTTTACTTGGATTTTGCAAAGGCTGTTGATACAGTCCCCCATAGGCGACTAATGTATAAGCTAAGGTCTGTTGATATGGGGAGCCACATTTGTACACGGATAGAAAATTGGTTAATGAATAGGATACAGAGAGTAGTTGTTAATGTGGCTTCATCATTATGGACTAAAGTGCTAAGTTGGGTGCCACAGGGTTCTGTGTTGGGGCCACTTCTATTTAATCTATTTATTAATGATTTGGAAGTGGGTATTGTCAGCAAGGTTTCTGTGTTTGCTGACGACACAAAACTGTCGACCATTAAAAACTTCAGAGGATGTGCAATTGTTGCAGGGGGAACTAGATAGATTGTCACATTGGGCTGCTAAGTGGCAGATGAGATTCAATGTTGATAAATGTAAGGTGATGCATTTTGGACTTAAAAATCCTTGTGCTACTGATACTATAAATGGCTCTGTGTTAAGTGAATCCCTGTTGGAAAGGGATCTTGGGATTTTGGTGGATAACAAACTTAAAGGAAGCAAGCAGTGCCAGGCGGCAACAGCCAGAGCCAGCATGGTATTGTCTTGGTATGGATTCAAGGGAGGAAAATGTAATTCTCCCTCTTTAAAAAACATTGGTAAGGCCTCATTTGGAATATGCAGTGCAATTTTGGAATCCTATGTACAAAAAGGACATCTTTGAAATGGAAAGGGTTCAGAGAACGGCAACTAAATTAATAAGGGGATTGGGGAGAAAAGGCGCTTGCGTGGGGATATGATTACTGTGTATAAATATATTAACGGGCCATACAATAAACTATCTGGGGCATTGTTCACCAATAGAACATGTAAGAGAACAAGTGGACATCCCGTAAGACTTGAAGAAAAAAGGTTTAGGCTTCAAGTTCGGAAAGGGTTTTTCACTGCGAGAATGATAAAGATATGGAACTGTCTTCCAGTGGATGTTGTTATGGCAGGTTCCTTGGTCAGTTTTAAAAAAAGCTGGATGAGTTTCTGCAAACAAGGAATGTTGCAAGTTACTGGTATTGATACATAAAGTAGAGTTGATCCAGGGAAATTTTTCCCCCTTCATAAATTTGGTGGGTTTTTTTTCCTTCCTCTGGATCAACAGTTAGGCAGGAAATGAGGATATTGCTAGATGGGTTGGACTGGATGGACATATGTCTTTATTCAACCTCAAATACTATACTATACTATAAATACTTTAGGGACCTAAGTTGTAAAATAGACAAACACTCATTTACGTATTCTGCATAGCAACGGAAATATTTTATGCTTCTATACAAATAATACGATTGTACAGTTCTCACAGAAGATTTACTTTGCTTTCATGAAGCACGATGCCCATTTTATTTTTGAACCTTGTAAAAATACTGAACTTACCCCTTCAACATTATTAAAATAACAAGACATATTAATGCACTGTTCACGTCCAAAAACGTATTTAATGTGGTTTATTAAGGTATGAAGCACAGCATATACATTTCCATAATAAATTACATTACACATAAATAGGATATGACGACAATTGTGTGCAGAAAACAAACACACAGTCAAACAAATGGTCATACTTAATTATTCAATATACAGTATGTGTGAACAGTACAGTACAGAGGCTTGATCATTAAAGGGGAACTGTGGTCTCCATACAGATTTCCTTAAAGGGCAACTAAAGCCACAGAACAACACTGAACCAGAAGGCAGAACACCTTGATATAAAACCAGTTATCTGTGTCTTACCTCTCATTTTGATACGGGCGCTGGGAAATTTACCTAAATAACATATGGTTTGTGCTATACTTCTCAGCATTCCAGTATCACACAGTTTGGTCAACGACCATTATGTTCTGCACATGCTCAGTCCTTAGCTATGGCACAAACTTGTTACAGTTGGTCACACCTATTAATAATATCTAGCCAATCCTTTTACAGGACAAATAAAGAAGGAAGCATATGACTGAGGTCAGGAAGTGTGGTCTGACACTGAACATACACACAGATACTTTATCCAGTTCTTAACAGGCTTTGATTCACTTTAACAGAGTTTACTAAAGTGGCATTTTATAGTTTATTGGTGTTTTTAGGGGGGTTGTTTTCAGATTCTGGAGTATAAAAAATTGGGTTTAGTTCTCCTTTAATTTAAAGGACAAAATAGCTTCCGAACAACATTGGATTAAAAGACAGAGCCCTTTGACTTAAAACAGCTATCTTTGCGGATGTTGAGAAATTTACCTTATGATGATTTATTTCCCAGAATTCCATTCTCACAGTCATAACCACTGGTTTAATCCCCGACTGTTGTGTTTCTCACACATGTCCAGTTCTAAGCTACTACAGGAGTTTGTTACAACAGATCGCTGCTCACTAGAAGTCTCTAATCAAAGATGTTACAGACCAGTACCCGTGGGTTACCCGATTTGCGGGTTGGGTTCAGGAAGAGAGACCTGTCTGTAATTACTGAAACTGAGAATACATTGTTATCAATCCAAGACAATGTGCAGTGTGTATAGCACTTTACACTAAATCCCACTATGGCGGCTAAAGGGCAAACATATCTAGATGCAAAAGCTCATTACTCTTACTATGTTTTTGGCTGGGTAAATATTGCATTATGAACAGCTAATGTACTTAGAATGTTATACAGGATGCCACTGTGGATCGGAATACAGACAGTTAAACTTTAACTCTTGTAGTGCCTGGGAAGATTTTGAAGAGATCTCCTACCTGTGGGCAAAAATTGTTTGAAAAATATAACTCCCAGCATTCTACTAGAGCACTAACAATATCAGAGAGCATCCAGGGAATGCTGGGAGTTGTAGTTTTCAGACATTTGGATGCCTGCAAGTTAAAGACCCCTGCTATATATTTTAGTGGTACGGTAGGTTTGTTTCTATGAACCTTTTGGTTATGGATAAAACATTTATTTTAGACTTTTTCTTTTTAACTTCCCTGTCCAAATTTTAGAAAGAAAGACTGAAAGCAGGTCGGATTTCATGTCTGAAAACTTGCGGTTCGGGTCGAGTTGCAGGTATGAAGCGTATAGAAAAACGGGTTTCGGGTCAGGTGCAGCGCAGGACTCCCACCGAGAGACTTCCAGGGTTGTGTGTACACATCCTTAAACCCAATCTAAACTTTGGTACATTGCTGGCTTAGTATGTTTTTTGCATTTTAACTGATTATATCACCCTTTTAGCATCTTAATTCCCATTTCTACAGATGTTATAATAAGGGTAAACAGAGTTAATATATTTTTGGGAAAGTTATTATTTTAGTGAGCCACTGGAAATGTAATTTTACTGGATTCAGTTTACTTTTAACTTTAGTCATGAGCCGACAGACTACATGTGAAAATAAAGGATCCAAGATATTAGAACATCAGAGGAATTTTTAAACAGTTGCTTTCAGGATGAATGATATTAAACAAATGTAGAAATTATACAGACGGCACAGTAACTATATTGTATAGTACAAGATGTGTCTTCACGACTCAGCAAAACGCGTTAGCCAGCTCTGCACAGTAATGATGCTAGACACAAATCCCTAAGTGAGAGCAAAGAAAGCTAATCAATAGGAGATTTAAGAAAATGTGTTCTTACCTCTCTGGGTTCAGGCCAACAATTCCCATTATAAGGATTTTTTTCCCCGGCCTCATCCCTCCTTTTATATGACCACAGAATGGAACTGTCTGCAAAAAAAATATAGTTGATTCCAGTCTACTAAGTCTATAGGTACAATGCTAGTAAAATGCATAGAGAAACAGTATAACCCCTTTTTTAGGGAAGTTTATTTTTTGTGTGTGTGGAAGTTTGGCTTTACCTAATTTAAAAATGAATATTTAATTACTACAACCAAACCAAAACTATTAGGTAAATGTGCTTGGTATATCTGTTGTATTCAATTAGATCAACTGGATTTGAAGTTTAGTTCTTGAAGACGTTTCACTAGTCATCCGACTTGTTTTCTTAATGCTGTTTTGACACCTTACTCTGGGCGTTCCTATAACACCTCTTAGCCACTATCCAATCACGCCCTTAACACCTGGCTGTGATATACTAACTGGGACTTTCCAGGGTACATAATTGCCACACATTATTCTTGTACAAGTCATTCTGAATTGATAAAGCCAGTCAGATGACTAGCGAAACGTCTTCAAGAACTAAACTTCAAGTCCAGTTGATTTAATTGAATACAACAGATATTAGGTAAATGGTTTGCATGTGCGCTTAAGTAATGTGTATTTTAACAGTATGAAAAGAAGTAAGCCTATTTATAATCTACTATAATGAAACAATATTAAAAGAGGTTGAGGTATGGCACTAGTTTAACCCCCTGGTATTAATAAGTATATAGGGGGTACAACTTTGAGAAAGCCCGGGGCGAAACGCGTAAGGAGGACCATATGACCTACCGTTTCTGATTCAGCAACTCTTTGTTGTGCAGCGATGCTTATACCTACACCTCCAAGGATTGCCTGTATTCCTAAGTGTTGAGCCATACATAGGGACAGATAAGTATATACACTATATACACTGTTTATGCCTAAGATTCCCTTTACATGCTCATGTAAACTGTTACTGAGTTGGGTTTACCACAGTATGGCACTGTGCACTTTATACTGCACCTTATATTACTTTGACTGCTGTACATGAGATGCTGCTACCTGTATATATTGTATTTTAATGGTTTTTATTAGCTTTTTTTGCACATGACCAGTCCCATATTGTATGTGTGTACATACTTAAATAAAGGAATGTAAATACTTTTCACCATCATTAAGTGAGTGCTGCAGATCTTCTTTTTCTTCTGTTGATTTTGTTTATTTATAATCTACCGATTTCTAAATGGACATTACATTCACAAAATAAGAAGAAATGTAGCCAGTTGGAACACTGCCCCATTCATAAATTCACAGTTTTGGCCAATATTTGTTATGTTGGAGAAGCAGTTTTTAAATACATTGCCTCATTCCTCCCATCTGGGGTTTGTCCTGCCACTTAAAATTAAAAAGGAGACTGTCCCACAGTAACTGTTATGGTTGAGGATGTATGTCACTCCATTTGTACAAAAACGCTACCTCATTATAACACTTACATTGCTTGGATCAAACTAGTTACCCAATCGCTAGCTAGATAGCAGGAAAAAATTTATGATAAAATCAATTGGTTGTAGTAATTAAATATTCATTTTTAAATTAGGTAAAGCCATACTTCCACACACACAAAAAATAAACTTCCCTAAAAAAGAGGTTATACTGTTTCTCTATGCATTTTACTCCTACCCGAGTTTACACATAGAGGTAACTGCGTCAGAGAGTGTATCGCCTCCTCAGTTAATGCATAGGGCTTTCTATATTAATTTACTCACCAGACGTGGGAAGAGAACCTCAGCTTGCACAGGCGATGATAGAGGGCTACTTAGCCGCCTGCTACCGAGCTATTTCAAGAGAAAAAAAAAAAAGTTTAACTTTCTAGGTAGACAAAATGATCAGAAATATCAACAAAGATAAATAAAGTTATATGCGGTTGGAACACAATTTATTTTCAGTGCTTTTTTCCCTCTTAGAGGATGCAGACACATTTTAAAGGGCATGTCCACCCCCCAAACTATAATTTAACCCACCACTGGCCCCAATGTGCAGTGTGTAAAAATCATTACCTCGTATCCCAGCTCCAAATGGTTCTCCTATAGTCCCCCCCCCAAAGTCCCAAAAACTGGTGTCCATCTGGGAAAGAGTGATGGAGTTCACCAAACAAGCACAGCTTTCTCAGCACTGTAAGGGTAAACAAAGGCAACAGAACAAGTTCTCTAGTCTGTCATCCCAGAACAGCCCCAAAGGAGAACAACTACCTTGGATACAAAAGGAGGGAAGTGTCACTTCATCAAACAAGGAGGAATGGGTGAGAAACTTGTCTAACAGGACCTTGACCCAGCCAGAAATGGAAGTCCTTGGTAAGGGCTTGAATTTTGCCATCACCCCTAAAGCCATCCCTGTGGTGGATATTATAGCAGCCACAGAAGCCTCTATCCACAGTAATAAGGTATCACAGAGTGAGGCAGAACAACTTCGCCTTAAGGTATCTGCAGCCTTAGCCAGTGCTAAAACTCCTTCATCTAACCTGACTACACAGGAAAGAAGAGCCTTAACATCCCTCAAGAAAGATTCCAGTATCACCATTCTACCGGCAGACAAGGGAAGATGCACAGTGGTACTCAACACCTCAGACTACCATGATAAGGTATGACTGGAAAGCACTGGGGTTGATACCAGCTCCAAGGTTACAATAAGATATAACATGATGACTTATGGTTGTCAGTAATTTCACTTTTCTATTTATCGAACACTAACTCCTTTGCGAAAATGAAAAGAGCAGGTTCTAAGAGAAATGCCATTTGGCTGCTAGCCCCTACCATGTGACGCTGGCTATGGCTATGTGGTTCTAGGTAAATTGCAGGCCTGCACATTAAAGTCTGATTTATAGCCAGTCAAATGCCTCACAATTATCTGAACCTTATAGACAGCCACATATTAACAATGTAAGTGACATCCTTCACTGTGGAGGGGAATCACACTTTCATTCATAATTTTCTATTATTATTCTATAACTTTATGTTTGTTATTACATTAGTTGCCCTTAAAATGCTCCTCTGTTCAATACTCTTTTTTTTTGGCGTGGGGAGGATTTAAAGAAATTCTATTTTAGTTCATAGGGAAGCACACTCAAATGAATATTATCACAACAGTCCATGTTGTGATAATATTCTATTGAGTGTGCTTCCCTATGAACTAAAATAAAATGAAAATTAAACTTACCTGATGTGGCACAGCTGCTACAGGGGGTGCACTCACAATCTACTGGCGGGATTCCACTGAACAATTGATATAGGATTTTAAAGAAACCTGCCAATAAACCTATATCGTCTCTGCAGAATTCAGAATACTGAGCAGATGGAAAGCTATAGGTTGCAGGCCTGACATTTCAGTTTTACCGTAGCTCACAGTTCTACTTTTCAATGCCTGTGGAACATTGTGACAAAGATACATGTCATTTACTGGATGGAACGATTATATCAGTGCAAAGCCAAAGGACAATTATTGACAGACTAGCTAAAGTCTAGGAACAAAATCAAATGCAGTCAGATACTGTACATCACATACCCACATTAGATTAAAAACTCTAGCCAAATGCACTTCCCTCTGCTATTATAACCCTTTGAATTAAGGCTGTTATCCTAATATATCCAGATAACATCTAACATGTAACCAAGTTAACATTGACATAAAATGACAATACAGTTAGCTAGGTAAGGTTAGAGACAGATGAAATTATGGACCCTGACAAGAGGACATATATGCCTGTATCCCCTCAAGTAGTATAGGGAGACTATAGGAATGTGTGCGGCTAAGTTGATAGCTGATGACAGACAGCCATTGGCTATAAATCTGTGCCCATATGTGGCTCCATTCGTTAACAGCAGTACAGTCACAACATTGATCACAAAGTATACCTCACTGGGAACACCCAGGGCTAGGAACCAGTTTAGGTGGTCAAGCTGTTATGCAATACCAGACAGCTTACACTAGTACAGTCATCTGTGTAGAGAACTCCAGCTATATGAGCATTACAGTCATAGGCAGGGACCTTTCTTTCTAAAGGGCATGTTCACCCCTCAAATAAAAAAATATATAGAAAAATCAACCCCCAAAACTACAATAGTTAAACTGACAGACGTAGGGCTAATCTATATGCAGCAAAATTCCCCCCTTCCCTCTACCTCTCAAAAGTTTCCACCCTCCTCTTCAAGTTTCAAAAAAGAAATAGCAATCAGTCATTGGCTGTGGAGTCACAGTTATTTACCTTTCTAACTTTGGATCTTATTTCCCAGTATTCCCGGGATCACACAGTGTGGTCACGACCATTATGTTCTTTACACATGCTCTGTCCTAAGATACTGCAGAAACGTGTTTACAGTTTGTCACCACCCACTAGTAGCTTCTAGCCATCCTTTTACAGGACAGGTTAGCAAAAAAAAAAAAAAAAAAATGGGGACAAAGATCACTTCTGATCACCAAATTATTGATCTTGCCAATGAATGAAAAATCACTTCCTGGAAATGATTTCAGGAAGTGATTTTCGATCGGATTTCGAATTAGAAATGGGAAATACACATACAAAAAAAAATTCTCAAGTGAAACAACCCCCCCCTTTTTTTTTAACACTAAAGCCATAAATTATGCAAAACTTTTTCTTCTCCAAGCTTTCCCAATATCCCTGGCGATATCGGTAAAGTAAACGCAGATAACTATTGTCGATTCAAGGGAAACTAAGCCTATTTTATTAGGAAATGATATATAAAGACCAGATCGAATTTTTAAGATCAGTAAAGTGTGCAAAAACTTGCGTGACACTCAGTACAAACCAGTTTCCACTAAAATACCACTAAAAGGGGGAGTGTATGTGCGTGATGGTGGGTTGTGGCGTTTTTTTTCTTCTTGTAACTGCACTTGTCATGCGTCCCATTTGAGCTAGTTGGTGGCCACGTCTGTGTGCATTCACGCCTATGACATATCGTTGATTCAGGAAATGTAGAAGATTGACAATTAGTGGGGTTTTGCTTGTCAAGTGGGTTAAGGTAGGATTTCCACTTTTGAATAATCTTATTTTATTTTCATAAAATCTCCTAAACACACGCATATGGCATAACGTTTGATTCAGGACATTTGGGGATTGATATTGGTAACTTTTTTTACGTTCCATGAGATTTTGGCATGATTTCTACCCTTTAAGTTGTTTTTTGCTTCATTTTTTCAGAAAAGCGCGCGAAATTCTACAAAGAACGTGCCAACACATTGATGGTATGAATGAACAAACTACAGTGTTACATAGCTGAAGGTTTGTAGATTTCAGGAATACAATAGTTTGTGGGGGGTATTTTAAGTTAGGAGGGTGTTTTGTGGGAAAAACTGCAGACTGTTCAAATTCAGAGTTGGCTGAATATTTTTTCTGTTCTGAACCATCGTGCATTGTCTCACTTTGTGGCTTTTCACTTCATGTGCGCGTGTGGAACACGCATATGGCATACAGTATGATTCAGAACATTTGGAGGATTGAAATTTGGTAACTTTTTTTACATTCCACAAGGTTTTGGTGATTTCTACCTTCGAAAGTTGTTAAATTTTTCAGAAAATTTGTGAAAAGTGCAAATTTCTACGAAGAACTGCGCCCACACCATTGATGGTATGAACAAACAAACTAAGCATTCCGTAGCTAAAAGTGTGTAGATTAATATATCGTTTTTGGGGGACATTTAGTGTGGAAAAAACTGCAGACTGTTCAAATTCAGAGTTGGCTATATATTTTGCTGTTTTTATGCAATCATGCATTGTCTCACTTTGTGCCTTTTGCTTCCACGTGCCCGTGTGTAACCACACATACCGTTTGATTCAGGACATTTGGGGGATTGATATTTGGTAACTTTTTTTTCATTCCATGGGGTTTTGGCAGATTTCTACCCTTTGAAGTTGTTTTTTCTTAATTTTTTCAGAAAAGTGCGAACTTCTACGAAGAACTGCGCCCACACATTGATGGTATGAATGAACGAACTACAGCGTTACATAGCTAAAGGTGTGTAGATTTCAGGAATATGCAATCATGCATTGTCTCACTTTGTGGCTTTTTGCTTCCTCGTGCACGTGTGTAACACACATATGGCATCCGTTTGATTCAGGACATGGGAGATTGATATTTAGTAACTTTTTTTACATTCCTATGAGGTTTTCACATGATTTTAACTTTTGAATGTTGCTTGATGTTAATTTTTAGAAAATTGCGAAGAACTACGAAGAACTGCGCCCACACATTGGTGGTATAAATGAACGAACTATAGCGTTACATAGCTGAAGGTGGTATAGTTTGGTTACTATAGTTTGTGAGGGTTAAGGGGGTGTTTTGTGGGAAAAAGTGCAGACGTTCAAATACAGAGTTGGCTAATTTTTAAAAAAATTTTTTTGCTACTGACATTTGGCATTGGTCCGCTCTGGTTAGTTGGTAGCCATGTCTTGGGTACACCCATGAATGTGGCATACCATTTACTCGGGATGGTTAGGCTTTCATATTTGAGATGCGTCTGAACTTTCTCCACAGTTTATAGTTGAAATTCGATTTGATTTTGGCTCTGATTTTACAGTTGAGGAAAAAAAGGAAAATGTGAGAAAATAACTTACTATTGGACGAAGAGCTGCGCCCAGGTGCATATTGATCAAAACTTCTCTCACTCATAAATCCTGCGGGTGTGTGTGGTTTCTAAAAATATCTCAGTTGTGGGGATATTTTAGTTAATTTGGTAGATATTCTATGTTAACAGTCAGAAGTGGTTATACATTTTAATTTGGTGTAAATTCTTGAAGGTGCAGTTTTAGTTGGGGGGTCTCCTGTACAGGAAAAGTGGGGTACCACCTAAATATATCTGGTATAGTTGTACTCGGGAGTATCAGAGCTTTTAGAAACGGTAAGATTTTGTGGCGAACCTTAAGATAAGTATAAAAAAATGGGAAAAATCCATGAAAATTTGCAAATTTAAAATTTTTTGGACATTTTGCCATAATTCCAGTAAAATTTCCAGAAAGTTACAAAATTTTGTTACCATGTTAACATACACTTTGTGCGAAAAAAACAATGGATAATATTCCAGATTACTGGGGGTTTCCAACTGTAAACTGACAATCAAATGTGTCTAAAATCCTGAAAATTCTTCTGGATTAACGCACACAAGTGGTGAATTCTGTTGGCAGTGAAAGGGTTAAGTCTGGGTTTATAACAGCAGCTTCTAACCCCTCTTGTTATTTATAAACAGTACTGCAGATAACTGTGTTGATGCACTCTTAATTGGGATGTAATTAAAGGCTGTTTTATTGGCTGCCTCATTATGTTTTGCTAATAGTGACACATAATCCTTATTAGAACTGTCACAAGATGAGACTTTCTGCGAATGTTATATCAGGAACAACCACTATGGCAGCTCCTATATATATATGTAAATCTGCAGATAGAAAATAATAATGTTTGTATTCTAATATCTTCAGTACACACGGACATCTCCCACATTAATAGGTTATAAGATTTCTGTTCTGAGCCGTATCCTTATTTAGAAACTACCTGCCCCCCTCACTTCAGCTTTTGGATTTTGCCTTTGCAAGCTGCTTATCCTGTGCAACACCCACAGATTTAGCTGGCAGGGCTGACAGGGAAAATGCTGGGTCAATGGGAAAGGAATAAGCAAACACAAGGGCACAAGACACAGTTTAACAAGGAACCCAGTAAAACACTGTGTTGCAATGTATAGGGTTAGATGTCCCGTAAAAAAATACAGGATTAAAGTGATCTAAATATTGTCTGTTGTGACTTACTCTGAATGGTGATCTGCTATGAAGGGAAAATAAGAAAGCGCCGACTCTTCCTCTCCCACTGTCCGGACACACAGGCATTCCTTACCAGCTGCTTCTCCACAAACTCTGCTTTTAGTTCCGTGCAACATCGGCTGAAGTATCTTCCGAGTCCCCACATGTAACCTGATGTCAAAACTGTAGAAGAAAAATAGCAAAAAACAGGAAATTCAGTATATTTATAATATATATATATAATATATATATATATTTAAAATGCTACAAATAAAGACCAGCACCCGAGTATGTGGGAGAGAGAACAGCAAATCTTATTTATTGGACGAGGGGAATGTGATTATCAGGCCCAGTTCTGTTGTTAGTCTCTTCTCTGTCTATAATAAGGACAAAATATTTTTTTCCCTCTGTATACACTATAGAAAATCCAAGTACAGATATCATAGAGTATAGTAGCAATAACGGTTAAAAGATTTAAGTGCTCTTTGGTTAACCGAGGATATGGTACAGAAAGAACTAAATAAGGTTAATATTAATATATCTCCTGGACCGTAAAATATCCTCGGGTTACTTAAGGTTTTATCTAGGCCATTGTTTCTTATTTTTGCAGATTCCCCATGTCCGGTGGTCTGCTCTGGATTGGAAAAAGGCTGATGTTATTCCAATATTCAAAAAGGGTACTGTTCACGCCGGGTACAGGCCTGTAAGTTTAGCTTCAGTGGTGGGGAAGATCTTGGAAAGTTTAATAAAGGAACATGTTCTGGAGTATGTTTCAAGGACTGACATTAAAGAAGTAACCAACATGGATTAGGAGGAATAGATATTGTCAAACTAACTTGCTTGGCTTTTATGAGGAATAAATAGAAATTTAGACTCTGGCATAGCAGTAGATGTGTTTACTTGGATTTTGCAAAGGCTGTTGATACAGTCCCCCATAGGCGACTAATGTATAAGCTAAGGTCTGTTGATATGGGGAGCCACATTGGTACACGGATAGAAAATTGGTAATGAATAGGTACAGAGAGTAGTTGTTAATGTGGCTTCATCATTATGGACTAAGTGCTAAGTTGGGTGCCACAGGGTTCTGTGTTGGGGCCACTTCTATTTAATCTATTTATTAATGATTTGGAAGTGGGTATTGTCAGCAAGGTTTCTGTGTTTGCTGACGACACAAAACTGTCGACCATTAAACTTCAGAGGATGTGCAATTGTTGCAGGGGGAACTAGATAGATTGTCACATTGGGCTGCTAAGTGGCAGATGAGATTCAATGTTGATAAATGTAAGGTGATGCATTTTGGACTTAAAATCCTTGTGCTACTGATACTAAAATGGCTTGTGTTAAGTGAATCCCTGTTGGAAAGGGATCTTGGGATTTTGGTGGATAACAAACTTAAAGGAAGCAAGCAGTGCAGGCGGCAACAGCCAGAGCCGCATGGTATTGTCTTGGTATGGATTCAAGGGAGGAAAATGTAATTCTCCCTCTTTAAAAAACATTGGTAAGGCTCATTTGGAATATGCAGTGCAATTTTGGAATTTATGTACAAAAAGGACATCTTTGAAATGGAAAGGGTTCAGAGAACGGCAACTAAATTAATAAGGGGATTGGGGAAGAAAAGGCGCTTGCGTGGGGATATGATTACTGTGTATAAATATATTAACGGGCCATACAATAAACTATCTGGGGCATGTTCACCAATAGAACATGTAAGAGAACAAGTGGAATCCCGTAAGACTTGAAGAAAAAAGGTTTAGGCTTCAAGTTCGGAAAGGGTTTTCACTGCGAGAATGATAAAGATATGGAACTGTCTTCCAGTGGATGTTGTTATGGCAGGTTCCTTGGTCAGTTTTAAAAAAGCTGGATGAGTTTCTGCAAACAGGAATGTTGCAAGTTACTGGTATTGATACTAAAGTAGAGTGATCCAGGGAAATTTTTCCCCTTCATAAATTGGTGGGGTTTTTTTTCCTTCCTTGGATCAACAGTAGGCAGGAAATGAGGATATTGCTAGATGGGTTGGACTGGATGGACATATGTCTTATTTTCAACCTCAAATACTATACTTATATATAATACTTTAGGGACCTAAGTTGTAAAATAGACAAACATCATTACGTTTCTGCATAGCAACGGAAATATTTATGCTTCTATACAAATAATACGATTGTACAGTTCTCAAGAAGATTTACTTTGCTTTCATGAAGCACGATGCCCATTTTATTTTGAACCTTGTAAAAAAACTGAACTTACCCCTTCAACATTATTAAAATAACAAGACATATTAATGCACTGTTCACGTCCAAAAACGTATTTAATGTGGTTTATTAAGGTATGAAGCACAGATATACATTTCCATAATAAATTACATTACACATAAATAGGATATGACGACATTGTGTGCAGAAAACAAACACACAGTCAACAAATGGTATACTTAATTATTCAATATACAGTATGTGTGAACAGTACAGTACAGAGGCTTGATCATTAAAGGGAACTGTGGTCTCCATACAGATTTCCTTAAAGGGCAACTAAAGCCACAGAACAACACTGAACCAGAAGGCAACACCTTGATATAAAACCAGTTATCTGTGTCTTACCTCTCATTTTGATACGGGCGCTGGGAAATTTACCTAAATAACATATGGTTTGTGCTATCATTCTCAGCATTCCAGTATCACACAGTTTGGTCAACGACCATTATGTTTCTGCACATGCTCAGTCCTTAGCTATGGCACAAACTTGTTACAGTTGGTCACACCTATTAATAATATCTAGCCAATCCTTTTACAGGACAAATAAAGAGGAAGCATATGACTGAGGTCAGAAGTGTGGTCTGACACTGAACATCACACAGATACTTATCCAGTTCTTAACAGGCTTTGATTCACTTTACAGAGTTTACTAAAGTGGCATTTTATAGTTTATTGTGTGTTTTTAGGGGGGTTGTTTTCAGATTCTGGAGTATAAAAAATGGGTTTAGTTCTCTTTAATTTAAAGGACAAATAGCTTCCGAACAACATTGGATTAAAAGACAGAGCCCTTGACTTAAAACAGCTATCTTTGCGGATGTTGAGAAATTTACCTTATGATGATTTATTTCCCAGAATTCCATTCTCACAGTCATAAACCACTGGTTTAATCCCGATGGTGTTTCTCACACATGTCCAGTTCTAAGCTACTACAGGAGTTTGTTAAACAGATCGCTGCTCACTAGAAGTCTCTAATCAAAGATGTTACAGACCAGTACCCGTGGGTTACCCGATTTGGGGTTGGTTCGGAAGAGAGACCTGTCTGTAATTACTGAAACTGAGAATACATTGTTATCAATCCAAGACAATGTGCAGTGGTATAGCACTTTACACTAAATCCCACTATGGCGGCTAAAGGGCAAACATATCTAGATGCAAAAGCTCATTACTCTTACTATGTTTTTGGCTGGGTAAATATTGCATTATGAACAGCTAATGTACTTAGAATGTATACAGGATGCCACTGTGGATCGGAATACAGACAGTTTTAAACTTTAACTCTTGTAGTGCTGGGAAGATTTTGGAAGAGATCTCCTACCTGTGGGCAAAAATTGTTTGAAAAATATAACTCCCCCATTCTAACTAGAGCACTAACAATATCAGAGAGCATCCAGGGAATGCTGGGAGTTGTAGTTTTCAGACATTTGGATGCCTGCAAGTTAAAGACCCCTGCTATATATTTTAGTGGTACGGTAGGTTTGTTTCTATGAACCTTTTGGTTATGGATAAAACTTATTTTAGACTTTTTCTTTTTAACTTCCCTGTCCAAATTTTAGAAGAAAAGACTGAAAGCAGGTCGGATTTCATGTCTGAAAACTTGCGGTTCGGGTCGAGTTGCAGGTATGAAGCGTATAGAAAAACGGGTTGGGTCAGGTGCAGCGCAGGACTCCCACGAGAGACTTCCAGGGTTGTGTGTACCATCCTTAAACCCAATCTAAACTTTGGTACATTGCGGCTTAGTATGTTTTTTGCATTTTAACTGATTATATCACCCTTTTAGCATCTTAATTCCCATTTCTACAGATGTTATATAAGGGTAAACAGAGTTAATATATTTTTGGGAAAGTTATTATTTTAGTGAGCCACTGGAAATGTAATTTTACTGGATTCAGTTTACTTTTAACTTTAGTCATGAGCCGACAGCTACATGTGAAAATAAGGATCCAAGATATTAGAACATCAGAGGAATTTTTAAACAGTTGCTTTCAGGATGAATGATATTAAACAAATGTAGAAATTATACAGACGGCACAGTAACTATATTGTATAGTACAAGATGTGTCTTCACGACTCAGCAAACGCGTTAGCCAGCTCTGCACAGTAATGATGCTAGACACAAATCCCTAAGTGAGAGCAAAGAAAGCTAATCAATAGGAGATTAAAAAATGTGTTCTTACCTCTCTGGGTTCAGGCCAACAATTCCCATTATAAGGATTTTTTTCCCCGGCCTCATCCTCCTTTTATATGACCACAGAATGGAACTGTCTGCAAAAAAAATATTTATTCCAGTCTACTAAGTCTATAGGTACAATGCTAGTAAAATGCATAGAGAAACAGTATAAACCCTTTTTTAGGGAAGTTTATTTTTTGTGTGTGTGGAAGTTTGGCTTTACCTAATTTAAAAATGAATATTTAATTACTACAACCAAACCAAAACTATTAGGGAAATGTGCTTGGTATATCTGTTGTATTCAATTAGATCAACTGGATTTGAAGTTTAGTTCTTGAAGACGTTTCACTAGTCATCCGACTTGTTTTTTTTAATGCGTTTTGACACCTTACTCTGGGCGTTCCTATAACACTCTTAGCCACTATCCAATCACGCCCTTAACACCTGGCTGTGATATACTAACTGGGACTTCCAGGGTACATAATTGCCACACATTATTCTTGTAAAGTCATTCTGAATTGATAAGCCAGTCAGATGACTAGCGAAACGCTTCAAGAACTAAACTTCAAGTCCAGTTGATTTAATTGAATACAACAGTATTAGGTAAATGGTTTGCATGTGCGCTAAGTAATGTGTATTTTAACAGTATGAAAAGAAGTAAGCCTATTTATAATCTACTATAATGAAACAATATTAAAAGAGGTTGAGGTATGGCACTAGTTTAACCCCCTGGTATTAATAAGTATATAGGGGGTACAACTTTGAGAAAGCCCGGGGCGAAACGCGTAAGGAGGACCATATGACCTACCGTTTCTGATTCAGCAACTCTTTGTTGTGCAGCGATGCTTTACCTACACCTCCAAGGATGCCTGTATTCCTAAGTGTTGAGCATACATAGGGACAGATAAGTATATACACTATAACACTGTTTATGCCTAAGATTCCTTTACATGCTATGTAAACTGTTACTGAGTTGGGTTTACCACAGTATGGCACTGTGCACTTTATACTGCACCTTATATTACTTTGACTGCTGTACATGAGATGCTGCTACCTGTATATTGTATTTAAGGTTTTTATTAGCTTTTTTTGCACATGACCAGTCCATATTGTATGTTGTGTACATACTTAAATAAGGAATGTAAATACTTTTCACCATCATTAAGTGAGTGCTGCAGATCTTCTTTTCTTCTGTTGATTTTGTTTATTATAATCTACCGATTTCTAAATGGACATTACATTCACAAAATAAGAAGAAATGTAGCCAGTTGGAACACTGCCCCATTCATAAATTCACAGTTTTGCCAATATTTGTTATGTTGGAGAAGCAGTTTTTAAATACATTGCCTCATTCCTCCCATCTGGGGTTTGTCCTGCCACTAAAATTAAAAAGGAGACTGTCCACAGTACAACTGTTATGGTTGAGGATGTATTGTCACTCCATTTGTACAAAAACGCTACCTCATTATAACACTTACATTGCTTGGATCAAACTAGTTACCCAATCGCTAGCTAGATAGCAGGAAAAAATTTATGATAAAATCAATTGGTTGTAGTAATTAATATTCATTTTAAATTAGGTAAAGCCATACTTCCACACACACAAAAAATAAACTTCCCTAAAAAAGAGGTTATAACTGTTTCTCTATGCATTTTACTCCTACCCGAGTTTACACATAGAGGAACTGCGTCAGAGAGTGTATCGCCTCCTCAGTTAATATAGGGCTTTCTATATTATTACTCACCAGACGTGGGAAGAGAACCTCAGCTTGCACAGGCGATGATAGAGGGCTACTTAGCCGCCTGCTACCGAGCTATTTCAAGAGAAAAAAAAAAAAAGTTTAACTTTCTAGGTAGACAAAATGATCAGAAATATCAACAAAGATAAATAAAGTTATATGCGGTTGGAACACAATTTATTTTCAGTGCTTTTTTCCCTCTTAGAGGATGCAGACACATTTTAAAGGGCATGTCCACCCCCAAACTATAATTTAACCCACCACTGGCCCCAATGTGCAGTGTGTAAAAATCATTACCTCGGATCCCAGCTCCAAATGGTCTCATAGGCCCCCCCCCAAAGTCCCAAAACTGGCCATATAGGACCCTGCCTCCTGTCTCCCCTCCAGGAGAAGTTGGCATGCGCACTAAAGCCATTCTCCCTTCCTTCCCCCTAGCTCCAAACCCTTTTGATAATGTACTACTCCCTCCCCCAGCCCCATTATATTATTCACAGAAAGTGCCCCAATCTTACTTACCATGCCTCTCTCCTTTGCCGGTCTGAACTCCCGTAGCCCGTCGTGATTGGCTGCCTCTCAGCCAATCAAGGACGCGGCTGCGGTCCCGCCCCCTGCTTGCATTTCCGTGCAGCAGAGGGCCGGGTCAGTGCGGCGAAGGAGAGAGGCATGTAAATAAAAATCGGACACTTTCTGTGAATAATAGTAAGTGGTTGGGGATGGGAGCAGTACATTATCTCAAAATTTTATCAGAAGGAGGACATGCCCTTTAATAGTATGCATATTGCCAGTTTTACAAGTTTACCAGTTTTATGAGAAAAATCTTAGACACTGTACTTGTCATCTCTAACCAGACGCCCAGCCTTAATATTTGCAGCAGCAACTAAGAAGGTAACCCAGAATGGAAATCACCCACATGGTAGAGCAGCAGGATCAACATTTGTGGTTTATTATATGCTTAGCTGGGTATTTCTGCTATTTGCTATTTCCTAGCTGGGTTCCCTGTTAGTGCTTTCTAGGTAACCTTCCCAATTCATTTACAATTGTTCATGCTGCTGTAAAACGCAGACTCGTTCTGGGTTATCTTGCCTAGTGTGTTGGTGCAGGTACAAATGCAGGGCTCTAGGAATGAACATTCATGACATCCCAGGTTTGCTTACTACTATGTTAACCTTGGGATTATTAGATAATGACTTAAGCTTGTCATACCTGGTACCTGGTCATACACCTGTTAGACATTCAAACCTTCAAACAGCAAATTGGCTTTAATGTCTACCAGATAATGCTTTATGGTCGATGTTCTGCCTTTAAAGTTAGTCGTAAAGTTATCCAGCCAGGCAGTTGTCTGAAATGTCGTGGGATTATCGGAAGGTAAGAGCTAGTGTACAGGCACCTTAAGAAAACACTCAGGTCTCAATCTAAGCTGCTCAGAGAGAGCAAGTTGCAAATCAGAGGTTGCATAGGGCTATTTATGTTGGAGTTAAAGCAAATGCACTTAGGATTTAAAAAAGAGACTTACACTTTAATCCTATTCACAGAACCTACAGTGCATTAACACTGCTACTAACAAGGTTTATATTGCCCATATTGCAACATCACTGAAAATACCAAGAAAGCCACTGAGCTACAGAACATAAAATCTGAGCAGCAATACTATACAGAATGAAATCTAAATCTAACCCCAAACTGGGGTTTTGCAATGTGCTCATATAAAACCTTTCATTAAAGCTGTTCTACTGCCTTTGCTGCACTACGACCTTCCGAATATTCCAGGGAGATGTAGTGTTCTTATTGATAAAAATGGTGCTAATTTTGCCCCAACCAATTAGATCTTAGCTTTCAAATGGTAAATAATATCTGATTGGTTGGGGAAAAATTAGCACAATTTTTAAAGATTATCAGGGAGATTTAATAAAAGTTCTTACAGTTAAAAATGGTGCCAATTTTGCCCCAACCAATCACGTTACCTTTCAAATGGTAAATTACATCTGATCGGTTGAGGCAAAATTAGCACCTTTTTTAACCATCACATCTGTAGCTTTTTTTATTTTCCACAGCAGTTTTATTTTAGGTTGTTACTTAAATCCCCATAAAAGTTTTGAAAATAAGAACTGGAAATTGGCATAGCTGCTGGAAACCTTTAATTTAATGAGTCACAGAGTTTTAAAAATAAATGTCTGTAACAGCTGGACTGTATGTTTATGTTTCCGTGAAACTCCTTTTCCCACGTTTTGAACATCAATGTAAAGAAATGTTTAGTGTCAGATTTGGAAGCAATAACGTTAAAACCTTTAGGAGGTAAGTACGTACTTTATAGGTAAGTATGTACTAGCTTTGCACACTGGGCTTTTACCCCACACTGCTTGGCCTACTCAGACAATCCTTGTGCACAGCAATTTTGAAGTAAAGAAGTATTTTACTGAGCCTCATACACACAAGGCCCAAGCATATGACACTCACTCGACAAAAGTGCATTAATCACACGTGTGTGGCTGTTCTGCCAGGTCAGTACACACTATTGCAGTTGTGTACAAGACTTTAGTTAACATTTAGATTAGAAGTTATTTTACTGGACAATTATAGGTTACATTGACCATATACTGTACATGGAATCTGTCCATTTAGTTGTTTCAACAAATTGGTTTTCTTGCTTTATTTTCTTATGGTTTACCATTTTTCCCCTTCTGTTTTTACAACATGCTCAGCCTGTTCTAATTAGAAAGTATATCTATATGATTATACTACAGAAACCACCTGCGATTTAACCTCCGATGCAGACAACAAAGGCTAGTACCATGCAGTATACGTCTGGATTCCACGGTTAAAGGCATCAGAGCCAAACAGATACTGCAAAAGGCTCAAACACAGCTCCTAAGTGAACGGGTACGACAGACAAATTTTACAGTCGATGCTTTAATGCACAAATTAGTCAACTAGAACAGAACCTGGCCTCACAGCTACCTGTGTCCATCTGGGAAAGAGTGATGGAGTTCACCAAACAAGCACAGCTTTCTCAGCACTGTAAGGGTAAACAAAGGCAACAAAACAAGTTCTCTATTCTGTCATCCCAGAACAGCCCCAAAGGAGAACAACTACCTTGGATACAAAAGGAGGGAAGTGTCACTTCATCCAACAAGAGGAATGGGTGAGAAACTTGTCTAACAGGACCCTGACCCAGCCAGAAATGGAAGTCCTTGGTAAGGGCTTGAATTTTGCCATCACCCCTAAAGCCATCCCTGTGGTGGATATTATAGCAGCCACAGAAGCCTATATCCACAGTAATAAGGTATCACAGAGTGAGGCAGAACAACTTCACCTTAAGGTATCTGCAGCCTTAGCCAGTGCTAAAACTCCTTCATCTAACCTGACTACACAGGAAAGAAGAGCCTTAACATCCCTCAAGAAAGATTCCAGTATCACCATTCTACCGGCAGATAAAGGAAGATGCACAGTGGTACTCAACACCTCAGACTACCATGATAAGGTGACCATGCTCCTGGCCGATAACAACACATATGAGGCTTTAACAAGGGATCCCACCAGCCGTTACAAGAAAAGAGTCATAGACTTACTACAACAGCTTCAAAAGGATAAAGCCATTGACCGAGCAATGTATCATCGCCTCTACCCTGGTGAGGCACATCCATGCATATATGGACTCCCAAAGATACATAAGGAAGGGGCCCCACTAAGACCTATAGTCAGCAGCATCAACTCTGTAACATACAAGGTGGCAAAATATCTAGCTAACATCTTAGGACCTTTGGTGGGAAGTTCTAAGCATCACATCCAGAACTCTCAGGATTTCACCAACAAGATTGAAGATATAGTACTCGGTGTAGAAGAAACTATGGTGTCCTATGATGTGACATCTCTCTTCACTTGTATACCCACCAAGGAGGCTGTTGACATGGTGAGAAAACGGCTGGGCCAAGACAGCTCTCTTACCAGCAGAACTGATCTCAACCCAGAACAGGTGTGTTCCTTGTTGGACTTGTGCCTGAATACCACCTATTTCAAATACAGGGATAAGTTCTATAAGCAAAAACATGGATGTGCTATGGGATCTCCAGTTTCACCTATTGTGGCCAACCTTTACATGGAGGAGGTAGAAACACAGGCGCTTAATACCTTTAAGGGCATAGCACCCAGCCACTGGTTCAGATATGTTGATGACACCTGGGTTAAAATCCACCAGAAGGAAGTACAAGCTTTCACAGAACACATTAATGCGGTGGACCAAAACATTAAATTCACAAGGGAAGAGGTACAAAACAACAAACTGGGTTTCTTGGACTGCTTGGTAGAAGTTAAGGAAAATGGTAAACTGGAAGTAGAGGTTTACAGAAAACCAACACACACAGATCATTATTTGATGTTTGACTCCCACCACCCTTTAGATCACAAGCTGGGTGTCATCAGAACCCTGCAACACAGAGCCGAGAACATCCCCACTAGCACAGAGGCGAAGGCTAAAGAAATGAAACATCTCAGAGGAGCCCTTAAAACTTGTGGATATCCAGACTGGGCCTTTGTCAAAAGAAGTAGAAGGAAAGAAAAGAACACGAATACCAACAGTGAAGAGGAAAAGCAAGACACGAGGAAGAACATGGTCATCCCATATGTAGCAGGGGTCTCCAAGAAATTAAGAAGAATTTTCAAAAAATATCGTATCCCTGTCTGCTTTAAACCGAACAACACACTGAGGCAGCAATTGGTACATCCGAAAGACCCAATACCTAAACACAAGAAAAGCGACATCATATATGCAGTGCAGTGCAGTGAAGAATGCTCTGATTTGTATGTGGGGGAGACCAAACAGCAACTGCATCAACGTATGGCCCAGCACAGAAGAGCCAATTCCTCGGGTCAGGACTCAGCCGTGTATCTGCATCTTAAGGATAAAGGACATACCTTTGAAGATTGTAATGTTAACATACTGGCGAAGGAACGTGACTGGTTCAAGAGAGGTGTTAAGGAGGCCATTTATGTGAAAATAAAGAAACCAAGCCTAAATAGAGGTGGGGGGGTTCGACACCAACTGTCTGCCATGTACAATGCTGTTTTAACACCTTACTCTGGGCGTTCCCATAACACCTCTTAGCCACTATCTAATCACACCCTTAACACCTGGCTGTGATATGCTAATTGGGATTTTCCAGGGTACATAATTGCCACAGATTCTTGTACAAGTCATTCTGAATTGAGAAAGCCAGTCGGATGATTAGCGAAACGTCTACATTTCAAGTCCAGTTGATCTAATTGAATACAACAGATATATCTATATGATTACTTATGATTACTAAGCGGATATAGATGCCCTACGCACATTGATCAGTATGGGTACAAATACTATCCAAGCCTTGCTCGAAGGGTTAATAAATTCAAGATGGAGGATGGCACAGCAAGAGATAATAAAGAAACTTTTATTTAGAACCATGGTTCATTGGGTTCTTTCATCGGATGAAGGGGAAAGAACCCTCTGAAACTTTACCGATGTTTGGTTCTAAATAAAACTTTCTTTATTAAAGGGCATGTCCACCCCCTAAACTAGAATTTAACCCACTACTGGCCCCACTGTGTAGTGTAATGCAAAAAAAAAAGCAAAAAAAAGAATTAGGGCACTAGTGTTATGCAACACATAGGTATTAGTGGTGCTCAACAGGTATAAACATGTAATACTTAGAACAAAAAAGAGAAGGGAATCCTGTGGCACTCAAAATATAATGTATAATATAAAAACCCTTTATTAATACTTGTTCATGGGCCAAAAAATATAAAATCACTTAAAAACAAAGTATTATCTAACACTCCCTCAGACACATAGTAATATATATATAAGTACCGTATATACTCGAGTATAAGCCGACCCGAGTATAAGCCGAGGTACCTTTTTTTACCTAAAAAAGTAGGAAAAATTGATTGACTCGAGTATAAGCCGAGGTTAGGAACTATGACCACTACTGCCTTCTGATTCAGTATTGTTTGAGTCTTATGTTGCCCTTTAAATGGACAGCAGAATTCCCATACAGATGTTTGGAAACTACAACACCCAGCATGCTTTAGTTGCTGGGAGTTGTAGTTTCCAAACACCTGTATGGGAATTCTGCAGTTAAAAGGCAGTAGAGCCCCCTTCCCTCCCTCCCCTGAAAGTCCCCCCAGTAAGTTGGTCCTTACCCCGATCGATGGTTGCTCAACTGCAAATCCGGAGGTGACCAGGGCAGTGAAGAAATCAGACCGTCTCCCTCTCCTCTGGGACCCCTTCGCTCTGTTCTACGCGCCAGGAATTCATATGCTGGAGCTGCTGTTCTTTCTCTCCTAGCGGGGCTGTCAGTGCACAGGGATCACGGGCATGAAGCTGCACTCCAAGATGATCGCCGTCTCCTTATGGCCAAATCCGGCTGCCGCACGCTGGGTAAGTCCTGTGGATTTGCCGGCTGACGTCACTACTCGGCGCCTCTCACAGCCCAGCGCCGAGTAGTGACATCAGTCGGCAAACCCACAGGACGTACCCAGCGTGCGGCAGCCGGATTTGGAATTGAGCAACCATCGATCGGGGTAAGGAAGGACCTTGACTCGAGTATAAGCCGAGGTAAGGTTTTTAGGTTTATTTTAAAACCTAAAAACCTCGGCTTATACGTGAGTATATACGGTAAGTTTAGTACAAGATATAATAGTGTATCCAATAAATATATATAAATAGATACCCAGCAAAATACAAAGTCCTAGTAATGCACAATACTGTAGCACTCCTATATAGAGCAATAAGCAGATAGATTATATCAACAAGTAATAGTGTACATCTAAATTTAGACTACATAGTGTAAGGTATACTCATCTATCCAGTCAAACACATTGAGAAAGCTCTATTTACTAGAGCGAAACGCGTCTGGCGGGCTCTGTCCCTCAGTCCTCCATTTCGATACCCTGGTGCCCATGTGTCTTGCCACTGCTGCCCTGTCTCTAGAGTCTGCAGGATGTCTTGCCTTATTTGTGTTTGACTGGATAGATGAGTATACCTTACACTATGTAGTCTAAATTTAGATGTACACTATTACTTGTTGATATAATCTATCTGCTTATTGCTCTATATAGGAGTGCTACAGTATTGTGCATTACTAGGACTTTGTATTTTGCGGGGTATCTATTTATAGATTTATACTCGAGTCAAGGTCCTTCCTTATATATAATATATATATTACTATGTGTCTGAGGGAGTGTTAGATAATACTTTGTTTTTAAGTGATTTTATATTTTTTGGCCCATGAACAAGTATTAATAAAGGGTTTTTATATTATGCACTGTGTAGTGTAATAAAATCCTTACCTTACATCCCTGCTCCAAATGGTTCTCCTGTAATGTCCCTCCAAAGTCAAAATAACGGACCACCAGGAGCCTGGTCGAGTCCTGTCTCTCCTCCGGGAGAAAAATGACAAGCACACTGCAGCCGCTGCCCCTCTCCTTTCCTCTCTCTAGCTCAAATACCCTTTTCTGTAGTGTAGGGCTCCCTCCCCCAACCCCAACCGCCAGAGGGCCGGGACTGAACGTCGGAGGAGAGAGGCAAAGTAATGATTGGGGAAGTTTTGTGACAAATAACTATGGCGTTGGGGTTGGGAGCCCTACACTACAGAAAAAATGTATAAATGGGTGGACATGCCCTTTAACTCTTAGTATGTGATCCACCCAATGCACACTACAGAGGATTAGAACCAGGAAGCAGTCGGAGATTTTCATCTATCAGTGGATTGCATGAAAGGTATACTTACCTTTGTCCCTGGCTCCTGCTCAATTGATTGAAGAAAGGGAGGTAAGACATAGCTCCTTAACCTCCCAGGTTTCAATCAATACATTAAAGGAATATTTTACTTTTCGAGTGAACTACTCCTTTAAGGGCAATTAACCCCTACTATCTTCATGTGATACGACAGGGTGAGGACCTAAACAGCTAGGTCATCAACCCTAAAGGTGGCTATATACTAATACGATAGTAATTACAATCTTAAACTGACCAATACTTTAATAGACAGATGTTAATTGTACTAAGATGAACCATAAATATTGTTAGACATTCAATATGTTTTGTCATTAATGTGACGCTTGTTAAAGACCCGCCCCCACCACTTCCCACAATTAAATCAATGGAAAGGTATTCCCATTGTCAGTCCTGCCATAGTTTGGGCCGGCTTCAAGAAGTAAGATGAGGATCCCACAGTTTAGGTCTTCCCCCCGGATACTATTAACTGAGGGCAAGGGGGTTAAATTTAAAAGGGTTAAATTGCCTTTTAAGTCAAGAAATATTATTTTTAGCTTATACTTTATAGCATTTCATGATAAAAAAACATTTACAGTTTTTTTTCCAAATATGTGCACATATGTTTTTAGGAAAATATTTTGTTCCACCCTTCATACAGCACAATGCAGTGCCAAGCTCTTGATGTGGTTGTCTCTGTATTTTCTTGTGAGTGATTGTTGTATATCTGTGGCTTCTTGCAATAGTGAACATATATGAATTGATGATGGAAGCGGTATCCACAAATTTGTTTTTTTGTTTCCCCAACAATGCTTCAGATTTACACCAAAAAGAGGGATTATTTAAATGGGAGCATGAGCATAATAAATGTAAGTTCAGGCATTTCTCCATTTAAATGACAACTGCAATCGCCAAACAAGTTGTGGTTAAATCAAAGCCTGCAGTCTTCCCTTTACAATGATTCCTGAATCAAATCTCTGGCTGCAACCTGTAAGAAACTATATTGCGGATATTGTTCAAACTTACTGCTTCCAGTAGCTTTAGTGACATCAAATGACTCCTTCCTCCTCTCCTTTCCAGGGGGCAGAGCATGCTCACTTAAGACTAAAAGCACATTAACATTCAGGAGTGTTTTGTTGTGATTTCATGCAGTGAAATTGCACTAAAGTGTGTACCATTCACACCTATGAAATCAATGGACACCACATGGTGGCTCAGTGGTTAGAAATAAATCCACAATAATAATAATAATAATAACACAGTGGAACACAGGACAACATCACAAGTGCAACAACAAGTGTTAGGTTAGGTACACACAGGCCATAATTTTAGTCTGACCAGATGATATATCAGTCCATCGTGGTTAAATACCAGCAGTGCTTTTTCAGCCACATTGGACGAAAGTTTGATTGGACATGCCAGTACATGTGATAAAAGAACATTGGGCAGCATTTCAGGTTAGTCTTACATCTCTCCGCTTCTAACTATTGAAATTTTTATGGTTTGGGGCGGTGATTTACCGATTTCATTTGAGAGGCCAACTTGCCCAACTTTTACAATGAGCTTCTCACGCTGTAAGAAGTACCATATATACTCGAGTATAAGTCGAATTTTTCAGGCTTTAAAGTTAGCCTAAAAACCTAACCTCGACTTATACTCGGGTCAAGTCCTAATTTAGATCTAAATTCTGCAATTGCTGTGTTAACCTGCATAGAAAGTTACAGGAGCTGTTCTTGCCTTTACAATCGTTCCTGCTTCCTGTAGTCTGGCTGCTGGACTCACTCAGCACTGTCACTGCTCATCTGGGTGCTGTAAATCTGATGGGTCTCCTCAGTTTGGGGCAAAAAACAGCTGCTAGTACAGTGCAAATGACAGCTTGAAACTAGAACTCTCAGGTGACATTTTTAACTATTGGGATCAGAGTGTCCTTTACAATATGGGGTTCAGGAAAATTGTAAATGATGGTAAGCTTAATTAAAAGTTTACTGAACCTTGCCACTCCACGTGTTTAGAAACTGAATCTCCCAGCAACAAAGCATGCTGGGAGTTGTAGTTTCCAAACATCTGGAGTGCCAAGGAATTGGGGGTTACTGGTACTGGATTTGGCTATTACTGTTTGGGATTCATGTATGGGAATTCTGCTGTCCATTTAAAGGGCAACTAATTTCTACCCTCGGCTTATACTCGAGGCAATCAGTTTTTACAAATTTTTCAGGTAAAAATAGTTACCTCGGCTTATATTCGGATCGACTTATACTCGAGTATATACGGTAACTGTTTAGCTGTAAAAAAAAACCGCACAAATGATTCCTTAATTATTGAACAGCCTGGGCATATGTTGTGCTTGAATTGGAATTTTTTAAAGAGTGATGTAGTAAATGGTTGCTGTGTAACACAACAAAATATTGGAATGGAATTTTAACATAGAATAAAACTCATTTACTAAAGGAGGGTGTGTTTCTTTGCTATGCTAGCTAGTATATCACTAAGAATGCAATGTTATGTCAACTTTTAAGGATTACACTTATGAGAATTCAACACAGGAAACAGCCAGTTTCCACTGATAAATATACTGGGCTTTTGTTAGTATCACATTAATATACAGTCTATAACAAATACACTATTTTGACTGGATCAGTTCTGAGTTTCTGACTGAGGGCAGATCCAAGTTCAGCAAGTACCATCAACCCCAACTTGTACTTAGATCCAATACATAATTTACTAGTGTTCTTTGAAAAACTGCATTGCTGTCTTAGTGAGGGAAATACACGCAACCAAATTATCACATGAGCTACTGATCATATTGTTAATATTTGTAGCAATAACCACCCTCTCCCATGTCTGAGAGTGAAATTTGGGCCACTTTTTCCATCCGACTTTGTGACCATCACATACAAAATAACTATCTTACAAGATCAATACAGAACAATAATTAAAATGCACATGTCTATTATACAACATATACATATAAACGTATGCACACGCTAACTGTCTTTTAGACAAATGCACACACAAGCATTAAACATTCAAATGCACACAAAATCACATGAACACAATAAACAAAACTACCTACATACAAGCAAACATGCACATAACACTCACACATACAACATGCACACACAAATATGTACACATAAGCAGACACATAAACACAAATCAAATACCTATGAAGTCACCTGCGAACACACAAAAATACACATCACAATAACAAACTTAACCACAATCATGCAAATGCATAAAACACAGGCACACATGTTCAAACAAACATGCAAACATGCATATATAGACAGACGGAAATGATCGATAGATAATAGATATATAGACAGACGGAAATGATCGATAGTAATAGATATATAGACAGACGGAAATGATCGATAGATAATAGATATATAGACAGACGGAAATGATCGATAGATAATAGATATATAGACAGACGGAAATGATCGTAGTAATAGATATATAGACAGACGGAAATGATCGATAGATAATAGATATATAGACAGACGGAAAGATCGATAGATAATAGATATATAGACAGACGGAAATGATCGAGAGATAATAGATATATAGACAGACGGAAATGATCGATAGATAATAGATATATAGACAGACGGAAATGATCGATAAGAATAGAATATATAGCAGAAGGAAATGATCGATAGATAATAGATATATAGACAGACGGAAATGATCGATAGATAATAGATATAGACAGACGGAAATGATCGATAGATAATAGATATATAGACAGACGGAAATGATCGATAGATAATAGATATATAGACAGACGGAAATGATCGATAGATAATAGATATATAGCCAGACGGAAATGATCGATAGATAATAGATATATATAGAAAGACGGAAATGATCGATAGATAATAGATTATAGCCAGACGGAAATGATCGATAGATAATGATATATAGCCAGACGGAAATGATCGATAGATAAGATATATAGCCAGACGGAAATGATCGATAGATAATAGATATATAGAGACGGAAATGATCGATAGATAATAGATATATAGCCAGACGGAAATGTCGATAGATAATAGATATATAGACAGAAGGAAATGATCGATAGATAATAGATATATAGACAGACGGAAATGATCGATAGATAATAGATATATAGACAGAAGGAAATGATCGATAGATAATAGATATATAGACAGAAGGAAATGATCGCTAGATAATAGATATATAGACAGAAGGAAATGATCGCTAGATAATAGATATATAGACAGAAGGAAATGATCGCTAGATAATGGATATATAGACGGAAATTATCAGAAATAATAGACATAAAGACATAGATGATAGATAATAGAAAGATAATATATAGATACATAGATGATAAATAATGGATCTTGTGTAATACATTCCCATCCTCTATAGGTGAATTATCTCCCCGTGTCTGTCATTCCATAGCCCCCACCAAGGCTGTGAGACAGGCTGTGTACATAGCAATGCATTCACACTTCACATACTGAACCAACGTTCTGGGCCGATCAACTAATCTACGGGGGGGTAATTCTGTGTCAGGTTCCAGACCGAATGACCCCTTAACTCCGCTAATAGACCGATCCATAACAACAGCACCTTCCTCCGTGCTGATCGTTACATTACCGACTGGGGGGGTGACAGGTATTAGAGGGACAGGTCAGCGCGCAGCACAAAATCCCAGCGACCTTCTGCCATGAGAACCCCCCGCCCCTCTCCCTCGGTTTATCCCCAGGGCTTTAAATACCGAATGGTTCCAACCACCGGACTTCTTACCATGGCTTCGCTTTCGACCAGGGATCCCGCCATCTTGGAGAAGCAGCGCTGGGGCTTTGGCAGAGGCTGCGGGGACCACAGGACCAGCCGGAGCCCGGGAGAGAAGGAGAGGGAGGAGTGAGAGCAGCGGGGACGGGAGGACAGTACCGAGTCTGAGCTCCACAGCGGAGAAACACACAAGGAAACCTGACCTGTCACTGCACAACCTTCCCACAGGAGGGAATAGGAAGGGGCGGTACCGGGGGAGGAGACTGTCCCCTGTGTGACACCCTGGGTGGGAGTGGGACTGGTCGGGGACACATTGGCTGTGGTGGAATTTGGTGGAACCTTGGCACTCCAGATATGTGCATGCTAATAAGACATCAGGCATGCTGGGAGTTGTAGTTTTGACATCACTGTAGCTGTAAGGCATTCAGTACAAATTCAGGTGATGTGTAATCCTATGGAACTTCTACTTGTTTGGGAATGGGCTACATTGCCCACCGTGGTGTAGGTAAGGTTTAGTGCTACTCACACCTACTCACAGCCTTTAAAGGGTAAGTAAAGCTAAAATATCAATGTGCTGCATCATTTATACTACAGGTAATTAAAAGAAATAGCTGTATCCATCGCCTGTAGAGGGCATGCTCCTATCCCATACACATATATACTGACCTTCCTCACAGGGGCAGAACTACCAGGGGAGAAACCACAGGGGGCCAGTCTTCTTATTTTACCTATGACAGATATAGCCTCCAACCAGAAAACCTCTGTGGAAGATAGGGGCCCCATCATGGGGGCCCAGTGATTCCTAGTTACGCCACATGATCCTGAATAAACAAGACTGCTATAGTATCTCACCTGTCATTCCATATTATAGACTTTCAGAACAGTGTATGCTGGCCTCCTCTGCCACAGACATCTGTCAACTGCTGCTGATTAGCTGCCTGCTCTGCACATGTGCTAGCTTGCAAAACATTAGGGTTATTCAATAAAAGTTCTTATCGTTTAAAATGGTGCTAATTTTGCCCCAACCAATCAGATGTTAGCTTTCAAATCTTACATAAGTTCTGATTGGTTGGGGCAAAATTAGCACCATTTTAAACGATAAGAACTTTTATTGAATCTCCCTGTAAGAGAACCTGTAAAAGAAGAGGCCATGAAACTCCATTCTAAAGATCTTTGTTCAAGAGCATAAGACCTGTATAGTATTTGAGGTTGTATAAAGGCATGCGTCCATCCAGCAATATCCTCATTTCCTGCCTAACTGTTGATCCAGAGGAAGGCAAAAAAAACAAATTTATGAAGGGGGAAAAAATTCCTTCCTGACTCCAAGTGGCAGTCAGAAATTTTCCTTGGATCAACTCTACTTTATGAACCAATACCAGTAACTTGCAACATTCCTTGTTTGCAGAAACTGGTAGTGTCATTTGGCAAGATGCTCCTCGTGGGCATGTTGGGCACCACTGATGCTCTCTTAATTTTACTAGTAGGTCAGTATTGTGCATAGCTCTAAATGCATTTAGTGTTTTATTTACTCAGAAATTTCTCATTTCATTTGACATGCAACCCCCTCAGGAAAGGCATACTTGAAAAGCTAAATTTATATAAGTATGTGTAGTTTACAAGGGACACTGAAACGTTTAACTTGTTAAAACATCTGAAATAATGGAATGCAGAAAATTTAGTGTAAAGATTTGCAGGTCACATGTAGTAAAATTTCCAGATTGACTACATTATATCGCTGGTGTTAAAAGGAATATTCTTGTCTTTACTTACATGCCAGACCCCACAAGTGATTAAACTAATTCTTGACCTATAATCTGTTTTATTAGATCTCTATAACGCTGTTTATGTTCACTTTTGCCTTATAAACCTTGTCCTGATTTTGTCTTTCATACATGAGGCAAATACCTTATATACTAGAATATAAGTCGATTTGAGTATAAGCCGAGGTACCTATTTGTACCTGGAAAAGTAGTAAAATGTGTGTCTCGAGTAGTAGGGTAGAAATTATGACCACTACTGCCTTCTGATTCTATATTGTTTTGAGGCTTTAGTTGCCCTTTAAATGGACAGCAGAATTTCAATGCAGGAGTCCCATACTGTAATAGTCAAATCCAGTATGGCTATTACTGTATGGGACTACTGTATGGGAATTCTGCTGTCCATTTAAAGGGAAACTTAAGCCTCAAAACAATACAAATCAGAAGGCAATCTTTAACAACAGATACCATCCTCCTGATTCTATATTGTTTTAAAACATTAGTTGCCCTTTAAATGGTAATCCCACATAGTAATAGTAATCCCACTCAGTAACCCCCCAATTCATTGCCACTCCAAATGTTTGGGAACTACAACTCCCAGCATGCTTTAGTTGCTGGGAGTTGTAGTTTCAAAATATCTGCAGTTGCAAGCACTGCACTCCCCAAAAGTTCAGTGGAGGAGATGACTTTCCTTGTGGATGAAAGGACTTTGCTTGTGGACAAGAGGAGAAGGAGAGGACCTGCAATCCGGCTGCATCGCTCCACATCTACTGTTATGGTGCCTGACATCACTACTCAGCGCCGAGCAGTGACGTCAGCAGCCAGAAGAGTGGATGGGGAAGCGTGCGACAGCTGGATTAGTGTATTACACAGGTAAGTGACTCGAGTATAAGTCGAGGTTCAATTTTATAGCCTAAAAACCTCGACTTATACTCGAGTATATACGGTAATTTCATTGATAAACTAAGCAGTTGATTTCCTATGCAGCTTTAAACCCCTCCTTAATAATTTAGCCAGTTGGAGAGCCAGAAAGGACAATGACTAAAACCCATTAAAGCATGTTCCTGTGTGGATTTCAAGGCAATCTATCCTTAATCTGCACGTTGTTTACTATGAAATTAACATTTCATTTTTTAACTTTTTTCATTTTCCCTTATTTTAAAAAATAAGGGAAAATTAAATGCATGTTTGGGTTTCTGCTAATACTGCTTTTGGGGCAGGGATATCCCTTTTAAATACACGAACTGGCTCTTTTTCTAATTAAAAAAGGGCAAGTTACACCACAAATTCATATATACAGTACATTTACATTCAATAGTTATCTAATCGGTATAATAAAAGTGTAATGTTTATTTATAATATTTGCACTCGTGGCTTTCTGTGACAAGTGGTAAATATGTGAGGTCCAAGTTCATTATATAATTGCTCTTATAACTTGGCTGGGTGGTGTTTTGTTTTCACAGCAGGTTAAATAAAAAAATGAAGTGCGAGGAAATAGGAGGATCAAAAATGAAAGGCGATAAAAGATCGAAGACCTATATAACCAAGAGAACAGGCTGGGAGTAAACTGGGGAAAAAGCCACAAAAGATCATAAGGACATGAAAATTACAGGTCTAGGCAAAATAACAAGATTTACAGGAACACAGGACAAGGTCAGGAGACACATTCCGGTAAGCAAGGAAGTAGAAACAAAGTGAAAAATGACCAAGGAAGCCTTGCATAGGAAAATCTTAAAAACAATCAATTCAAATGCAGTTCTATGTGTATGGCTACCTTAATTCCAATGCATGTGCAACTCTGTCAAGTACAAGGACAGGGTGAATGAATAATAAAGAGGCCTTAATTCAAAAACTGTGGTCTAATACAACTGTAGTAAGCTAAAGAACATGTTTTCTTGTTTGACAACAAACCTACTTTATTGGGCAAAACTTTGTATGGGTCATACATGGCCACTGAGTGAGGAGCTGGCATTTAACACATAACTGCTGCTGACCAAGTGAGCACCCACGGCTGTGGCTTTTCCCCACCCTGAAATAAGGACACATAACAGTGGCTTGGTTGAAATATATGGCCACAGCTTTATTAAACATTTCTACCAAAATAGCAGTTATAACAAATATGCCAGCAGTTGCTTGGCAACAGGCAGGAATTAACCAACAGAATCCCAGGAGTCACCTGTTGATGTGGCAAGGCCGATCTGCGCCATTAGCCACAGAACACGCCTCTTCCCACCAGCCTAACTCACCACAATATCATAAACATTTATTAACTGCATTGGCAAATGCACATAAACCATGCTGTGACAACACAATCACTTTTTTTTTAACTGGGCATGCTTGCTAGTTATATCAACTTTATCCCACCCCCCATAACCTTTTATACAATAATATATTTTATATGATACAACATTGTATCCCTTCAACATAGCCAAACCCCCCATTGTCCCAGTGGCCAAGGAATGCTTCCAGTCTATGCAGGCTGTCACCTTCTCTTGCTTCTTTTGAGCACTTGAGGAAGCCCCCGATATATTAAAGGGGCAAAACGCGTCTGCCCGGATGCCCTAAGGGACCCGACCCCATAATTGGAGACATGGCAGGACTTTGAAGTTACTAATACTTGGCTATATGTGACTGCAAGACGGTAGCTATACCCTTATCAATATACATTGAGATCATACCTTTTCAGAACCTACATGATACTACTGTACCTGCTCTGCTCTGCCTTATGTACTTTATTATGATATAGTATAGCACTTTATACTATATGGTGATATGTGGGGATGGTCAGGGACGGATTTATACTTTTTTCTCCCCTAGGCCAGCTAACTTGTACTTCCTGTTCCCCTCCCCCCGTACGTGGTAATTCATTGGCTGAAGCAGAGCTTTGTGAGTGGGAGAGGGACCTGCTGCCCATAGCAAATCCGCTATCGCTGCACATTTAACAGAGACCGGTAAGTCTCTATTGTGTGCCAAAGAATGTGCATTGTGTAAATTTAATAAGGGGATGCAATACGGCCTAACTTGAAAGAAAAAACATTTTGTTTTATTTTGCCGCCCTTGGTGGCTGTGCAGCCCTAGGCCGTGGCCTAGGTGGCCTAGTGGGAAATCCGGCCCTGGGGATGGTCAGTTACTTGCTGTTTTTAATTGGTTTTAACTACTTACCCTATGTGCAATAAAGGTTTCTTTTAATTATATATATTGAGTGTGCCAGGCTTTACCTATTTTTGCGCATCTTCTGTACCGGGGCAATAATAACTGTTACAGAAATAGCCTGCCCGCTGCATTAGAGTATAGAGTATAGTATTAGTATACTTGAATACTACAATACATCACGTTACAGCGAGATTCTACTAAGAGCTTACAATATAGCCATGTAGCTATGAAGGTAATGCCTAATGCAGTATTTTTACATAAATGGAAAATGGGTTTATCAATTCTATAAGTGCGTCTTAAAGGGCATGTCCACCCCTAAAACTATAATCCCCCCAACTACTGGCCCCACCTTGTAGTGTAGTGTAATCCTTACCTCACATCCCAGCTCCATCTGGTTCTCCTGTAGTCCCCCCCCAAAGTCCCAAAAACTGACAACCAGGAGGCTAGCAGAGTCCATATAGGGCTCTGCCTGCTACCTGGCCTCCGGGAGAATTCTGCCATGCGTACTGCAGCCCTTTTCCCCCCTCCCTCCCTCTCCCTCCCTCTCCCTCCCGTTCTACTATCCCTCCCCCTAGTGTAAATCCCCTTTAATATCCTGCTCCCCCATGTCCCCCAGCCCCAACCGGGTATTTTTTATATTCAGAAAGCCCCCCAAACTCTTACTTATCTCTCCTCTTTCCCCCGCTGCGCTCCCGGCCTTCTGCTTGCAAAATGCAAGCAGAGGGGTGGGACCGGCAGTCGCGTCCATGTACCCTATCAAACAGGAAGGGAAAAAAAACAAGTTAATAAGCAAAGGGATGCTTCCAGACACCAAATGGCAAACATAAAGGATTGAAGCAATCTTGCCATTACCATATGTCCACAGTTTTATTGTTCTCACTGTAAAGCAACATTTCCTAACCTGAAGATGAGACTTCTTTACTGCTAATCTTAAAGTATGTCTACGAGTCCTCTAAAATGACCTATTAGTAACAATGCACCAGAGTGATTAATGTACTGCCCATCTACTAAAGCCCCTAAATCGTTTTCCAGCAGAGATTCACTAACTCTGTTTGCCTTACTTTAAAGGGCAAT
Source organism: Hymenochirus boettgeri (assembly GCA_019447015.1). Classification (NCBI taxonomy): domain Eukaryota; kingdom Metazoa; phylum Chordata; class Amphibia; order Anura; family Pipidae; genus Hymenochirus; species Hymenochirus boettgeri. The sequence goes on along the minus strand of CM033473.1, from coordinate 51,031,340 downwards.
TATAGTGAGAAAATTGTTTTTTTTTAATTTCTTCTAATGTATCCTATAAGTCATCCCATCCACCAGGGTACCTTTAGTTTCTTTAAATTCTACATAGTCCCTGAGATATAAGCCTTTGAATATGCTGTGATTTGTAGGAGCTGCTACACCTCATCTGTCACTCAAAGGCACACACCCACACAATCCAAAGCTCCCATGCAGTACTGTCACACACTCTCTCACCCACACTATATGTACCATGTGCAACATATAGTCAAATGCTGTAGTGATAAACACAATCAATAAACCATTAACCCAGCAATATGAGCATAACACACTATAAAACAGCCCCTCCCCCCCAAAAAAAATCTTATATACATACAAAACCAGTGACTCAAATGGAACACTAATACAGTATATATAATACAGTAATACAGACTATATACCAAACAAGACACACAGTGCAATCTATGAAATATATAGACTAAAGCAACTGAAATGTAACAGGACAACAAGCAGTGTCACTGTGTTTGTGAAGGTCTCACTACAAGCTGCTGTTACACTGACTCTCTCTTCAGTGATTATGATCTCAGCTAAGCAGGGGGAGAGATATGAACTTTAGGTAAAAAGTAAATAACAATTAGCAAAGTTAGAGAACAGGCAGAGTTCAGTAACTTACTTGTAAAGAATCTCAGCACCACTTGTCCTCCTCTCTCCCCCTCTGCCCCTCCCTTCAGCATATTGCTACTTTATTCCACACTTTGATTGCTTGCAGTCTAGCTCTGGAAGGGAGGGGTCAACAGGATGTCAGCACTTCATTTAAAGTCCTTTCAACTGACAATGCTCGGACTCTGTATACAGCCCGTCACTGCTTGAGGGGGAGTAGACAGAGAGGGGAGGGGGACTACACAGCTTGGTACAAACTTCTGCCAGTATGAAGAAACGAAGCCACACATAAACATGAAAGTAAGGCAGCTTATACTAAGTGATCTATACATTGTATACAGACAAAGTTTTTTTTCCACTATAGTTGCCCTTTAAAATTAAATCAATTAAAATTTGAATATGTTATATAGCATATGTTATATTAGAATAAAACCAAATGCTCTGGAAAGTGTATGGTAATTACACAAGAATCCTGCATTAAATGTATTCGTGAGCTACAATAGAAATCTGCTTTACCATCTAGCTGGTAAATAGTTGTTATTAAGGGCCCTGGTGAATGCCAACATGATTCATATTGCAAAGAGCCATGAAGTAATTAAACCTATTTTTAATGGTCAAATCCTAAACTTCCACATGCTTAAAAAGTTAGGAATAAGTGTAGTTACAGTAGTGATAATAGTTTGGGGACATGTGTGAAGTTGCCCACAATGACAATTATAGAACTCACAAAATGGCAATTATAGGCTCTTGTCAGCTTTATGACTATTTATGGCTAATTATCTGAGGAGGAAAGTCACAGAAAATTATAAAAAATCTTTTAGAAAGAATGGCCTCTTTAAAATATGTTGATATATCATAGTTTGTCATATGTATTCATTACTGTATGCCTGCTATGCTTCTGGATGCCTCATGGAAACTGAGCCATTTACAAACCTGTACTGAGCCTGTACTGAGCCTGGGCATGCTCAGAAGAGGCAGCTAGGGGATTAACATTCAGTCATTGGCTCTGATGTCATCTGTCAAATCCATAACTGACAGTTGCTAGCTGGAAGAACCAGGAAGCAAAACCAGGACATTGTGCAGGATTTCAGGTTAGACTTATATGTTTCAGATTTCAAACTATTATAGTTTAGGGTTTTGGGGGGTGATTTACCTGCATAAAAGTTTTCATTTTGGGGCTGAACTTGCCCTTTAAGGTGAGTGTAGCTTTTAAAAATGGATGTGAGTGTAGGTAGCATTTTGGTGGTGCACAGATTGCACAACTGGACAGAAAAGGGCGTTTAAGGGAGCCCCCTCTTTTGGAAATCCTTGGCCTGACTCTGGGGCTGGGGACAGTCCAAAGATTTAAAGAGCTACAGTTGGATAGTCCTGTTTCAATATCTGATACAGAGAGGATGGCAAGTAATTTATCAGTTCTGGAGAAGCAGATATACTTAAAGGGAAAAAATATTTTAAAATGGGTTTAAACATGAAACTTTGAGAAAAGACAAGCCAACAATCTAGTACCCTATACCACTTCTTAATTCTACCTACAAATTTGTATTTGGTGTGTTGCCAAATGGGCAGAGGAGCCAATCTCCACAAATCCTGTCAGTAGTGATGAGTCCCAGTCTGATTGGGCCCGCAGCAGCAGGGCTGCTAACAGGAATGCATTATGTCTGGCAGCATTATTACAGGTCTCTTTTAAATAAATACATCACCATGAAGTGCCGCCTGAGTACCAGTAGAATACGGTTACTTTCTCTATTTATGTATTTCACATTTCGGATTTCATTCAATGTCCAGGAAACATTTGCATTTAAAGACATGGAAGGAAATCTGGGTGCTCGGAAAACAGAATCATGCACATGCAATGTACCCACATTGACATGCACTGCCGTGCGTTTCTCACAAACTAAAGGTTCGTACTCATGTGCGACGCACGGTGTACGAACGGTGAAATTGGTTAAACACACCATATAGTAAATGTAATATGTTTGCAGATAACTGTGTTGTGTCTGTTTCATTGCTGTCCATGACGCAGGCTTTGTAGATTCCCAGAGTATAGAAGTTGTGTTTATTCCAACGTATACACAACATTGGCTTAAGAAATAATGTTTGTTACAAAAGCTGATGGAAATAGCTCCGGGAAATGAACTACAAATGTGTATTCTTAAATATGAAATCAGCCCTCCAATACAGAGTGCCAATAGTGTATATTAGATGGAACAAATAATGATTTGCCTACCTAAATGTTTAGGCAGGGAATATTTAAGTTAATGTGATATAACATATTGCACCTTTATTTAGGTACAGAAGAAATGGGAACATGTTGCATGTGTGTATTGGCAGAAGATCCTTTAGTTATGTTGATATGGAATGCTGGTACAGTATCTGTACTGTATCTGTAGAGAAGTGGACCCTGTTGCTTGTTTACTCTATTTTACTAGTAACATTAGTCACAGCATAACCACTTCTGCTAAATCATTAAGTACTTAGGAGAAGGTCGATTTAAGGTGGGGTACGCACCATAAGATATTTCCGGCCGACCGAACAAAAGTGATATGTGGCGGTCGGACGGAAATATGTTTTATATGGTTTGGGGTGGCCAGCCGCGACCGAGCTTGGTCACTAGTTCTTCCTTATCAGACGAACCGGCGATCAGACCTGTTGGTAAATCACGGCCGATCGTGTGGTTCCCTATGGGACCGCATGATCGGTTGCACAAACTGTCAGCCGCGGGCACTATTGCTGCGACCAACAGTCATTTGTCCCGGCCAAGCACTTGCTAGTAGCGAATGCTCGGTCGGCACAAAAACTCTGCTGGTTTGTACCCAGCCTTAATATTATTGTTAGCAAGTTGAGTTGTAAACCACATTATGTCACTGTGTCAATGCTTTGCTGTTATTTTCTTGATGAGCCCAATGTATAATTTTTTCACTGGCGCACAGATTAGGGTAATTAATGCATTATATGGGAAGCTAAATAATATATTTCCAGTAAATACCATAAATAAACAATAAAGGTTCTTAGAATCAATGGGTGTAGTTTATATAAGATTATGATCTAAGCAGGAGAGGACTGGCCCAGTAGACTGTGGGGCAAATTCCCCCTGGGCTGCTCTCCAATGAAAAATTTTGGCTGCCACAGAAGCTAATAGTAATTTAGTCGCTTAAACGGCACAATGAGCGCCTTTAGCTTTAACATTGGCAATTAACCAGAAACTTCTCCTCTGCTGCTGAACTTCATTACTGACACTGGGGGTGTCAGTCTGGGGGACCCCAGACTGGAGTCAGATTAATAGAAACAGCAATGTCTAAAGTTTAACAGATTACTTACTGAAAGTCTGGGCAGAACACTGAAGGATGCTGAGTGCAGAGTAATATATGGATTTCTCTGGAATATGATCAACTTTATTATTAGTAAGCCCTCCAGTTCATTATCCAGTCTTACGTCAGCCATCCAGATAATTACCCAGTGTTATCAGCCCCCCTGATCATTACCTAGTGTTGTAAGCCCTTCAGATCATTGCCCAGTGTTATCAGCCCTCCAGAACATTAGCCAATGTTATCAGCCCTCCAGATCATTAACCAGTGTTATCAGCCCTCCAGAGCATTAGCCAATGTTATCAGCCCTCCAGATTATTAACCAGTGTTATCAGCCCTCCAGTTTATTAACCAGTGTACTAAACCCTCCAGATCACAGTCACATGATGTGCTGTGTAAGAAGCCCCACCCCCAAAAAAATCGATCTTTTCTGAAGTTATTTAAGCTGTCACACACAGGCATTTTCAAGGGGTCGATCGAAAAAGCAGAAAAACTGTTTTTGATAATTTGATCAATTTGTTTGGATCGCTTAAAATGTCGATCCCATATATGGGGGGCTTTACAAACTTGCAACCATTATCTTTCCTATGGACACCTTAGGGAGAGAGAGAAAATATTTTTGGGCTTGAGGCTAGCTTTAAAAATGAATTAGAAGATATGGGGCTGGGAATATGATGTAGCTGTTGATAGTTCTTATTCACAGTGCTAGCAAGAAAAACACTCTTTATACTGCCCTTTGGATAGATTGCAGCTAGAAGTCATTTTAAAGTATGGAGATCGCAGTTCCTCTTTATAGGTGAACTGTGGTCTGAATAAAGGTAGTTATCCTTTATTTTAATGCCCCCTAACACTTTTGGTCACCCCATAGATCCTCTGGGAACTACTTTTCTTAAAACTCTTGTTAAATATCTAGACTACACAGGTCTTTCCAATGAGATAAAATTGTATTGGGATCACATTTCCATTAAAAAAATGTACATTTAGTGAAAGAATTAGTGCTAAATCTAACACTCCATGGGCACAAAATCGTAACTCCTAGAGTCACCACCAGCCCAGAGCACAATGTAAACCAAGGGCTTGGTATTCATGAAGATGATGTTATAAATAGAGCATTGATCACACATGTTCATTGCGTTCCTACCCAGCTGCTAATTAAAAAAAGCCACAATAATTACATGTGTTGCATAGCCCCCATGGGTAGGGATGGATGGGAGGGGTGGATAGTCCCTGTCTGGAAAAGCTTCTTTGCTTTCACCTGAACTTAAGGAGTTAAATGGTTTGCTCCATGTGGCTCTCTTCCCAGGTATTCACACCACTCCCTGGGCTGATCCTCTGAGAAGCTGGAACACCATGGTGTGGCACAGTTACATATTGTCTTGTGTTTCTTTACCAATTTTTATTGTCATCATTCCGCCCATCGCTAATATCATTTATATTCAATTAGCCAACTTTTATTTTAAACCATTTAGCTAATGATATTAGGAACAGGTTTTTCTTTTTTTTATTAAACATATGAATAGGCAAGAAAATAAAGTTTGGTTATTTGTGGAGGATAAGGAGCCATTCCAGGCGGTATTATTTATTCTGAGGTTGAAAACCTCAACAATCAGCATTCCCTGACTGCATACTTCCGCCAGGAATGCTAGGAGTTGTAGTTTTTTAAACATCTGGTGGGCCACAACATCCCTGTTTAAAATGAATGTGAGTGAATAGGTATAAGGGACATTACAACAGGGTTGTGATTAATGTATGGATGCATCACTGATTCTTGCTCGATTCTGCTGAATTCTGCACATAATTTGCAGCTGGCGGTCTCCCCTCCTGCTGCCTCTGGTCCTGATCATGGAAAGATTTTGATCTGCGATTTTGAACAGAATTGATCATAGTGGTTGAATTGGGCAACAAAATCTAAACATGTATGGCCAACTTAATCTGGCCATACATAATCTGGACAGCAGTCCAGATCTGTGCCCACAACAAGGTACACTGGAACCCTTTAATTACCAGATCTGGTAGGGCAAGTGGCTGTCAAAGGGATCCAATGTTAGTATGCTGGTTTAATGACTGGAAAAAAGTATTACCAGATCAAACCTGGGTGCAGCATTCATTAATTCCACAGGCTGTACTTCTATAATTAATATGCTTTCAGATTTATTGGTGTCTGTAAAGACATGAACAGTGCAGCTATTGATCCATTACATCACTTTTATTGTGTCATCTCAAAAGCATTACCTTGTAAGTTTTCAACAAGTTAATATTAACAAAACTTATTTGCCCAATTGATAGTCCTCACCCCTGAATTACCTGCAATCCAGAAAAAAAACTTCAGCCCATTGCTTTACAAGTAGAAAGATGTTGCTAGAAGCATCCAACACTGAGGACCCAACCTCCTGGTATTAATGTTCTACTGATAGTATCCTCTTGGTCAATAAAGTTTGTAGGCATATAATGGTTGTTGCAGATCCTACGGAGGAAATTGTGCAAAATGCAACCTACATAAACAATTACATACATTTTTCGGGTGACAAGTAGAGATGTAATGTGGGTTCGAATAGAACCAAGTTTCGAATCTAATCTGAGGGTTTCGAAGTCCTAACGAAACTTTCAGAACTCTCGAATTTCACAGAACCCGGATTTTTGGAATTTTCGATTTTAATCGGAAATTGAAAGTAGACAATCATCAAAAATAGAAAGTAGATGATTTTCGAAAATTGAAAATAGAAAGTAGACGATTTTCGAAAATCAAAACTAGAACTTTCGAGCTTCCCGAAAATGATGAAAATTTGAGAATGGAACGAAACTCAACTTGAGTTTCGAACATATCTGGTGACAAGTTAATAGATGTGTGGAAAATACGGAACCTATTAGCAAGAATACCAAATGCATTTTCCACAACCCTTCTGGCACTGGAGAGTCTGTAATTGAAAATGTTTCTTTCTCTGTTCAGTGTTTTTTGAGAAAAAAGGTTTCAAAAGATTTTCATGCAAAGCAAATGCCTCATTTGCCACAAATACACAGTTCAATCCTTGTTTAGTTTCAGCATTAGTAGGCAGGTGTAACTGTTTTTTGTCATAGAAAACAGTTTGCTCAATCATTCTGACACATTAGCACCCACATCCACCATTATAAATTCAGATTTGGCATTAACAATTGCTAGGAGTACAATGGAAATATCCTTTATAGTTATAGTAGTAAGATTATAGTAGTAAGATTGTGTTGGAGGAGAGATCCTTACATGTTTTCCATCAATGGCCCCTCCACAGTTTGGAAAGTTCCAGTACTCCTCAAAGTTCTTCACTGTTTCTAACTAATCTTCAGGCATCTTAGGAAACTGTAAAAGTAAAAAAAAAATTATTTAAATTCAATGTCCATTTTCCTTTACAGGTATTAACATCTACACCCAACCAAAACACTGTACCACAGCAGCAAGAGAATCAACCTCAACAGTAGCGAAAGCATAAAAAGCAAAAAAACAGCAACACAGATGAGATGAAAACAAGAATATTAACCGAAGCAGCTGCACTATTAATAATAAAGACGAGTTTGATTTGCTTGTCTGTTATGTTGTGGCTAAAGTGCGACGCATGATCAGTGACCAAAGAATGTTAGCTGAGTTTTTGATAACAGATATCCTTAAGGAGGGACTAAAGCTAGGTACACACCTAGCGATTTTTCCTCCTGACCGACTGTTCGATACTTTCGACTGGTCGGCCAGGAGGAAGGACTGTCGGTCGCGGCAAAAGCAGCTGCGTCCGATAGTCACCGCGACCGATCATGCGGTTCATAGAGGACCGCACCATCGGACGAGGTTTTCTACCCTGTCCGATCGTCCTTTCGGACGAACGGTCGATCAGACATGGGCACATTCGGATGCGATAATTTCGGTCCGATCGACCGATACACTGAACTATCGGTCGATCGGACCGAAATATCTCATCGTGTGTACCCAGCTTAAAAGACAATCTAACAGAAAATACTTTTAGCACAAAACATGCATTACTCACCAGGACCTATGTCTCCACCACCTCCCCACCACTTCAGCTACCATCATTACAATTATACAAGTTTGTAGCAAATTATTTACCGTGATGTTTGGTTGTTATTGTACATATTTGAGTTTATCTATTTTAATAAAGGAATCATTTTTACCTTCATGTATTCATCCTTTAAAGCATGTATAATCGACCTGCATGTTTCCAGTATTATTTTCCCTAGTGCTTGTGAAGAAATCCCCTTAGAGATCAGAGAAATTTAGTTTGGAAAACGAACAGAGACCACGTTTGAAAACGAACGTTGAAAAATCGAAACGATCGTGCCATATACACTTGAATAAAACAACAACATCCGTTTACATCACTTCCTGTGAATTACGGAATCACGCACAAAAATCGTCATCAAGAAATACCTCCACATAGCACGCATGACAGAACGATCATATCTGGGAATAATTATATCTGTAGAATGTGTACTGTTGTCTGCGAACAATGTAATTGGTTAACAATCTTCAAAGATACGATCGTTTGATGCCAGAAGGCTCCACAATAGATTGACTTGTAGGTGAGACAAGGGCTTTCTTTTAAAGTTGTTCTTACATCACATTTGCCTTTGACACGTTGAAAGGCAATTCTTCTACAAAATTTTTTTTCTGTAGATATTTCTGGAATTTCAATGCTTTGTACATAGATTTGGGGCCAACAATTGTCTCAGTGTCCTGACCAAATATCTCCACCCGAATCTCCAGAACAAATGTTAAATTGTAAAACACCGGGAGATCTGGTAGTTTTGTGCTGCCCCTTGATAAAACACCAGACCCTTAGAGGAAGAAGCATGAAATCCAATATCCTGTGGGAAATAATATGGCAATGTCTTCCTACTGGTGCAGGACAAATGGTGGCACTGATTGCACACAATTATGTGTCACAAGTATTGTCCAAATGCAGGTTAGAAGTTAGAACTGTCACGTTATGATTATATATATATATCATGTTAAATGTAGCAGTGTAATTATTTTCCCATCAGGCACAGCACAGGTGATAGACTCTACTGTACCTTGTGTTATGTCTACAATTAAAAGACATTTTACTAATAAATAGAAAAGAGAAGGAATCAGATACTCCCGTCTGCTGCAATTTAAACATTTAACCGATTAATGAGTGAGGAGAGGGTGGAGTAAAGTGACCTGGCAAATGCAACGTTCTCTGGATTAAGATGATTGAGAAACACTAGCCTAGGCTGGCAGCCATGATGTCAGTTTTGGCCCAAGGAGACGCAAGATTCAGTTTAAAAACCCATGCAAACTGACAATTGGCAACAAGTTGACCCAGAGGAAGCTGCAACATTTTAAATTGGCAAACTATTTAAATAACTCTAGAAGTCTTGTTTAAGGGATAAAAAGACTTGCTACATTTATGGCTACGTATAGCTACGAAAATGTAGATTTACTAATTTTTGGGGGGGTCTGACCAATGAGGACATCTCTGGTGACTTTTGTTTATTACCAGAAGACAATTTTACCCATTAAATGGAATACAGCTACCTTGGGACTAGTATGTAGCGGGACATCCCAAGGCTAGGTAGTCTGGCGCATTGCTAGTTTAAGTCATGAAGGCCTCTGTTTTTAATCCTTTTTGTTTATACTATTTTGTGACAATGAGCAATAAAGTTTGGTACATATTCCTATTGTTTTATTGTGGCATTGTGCACCATGATTATCCATTCTACACACACCATATGTCTACCATGCAAAAGCAGCCAAATTCATTGATCCAACACTGGCTACTCCCTTATATATTGTCTGGTTGTACCAATGATCATTTAAATATTTTTACTGATTTTGTTATTTATCATTTGTCCCCACGCGGGTTAGTGGGGTTTTGTTGGGATGAGGGGGGGGGAGATAAAATCAAAATCCCATTACAATGCACTTGTGTGATTTTCCTGCGTTCCCATAGAATTTTGTTACAGTGCAGTCTGAGCAGAAATGAAAACAAATTGCATAGAATTAGAACAAAACATGAATTGTGGGGACTGGTTCTTGTGAATTCCATTAAAGGCAAATTTGACATCCCCTGTCCAACCTTTAGTTGCAGTCCCCAACCTGCAAGACTTTTCTTTATTCGCAATGATCCTGAATTCTGCCACAATTGATCATATGGAAAGGGGATTAAAAGCCCATAGCACACATATAGATGCACAGCATGGTGGCTTATTAGTTGGCACTGATGCTTTAGTCTGTTAGCACTGATGCACCGAGTCCTGGACACTAATTCACCTTCTACTACATTTGCTAGAAGTTTGTATGTCCTTCCTGTGTTTGCTTTTGTTCCCATTAAGTACTCTAGGGATCATACACACGTATAATTATTGTTGGCCGCAAGGGGGTACATTGTAACAATACACGGAATACAAACAAGGTAATAAACCACAACTACATATAAAAGGGCTGGGACTTGAAACATGAGAAATTATTAGATTAGATTGTAAGTCCCAAAGTTCTTACAATCTAAGTTAAGATCAGAAAAGCAATAGGAAATATGACAGATACATTTGTGAAATGCCTATATGGGTACATTATATATATATATATATATTTTTTTTTTTTTGCACAGTAACTGTACTTTAATGAATCAATAAACGAATTGCAAGAAGACCTTGTGTGCACAAACATCTATTACTGTATATATGATTCGGGATTACGTTGGTGGCACCAAGGCAATTTCAAGATTGGAGGGAGCTGAGTGCATACTATACCTTATTATTTGGATATATATAACTGGCAAAAGTGTGCCAGTTGGTGCACAGTGGAATGTGTGTATATTTTGCTATGTGTAGATGCAGTGCTCACAGGAACCATCAGGAAACATCCAGGGGGGCAATAATAAAATTAGTCTGAAGGTCCTGAAAAAAACCCAAGCAATCGTATTATATTAAATGAATAAACACACACTTATACCCTCCCTTACCTATACTAACTGCCAGCTAAAATAAAGAGGGTCTATGTGGAATAAACCTGCAGGTCTGAGAACAGACCCAGGCAATCTAAACAGAACCTTTGGGCAATCAAAAGCCCATACATATATCCGATTTTACTTTCCTGACCGAGCACTCCTGTGACATTAGACCGATCCAGAACCACCTGTTGGTCGCATAGAAGAATGGGCGGTTCCGGCAGGATTGATCTAATATCGCAGAAGTGCTTGGTTGGGTAAGTAAAATCAGATATATGTATGGCCACCTTAAATCCTATCCTGGTTACATGTGTCAATGATAAAAAAAATCCCAAATTCAGTGAAATTATGCACAGTATTTAAGTATATTTTAGTATATGAGAATTCAACCAACTCCAGCCCAATATTCCTGATGAATGGACTACCAATGGGCAGTATGTTGGTAAGTAAATGTTAAGGTGATCTTATTTTTCATTTATAGTTAAATTGGGTTATACAATAAATCATATATATATTAGAAATAAGTATGAATATCAGAGTTACAATTGCAAAGGTAAGCTAATAATAGCAAGCAGGTCATTCTGACTTCTAAATTACAGCTACGTGACATCTGTAAGCTGTATAAGGATGATAAGACCACTGTCAGAAGTGATAACTGTCATAAAGGGTGATTGAATAATAAGATAATAAGTGCACAAATAAGTGTTGGAAAGTCCACCAAAGTCCAAAATTAAGTTGATGAATAAGGGGAACAAGGTTTTAACTCTCAGTGATCTGGAGCTGAATTCTAATCATTGATTGGGTAAATGTAATCATATGACTAAATATGTAACTAATTAATAATGACATATGCTAGTAATTATAAATGGTATAATCTTACAATATGACAATAAAGCAGAGCAGTTTCTACCTCAAGTGGTTTAGTGTGGTGTAGTCTGTTCTCTCACGTACCTCTTATGTGATCTTTCCATCCTCTGGTTAATGGTATATTTCTTACCTCTTCAGATGGCACCCCAGATGGGACTGAATTTTGTGAATTGTCTGGATCAGCTTTGTGTCCAATGCTATAGAGCAACCGCAACTTCCTTTAAGCTGGGTACACACGATGAGATATTTCGGTCAGATCGACCGATAGTTCAGTGTATCGGTCGATCGGACCGAAATTATCGCATCCGAATGTGCCCATGTCCGATCGACCGTTCGTCCAAATCGGACAGGGTGGAAAACCTCGTCAGATCGTGCGGTTCTCTATGGACCGCAAGATTGTAAGATTATACCATTCGGTCGCGGTGACTATCGGACGCGGCTGCTTTTGCCGCGACCGACATTCCTTCCTCCTGGCCGACCGGTCGAAAGTATCGAATGGTCGGTCAGGAGGAAAAATCGCTAGGTGTGTACCTAGCTTTAGATGGCGAAAGGTAAGCATTTTCTGATTTAGATAAGTCATAGGCTTCAGTTACGACCCCTAATTGTTAAGATGTTTGTTTCTATTTTTCTGCTAAACTTTACTTAATGTATATTACTAGCTCTGTTTGTCTTTAACCTTTATGTTTTTTTATGCTGCTAAACAATAACGTACAATGTCAATTGTGGTTTATAGATTTGCTCACTTGGTTGTCTGTAATTTAAACTCTGTCTGATATATATATATATATATATATATATATATATATATAAAATAGTATAATGATGTCTGCACTCAGTCTTCCTTCTTTTTTATACAAGTTACACATAACGGGTGCTTCAAGGAACACAGATGCCTCAAATCTGTCCATACAATAAGCCCAAAAATAATGGTTCTGATGAAGGTGCTCTGTGAAGCACCGAAACGTTAATAAACTTTTTGTGTGAAGAAGGAGTGCTCGGAACTTTTTGTGTGTGTTGGTATATTTCCTATATGATGTGCATGGTGTGAGTTTTCGTACAGACAATTAGGTTTATCTCTTGTGCTGTTCTGAGATAACGTTTAAAGGTTTACTACTGTGTCACTAAGAATATGTGTTTGATCTGTTTATTATAATATGTTTTTAGCAGAAGCTACAGATAAGAAATACCTGGTGCATTTTAATTGATGATTGACTGGTGTTTATGTATTTCCAAGTGGGTGTATATGGTACACCAGGAACAAGTGTTGTGAATGAACGGCTCTGGAATGGGAAACAAGGGTTCACATTCCAAGGTTCAGAATGAGTCTAAACCCAAGATCCCAGGGAAAACAGCAGTTAAATGGATGGAAGAAACTCACGGTAATTGGGCTACTGAACCACTTAAGGCATTTCACAAGAAGTTGAAATTGCAGACAACTGGAAGGTTAGATGCTAATTATTGGCAGTCTGTGATAACTAACAATGCCGAATGGTTAGCTAAGAAAAAACTGTTAGAACAAGCTCTCACATGGTTGGAAGAAAGTAAAAAGAAACCTTAACAAATTGTTGAATGTTTTTACGCAGGACAGTATAGATATGCTAAAACAGGGAGACTACCTGTCGGTTGGCCTGACGACAGTATTTTAGACGATAATCCAGATGAACACGATCTAGAAGCAGCAGGTACAAATGCATTGATAAGAGAAATGGCTCAGAAAAAACAAAAACCCAAAGTGACAGGAGTGAAAGAAGTAGTGAAAATGGTAGAAGAAATACAGCTTATTAAAGCGAAAGAAATAGAGATACAGCCTTTAGAACAATCAAAGGGGGAAGTTAGCACACCACAAGAACATGATAGGACACTAAAAGATCAGGAGAGAATATCACAAGAGCAAATCAAAATAGTGAAACTAAAAGACTTAGTAGATCAGGCAAAGAAAGATTACCCTCAGCTTAACCCTTTCACTGCCAGGAGAATTTCATTTTTTTTTTGTGAAGAATTTTCAGGATTTTGCCCTTAATTGCTTTAGACTAATTTTACAGTAGGAAACCTTGCAGTAAATCAGGAATATTATACATTGTTTTTTTCAGCACAAAGTGTACTTTAACATGGTAACAGAATTTTGTAACTTTTCTGGAAATTTTACTGGAATTATGAGTAAAATATGTAAAAAAAATAAAAAATTTGCAAATTTTCATGGATTTTTCCCATTTTTACTTATAGTTATCTTAAGGTTACACACAAAAATCTTTCTAAAAGCTCAGATACTCCCGAGTACAACGATACCAGATATATGGAGGTACCTCACTTTTCCTGTACAGGAGACCCCCCAAATTAAAACTGCACCTTCAAGAATATTACACCAAATTAAAATGTATAACCACTTCTCACTGTTAACATAGAATATCTTCCAAATTAACTAAAATATCCACACAAGTGAGATATTTTTAGAAACTACACACCCGCAGGATTTTATGAGTGAGGTTAGTTTTGATCAAAATGCAGATACCCGGACGCAGCTCTTCGTCAAATAGTTATTTTCTCACATTTTCCTTTTTTTCCTCAACTGTAAAATCAGAGACAAAATCAAATGCGAATTTCAGCTAAAAACTGTGGAGGAAAGTTCAAACGCATCTCAAATATGAAAGCCTAACCCCTCACAAATAAAACGGTATGCCACATTCATGGGTGTACCCAGAGACCTGGCTACCAACTAACCCAGAGCGTGACCAGTGCCAAATGTCAGTAGCAGCAAAAAAAAATTAGCCAGTTTTGTATTTGAACAGTCTGTAGTTTTTCCACAAAACACCCCCCCAACTCAGAAATCCCCCCACAAACTATATATTCCTGTAACGCTGTAGTTCGTTTTATCATACCATCAATGGTGTGGGCGCAGTTCTTCGTAGAAGTTTGCACTTTTACCAGATTTTCAAAAGAAAAATAAACATCAAACAACATTCAAAAAGATAGAAATCATGCCAAAACTCCATGGAATGTAAAAAAAAGTTACCAAATATCAATCTCCCAAATGTCCTGAATCAAACGGTATGCCATATGTGTGGTTACACAGGCAGACGTGGAAGCGAATAGCCACGAAGTGAGACAATGCACGATGGCTCACAATAAGCAAAAATATTTAGCCAACTCTGAATTTGAACAGACTGCAGTTTTTCCACAGAACACCCCTGTAACTCAGAAATACCCCACACAAACTATATATTCCTGAAATCTACACACCTTCAGCTATGTAACGCTGTAGTTTGTTCATTCATACCATTAATGGTGTGGGCGCAGTTCTTCGTAGAAGTTCGCATTTGTCTGAAAAAATAAACAAAAAACAACTTCAAAATGTAGAAATCATGCCAAAACTTCATGGAATGTAAAAAAAAGTTACTAAATATCAATCTCCCAAATGTCCTGAATCAAACGGTATGCCATATGTGTGGTTACACACGCGGACGTGGAAGCGTAAAGCCACAAATTGAGACAACGCACGATGGCTTAGAAACAGCGAAAATATTTAGCCAACTTTGAATTTGAACAGTCTGCAGTTTTTCCACAAAACACCCCCATAACTCAGAAATACCCCCCCACAAGCAGTCTGCAGTCCACAAAACAACCCCCACACACCATATATTTCTCGAATCTACACACTTTTATCTACTTAATTCTGTAGTTTGTTCATTCATACTATCAATGGTGTGGGCGCAGTTCTTCGTATAAGTTCACAATTTTAGCAGATTTTCGAAATTTTTTTTAAAAAAACACTCTCAAAGGTAGAAATCATGCCAAAATCCCAAGTGAGCCAATGAACAGTGGCCCAATTACAGCAACTTTTCAGATTTGTCAGACTAAACACCCCTCTATATTAGAAATACCCCCCAAAACTATATATTCTTGGACTCTACACACCTTCAGCTACACAATGGTGTTATTCCTTTATGCATACCACCAATGGTGTGGGCGCAGTTTCGTGTACAATTTCGCTTTCTTACCAGATTTTCGGGAAATTTTTAAAAATACAATTCAAAGTTAAAAATCATGGTAAATTTCCATGTCATGTAAAAAAAACTTCCAAATGCCCTGAATCAAACGGTATGCCATATGCGTGGATGCACACAAGGACGTGGCCACTAGCTCAAATGGGACGCATGCACAAGTGTAATTACAAGAAAAAAATCAGAGTGCTCTGTAATTTTGAACTGCCCCAAAACTTGAAATGCCCCCCACAATTAAAACCCCCAACTAAATATCAATCTCCCACATGTTCTGAATCAAACGGTAGGCCCTATGTGTGGATGTACACAGAGACGTGGCTACCAACTAGCTCAAATGGGATGCATGCACAAATGCAATTACAAGAAAAAATCAAAGTGCTCTGTAATTTGAACAGCCTACACTTTTTCTAAGGAAACAGTCCTGAAACATGGAAATTCCCCCCACAAACTATATATTTTTGGAATCTACACACCTTCAGCTATATTACGGTGCCATGCTTTCATACACACATGAAGAATTCCAGACCCAGTGATCCAAAGAACTCTGTGTTTTTAGGAGTTTTTGTGAAAAATAAAATAAGATGATTCAAGGATTGAAATCCTACCTAAACCAACTTGACAAGCAAAAAAACCCACTAAATGTCAATCTCCCACATATCCTGCATCAAACGGTATGCCATATGTGTGGGTGCACACAGAGACGTGGCCACCAACTAGCTCAAATGGAACACATGCACAAGTATAATTACAAGAAAATAATCAAAGTGCTCTGTAATTTCAAACAGCCCCAAAACTTGGAAATGCCCCCAACAAATAAAACCCCCACTAAATATCCCACATGTTTTGAATCAAACGTTATGCCATATGCGTGAATGTACAAAAAAAACCCCCAATAAATGTCAATCTCCCATATATCCTGCATCAAACGGTATGCTATATGTGTGGGTGCACACAGAGACGTGGCCACCAACTAGCTCAAATGGGACGCATGCACAAGTGTAATTACAAGAAAAAAATCAAAGTGCTCTGTAATTTCAACAGTCTTCACTTTTTCAAAGGAAACGGCTCTGAAACTTAGAAATACCCCACACAAACTATATATTTTTGGAATCTGCACACCTTCAGCTACATTACGGTGCCATGCTTTCATATATACATGAAGAGTTCCAGACACAGTACTCCATAGAACTCTGTGCTTTTTAGGAGATTTTGTAAAAAAATATAATAAGTTGATTCAAAGGTTGAAATCCTACCTAAACCCACTTGACAAGTAAAAAAACCCACTAAATGGCAATCTCCCACATGTCCTGAATCAAACGGTATGCCATATGCGTGGGTGCACACAGAGACGTGGCCACCAACTAGCTCAAATGGGACGCATGCACAAGTCCAATTACAAGAAAAAAATCAAAGTGTTCTGTAATTTGAACAGCCTAATCAACTTGGAAATACCCCCCACAAACTATATATTTTTGGAAGCTACACACCTTCAGCTACGTGATGGTATCATGCTTTCGTATATACATGAAGAATTCCAGACACTGTTATTTATAGAACTTCGTGCTTTTAGGAGATTTTGTGAAAAAATAAAATAAGAGGACTCAATGGTTGAAATCCTACCTAAATCCACTTGGCAAGTAAAAAAAACCACTAAATGGCAATCTCCCACATGTCCTGAATCAAACGATATGCCATATGGGTGGGTGCAAACAGAGACGGGGCCACCAACTAGCTCAAATGGGATCCATGCGCAATTGCAATTACAAGAAAAAATAAATAAACGCCACAACCCACCCCCCACCCCTATCCCCACTCCCCCTTTAAGTGGTATTTTAGTGAAAACCAGTTAGTATGGAGAGTCACACAAGTTTTTGCACACTTTACTGATCCTAAAAATTCAATTTTATTCGTTATTCGTTTATTTTTTCTTGTATTGCCAATTGCGTCAGGATCCCATTTGAGCTAGTTGGTGGCCCCGTCTCTGTTTGCACCCACCCATATGGCACATTGTTTGATTCAGGACATGTGGGAGCTCAAATGGGACGCATGAACAAGTCCAATTACAAGAAAAAAATCAAAGTGTTCTGTAATTTGAACAGCCTAATCAACTTGGAAATACCCCCCACAAACTATATATTTTTGGAAGCTACACACCTTCAGCTACGTGATAGTATCATGCTTTCGTATATACATGAAGAATTCCAGACACTGTTATTCATAGAACTTCGTGCTTTTAGGAGATTTTGTGAAAAAATAAAATAAGAGGACTCAATGGTTGAAATCCTACCTAAATCCACTTGGCAAGTAAAAAAACCCACTAAATGGCAATCTCCCACATGTCCTGAATCAAACGATATGCCATATGGGTGGGTGCAAACAGAGAAGGGGCCACCAACTAGCTCAAATGGGATCCATGCGCAATTGCAATTACTATTTTTTCTGTAATTGCAATTGCGCATGGATCCCATTTGAGCTAGTTGGTGGCCCTTCTCTGTTTGCACCCACCCATATGGCATATCGTTTGATCAGGACATGTGGGAGATTGCCATTTAGTGGTTTTTTTACTTGCCAAGTGGATTTAGGTTAGGATTTCAACCATTGAGTCCTCTTATTTTATTTTTTCACAAAATCTCCTAAAAGCACAAGTTCTATGAATAACAGTGTCTGGAATTCTTCATGTATATACGAAAGCATGATACTATCACGTAGCTGAAGGTGTGTAGCTTCCAAAAATATATAGTTTGTGGGGGGTATTTCCAAGTTGATTAGGCTTTTCAAATTACAGAACCCTTTGATTTTTTTCTTGTAATTGGACTTGTTCATCGTCCCATTTGAGCTCCCACATGTCCGATCAAACAATGGGCCATATGGTGGGTGCAAACAGAGACGGGGCCACCAACTAGCTCAAATGGTCCATGCGCAATTGCAATTACAAAAAAAATAAACGAATAACGAATAAAATTGAATTTTTAGGATCAGTAAATGTGCAAAAACTTGTGTGACTCTCCATACTAACTGGTTTTCACTAAAATACCACTTAAAGGGGGAGTGGGGATAGGGGTGGGGGGTGGTTGTGGCGTTTATTTTTTTTTCTTGTAATTGCAATTGCGCATGGATCCCATTTGAGCTAGTTGGTGGCCCCGTCTCTGTTTGCACCCACCCATATGGCATATCGTTTGATCAGGACATTGGAGATTGCCATTTAGTGGTTTTTTTTTACTTGCCAAGTGGATTTAGTAGGATTTCAACCATTGAGTCCTCTTATTTTATTTTTTCACAAAATCTCCTAAAAGCACGAAGTTCTAATAATAACAGTGTCTGGAATTCTTCATGTATATACGAAAGCATGATACCATCACGTAGCTGAAGGTGTGTAGCTTCCACAAATATATAGTTTGTGGGGGTATTTCCAAGTGATTAGGCTGTTCAAATTACAGAACACTTTTTTTTTTTCTGTAATTGGACTTGTGCATGCGTCCCATTTGAGCTAGTTGGTGGCCACGTCTCTGTGTGCACCCACGCATATGGCATACCGTTTGATTCAGACATGTTGGAGATTGCCATTAGTGGGTTTTTTTACTTGTCAAGTGGGTTTAGGTAGGATTTCAACCTTTGAATCAACTTATTATATTTTTTTACAAAATCTCCTAAAAACAAGCACAGTTCTATGAGTACTGTGTCTGGAACTCTTCATGTATATATGAAAGCATGGCACCGTAATGTATGAAGGTGTGCAGATTCCAAAAATATATAGTTTGTGTGGGGTATTTCTAAGTTTCAGAGCCGTTTCCTTTTGAAAAAGTGAAGACTGTTGAAATTACAGAGCACTTTGATTTTTTTCTTGAATTACACTTGTGCATGCGTCCCATTTGAGCTGTTGGTGGCCACGTCTCTGTGTGCACCCACACATATAGCATACCGTTTGATGCAGGATATATGGGAGATTGACATTTATTGGGGGTTTTTTTGTACTTCACGCATATGGCATAACGTTTGATTCAAAACATGTGGATATTTAGTGGGGGTTTTTTTTGTGGGGCATTCCAGTTTTGGGGCTGTTTGAAATTACAGAGCACTTTGATTATTTTCTTGTAATTATACTTGTGCATGTGTTCCATTTGAGCTAGTTGGTGGCCACGTCTCTGTGTGCACCCACACATATGGCATACCGTTTGATGCAGGATTGTGGGAGATTGACATTTAGTGGGTTTTTTGCTTGTCAAGTTGGTTTAGGTAGGATTTCAATCCTTGATCATCTTATTTTATTTTTCACAAAAACTCCTAAAAACACAGAGTTCTTTGGATCACTGGGTCTGGAATTCTTCATGTGTGTATGAAAGCATGGCACCGTAATATAGCTGAAGGTGTGTAGATTCACAAATATATAGTTTGTGGGGGGAATTTCCATGTTTCAGGACTGTTTCCTTAGAAAAGTGTAGGCTGTTCAATTACAGAGCACTTTGATTTTTTCTTGTAATTGCATTTGTGCATGCATCCCATTTGAGCTAGTTGGTAGCCACGTCTCTGTGTACATCCACACATAGGGCCTACCGTTGTGATTCAGAACATGTGGAGATTGATATTTAGTTGGGGGTTTTAATTGTGGGGGCATTTCAAGTTGGGGCAGTTCAAAATTACAGAGCACTCTGATTTTTTCTTGTAATTACACTTGTGCATGCGTCCCATTTGAGCTAGTGGCCACGTCCTTGTGTGCATCCACGCTATGGCATACGTTTGATTCAGGGCATTTGGAAGTTTTTTTTACATGACATGGAAATTTACCATGATTTTTAACTTTGAATTGTATTTTTAAAAATTTCCCGAAAATCTGGTAAGAAAGCGAAATTTTACACGAAACTGCGCCCACACCATTGGTGTTATGCATAAAGGAATAACACCATTGTGTAGCTGAAGGTGTGTAGAGTCCAAGAATATATAGTTTTGGGGGGTATTTCTAATATAGGGGTGTTTAGTCTGACAAATCTTGAAAAGTTGCTGTAATTGGGCCACTGTTCATTGGCTCACTTGGGATTTTGGCATGATTTCTACCTTTGAGAGTGTTTTTTTAAAAAAAATTTCGAAAATCTGCTAAAATTGTGAACTTATACGAAGAACTGCGCCCACACCATTGATAGTATGAATGAACAAACTACAGAATTAAGTAGATAAATGTGTAGAGATTCGAGAAATATATGGTGTGTGGGGGTTGTTTTGTGGACTGCAGACTGCTTGTGGGGGGGTATTTCTGAGTTATGGGGGGTTTTTGTGGGAAAAACTGCAGACGTTCAAATTCAAAGTTGGCTAAATATTTCGCTGTTTCTAAGCCATCTGCGTTGTCTCAATTTGTGCTTTACGCTTCCACGTCCGCGTGTGTGACCACACATTGGCATACCGTTTGATTCAGGACATTTGGGAGATTGATATTTAGTAACTTTTTTTTACATTCCATGAAGTTTTGGCATGATTTCTACATTTTGAAGTTGTTTTTTGTTTATTTTTTCAACAAATGCGAACTTCTACGAAGAACTGCGCCCACACCATTAATGGTATGAATGAACAAACTACAGCGTTACATAGCTGAAGGTGTGTAGATTTCAGGAATATATAGTTTGTTGTGGGGTATTTCTGAGTTACAGGGGTGTTCTGTGGAAAAACTGCAGTCTGTTCAAATTCAGAGTTGGCTAAATATTTTTGCTTATTGTGAGCCATCGTGCATTGTCTCACTTCGGGGCTATTCGCTTCCACGTCTGCCTGTGTAACCACACATATGGCATACCGTTTGATTCAGGACATTTGGGAGATTGATATTTGGTAACTTTTTTTTACTTCCATGGAGTTTTGGCATGATTTCTATCTTTTTGAATGTTGTTTGATGTTTATTTTCTTTTGAAAATCTGGTAAAAGTGCAAACTTCTACGAAGAACTGCGCCCACACCATTGATGGTATGATAAAGAACTACAGCGTAACAGGAATATATAGTTTGTGGGGGGATTTCTGAGTTGGGGGGGTGTTTGTGGAAAAACTACAGACTGTTCAAATACAAAACCTGAATTTTTTTTTTGCTGCTACTGACATTTGGCACGGTCACGCTCTGGGTTAGTTGGTAGCCGGTCTCTGGGTACACCATAATTGGCATACCGTTTTATTTGTGAGGGGTTAGGCTTTCAATTTGAGATGCGTTTGAACTTCCTCCACAGTTTTTAGGCTGAAATTCGCATTTGATTTTGTCTCTGATTTTACAGTGAGAAAAAAAAGGAAAATGTGAGAAAATAACTATTTGACGAAGAGCTGCGTCCGGGTATCTGCATTTTGATCAAAACTAACCTCACTCATAAATCCTGCGGGTGTGTAGTTTCTACTAAAATATCTCACTTGTGTGGATATTTTAGTTAATTGGAAGATATTCTATGTTAACAGTGAGAAGTGGTTATACATTTTAATTGGTGTAATATCTGAAGGTGCAGTTTTAATTTGGGGGGTCTCCTGTACAGAAGTGAGGTACCTCCATATATCTGGTATCGTTGTACTCGGGAGTATCTGAGCTTTTAGAAAGATTTTTGTGTGTAACCTTAAGTAAACTATAAGTAAAAATGGGAAAATCCATGAAAATTTGCAAATTTTTTATTTTTTTTACATATTTTACTCATAATTCCAGTAAAATTTCCAGAAAAGTTACAAAATTCTGTTACCATGTTAAGTACACTTTGTGCTGAAAAAAACAATGTATAATATTCCTGATTTACTGCAAGGTTTCCTACTGTAAAATTAGTCTAAAGCATTAGGGCAAATCCTCCTGAAAATTCTTCACACAAAAAAAAATGAAATTCTCCTGCAGTGAAAGGGTTAAGCTGAGGGTAATCTTTTTCTTGCCTGATCTACTAAAGGTCTTTTAGTTTCACTATTTTGATTTGCTCTTTTGTATTCAAAATCTCTTCTCTCGTGATCTTTTAGTGTCCCTATCTGTTCTTGTGTGTGCTAACTTCCCCCTTTGATTGTTCTAAAGGCTGTATCTCTATTTCTTTCGCTTTAATAAGCTGTATTTCTTCTACCATTTTCACTACTCTTTCACTCCTGTCACTTTGGTTTTTGTTTTTTCTGAGCCATTTCTCTATACAATGCATTTGTACCTGCTGCTTCTTCTAGTCGTGTTCATCTGGATTATCGTCTAAAATACTGTCGTCAGCAACCGACAGGTATCTCCCCTGTTTTAGCATATCTATACTGTCCTGCGTAAAAACATTCAACAATTTGTTAGGTTTCTTTTACTTTCTTCCAACCATGTGAGACTTGTTCTAACAGTTTTTTTTCTTAGCTAACCATTCGGCATTGTTAGTTATCACAGACTGCCAATAATTAGCATCTAACCTTCCAGTTGTCTGCAATTTCAACTTCTTGTGAATGCCTTAAGTGGTTCAGTAGCCCAATTACCGTGAGTTTCTTCCATCCATTTAACTGCTGTTTTCCCTGGGATCTTGGGTTTAGACTCATTCTGAACCTTGGATGTGAACCCTTGTTTCCCATTCCAGAGCCGTTCATTCACAACACTTGTTCCTGGTGTACCATATACACCCACTTGGAAATACATAAACACCAGTCAATCATCAATTAAATGCACCAGGTATTTCTTATCTGTAGCTTCTGCTAAAAACATATTATAAACAGATCAAACACATATTCTTAGTGACACAGTAGTAAACCTTTAAACGTTATCTCAGAACAGCACAAGAGATAAACCTATTGTCTGTACGAAAACTCACACCATGCACATCATATAGGAAATATACCAACACACACAAAAGTTCCGAGCACTCCTTCTTCACACAAAAAGTTTATTAACGTTTCGGTGCTTCACAGAGCACCTTCATCAGAACCATTATTTTTGGGCTTATTGTATGGACAGATTTGAGGCATCTGTGTTCCTTGAAGCACCCGTTATGTGTAACGTATAAAAAAGAAGGAAGACTGAGTGCACATCATTATACTATTTTATATATATATATATATATATATATATATATATATATATATAACAGACAGAGTTTAAATTACAACCAACAAGTGAGCAAATCTATAAACCACAATTGACATTGTACGTTATTTTTTAGCAGCATAAAAAAACATAAAGGTTAAAGACAAACAGAGCTAGTAATATACATTAATGTAAAGTTTAGCAAAAAAATAGAAACAAACATCTTAACAATTGGGTCGTAACTGCACTATGACTTATCTAAATCAGAAAATGCTTACCTTTCGCCATCTAAAGCTAGGTACACACCTAGCGATTTTTCCTCCTGACCGACCATTCGATACTTTCGACCGGTCGGCCGGAGGAAGGAATGTCGGTCGCGGCAAAAGCACCGCGTCCGATAGTCACCCACCGCGACCGAATGGTATAATCTTACAATCTTGCGGTCCATAGAGAACCGCACGATCTGACGAGGTTTTCCACCCTGTCCGTTTTGGACGAACGGTCGATCGACATGGGCACATTCGGATGCGATAATTTCGGTCCGATCGACCGATACACTGAACTATCGGTCGATCTGACCGAAATATCTCATCGTGTGTACCCAGCTTAAAGGAAGTTGCGGTTGCTCTATAGCATTGGACACAAAGCTGATCCAGACAATTCACAAAATTCAGTCCCATCTGGGGTGCCATCTGAAGAGGTAAGAAATATACCATTAACCAGAGGAGGAAAGATCACATAAGAGGTACGTGAGAGAACAACTACACCACACTAAACCACTTGAGGTAGAAACTGCTCTGCTTTATTGTCATATTGTAAGATTATACCATTTATAATTACATATGTCATTATTAATTAGTTACATATTTAGCATATATTACATTTACCCAATCAATGATTAGAATTCAGCCAGATCACTGAGAGTTAAAACCTTGTTCCCCTTATTCATCAACTTAATTTTGGACTTTGGTGGACTTTCCAACACTTATTTGTGCACTTATATCTTATTATTCAATCACCCTTTATGACAGTTATCACTTCTGACAGTGGTCTTCATCCTTATACAGCTACAGATGTCACGAGCTGTAATTTAGAAGTCAGAATGACCTGCTTGCTATTATTACTTACCTTTGCAATTGTAACTCTGATATTCATACTATTTCTAATATATATATGATTTATTGTATAACCCAATTTAACTATAAATGAAAAATAAGATCACCTTAACATTTACTTACCAACATACTGCCCATTGGTAGTCCATTCATCAGGAATATTGGGCTGGAGTTGGTTGAATTCTCAATACTAAAATATACTTAAAACTGGCATAATTTCACTGAATTTGGGATTTTTTAATCATTGACACATGTAACCAGGATAGATTTAAGGTGGCCATACATTATCTGATTTTACTTACCCAACCAAGCACTTCTGCGATATTAGATCAATCCTGCCGAACCGCCCATTCTTCTATGCGACCAACAGGTGGTTCTGGATCGGTCTATGTCACAGGAGTGCTCGGTCAGGAAAGTAAAATCGGATATATGTATGGGCTTTTGATTGCCCAAAGGTTCTGTTTAGATTGCCTGGGTCTGTTCTCAGACCTGCAGGTTTATTCCACATAGACCCTCTTTATTTTAGCTGGCAGTTAGTATAGGTAAGGGAGGGTATAAGTGGTGTTTTATTCATTTAATATAATACGATTGCTTGGGTTTTTTTCAGGACCTTCAGACTAATTTTATTATTGCCCCCTGGATGTTTCCTGAGGGTTCCTGTGAGCACTGCATCTACACATAGCAAAATATACACACATTCCACTGTGCACCAACTGGCACACTTTTGCCAGTTATTATATACCAAATAATAAGGTATAGTATGCACTCAGCTCCCTCCAATCTTGAAATTGCCTTGGTGCCACCAACGTAATCCCGAATCTATATACAGTAATAGATGTTTGTGCACACAAGGTCTTCTTGCAATTCGTTTATTGATTCATTAAGTACAGTTACTGTGCAAAAAAAAAAAATATATATATATATAATGTACCCATATAGGCATTTCACAAATGTATCTGTCAATTTCCTATTGCTTTTCTGATCTTAACTTAGATGTAAGAACTTTGGGACTTACAATCTAATCTAATAATTTCTCATGTTTCAAGTCCCAGCCCTTTTATATGTAGTTGTGGTTTATTACCTGTTTGTATTCCGTGTATTGTTACAATGTACCCCCTTGCGGCCAACAAAATTATACGTGTGTATGATCCCTAGAGTACTTAATGGAACAAAAGCAAACACAGGAAGGACATACAAACTTCTAGCAAATGTAGTAGAAGGTGAATTAGTGTCCAGGACTCGGTGCATCAGTGCTAACAGACTAAACATCAGTGCCAACTAATAAGCCACCATGCTGTGCATCTATATGTGTGCTATGGGCTTTTAATCCCCTTTCCATATGATCAATTGTGGCAGAATTCAGGATCATTGCGAATAAAGAAAGTCTTGCAGGTTGGGGACTGCAACTAAAGGTTGGACAGGGGATGTCAAATTTGCCTTAATGGAATTCACAAGAACCAGTCCCCACAATTCATGTTTTGTTCTAATTCTATGCAATTTGTTTTCATTTCTGCTCAACTGCACTGTAACAAAATTCTATGGGAACGCAGGAAAATCACACAAGTGCATTGTAATGGGATTTGATTTTTATCTCCCCCCCCCTCATCCCAACAAAACCCCACTAACCCGCGTGGGGACAATGATAAATAACAAAATCAGTAAAAATATTTAAATGATCATTGTACAACCAGACAATATATAAGGGAGTAGCCAGTGTTGGATCAATGAATTTGGCTGCTTTTGCATGGTAGACATATGGTGTGTGTAGAATGGATAATCATGGTGCACAATGCCACAATAAAACAATAGGAATATGTACCAAACTTTATTGCTCATTGTCACAAAATAGTATAAACAAAAAGGATTAAAAACAGAGGCCTTCATGACTTAAAACTGCAATGCGCCAGACTACCTAGCCTTGGGATGTCCCGCTACATACAGTCCCAAGGTAGCTGTATTCCATTAATGGGTAAATTGTCTTCTGGTAATAACAAAAGTCACCAGAGATGTCCTCATTGGTCAGACCCCCCCAAAAATTAGTAAATCTACATTTTCGTAGCTATACAGCCATAAATGTAGCAATCTTTTTATCCCTTAAACAAGACTTCTAGAGTTTTTAAATAGTTTGCAATTTAAAATGTTGCAGCTTCCTCTGGGTAACTTGTTGCCAATGTGCAGTTTGCATGGGTTTTTAACTGAATCTTGCGTCTCCTTGGCCAAAACTGACATCATGGCTGCCAGCCTAGGCTAGTGTTTCTCAATCATCTTAATCCAGAGAACGTTGCATTTGCCAGGTCACTTTACTCCACCCTCTCCTCACTATTAATCGGTTAAATGTTTAAATTGCAGCAGACGGGAGTATCTGATTCCTTCTCTTTTCTATTTATTAGTAAAATGTCTTAATTGTAGACATAACACAAGGTACAGTAGAGTCTATCACCTGTGCTGTGCCTGATGGGAAAATAATACACTGCTACATTTAACATGATATTATATATAAATCATAACGTGACAGTTCTAACTTCTAACCTGCATTTGGACAATACTTGTGACACATAATTGTGTGCAATCAGTGCCACATTTGTCCTGCACCAGTAGGAAGACATTGCCATATTATTTCCCACAGGATATTGGATTTCATGCTTCTTCCTCTAAGGGTCTGGTGTTTTATCAAGGGGCAGCACAAAACTACCAGATCTCCGGTGTTTTACAATTTAACATTTGTTCTGGAGATTCGGGTGGAGATATTTGGTCAGGACACTGAGACAATTGTTGGCCCCAAATCTATGTACAAGCATTGAAATTCCAGAATATCTACAGAAAAAAAATTTTGTAGAAGAATTGCCTTTCAACGTGTCAAAGGCAAATGTGATGTAAGAACAACTTTAAAAGAAAGCCCTTGTCTCACCTACAAGTCAACTATTGTGGAGCCTTCTGGCATCAAACGATCTATCTTTGAAGATTGTTAACCATTCTTGTTCCAGACAACAGTACACATTCTACAGATATAATTATTCCCAGATATGATCGTTCTGTCATGCGTGCTATGTGGAGGTATTTCTTGATGACGATTTTTGTGCGTGGATTCCGTAATTCACAGGAGTGATTAAACGGATGTTGTTGTTTATTCAAGTGTATATGGCACGATCGTTTCGATTTTTCAACGTTCGTTTCAAACGTGGTCTCTGTTCGTTTTCCAAACTAAATTTCTCTGATCTCTAAGGGGATTTCTTCACAAGCACTAGGGAAAATAATACTGGAAACATGCAGGTCGATTATACTGCTTTAAAGGATGAATACATGAGGTAAAAATGATTCCTTTATTAAAATAGATAAACTCAAATATGTACAATAACAACCAAACATCACGGTAAATAATTTGCTACAAACTTGTATAATTGTAATGATGGTAGCTGAATGGTGGGGGTGGTGGAGACATAGGTCCTGGTGAGTAATGCATGTTTTGTGCTAAAAGTATTTTCTGTTAGATTGTCTTTTAGCTGGTACACACGATGAGATATTTCGGTCGATCGACCGTAGTTCAGTGTACGGTCGATCGGACCGAAATTATCGCATCCGAATGTGCCCATGTCTGATCGACCGTTCGTCCGAAAGGACGATCGGACAGGGTAGAAAACTCGTCCGATGGTGCGGTCCTCTATGAACCCATGATCGGTCGCGGTGACTATCGGACGCAGCTGCTTTTGCCGCGACCGACAGTCCTTCCTCCTGGCCGACCAGTCGAAAGTATCGAACAGTCGGTCAGGAGGAAAAATCCTAGGTGTGTACCAGCTTTAGTCCCTCCTTAAGGATATCTGTTATCAAAAACTCAGCTAACATTCTTTGGTCACTGATCATGCGTCGCACTTTAGCCACAACATAACAGACAAGCAAATCAAACTCGTCTTTATTATAATAGTGCAGCTGCTTCGGTTAATATTCTTGTTTTCATCTCATCTGTGTTGCTGTTTTTTGCTTTTTATGCTTTCGCTACTGTTGAGGTTGGATTCTCTTGCGGCTGTGGTACAGTGTTTTGGTTGGGTAGATGTTAATACCTGTAAAGGAATGGACATTGAATTTAAATAATTTTTTTTTTTTTTTTACAGTTTCCTAAGATGCCTGAAGATTAGTTAAGAAACAGTGAAGACTTTGGGAGTACGGGACTTTCCAAACTGTGGAGGGGCCTTGATGGAAAACATGTAAGGATCTCTCCCCAACCACAATCTTACTACTATAATCTTACTACTATAACTATAAAGGATATTTCCATTGTACTCCTAGCAATTGTTAATGCCAAACTCTAATTTATAATGGTGGATGTGGGTGCTAATGTGTCAGAATGATTGAGCAAACTGTTTTCTATGACAAAAACAGTACACCTGCCTACTAAGGCTGAAACTAACAAAGGATTGAACTGTGTATTTGTGGCAAATGAGGCATTTGCTTTGCATGAAAATCTTTTGAAACCTTTTTTCTCAAAAAACACTGAAACAGAGAAAGAAACATTTTCAATTACAGACTCTCCAGTGCCAGAAGGGTTGTGGAAAATGCATTTGGTATTCTTGCTAATAGGTTCCGTATTTTCCACACATCTATTAACTTGTCACCAGATATGTTCGAAACTCAAGTTGAGTTTCGTTCCATCTCAAATTTTCATCATTTTCGGGAAGCTCGAAGTTCTAGTTTTGATTTTCGAAAATCGTCTACTTCTATTTCATTTTCGAAAATCATCTCTTTCTATTTTGATGATTGTCTACTTTCAATTTCCGATTAAATTCGAAAATTTCCAAAACCGGGTTCTGTGAATTCGATATGTGTCGGTACTAGTCTACAGGGTAGTGGACTCTCCGTACTAACTGGTTTTCACTAAAATACCACTAAAGGGGGAGTGGGGATAGGGGGGGGGGGGGGTTGTGGCGTTTATTTATTTTTTCTTAATAAACGCCACAACCCACCCCCCACCCCTATCCCCACTCCCCCTTTTAGTGGTATTTTAGTGAAAACCAGTTAGTACGGAGAGTCACACAAGTTTTTGCACACTTTACTGATCCTAAAAATTCAATTTTATTCGTTATTTGTTTATTTTTTCTTGTAATTGAATCCTAAAAATTCAATCCGGTCTTTTTTTTTGGTACCTCTGCAAAATTTCCTACTAAAATAGGCTTAGTTTCCCTTGAAATCCAACAAATAATGATCCGCGTTTACTTTACCGATATCACCGGGGACATTGGGAAGCTTGTAGAAGACAAAGTTTTTTGCTAATTTATAGTTTTAGGGTAAAAAAAAAAAAAAGGGGGTGTGTATCACTTTAAGATTTTTTTGTGTGCATTTCCCCTTTTTTTTCCAGATCATTACCAAAGATGATCATCAAATCATCTTTGGGAATGATAACGAACTTGGAATACGGGCATAAATGCGGTATTGCAGGAAAGAGGTTTTTTTTTTACTGCTGCCTTTTAAGTGTTTCAGTTTGCTTCATGGTAGGGGCACCCCTGCCATTACCATATGGTGGACAACAACATCAGGGCTACTATGCCTTAAAAAGAGACTTACTTGTCTCTCAGACCGAGAACTATACTCCAGAATATGGTAATGATGGATATAACTAATTACAAAATGTTTTTAAAACACTCACTCTTTAACAATAGAATCAGAACAGTTATATCTTAAGAGATTTTAGTGTCTTGTGTTCTAGGCCTATTAATTGGCATCTAATTTAAATATATGGTTCACCTTTAGCTGGAAAGAAAGAAAAGAAGTGAAGAAAAGTGAAAGAAAATTGTTTCTGGCACTGCCATTTCCATTTTATGGATTGAGTTTGCAAGGGGAAAATCAAATGTTTCTTCCATAACATTCATGTCTAATCTTCTTCTATCAGGGGATCATTGTACTTTTTGGTCTCTGGGGACTCCAGTTCAAACTGGACCTTCCCAAGTGTAATTGTTGTGAATTTGGTACAAAAATTAGGCATAAAACAGCAGCAAAGACTTTTATTCTTAATGTACATCAAAGGGGGTTTCTTAATCATAGGAAGTTATTCTACAATAGAATCCTTGCTTGTAGGAAAGTGATCTCACTTTAATCTACAGATGAAGATGCTTGCTAAACCTGTATGTTCCTTAGCCAGCTTTTGAGTTTTTGGGAGTGTTCTCAAGCCAATTAATGTCAAAATGTGCATAAAAGATTAACAGGAAATGTGGCTGACACTTTACAGGTAAAATAGAGACTATTCAGGGTGTGGGGAAAATGCTGCTTAATTATAATTGATGTAATAAATCCATATATATATTTAGTAACAGTTGCTTCCTTTAGGTTGATCATAGGAAAAATGGCATGTATGCTAATGTTCTAAAAATGCCACCAAACAATGTATTGTAATATATGATTACAGTAAACAAACACATAGTACAACAGGCAATACATAAAAAGGCATGTCAAATAAATAAATAAAGTCTTCTCCGTGTCTATGTATGCAGATGTCTCAGAAATAAAAAGACAGCAAGAGTCCTACCGACATCGTTTTAAAAAGATCTTTCTATTTACAGTTGAAAGTCATTCATGTAATGAAATAACATCTTTTTCTTTTGGGTTTTTTATCTGTTGGGTTTTTAGAGCAGTAAGTGATCTAGATGCAGAAACAAAGTGTTATCTGTGAACATGTTTCAGACTAAGTAAGTCTCTTCAGCACAGAGTATGTTCTGCAGCATGTCAGCCAGTCAGATGTAGGCTCTGTGCTAAAAAGGACCAATTAAGTGGAAACGTGATGGCACTCTTGTTCTGCTGCTAGCACATTGATGGCTAAACAAGTAACACGGCATCCTGCAATGGAAATGTTCTCTTTTTGGATTCTTATTTTTATATTGGAATTGCAGCCAAGTCAAGGAAGACTTACTATGATTGACATGCTGTTCAAGATGCAGACTAGGATTGCTTAGTATGTGTTTACGTATCCTGATTGACCTTGCAGCCCTAACAATCTGACAGGAGCAATTGACCATCCATTGATGGTAATCCACTGCATTCAGCTTGTATAATGCTTTACAATTCAACACTACATGTTGTTTATAATTGATAAACATGCCTTCATAGAAATCAAGGCCTCTGACACAATAATGGTCCTAGAACCATACAAATTCATTACAGCATGAGGCAGCTCTGTTAAAACCATAGCTGATGCTATGGAAACACTTCGTTCTTGCATTTCCAGTGGTTTGCATCTTGGTGACTGCTCTGTGGGACAAGACACAGACACTTCCCGTTTTAGTGGGAATAGAAAGTGAAAAGCCGTAGTACCCAACTGACCAGAACACAATTGATTTTGCCTAAAATCGGAGTGATTGATCAGGTGAAAAGGCATGGCCAATATTTTAGCCTGATTAATAAAAACGATCCCAATGTGATTATTCGGTCCAACAATGAATAATTGTGTATGTGGAGCCTAACAGAGTAAATACACTGAGCTTAATTAAGGTGAGACAGAGTACAAAACGTTATGCGATGGGCAAAAATTTGAGAAATGACATTGGAATGGAGCTGCTTGACTTTCTCTTGGCAAATAACATAAATAATGCTAATGGGTTCTGATTATGATGTTTGTAACCACACAGATCATACAGGGTTATTCAGTAAAAGTTCTTAACGTTTAAAATAGTGCTATTTTAGCCCCAACCAATCAGATGTTAGCTTTCAAATGTTAAATAAGATCTGATTGGTTGGGGCAAAATTAGCACTATTTTAAACGTTAAGAACTTTTATTGAATAACCCTGTAAGTGTTTATTTGTAATTTTATATTGGAATTAACTTTCTGGTTGAATGAAGAGCAACACTGCACTAGGCTTAGAGGCAAATGCCCCCCGCATCCCGACCTGTTGCTGTAGGGCCTGGGACCACCTAATGTGTTTATGAAATGTAATTCTTCGGTTGTTCTTCATTTTCTCTGTAAACACACCTTGAGGTCAACAGCCATCCAAGAACTACCAGGAAGTAGCATCATAACAATGGTTACAGGTTTGTGTAGGGTTAGGTTTCATTTCCAAGCAGGAGAGGAGATTAAATGGCTTTTGTATCTGTAAAATCGGATCCAAGGACTTGAAAGAAGCCGATTTCATGAATAGACCTGCTAAGTACAGTGACATTAGTGCAAGTTCTTAGCGAAATCAGACAGTTATTAATGCATGTTAGTTGAAACTAGCAAGTAGGGGGTAGTTACCAGGAGTAAAAGATGGATTATATACGTGAGACTTCCCCTGGTCTAGGAACTAGAGAACTTTTGGGGCCATGTTAGGGTTATATGCCACTAGTCTAACTCCTGGATAAGTAGTGATATGGTCCACTCTGACTGAAGGACTTTAAAAGGATGTTGGGAACATAGTCTTACCAACACAATGGGTTACAGTGCATACATTTCCGATGGTGTTATACTGTATATACTGTACTGAAAAAACTGCACAGGGCTAGCTCTTATGATCTGCACCTGAACTCTACGGATGTTTTTTTTTTTTTTAACTTTGCCTTGTCCTGTTGTGAAATCTGAGCTTCATTCAACTGCAGTATCTATTTAAAGCTTATCACCTCTGCATAACTTCCCACCATCTTGGTCAGAAAGAAAGCACCCAATGACACAGACTAAAATCAATGACAGTCCTTTTTTTTTTTTAAATCTGACAGAAGTGATAATTAGAAAGTGCTGAATATTACAAATAAAACACTTGTGGAAAAAACACAGTGGATTGCAAATAAATACAAGAATATATGTGGATAAGTAAAAAATACATAAAAGATATCCCTTTATTAGAGCGAATAGGGGCAATGAACAAGTTAACAACCACACTATTGAGTTCCATTGTCTTTATAAAATATATTCATCCTTGGAACTTCGGATCTAGGACTGCTTGATATATTGGGAAGCATTACCTCATTGTTATTTTCTTGGATCCCACAATTCTGACATCATGCCAAAACAACCAATAGAAGTGCAGTATTTTGAAGTTTTGACTGTGACTTAATAAATAATTACTATTAATATTATACTATAACAACTAATACCAATTTTGATATTGCTGCCGAACTTACACAATACAGGCAATATCATAATGTGCAAAAAGCTGCTGTTCTAGCAGCTCATAAAGACCAAACAACTAATGATAGCAACTCTGGCTGCTCTAGGTTATCCAAATACAAGTAACCAGACAGCACACCACTTGTTCCTCTGATCACGCCGTTCATTCAATTGCAATGTAACATACACCTATTGCTGTGAAGGAAACGCAGTAACACAGATTATTCTGCAAAAAAACTAAATTAAGTCAAGCTAAGGGCATTATGTCTGCCCGAAACATGTCGCTTTCTACATAATTAAGAAGTTGTTTACAGCATAATCTGTTTTGATGCTGTAGTTAATTTCCAAGTCATATCCACATTGGTGTCTATTTTGCCAGTGTTGTACATGTTTGTGGTATGAAAGATATTTGTGCATAAAATGATTTTGCATTTTTTTATATTATACAGGAGCTGCCAAGAGGAACTGATCACAAAATCCTCCGCAAGCTCCCTGGGATACTCGGCTTACTCACTGCAAGAACCCACATACTGTATTACAGTGCACAGTGTCCTGATGTCATTCTAAGTTCTAACTTTCTAAAAACAAACTGACCAAGTGGTAAATGTTGTATTTTTCGTTAGTAAAATGAGAGGATTCCTGGGACTGCGAAATACTTTGTTCTTAAATTGCTCTCTGTGAATCTAAGCAACTTTTGTGCAAATGTTGTGGTAATTGAACTCAGGGAGGCATTCATGTATTATGGGATTAAAGGGATGTTATTTCATGTGACTTTGACATTATAGCTGCTATTGGACATAATAATAAACTGTACACTAAGGCTGGGTACACACCATTCAATATTTTGGTCTGATCGACATTTCAGTGTATCGTTTTTTTTCAGGGGGCCACGACGATATCTGACCATCCATTTGTCTAAACAGGCAATCGGACATGCTGGAAAACCACGGGTGACTGTGCAGTCCTCTCTGGTCAGGGGAACTGATGGATGTGGCTACTTTTGCCGACAGTACTTCATTCCTGGCCAAGTGCTCACTAATGCCGTACGGTTAGTCGGAACAGACCAATCCCTTCGGCGTTTACCCAGTGCTAGTTAACCTTAAAAAGCAGGGCCGGATTTCCCCCCCCTTTGCCACCAGGGGGGCAAAAAAAAATAAATTGGGTTTAAGTTAGGCAGCATTGCACAACGCACATTACTTGGCACACAGCAGAGCCATATCAGTTTCTGTTAAATGTGAAATGGGCAGCAATTGCCGATTTACTAGGGGCGGCATGTTCCTCTCCCACTCGCAAAGCTCCACTTCAGCCAATGAATGGCCCCCTATGTGTGTGTGTGTTTGAAGGGGGCCCACAGGCAGTACATGTTAGTTGGCCTAGGGGAGAAAAAAGTATAAATCCGGCACTGTTAAAAAGACCATTTTAGGATTTTGGGATCTGGTTCTTCTCCATTAGCGCCTTGCACAGCTTCCCAATGATGGCTGTAGCACATCTGAAAGTCTGTTCCAACAACAAAGGAACTGCCTGTCAAATCCCAGCTTCTGGCAGTGCGTCAAGACACTTCCTAGGGGTACCTGCTGCAAACTACACTTTGTGCACTTCCTAGGGGTACCTGCTGCAAGCTTCACCTTGTGCACTTCCTAGGGGTACCTGCTGCAAACTTCACCTTGTGCACTTCCTAGGGGTACCTGCTGCAAACTACACTTTGTGCACTTCCTAGGGGTACCTGTTGCAAACTTCACCTTGTGCACTTCCTAGGGGTACCTGCTGCAAACTACACTTTGTGCACTTCCTAGGGGCACCTGCTGCAAACTTCCCCTTGTGCACTTCCTAGGGGTACCTGCTGCAAACTACACTTTGTGCTAATCCTAGGGGTACCTGCTGCAAACTACACTTTGTGCACCTCCTAGGGGTACCTGTTGCAAACTTCACCTTGTGCACTTCCTAGGGGTACCTGCTGCAAACTACACTTTGTGCACTTCCTAGGGGTACCTGCTGCAAACTTCACCTTGTGCCCTTCCTAGGGGTACCTGCTGCAAACTACACTTTGTGCTAATCCTAGGGGTACCTGCTGCAAACTACACTTTGTGCACCTCCTAGGGGTAACCTGGCTACAACACTACATTTGTGCACTTCCTAGGGGTACCTGCTGCAAACTACACTTTGTGCACCTCCTAGGGGTACCTGTTGCAAACTTCACCTTGTGCACTTCCTAGGGGTACCTGCTGCAAACTACACTTTGTGCACTTCCTAGGGGTACCTGCTGCAAACTTCACCTTGTGCACTTCCTAGGGGTACCTGCTGCAAACTACACTTTGTGCACCTCCTAGGGGTACCTGCTGCAAACTTCACCTTGTGCACTTCCTAGGGGTACCTGCTGCAAACTACACTTTGTGCTAATCCTAGGGGTACCTGCTGCAAACTAACTTGTGCACCTCCTAGGGGTACCTGTTGCAAACTTCACCTTGTGCATCTCCTAGGGGTACCTGCTGAAAACTACACTTTGTGCACCTCCTAGTGGTACCTGCTGCAAACTTCACCTTGTGCACTTCCTAGGGGTACCTGCTGCAAACTACACTTTGTGCACCTCCTAGGGGTTAGTTTGCAGCAGGTACCCCTAGAGATGCACAAGGTGAATTTTGCAACAGGTACCCCTAGAGGTGCACAAAGTGTAGTTTGCAGCAGGTACCCCTAGATTAGCACAAAGTGTAGTTTGCAGCAGGTACCCCTAGGAAGGGCACAAGGTGAAGTTTGCAGCAGTACCCCTAGGAGGTGCACAAAGTGTAGTTTGCACAGTACCCCTAGGAATGTCACAAGGTGAAGTTTGCAACAGGTACCCCTAGGAGGTGCACAAGTGTAGTTTGCAGCAGGTACCCCTAGGAGAGCACAAAGTGTATTTTGCAGCAGGTACCCCTAGGAAGTGCACAAGGGGAAGTTTGCAGCAGGTCCCCTAGGAATGCACAAAGTGTAGTTTGCAGCAGGTACCCCTAGGAAGTGCACAAGGTGAAGTTTTGCAACAGTACCCCTAGGAAGTGCACAAAGTGTAGTTTGCAGCAGGTACCCCTAGGAGATGCACAAGGTGAAGTTTGCAGCAGGTACCCTAGGAGGTCACAAGGTGAAGTTTGCAGCAGGTACCCCTAGGAATGCACAAGGTGTAAGCTTGCAGCAGGTACCCCTAGAAGTGCCAAGGTGAAGCTTGCAGAAGGTACCCCTAGGAGGTGCACAAGGTAAAGTTTGCAGCAGGTACCCCTAGGAGATGCACAAGGTGAAGTTTGCAGCAGGTACCCCTAGGAAGTGCACAAGGTGAAGCTTGCAGCAGGTACCCCTAGGAAGTGCACAAGTGTAGTTTGCAGCAGGTACCCCTAGGAAGTGTCTTGACGCACTGCCAGAAGCTGGGATTTGACAGGCAGTTCCTTTGTTGTTGAACACTTTCAGATGTGCTACAGCCATCATTGGGAAGCTGTGCAAGGCGCTAATGGAGAAGAACCAGATCCCAAAATCCTAAAATGGTCTTTTTAACAGTGCCGGATTTATACTTTTTTCTCCCCTAGCCAACTAACATGTACTGCCTGTGGGCCCCCTTCAACACACCACACACATAGGGGCCATTCATTGGCTGAAGTGGAGCTTTGCGATTGGGAGAGGAACATGCCGCCCCAGTAAATCGGCAATTGCTGCCCATTTCACATTTAACAGAAACTGATATGGCTCTGCTGTGTGCCAAGTAATGTGCGTTGTGCAATCTGCCTAACTTAAACCCATTTATTTTTTTTTGCCCCCCTGGTGGCACAGGGGGGGAAATCGGCCCGGCTTTTTAAGGTTAACTAGCACTGGGTAAACGCCGAAGGGATTGGTGTTTCCGACTACCGTACGGCATTAGTGAGCACTTGGCCAGGAATAAGACTGCGGCAAAAGTAGCCACATCCATCAGTTCCCCTGACCAGAGAGGACTGCACAGTCACCCGGGGTTTTCCAGCATGTCCGATTGCCTGTTTAGACAAATGGAGGTCAGATATCGTCGTGGCCCCCTGAAAAAAAACGATACACTGAAATGTCGATCAACCAAAATATTGAATGGTGTGTACCCGCCTTAGTGTACAGTTTATTATTAGTCCAATAGCAGCTATAATGTCAAAGTCACATGAAATAACATCCCTTTAATCCCATAATACATGAATGCCTCCCTGTTCATATCCACAACATTTGCACAAAAGTTGCTTAATTCACAGAGACTTAAGAACAAAGTATTTCGCAGTCCCAGGAATCCTCTCATTTTACTAACGAAAATACAACATTTACCACTTGGTCAGTTTTGTTTAGAAAGTTAGAACTTGAATGACATCAGGACACTGTGCACTGTAATACAGTATGTGGGTTCTTGCAGTGAGTAAGCCGAGTATCCCAGGGAGCTTGCGGAGGATTTTGTGATCAGTTCCTCTTGGCAGCTCCTGTATAATATAAAAAATGCAAAATCATTTTATGCACAAATATCTTTCATACCACAAACATGTACAACACTGGCAAAATAGACACCAATGTGGATATGACTTGGAAATTAACTACAGCATCAAAACAGATTATGCTGTAAACAACTTCTTAATTATGTGAAAGCGACATGTTTCGGGCAGACATAATGCCCTTAGCTTGACTTAATTTAGTTTTTTTGCAGAATAATCTGTGTTACTGCGTTTCCTTCACACAATAGGTGATGTTACATTGCAATTGAATGAACGGCGTGATCAGAGGAACAAGTGGTGTGCTGTCTGGTTACTGTATTTGGATAACCTAGAGCAGCCAGAGTTGCTATCATTAGTTGTTTGGTCTTTATACTGCTAGAACAGCACTTTTTGCACATATGAATTGCCTGATTTGGTAAGTTCGGCAGCAATATCAAAATTGGTATTAGTTGTTATAGTATAATATTAATAGTAATTATTTATTAAGTCACAGTCAAACTTCAAAATACTGCACTTCTATTGGTTGTTTTGGCATGATGTCAGAATTGTGGATCCAAGAAAATAACAATGAGGTAATGCTTCCCAATATATAAAGCAGTCCTAGATCCGAAGTTCCAAGGATGAATATATTTATAAAGACAATGGAACTCAATGTGTGGTTGTTAACTTGTTCATTGCCCCTATTCGCTCTAATAAGGGATATCTTTTATGTATTTTTTACTTATCCACTATATTCTTGTATTTATTGCAATCCACTGTGTTTTTTCCACAAGTGTTTTATTTGTATATTCAGCACTTTCTAATTATCACTTCTGTCAGATTTAAAAAAAAAAAGGACTGTCATTGATTTTAGTCTGTGTCATTGGGTGCTTTCTTTCTGACCAAGATGGTGGAAGTTATGCAGAGGTATAAGCTTTAAATAGACGCAGTTGAATGAGCTCAATTTCACAACAGGACAAGGCAAAGTTAAAAAAAAAAAAAAAACATCCGTAGAGTTCAGGTGCAGATCATAAGAGCTAGCCCTGTGCAGTTTTTTCAGTACAGTATTATACAGTATAACACCATCGGAAATGTATGCACTGTAACCCATTGTGTTGTTAAGACTATGTTCCCAACATCCTTTTAAAGTCCTTCAGTCAGAGTGGACCATATCACTACTTATCCGAGTTAGACTAGTGGCATATAACCCTAACATGCCCCAAAAGTTCTCTAGTTCCTAGACCAGGGAGATCTCACGTATATAATCCATCTTTTACTCCTGGTAACTACCCCCTACTTGCTATTTCAACTACATGCATTAATAACTGTCTGATTTCGCTAAGAACTTGCACTAATGTCACGTGTACTTAGCAGGTCTATTCATGAAATCGGCTTCTTTCAAGTCCTTGATCCGATTTTACAGATACAAAAGCCATTTAATCTCCTCTCCTGCTTGGAAAAACCTAACCCACACAAACCTGTAACCATTGTTATGATGCTACTTCCTGGTAGTCTTTGATGCTGTTGACCTCAAGGTGTTGTTACAGAGAAAATAAGAACAACCGAAGAATTACATTTCATAAACACATTGGTGGTCCCAGGCCCTACACAACAGGTCGGGATGCGGGGGGCATTTGCCTCTAAGCCTAGTGCAGTGTAGCTCTTCATTCAACCAAAAGTTAATTCCAAATAAAATTACAAATAAACACTTACAGGGTTATTCAATAAAAGTTCTTAACGTTTAAAATAGTGCTAATTTTGCCCCAACCAATCAGATCTTATTTAACATTTGAAAGCTAACATCTGATTGTTGGGGCTAAAATAGCACTATTTTTAAACGTTAAGAACTTTTACTGAATAACCCTGTATGATCTGTGTGGTTACAAACATCATAATCAGAACCCTTAGCATTATTTATGTTATTTGCCAAAGAAAGTCAAGCACTCCATTCCAATGTCTTTCTCAAATTTTTTGCCCATCGCATAACTTTTTGTACTCTGTCTCACCTTAATTAAGCTCAGTGTATTTACTCTGTTAGGCTCCACATACACAATTATTCATTGTTGGACCGAAATATCACATTGGGATCGTTTTTATTAATCAGGCTAAAATATTGGCCATGCCTTTTCACCTGATCAATCACTCCGATTTAGGCAAAATCATTGTGTTCTGGTCAGTTGGGTACTACGGCTTTTCACTTTCTATTCCCACTAAACGGGAAGTGTCTGTGTCTTGTCCCACAGAGCAGTCACCAAGATGCAAACCACTGAAATGCAAGAACGAAGTGTTTCCATAGCATCAGCTATGGTTTTAACAGAGCTGCCTCATGCTTTAATGAATTTGTATGGTTCTAGGACCATTATTGTGTCAGAGGCTTTGATTTCTATGAAGCATGTTTATCATTTATAAACAACATGTAGTGTTGAATTGTAAAGCATTATACAAGCTGAATGCAGTGGATTACCATCAATGGATGGTCAATTGCTCCTGTCAGATTGTTAGGGCTGCAAGGTCAATCAGGATACGTAAACACATACTAAGCATCCTAGTCGCATCTTGAACAGCATGTCAATCATAGTAAGTCTTCCTTGACTTGGCTGCAATTCCATATAAAAATAAGATCCAAAAGAGAACATTCCATTGCAGGATGCCGTGTTACTTGTTTAGCCATCAATGTGCTAGCAGCAGAACAAGAGTGCCATCACGTTTCCACTTAATTGGTCCTTTTTAGCACAGAGCCTACATCTGACTGGCTGACATGCTGCAGACATACTCTGTGCTGGAAGAGACTTACTAGTCTGAAACATGTTCACAGATAACACTTTGTTTCTGCATCTAATCACTTACTGCTCTAAAACCCAACGATAAAAAACCCAAGAAAAAGATGTTATTTCATTACATGAATGACTTTCAACTGTAAATAGAAAGATCTTTTAAACGATGTCGGTAGGACTCTTGCTGTCTTTTTATTTCTGAGACATCTGCATACATAGACACGGAGAAGACTTTATTTATTTATTTGACATGCCTTTTTATGTTTGCCTGTGTACTATGTGTTTGTTTACTGTAATCATATATTACAATCATTGTTTGGTGGCATTTTTAGAACATAGCATACATGCCATTTTTCCTATGATCAACCTAAGGAACAACTGTACTAAATATATATATGGTTTATTACATCAATTTAATTAAGCAGCATTTTCCCCACACCCTGAATAGTCTCTATTTTACCTGTAAAGTGTCAGCCACATTTCCTGTTAATCTTTTATGCACATTTTGACATTAATTGGCTTGAGAACACTCCAAAAAACTCAAAAGCTGGCTAAGGAACATACAGGTTTAGCAAGCATCTTCATCTGTAGATTAAAGTGGATCCCTTTCCTACAAGCAAGGATTCTATTGTAGAATAACTTCCTATGATTAAGAAACCCCCTTTGATTACTTAGATATAAAAAAAAAGTCTTTGCTGCTGTTTTATGCCTAATTTTTGTACCAAATTCACAACAATTACACTTGGGAAGGTCCAGTTTGAACTGGAGTCCCCAGAGACCAAAAAGTACAATGATCCCCTGATAGAAGAAGATTAGACATGAATGTTATGGAAGAAACATTTGATTTCCCCTTGCAAACTCAATCCATAAATGAATGGCAGTGCCAGAAACAAGTTTCTTTCACTTTTCTTCACTTCTTTCTTTCTTTCCACTAAAGTGAACCATTATTTAAATTAGATGCCAATTAATAGGCCTAGAACACAAGACACTAAAATCTCTTAAGATATACTGTTCTGATTCTATTGTTAAGAGTGAGTGTTTTAAAACATTTTTGTAATTAGTTATATCCATCATTACCATATTCTGGAGTATAGTTCTCGGTCTGAGAGACAAGTAAGTCTCTTTTTAGGCATAGTAGCCCTGAGGTTGTTGTCCACCATATGGTAATGGCAGGGGCCCCTACCATGAAGCAAACTGAAACACTTAAAAGGCAGCAGTAAAAAAAAAACCTCTTTCCTGCAATACCGCATTTATGCCCGTATTCCAAGTTCGTTACATTCCCAAAGATGATTTGATGATCATCTTTGGTATGATCTGGAAAAAAAAGGGGAAATGCACACAAAAAAATCTTAAAGTGATACACACCCCCTTTTTTTTTTTTTCCCTAAACTATAAATTAGCAAAAAACTTTGTCTTCTACAACTTCCAATGTCCCCGGTGATATCGGTAAAGTAAACGCGGATCATTATTTGTTGGATTTCAAGGGAAACTAAGCCTATTTTAGTAGGAATTTTGCAGAGGTACCAAAAAAAGACCGGATTGAATTTTTAGGATTCAATTACAAGAAAAATAAACAAATAACGAATAAAATTGAATTTTTAGGATCAGTAAAGTGTGCAAAAACTTGTGTGACTCTCCGTACTAACTGGTTTTCACTAAAATACCACTAAAAGGGGGATTGGGATAGGGGTGGGGGTGGGTTGTGGCGTTTATTTATTTTTTCTTGTAATTGCAATTGCGCATGATCCCATTTGAGCTAGTTGTTGGCCCCTTCTCTGTTTGCACCCACCCATATGGCATATCGTTTGATTCAGGACATGTGGGAGATTGCCATTTAGTGTGGTTTTTTTACTTGCCAAGTGGATTTAGGTAGGATTTCAACCATTGAGTCCTCTTATTTTATTTTTTCACAAAATCTCCTAAAAGCACGAAGTTCTATGAATAACAGTGTCTGAAATTCTTCATGTATATACGAAAGCATGATACTATCACGTAGCTGAAGGTGTGTAGCTTCCAAAAATATATAGTTTGTGGGGGGTATTTCCAAGTTGATTAGGCTGTTCAAATTACAGAACACTTTGATTTTTTTCTTGTAATTGGACTTGTTCATGCGTCCCATTTGAGCTCCCACATGTCCTGAATCAAACAATGTGCCATATGGGTGGGTGCAAACAGAGACGGGGCCACCAACTAGCTCAAATGGGATCCATGCGCAATTGCAATTACAAGAAAAAATAAACGAATAACGAATAAAATTGAATTTTTAGGATCAGTAAGTGTGCAAAAACTTGTGTGACTCTCCATACTAACTGGTTTTCACTAAAAATACCACTTAAAGGGGGAGTGGGGATAGGGGTGGGGGGTGGGTTGTGGCGTTTATTTATTTTTTCTTGTTTTGCATTGCGCATGGATCCCATTTGAGCTAGTTGGTGCCCCGTCTCTGTTTGCACCCACCCATATGGCATATCGTTTGATTCAGGACGGTGGGAGATTGCCATTTAGTGGTTTTTTTTTTTACTTGCCAAGTGGATTTAGGTAGGATTTCAACCATTGAGTCCTCTTATTATTTTTTCATCTCCTAAAAGCACGAAGTTCTATAAATAACAGTGTCTGGAATTCTTCATGTAATACGAAAGCATGATACCATCACGTAGCTGAAGGTGTGTAGCTTCCAAAATATATAGTTGTGGGGGGTATTTCCAGTGATTAGGCTGTTCAAATTACAAACACTTTGATTTTTTTCTTGTAATTGGACTGTGCATGGCGTCCCATTTGAGCTAGTTGGTGGCCACGTCTCTGTGTGCACCCACGCATATGGCATACCGTTGATTCAGGACATGTTGGAGATTGCCATTTGTGGGTTTTTTACTTGTCAAGTGGGTTTAGGTAGGATTTCAACCTTTGAATCAACTTATTATATTTTTTTACAAAATCTCCTAAAAAGCACAGAGTTCTATGGAGTACTGTGTCTGGAACTCTTCATGTATATATGAAAGCATGGCACCGTAATGTAGCTGAAGGTGGTCAGATTCCAAAAATATTATTGTTGTGTGTGGGGTATTTCTAAGTTTCAGAGCCGTTTCCTTTGAAAAAAGTGAAGACTGTTGAAATTACAGAGCACTTTGATTTTTTTTCTTGTAATTACACTTGTGCATGCGTCCCATTTGAGCTAGTTGGTGGCCACGTCTCGTGTGCACCCACACATATAGCATACCGTTTGATGCAGGATATATGGGAGATTGACATTTATTGGGGTTTTTTTTTTTACATTCACGCATATGGCATAACGTTTGATTCAAAACATTGGGATATTAAGTGGGGGTTTTATTTGTTGGGGGCATTTCCAAGTTTTGG
This sequence comes from Hymenochirus boettgeri, assembly GCA_019447015.1. Taxonomy (NCBI): domain Eukaryota; kingdom Metazoa; phylum Chordata; class Amphibia; order Anura; family Pipidae; genus Hymenochirus; species Hymenochirus boettgeri. Next base: position 50,986,873 of record CM033473.1, on the reverse strand, counting down.
GGCTGTTTGAAATACAGAGCACTTTGATTATTTTCTTGTAATTAATCTGTTGCATGTGTTCCTTTTGAGCTAGTTGGTGGCCACGTCTCTGTGTGCACCCACACATATGGCATACCGTTTGATGCAGATATGTGGGAGATTGACATTTAGTGGGTTTTTTGCTTGTCAAGTTGGTTTAGGTAGGATTTCAATCCTTGAATCATCTTATTTTATTTCACAAAAACTCCAAAACACAGAGTTCTTTGGATCACTGGGTCTGGAATTCTTCATGTGTGTATGAAAGCATGGCACCGTAATATAGCTGAAGTGTGTAGATTCCAAAAATTATAGTTTGTGGGGGGAATTTCCATGTTTCAGACTGTTTCCTTAGAAAAAGTGTAGGCTGTTCAATTCCAGAGCACTTTGATTTTTTCTTGTAATTGCATTTGTGCATGCATCCCATTGGAGCTAGTTGGTAGCCACGTCTCTGTGTACATCCACCACATAGGGCCTACCGTTTGATTCAGAACACTGTGGGAGATTGATATTTAGTTGGGGGTTTTTAATTGTGGGGGCATTTCAAGTTTTGGGGCAGTTCAAAATTACAGAGCACTCTGATTTTTTTCTTGTAATTACACTTGTGCATGCGTCCCATTTGAGCTGTGGCCCACGACCTTGTGCACTTCCTAGGGGTACCTGCTGCAAACTACACTTTGTGCACCTCCTAGGGGTACCTGTTGCAAACTTCACCTTGTGCACTTCCTAGGGGTACCTGCTGCAAACTACACTTTGTGCACTTCCTAGGGGTACCTGTTGCAAACTTCACCTTGTGCACTTCCTAGGGGTACCTGCTGCAAACTACACTTTGTGCACTTCCTAGGGGTACCTGCTGCAAACTTCACCTTGTGCACTTCCTAGGGGTACCTGCTGCAAACTACACTTTGTGCTAATCCTAGGGGTACCTGCTGCAAACTACACTTTGTGCACCTCCTAGGGGTACCTGCTGCAAACTTCACCTTGTGCACTTCCTAGGGGTACCTGCTGCAAACTACTTTGTGCACCTCCTAGGGGTACCTGTTGCAAACTTCACCTTGTGCACTTCCTAGGGGTACCTGCTGCAAACTACGTGGGCCACAGCTCAAATGGGACGCATGCACAAGTGTAATTACAAGAAAAAAATCAGAGTGCTCTGTAATTTTGAACTGCCCCAAAACTTGAAATGCCCCCACAATTAAAACCCCCAACTAAATATCAATCTCCCACAGTGTCTGAATCAAACGGTAGGCCCTATGTGGTGGATGTACACAGAGACGTGGCTACCAACTAGCTCCAATGGGATGCATGCACAAATGCAATTACAAGAAAAAATCAAAGTGCTCTGGAATTGAACAGCCTACACTTTTTCTAAGGAAACAGTCTGAAACATGGAAATTCCCCCCACAAACTATAATTTTTGGAATCTACACACTTCAGCTATATTACGGTGCCATGCTTTCATACACACATGAAGAATTCCAGACCCAGTGATCCAAAGAACTCTGTGTTTTGGAGTTTTTGTGAAATAAAATAAGATGATTCAAGGATTGAAATCCTACCTAAACCAACTTGACAAGCAAAAAACCCACTAAATGTCAATCTCCCACATATCTGCATCAAACGGTATGCCATATGTGTGGGTGCACACAGAGACGTGGCCACCAACTAGCTCAAAAGGAACACATGCAACAATTAATTACAAGAAAATAATCAAAGTGCTCTGTATTTCAAACAGCCCCAAAACTTGGAAATGCCCCCAACAAATAAAACCCCCACTAATATCCCAATGTTTTGAATCAAACGTTATGCCATATGCGTGAATGTAAAAAAAAAAACCCCAATAAATGTCAATCTCCCATATATCCTGCATCAAACGGTATGCTATATGTGTGGGTGCACACGAGACGTGGCCACCAACTAGCTCAAATGGGACGCATGCACAAGTGTAATTACAAGAAAAAAAATCAAAGTGCTCTGTAATTTCAACAGTCTTCACTTTTTTCAAAGGAAACGGCTCTGAAACTTAGAAATACCCCACACACAACAATAATATTTTTGGAATCTGACCACCTTCACTACATTACGGTGCCATGCTTTCATATATACATGAAGAGTTCCAGACACAGTACTCCATAGAACTCTGTGCTTTTTAGGAGATTTTGTAAAAAAATATAATAAGTTGATTCAAAGGTTGAAATCCTACCTAAACCCACTTGACAAGTAAAAAACCCACAAATGGCAATCTCCAACATGTCCTGAATCAACGGTATGCCATATGCGTGGGTGCACACAGAGACGTGGCCACCAACTAGCTCAAATGGGACGCCATGCACAGTCCAATTACAAGAAAAAAATCAAAGTGTTTGTAATTTGAACAGCCTAATCACTGGAAATACCCCCCACAACTATATATTTTGGAAGCTACACACCTTCAGCTACGTGATGGTATCATGCTTTCGTATTACATGAAGAATTCCAGACACTGTTATTTATAGAACTTCGTGCTTTTAGGAGATGAAAAAATAATAAGAGGACTCAATGGTTGAAATCCTACCTAAATCCACTTGGCAAGTAAAAAAAAAAACCACTAAATGGCAATCTCCCACCGTCCTGAATCAAACGATATGCCATATGGGTGGGTGCAAACAGAGACGGGGCACCAACTAGCTCAAATGGGATCCATGCGCAATGCAAAACAAGAAAAAATAAATAAACGCCACAACCCACCCCCCACCCCTATCCCCACTCCCCCTTTAAGTGGTATTTTTAGTGAAAACCAGTTAGTATGGAGAGTCACACAAGTTTTTGCACACTTACTGATCCTAAAAATTCAATTTTATTCGTTATTCGTTTATTTTTTCTTGTAATTGCAATTGCGCATGGATCCCATTTGAGCTAGTTGGTGGCCCCGTCTCTGTTTGCACCCACCCATATGGCACATTGTTTGATTCAGGACATGTGGGAGCTCAAATGGGACGCATGAACAAGTCCAATTACAAGAAAAAAATCAAAGTGTTCTGTAATTTGAACAGCCTAATCAACTTGGAAATACCCCCCACAAACTATATATTTTTGGAAGCTACACACCTTCAGCTACGTGATAGTATCATGCTTTCGTATATACATGAAGAATTTCAGACACTGTTATTCATAGAACTTCGTGCTTTTAGGAGATTTTGTGAAAAAATAAAATAAGAGGACTCAATGGTTGAAATCCTACCTAAATCCACTTGGCAAGTAAAAAAACCACACTAAATGGCAATCTCCCACATGTCCTGAATCAAACGATATGCCATATGGGTGGGTGCAAACAGAGAAGGGGCCAACAACTAGCTCAAATGGGATCATGCGCAATTGCAATTACAAGAAAAAATAAATAAACGCCACAACCCACCCCCACCCCTATCCCATCCCCCTTTTAGTGGTATTTTAGTGAAAACCAGTTAGTACGGAGAGTCACACAAGTTTTTGCACACTTTACTGATCCTAAAAATTCAATTTTATTCGTTATTTGTTTATTTTTCTTGTAATTGAATCCTAAAAATTCAATCCGGTCTTTTTTTGGTACCTCTGCAAAATTCCTACTAAAATAGGCTTAGTTTCCCTTGAAATCCAACAAATAATGATCCGCGTTTACTTTACCGATATCACCGGGGACATTGGAAGCTTGTAGAAGACAAAGTTTTTTGCTAATTTATAGTTTAGGGAAAAAAAAAAAAAGGGGGTGTGTATCACTTTAAGATTTTTTTGTGTGCATTTCCCCTTTTTTTTCCAGATCATACCAAAGATGATCATCAAATCATCTTTGGGAATGTAACGAACTTGGAATACGGGCATAAATGCGGTATTGCAGGAAAGAGGTTTTTTTTTTACTGCTGCCTTTTAAGTGTTTCAGTTTGCTTCATGGTAGGGGCCCCTGCCATTACCATATGGTGGACAACAACCTCAGGGCTACTATGCCTAAAAAGAGACTTACTTGTCTCTCAGACCGAGAACTATACTCCAGAATATGGTAATGATGGATATAACTAATTACAAAATGTTTTAAAACACTCACTCTTAACAATAGAATCAGAACAGTATATCTTAAGAGATTTTAGTGTCTTGTGTTCTAGGCCTATTAATTGGCATCTAATTTAAATAATGGTTCACTTTAGTGGAAAGAAAGAAAGAAGTGAAGAAAAGTGAAAGAAACTTGTTTCTGGCACTGCCATTCATTTATGGATTGAGTTTGCAAGGGGAAATCAAATGTTTCTTCCATAACATTCATGTCTAATCTTCTTCTATCAGGGGATCATTGTACTTTTTGGTCTCTGGGGACTCCAGTTCAAACTGGACCTTCCCAAGTGTAATTGTTGTGAATTTGGTACAAAAATTAGGCATAAAACAGCAGCAAAGACTTTTTTTTTATATCTAAGTACATCAAAGGGGGTTTCTTAATCATAGGAAGTTATTCTACAATAGAATCCTTGCTTGTAGGAAAGGGATCCACTTTAATCTACAGATGAAGATGCTTGCTAAACCTGTATGTTCCTTAGCCAGCTTTTGAGTTTTTTGGAGTGTTCTCAAGCCAATTAATGTCAAAATGTGCATAAAAGATTAACAGGAAATGTGGCTGACACTTTACAGGTAAAATAGAGACTATTCAGGGTGTGGGGAAAATGCTGCTTAATTAAATTGATGTAATAAACCATATATATATTTAGTACAGTTGTTCCTTAGGTTGATCATAGGAAAAATGGCATGTATGCTATGTTCTAAAAATGCCACCAAACAATGTTGTAATATATGATTACAGTAAACAAACACATAGTACACAGGCAAACATAAAAAGGCATGTCAAATAAATAAATAAAGTCTTCTCCGTGTCTATGTATGCAGATGTCTCAGAAATAAAAAGACAGCAAGAGTCCTACCGACATCGTTTAAAAGATCTTTCTATTTACAGTTGAAAGTCATTCATGTAATGAAATAACATCTTTTTCTTGGGTTTTTTATCGTTGGGTTTTAGAGCAGTAAGTGATTAGATGCAGAAACAAAGTGTTATCTGTGAACATGTTTCAGACTAGTAAGTCTCTTCAGCACAGAGTATGTCTGCAGCATGTCAGCCAGTCAGATGTAGGCTCTGTGCTAAAAAGGACCAATTAAGTGGAAACGTGATGGCACTCTTGTTCTGCTGCTAGCACATTGATGGCTAAACAAGTAACACGGCATCCTGCAATGGAATGTTCTCTTTTGGATCTTATTTTTATATGGAATTGCAGCCAAGTCAAGGAAGACTTACTATGATTGACATGCTGTTCAAGATGCGACTAGGATGCTTAGTATGTGTTTACGTATCCTGATTGACCTTGCAGCCCTAACAATCTGACAGGAGCAATTGACCATCCATTGATGGTAATCCACTGCATTCAGCTTGTATAATGCTTTACAATTCAACACTACATGTTGTTTATAAATGATAAACATGCTTCATAGAAATCAAAGCCTCTGACACAATAATGGTCCTAGAACCATACAAATTCATTAAGCATGAGGCAGCTCTGTTAAAACCATAGCTGATGCTATGGAAACACTTCGTTCTTGCATTTCAGTGGTTTGCATCTTGGTGACTGCTCTGTGGGACAAGACACAGACACTTCCCGTTTAGTGGGAATAGAAAGTGAAAAGCCGTAGTACCCAACTGACCAGAACACAATGATTTTGCCTAATCGGAGTGATTGATCAGGTGAAAAGGCATGGCCAATATTTTAGCCTGATTAATAAAAACGATCCCAATGTGATATTCGGTCCAACAATGAATAATTGTGTATGTGGAGCCTAACAGAGTAAATACACTGAGCTTAATTAAGGTGAGACAGAGTACAAAAAGTTATGCGATGGGCAAAAAATTTGAGAAAGACATTGGAATGGAGGTGCTTGACTTTCTTTGGCAAATAACATAAATAATGCTAATGGGTTCTGATTATGATGTTTGTAACCACACAGATCATACAGGGTTATTCAGTAAAAGTTCTTAACGTTTAAAAATAGTGCTATTTTAGCCCCAACAATCAGATGTTAGCTTTCAAATGTTAAATAAGATCTGATGGTTGGGGCAAAATTAGCACTATTTTAAACGTTAAGAACTTTTATTGAATAACCCTGTAAGTGTTTATTTGTAATTTTATTTGGAATTAACTTTTGGTTGAATGAAGAGCTACACTGCACTAGGCTTAGAGGCAAATGCCCCCCGCATCCCGACCTGTTGTGTAGGGCCTGGGACCACCAATGTGTTTATGAAATGTAATTCTTCGGTTGTTCTTATTTTCTCTGTAACAACACCTTGAGGTCAACAGCATCAAAGACTACCAGGAAGTAGCATCATAACAATGGTTACAGGTTTGTGTGGGTTAGGTTTTTCCAAGCAGGAGAGGAGATTAAATGGCTTTTGTATCTGTAAAATCGGATCAAGGACTTGAAAGAAGCCGATTTCATGAATAGACCTGCTAAGTACACGTGACATTAGTGCAAGTTCTTAGCGAAATCAGACAGTTATTAATGCATGTAGTTGAAATAGCAAGTAGGGGGTAGTTACCAGGAGTAAAAGATGGATTATATACGTGAGATCTCCCTGGTCTAGGAACTAGAGAACTTTTGGGGCATGTTAGGGTTATATGCCACTAGTCTAACTCGGATAAGTAGTGATATGGTCCACTCTGACTGAAGGACTTTAAAAGGATGTTGGGAACATAGTCTTAACAACACAATGGGTTACAGTGCATACATTTCCGATGGTGTTATACTGTATAATACTGTACTGAAAAAACTGCACAGGGCTAGCTCTTATGATCTGCACCTGAACTCTACGGATGTTTTTTTTTTTTTTTTAACTTTGCCTTGTCCTGTTGTGAAATTGAGCTCATTCAACTGCGTCTATTTAAAGCTTATACCTCTGCATAACTTCCACCATCTTGGTCAGAAAGAAAGCACCCAATGACACAGACTAAAATCAATGACAGTCCTTTTTTTTTTTAAATCTGACAGAAGTGATAATTAGAAAGTGCTGAATATACAAATAAAACACTTGTGGAAAAAACACAGTGGATTGCAATAAATACAAGAATATAGTGGATAAGTAAAAAATACATAAAAGATATCCCTTATTAGAGCGAATAGGGGCAATGAACAAGTTAACAACCACACATTGAGTTCCATTGTCTTTATAAATATATTCATCCTTGGAACTTCGGATCTAGGACTGCTTTATATATTGGGAAGCATTACCTCATTGTTATTTTCTTGGATCCACAATTCTGACATCATGCCAAAACAACCAATAGAAGTGCAGTATTTTGAAGTTTGACTGTGACTTAATAAATAATTACTATTAATATTATACTATAACAACTAATACCAATTTTGATATTGCTGCCGAACTTACCAAATCAGGCAATTCATATGTGCAAAAAGTGCTGTTCTAGCAGTATAAAGACCAAACAACTAATGATAGCAACTCTGGCTGCTCTAGGTTATCCAAATACAGTAACCAGACAGCACACCACTTGTTCCTCTGATCACGCCGTTCATTCAATTGCAATGTAACATCACCTATTGTGTGAAGGAAACGCAGTAACACAGATTATTCTGCAAAAAAACTAAATTAAGTCAAGCTAAGGGCATTATGTCTGCCCGAAACATGTCGCTTTCACATAATTAAGAAGTTGTTTACAGCATAATCTGTTTTGATGCTGTAGTTAATTTCCAAGTCATATCCACATTGGTGTCTATTTTGCCAGTGTTGTACATGTTTGTGGTATGAAAGATATTTGTGCATAAAATGATTTTGCATTTTTATATTATACAGGAGCTGCCAAGAGGAACTGATCACAAAATCCTCCGCAAGCTCCCTGGGATACTCGGCTTACTCACTGCAAGAACCCACATACTGTATTACAGTGCACAGTGTCCTGATGTCATTCAAGTTCTAACTTTCTAAACAAAACTGACCAAGTGGTAAATGTTGTATTTTCGTTAGTAAAATGAGAGGATTCCTGGGACTGCGAAATACTTTGTTCTTAAGTCTCTGTGAATTAAGCAACTTTTGTGCAAATGTTGTGGATATGAACAGGGAGGCATTCATGTATTATGGGATTAAAGGGATGTTATTTCATGTGACTTTGACATTATAGCTGCTATTGGACTAATAATAAACTGTACACTAAGGCGGGTACACACCATTCAATATTTTGGTTGATCGACATTTCAGTGTATCGTTTTTTTTCAGGGGGCCACGACGATATCTGACCTCCATTTGTCTAAACAGGCAATCGGACATGCTGGAAAACCCGGGTGACTGTGCAGTCCTCTCTGGTCAGGGGAACTGATGGATGTGGCTACTTTTGCCGCAGTACTTATTCCTGGCCAAGTGCTCACTAATGCCGTACGGTAGTCGGAAACACCAATCCCTTCGGCGTTTACCCAGTGCTAGTAACCTTAAAAAGCCGGGCCGATTTCCCCCCCTGTGCCACCAGGGGGGCAAAAAAAAATAAATGGGTTTAAGTTAGGCAGATTGCACAACGCACATTACTTGGCACACAGCAGAGCCATATCAGTTTCTGTTAAATGTGAAATGGGCAGCAATTGCCGATTTACTGGGGCGGCATGTTCCTCTCCCAATCGCAAAGCTCCACTTCAGCCAATGAATGGCCCCTATGTGTGTGGTGTGTTGAAGGGGGCCCACAGGCAGTACATGTTAGTTGGCTAGGGGAGAAAAAAGTATAAATCCGGCACTGTTAAAAAGACCATTTTAGGATTTTGGGATCTGGTTCTTCTCCATTAGCGCCTTGCACAGCTTCCCAATGATGGCTGTAGCACATCTGAAAGTTGTTCAACAACAAAGGAACTGCCTGTCAAATCCCAGCTTCTGGCAGTGCGTCAAGACACTTCCTAGGGGTACCTGCTGCAAACTACACTTTGTGCACTTCCTAGGGGTACCTGCTGCAAGCTTCACCTTGTGCACTTCCTAGGGGTACCTGCTGCAAACTTCACCTTGTGCATCTCCTAGGGGTACCTGCTGCAAACTTTACCTTGTGCACCTCCTAGGGGTACTTCTGCAAGCTTCACCTTGGCACTTCTAGGGGTACCTGCTGCAAGCTTACCCTTGTGCATTCCTAGGGGTACCTGCTGCAAACTTCACCTTGTGACCTCCTAGGGTACCTGCTGCAAACTTCACCTTGTGCATCTCCTAGGGGTACCTGCTGCAAACTACACTTTGTGCACTTCCTAGGGGTACGTTGCAAAACTTCACCTTGTGCACTTCCTAGGGGTACCTGCTGCAAACTACACTTTGTGCACTTCCTAGGGGCACCTGCTGCAAACTTCCCCTTGTGCACTTCCTAGGGGTACCTGCTGCAAAACTACACTTTGTGCTTCCTAGGGGTACCTGCTGCAAACTACACTTGTGCACCTCCTAGGGGTACCTGTTGCAAACTTCACCTTGTGACATTCCTAGGGGTACCTGCTGAAACTACACTTTGTGCATTCCTAGGGGTACTGCTGCAAACTTCACCTTGTGCCCTTCCTAGGGGTACCTGCTGCAAACTACACTTTGTGCTAATCTAGGGTACCTGCTGCAAACTACACTTTGTGCACCTCTAGGGGTACCTGTTGCAAAATTCACTTGTGCATCTCTAGGGGTACCTGCTGCAAACTACACTTTGTGCACCTCCTAGTGGTACCTGCTGCAAACTTCACCTTGTGCACTTCCTAAAGGGAACCTGCTGCAAACTACCCTTTGTGCACCTCCTAGGGGTTACCTGTTGCAAACTTCGAAGTTTGCAACAGGTAACCCCTAGGAGGTGCACAAAGGTGTAGTTTGCAGCAGGTTCCCTTTAGGAGTGCACAAGGTGAAGTTTGCAGCAGGTACCCTAGGAGGTGCACAAAGTGTAGTTTGCAGCAGGTACCCCTAGAGATGCACAAGTGAAGTTTTGCAACAGGTACCCCTAGAGGTGCACAAAGTGTAGTTTGCAGCAGGTACCCTAGATTAGCACAAAGTGTAGTTTTGCAGCAGGTACCCCTAGGAAGGGCACAAGGTGAAGTTTGCAGCAGTACCCCTAGGATGCACAAAGTGTAGTTTCACAGGTACCCCTAGGAATGTCACAAGGTGAAGTTTGCAACAGGTACCCCTAGGAGGTGCACAAGTGTAGTTTGCAGCAGGTACCCCTAGGATAGCCACAAAGTGTATTTTGCAGCAGGTACCCCTAGGAAGTGCACAAGGGGAAGTTTTGCAGCAGGTCCCCTAGGAAGTGCACAAAGTGTAGTTTGCAGCAGGTACCCCTAGGAAGTGCACAAGGTGAATTTTGCAACGGTACCCCTAGGAAGTGCACAAAGTGTAGTTTGCAGCAGGTACCCCTAGGAATGCACAAGGTGAAGTTTGCAGCAGGTACCCCTAGGAGGTGCACAAGTGAAGTTTGCAGCAGGTACCCCCTAGGAATTGCACAAGGGTGAAGCTTGCAGCAGGTACCCCTAGAAGTGCCAAGGTGAAGCTTGCAGAAGTACCCCTAGGAGGTGCACAAGGTAAAGTTTGCAGCAGGTACCCCTAGAGATGCACAAGGTGAAGTTTGCAGCAGGTACCCCTAGGAAGTGCACAAGGTGAAGCTTGCAGCAGGTACCCCTAGGAAGTGCACAAAGTGTAGTTTGCAGCAGGTACCCCTAGGAAGTGTCTTGACGCACTGCCAGAAGCTGGGATTTGACAGGCAGTTCCTTTGTTGTTGAACACTTTCAGATGTGCTACAGCCATCATTGGGAAGCTGTGCAAGGCGCTAATGGAGAAGAACCAGATCCCAAAATCCTAAAATGGTCTTTTTAACAGTGCCGGATTTATACTTTTTTCTCCCCTAGCCAACTAACATGTACTGCCTGTGGGCCCCCTTCAACACACACACACACATAGGGGGCCATTCATTGGCTGAAGTGGGAGCTTTGCGATGTGGGAGAGGAACATGCCGCCCCAGTAAATCGGCAATTGCTGCCCTTTCACATTTAACAGAAACTGATATGGCTCTGCTGTGTGCCAAGTAATGTGCGTTGTGCAATGCTGCCTAACTTAAACCCAATTTATTTTTTTTTGCCCCCCTGGTGGCACAGCGGGGGGAAATCGGCCCTGCTTTTTAAGGTTACCTAGCACTGGGTAAACGCCGAAGGGATTGGTGTTTCCGACTAACCGTACGGCATTAGTGAGCACTTGGCCAGGAATGAAGACTGCGGCAAAAGTAGCCACATCCATCAGTTCCCCTGACCAGAGAGGACTGCACAGTCACCCGGTGGTTTTCCAGCATGTCCGATTGCCTGTTTAGACAAATGGATGGTCAGATATCGTCGTGGCCCCCTGAAAAAAAACGATACACTGAAATGTCGATCAACCAAAATATTGAATGGTGTGTACCCAGCCTTAGTGTACAGTTTATTATTAGTCCAATAGCAGCTATAATGTCAAAGTCACATGAAATAACATCCCTTTAATCCCATAATACATGAATGCCTCCCTGATTCAATCCACAACAATTTGCACAAAAGTTGCTTAGATTCACAGAGACTTAAGAACAAAGTATTTCGCAGTCCCAGGAATCCTCTCATTTACTAACGAAAATACAACATTTACCACTTGGTCAGTTTTGTTTTAGAAAGTTAGAACTTGAATGACATCAGGACACTGTGCACTGTAATACAGTATGTGGGTTCTTGCAGTGAGTAAGCCGAGTATCCCAGGGAGCTTGCGGAGGATTTTTGTGATCAGTTCCTCTTGGCAGCTCCTGTATAATATAAAAAATGCAAAATCATTTTATGCACAAATATCTTTCATACCACAAACATGTACAACACTGGCAAAATAGACACCAATGTGGATATGACTTGGAAATTAACTACAGCATCAAAACAGATTATGCTGTAAACAACTTCTAATTATGTGAAAGCGACATGTTTCGGGCAGACATAATGCCCTTAGCTTGACTTAATTTAGTTTTTTTGCAGAATAATCTGTGTTACTGCGTTTCCTTCACAGCAATAGGTGTATGTTACATTGCAATTGAATGAACGGCGTGATCAGAGGAACAAGTGGTGTGCTGTCTGGTTACTGTATTTGGATAACCTAGAGCAGCCAGAGTTGCTATCATTAGTTGTTTGGTCTTTATGAGCTGCTAGAACAGCACTTTTTGCACATTATGAATTGCCTGATTTGGTAAGTTCGGCAGCATATCAAAATTGGTATTAGTTGTTATAGTATATATTAATAGTAATTATTTATTAAGTCACAGTCAAACTTCAAAATAACTGCACTTCTATTGGTTGTTTTGGCATGATGTCAGAATTGTGGATCCAAGAAAATAACAATGAGGTAATGCTTCCCAATATATCAAGCAGTCCTAGATCCGAAGTTCCAAGGATGAATATATTTATAAAGACAATGGAACTCAATGTGTGGTTGTTAACTTGTTCATTGCCCCTATTCGCTCTAATAAGGGATATCTTTTATGTATTTTTTACTTATCCACTATATTCTTGTATTTATTTGCAATCCACTGTGTTTTTTCCACAAGTGTTTTATTTTGTATATTCAGCACTTTCTAATTATCACTTCTGTCAGATTTAAAAAAAAAAGGACTGTCTTGATTTTAGTCTGTGTCATTGGTGCTTTCTTTCTGACCAAGATGGTGGAAGTTATGCAGAGGTGATAAGCTTTAAATAGATACTGCAGTTGAATGAAGCTCAATTTCACAACAGGACAAGGCAAAGTTAAAAAAAAAAAAAAAACATCCGTAGAGTTCAGGTGCAGATCATAAGAGCTAGCCCTGTGCAGTTTTTTCAGTACAGTATATACAGTAATAACACCATCGGAAATGTATGCACTGTAACCCATTGTGTTGTGTAAGACTATGTTCCCACATCCTTTTAAAGTCCTTCAGTCAGAGTGGACCATATCACTACTTATCCGAGTTAGACTAGTGGCATATAACCCTAACATGCCCCAAAAGTTCTCTAGTTTCCTAGACCAGGGAGAATCTCACGTATATAATCCATCTTTTACTCCTGGTAACTACCCCCTACTTTGCTAGTTTCAACTAACATGCATTAATAACTGTCTGATTTCGCTAAGAACTTGCACTAATGTCACTGTACTTAGCAGGTCTATTCATGAAATCGGCTTCTTTCAAGTCCTTGATCCGATTTTACAGATACAAAAGCCATTTAATCTCCTCTCCTGCTTGGAAAGAAACCTAACCCACACAAACCTGTAACCATTGTTATGATGCTACTTACTTCCTGGTAGTTTTGATGGCTGTTGACCTCAAGGTGTTGTTTACAGAGAAAATAAGAACAACCGAAGAATTACATTTCATAAACACATTGGTGGTCCCAGGCCCTACAGCAACAGTCGGGATGCGGGGGGCATTTGCCTCTAACCAGTGCAGTGTAGCTCTTCATTCACCAGAAAGTTAATTCCATAAAATTACAAATAAACACTTACAGGGTTATTCAATAAAAGTTCTTAACGTTTAAAATAGTGCTAATTTTGCCCCAACCAATCAGATCTTATTTAACATTTGAAAGCTAACATCTGATTGGTTGGGGCTAAAATAGCACATTTTTAAACGTTAAGAACTTTTACTGAATAACCCTGTATGATCTTGTGTGGTTACAAACATCATAATCAGAACCCATTAGCATTATTTTGTTATTTGCCAAAGAAAGTCAAGCACCTCCATTCCAATGTCATTTCTCAAATTTTTTTGCCCATCCGCATAACGTTTTGTACTCTGTCTCACCTTAATTAAGCTCAGTGTATTTTACTCTGTTAGGCTCCACATACACAATTATTCATTGTTGGACCGAATAATCACTTGGGATCGTTTTTATTAATCAGGCTAAAATATTGGCCATGCCTTTTCACCTGATCAATCACTCCCCGATTTAGGCAAAATCACATTGTGTTCTGGTCAGTTGGGTAACTACGGCTTTTCACTTTCTATTCCACTAAAACGGGAAGTGTCTGTGTCTTGTCCCACAGAGCAGTCACAAGATGCAAACCACTGGAAATGCAGAACGAAGTGTTTTCCATAGCATCAGCTATGGTTTTAAACAGAGCTGCCTCATGCTGTAATGAATTTGTATGGTTCTAGGACCATTATTGTGTCAGAGGCCTTGATTTCTATGAAGGCATGTTTATCAATTATAAACAACATGTAGTGTTGAATTGTAAAGCATTATACAAGCTGAATGCAGTGGATTACCATCAATGGATGGTCAATTGCTCCTGTCAGATTGTTAGGGCTGCAAGGTCAATCAGGATACGTAAACACATACTAAGCAATCCTAGTCTGCATCTTGAACAGCATGTCAATCATAGTAAGTCTTCCTTGACTTGGCTGCAATTCCAATAAAAATAAGATCCAAAAGAGAACATTTCCATTGCAGATGCCGTGTTACTTGTTTAGCCATCAATGTGCTAGCAGCAGAACAAGAGTGCCATCACGTTTCCACTTATTGGTCCTTTTTAGCACAGAGCCTACATCTGACTGGCTGACATGCTGCAGAACATACTCTGTGCGGAAGAGACTTACTTAGTCTGAAACATGTTCACAGATAACACTTTGTTTCTGCATCTAATCACTTCCTGCTCTAAAACCCAACAGATAAAAAACCCAAAAAAAGATGTTATTTCATTACATGAATGACTTTCAACTGTAAATAGAAAGATCTTTTTAAAACGATGTCGGTAGGACTCTTGCTGTCTTTTTATTTCTGAGACATCTGCATACATAGACACGGAGAAGACTTTATTTATTTATTTGACATGCCTTTTTATGTTTGCCTGTTGTACTATGTGTTTTTTTACTGTAATCATATATTACAATACATTGTTTGGTGGCATTTTTAGAACATTAGCATACATGCCATTTTTCCTATGATCAACCTAAAGGAAGCAACTGTTACTAAATATATATATGGATTTTATTACATCAATTATATTAAGCAGCATTTTCCCCACACCCGAATAGTCTCTATTTTACCTGTAAAGTGTCAGCCACATTTCCTGTTAATCTTTTATGCACATTTTGACATAATTGGCTTGAGAACACTCCAAAAACTCAAAAGCTGGCTAAGGAACATACAGGTTTAGCAAGCATCTTCATCTGTAGATTAAAGTGGATCACTTTCCTACAAGCAAGGATTCTATTGTAGAATAACTTCCTATGATTAAAGAAACCCCCTTTGATTACTTAATTAAAGAAAAAAGTCTTTGCTGCTGTTTATATGCTAATTTTTGTACCAAATTCACAACAATTACACTTGGGAAGGTCCAGTTTGAACTGGAGTCCCCAGAGACCAAAAAGTACAATGATCCCCTGATAGAAGAAGATTAGACATGAATGTTATGGAAGAAACATTTGATTTTCCCCTTGCAAACTCATCCATAAAATGGAAATGGCAGTGCCAGAAACAAGTTTCTTTCACTTTTCTTCACTTCTTTTCTTTCTTTCCACTAAAGGAACCATTATTTAAATTAGATGCCATTAATAGGCCTAGAACACAAGACACTAAAATCTCTTAAGATATACCTGTTCTGATTCTATTGTTAAGAGTGAGTGTTTTAAAAACATTTTTGTAATTAGTTATATCCATCATTACCATATTCTGGAGTATAGTTCTCGGTCTGAGAGACAAGTAAGTCTCTTTTTAGGCATAGTAGCCCTGAGTTGTTTGTCCACCATATGGTAATGGCAGGGGTGCCCCTACCATGAAGCAAACTGAAACACTTAAAAGGCAGCAGTAAAAAAAAACCTCTTTCCTGCAATACCCCGCATTTATGCCCGTATTCCAAGTTCGTTATCATTCCCAAAGATGATTTGATGATCATCTTGGTAATGATCTGGAAAAAAAAGGGGAAATGCACACCAAAAAAATCTTAAAGTGATACACACCCCCTTTTTTTTTTTTTTACCCTAAAACTATAAATTAGCAAAAAACTTTGTCTTCTACAAGCTTCCAATGTCCCCGGTGATATCGGTAAAGTAAACGCGGATCATTATTTGTTGGATTTCATGAGGGAAACTAAGCCTATTTTAGTAGGAATTTTGCAGAGGTACCACAAAAAAAGACCGGATTGAATTTTTAGGATTCAATTACAAGAAAAATAAACAATAACGAATAAATTGAATTTTTTAGGATCAGTAAAGTGTGCAAAACTTGTGTGACTCTCCGTACTAACTGGTTTTCACTAAAATACCACTAAAAGGGGGAGTGGGGATAGGGGTGGGGTGGGTTGTGGCGTTTATTTATTTTTTCTTGTAATTGCAATTGCGCATGATCCCATTTGAGCTAGTTGGTGGCCCTTCTCTGTTTGCACCCACCCATATGGCATATCGTTTTGATTCAGGACATGTGGGAGATTGCCATTTAGTGGTTTTTTTACTTGCCAGTGTTTAGGTAGGATTTCAACCATTGAGTCCTCTTATTTTATTTTTTCACAAAATCTCCTAAAAGCACGAAGTTCTATGAATAACAGGTCTGGAATTCTTCATGTATATACGAAGCATGATACTATCACGTAGCTGAAGGTGTGTAGCTTTCCAAAAATATATAGTTTGTGGGGGGTATTTCCAAGTTGATTAGGCTGTTCAAATTACAGACACTTTGATTTTTTTCTTGTAATTGGACTTGTTCATGCGTCCCCATTTGAGCTCCCACATGTCCTGAATCAAACAATGTGCCATATGGGTGGGTGCAAACAGAGACGGGGCCACCAACTAGCTCAATGGGATCCATGCCGCAATTGCAATTCAAGAAAAAATAAACGAATAACGAATAAAATTGAATTTTTAGGATCAGTAAGTGTGCAAAAACTTGTGTGACTCTCCATACAACTGGTTTTCACTAAAATACCACTTAAAGGGGGAGTGGGGATAGGGGTGGGGGGTGGGTTGGTGGCGTTTATTTATTTTTTCTTGTTTTGCCATTGCGCATGGATCCCATTTGAGCTAGTTGGTGCCCCGTCTCTGTTTGCACCCACCCATATGGCATATCGTTTGATTCAGGACAGTGGGAGATTGCCATTAGTGGTTTTTTTTTTACTTGCCAAGTGGATTTAGTAGGATTTTCAACCATTGAGTCCTCTTATTTATTTTTTTCCACATCTCCTAAAAGCACGAAGTTCTATAAATAACAGTGTCTGGAATTCTTCAGTAGATACGAAAGCATGATACCATCACGTAGCTGAAGGGTGTGTAGCTTCCAAAATATATAGTTGTGGGGGTATTTCCAGTGATTTAGGCTGTTCAATTACAAACACTTTGATTTTTTTCTTGTATTGGACTGTGTGCATGCGTCCCATTTGGAGCTAGTTGGTGGCCACGTCTCTGTGTGCACCCACGCATATGGCAATACCGTTTGATTCAGGACATGTTGGGAGATTGCCATTTAGTGGGTTTTTTAACTTGTCAAGTGGGTTTAGGTAGGATTTCACAACCTTTGAATCAACTTATTATATTTTTTTACAAATCTCCTAAAAGCACAGAGTTTCTATGGAGTACTGTGTCTGGAACTCTTCATGTATATATGAAAGCATGGCAACCGTAATGTAGCTGAAGGTGGTCAAGATTCCAAAAATATTATTGTTGTGGTGGGGTATTTCTAAGTTTCAGAGCCGTTTCCTTTGAAAAAAGTGAAGACTGTTGAAATTACAGAGCACTTTGATTTTTTTTCTTGTAATTACACTTGTGCATGCGTCCCATTTGAGCTAGTTTTGGTGGCCACGTCTCTGTGTGCCCCACACATATATAGCATACCGTTTGATGCAGGATATATGGGAGAATTGACATTTATTGGGTTTTTTTTTTTACATTCACGCATATGGCAATAACGTTTGATTCAAAACATGTGGGATATTTAGTGGGGGGTTTTTTTGTTGGGGGCATTTCCAAGTTTTGGGGCTGTTTTGAAATTACAGAGCACTTTGATTTATTTTCTTGTAATTATACTTGTGCATGTGTTTCCTTTGAGCAGTTGGTGGCCACGTCTCTGTGTGCACCCACACATATGGCATACCGTTTGATGCAGGATATGTGGGAGATTGACATTTAGTGGGTTTTTTGCTTGTCAAAGTTTGGTTTTAGGTAGGATTTCAATCCTTGAATCATCTTATTTTTATTTTTCACAAAAACTCCTAAAAACACAGAGTTCTTTGGATCCTGGGTCTGGAATTCTTTCATGTGTGGTATAAAGCATGGCACCGTAATATAGCTGAAGTGTGTAGATTCCAAAAATATATAGTTTTGTGGGGGGAATTTCCATGTTTCAGACTGTTTCCTTAGAAAAAGTGTAGGCTGTTCAATTACAGAGCACTTTGATTTTTTCTTGTAATTGCATTTGTGCATGCATCCCATTGAGCTAGTTTGGTAGCCACGTCTCTGTGTACATCCACCACATAGGGCCTACCTTTGATTCAGAACATGTGGGAGATTGATATTTAGTTGGGGGTTTTTAATTGTGGGGTGGCATTTCAAGTTTTGGGGCAGTTCAAAATTACAGAGCACTCTGATTTTTTTCTTGTAATTACACTTGTGCATGCGTCCCATTTGAGCTGTGGCCCACGACCTTGTGCACTTCCTAGGGGTACCTGCTGCAAACTACACTTTGTGCTAATCCTAGGGGTACCTTCTGCAAACTACACTGTGTGCACCTCCTAGGGGCACCTGCTGTAAAGCACACCAGTACACCTTGTGCACTTCCTAGGGGTATCTTCTGCAAACTACACTTTGTGCACCTCCTAGGGGTACCTGCTGCAAACCTCACCTTGTGCACCTCCTAGGGGCACCTACAGCAAACTACACTTTGTGCTAATCCTAGGGGTACCTTCTGCAAACTACACTGTGTGCACCTCCTAGGGGCACCTGCTGTAAAGCACACCAGTACACCTTGTGCACATCCTAGGGGCACCTGCGGCAAACTACACTTTGTACACATCCTAGGGGTACCTTCTGCAAACTACACTTTGTGCACCTCCTTAGGGGCACCTGCTGCAAACTACACTTTGTGCACCTCCTAGGGGTACCTGCTGTAAACCACACCAGTACACCTTGTGCACTTTCTAGGGTTACCTGATGCAAACTACATTGCAGGGGAGCTGACAGGATCGCAGTTTGGTAAGTAGTGAGATCTAGAATAAGGTGGCAATATGGGATTAAACAAGGGTGATTGCTTGGGTGTAGTGTCCTATTATGACTACACAAATCCCTGTATGACTGTGGATTAAAGCAAAGTGTTGAAATATAAGGAGTTGTCTCGCGACTGTACAACAAATACCTGTTCCAGTAAGTATCAGCAAGTCAATGGACATTCCCTTGGGCGTCATTGATGATCCAACCCCCCTGACCAAACGGCTACAGTCTGACAAACCGCCCATTCATCTTACAGCCGTCTGTATGGACCGTAATGCTGGCCCTACACTACGCAACATATTACCAATCAATATATGATTGTATACAATGGCCCTATTATTTTGCAATCAATATTGTTCTCTAATTCCATTCCATGGTTTGCTGTTCAAAATTGAGTCAATCAAAAAATTTAAAGTGTATGAATATAGATAAACAAATGGACACCAATGTACAAAGCATCCCCTTGATCAATGAGTCAGAATATGGATCAGATGGTTAAAGACACCCCCCATACACCTGCATCCACCAGGGGGCGTCTGGCACTTTAAGATTTATGAGATGACCCCACGCTCAGGCTTTATTTAAGTTATTAATTTGGAAACAGCACAAACCTTAGTAAGGAGCCTTTACATTTCTAAATTCTAGGAACATGATGACCTAATTAACTAGCTTTTTTGCATTTTTGGCAGCCTATTCACTAGCACACCTTACTTTCTATTTATAGTTTTATTTTTTTTCGTTCACACTGACTAATATAGTAATGGGAACATTTCTCTTGTTCAGATAGTTGGACTGGAACCAGGGTCACTAACTGGGACCCTAGTTGTATTTTTCCTGTGTTATGTTGTTAGGGTGGGGTTGGTGGAATTGCCAAGTCTGAACAGGTTTGCGATTGGTAATGTAGCCATAGTTTGGGGCTGGGATAGTTAAGCAAACAGGTGAAACAGAAATGTAGATCATTGTTTTGTTTGTCTTTATTTCAAGTTAAATAATCTATGGCTGCAGGATATCATTGTTCATGAACATAATGTCATATACAGTATTGACACACCAGTAGTCTTGTCAAAGTTTCAGATGTCCAGTAGTGGGGCAAATGGTGTGAGACAGATATTAAGGTGAATTCTATGAATGCCCCCTAAGGGGACTGGGTACATACAATATAAAGGACAACTAGTCTGATAAAAGAGCTCATAAATGTAATGATTTTTTATCATAGGGAGCTGTACTACAGTCTCAGGCTTAAAAATTTCACATCTGCCCTGTCTAGGGGTCTGACCCAGTCTAACAGTGCATCCAGAAAGTATTCACAATGCATCACTTTTTCCAGATTTTGGGGTATTATTATTATTATTGTGTTATAGCCTTATTCCAAAATGGTCTACCTGCAGAGAAACTCTGTCATAGGAGTGCTCCCACAGCCCCCGTTTTAGTTTATGTAATGTAGAGTTTCTCTGCAGGAAGATAGACCAAGTTTCCATGTGGTAGTAGCACCCCCAACATGTCCCTTTAATTGGAGGTTTTACACCTTGAATACTAAGCATCGGATGGCAGGCCTCTTCCCTCCTTGTTAAAAGCCAGTAGGCGGGGGGAAGTGATAACCTTCAATACTAATCCAATGCAAGGTCAGGGAGACAATCTTCCCACGAAAATGCAACCAAGCAGGCATTGACAACCCAGATAAATAACCCAAGGTAAATTGTTAGGACCTTCCATACTGGGGTTACCTTGACGTGGTTGGAAGGCTTTTCACTTTTATGCATAAAATTGTAACTAAAACCCCCATGTTTTTACTGTTTGCACTAGCATAGATATTATGATATATGGGGCCCAGGTATGTGCATTGATCATCTCTTTTCTTGTTTGTTCTAATGTTTTGGTCAGATCAGTAGCACTTCCACTATATGTTATAATAATGTTGCCATAGGAGTGCTCCCACAGCTCCCGTTTTAGTATATGTAATGTAGCAGAGTTTCTCTGCAGGAAGATAGACCAAGATTCCATGTGGTAGCAGCACCCCCAACACGTCCTTTTAATATTATGAACTGAAGTAAAATTTTTGTGTACACGCAGTGCCCCTTTGTGGCCTTTGCCAGTAATTTTTTGAATTTGTATTTTTCATCAATATTTTTACCACGTATAATCAGATTTTACATTAGGCTCAGGGAAACTAAAAGAACAAAAATCAGGGAGTGCGTGATTTGCTAGTTACAAAATATAAGGGTCTAGCTAGTATTTTTAGATTGTGGCTACCAGATCTGGTACACCTTTTACAACCGGCCTTTTGGCTAAGATCAAGTATAGTATCTGTTGTTCTTATTAGTTGAAGGTTGAGAGGGAGGGCATCATTGTCCCAAACCAGCGGTGTTCCTTCCAGGCTCCCGTCTGATAATAAACAGGCCTGCACACGTTACGCTTAGTTGAGGTCATAGGCCAAGGGGTGGCATGGAAACCAGTCTTCCCTTGTGCACTTTTGTATACATGGGTTATGTGGTTTTACTGCCTGAATGTCCTGATTGCCTGTTAAAGGGAACCACATAATATTTTTGCCTTTGCTGGCTATGTCTTAGGCCTTAATTGCCACACCCCATTTCGCTTGTTTGTTCATGTATTGCGGTGGAACATGCTGGGTCCTTTTTAGGACCTCCAGCTTTTCCAATCGAACCCTTCCTAAAGACTTCCTAGCCAGTAAAATACCAGCCAGGGGGACAACCTAAGTGGTCTAGGCCAGAAATGTACCACACTACGCACCAACACCATAATAAAAATGTCACCTTACGCCTAAAGTATGTTCTCATTCAGCTGTGTTGCAGCTTCCGATTAAACTTCCATTCCTGATCTGCTGCACATTAATACATTATAATTAAATGATAATAAAGTTAAAAACATTACAGTATATACTCGAGTATAAACCGAGGTTTTTGGTTTTTAAAACAGGCCTGGATACTGCATAACACGCATGGGAATTTGATTACGTAAAACAGAGGGTATTGAGAAATTCGTTGCGTCAGCTGGATGGTGTACCCGCTTCGATTTGGACTTTGCTTGCGAAAGAGAATGAAGATTTCCCAAAGGTTACCACAAAATCTGGAAGAAAAGGTCATGTCAGTCCATCAATTCATTATAAAACAAAGAAAGCTTTATAATTATGACCTTGGAAGTATCAGGAATATGGATGAGACAGCAATGACTTTTGATCTTCCAAGCAACAGAACCGTGGCATCCTTGGGAGAAAAAAGATTTTCCTTAGAACAACAGGGAATGAAAAAAATCATTTCACAGTGGTTCTGGCATGTTTGGCCAATGGAGTCAAGCTGCAGCCTGTTATTATATTTAAAGGGCAACTATAGTGAAAAAAAACTTTGTCTATATACAATGTACAGCATAAGCTGCCTTACTTTCATCTTGCTGTGTGGCTTAGCTTTTTCACACTGGCAGAAGTTTGTACCAAGCTGTGTAGTCCCCCTCCCCTCTCAGTCCAGTCCCCCTCAAGCAGTTAAGGTCTGTATGAAAAGTCCGGGCATGCTCAGTTGAAAGGACTTTAAATGAAGTGCTGACATCCTGTTAACCCCTCCCTTCCAGAGGTAGACTGCAAGCAAGCAAAGTGTGGGAGAAAGTAGCAATATGTTGAAGGGAGGGAGAGAGAGGAGGACAATGGGTGCTGAGATTCTTTAAAAGTAAGTTACTGAACTCTGCCTGTTCTCTAAGTTTGCTAATTGTTATTTATTTTTGTACATTAGTTCATATCCCTTCCCCTGCTTAGCTAAGCATAAATCACTGAAGACAGTCAGTGTAGCAGCATCTGTAGTGAGACCTTCACAAATGCAGTGACACTGCTTATTGTCCTGATACATTTCAGTTGCTTTAGTCTATATATTTCATAAATTGCACTGTGTCTTGTTTGGTATATAGTCTGTATTAGTGTATTATTACATATACTGTATTAGTGTATTATTATACATACTGTATTAGTGTATTATTATACATACTGTATTAGTGTATTATTATATATACTGTATTAGTGTATTATTATACATACTGTATTAGTGTATTATTATATATATTGTATTAGTGTATTATTACATATACTGTATTAGTGTTTACTTGGTGATGTCATACAGTTACATAGTAATTAAGGTTGAATAAAGACAGACGTCCATCAAGTCCAACCTATGTCCATTTGAGTCACTGGTTTTGTATGTATATAAGATTTTTTTTTGGGGGGGGGGGCTATTTTATAGTGTGTTATGCTCATATTGCTGGGTTAATGGTTTATTGATTGTGTTTAGCACTACAGCATTTGACTATGTGTTGCACATGGTACTTACAATGTGGGTGAAGGAGTATGTGACAGTACTGCATGGGAGCTTTGGATTGTGTGGGTGTGTGCCTTTTAGGGATGGCCGGTTCGCGGATCCGAACCCGGATCCGCTGCGGATTTATCCCGTTCGGGAACAGCGGATTTTTCCGGATTTTCCACCTTCCGAACTTCCGTTCCGCGGATTTCACGTATTTCACGCATATTTTCGAAATTACGCGTTACTGTATTAGTGTATTATTATAAATACTGTATTAGTGTATTATTATATATACTGTATTAGTGTATTATTATACATACTGTATTAGTGTATTATTATATATATTGTATTAGTGTATTATTACATATACTGTATTAGTGTTTACTTGGTGATGTCATACATAGTTACATAGTAATTAAGGTTGAATAAAGACAGACGTCCATCAAGTCCAACCTATGTCCATTTGAGTCACTGGTTTTGTATGTATATAAGATTTTTTTTTGGGGGGGGGGCTATTTTATAGTGTGTTATGCTCATATTGCTGGGTTAATGGTTTATTGATTGTGTTTAGCACTACAGCATTTGACTATGTGTTGCACATGGTACTTACAATGTGGGTGAAGGAGTATGTGACAGTACTGCATGGGAGCTTTGGATTGTGTGGGTGTGTGCCTTTTAGGGATGGCCGGTTCGCGGATCCGAACCCGGATCCGCTGCGGATTTATCCCGTTCGGGAACAGCGGATTTTTCCGGATTTTCCACCTTCCGAACTTCCGTTCCGCGGATTTCACGTATTTCACGCATATTTTCGAAATTACGCGTTTTCTCGGATTTTCGAAAGTACGGGAAACTCATAATTTCGAAAATTTTCGAAAATACGAGAAATCTTGTAATTTTCGAGGGTATTTTTCATTTTAATGGGTCCACTCGCGGATTTTCGTATTTTCGATTTTTTCCGAAAATTCGCGGATCCTCGAGCGGACCGGATTTTGCGAAGTTCGGACATCTCTAGTGCCTTTGATTGACAGATGAGGTGTAGCAGCTCCTACAAATCACAGCATATTCAAAGGCTTATATCTCGGGGACTATGAAGAATTTAAAGAAACTAAAGGTACCCTGGTGGTTGGGATGACTTATAGGATACATTAAAAGGAATTTAGGAATTAGAAGAACTTGCCAAAAAATGACAAATTCCCCCCGCAAATCACTGTCCGTCCACATGTTAAAGGCTGGATGGATGAACATGGAACAAAAAAATGGCTTGAAGAGATATGGAATGGACAACCAGGAGTAGCCTTAAAGAAAAACCCCTCACTGCTAGTTTAGGATATGTTTAGAGCCCATATATGTGAAGATGTCAAAAAAATGGCTAAGTCGTTTCAAACAACCTTAGCTGTTATTCCAGGTGGGCTAACATCTGTTTTACAGCCTCTGGATGTGTCTATAAACAAACCTTTTAAGGACTGCGTGCGAAAAATGCGGCACGAATGGATGTCATCAGGTCAATTGACAAAAGGTGGAAATCTTATGAAGCCTGACATAGAACTAGTAGCAAAGTGGGTACGAGATGCATGGGAGGACATTCCAGAAGACATCATTCAACGTGCTTTTCAGAAGTGTGGTATAAGTAACGCCATGGATGGTACAGAAGATGATGCTTTGTTTCAGCACAGCAGCAGCGATGAAGATGATGTAAATATTGATGATGGTGATGATAATGTCTATGCAGATAACATTACACCAGCAGAATTTGAGGCACTATTTGCGATCCGATTTTGAAGGATTTTAAATATGTTTCGTATTGATGTTTAAGCCATTGAACTTCAGTAAAAAGGTTTCCCAGTAACAGTAAAATATTTATTGTGCTTTTTTTTTGCTAAGCCCGTCACCCAGTTACAGTGCTAGTTTACCGTAGTTACGGTATGTATATGTAGATGTTCCTTCATAGTTATATGGGTATCATTATGTTTGTGGTACCTGATGTTGCTTGAATGCATATACTGGTAGTGACTACAAAACAGGTTGTTTTTATTTGAAAATAAATACTTTTAAAGAAAAACATGTCATCTTTATTCATGTTCATTTTCTAATCTTTAGCCAATTACAGGTTTGCAGTAGTGGTGATGGTGATAATTTCTACCCTCGACTTATACTCGAGTCAATCAGTTTTTACAAATTTTTCAGGTAAAAATATGTACCTCGACTTATACTCGGGTCGACTTAAATTCGAGTATATATGGTACTTATGTAAATATGTATTGTGAATGTGTTTGGGAAAAAGGAAAATCATTGTAAATGTAATCTCTTTCTATTGTTAATAAAGAATGAATTTATTAAGTATTTGTTCTGTACATTGATATTTTAGAAATGTTAGGTATATCCTGTATTTAATTAATATCCTGTATTTTATTTAATAATGTTTTGTACCAGCATCCTGCATTCCCTGGCTGCACTCAGTAGGTTAGACACCCCTGTCATATACCTTTCCTGCCTGACTATCTGACCTACAAAATGGGTCCTTTTATATCATCATTAGGGATGAATTGAAGGGGTATTAGGGTATTGAAGTTACTTGGTTTCGATTCGGAACTGATAGTTTTGCAAATCTGCGGACCCAATGGAATTTTGCAAAGTTTTCTAAACTCAGAACTTTATCAAAAAATTGAAAATTAGAAAACCAAAAACTGAAAAATCCTATTGAAAAAATGAAGATACAGAAATGTGAAAATCGATATCAATAATTTAAAAAAATCTGATCGAATTGGGTTTGATTTGGGATTAGATTTTAACCGATGTTCATCTTTATTAGGAAAGTACAAGCAAACACACAAAGTCAACCAGAGTTTTTTGCCATGTTGCCATGTCTGTGCTTGGAGAACCTATGTAAATATTACATTGCCTTAATACTGGATCAATAGTGCAACAAAAAAGAAAATCTGCACCATTGGATCTGTTGTCTACTTCCCAGTTTATGTATTCAAATATATGTGTAACCAATGAGTTTGAGCCATTCCTTTAAACTCGAATTCCATTCAGCACATTATTTTGGCTAAACCGCAAAACTGCAGGTGTCTTTACCTTACTGTGATGATGATACAACATTATGTTTTATGTTAACTGCACAGCACACTACGGTTGGGCAGAGACGCCCAACCCGCAGCCTGGATAAGATTTTTTGCAGCCTGTGCTGACCGGCAGGTAGGCATGACAAGGGGCCTGGTGTGGGCATTAGAGCCCTGCGCGGGTCTAACTTTCCAGACATGCACCCAACCAGGCCTACAAAATTCCTCACCCGCACCTGCACTCCACTGCAAATCTCTCAGAGGACAGGGAAGGGGCAGAAACCTTTTTACACACATACAGGCTCCTGTTCTTTTCCCTCTGGGAGTTTGGCTTGACACTGCAGGAGAACTATTTGGAGCAGAGTGGTAAGGTAAGTATGTTTTAACACTACACAGTTGGGAAAATGTTTGTTTTGGGGGTGGACATGCCCTTTAATTTAAATTTATCTGAGAATCACTGTACAGACAATCAGCATGTTCTGATCTATGGGGAGCAGAAGGGGCGTGATCAGCAAACTTCAAAGACACAGTACTCATATTCAAAATAAATAAAGGAAACATCAAAGTTCCAAATCCCACACTTAAAAGACAACTAAAGCCTCAAAACAACATTGAATTAGAAGGAAGATCTGCTTGTTATAAAAGGAGTAATCAGTGTCTCACTTCTTATTTTAACATGGTTGTTGAGAAATTTTACTTTCTAACATGATATTTGTGTCTTATTTCCCAGTGTTCCAGTATCACACAGTGTGATCACTGACCATTATGTTCTTTACACATGCTCAGTCCTAAGATACTACAGGATGGTCACTCCTACTAATAGCCACCTCTAGCCAAAACAGGACAGAATAGGCAAGGGAGCATGTGACTGAGATCAGGGGTGTGGCCAATCACTGTACATACCCACAGTTATTTCCTCCAGTTCTTCAAGTGGTAACATTTACTTTAATGCCATTTATTATATTGCTATTTTACAGTTTATTGGTGTTTTTAGAGAGTATATGTTCAGATTCTGGAGTTGGAAAATGTGGGTTTAGTTCTCCTTTAAGCATTCACACACTCCAATTTAAAACATAATTTATAGGTACAAAACAATCTACATAGTTACATATCACAGTAATTCATATGACATAAGAAATCCACACATGTAATATTAATATAAAATCATATAAGGACCCTAAGGTGCACTAACTTATCCTAAAGGTGGGAATCAGGAGACAACTTCTGCTGTTTTGTTTATCACCAGTAGATGGCAGTCTTGCTCTAATGTTCGTGCTGAGTGTGAACATTTACATTGATAGATGGGGAAGTGAACAGTAAAATAAAGGTGTTAAATCTTATACCAGTTCTATAGCACATATCCATACTATGTGCAGAACTGCGTTCCAGACTCCTGCGATAAGATACTTACCAATATAAATAAAGGTAATTGTGTGATTGAATGAGAGGGAGTGAGCAGGAAGATTATGGTGCGCATTGCACCATAATCTTCCTGCTCACTCCCTCTCATTCGTTATCGCTATAGCACACGGCTCACTTTATACAAATTCTATGTATTAACATAGTCTTATTGATTCTGCTTATTAATGTCTCTTTCATTAAACCCAAAAACTAAATGATAACTTTCTTTTCCTCATCGCTGGTTATCTTGCTATTTTAATAGTTTGCTATTTTGAATAATAACCTCATTCTAAAGCACATTTCTTTATTTCCGAGCTCTCCCAGTGCAAAGCACAACGACTTGCCCACTGCTCCTTTGCTGGTTCTGTGATGTAGACGCTGTCCTCATGTGGCTACACTGGCTAGTAGAGGAAATGCATGAGCTTGACAACATATCTGTCACTTTACAGGGCATGTACTTTTGACATATAATAGAATACAGTCCCCCAGCCCCAACCACTATAAAAATAATTTAAGAAAGTGCCCAGATGTTTACTTACCTTCCCTCTCTCCTCCAACGCCCGGCCTTCTGCTTGCGAGACACTGCAAGCAGGGGGCGGGACTGGCAGCCGCATCCGTGATTGGCTGAGAGGCAGCCAATCACGGATGCGGCTGCCGGCTTCTCAGAATGCCGGGGGAGAGAGGGAAGGTAAGTAGAGTTCTGGGGACTTTCTTAAAATACTTTTTTGCGGTTGGGGCTGGGGGAACATATACTATTAAATGGGCAAGGGGTTTTATGGTAGGGGGAGGGATAGCAAAACGGGAGGGAGAGGGAGGGAGAGGGAGGGGGAGGGAGGGGAAGAAGGGCTGCAGTACGCATCCCAAACTTCTCCCGGAGACCAGGTAGGAGGCAGAGTCCTATATGTGTGCAGGAGAAGTGCAGGAGACCACCCCAGAATGAGGGAGACTCCCAGACAATCCGGGAGGGGTGGGATACCTGGATATATTAATTTACATCTCAGGATCCTATAGGCACAAAAGCTAGGTGCCCTTAACCCCAGCCCTAAACACAGACCCCACTGCCAAACTATGGGCAAAAATCATTAAAAGATAAAAAAAGGGGAAGTTTTCAGCCAATAGTAAATCCAACCTTGTTCTGGACAGATTCCGATTCAAACATATATCAGATCATGGGAGTGTGAAAGGGACCATTGGGGATCCCATTTTAGAAATTTTGCGGGGGGGGGGGGGTCCGGGCCCCTGTAGGTACCTGGCTGGTCACATCTAGTGTTATTGGCAGTGCACATGACTATAATGAGAACACAGATATCCCATCACAGGCACCTTATATAAATACTGGCCAATGTAGTACCAACAGGCGCATCTCATCTGACCACAATCCTGCAATGCTGTAAATACCTATGCGAGACTTAAAGCAACACGGGATCCCAGTCGGGTTTGTCGTGTGGTTTACGCCTCTATTTGAAAAACATTAAAGGAATAGTTCACTTGAAAAGTGGGGATTCCACTGTAACCCTGTGGGCCATTCCAACACTGAGGAAAGTGGGGTTGAGAGCACTGTTCCCGCTTAGGTTTGCACTGAGTACACGCACTTAACTTGTCAAGCCTGCAAAAACTAAATAATGGACACCTAAAAATGCAATATATGTTTACGCACACAGCCAATAAAAAATGGGAGCACAACTGTTAGGATTTCTAATATTCACATAGCTTTATGGAATCCATTTTGTATTTTACCACCATTTTAAAGGGCATGTCCACCCCTTTTGTAAATTTTTTCTGTAGTGTAGGGCTCCCTCACCCACCCGCTTCAGGGTGCTGCGATGGGAGAAAATTTGCCCCCACATATGCCAACCTGTACATAGAAAATGGGGATTTGATTACTAGAACCCATTATAAGGAAAGTGCAAAGAATACCATATTAAGGGCATACTCCAGCCACCCATCCCACTGTATCAGGGGAATCCCATATGGCCAGTGGGTTTGTACCAGAAGGAATTGCAGCAGAGCAAAAGATTTTAGTGAGGCCTCAGAAGCTCTACAGATTAAATTAGAGAATCTAGGATATAGAGGAAGCGATCTTATAGTAGCTAGAAAAAGGGCAGAGAAACTGAATAGAAAAGAAATGTTAAGTAGGGAGGAGGAAAAAAGAAATATCCAAACAGAAATGTAATGAAAAACCTCTGTTTTACCACCCCATACAGCCCCCAGTTTCATAAAATCGTTAATATAATCAAGAAACACATAGGAATATTAGAAGGGGATGAAGGTCTGGATGGGGGTATTCTCACCCAATGCAAATATGCCTCTGCCTAAGAAGGCAAAATCTATAAGGGATATATTGTGCCCTAGTGTGGTGACACAAAATACTACTAAAGGGAGCACCTTCTTGGGGCATAAGGGAACATATAAATGTGGAGCCAATAAGTGTCTGACGTGATTACATTGTAAAAAGTGATGTAATATGTAGCACTAGTACCAAAAAGACATACAAGTAAGCAATACTATAACTGTATATCTAATTATGTAGTATATCTTCTCACATGCCAAGTGTGTGGCATACAATACCTAGGGTGTACAAAAGACAACTAAAAGATAGAATAAGAGAACATGTGAGAGCCATATGTAAGAAATCCGAAAAAAGTCCAGTAAGTAGACATTTTCATGAGTGTAAAGCTAGGTACACACAGTACAGATTTCTGAAAGATGACAGACAGGATCTGCAAGATCCTGTCTGCCATCTTTCAAAGATCTGCATACAAGAACGCTCGGGACTGTGTGTTTCCATCGGCCGCGCTAGACTCCCTATAGGAGTCTAGCGCGGCCGATGGAAATTTTCGGCCTTTCCCGAACGAGCGACGGCCGACCCGATCGTTCGCGGCCGCGCGCTCGTTCGGGAAACGAACGTACACATAGTAACGATAAAAGCCCCGATACCGTCGGATCCGACGGTATCGGGGCTTTATCGTTACTGTGTGTACCCAGCTTAACAAAGGAAATGTTAAGATGTTACAGGTACAATGTAAAGAACAGATTAAACCTATAAAAGAGGAAGGGATAGGAGAACGGCATTATTAAAGGCTGAAGCTAGATGGATGTGGACTTTAGTCACTAGAATCCCTTCAGGGCTCAATGCTATTTGGGACATAACTTGCCATGTGTAATCTGTTTGAGTAACAGTAAGATGTAGGTTCCACAGTTACCTAAATAGGGTATGCTACATAAAAGTTAGCAGATTAATATAGATACATATGTGTATTGATAGCCTTGTATGTGTATTTATAAGGTCATATATACATTGTGTAAACTATTGGTATTTAACATTGTATTCCATATGTACTTTATATGTTTCCTCATAAATAACCATTGTGTTGCGATTTAGCCCTCAGCCTATGTATCATTTAAGTTGTTGATACAGTAGCGTACTTTCCTGATAGGCTACACTTTAGACACATCTAAAAACTGTACCTATTGGTAACTTTGTTTTTTATTGATTGTATTGAAGTTCTTTTAATTACGTATGTATGAATTAGTTAATAGCAGCCGAGAGGCCCCAACGTATCTGTAGCCATTCCCCGAGTACGGCAGAGTTTAGGGGAGTCAGGGCTTTTTAAACTGTGGGCCGATACTATTTTGAGCAATCATCATTTTGTTTTTTTAACCCTCAACACAGGTACCCGCACATACTGACCCACCCCTCCATTACTGTGGCAGCCAACAAATCTTGATCAATAATGAAAACAGATTTTAAATTCCAACCCGACACAGGTACACACACCAAATTAGCTACCCATTCATGTATGTGGCAACCATATTTAAAGGTAAATATACTATAAAATAAAATAAAAACATTTTTACCAATCATCAAAAAAGTTATTTTTTTATTCCCCAACCTGCTACAAGTACACATCAACTGACATACCCATTCACTGTGACAGCTATATTTAAAGGGTAGGTTAAAAACAACAATCTGCAGCACAAACACACATTCCCTACCAAAATGGGGCCTTTAAGGGCTAGGCCACACTAGCGCGTTTTTGCGCATGAATTTTGCGCTTACGATTTTCACTAAAATTGAAATCGCGGAACGCGAAAATTCCCGTTATTTCCAATGCGCATGCGATTGTGCGTCCTTTTGCGTTTTGGTAACGCATGCGTTCACTATTTTGGTGCGTTAACACATGTGTTTCCATAACAGAAAACAGTAAAATCGCATGTGCAAAAACGCACAAGAAATGCGAACACAATCACGTGCGATAACGCTTGCGATTGTGTGCGCGATTTCTGTGCGTTGCAGTGTGGCCTAAGCCTTAAGCTAAATTCAAAGTTTAAACTTTCCCTTTCTATCAACAACAAAGCCAGGGTATATCCAAAGGAGAACATTAGGTAGCAGTAAAAAAAAAAAAAGCAATTTATTGTCAACATGCCATATTTCGGGGAAGACAAGTTGATATTGGGATGACCCCAAATCCCCAATATCACTTGATTATTTTCCCCATACCTTCCACATTCCCACTATGCAGTAATCGCTTTTTATCTGTTACTGCATCTGCGTTTACCCACGCTAACCCTATATAACATGTTCGGTTTGGGCAATACTGTTTTATAATATTTACTATACACATCACACTGCTGTGGCACATGCTCGAGACATGAATAGCAGCATCTCTGCATTTAGCACGTGTTGCGTGTTGTTATGTAAAACTTGGGTGAAAGGTCAATTTTCTGGTTATGAATGTTCCTGTTGTAAGAAGAAACAGAATACCTTTAGCAGGTAGTAATCATGGGCCTTTATGTAAGCTGTTGCTCTGAACCTTAGTTTATGTTTTTATATATTAATTATTATATAGGATTGCTATTTTTCTAGATGTTTTTAGATAGTTTTTTTTTTATAAAAATCCTTACCTTACATCCCTGCTCCAAATGGCTGCCCTGCTATGCCCCTCCAAAGTCCCAAAAACTGGCCTCCTGCCTCCTGTCTCTCCTCCTGCCTCCTGTCTCTCCTCCGGGAGAATTTTGCCATGCGCAGTGCAGCCCTCCCTCCCCCTCCCTCTCCCACCCGTTTTGCTCTCTCTCCCCCTAGTGTAAATTCCCTTTGTTATGTAGTAGCTCTCCCTCCCCCAGCCCCAACCGCTATAATAGATTTTACAGAAACTTCCCCAAATTCTACTTACCTTACCTCTCTCCCCCAGTGTTCTCCACTGCTGGCAGCCGCGTCCATGATTGGCTGCCTCTCAGCCAATCACAGACGTGGCTGCCGGTCCGGCCCCCTGCTTGCAGTTTCATGCAAGCAGAGGGCCAGGACAGTGTGGTGGGGGAAAGAGGTAAGGTAAGTAATGATCGGGGGAGTTTCTGAAAAATCTATTATAGCGGTTGAGGCTGGGGGAGGGAGAGCTACTATAAAACAAAAAATATTAAATAGGGTGGACATGCCCTTTAAAGGAAACATGAAAGATTCTGAGCTGCAAGGTAAGATGCAGAGATATTATATGAATACATTATCATCACCTGCACAGTTAAGGTTCATATACACGTGCGATCAGGGGTGCCGACCCGTGACGCACAGTGTGGACGAACGGCCGTTTCAGACGATAATCGTCCCGTGTATAGGCACTTTATGAGCCAAAACAGCCGTTTGGTCAGGGATTGTTGCCCGATCCGCCCGGCGGATCTCCGAAAGAAGTGGCCGTTTCGGGCGATAAAGTGCCCATGCACGGGGCGATTATCGGCAAAAATGGCCATTCGTAGACATCGTTCATTGCGGGTCGGCACCCCCGATCACATGTGTGTATGAACCGTAACTGTAAGTATGATAACGCAGGCGCCTCCAGTAAGCACAGTTCTGCCAAACATTTAAGAAAACAAATCCTGGGCATGTAAAAAAAATGACCTTATTCAAATATCTGCTGGTATGTACCCAGCAAGAAGGGGCCCCCTTGTCTCCCAGCCCCCCCTCCTGCGGTTGCTCCCCCTGCTCCCTGGTAGTTACGCCCCTGCTTGGGTTGTTTGAATCAGTGGCTTAACTACCAGCCTTGCCACCCAACTGCGGGTGGGCCCGGAAGGGTAACATGGCCTGCCACAAGCGCACAAACTCTTCCGGAATCAGTTGTTTTTAAACAGCTGGTTGCGCATATGTTTCATTCATATGCACAATCAGCTGTTTAAAAAGTTTGATCGTGGAAGAGACTGTGATTGCGGAGGGGGAAGGGTTGGCGGGTCAGGGGCCCGGGGGATGGAGGGCCAGGGGCATTTACACCCCTGGTTTGAATGACTATAAGTAAAGAAAATTAAATTTTATTCATTTATTGTTTGTTTCATAAACAATAATCTTTTAGTTAAATTAAAAATGAAATTGCAGCAATAATACAGAGATCAACCATAAAGCTGCTCAGATTGTTCGTCCCGCAGGATATTAACATTACATTTTAATGTGAAACTCCCTTTATTTAACCTACATTGCTCACTAATGCTCACATCTCTCACTTTACTGAAATGTGAGTTGTGCAAAAGTGTTGGATGATATGGTTACAATATAGTTATATAATATATCACTGTCGTATTAGATGGCGGAACGGCAAATAACTGCTTTTCTCTTATTTATTGTTCTTTGTTCACAAGGGAAGAGAAAACCACAGAGAAGCTCATGGGGGGGATGGGAGTGCGACTTCTGACAAGGCCTCTTGCATAAGTGCAGCCACACGCAAGACAAATGGGCATTTCGGCTGATAGTTAACTTAAGGGCGTTTGTCAATCTGCCCGGTGGATCAAATAACAATGACCAAACGAACACATATACACAAAACTACCATTTGTCACGCGTGTGTCGTCCACTCGGATGTTGGGCCTTGTCCAAGTGTGTGTGTGCGTCTGTGTGAAGCCTTACATATTATATTGGCATCTCAATAAAGACACATGTCCATCTAGTCCAACCTTAATTCACAGTAAAAAAGAGCATGAAGGGGGAAAAGACTATTGGTTATGGTGGCCATAGACAAAACAAAGCATTAGTACGTTCTAGGGACTGTATGACTGGATAGGCCGACAATCATACTATTATGCAGATCATATAATCGGGATTGTGGCGTGTATGGCTACCTTTAGACAATAGTCAATACAAACAGATTGCTGTCAATACTGTTACTACAAACAGGTTGTTTTTAGGCTCCCTGACCTTCCCAGTTATATTGGGATAGACATCCCCCCTCCCCGCCAAGTTCTGTCCCAGTTTCCCAGACTAGTTCTTTGTTCTACAGGTGTGGGGCATGTGTGGTCCATTGGCAGGGCCAGGTAGATTGTGTCCCACCTACTAGCTAGACATATGAATAATGTGGTTCGTACAATCGGATTGTGGCGTCTATGGCCACCATTAACAATGCTGAACACCCACTATT
This sequence comes from Hymenochirus boettgeri, assembly GCA_019447015.1. Classification (NCBI taxonomy): domain Eukaryota; kingdom Metazoa; phylum Chordata; class Amphibia; order Anura; family Pipidae; genus Hymenochirus; species Hymenochirus boettgeri. Next base: position 50,951,513 of record CM033473.1, on the reverse strand, counting down.
GCTGCTTTGGCTGACAATGATCTTGTGTGTATAACACTATGGAAGAAAACAACTCATTTTTGGGAGCCCCGCGCTGTTCTAGGCGATGGGGCGATTGACCCAGAGGGGGAAGGCATCCCCTTCCCCTCCTTCCAGGCAGGCGGCAGCCGTGCGTGTGATGCGGCTGCTTTCTTCCTGGTACAGAGGAGCCGAAGTCTTGCGAGACATGGCGCCAGCGTGACGTCATTACGCCGCGCCGCGTTTCGCTATAAAAGGGCGGAGCCACGTGGTCACCGGCGCCATTTTAGCAGCGCTGGTGACCGGAGAAGGATCTCCTCTCCACACTAGGGACAGCTAGTCAGGAAATGGGGATCATGAGTGACCCCATTTTAGATCAGATTAGGGAGAGAGTGAATAGGGAAGGGGCGGGCTGGCTCCAGGGGTTATTAGCAGCTGGGGATCCAGCTGCAGGGGCCCAAGGGGAACCATCCAGCCCTACAGGCCGCACGGCTGGGCGCCCTGGGAATAGACCCACACGCATTTCGCGCCTCCCAGATCGGCTGAGCCCCAGTCCAATGGGGCCAGCCAAGAAGAAAAAAGGAGGGAAGGCCCCAGCTAAGAAAAGGGCCCAAAAAAGTGGTGGCAAAAAGGAAGGGCCTGGTGGGGGCCATCAGCGCCATTTTCAGGCCCAGGTCTCAGGAGGAGGAATCCTCCTCTTCCTCCTCTCCAGAAAGAGGGTCAGGGGAAGGGTCTACTCAGGACCAAGGGTCGGCTCAAGAACAAGAGACAAGGGCAGACAACCCCACAGAGCAGGCAATTGGGGAGGATTGTGGCGTCATGGGGGCCCTGGGGCCTTCTCCTCTCCAAGGTTTAGAGCCCAGTTTAGAAAAGGGTAGGCTAGTGACACATGGAGGCAGCTTACAGGGGGAAGCTAGGGGTCGCCCTGCAGAGGCAGCGGGATCAGCCAGCGTCAGAGCCAGGGATGCCCAATATGAGAGGGAGTTCGGAAGTAGGGACCTCTGGCATTCACCTCCCACCCGGCAACCTAGTTTAGAGAGTAGGGATATTGATAGAGGGCGCTGAAAAGGGAATCGAGGGGAGAGTATAGGAGACACCGATACTCATCCTCAGAGTCGGTGTCTAGTCGCTCTGACTGCCACTTGCGGAAGAGGCACAGGAGGAGGGCAAGCTGCAGGAGATCTAGGAGTTGGTCACGGACTCACGAGCGTAGGCACAAAAGGCACTAGAGCTCCCGGAGGCACAAAAAAGTGTCCCCATCGACGTTGAGCACCTCCACCAATGCTGGGTCCTGTTCGCGCTCCAGACGCCGCGACAGGGAGCAGACTAAGGGCAGCCGGACATCGCTAGCAGAAAGGATGCTTCTGGAGCAAGGACATGAGCCAAGCATGACCCAGCAAACGGGTGGTGAGTTATTCTGTGCGGATGCATGGGGGGCGATGGGGGGCAATTCAGAACAGGATACCCTGGCCAAAGCCATACGAGCTTTACTGGGGAAACTGGAGAATACGCCTAGTATTCAGGCAGGGATCCCATTGGCAGGGGGAATAAAGGAGCCACTTCCTGTGGTGGCGGGTAGCAGGGTGGAGGCTCTTAAAGAGACCTATTTTTGCAGGGTGAGTCCGCTAGGGGTTCACGTCTCGGACGAGACCAAGGAAAAAATCTGGAAAAATGACTATATCGAAATATGGTCATTGGTTAACCCAGATATGGTGACTGTCGATAAGGAGTTTGTTAGGACAGAGGTGGGGAAGGAGAAAAAACCTAGGGTAGCGAAAACGTTTGGCAACTGGGTGCAGGCCTTCTGTGTTTCGGCTGGGGTGATAGGGCAAAAGTTCCCGCAAAAATGTGCGGAGCTATTCGTATACCTGGACCTCATTTTTGGGGCCTATAAGGTTTACGGGGGTACTGCTTGGTGGAACTACGATGTGAAGTTTAGGCGTAGGCTAGCAGTTCGCCCAGAGGTAGGGTGGAATACTTGGGCCTTGATTCCCAAAGGGCGGCTAGCATAGGCTATGGGGCCCTTGGGAGTCCTTCCACATCAGGCTTCGGATCGCCCTCCCTGGCCAAAAAGGCGGGCCCGTTCTGGCTCTTTAATGAGGGTCAATGTAAATTTGGGGCAGCGTGTCGCTTTCGACATGAATGCTCCTTTTGCAGGGGGGCGGGGCATTCCGCAGCTAAGTGCTACAGGAAGGGAAAGGCCACTTCCAAAAAACCCGGCCCCAGAAGGCCCGAGGACTACAGTGAGCGTAGCCGCAATGGGGCCCTGGCTAGATAAGTACCCCAGGAAGGAGGCCGCGCGTACCATACAAATTGGGTTCACGCACGGGTTCTTTATCCCATTCCAGTTTTCCCTCTCCCCTGTTTTCTCAAAAAATCTCAAGTCAGTTTGGGAAGCACCACAACGAGCTAGAGAAAAATTGCTTGCTGAAGTAAGGTTGGGTCGGATGGCTGGTCCTTTCAAAGAACCTCCGTTTTCAAACATCAGGGTCTCTCCTTTGGGGTTAGTTCCCAAGAAAGAACCAGGGAAGTTTAGGCTTATTCACCATTTGTCTCACCCCAAGGGAGGATCGATATTAGTCGGGAGGAGACATCGGTAACGTATGGTTCCTTCGACTGAGCGGCGCTCAAGGTTAGGGAGGCTGGCCGGGGGCGTTGATGGCCAAATCAGACATTGAATCCGCCTTTCGCCTCCTCCCTGTCCATGAAGACTGCTTCCACTTGTTAGGCTGTAGCCTGGACGGGCTGTTTTACTTTGACATGTGCCTCCCTATAGGCTGTGCTGTTTCTTGCGCTGTTTTTGAAACATTCAGCTCCTTCTTGGAATGTGTGGTTCACTATGAGACGGGTTCCCGGTTCGTCTTCCATTACCTGTATAACTTTCTCTTTGTTGGCCCGCAGGGGTCTAATCAGTGTTCATACTTGCTGCAGTCATTCAGGTATCTGATGGCGAAGTTTGGGGTTCCTCTTTCGGCGGAAAAAACAATTGGGCCTTTAACCACGCTTTCGTTTTTAGATATAGAAATCGACTCCGAGAAAATGGAATGCAGGCTGCCGGAGGATAAACTGGTCGATTTGCTAAAAGGAGTGAGGGCATTCTTGTCAGCCAACAAGGTCACCGTTAGACAGTTGCAGTCCTTATTGGGCTCCCTGATCTTCGCGTGCAGGATACTGCCTAAGGGCAAAGTGTTCTGTAGATGGCTGTCTATGGCCACACGCGGGGTTAAACATCTGCATCATCATATACGGTTGTCCAGGGAGCTCAAGCAGGATTTGCGGGTTTGGGAGTCCTTCCTAGAATCTTATAATGGCAGGTCACTGATTCAGACCAGGGAGCAATCCAGCGAAGAGCTGCAACTGTTCACAGATGCGGCGGGGTCCGGGGCTTTGGGGCCATCTTCGGTCAAGCCTGGAGCGCTGGGTGTTGGCCCGATAGCTGGGGTGCTGCTGGTCTTTGCAGGAACCTGACACTGCTGGAGTTATTCCCCATAGTGGTAGCGGTAGAAATATGTGGAAAAGTGATGGCTAACAAGTCTATCTGTTTTTGGACGGATAACACAAGCGTGGTTTTTGCGATTAGAAAACAGACCTGTTCTTCCCTTCCAGTCCTTTCGCTGCTGAGACATCTAGTGCTGCGGTGCTTGCAGTTTAACACGATCGCTGATGCTCTTTCTCGTTTCCAGTGGGAAGTGTTCCGCAGGTTGGCACCGGAGGCAGAGAAGGAGGGGACGCCATGCCCAGCTTCCTTGTGGGAAATAGTGGAAGTCAGCTGATGGCCATGGTACAGGCTTCGGTGGCCCCGACAACGTGGCACAACAATGGTAAGACGTGGAAGGGGTTAGTTAACTTGGCCGGAAGCAGGGAATTCCAACAGTCTCACAGTGTGAGAAAACAGGTGACGTTAGAGTACCTGGTGAGTTTGAGGGAATCTCGTTGCTCCGGGTTGGTGGCCCAGAGGAGGCTTCAGGGAGTTTCCTTTTTCTTCCGCCTGTGGGGCTGGCCGGACCTGACTAAAGAGTTTTTTATTCAGTCGGTCCTAAAGGGGTGGAAAAAGGAACACAGGAGCAAAGAGTCGAGGCGCCCTATTTCATTTAAAGTTCTAGTGAGGTTAATTGGGAGTCTCTCTGCTATGTGCGCGTCTGCTTACGAAAGGGCGCTTTTTTCAGCCAGTTTTACGCTGGCTTTCTTCGGGGCCATGCGGGTAGGTGAGCTGGTACCTCCTAGCGCCAAAAAGGGGGGGGGCCTCTTCGCAGAGGATGTGCATGTTATGAGTGACAAGGTTAGGGTGTCCATTAGGAGGTCGAAGACAGATGTCTTTGGGGAGGGGGCATGGTTGACAATTCTGCCCATCAGTGGCAAATTCTGCCCCGTCTCTGCAATAGCTAGTTATGCTTTAAGACGTGTGTCTTCTTCCTGCTTCTTAGCTCACGCAAATGGGACGCCTCTCACTCGGTATCAGTTTGAGGTGGTGCTAAAAGGCTCCTTGCAGCGCATCGGCCTTAACCCAAAGGAGTTTGGCACCCATTCCTTTAGGATTGGATCGGCTACGGAGGCCTACAACCTTGGCTTTTCTGAGCAGGAAGTAAAACGGTTGGGAAGGTGGAGGTCAAACTGTGCAGCTCGTTATGTGCGACCGGAACTGGCTATTGATTAATGTTTTTCGTTTCAGATGTGAAAAGAGTGGCAATCTGGTTAATCAGCCACTCTTACCTGTTTTGGGCGGCAAGGAGGGCAGAAATTCGTCCCGGAGGCAGGAACCTCGGTTTTACAGCGGCATCTCTGGAATGGAAAGGGATCAGAGGGATGTCCTGGTGGCAAGTGCTTCCGGAGGTGGTGGAGATTAGCCGCGGGAATCGGGGGCCACTGGTTTTGGTGATACATGCCGCAGGGAATGACCTATGTAAGGCTCGGCTGTCGGACTTGATGACCTTGATGAAGGCGGACCTGTCAAGGATTCGGGGGTTCTTTCAAGAAGTGGTATTGGTATGGTCGGAAATTATTCCGGGTAGTTTGGCAGGGGGCCAGGGACCCAGCAGCCATTGAGAGAGCAAGGAGGGTTATCAACAATCGAATCTCCAGATTCGTGCGCTCCTTGGGTGGAGTGGTGGTCAGACACAGACAGTTGGAGGGTGACAATAGGTCACTGATGAGGCCAGACGGTATACATCTTAGCGATATAGGCCTGGATATATTTTTGTCAGGGCTTCAGGATGGCATAGAACAGGCCCTGTTTCTGCTGAGTGGCGGTCGGAGCTCGGTGTAGGATTACACGAGCTCCTTGGTGGTGGGTACACCATTGTTGGAGAGGTTTATGGAGCCGTTACATGCCCTCTGGCAAGACAGAGGTTGGCATTCAAGCTGAGATCTACGGCTAGGTTGGTTAACAACAAACATGGTTATGGTACGCAAGGGTGTACAATGGTGGAAATAATATGCAAATTAATAAAAGGCATATTTATTTAAATTGATTTAAATTTATTTAAATCATGTTAGTTTATTAATAAAAGCCGTGGCCTATTTTGTTACCCAAAAAGGAAAATGGTCTGTATCTTGATTATAGTGTTAAGGTATAAGAAGGGTAAGGTGTATGGCTGACTAGGTCCTGTAAGTCTGTTTTTCCCCCTCTGGGTCACCCAAGTGAACGGAAAGAAGCAAATTAACCAATAATATAAAATATATAAGGAGAACGAAAGGTAAAAACCTAAAACTTCAGAAGAGTTAAGGCAACAATTTATGCTGAATTATCCATGACACATTATAAGGTTTTCTTAATATAGAATATGGGAAATACTCCACATTACATAAACTGAGCTTGGTAAACACCCCTTGCAGGAGAGTCAAGTGGTACAGTCCAAACTATGGAATGTGTGGAGCTGCATGTTGTGTAACTGTTCAATTGTTCTCGGTTTTATAAGCTTCCTATTCAGTGTGAATCAGCCAATCACAATCGTGGAACATGACTGACAGTTCTATCTCTCCACTCCATTGGCTTTCCTGGATAAGGACCACCTCTGGTTAAAGTTGCATAAGGTCTTTTTATTTAAATGAATAGCTTCATAATGTCTCATTACTGATCAGGGAGAAGGGGAGTCTGGATGGAGCAGAACTGACAATTATAAGGTATGAATCCTACTATTAATCCAGGGACTGGTTGCATTTGAACGTGCTCATAGGGAATGCTGGGGGCTGTAGTTTTCAAACATTTGGGTGGGGGGGGCACAGGTTAGTCATCCCTTCCCTGCTTTAAGCATTGTATAGGTTGATGGGAGTTGTAGTTCATGTATTTTTATATTTTACAACATGTATTTTATACAATATTAAAAAGATTGGACCTAGTTAAATGTTTAGATGTGCTAGTAGTGAACTAAAGGCTGTGTAGCTTGCTAAAGGTTTGTACACAAGGGTGATGGCATCTGAGATGATTGAGCGACCAACAAATGGCCAATGTGCAGGGGCGTAACCACCGGAGGTGTAACCGCAGGGGCCCCATCTTCATTGGCTGACGTGGTTGCACGACACCGTGTTTGCGGAACAACGCAAGTGCCATTAGTTGTGTCTTAAAATCACGTTACTGCTTGGTACAATGGTTAACGTGACTTTAAAACACAAATAGTTGATACATAGCCCTGGATAAAACACGGAGAGGGGCCCCATCATAGTTTTGCTGGGGGGCCCAGTGATTCCTAGTTACACCCAGGGTTTCCAGGCATCACTATTTGGACTGGATTGCCCTGACTGTTGGGACAAAATCCAGAGACTGAGAGGCAGCCAATCACAGACATGGCCGCCGACAATGCACAGCGCCGTGGGAGCGAGGGGCTGTATGTAGATTGACAATTATTTTTTTAGCAGTGGGTGGGAAGGGTAGCCCTACACTACAGAAGTCTTGTTAAGCAAGTTGGAAGGGCAGGGACCTGGCGGGAGGGGGGGGAAAGGGCTCCCCTGCGCATTTCACACTACCTCCCGGAGGCTAGATTAGAGGTAGAAACCTTTGGACAGGAAGGCAGCTCCTGGACTTTGGACAAGAACTGCAGGACAACCGTAAGGAGCAGAGGTATATGGTAAGGATTTTTTTAACACTTCACAGTGGAGCCAGTAGTGCGTTCAATTTTAGTTTGGGGGTGGACATGCCCTTTAAATGCTCAACACTAACCATGTCAGCTGACAATGTGCCGTGTGTAGGGGCATTGTCAACCCTGTTTAGTATAAAAATATCCTTTAAGCTGAGGCCACACTACACACGGCAATCGTTCACACGTTGATGTCCGCTTTCTAGTGCGGTTTCAGCACTTAACCCTTATTGGAGCACATGCGAATCGCAGTAGTGTGACGTAGCCCTTCAGACTAGGTTTTGAAGGGTTCGGTTGAGACAGATCCCTGGTTCAAATCCAAGGCAAGTCCTGAATCTCCTCATTCAGCATGGTGGCTCGGTTAGCACTTGATGCTGGCCATACCCCTTCATTTTGGTATTCGAGTTGACCAAAACGTTGAATTGATAGTTAATTCAGGTCCAGGTGCCCATTCATTTTGTGATCACAAAAAAGATTGGGCCAAGATTGTTCTTGTGATGTCAGTAGGCAAATGTATGGGCACCTAAAGATCTCATCGTCTAATGGATTTGGAAGTTTTTTAATAATAAGTTCTGAGTTTTGGGTCGTTACCCTGGATACATCAGATTAAAGGGCATGTCCACCCCATTTAATAATAAATAGCCCCAACCGCTATAATAAATTTTCCAGAGACTCCCCCGATCATTACTTACCTTACCTCTTTCCTCCGGCGTATTGTCCAGGCCCTTTGCTTGCATGAAACTGCTAGCAGGGGGCCGGACCGGCAGCCGCATCCCTGATTGGCTGAGAGGCAGCCAATCACGGACATGGTTGCCGGCTGCACAGAACGCCGGGGGAGAGAGGTAAGGTAAGTAGAGTTCTGGGGAGTCTCTGGGAAATCTATTATAGTGGTTGGGGCAGGGGGAGGGAGACCTATTATATATAAAAGGGAAGTTACACTAGGGGGAAAGAAAGCAAAAGGGGTGGTAGAGGGAGGGAGGTGGGAAGGGCTGTAGTGCACATGGAAAAATTCTCCCGGAGGAGAGACAGGGCAGAGTACTATATGGACTCTGCTAGGCTCCTGGTGGCCAGTTTTTGGGACTTTGGAGGGGCATAGCAGGGCAGCCATTTGGAGCAGGGATGTAAGGTAAGGATTTTATTACATTACACAGTTGGGCCAGTAGTGGGTTAAATTATAGTTTTGGGGGTGGACATGCCCTTTAAGGAATATTATACAGTCTTGTTACAGTTTTATATATTGCTCTAAAGAAAAAACATACAGTGTAAAAGTATCTGGATAGATATTGTTATAGTTAGTTTTTATCTATTTATTGTTCCTTTAACAGGTTTGAAAATGTATGAGCATAACATATTGAAGATTGTTTTGATTGTCCTGGCGTTTGCCCTTTATATAGTTACAGTGGCTTTCAATGCCATTGCTGGGGCAGGATTACAGAGAAGTAAGTAATAAATTGCACATTTACAAGTTCATTTTGCTCATGATTCTTTATCATCATTCGTATAGTTATTATCTATTAAAGGAGAACAAAATATAAATTCTAAATGCGTCGGTATAAAGAATATTTTGTGGCTATGGAATTAATACCTATCCTGAAATGTCTTTTTGTAGATATATTCCTTCAAAGTGTGGGCAATATCTCCAATAAATTCAACACTGATTTTACACCTGCAGGATGGACATTCACGTTAATCTGGAATGTAATATTTGCATGGCAGTTCCTCTGGTTTGGATACATTTTATCTTTAATCTGTAGAAGGTATGGTCGAGACATTTAGAAATATTTGTATTGTATACATAACTGCAATCAAATCTAAGGCTGCACCCACTGTCCAATATTTCAAGATGGTCAACCACTGAAATCAAAGTTCTGGTTAATTACACCAAAATTTCTGGTGACAATTTGCAGTTGATCGGGTCAAATATCAGCCCATGTGTATCCAGCCTAAGGCAAAGTTAAGATAGGATAAGAGATTTTGTGAGTGTTAAGCAGGGTAAACGCATTAACAATGATGGGCCAATCCTGTTGGTTGTGTATACCAGCAGAATTACCATATATGATGCCAATAAACGTTTGCTGTCGGCATCAGAAGCGTTTGTCTCTGATCTAAAATTTCCCTTGGTCATGGTCAGCTCCCTGTACTGTAGTATAGAGAGCTGACTGGGTTCCTTAGGATGTGTGGCAGATGCAAATAATCTTCCCTATACTTAAAGGGCATGTCCACCACCAAAATGACATTTCATATTCTGATAGAGAAGCCCCCAAGACCTAAAGATCGTTGTACTCACATTGCCCAAAACTGCACCCAAAGCTAATTATTTAGCCCCATTTCTGCATCAGATTCTAGCACACTCCTTTTAATTTCTGGTTGAACCGAAGTCACAGCCAGAATGTATGATGTCATGGCCAATGACCATGAATTACCTAGAGGCTTGTTCATTAAGAGCAGTGGAAAGCTCATCTGAGCATGCATGAAAGCTCTGATCTTTCCTTTCTCTCAGCTAATTGCTTTGTTTGCACTTCTGGGCAGTTGAGTATAACAATCTTAAGGTTTTGGGGTCTTTTCTGTTCTCTATCAGAAAATGAAATGCAAATTAGGGGGTGGATATTCCTTTTAATATAGGGAGACTATTTGCGACTGTGTGTAGCCACATTGTCTGTGATCTGTTAAAGGGGAAGTTCAGTGCAAATAGATATGCTTCTCAGAAAAAAGAGCAGTATTTTTTCATCCCAATGACCTTAATCTGCCAATTCAGCATTTTGTCTGTATATAAATAAATGCAACCGAAATACTGACTTCCTGTTTGCAGGACCCCTAGTAGAGAGCGTTATGGTTTTGCCCTTGACCCAGCGCCTGGGTTGATTCAGTTGCTCAGTAGAGATCTGAGCATCTTTGACCCATCCAACAGCCAATCAGTAGAAATTACTGTTAGGAACATTCCATGGATGTGGTGCATTCTGGGAAGAAGGACCTTTAGAACCTGAAATGTCAACTCACTAATGTCAACAGCAGGGAACAGCAAAGGCTATAAATTCAACTGAGTTTTCAAAATGAGAGAGAATATGTAGAATAACTAAGAAGGCATTACACAAACTAACAATTTAACAAATATTGATAATTTCCACTGAACTGTCATTTTAGGGCACGGCCACAATGCAATGCAAACGCAATCGCACACGGAATCGCATGCTATTTCATGTGCGATTTTGTTGCATTTGCGCATGCGTTTTTCCGTTACATATAGAAAAACGCATGCGATTGCAAATGCGGAACGCAAGCGTTGCCGCTATTCCAATGACCGGGAAAAAACGCATGCACAAATGCAAGAAAATCGCGACCGAGTGTGTGGCCTAGCCCTTAAAGATTTTTTCATGCTGATATTTTGGTCAGATTTGCTGGGTACCCATGACAATTTTACCAGCAAAATTTATTAGTGATTGGTCCTCTTGGCAAATTGATCTAAATCACCTGGTTTTCCTTCCATTGCATCTCATTATTTTCTGCAGGTTATATTGGGTACGGATCAGCTCCTTGTCACACTGAAATGTTTTTCACAGTTATGGGCTAACTATTGCCTGTTCTTTCTTCCATAGAAGTGAATTGGGTTGGTTCTACCTGAAACCGGATTTGTTTCCAGTTTCCTTCTTCCTAGTGTGGATGCTGAACAATGTGTTGAACATAGGATGGCTCTTCCTGTGGGACCGAGAGTGAGTAATTGTGTGAATATGATCTTATCTGGAAATAGGAGAGTTAAATGCAGAGAAGGAAAAGGACGATCCATTCATTTGTGTCACCGTTAGTGCAGAAAAACGTGTTTCAAGGATAATGCCAGCCATACATTGTTCATATAGTTCGATCAATTCAGTGTTAAACACCGAATTGGTTAAAATATCTATGAATGGGCCATTCCACCAATCATTATTTACTGACACAGACCGTTTATGTTCAATTGCTATTGGAGGGTGTAGATCACAAAGTGGTTGTATATCGATATGTAAAAACGTTGCATAGTGTATGGTCAGCATAGTAGGATCATCCAATTTGTGCACTTCCCCATAGTTTGTGTATTTTATTGGGGAAGGCCTGCAGCATGCTGGGAATATTTTACCCCCTAGTAACATGGACTCCATACAGGGTTGCCTGATCAGTGAAACATGTAGGGACACCCAATAAAAACACATGAAGCATGGCTGAGTTAGAATTACCGTATATACTCGAGTATAAACCGACCTGAGTATAAACCGAGGTTCCCAATTTCAGCTAAAATCCTAATAAAAAGTTGTATGACTCGGGTTTAGAAAACTTGGCATTCAAGATGTTTGGAAACTACAACTCCCAGCATGCTTTATTAGCTGGGAGTTGTAGTTTCCAAACATCTTGAATGCCACCTCACTTGGCATTCAAGATATTTGGAAACTACAACCCCAGCTAATAAAGCATGCTGGGAGTTGTAGTTCCCAAACATCTTGAATGCCCCCCTCACCCTCCCACCCAGTTCAGTTTGTACCTGTGGGCTCTTCTCCTGTTGGCTCTCCTCCATCCAAGGCTTCCTCCATCCAAGAAGGCTTCCTGGCAGGTACGGTATCCTTAGCGGTATCCTGAGCATTCCGGCAGCCGCGCGCTCATTCCAGTACTGGCGTGCCGGCTGACGTCACTGCTTGGCGCCGGGCAGTGACGTCAGGCCGGCGCTCCAGTACACAGAAAGATCGTGCGGCTGCCGGAATGCTCAGGTAAGCTACTGACTCGAGTATAAACCGAGTCCAAGTTTTCAGGCTGATTTTTCAGCCTGAAAAACTCGGTTTATACTCGAATATATACGGTACTATTGTTTAATTGCAATCAGTGCAGCCCTGCTAATTACATGTATTAAGTGTGTCCCTACTAAACCAAATGATCTGGCAACTGATACTCCATATGGAGCCTCATAATCTAGCTTCACTTTCCCGCAGTTAAGGGATTAACAGTTTCCTAATTTAGCTACTTGTATAAACCTGGACCTATAACATGTGCCCCAGACTGGGACACTGTAAACATTGTTTGCTTAGCATGTATAGAATTTAATAGTAGGTAGAAATTGTGCTATGGACTCAAAGGGCTAGGCCACACTTGAGCGATTTTTCTGCGTTTGCGCATACGTTTTTTCCCGAACATAGGAATCACAAAAACGTGGGGTTCCGAATGAGATTGCGCATCCGTTTCCGATACGCAACCGCATGCGGAAATCTGCTGTTTTTTGAAGGTTTCACAGTTGATCACGCAAGGTTCTAAAAAAAGAAATTGACATGGTTTACCGTATATACTCAAGTATAAACAGAGTTTTTAAGGCTGTAAAATCAGCCTGAAAACTTGGACTCGGTTTATACTCGAGTCACTCACCATTGAAGATCAGCATCCTCTCCATTCCGGCCGACGTCACTGCCCGGCGCCAATTAGTGACGTCAGCCGGCGCCCCAGTACTTGGAATGATCGTGCGGCTGCCGGAATGGAGAGCACCTTACCTTCAATGCCAGCACACAGTCCCAGGAAGCCCTTGGATTTAGGAGAGCCCACAGCTCCTGGATGAAGGAGAGCCCACAGGTACAAACTGAACTGGGTGGGAGGGTGAGGGTGGCATTCAAGATGTTTTGGAAACTACAACTCCCAGCATGCTTTATTACCTGGGATTTGTAGTTTCCAAACATCTTGAATGCCAAGTAGGGTGGCATTCAAGATGTTTGGAAACTACAACTCCCAGCTAATAAAGCATGCTGGGGTTGTAGTTTCCAAACATCTTGAATGCCACCCTCACTTGGCATTCAAGATGTTTGGAAACTACAACTCTCAGCTAATAAAGCATTCTGGAGTTGTAGTTTCCAAACATCTTGAATGCCAAGTGAGGGTGGCATTCAAGATGTTTGGAAACTACAACTCCCACAATATCTAACATTTATTAGCTGGGAGTTGTAGTTTCCAAACATCTTGAATGCCAAGTTTCTACACTCGGTTTATACTCGAGTCAACAACTTTATTAGATTTTTTAGGTGAAATTGGGTACCTCGGTTTATACTCGGGTATATACGGTATGCTTTAAAATGCACTAGGATATAGTTGGGAGAAGCTACAAAAAGATTTCAAAGGGTTTTGCCATCCTAAATGCTGCTCTATGCATCATTATAAAATGCAGTCTGTATGGGACCACCTGCCCATTGCCCTTAATCAGGAGGTCTGCCCAAACTGAATGAGTGAGCTAGAACACAGAGAAGCTACCAAGGGGCAAAAGGGTGGTACTTCAAGTAATAAATAAGGGGCTTTGTGACTTATGAACTGCTCCATCTTATAAGGTTGGATATAAAAAATAGCATTACAGCATTACCGGGGCTAGTAAATATACTTACCAGCCCTCCTTCTCTCCACTTTCTGCTGCTGCTGTTCCGTGCCTTTTCCATGCACAGAAGCAGCAGAGGGGGGGTCAGACCGGCAGCGGCATCAGTAATTGGCTAAGACATTGCTTGCATGCATGGAATAGCAGCAGCAGAGAGCAGAAGGAATGAGGGTAAACTTACAAGCCTCAATTTACAGTTCACTAGTTAAGCTAGCTATACTTGGGCAGAATTTTATCTGATCGGATTTCCGATCTAGGGCAACGATCATAAATCCGATCAGAAATATAGCTCAATGTTCCCTACCTTTCACTTTGAAACCTGCAAAAAGATAGGGACAGAAGATGGGGTCAGCGGAAAATTTTCTGCTTCACCAATCTGCTTGACATTGTCAAGCAGTCGATCGGAAAAACAGAACATGGGTTTCACCATTTGGAGTGAATGATCGAAATCGCTCCTAATGTCGAACCTGTGTAGAGGGTGCTTTAGACCTTGTGAGGTGTAGGTTTTGGGGGGTGTTGTATTGGAGGTGGACATTCCATTTAACTAAACCTGGCAAATGTACCCCATTTCTAATACTAGGTTTAAAGAGGTATGCTCCCTATGATGAAATGTGTTATGTCCTCTTACTTAGGGTATAGTTAAATGTTGCCTAGTAACCCTGTCTATAGAAATGTCCTTAGGGACTACTATTTATTCATTGTAAACAAGCTCCTTGTTCATAAAAACAACCAATGACAGGGACTATAGCAAATAATAGGGTTTTACTGTAAATCTATGAATATTGTGTATAGACAGTTACATAGCTTTAGACAGCCGATATTGCTCTAAATTAGCCGACTGAGGGCTAGGCCTCACTGCCAAGATTTGCCATCCGATCGCAATTTGTGCATAGTAACTGATGTGATCGCCATTTTTGGTTGTCTTATTTTCCCTAGATACCTTATTCCAGCCCTGGTATTTCTGGGAGCCATTGCCTTTACAAACTACATTGTGCTTTTTATTTCGTACCGAGCTGTGTTCCTTAATGGAGAATGGCTGCAAAAGCAGCACAAAGTGGACTTGTGGCTCATCCGGATATTTGTAAGTGGAATCTCCTCTTTGTTTTTTGGTTTCTAAGACCCTTTACTCCAATATTGATATATTTCTGGCACAATGTAGGAATAATGAAAGAATGGTAATGGCAATACATAGCGATGTAATTACCAGCGTTGGCCCTTACTCCCCTCTTACATTAAAGTGTGCCAAACACATGGCCGATACTCATAACCATTGGATCCACCGGTATTTGACATTTATCGGCAAGCTGTGTGGATTGAAAGCAGCCGAAAGCGATGCTGGTGAACTTGATAAGTTGTTACCAGCAGAAAATTTTCATTGGTTGGTATTTGTTCCCTTTAAAGTGGGTGCTCAGCCAATCGATCCCCATACCACTTATAGGGGGAAGGCAGTTGGGGACCATGTAAACACCGCATTCCAATGTGGTCATCGCATGTGTATGGCTGCCTTGATAACTGTCCTGCAGTTCATAGATACATTTCTAATGGTTACAGTGTATACTGTTCAGTTCATATGTACTCACTTATTGACTTGTTTTTTTTGTCCAATGTTACAGGCCCAGAATGGTATTACATTTTATGCAACATGGACAACAATTGCCTGCCTATTAAATTTCGCTGTGTGTTTGACATACAATGGAGGCATTTCCAACACCACATCGGCTACTGTAGCACTGGCCCTTCTTACTTTTGAAATGGTCCTATGGTAGGTGGCTATGAACTATTTTTGCTAAGAATTTATAATCAAATGAAGGAAATTGCGGTTTTCCTTTTATCATCCAAAACATTAGGTGCTGATGCAGTAGAATGTGCCAACGTTTGCTTGTGCTGTTAATTTACAGCAACCAATCAGATGTTAGCTTATTACTGGGTTACTGCAGTTAGGTAACATGATTGGTTGCTGCAGATTGATAGCACGTGGAAACTTTAACACTTTTTATTGCATCAAGCCCCTTAAGCTGCAACGATTGGAAATCCGACCTGAAGAACCACTTTAACCTTGATGTTTGAGATGGGGACTGAAGATGTGGTTTGCAGAAAAAATTTCGGACTGGTTTATCAGAAAAACAAAGATCGGGCCGGGTGGGAAATTTTTCTGCCAACCACTCGAGATCAATATTTTGAGCGATCCAATCGAAAATCTGGTGCCATAGTGCGCGTTAACGCGCGGTTGTGCAGCACACCACTCCTAGTGTGGCCAGGATACTGGCCAATGCTAGTTAGAGTATCATGGCTGTTTTGATGCAATTTGCTTCTTAAGAAGAAAACACAGAAAGTAATTGGAGGAATAAGCTGATTGGTTGGCTTATAGCTGCTCAAAATGGGGACCTGCTGGTAATTCCTTTTTGACTAATGAACAATCCAGGTCTAGTTAATGAGGGAGTCTCTGGTGCAGATATGTTATTGCTTTTCACTACATACAAGTATTTTACTGCACTTAATGTGCTTGTTGTGTTTTTTCAATCAGGTTTTGTTTGGAAAACTTTGTGTTTGACAAGTACGTCAGGTATACAATTACGGTCTATATTGTGATCATTCTTGGTTTATCTGGTGCCTTGCATAGGAACTTTGACAAATCAAACCCAGGACAAAACGGTATTTTTATAGGTAAGGATAATCAATATTAATGCATCTTGTTTTTTATACTTTCTGGTACAGTGGTGGAGCTTATACAGTATAACTATAAATGGCTATACTTCTGCAGACATACAAGACTGTAGAAGGGCTGATCCTTTATTTGGTCACTCTCCATTCACAAAAATCTTCTCACTTACTGCTGTTCTTATTGGACAGAATACTTGTGTCAGTGTACAGCAGGACTACACTGTGGGATTAATGCATAATTGCTTGCACTTATTCACTTTTTTGTATTTTATAATGTACATCGCTGTGTAAAGTGGCGCTTTATAAATAAAAATCTATAATTTTAGGATATGGCACATACAATACACTGCTAAAGAAGTGAAAACCTAACCCCTTGTATCAACACAAAGGGTTGGCAAAAAAAAATTTTTTCAAAAGTTCTTTAAAAAAAATCTGTCAGATTATAGGGCAACACAGAGATGGCAGTAAAGATTATTATGTAAGGCCCAGTTAACCAATATATCTTATTACGGTATAATAGAAATACATTTCCCCAAATTGTCTGCAAATGGATCATTTGCAGTTTCTGGTGTGTATACGTGTGTAACTCAGTCTGAATTGTTTTTTGTTTATATTGCAGCTGTAGCTCTTGCTGTGGCTTGTGCTGCATTTGTTCTTCGGCTTATTTTGGTAATTTGGAAAGACGTCAAACATCCACTGTATGAATCGGGAACATCTCGCAAGTTCTCGTTTCCTCTGTCCTGAAGAAAAGCGACAAACATCCCGATTTAAATAAATTCTACCCACGGTTAGAATGCAGATACTCTGACGGGGATGACTAACTTGGGGCCTGCCAGAACTACAACTCCCAGCATGCAGCAAGGAAATGCTGGGAGTTGTAGTTTTGAAATGTTATTTGATGTTATTGTCTTGTGTAAATATTATTGTATAGGTATGTATTATATGTATATATAATGTTTAATTCTTCACAAAAATACATAAGTTTATAAAGCATATTGTAATTCCTAATTACGTAATCAGATAGTATGAAAGACTTAAATACGATAAAGCACGGTGTCTTGTACTCGGTGCCTAAAGCTTTACTTAATCATGTAACTTAACCTTAAACATGGTAAAGCACGGTGTCTTGTACTCGTGCCTAAAGCTTTACTTAATCATGTAACTTAACCTTAAACATGGTAAAGCACGGTGTCTTGTACTCGTGCCTAAAGCTTTACTTAATCATGTAACTTAACCTTAAACATGGTAAAGCATGGTGTCTTGTACTCGGTGCCTAAAGCTTTACTTAATCATGTAACTTAACCTTAAACATGGTAAAGCACGGTGTCTTGTATTCGTGCCTAAAGCTTTACTTAATCATGTAACTTAACCTTAAACATGGTAAAGCACGGTGTCTTGTTATTCGTGCCTAAATCTTTTACTTAAGTCATGTAACTTAACCTTAAACATGGTAAAGCACGGTGTCTTGTACTCGGTGCCTAAAGCTTTACTTAATCATGTAACTTAACCTTAAACATGGTAATAGCAAACGGTGGGTCCGTCTTCGCTCGTCACCTCCTTCTTTACTTAATCATGTAACTTAACCTAAACATGTAAGCACGTGTCTTGTACTCGGTGCCTAAGCTTTACTTAATCATGTAACTTAACCTTAAACATGGTAAAGCACGGTGTCTTGTACTCGGTGCCTAAAGCTTTACTTAATCATGTAACTTAACCTTAAACATGGTAAAGCACGGTGTCTTGTACTTGGTGCCTAAAGCTTTACTTAATCATGTTGGAGACAGAATTTTTATATTTATTTCTTTTAAGGTGCAAATAATATAGTTGAAAGCTTAAACAGAGATCAGTGAATCAATCCCTCATAAATGTAATTGGTCATTTGTCGCCTGTTTAAAGGTGATATACTGCCACAATATGAATTTACAATTAGTAATTTGCAGGGTTTTACTTGCATGTTATTATGAAGCTGTGGCCGTACTAGGCACAGTGGATAGTGTGATCGCAATGCAGTGTGTTGCTATTCTTTTGCACAGTGATTTTGCTAATAGTCTGTTACCGGAGTACATTCGATCCACAAAAAAAAATTGTGATTGCTCTGAAAATGGATTGCTGCACGCCCACATTAAAATGCACTGGAATGAGATTCTCACAAGCAAAACATGATCTTCAGTGTGTGAGAATCGCACAGGTGTGGCCTAGCATTTAATTAAGATCAATAACGTTTATGCCAGAGGCTGTGTTCACACGATTTGGCGATATAAATACATCAGCAATAATGTTTGTTGCAAACTAGCTTTTTGGATGATTTCCCCCCCCCCCCCCCCACCATCACGATCGGAATGGATCGAATGTGGTGGAAATTTTCACCTGATCGTCAGGTTTCAAGTGGGCCATGTGATTGGAAACACAGTTTTATTTTCACCAAACAGATTACCAATTGTGTTTACCGATCAGTAGTCCGTCTGATAGGGGGGGAAAAGAAATGTGAAAGAATGATATTTCATGATAAAACTACAGCACAGTGTATTATTTCTATTGGCTTGAAATCTACTCTGATATTGCTGGGCAGTCTATTGAAAGGTTGCCACACACAGTTGTTTTTTTACAGTTTTGATGAAGCCTGAAATAAAAAGAAAAGACTTGTGTATGCCGACCATTGCTCCTATCTATTTATAAAAACAGATGTCAGTATTTCAGTGTCCGTGCAAGTACAGAATCAATAGTTGTTTGGGTTTAAAGATTTTCTGGGTACAAAGTAATCCACACATTTGTACCTAGAATAATCCTTTTTCTATTCACGTGGGGCCTTTGAACTAAACACTGTGAAGACAATGATTGTAATCTCGAAGCACTTTCGGTGTCACCATGACCTAAAGGGACCAAGCAATTAATGTACTTGAAAAAAATATGAAGTTTGTTTATTCTGTGCTATTGTGTTCTATTGGAATGTGTGTAAAATGTCTAATATTTTGATATTTTCATAAATGGTTCATTATTTCTAGTCGAGTCTTTTTTCCTCTGTGTCATTTAAAATACTCCAGTTTTGTTGTCTTTCTTGTGCAGGTGGGTTACATAAAATAAGTGGGATGGATTCCTACTAAAGGAATAGTTCACTTAAAAAGTGAACTATTCCTTTAATGAATTGATTGAAGAACTAGCTATGCCTTACCTTCCATTCTTCAATCAATTGAGCAGGAGCGACAGACAAAGAAAAAAAGACACTAATCCACAGCAGCAGCAGTGACAGGTCCCGACAGTTTCCTGGTTCAGATTAACAATAGCGCACATGCACGATAATGCATGCTATAGTTACTCTGAACAGGAAGCAGTAGTGAATTTCCACTGCTGTTGTAGAGGATTGAATGTAACGGAAGTTTCTTCATCTGTCGCTCCTCGGGAATTGATTGAAGAACGGGAGGTAAGGCATAGCTCCTTAACCTCCCGATCTTCAAGCAGTACATTAAAGGAATAGTTCACTTTTTGAGTAAACTATTTCGTTAAGGGCTAGGCCATGTGCTTCAATCCATTTTCAGAGCACATGTGTTTAAGTTTTTTATTTTTCCGAATCACATACACTCATACAACATTGGGCAGATCGCAGTGCAAGTGGACGGTAAGTTTTCACATGAGTTGTCATCCAGTGTAGCGTGGCCTCAGTCTGAGAAAACCTGTAATCCAAAATTAACAATATCACATAGTATCTGATGAACACTTCTCTTTGCAGGCCATTTAAAGGGCATGTCCACCCCCAATTCTCAAGGGGAATTACTCAGGTATTTCTCCTCTGAGAATTGGCCACAGCTCTCGGAGCATACACAGCGCTCAGGGAAACTGCTGTAATACTGAAACCACCTCACCCTTAAGGTTCGTACACACGTCAGATCATTTTTGCACGATGTGCCTGGTGAACGTTCAGCAACCTTCTCATTATACACTAGTTCTGCCAACAACGCCGGTACATACATCAACGATAGTGGATAGTGATTGTTGGTGAAGGTGTTACATGACATGTATGTATTACGTGACGTTCGGAATATAGCGTGATCTCGAAATGTTACACATGTGCATTTCATTCAATCTTATATCACAATCTGCCGACTATGTACAAACATACGACAGACGGCAGAACGAATCCACCAGGCTGATCATCGTAATAAGCTGAGAATAGTCGTGGATTGTTCGTCTTGAGTATCACGCGATGGGTGGTAGATAATGAAATTGCCAGTTTACTGTGTCTCTGTTTATCTCTTATCTCTGTCTAGTTCTCTGTATTCATATTCATTAACATCCATAAGTGCCCCCCCTAGTGACGCCCCTGACCATGAAACTGGAATACTGCACATACAGACACAGTCCTGTGCTGAAAAATGTTATTCTGTCAATTTTGCTGTTTTTCATAGCAATCAGGTTGTAGCACATTTTTGGGGTGAGCTTTGATTGGTTTGTGGTATTTTAATATCAATGAAATACTGTGCACAGTATACTGCAGTAGTACAGCCAGTTTAACCTCTCCCCCATGGAAATGTTAAAGTTTAAGGGACAACTAAAGCCTCAGAACAACACTGAATCAGAAGGCAGAGCATATTGATATAAAAGCAGTAATCTGTGCCTCACCCCTTATTTGGATGTGGGTGCTGGGAAATTAACCATACTAATGAGGTTTGTGTTGTATATCCCAGCATTCCGGTATCACACAGCATAGTCACTGACCATTGGGTTCTTTACCAGTCCAAAACTACTACAGGAACTTGTTACAGCAGGTCACACCCACTGGTAATTTCCAACCAATCCTGTTACAGTCCATATTAGGCAGGAGAGCATGTGATAGAAGTCAAGAGGTGTGGCCATACAGTGCACATGCCTATGACCAGGTACCTGAAAGATGGAAAATCTGATCAGATTGAATAGAGAGGGCATGTGTGTTTCTCCGCTTTCTAGGGAACTGCTAAGGAACTATTGACAACACGTGTGCCCCATTAGTATGTGTCTCCTTACATAGATGTAACAATATCATTTACATTTAAAAAGCAAAATGAGCAGCTGCAATGAAAGGTTCTAAGACACAAGGTAGGTACCCTTAGTGTGCATTAGTCTACATGGTTGGAAGCAGAAAAATATGTTTCCAATCCTCAGTGAATATGAATAGTATTGTAGCTGATGTTTAAAGAAAAGACTAAACTCATTATTAGTTCAGGTGATTCCGAGCCGTAATGGGACATGAAACACTAGCATTAAAGGGCAAGTCTACCCTTAAAATAAAAATATATGTAAATAACCAGGACCCCCATGGCCGTTACTGTCATGTAAATATCCTTAAGAGCGTTAAATGAAAAGGTAAGAACAACAAATGTTACCTCTGGAGATCCTTCTTATGAATAGAAATAGTTTTGAAGATACCCTTTAAACCTCAAGAATACTGATCGTCACCACCCACCTCCTATTCAAAGTACCCAGGGTAAAGAACTAAACTGTTAGGACCCCTGGATTAAGGCTAGCTTATCTGCAAATACATTATTCCATGTAGACAATACAAAATATGTTTCGGGCCTCATAAGCCTTTTCTTTCACGAAATTTTATGCATTTTGGATGGATATAATGTCTCCCTAGGGTTTTTTAAGCAGGTGGCCCTCCCAGCTACTTTTTCATGCCCCCCCGGCTTGAAAAAGTCTCTTGAGAGAACACTTGTGATTTGATAAAGAATTTAGATATAGGTTTAATACAATAGGTCAGTAAAAACTCCCGCCCAGAACTGCCCGGTCAAGACCCCCTTTTTACGCTTGCGAGATTATTTTAGCATGTGTTAACTAGTTTTTGCAAGATCCCCAAGGCCGCAAAAAAAGTGGCACAGCAAACCTGCAGCGCACTCTGTATGTGAGCCACATGTGCTTGTGCTGCCATGTTACATCTGGGTTACCTTCAGATGTTTTAAAACTACTGCAACCAAGGAATGCTGGGAGTCGTAGTTTTCAAACATCTAGTGGGATGAACGTTAGACATCTATAATGAGCATGATGCAAGGCTGATCAGTATTCCCATTAGAATATAAAGAAGGTTGTATTGGTTTCAATGTTGTTTAAAGGACATGTCAAACCTTAAAAATATTGGAAAATAATGAACAATAATCAACTAGTAAAAATAGAGCACATTTATTTTCCCCCACCACCAAATTTCCTTGTGTCGTCCACCCGGTTAATTTTTCACACCACCCGGCTGTAAAAAGAATCTGGGGAGAACACTGGATACATAGATTGGGGTAACACAATTTGCCACAAACCTAGCAGGGGATTATCTGTGTGTATCTACCACATAGATAATAATTACCAGACGTACACCTGTCCAATCGTATGTCTACAGACCCAGGTAGATGTACGGCTGCGGTTGTATTTTTACCATAGCCCATGGTATTGGCCAAAGGTCTGCAGACTAAAGGTTCATACACACGTGCAATCACAGGTGCCGACCTTAAGGCTAGGTACACACAAGACGATATTTTACCCAATTGACCAGCCGCCATGAAATATTGGCGGTATTGTATTGTCGTAACTTATCAATGTCGGTAGGTTTTTTGGACAATTGGACAAAGTTCGCTATGACATGTTGGTGAATTCCGGCCGATTAAGCGATCTTCTATGGAGTGCACAGTCAGCTAAACTAACTTGACGGCTTGCGCCTATTTTGGTTTCAACTATCGATGTTTCGACCTGACCAGAAAAATTGTGGTGGCCATTCGAACTTTCACCTTGTGTGTACCTAGCCTAAGTAATCACTGGGGTATCTGTTTGAGAAAGAATCATCTACCCTCCATGGGATACAGCTATTAGATGGGGTTAAAATCCAGTGGTAAAACTAGCGCAATTGTGGTATTAAATCGTGAGCATCGGATGCGCGGGTAACTTTTTTAGTGAACCGGTTAGCGCAACTTTAACTCCATATATTTCCCCCAGAATCTCTGGGTAAATCAGCCCCATTGTGTTTTCCGCACCAATATATGTTTTAAAGGGCATGTCCACCATGAAAACCATTTTTTTCTTTAATGCAGTGCTCCCCCTCCCAACCCAAACCGAATTGTCCTTTTGTAAAAAAAACAAACCGTGAACATTACTTACCAGCCAGGGATCCTGTTGCCTCAGTCCCCAATGCAACTTCCGGGAACAGAGTTGCATTGGGGGCTTGGCCGGCAGCCAATCACAGACGCGGCTGCCAGCTATTGAGTTAGCTGCGGGATCCCGGGCTGTTAAGTAATGTTCTGAGGAGTTTTTTTAAAAAATGGACAGTGCGGTTCGTGTTGGGTGGGGGAGCCTTACATTACAGGAAAAGGGTTTACTGGTACACTGCATCTGCAGCCTGATGGATCTAGATGGTTGGAGGGAATCTGAGCAGGATAAACAATGGTGGAGGTGCACTCTACCCAACTGTGGGTGCAGACACCTTTGTAGGTTCTTCCCTTAGGAACCAATGGTTTCGCAGGAAAAAAGGTAGCTGAGGGTCGCACTCCAAATCATTTAGAAAATTTTATTGTGAACCACACATATCCACGTCACAACGTTTCGGGGGGATACCCCCTTCTTCAGTTGGAGGGAATCTGCTCCACTGCACATGCCACTTTTCCCCCGGGAGGCTGCAGGAGAGGCAGATACGTTTACATAGAAAGATGGGCTCCTACTATTCACTTTGTGGAACTTTGATCAGGCAGTGCAGAGGAACCATGTGGAGCAGAGCCGTAAGGTATGGTTTTTTTAACACTAAATACTGGGCCCAATAGTGGTTTAAATTATAGATTTGGGGGTGGACATGCCCTGTAAAATAATAAATTGTATAATACTGACATCTTGTGGTAGCAAAACAGTTTGCAAAATATTTGTGAAAAATATTTCAGAGCATTAATGTCATGAATGAGATACAGATTCTTTTTTTGTTTTACAGTACAATACTTGTCAGCATTCAATTGGTTAATTTTTACACTCTTACCAGGGCTATTTTACAACAAGGTAATCCTGAAATTTTATCTCCCATAGGGGCATATTAATTTACCAGTGATATTGGAAACTTCTGCTTAACATGAGTTAGTGTAAAAGTACAGCCACGGCCGTACAAGCTAGGGCACTAAGATGACTAGAAACAGCCCTGGCCATCCCTTATCCATTATATTATATAAATATATTTATATCTCCATAGGAGATTGCATTGAGTTTTTAGGAGCTACCAATGTGGTGGGGGGTATAGTATATTATATATAGGAAAGGTGTATATGTATACTATCTCACTATTACCATTTAAATGACCATCAGTAAATGTATATAAAGTATAGCACTGATTTATTTTAGGTGTAACACAAAATATACAAAATACATAAACTTACTTACAGAGCTGAGATCCCTATTTCAAAATGGAATGGCCAAATGGCAGCTTAAACCACACCCCTGTGTCTGCTCCATGTGAAAGGAGGTGTAATCCAAAAAAAAGTTTCTGTCTGCTACACAGGATGTGATATGTATTGTGATGGACACATACACCAAGGCTCCTTATATACCACCTCCAGCCTGCAGGTGGTGTCAGTGAGAAATAAAATACAAGACATCCCTTCTCTCTATGGCTAGGAGGAGATAAAATAAAGTAGATAGTAGTTTGTTTGGTGAGATCCCTTGCACAGTGTGATGACAAGATCCTGTGTAAAAAATCCTGTTACCACCTGTTGGGAGGACAGATTATTGGACAGACAATTTACCTTATTGGATACAAACTCTGAGATAACAGATAAGTGTACACCAACTTACAAGGACACACAATATACAGGCCTGGTCAATATTCAAAGTGGTGCATCATAGGCAGGGACACCCCTGATTGCTGCACATGTTATGTGGGGGACCTCTTTATGTGCACTGTCTGCCTTGTGCCTGACCACCAGAGTAACCCACTGTGTGCCAGGCTACCCATAATTCTTCCATAAATCAGTGATCTGGTACAAATTGGTGGCAGCGGTGCTGGTAATACCATTTATTCTCCCTATTTTCTCTGTATATTTGTTCTCTGTATTAAGCAATGGAGGCTGCTACTGATAGTATTGATTTAAATCCTCCTGTCCTTCTACCTGCAGAGGAAATGCCCCAATTAGACTCAGTAGCTCTACCAGGCCCAATTGGCAAGTCTACCTGATCCATTTGATGGGGTAACTAGGGAGTGGACTGATTGGCTAGAAAAATTTGAATTGGCAGCCACTATTAATGGTTGGGATCAAGGTGCTCGCTTGCAAGTCCTTAGCCTTTTGCTTAGTGTTAAAGCCAGGCAGGTATACCAAAGATTTACTCTAATACTGAAATAAAAAGCAGTTATCAGTTATTAAAAATTGCTCTGAAGCAATCTATTTTCAATTAGATCTGTATAAAAGAGTATATAAAGGATAAATCCATTTCTTAAGGTAAACTGGGAATAAGAAATGTTTGTTTATACGTTAGATTATTAGGGCAATGCTATTATAATAAAATGACGCTGTGAGGTACCTTCTGTTATAATATGAGGTACCATAACCACTTGCCATGGGGAATACCTAGCATGTTTAGTTTCAACCAAACAGTGTGGCAGGATTGCCTGGGTCTACTCTCGGACCTGCAGGATTATCCTATTTGGTTCCTCTGGAAGCTGGTGACTGAGTAACAGTTTAAAATATACCTGTGAAACATCTATAATCCACTAATCCACACATAGCAAAACATACACACACTGATTCCATTGTGCACCAACGGGCACACTTTTGCTAGTAAAAAAAAAAAAAGATATATAAAATATATATTAATATATAATATATATAATATAATATAATATATATATATAATATATATATATATACATATATATAACAATCATGTTACCACAAGATGGCCGAAACGCGTTGATAGTGTTTCTCACGAGAGCTAATAAATTCAATTTATTTCTTCAAATCCCACGTGTGCTCCGACCTTCTCGTATGTTACATATATGTAAATATATCTTACTATATCATTACTATTTCAATGCCACTAAAAAACATGTTAAAATGTATTCATTCTTATCTGGTGCCCTCTTCTTATCATCAAGAGGGAATCAAGTTGTCAACTGACCACTGTATTCTGCTAATGCCATGAACTAGTGTGGTAATTTAGTTAATTGGTGTTCTTGGGGGGGGGATGCTTTCAGGGGGGATGAAGTATAACGATTTCAGTTTAGTTCTCCTTTAAACTTAAAACATTCTTTGCATCTAATGGAGGTAAAGACAGCAAGCAGCTAGACATCACAGGGCAATATTTTGGACCAATCAACTGATCGCAGCATTTGACAGTTGAAATAGCATCTTATGTGTATGTGGTTTAAGTACCAACAAGAGTGTTGGCTCTCACCTCCTGTAGATACATAGAATGTTATTAAAGGGAATTAAAATACTTTGACACATAAATCTCACTCTTACAGCAATATTCTGAGATGGAAAATACAGGCACCCAGCAAGGCCCAGACCACCCAGTAAGGCCCAGCACCCCACCCCAAAGGCTCCCAAAACCTCACTGACACAGAAAAGGCACTTTGTTTGTCACACAAAAAACTCACAGCCTGTCAGTGTCACTGTCACATTAGTAGGCAAAGGGAAAGGCAACAGATGCTGAGAAGACTCACTCTGCAGCTGCTCAGCCTGCTCTCTATAATATCCGCACTGCCACTGTGCCACACAAGCCCCTCCCTCTCTCTATTGGCTACTACTGCTGGAGAGTTAATAACCTACTGACACAAGGAGGAGCCTCAGAGGACCAATAGACAGCAAGGAATAAATAGTGCTGTGCACTATGGGAGCATTTTGATTGGTTCCACTGACTTTCTTCCTTAACTAGGAGCCGTACGTTATGCTGAGCACTGAGCAGCAGGGTGTGTGTCCTGACTCTGACTCCTGACTCTCTTAAGAAGCAGAAGTGGAGTTGAAGCAACTTAAAGGTACGATTTGTATTGGATTTAAGTGGGCATCACTCCCCATTGTGGGCGTGCGTGCACGTTTGTGGTCGCATCTTGCTCTGGTCAAGGGAAAACTATTTTTTTTTCAGAGCAGGTATGCCACCTGAGACAAATGTCTCACTCTGCATCATGGTAGATGGGGCCCTGCTGATAAACAAACTGAAAGGTAACAAGCATCTTTCAAACACTCTGTACATAGAGACAGTGAATACTGGGGTCTGGGGATGTAGCTCTTTGAAGACTGCATGGGCTACGAATTGTACTGGTAACAACATGGAGGCCTTCCTAGTTACAGAATCTATTACTTATATGAACTAAATTCAACTTGCTAGATAAGTAAATTAAAATGTATAAGTGTTCTGGGGAGAAACGCTTTTATATTAGGATTTTAAAAAATTAAGTTTTGTTTACCTTTAATTTAAAAAAAATCCATATTATCTACAAAGGGCTGGTACAGTCATGGAGGCAGCCATTGGCTCTGGCCCATGCAAATCTTTATATAAATATGAACATATCATGAAACAATATGGCGAACATCTTATTTTTATTGTTGAGTTATAGATGACATTTTTTGTATTTGAAAGGGTGATGGACATGATGAAAAGACTTAATGATCTGCAAGCAACAATCAAAATTCACCTAAATACAGACAAACTTAAATTGAATTCCTGGATCTTCAGGTAAGTGTTAATCACATGTGGCTAGAATAGACTCAACATGCAATAATTTGAATGACATCACACAAGAAAAGTTCTGGAAGATGAATTATAAATTCTTACAAAGAGGATGTCCAACTAAAATACTGGAACAAGCCCTGCAGAAAGCATATAAAAAGACACAGGGGCTGGGAACAAAACACCAAGGGTAAGGAGGCAACACAAACCTTTAGTACTGATTTCACTACCCTGGTACTGATTTCATTGCCCTGTTACTGATTTCACTACCCTGGGACATACTATACAACACAGCTTAAAAAATAACTGGAAAACACTGCAATTAGATACAAATTTAAAAGCAAGATTAGCAGTAAAACCAATAATTGCATTCAAATAAGCAAGTAATATAGAAGATATTTTGGTTGAAACAGACCCAGTCATATAAAAAAATCAGTAAGAACCACCAAAATGTATCTCCTGTAATAGTATGATCCCTGTAATATCCTTCAAACACCCAGTCACAAGTAAAGGAATTGGTACAGACAACATATCACGTGTCAAACTACACTTGTGATTTATATAGTGATCAGTCAGTGGAAGTTATGTTGGAAAAACAGAACTGACGCTGACAATCAGAATGGACAGACATCGATCCTCTATCCATACAGCCCACGGGGATCAAAAAATGGTAAAATCGGTGGCCAAACTTTTTCTAGAATACAGACAGTGTTTCAGATTTTACATTTATCTGAATCAATCAAGGAGGGGATAGAGCCAAAATACTATCCCAGCATGAAACATTTTGGATAAAACATCTCAATGCTCTAATGCCAAAGGACGTAATAAATATTGTTAGTTTATAAGGTATCTCCATTGATACCACTTTGTGCTATTCAGTTTTATTGAAGAACTGGAAGAAAAGGAGCTGTGATCTTACCTCCCATTCCTCAATAAAACTTTCAGGAGCCAGGAACGAAGTTAAGCTTCTCTCGCTTCTTTGCCGCGTCCTATGTACTCTATTCACATACGCGATGGGCAAAGAATACAGAATCCGTCAGGACGCGGCAGTGAAACGATACACCGGGTAAGTTGCTTAACTTCGTTCCCCGCTCCTGAAAGTTTATTGAAGAACAGGAGGTAAGACACAACTCCTTTACTTTCAGTTCTTCAATAAAACAGAATAGCACAAAGTGGTTTTAACCACTGGAGATACCCTTTAAATCTTTTCTTGATGATAAATAAAAAGTGCATATGTCTTAACTAATTTAGTTATGTGATTGAAACATAGTGGACAGATATAACTTTTTAAAGGATTTAAAGGGCATCTATAGTGAAAAAAACACATTGGTCCATTGCAAAGTTAAATTCATGTACTCTGTGCTGCCTTTATTCTATCTCTGTCAGTGACTTTGTTTTTCCATGGTGTCAGATCTGTGTGCAGCACTCCCCCCTGCCCTCTGTTACCTCCTCCATGTCTCAACTCCGGCTAACTGACAAGCTTATCATGTGCAGTAGGTGTTAAAAGTTCAACATCCTGAAAAACACACCCACGCACAGTGGCCAATAGAAAGCAAAACTGTCCTGGAGACACGGATCTCTCCGTGTCCTGATCTCTCTCTTTGTGACCCATCATCCATCAGTGAAGTCTATCAAGAAGGGGAGTCAATTGCAGCCTTATATCTACCATCAAAGCTACCTCTCTCCCCATGCTAATGCTCTTAGCTCTATGTTTATTACAGAGCATGGAGGGGGGAGGGACTTGAGCAGGGAAGAGAGTCACGTCACAGGGATTTGATTGACAGTACAAGTAGGAGTACAGGAATGCAATCACGTTTTCTTCTAACTTGTGTATCTCAGGTCACAGAGGGAATCTGAACAAGTGATGACACTCTGGGGGTTGGGGAGAATTATAGAACTCATGGAAAGAAAGAAAAAAAAGTTAATTTTCCCACTATAGATGCCCTTTAATATAATAATGTATTATAATCAGCACTTTATACGTGCAATCGGGGGCCCCGACCCCCAATGCCGTTTCGTCTTAGTATTAGTAAGTGTGTGGGTGCTCAGATTGACATCACTGATGATACGTCCAGGTGGATCATCAACAATCCCCGACTGAGCACCCATACACTTACCGATATTTGGACAAACGTCCGTTCATGCACCATCGCACATGTGTACGGACCTTAAGCACTTTATATTAAGCACTTAAAGGTACATTACTGAAGAGGTGCAGAGAGGTGGAGATTGAAGACTGCCCAGGTAAGAGAACACTGAATTGGGGGGGCTCTTGGAGGGGGGGTTGGAACAGTAATCCCATACAGTAACCCTCAATACCTTTCCAATAAAGATGTTTGGAAACTACAACTCCCAGCAACGAAAGCATGCTGGGAGTTGTAGTTTCCAAACATCTACAGTAGAAAGGTAACAGGGTTTACTGTATGTGATTACTGTCTATTTAAAGGGCAGCTAATGCCTCAAAACAATACAGAATCAGGAGGATGGTATATATTGTTAAAGATTGCCTTCTGATTCTGTATTGTTTTGGGGCTTTAGTTGCCCTTTAAATGGAAAGCAGAATTCCCATACAGTAGTCCCATACAGTAACAGCCATACTGGATATGGCTATTGCTGTATGGGACTACTGTATGGGAATTCTGCTTTCCATTTAAAGGACAACTAAAGCCTCAGAATACAGAATCAGAAGGAAGTAGTGGTCATAATTTCAACCTTCGACTCAAGTCAATCAGGTTTTCCTGATTTTTGAGGCAAAATAGGCACCTCTGCTTATACTCGGGTCGGCTTATACTCGAGTATATATGGTATGTGAATTGAAAAATCCAGAGAGTGGGCTGTACTTTGAGAGAGTGATATTATGATGTTATAATGATTTATACAGCAGCACCAAGGTTGCTAATGAGAGGCGAGTGTGCCCAGTTCCAAACACGAATTAAAGATATATATTTATATATATTCACATTATTATTATTATTTACATTTTGGCACTGAAATAGTCCCTTTATACCAGCATTAACTTGCAATGCACATCTGGAGGGATCGTACTCTGTACTTGCAATATGGCTGGAATCACTAGCAGTTATGTTCATTGCTGAAACTCTGCCAAACAGCTGCTGTACTTCATCCTTCCCAGCCTGAAGGAGGATGAACAATGAAGAGATCAGATTCTCAGGCCCTGGGACAGTGACGGTTTATTTATATGCTCTGGGGGATGCTATGTTTTTAAACTCTGAGTGTCATGGGTAAGAAATGAACTGTCTCTATTTCTTATCAGTGACTAAGTGAAGGCTGACAGGGACCATTGGGATCAATTCAACTAGAGATAAAATTCAAAACATCTGTAAACCAGTCAAGTAAACACTATGGCGCAGTTAAAGTTTTTTCAAAAACAGAACAAAAAATATTTAGGGCAGGGAGGTAGGATTGGTATTTTCTACCTCTCAATATAATTTCTATGAGGAGCATCAGCATTAGGAAAACTGCTCCTGCCAATCTTCCTGAGTGTTTCAGCACTATCTTTAATGCAGGAAGGCCCAGGGCACTAACCTGGCAGATGAAAACTGCACGTTCTGTAGCTTCTCAACTAAACAATATTGGGAGGTAGGAGTAATATATCCTACCTCCCTTCCCCAGGTACTTTTCCATTTTAAAAAGTGAATTTTTTATTAGTGACTGTAGAATATTAAAGAAAACAGAACCTTCACAGGAATGACCATGTTGCCTGTAAACATTTACTGTGACAATACAGTCCAACTTACTACATTATTTACATTCATTTATAGTGTGTCATTAAGAATGCTATACATTGACTGCTCGTCTGCTCCTTCCTATGGGCTAGGCCAGACTATACGCATTTTCACCCGTGATTGCGCGGGCAATTTTGATTCAATGGAAATCGCGGGAATGCAAAAAGTTCCTGTGATTTCCAACGAGTTGCGTTTGTGGTTCCGATTCCGTTTTGTAAGCGCATTTGATCACCATTTTTAATCGCAATCGCATGCGCTTCCATAATTGAGTAATCACAAGCGCAAACACGTTGCAACGCACGGGAAAGCAAGTGATTGTGCTAACGCATCTGTTTGCGTTGCAGTGTGGCCTTGCCCTTACTGACTGTATTAAGTTTCCCAATTATCACTGCTTTCTTGTAAGACATGTAATGTATCAATATATCCAATAGCACTTGGTGGTCAATATATTTTTACGTACCAATAAAGTGAAACATAAATAGAAATTACTGCTCCCTCTTTGTAACATATAAGTCACCAAAGAGTTAAATGGCCAATTAAAAGCAAAAGCCTGTGTGTCTGTGTCATGTTCTACTGACCAATGCATGGCATAACTAAGCACCATTTATAAGGATATAATCTATAGGATATTCTGTTTGTTGATTTCCAAACCAACTGATAGTTTTCAACTTTTTCTAGGCAATAAAGGATTAGATATGTTAGTAAATCATGCTGGTTTGTTCATGAAAGTAGGAGGGGAGGACATAAGAATCTTGAGCCAGTAGATGGCGCTACTATGGAGAATATTAAAGGGCAAGTCCACCCCCAAAACTAACTTTTTATATTTATTTGGCCCAAATAAGTGCTCCAAAACAAACTTTACAGCATGTAAATTGGTCCAGTGGTTCAAAAGTTACAGACCTTTGTAGCTGGCTTAATCCTGCAGCATGGACCAATACAGCGATGAACAGAGACAGGTTACATTACCTTGCCTCTGTTCTTTTCATGTTCTTGAGCATGTCTGTTAGCATCCAGCAGTGAGAACAGAGGAAGTTGCATCAGTAATGGTCTGACCCCTGGATCCCTGGATTTTCCCTCTCAACCAATCACAGCTGTAAAGTTATGTGTACTGAAGAAATCCAGGATCAACAGCTGCAGCCAGCCAGCCCAGAAAGAGAGATAGAGAGAGAGACACACACAAACACAGGCAAGAATTTTTTTTTTTTCTAAGCTGCAGCTCGGGGTCATCTAAAGTGGAAGTGGAGAGGAAGTGCAGCCTGATATATATCTCAAAGGTCTGTAACTTTTGAACCACTGGACCGATTTACATGCTGTAAAGTATGTTTTGGAGCACTTATTTGGGCCAAATACATATAAAAAGTTAGTTTTGGGGGTGGACTTGCCCTTTAAGGGGAATGTCCAGCCTAAAAATAACTATCCTTTAAAATACTTATTACCCCCCAGACCTCACTTTCGCAAGGTTCATATATTTCAAAGATCCCCCAGAACTTACTTACCTGACCCGTTCCCTCGACGCTTCTACTCTGCGGCTAGTGCTGACAGCCGCTCCACTTCCTGGTTGCAGCTGCCAGTTAAGGAGCAAAGTGACATCACACCCAATAGCCTGATAGCCGCAGCTAGGAAGTGAAGCGGTTGTCAGCGCAGAAGTCCCCTGCTCCTGTTTTTGCTTGCAACAGGAGCACGTGGCGGTGCCTAGATGGCGAAGGTCCAGATCTTGCCCCTAAGTCTCACGAATTCCCTAACTTAGAAACCAGCGCACTATTTGGTACAGACTTCATGCAGGAGGTTAAAATCAGATACAATTTAGAGCCCAAGGGACATCCCGCAATTTCAACCAGGGCATCTACAGACGACTCAACCCTAGAGGACAGGGACCAGATCAGCACGCCTCTGTCCCAAGAGCAGCAGTTGCTCGAAAACCGTTTGCAGTTAGGTACCCGTTCTTCTTGCCTGATTCCATCAATAAAATTTTACCCAGCCTGGGAGGCAATATGTTTGGATCAATGGGTCCTCAAAATCATAAAGAAAGGCCTATCCCTTCCCCTGCTTCAGTTCCCATACCAGTACAGAGTCCCCAGGGCAGGGACACACAAGAGTTTAGACAACACTCTCTCTATATCACAGGGAAAGATAGAACTCTCCTATCTGCTAAAAAGAGGTTGGATAAGCCACGTCTTTCCAATACAAAAACAGGAAGGCTCCCTGCAACCAATCCTAAATGTAAAGGCACTGAATCGCAACATAAAACCCAAGCGTTTCAGACTAGAAAACCTGTTGGACCTTCAGTATCTGTTGCACAGACTATTTTATGATAAAGGTAGACCTGGTAGATGCCTTTCACACGATTTATGTTACACCGAATCACAGACGTCTGCTTCAATTTCGATGGCAGGGTCAGATATACCATTGGAACGTGATGGTGTTTGGCCTATCCAACGCTCCCTACACATTTAGTGTATTAAAACCAGTAGTCCACACTTCAGACAAAAAAGTATTCTGTCACTCATTTATCTGTCACTCTCCACCCTTACCTATCTAGGGTTCACCATAAACACACAAAAATCCATCCTAACACCCACAAATTCCCTTCAGTTCTTAGGATTTCTAATAAACACGCAACATTTCACAATTGAGGTTCCAGACGAAAAATGGAATCTAATCAAATCCTTCATTCAGGAACTCCTTCCGCGACATTCAATCCCTCTTCAAACGATAGCTAAATTTGTTGGGCAACTAGTAGCCTTAGCTCAGGCTTCTATACAAGCCCCCACACTAGGCAGGCACACCCAGATGTTTCTCCGAGAATGTCTCCAGAAAAGGTTGGCATGGTCTTTCCCAGCAACCCCTACACCCCAGGTAAGACAGGAGATACAACAAATCTGTCACCTCGCCCATTCAGATTGGGACCCCCAGACCTGACAATCACAATGGATGCATCCTTGATAGGGTGGGGTGCATTCACCACATCCAGGGCATTCATCTGTTACTGGTCTTGCCAGGAGTCCAGCCTCCACATAAATCTCCTGGAACTCAGAGCAGCAAAGTTGGCCATTTCCAACCTACTGTCAGAAACATTATCAGGCAAAACTGTTGTATTTCAGCTGGACAACAAAACAGCTTTGTACTACATCACCAGAAGAGGGGGAACAAAATCGAGATTATTATGTCTAGAAGCACTAGAAATATGGGAGAGAGTACAACTTCTCAACATCAACCTAGTAGCCCAGTACGTACCCAGGCAATTGAACGAGCTAGCGGATGCCCTATACAGACACCAGATGAACCTCTCAACCCTCTGTCTCAAAGCCACTCTGTTTGCCAGGATAAATCAAATAGATCTGTTCGCATCAGAAATGACTGCCCAGACACAAACCTTTGTGGTGAGAGAATGGTCAAAGAACGCATGGAGAGTGGACGCACTAGCCTTTCTGTGGACAGATCTACCTCCGCTCTACACCTTTCCACCCCCCACATTAATGCCATAGGTTCTACACAAAATTTTGATGGACAAAGTGAGGGACTTAATCCTCATATACCCAGTTTTGCCTTTCAAGCCATGGTTCCCCAAAATCCATGCACTTATAGTGGGTCAGAAGTTACCACTGGGCATGACTGTAGACTGCTTCCAAGGTTCCCCGGACCTTTTGTCCAAGCTCCCACAGTTAATGTGGATAGCAGCTCGAGAATTTTTTTTCTGCTTCCAACAACTTTCCACCACCTCTAACAGCCTAATCGACCTATCCTTGCATCACAAAACAATCAGGAAATACAAACACCTGATAGCCAAATTTTTAAACTGGTTCACTGGGAGAGAAGTGTATCAATAAATAAGGATATACTTTATAGACCCCTTTATCCCTCCCTTGTGACCCAATATAGTATATACAATACATAAGTGTGATATTTTATAATGGGAGCTGCAGTGGTATATATTCTTATAAAAATCACTCAGCTATGTCACTAAGTGACTCATTTCTTATATTTCTTATATCCCACTACTCTTCCCATTCCAGTGTTCATGTCTGAAAAATGACTCTAAATTTTTTGCCGTGTTTAACTTCACAGAACCTGCTGGAGCTGCTGCTGATTTGTTTAACCGCATAGATGCAGGGCTGGGATGTTCCTTTCTACTGGGTTTAAGTTACAGAAGGTAGCTTGGGGGATTTAAGGTGGAAATAGGGACAAGGCTAGAATTTAAAATGTGAATGGGGTGAAGGAATCCGATACTTCATTATAATATAAGGAAATTACACCTCCTCAGAGTTCCCTGTCCTGAATAAAAGCACTCAGCCTACGGCCTCGTGCTTCTATATGGCCAGGGAACGCCTCAGTGGCGTAATATCCTTATATTACACTGTAAGGAGTGCATTATCCCTTATTTAATACATAAGGCTAGGCATATTCAATGGGGAGATGCAGTGGCGAGAATTTATATTACAGTCACTCAGTGATGTCACTGAGTGACTTCCTGTATTCCACTGCCCCTCCAACTGTCTCCTCCTCCCTGTATTAGTCATTTATATAAGAATCCATGTTTTTTATTGACAGACAATGTTCAGCCCTTCTTTCTCTTTTCAATAGGAATTAATAATTAACTATTTATACACTAAACAGGGATTCCTATATAAATGACTAATACAGGGAGGGGGGAGAGACAGTGATAATGGGCAGGGTTTTTTATGGCTGGCCTTATGTATTATAAGAAATAATATGCTACCTACAGTGTAATATACGGATTTACTTCACCTCGGAGTTCCATGACCTGTATAAAAGTCTATATGGTCATGGAACTCCTCGGTGGTGTAATATCCTTATATTACACTGTAGGTAGCGTATTATGCCTTATATAATAATCAGTCTCACAACCCCTAACAATCTAAAAAATCATCTTAGGAATGAGAGAAATAATTAAATAATTCACTTTATTCAAATAACATACATATTATCAAATATATATATAAAGGTCGGGCGTCCCCGAAAGCAGCTAAAAATCCAAATAAAATCCTGGTACCGAGGTAACGTAAGTATAACTTTATAAAATAATAACATCCAACTTGGGACTAACTATGTAATGTATCCAGTAGGTGTAACTGATACAAATAAATCTCCTGGAACTTGCTGTATAAAATATCCAGTGAGTTATGTTATCAATAAGTCACATAGACCTTGCTGCATGAAATATCTAGTTTATAAAGCTGTCACAGATTAGTCACATAGAGGAGTGTGTGAAATTATCCGGTAAGTATAACTGTTAATCACACAGAGGAGCATGTAAGATGGTCCGGTATTTGAAGGTGTTAGTGGTAAATTAGTATGAAGGAAGTAAGTCACATACAGGAGTTACATGCTGTACAAAGTATCGCAAATCCCAACTTTGAAATTGCCTACCGGGACTTAAAAGACGTGCACTAAGTATCAGCTGCGTAAAGCAAACAGTACTCACAGACCCAAGGCTCAGGCGGCCCTATTTGTTCCATGTCTTCACCCGGACTCCATCTTGACTCCAACTCATGCCTTCAAATCAGCCCGTCGTATCCCAATACCCAATACTACACACAACCTCTCAAATGTGGCCAGGATAAAGTCACCAGTCTAGTCAAGAAGAACCAGGGGGATTTTAAAAAACAATGGGAACATGAATTAAGTTTGCTGCAACCAATCAGATGTTAGCTTTCAAATGTTAAATAAGATCTGATTGGTTGATAGCACCATTTTAAACGCTAAGAATAATTTAGAGGTAGATGGGAGAGGGAGATCACCCAGGAGATTATGGGAAAGGAGGGTTATACAACACAGGTACAAGTAACACCCTCTGTTAAGAATACTGGACAATTGGAAGTAATTAATATTTCTGGCACAGACTTATCTAGTGCAGAGTTATCCATTTTGTCCAAGGGTTTATCATTTGAACCTACTAATTATCTTAACAAATTTGAAGCAGTTAAGGATGTCCATTTATTTGCACACAAAATGGTATTACATAAATTATATGCAAGTAGAAAAATGGGAATAGGATAGGGAAGCTCTTAATACACTGTTGTCCCTTTTAGATGAAAATGTAGGAATTCCAGCAAACCCTCCTACTAACTTGCAATTGACACAGCTCCATAATAAACCATCCTGGTTCCCGGCATTATCAGTAGTAAATAATATCTTCTCCTTTGTTCAGGTTGTGTCCCATGAAATAGGAAAACTGACCACCACATTCCCAGATATTACCAACATTACACGCTCTGAAAAGCTTGCCATTAAATCTGGTTGAGATAATGAAGAATTGGGGTCTATAAGGTCTCTCCTTATTTATTGATAGTTATGTTTGGTTTTCCCTAGCACCACCCACATAGGGGTTTCCCAGACCTTTATGTATGAGGGAGCGCACCTCCATTATTTATATATCACTGGGAGAGAAGCCCAGTTCGAACAAGGCCTTGTGGGGGGCACTGGAATTTTTCTCCCACAAATTTCACTCCGGCCTAGCCTCTACTACGCTTACATCTTATGGTTCAGCCTTAAAGATAGTAATTCCAGACTTGACGTCAAATTCTATGTACCTAAGATTGCTTAAAGGAGCTTCTAAGTCTAGACCACCTACACCCAGATATACATTCACGTGGGACAGCAATAAGCTCCTAAGTTACCTAGCTAATTGGGAACTAATGTCTACTTCCCTCCGCCCTCTAGGTGTTAAACTAGCATGCCTTTTGGCCTTAGCATTTGCTGCAAGATCAGCACAGTTAACGTTGATCCACATCCAAGAGCCATGGATGCCACTTACTCCAGGGGGTGCTCACATAATTCTCAAAGGGAGAACTAAAACCTCCCATATTTCCCAGGAATTAGTAGAACTTGATCTCCCGGAAAATATTGAGGAACTTTCACTGTGTATAGTGTCACACCTAAAACACTACTTACAATTATCAAGTGCTAACGGGAGATATTTCCCAGCTCTTTATCACATCCAGAACCCCCTTTAGGCCAGCCTGCTCCAAGACAGTCAAAGGATGCATACTCTCAGCAATGGAGAGCGCAGGGATCGACACTTCAGTATTCCCCCTCATTCCATTAGGGGCGCAGCTGCCATGAAAGCAACCTCCAAGGGAGTGCCATTATAACGTCTAAACTTTGCAAGGGCATCAACCAGGTGTGTGCTATTCTGCCCAACAGCTGTGGCTGCCTCCCGTGGGGAAAAAAGGGGTTGCAGGAATCAATGTACTGAAAACCCCATCGTAGGACAGCCATCTGCTTCCTGTGAAAAAATCTGCCTTTTCCGCGAAATCTCGCAAGATCTCATGACTTCCCAACATCACGCATGCGCAAATGGTGGGTGCAGGTGCAAAATTGCATTTCCCAGTGGCAGATTCGGGAGGCAGCCGCCAAGCCCAACAGCTGTTGCTAGGTGTCTGTCCAATTCCTTAGGACAAATGGGGTTTGCAGTACATAGATTCCTGTAAACCCTTCTTACATTGACGTGGTTGGAAGGCTTTTCAGTTTTATGCACAAAATTGTGCATAAAAAACTAAAAAAAAAACATGTTTTTACTATTTGCATTGATATATGGGGCCCAGGAATGTGCATTGATCATCTCTTTTCTTGTTTGTTCTAATGTTTTGGTCAGATCAGTAGCACTTCTACTATATGTTATAATGTTGCCATAGGAGTACTCCCACAGCCCCCCTTTTTGCGGGCCTGTTTATGGCACGCTGTTGAGCAATTCCGTGTGAACTCAGCCTTAAAGGACAAATCCACCCTCATAAGAACATCTTTTAGAAAGAATGGCCTCTTTAAAATATGTTGCTATATCATACTTTGTCCTATGAATTCATTACTGTATGCCTGCTATGCTTCTGGAGGCCTCATGGAAACTGAGCAATTTACAAACCTGTACTGAGCCTGAGCATGCTCAGAAGATGCAGACAGGGGATTAACATTGTCATTGGCTGTGATGTCAACTGTCAAATCCATAATGACAGTTGCTAACTGGAAGAACCAGGAAGCAGAAACAGGGGCAACAGGACATTGTGCAGGATTTCAGTTTTGACTTTTATATTTCAGATTTCAAACTATTACCGTTTAGGGTTTTGGGTGGAGATTTACCTGTATGTAAGTTTTTCGTTTTGGGGCTGGACTTGCCCTTTAATGTGTTTTATAAAATTTTTATTACTTTTACCAGGTGTCTTAAACATATTTATAAAATTCAGAGAAATATTGCATTTGCTGTGTACATAGACGTAATGTATATACATAAGTCATTACACCATTAGCTTCATCTCCAGTCTCTTGCTGAGTAATGCATTAAATAAAATCAAGATGGAGTCAAGGCCTACAACACTAGACAGGATCTTGAACTTTCCTAAACATTACAAACTCTTCCCTTCTAACCGGCAGTTGAACCTATGAAAACATTTCATTATACATAGAGACTGTTCCCAAGGCAGCAAGGCAAAACAAAGAGCCTGATCCCAAACATAGGCAAAACACCACTAAAAATAGTTTCCTTGCTGTATGAAAAAAGTCTGTGGATAACTGCAGTGTAGAAGGAAGGGCCTTCATAAGATCATAACCTTGAAAACACACACGGCAATTTCACTAAACACAGTGTATTACATTGTGTCAGTATAATTAGCTGAAAATACCCTGAACAGACTTTATCTTTAGCACTTAAAGGAATCGTTCACTTTTGCAGTGAACTATTATTTAATGCATTGATTGAAGATGTGAGGTTAAAGGGAATGTCCAGCCAAAAAATGTTCTTCTTTAAAATGTGTATTAGCTCCCCAAACCCCACTTTCGCATAGTTGTCACATTTCACAGAGGCCCCAGAGCTTACTTACTTGACCCGGTCCCTCGCTGCTTCTGCTGCGCGGCTGCTGACAGACGTTCCACTTCCTGGTTGCGGCTGCGACGTGGCAAAACGCCCAATCGCCTGACAGCCGCGGCCAGTAAGAGAAGCGGCTGTCAGTGCAGAAGTCCCCTGCTCCTGTTTTTGCTCACAATGAGCTCGAAACAGGAGCAGGGGGCATGGAATAGCTAGCGAGGGACCGGGTCAGGTAAGTAAGCTCTGGGGCCTCTGTGAAATGTGACAACTATGTGAAAGTGGGGGGCTAATACACATTTTAAAGAAGAATACGTTTTTGGCTGGACTTGCGCTTTAAGGAGCAAGCTATTCCTTACCTCCCATTTTTCAATCCATGCCTGTGGAGCCAGGAACGAAGATAGAAGAAACTTAAACCCACAAATGCCACCCCATGTGCTACCCCCACCACTTGTAACACCAGCCAGCTTCCAGAAACCAACTGGCATTGTGGCATCGCCTTGGGAAAGAAGTAACTCCTGCAAGAAAACAGAGCAATAGGGATGGGAACCTCTTCTGTCTTCCTCTGCCTTGTTCTGCCTGTACCTCCTTCTCTCGCTCTCTTCTACCCTGTTTCCTACCACTAACTGCAACATTGGATCTACTCACTAGCGTATCCTTAGCCTTATTCACTTTCAAATCTCCCTAACGTTTTGGATTCCCCTCCCTCGTAGCTTCATATCCCTAGACCTTAGTGCACAGGATTTCTTTAACTTTCACAACAAATGTGCAATCTGCAAAAATAGCGGAGACCCTATATACAATTTTTTTTCTCTAGGTAGTTAATAGTAGGAAATAAGTTTCTGCTTTGGCAACACATAAAAGTGGTCTCAATCCAAGAAAATACAATGCCTTTCCTACGTCCTTGTCTGCTATGCACAATAATATAGGCAAACCTCCACACAATGTAAAGGTGCCCATGCATTAGCGCTTACCTGCAGACCAGTCCCGTGACATTCAATCAATTCTGCAGGAACCGCCTTTCCGATCTTCAAAAAAAGAACTGGAAAGGCAGTTCCAGTGGAATTGATTGAATGTCGTGGGATCAGTCGGCAGGTAAGCGCTAATGTATGGGCACCTTAAGCTATCTATTTCCAGGTAGAAATGACTCCCGCTACAACACTAACGATGGCCATACATTGCCCCAATATTGCATCAATTTAATATTTAATTGTCAAATGAATCTGATATCAGGACGTCTAATTAAAACTTTATGTTCCTGCCTGGTCCATTCATTTTGCCATTTAATATTGTTAGCGAAATGATCATCCCAGGCAGTATCAGAACATGGCAGGAAGGTCGTCCATAAAGTCGACTAGTGAATGGCCTGCATTAGAGATAAACTAATCATTTTCATGTGTAAGGAAAATATTTTTACAGAATATTAATCAAGGTGAATGGATGAATTCCATTCATAGCAAAGGGTGTTGTTGTGTTTCATAATCACGGGCATGGAAAGCCTAGAAGAGCACAGCAGCTGCCTCTCTGTAGAAAGAACCCTAAGCCCTTGTCAGTAAGCAGCAACTGTGATGCAAGATGGGATGTGTTCAGAGGCTTTTACCTAACATTACCGCTAGCTACACTGGTAATACATGTTATGCTCATATACAGTGAGTGAATAGCCTATACTTCCTCCTCCATAGAGTCCACACTAGTGGTGCCATAACTGTATACAGGCAGGGCTTGCATATTTTTAAATAAGCACACTCCCCTTCTTTAATTTACATGTATATATGGTAATAAAGACAATCATGTTGTTAGCATTGGCAGCAATAAGCTTCTTATAAACACAGGGACATTAAATAAGTCAGGGTTGTTTCATAGGATGTTGTCAGTTTATTATCAAGTCCTTCCTTAACAGGAAGACAAGGTTTTAATCACTGTCACGCTCTTCTAACTTTTGGTTCAGTGTCCTGTAATGGTGTTCAGACTAAAGTAAGCCATACATGCAGTTATATAACTAGGAATCACTGGGCCCCCCCAAAACTATGATGGAGCCCCTATCCGTGCTTCACCCACAGTGGTTTTCTGTGAGGAGGCTATATCTGTCTAGGAACCCCCTGCGGTTGCTCCCCCTGCTCCATAGGTAGTTACGCCTCTGCATACACACAAAGCTCGGATATCCTAATATCACATGACAATTGACATTTTAAAGTTAAAATAATGGGATATTTTTTCTTTGTGTAATATAAATTTATATATGTGCAATATACACTTACTATAGAATATATAGGGGTCTTTAATGTGCACCATCTGTATATAGATACAATCCAAAAATCCTTTTCACTCCCCCCCCCCCCACTTTTCTCTTTAATCATTAAAATGCAATGCAAAAAAAACAAGGCAAGAAATATTTCCTATGATTGTGATAATCACCACAGAAACTCAATACACATGAACCACAACCCATACCCATGAACTAAATAGCCTATGTTTAATAATATTTATATTGCACATATGGTATTTATGATCATATAGTAAAAAAAAAATAAAACAGTATACCTATTATACCAGTAACTCTCAATATTATATAGTATCCCTGTACCAAGCAGAACTGCAGTATATGTATTAATACCAGTAATTCTCAATATTATATAGTATCCCTGTACCAACCAGAACTGCAGTATATGTATTAATACCAGTAATTCTCAATATTATATAGTATCCTTGTACCAACCAGAACTACAGTATATGTATTAATACCAGTAATTCTCAATATTATATAGTATCCCTGTACCAACCAGAACTACAGTATATGTATTATACCAGTAATTCTCAATATTATATAGTATCCCTGTACCAACCGAAACTACGTATATGTATTAATACCAGTAATCTCAATATGTATAGTATT
This sequence comes from Hymenochirus boettgeri, assembly GCA_019447015.1. NCBI lineage: Eukaryota > Metazoa > Chordata > Amphibia > Anura > Pipidae > Hymenochirus > Hymenochirus boettgeri. The sequence continues at coordinate 50,908,327 of CM033473.1, read as the reverse complement.
CCTGTATCAACCAGAAATACAGTTATGTATTAATACCAGTAACTCTCAATAGTATAAAGTATCCCTGTACCAACCAGAACTAAAGTATATGTACTAATACCAGCAATTCTCAATATTTTTTATTTTAGAAACTTATCCAGGCCATTTTAAAGCTATTCAATGAACTTGCCATTACCACACTGCTGGAAGACAGTTCCACAGTTTCACCGTTCTCACTGTAAATACGCCCCCTCCCCTTCCCCCCACCCCTCCCAACCCATTCCCGCTCAGGCGAACATATGGAACAGGAGGCCAGGAGGGGCTGCTGGGAAGGGGCCGCAGCAGGTGTCATGACACCCCGCCGCGCACCGCCTCCCCAGCAGCCCCTCCAAGCCCCCTGCCCCGCCTCTAGCGGGGAAAGAAAGGCCCGCTGGAGGGGTGGAGGCACCCTCCAGGGGGGCCCTGAGAAGGGCCTTTTGGGGCTTAAGGGGTCCCGCACTCGAGCCGGGCCCCCCTCCCGGCCCTATCAGGGCCTTTGCGGCTCTAACAAGAGCCCTTGGGCTTAGGGGTCCCACAGCTCGAACCGGACCCCCTCCCCGGCCCTATCAGGGCCTTTGCGGCACTTACAAGTGCCCTTGCGGCTCTAAACAGAGCCCTTTGGGGCTTAGGGGTCCCGCAGCTCGAACCAGGACCCCCCTCCCCGGCCCTTGTAAGGGCCCTTGAGGCACTGAGAAGTGCCTTTGGGCGGCGGTCCCATGCCCAACCGGGACCCCCAGTGAGCGGCTCTTAAAGAGCCCTTGGGCAGCGTCTTCTTTCTTCCACCCCGACACACCACACCTCCACTGAGGTACCCCCGGCGGGCATGGTGACCTCAACGGGCTGGCGACACCAACCCCACTGAGGTCGCCAATGCCAGGCAGGATCATGCGGCCACCAGTAAGCCACAGGCCCCGCCAGCCTCAGGGGACCGATGTTGTCAGCCGCTTCTTCTTCAGCCATCTACTGGCATCTGAGGATCTGAGTCCACGACGGAGTGCACCTCTTTATATAGGTTTGCAGAAAATCCAATCCGTTTCTGATTGGTCAATTTTAAATTCTTGGTTTACATGCTTTACATTACCAATCAGATTCCGGAAAATCTAATTAGTTAATGTAGAGCATGTAAACCAAGCATTAAAATTGACCAATCAGAAACGGATTTGGATTTTCTGCAACCTATATAAAGAGGTGCACTCCGCCAGACCTCAGATGCCATTGCAGTAGATGGCTGAAGAAAGAAGATGGAGAGGGTGCCTCCACCCCTCCAGCGGGCCCTTCCCTTCCTCTCTCACCACGGCGGGCGGGGGCTGGAGGGGCTGCTGGAGGGGGTGCGTGGCGGGTGCTCGCGACCACATGCTGTGGCCCCTTCCCAGCAGCCCCTCCTAGCCTCCTGTTCCATATGTTTGCCGCGAGCGGCGGTTGGGGGTTAGGAGGGGCTGCTGGGAAGCTGCAGCGCGGGTGGTCGCCGCGGGTGGTCGAGGGCGGAGTGGCTTATGCCCAGCCACCCTGAAGCCGAGGCACCAGGAAGGGATTTTAAGTCTCTTGCGGCGATAGTGCAGTATCGCGGGGAAGGGACTTAAAATTTCTGCCGGACATCACGGCCGCTTTTACAAAGAGGGCCCCACTCACAAATGGCCCTGCACAATCATTGCTATACACATACATGCTATATAAACTGACAGCTATTCACACACCCTTCTACACAATTCCATGTACATCACTCACACATACATACAACACTGCACGCACCACCCATTCATACATACACTGCTGCACAAATTCATTGGCACATGGCACAGTGCTACACACTCACATTGTACACTACTATAACACACGGCTACTTTATTTACTGCTGCATATATACAGTACTTACTAAACACTTGCACATGCATACGTACCCTGCTGTACACATCCACTCACACATGCAATAGTATTACATAACACACTCACAGCTACACATTTATATACAGACATCCCACCCTGCCACTATGTACTTGCGGGCAGGGGGGAGAGGGGGCGTGGCGATGCGGCGTGACGCAACAACCCAAGGAGGTGGAGGAGCGGAGTTATGGTTGTGGTTTGGACGGTCCGGGCGTGGTGCACAAAATGGGGATGACGGGAGGAGATTCAGACTCCTCTCTGTCGTGGGAGATTGGGGTGGTCTCGCAGGAGCCGGGAGCCCACCCCAATTCAAGGGAGACTCCGGAAGATCCGGGAGGGGTGGGATACCTGATATCAGTGCTTTACACATTAAATAACACATATACCACACACACATATGTACAGTACACCGCTACACACTGACACACAGCTACACTTGCTTACACTCTTACCACATACATACTCAGTTACTCACACAGATAATAAAGATTATGCAATAGCCAGCATCAGGGCCTACCATGTAGTTTTCCAGTTCCCGCAGAATAAATGGGTTAAGGACCCTTTTCGCAGTCCCTGTGTGTGCGGTTCCTATTTTCTTATCGTTCGTATAGTGGACATAGCAGAACGTCTGGATCAGCACCACAAATTAACCCTGAAGCACTGCTAGTGCTTAGGGTGTGCATTTCTCTTTGAATTCTGGCCAGTCCGACCCTAGGGATAGGGACACCACAGCAACCATGCGATTGCTAATAGGCCCAGATCTCCTGCAGAAATGCCCACCCTCCTAAGAAAAATTTTACCTCACGTAGTTTAGTCCCACAAACCCCCTTTCCGTTTTACTTAAACCTTTCAAAGAGGTTCCCAGGTTCAGATATTCACTTACAAAACCGCGGCTCCTCCATCCGTGTAGTGACATTACACCCAATGGCTGACGCCTGTTACAGAACAAGACTCCTCTGCTACTGGGCATGCTCGTAACCAACCAGCATCCCACGCCAGCAAGGGATTGGGGGGTTATAAGTAAATATCTGACCTGGGAGCATCTTTGAAACGTAAACGTAAAATGAAAACGGGGTTTGTGGGGCTGAACTATGTGACATAAAACTTTTCTTAGTAGGGTGGACATGCCCTTTAAAAAACCTTCCCAGGTTGGGTTGAACTGCACCAAACTGTTTTTTTTTTTTTTGTGAGGCCCTGCGATTTCTAGCTACGCCACTGCAATCAGAGCATGCCTCAGGGTGCCTGCACGCCTGATTGGTCTGCAGCCACTCCAATCTGCCCCTCTGTGTGTATGTCACATAACTTCACACGAAGGGCGTGCCGGAGCACCTGCAGGACCAATCATGCAGGATACCTGATGCATGCCCTGATTGGCAGGCGGTCCAACCACTGAAGCACTTTCTTCCAGTGGCGTAACTAGGAATCACTGGGCCCCCCTGCAAAACTATCATGGGGCCCACATCTGTACTTCACCCCAGTGGTTTTCGGGGAGGAGCCTATATCTGCGGGTTGCTCCCCCTGTTTCCCTGTAGTTACACCCCTGCTTTCTTCCTGGTTCTTGAGCTGAAGCATCCAAGCACAGCGCCTTCCATCGATGGGTAAGGGGAACATTTTTTAAAAAACAAACTGCTTTTTTCATATGCCGCTTCATGGTAGGAGCAGCTCTGCCAATAGATTAAAACAGAATATGGTTTTGAGGTTTTTCATCGACCAGTCTTTGTCCATTTTTTTGTATAGCTCTAGAGTTGGTTGATGAGGATTCGTTTGTCCACATTCACAATTTTTTGAGTAAAGAAATGTCTGATTCTGTATTCCGTATATAAGCTTTCTCCATATGTGATTACATGGCGGATTGGGAAATCCCTAATGGGCCAGATCTACCATAGGCAGAGTGAGACATTTGACTCAGGCGGCACCCCTGCAGTGAAGAAGAAGGTGGCAGACAGGCAGTGGTGAAAAAAAAAGTTTTCCCTTGACAAGCAAATGTGGAGGTGCACCCACAACAAGTGTGAGCACCGCCTGCATGACTCCATACAGGGTACCTTGAAGTTGCTTCAACTCCATTTCTGCTTCTTAAAGGGCATGTCCACCTCTTTTTAACATTTTGCTGTAGTATAGGGCTCCCCTCTTCCACCCCCAACCTCTATATTAGTTGTCAAAAAAGTAACCCGATCTGTACTTACAACATAGAAAGATAATCAATGCACATTCCTAGGCCCATACATATCATATTATCTGCTCACTGGCATACTTTAAACAAAGGGGTTTAGTATCATTACTGTGATCACTGAATGAAAAGCCTTCCAACCACGTCAAGGTCTGTCTTGTACACTGCCTTGTTCCACCGGCATTCACACACAGCCCTCTGCTGCATGAACTGCAAGCAGGGGGCCGGACCGGCAGCCGCGTCCGTGATTGGTTGAGAGGCAGTCAATCACAGATGTGGCTTCCGGAGTTCAGAACGCAATAGGTTTTTACACTAGGGAAGGAAACCTAATGTGGATCGGGAGGGAGGGAAGGGGGGGGGAGGGCTGCACAGAGCGCCAGAAACCTCTCGAGGTGGAAACGTTTTCCCTCCCTGCCAGGCTCCTGGTCTGCACGTTCTAGAACTTTGGACAGACATTACAGGAGAACCATTTGGGAGAAGAGAGGTAAGGTAAGGATTTTTAAACTCTACACACTGGGCCAGCAGTGGGGAGATTGTAGTTTTGAGGGTGGACATTACTTTAAGAGTCAGGAGTCAGCACACACACTGTGCTGCATAGCATAGCGTATGGCTCCTAGTCAAGGAAGGAAGTTGTTGGAACCTTTTTAGTTGTGGAGTTTTAGGAGCTTTTGGGGCTGGGCCTTGCTGGGTGCCTAGACCTTGCTGGGTGCCTTTTTGTCCATCTTAGAATATTGCTGTGATATGTATATGTCAAAGAGTTTTAATGCCCTTAAATAACATTTTATGTATCTAAGGGAGATAAGAGCCAACACCCTAGTTTGTATTTAAACCACATACACCTGAGATGCTATTTTGACGTGAAATGCTCAGATCAATTATCAGTACGAAATATTGCCCCATATGTCTACCTGCTTGCTGTCTTTACCTCTATTAGATAAATGTTTAAAGGAGAACATTATACTCCAGTCTCAAAGCATCTGCCCAAGAACACCAATAAACTGTAACTAAATGACTATGATTTTCCTAGTAACAGATATGAGGTTTTGTTAAAGGCATTTTATATATGCTTAGTTTAGCTTTAGTTTTTGTTAAGCTAGGTTAGTCTAGTTAGGCCCCTGCTGAAAGAGGTCTACCTTGACGTGGTGGCAGGCTTATAAGTCTTTAGTCTGGCATTTCAAATGTATTTTAACAGCTGAACCAAAATATATAGCACAGGCTAATAAATTAGTTATTTTGATCACTATACCTGAAAGGAGGAATATGGTAGTAGCAACACAAGCTGTTTGATGTAATACCTGTTCTAGTAATTTACATTATTGGTAATTGACTGCACCCACGCCCACCAGCGAGAACGGTCATTGGCAAAAAAACACTTGGACAAAGCCACACCCCTTTTACAGCGGCAGCGCACGAAGGGCAGCATTCAAAAGTTTGGCTCAGGCAGAAAAACAGAAGGTATACAGTCCTCTGCACTCTGTCCAAGTGTGGGTGCTTACGCCTCAAAATCCAACCATTAGTGGATCAAGTGCATCTGAAGTAGAGGGTCGCACTCCAATAGATAATAAGTTTTATTTGTCACCACAACTCATATCACAGCATTTCGGGGGGGAAACCGTGCCCTCTCCCTCAGGTGATGTTCAGGTGATTACTGCTTTGCAACTCCGCACACATATATGCACATTTGCACTTTGATTATGCACTTAACAAATCAGAAGGTAAGGACCACCCATTGGGGGCCATCCTAGAGATTGGTTAGGTTATTTCACTGTTATAATACTGTTGCTTGAACATCACCTGAGGAAGGGGCACGGTTTTACCCCCCAAAAGGTTGTGATATGTGTGGTCACAAATAAAATTTCTCAGGCAGCAAAACCTCAAGAAGTACCCCTGATCCCTTTTATACCGGATTGCCCTCTTTCTTAAAAATGTTTATTTGTGAAATAGTGGATGGAGCTAAATCTGTGTAAAATTGTAATTTTTTTATATTTATGCGATTAAGTTTCAGTGAATCTCATAGCTTGCATTATATTTTCCTTGATGTGGAAAAAATGTAGTTGTGAGTATCACATCTCATGGTAATTTTGGTGTGGGGGTCTGGGAAGTCTGTGGATCTATCAATAACCAGATCAATTTCTGCAGCATCTGGTAATAATAGATCTATTGTGTATGGTAAGTCTGTTGTATTCAATTAGATCAACTGGACTTTTAGTTCGCTAGTCATCCGACTGGCTTTCTTAATTCAGAATGACTTGTACATGATTCTGTGGCATTATGTACCCTGGAAAATCCCAATTAGCATATCACAGCCAGGGTTGTGATTGGATAGTGGCTAAGAGGTGTTATAGGAACGCCCAGGGTAAGGTGTCAGAACAGCATTGTACATGGCAGACAGTTGGTGTTGAACCCCCCACTCTCATTTAGGCTTGGTTTCTTTATTTATTTTCACATAAATGGCCTCCTTGACACCTCTCTTGAACCAGTCACATCTTCCTTTGTCAATATGTTAACATTACAATCTTCAAAGGTATGCCTTTATCCTTAAGATGCAGGTACACGGCTGAGTCCTGACCAAGGAATTGGCTCTTCTGTTGCTGGGCCATACGTTGATGCAGTTTCTGTTTGTCTCCCCACATACAAATCAGAGCATTCTTCACTGCACTGCACTGCGTATATATGATCGCTTATCTTGTGTTTCGGTATTGGGTCTTTCGGATGTACCAATTGGTGCCTAGTGTGTTGTTTGGTTTAAAGCAGACAGGGATACAGTGTTTTTTTAAAATTCTTCTTAATTTCTCTCGGACACCCCTGCTACATATGGGATGACCATTTCCTAGCTACACTGGTAATACATGTTATGCTCATATACAGTGAGTGAATAGCCTATACTTCCTGCTCCATAGAGTCCACACTAGTGGTGCCATAAACGGTAACAGGCAGGGCTGTGCATATTTTTAAATAAGCACATCCCCTTCATTAATTTACATGTATATATGGTAATAAAGACAATCATGTTGATTAGCATTGCAGCAATAAGCTTCTTATAAACACAGGGACATTAAATAAGTCAGGGTTGATTTCATAGGATGTTGTCATGTTATTATCAAGTCCTTCCTTAACAGGAAGACAAGGTTTTAATCACTGTCACGCTCTTCTAACTTTTGGTTCAGTGTCCTGTAATGGTGTTCAGACTAAAGTAAGCCATACATGCAGTGATATAACTAGGAATCACTGGGCCCCCCAGCAAAACTATGATGGAGCCCCTATCCGTGCTTCACCCACAGTGGTTTTCTGTGAGGAGGCTATATCTGTCTAGGAACCCCCCTGCGGTTGCTCCCCCTGCTCCATAGGTAGTTACGCCTCTGCATACACACAAAGCTCGGGATATCCTAATATCACATGACAATTGACATTTTAAAGTTAAAATAATGGATATTTTTTCTTTGTGTAATATAAAATTTATATATGTGCAATATACACATTACTATAGAAATATATAGGGGTCTTTAATGTGCACCATCTGTATATAGATACAATACCAAAAAATCCTTTTCACTCCCCCCCCCCCCTTTTCTCTTTAATCATTAAAAAATGCAATGCAAAAAAAACAAGGCAAGAAATATTTCCTATGATTGTGATAATCACCACAGAAACTCAATACACATGAACCACAACCCATACCCATGAACTAAATAGCCTATGTTAATAATATTTATAATTGCACATATGGTATTTATGATCATATAGTAAAAAAAAAATAAAACAGTATACCTATTAATACCAGTAACTCTCAATATTATATAGTATCCCTGTACCAAGCAGAACTGCAGTATATGTATTAATACCAGTAATTCTCAATATTATATAGTATCCCTGTACCAACCAGAACTGCAGTATATGTATTAATACCAGTAATTCTCAATATTATATAGTATCCTTGTACCAACCAGAACTACAGTATATGTATTAATACCAGTAATTCTCAATATTATATAGTATCCCTGTACCAACCAGAACTACAGTATATGTATTAATACCAGTAATTCTCAATATTATATAGTATCCCTGTACCAACCAGAACTACAGTATATGTATTAATACCAGTAATTCTCAATATTGTATAGTATTCCTGTATCAACCAGAAATACAGTATATGTATTAATACCAGTAACTCTCAATAGTATAAAGTATCCCTGTACCAACCAGAACTAAAGTATATGTACTAATACCAGCAATTCTCAATATTTTTTAATTTTAGAAACTTATCCAGGCCACTTTTAAAGCTATTCAATGAACTTGCCATTACCACATCTGCTGGAAGACAGTTCCACAGTTTCACCGTTCTCACTGTAAATACGCCCTCCCCCTTCCCCCCAGCCCCTCCCAACCCCATTCCCGCTCACGGCGAACATATGGAACAGGAGGCCAGGAGGGGCTGCTGGGAAGGGGCCGCAGCAGGTGGTCATGACCACCCGCCGCGCACCGCCTCCCCAGCAGCCCCTCCAAGCCCCCTGCCCCGCCTCTAGCGGGGAAAGAAAGGCCCGCTGGGAGGGGTGGAGGCACCCTCCAGCGGGGGCCCTGAGAAGGGCCTTTTGGGGCTTAAGGGGTCCCGCAGCTCGAGCCGGGCCCCCCTCCCCGGCCCTATCAGGGCCTTTGCGGCTCTAACAAGAGCCCTTTGGGGCTTAGGGGTCCCGCAGCTCGAACCGGGACCCCCCTCCCCGGCCCTATCAGGGCCTTTGCGGCACTTACAAGTGCCCTTGCGGCTCTAACAAGAGCCCTTTGGGGCTTAGGGGTCCCGCAGCTCAAACCGGGACCCCCCTCCCCGGCCCTTGTAAGGGCCCTTGAGGCACTGAGAAGTGCCTTTGGCGGCGGTCCCATAGCCCGAACCGGGACCCCCAGTGAGCGGCTCTTAAAAGAGCCCTTGGGCAGCGTCTTCTTTCTTCCATCCCCGACAACACCACCTCCACTGAGGTACCCCCGGCGGGCAGTGGTGACCTCAACGGGCTGGCGACACCAACCCCACTGAGGTCGCCAATGCCAGGCAGGATCACTGCGGCCACCAGTAAGCCCACAGGCCCCGCCAGCCTCAGGGGAGCCGATGTTGTCAGCCGCTTCTTACTTCAGCCATCTACTGGCATCTGAGGTCCACGACGGAGTGCACCTCTTTATATAGGTTTGCAGAAAATCCTAATCCGTTTCTGATTGGTCAATTTTTAAATTCTTGGTTTACATACTTTACATTAACCAATCAGATTCCGGAAAATCTAATTAGTTAATGTAGAGCATGTAAACCAAGCATTAAAAAATTGACCAATCAGAAACGGATTTGGATTTTCTGCAAACCTATATAAAGAGGTGCACTCCGCCACAGACCTCAGATGCCATTGCAGTAGATGGCTGAAGAAAGAAGATGGAGAGGGTGCCTCCACCCCTCCCAGCGGGCCCTTCCCTTCCTCTCTCCACCAGCTGCTGGGGAGGGGGTGCGTGGCGGGTGCTCGCGACCACATGCTGTGGCCCCTTCCCAGCAGCCCCTCCTAGCCTCCTGTTCCATATGTTTGCCGCGAGCGGGGTTGGGGGTTAGGAGGGGCTGCTGGGAAGCTGCAGCTGCGGGTGGTCGCCGCGGGTGGTCGAGGGCGGAGTGGGCTTATGCCCCGACCCTGAAGCCGAGGCACCAGGAAGGGATTTTAAGTCTCTTCGCGGCGATAGTGCAGTATCGCGGGGAAGGGACTTAAAATTTCTGCCGGACATCACGGCCGCTTTTACAAAGAGGGCCCCACTCACAAATGGGCCCTGCACAATCATTGCTATACACATACAGTGCTATATAAACTGACAGCTATTCACACACCCTTCTACACAATTCCATGTACATTCACTCACACATACATACAACACTGCACGCCCATTCATACATACACTGCTGCACAAATTCATTGGCACATGGCACAGTGCTACACACTCACATTGTACACTACTATACACACAGGCATACTTATATTTACTGCTGCACATATATACAGTACTTACTAAACACTTGCACATGCATATGCGTACACTGCTGTACACATCCACTCACACATGCAATAGTATTACATAACACACTCACAGCTACACATTTATATACCAGACATCCCACCCTGCCACTATGTACTTGCGGGCAGGGGGGAGAGGGGGCGTGGCGATGCGGCGTGACGCACACACCCAAGGAGGTGGGAGGAGGCGGAGTTATGGGTGTGGTTTGGACGGTCCGGGGGCGTGGTGCACAAAAAGTGGGGATGACGGGGAGGAGATTCAGGACTCCTCTCTGTCGTGGGAGATTGGGGTGGTCTCGCAGGAGCGCGGGAGCCCACCCCAATTCAAGGGAGACTCCCGGAAGATCCGGGAGGGGTGGGATACCTGATATACAGTGCTTTACACATTAAATAACACATATACACACACACATATGTACAGTACACCGCTACACACTGACACACAGCTACACTTGCTTACACTCTTACACACATACATACTCAGTTACTCACACAGAGTAATAAAGATTATGGCAATAGCCAGCATCAGGGCCTACCATGTAGTTTTCCAGTTCCCAGCAGAATAAATGGGTTAAGGACCCTTTTCGCAGTCCCTGTGTGTGCGGTTCCTATTTTCTTATCGTTCGTATAGTGGACGTAGCAGAACGTCTGGATACCAGCACCACAAATTAAAACCCTGAAGCACATGCTAGTGCTTAGGGTGTGCATTTCTCTTTGAATTCTGGCCAGTCCGACCCTAGGGATAGGGATCACCACAGCAACCATAGCGATTGCTAATAGGCCCAGATCTCCTGCAGAAATGCCCACCCTCCTAAGAAAAATTTTACCTCACGTAGTTTAGTCCCACAAACCCCCTTTCCGTTTTACTTAAACCTTTCAAAGAGGTTCCCAGGTTCAGATATTCTACTTACAAAACCGCGGCTCCTCCATCCGTGATAGTGACATTACACCCAATGGCTGACGCCTGTTACAGAACAAGACTCCTCTGCTACTGGGCATGCTCGTAACCAACCAGCATCCCACGCCAGCAAGGGATTGGGGGGTTATAAGTAGAATATCTGAGCCTGGGAGCATCTTTGAAACGTAAACGTAAAATGAAAACGGGGTTTGTGGGGCTGAACTATGTGACATAAAACTTTTCTTAGTAGGGTGGACATGCCCTTTAAAAAAACCTTCCCAGGTTGGGTTGAACTGCACCAAACTGTTTTTTTTTTTTTGTGAGGCCCTGCGATTTCTAGCTACGCCACTGCAATCAGAGCATGCCTCAGGGTGCCTGCACGCCTGATTGGTCCTGCAGCCACTCCAATACTGCCCCTCTGTGTGTATGTCACATAACTTACACACAGAAGGGCGTGCCGGAGCACCTGCAGGACCAATCATGCAGGATACCTGATGCATGCCTTGATTGGCAGGCGGTCCAACCACTGAAGCACTTTCTTCCAGTGGCGTAACTAGGAATCACTGGGCCCCCCTGCAAAACTATCATGGGGCCCACATCTGTACTTCATCCCCAGTGGTTTTCGGGGAGGAGCCTATATCTGCGGTTGCTCCCCCTGTTTCCCTGTAGTTACACCCCTGCTTTCTTCCTGGTTCTTGAGCTGAAGCATCCAAGCACAGCGCCTTCCATCGATGGGTAAGGGGAACATTTTTTAAAAAACAAACTGCTTTTTTCATGCCGCTTCATGGTAGGAGCAGCTCTGCCAATAGATTAAAACAGAATATGGTTTTGAGGTTTTTACATCGACCAGTCTTTGTCCATTTTTTTGTATAGCTCTAGAGTTGGTTGATGAGGATTCGTTTGTCCACATTCACAATTTTGTGAGTAAAGAAATGTCTGATTCTGTATTCCGTATATAAGCTTTCTCCATATGTGATTACATGGCGGATTGGGAAATCCCATAATGGGCCAGATCTACCATTAGGCAGAGTGAGACATTTGACTCAGGCGGCACCCCTGCAGTGAAGAAGAAAGGTGGCAGACAGGCAGTGGTGAAAAAAAAAGTTTTCCCTTGACAAGCAAATGTGGAGGTGCAACCACAACAAGTGTGAGCACCGCCTGCATGACTCCAATACAGGGTACCTTGAAGTTGCTTCAACTCCATTTCTGCTTCTTAAAGGGCATGTCCACCTCTTTTTTAACATTTTGCTGTAGTATAGGGCTCCCTCTTCCACCCCCAACCTCTATATTAGTTTGTCAAAAAAGTAACCCGATCTGTACTTATACAAACATAGAAAAGATAATCAATGCACATTCCTAGGCCCCATACAATATCATATTATCTGCTCACTGGCATACTTTATAAACAAAGGGGTTTTAGTATACATTACTGTGATCACATGAATGAAAAGCCTTCCAACCACGTCAAGGTCTGTACTTGTACACTGCCTTGTTCCACCGGCATTCACACACAGCCCTCTGCTTGCATGAAACTGCAAGCAGGGGGCCGGACCGGCAGCCGCGTCCGTGATTGGTTGAGAGGCAGTCAATCACAGATGTGGCTTCCGGGAGTTCAGAACGCAATAGGTTTTTACACTAGGGCAGAGGAAACCTAATGTGGATCGGGAGGGAGGGAAGGGGGGGGGAGGGCTGCACAGAGCAAGCCAGAAACCTCTCAGAGGTGGAAACGTTTTCCCTCCCTGCCAGGCTCCTGGTCTGCACGTTCTAGAACTTTGGACAGACATTACAGGAGAACCATTTGGAGAAGAGAGGTAAGGTAAGGATTTTTAAACTCTACACACTGGGCCAGCAGTGGGGGAGATTGTATTTTTGAGGGTGGACATTCCTTTTAAGAGTCAGGAGTCAGCACACACACTGTGCTGCATAGCATAGCGTATGGCTCCTAGTCAAGGAAGGAAGTTGTTGGAACCTTTTTAGTTAGTGGAGTTTTAGGAGCTTTTGGGGTGCTGGGCCTTGCTGGGTGGCCTAGACCTTGCTGGGTGCCTTTTTGTCCATCTTAGAATATTGCTGTGATATGTATATGTCAAAGAGTTTTAATGCCCTTAAATAACATTTTATGTATCTAAGGGAGATAAGAGCCAACACCCTAGTTTGTATTTAAACCACATACACCTGAGATGCTATTTTGACAGTGAAATGCTCAGATCAATTTATCAGTACGAAATATTGCCCCATAATGTCTACCTGCTTGCTGTCTTTACCTCTATTAGATAAATGTTTAAAGGAGAACATTATACTCCAGTCTCAAAGCATCTGCCCAAGAACACCAATAAACTGTAACTAAATGACTATGAATTTTCCTAGTAACAGATATGAGGTTGTTAAAAGGCATTTTATATATGCTTAGTTTAGCTTTAGTTTTTGTTAAGCTAGGTTAGTCTAGTTAGGCCCCTGCTGAAAGAGGTCTACCTTGACGTGGTGGCAGGCTTATAAGTCTTTAGTCTGGCATTTCAAATGTATTTTAACAGCTGAACCAAAATATATAGCACAGGCTATAAAATTAGTTATTTTGATCAACTAATACCTGAAAGGAGGAATATGGTAGTAGCAACACAAGCTGTTTGATGTAATACCTGTTTCTAGTAATTTACATTATTGGTAATTGACTGCACCCACGCCCACCAGCGAAGCAACGGTCATTGGCAAAAAACACATTGGACAAAGCCACACCCCTTTTACAGCGGCAGCGCACGAAGGGCAGCATTCAAAAGTTTGGCTCAGGCAGAAAAACAGAAGGTATACAGTCCTCTGCACTCTGTCCAAGTGTGGGTGCTTACGCCTCAAAATCCAACCATTAGTGGATCAAGTGCATCTGAAGTAGAGGGTCGCACTCCAATAGATAATAAGTTTTATTTGTCACCACACATCATATCACAGCATTTCGGGGGGGAAACCGTGCCCTCTCCCTCAGGTGATGTTCAGGTGATTACTGCTTTGCAACTTCGCACACATATATGCACATTTGCACTTTGATTATGCACTTAACAAATCAGAAGGTAAGGACCACCCATTGGGGGCCATCCTAGAGATTGGTTAGGTTATTTCACTGTTATAATACTGTTGCTTGAACATCACCTGAGGAAGGGGGCACGGTTTTACCCCCCAAAAGGTTGTGATATGTGTGGTCACAAATAAAATTTCTCAGGCAGCAAAACCTCAAGAAGTACCCCTGATCCCATTTATACCGGATTGCCCTCTTTCTTAAAAATGTTTTATTTGTGAAATAGTTGATGGAGCTAAATCTGTGTAAAATTGTAATTTTTTTATATTTATGCGATTAAGTTTCAGTGAATCTCATAGCTTGCATTATATTTTCCTTGATGTGGAAAAAATGTAGTGTGAGTATCACATCTCATGGTATATTTGGTGTGGGGGTCTTGGGAAGTCTGTGGATTCTATCAATAACCAGATCAATTTCTGCAGCATCTGGTAATAATAGATCTATTGTGTATGGTAAGTCTGTTGTATTCAATTAGATCAACTGGACTTTTAGTTCGCTAGTCATCCGACTGGCTTTCTTAATTCAGAATGACTTGTACATGATTCTGTGGCAATTATGTACCCTGGAAAATCCCAATTAGCATATCACAGCCAGGGTGTGATTGGATAGTGGCTAAGAGGTGTTATAGGAACGCCCAGGGTAAGGTGTCAGAACAGCATTGTACATGGCAGACAGTTGGTGTTGAACCCCCCACCTCTATTTAGGCTTGGTTTCTTTATTTTCACATAAATGGCCTCCTTGACACCTCTCTTGAACCAGTCACATTCCTTTGTCAATATGTTAACATTACAATCTTCAAAGGTATGTCCTTTATCCTTAAGATGCAGGTACACGGCTGAGTCCTGACCCAAGGAATTGGCTCTTCTGTGCTGGGCCATACGTTGATGCAGTTGCTGTTTGGTCTCCCCCACATACAAATCAGAGCATTCTTCACTGCACTGCACTGCGTATATGATGTCGCTTATCTTGTGTTTCGGTATTGGGTCTTTCGGATGTACCAATTGGTGCCTCAGTGTGTTGTTTGGTTTAAAGCAGACAGGGATACAGTGTTTTTTTAAAATTCTTCTTAATTTCTCGGACACCCCTGCTACATATGGGATGACCATGTTCTTTCTCCTGTCTTGCTTTTCCCCTTCACTGTTGGTATACCTGTTCGTTTCTTTCCTTCTACTTCTTTTGACAAAGGCCCAGTCTGGATATCCACAAGTTTTAAGGGCTGATACTGATCTGTGTGTGTTGGTTTTCTGTAAACCTCTACTCCCAGTTTACCATTCTCCCTGACTTCTACCAAGCAGTCCAAGAAAGCCAGTTTGTTGTTTTGTACCTCTTCCCTTGTAAATTTGATATTTTGGTCTACCGCATTAATGTGTTCTGTGAAACCATATACTTCCTTCTGGTGGATTTTAACCCAGGTGTCATCCACATATCTGAACCAGTGGCTAGGTGCTATGCCCTTAAAGGGCATCTATAGTGAAAAAAACACATTGGTCCATTGCAAAGTTAATCCTATATCTGTCAGTGACTTTGTTTTTCCATGGTGTCAGATCTGTGTGCAGCACTCCCCCCTTCCTCCTCCCCTCTGTTACCTCCTCCATGTCTCAACTCCAGCTAACCGACAAGCTTATCATGTGCAGTAGAAGTTAAAAGTTCAACATCCTGAAAAACACACCCACGCACAGTGGCCAATAGAAAGCAAGCTGTCCTCTTTGTGACCCATCATCAATCAGTGAAGTCTATCAAGAAGGGGGGTCAATTGCAGTCTTATATTTACCATCAAATCTACCTCTCTCCCCCTGCTAATGCTCTTATCTCTATGTTTATTACAGAGCATGGAGGGGGGAGGGATTTGAGCAGGGACGAGGGTCACGTCACAGGGATTTGATTGACAGTACAAGTAGGAGTACAGGAATGCAATCACGTATTTTTCTAACTTGTGTATCTCAGGTCACAGATGGAATCTGAACAAATTGATGACACTCTATGGGTTGGGGAGAATTATAGAACTCATGGAAAGAAAGAAAAAAAAGTTCATTTTCCCACTATAGATGCCCTATAAAGGTTTTAAAAGGTGTATGGTAAGGTATGGTAAGGACCTTCAGAAGCATATTTGACAAATATTGATAATGTGAAGCTGGGGTTTGGAGGGGTCCTCTACATTTATAGCTAAAGTTTTTTTTGACTGGACATGCCCTTTAAGTCTAACTGAATAACACAGATATACCATTACCTGGATGAATGAGAACCTTCACATGCACCAACTAGGTAGCAACCATAAATTCTGTCTTCCTTTGCAATCTGCCCAGCATCCTTTACTGTTATACAAATAGCAAACCCACCAGAGAATTCCAGTTGATATACCCAAAAGCTGCAAACACCAGCAGACCCAATATTAAAGGTCTGCCCGGTGTCCCAGAACTTTTCCTGCGACGGATAGGGGGTGTCCTCTAGTCTTTTGTTCCCCCCAATGAAAGAAAAATCCCCTGCTATTTGACTGTAGTTCCCTGCTACCATATCCCCTTGCAAACACCTCTTTTCTAGGGAAGCCTAACTTTGATAATCTATTTTCATAACACAACTCTCCATTTATTTTATCAGTTTAGTTGCCTGTGTCTATACTTTATATAGTGGATAATGCACCCCCTACTGTAAATTATAAGGATATTAGAAGTCACAGAGGAGTTCCGTGAATATATAAAATCATGAGGCCTCAGGCCGAGTGGCTTTTATTCAGGACACAGAACTCTGTGGTGACTTTTAATATCCCTACCCCTGACCTCTCATTTAAAGACAAAATGTAATGGCAAACACCACAGATTGGGACGACCCCCCCTGGGCTGTTACAAGTTATAAACCCCATATATCTGTCCGTCTGTCTAGAATCTATATATTATCTGTCCGTATATGTGGCTGTGTGTCTATCATCTATCTGTCTGTCTGTCTGTCTATCTATTGGACAGATAGACATTAGATAGACTGACAGACAAGATTAGATAAATATTAGATAGATATACAGACTTTACAGGACAGTGACAGTAGAGCAATGAATAGGAAAACAGTGCACTGTTTACTGTATTGGAGGGGGCATCCCCCTCTAAAGAAAACAGCAAGCAGCATGAAAGAAACAGAGCAGGCAGAAGTTACAAGATTTATAGGAACACTAACCTCTGACTTCCCAAAAACTCTCTTACTGCTGACAGCGTGTCCTGTGTGAACTCCTGCTTCTTATTTGGTGCGTCCGTGCTTCCGGGATAAAATTGGCGCGATTCTACGCATTATACGCTTCTACGCATTATAAGGATATTATTTATCCTATTGGTATCCAATACAGGGTAGGTTATAATACGTTTATATCCTTTCTGTGGACTTGTGCCAAAAAATTCACTTCATATAAAAGATAAGGCCTTACAAGGGCTCTATACAGAGACAGAATTATGCCCTCCTCTTTTGACTTTATGCTCCTTCTTATGCTGGAAATAATTTTATTTGCTTTAACAGATACTGGATGACACATCTGATATTTACCAGTCTGTGTTGAGTATCTTATATTAACCAGTCTGTGTGGGCTTCTGATATTGTCAACTCTGTGCTAGGTATATTATATTTACCAGTCTGTGGTGGATATCTTATCTTATAAGTCTGTGTGGGCATCAGATATTGACCAGTGTGGTGGGCATCTTATATTGTCCAGTCTGTGTGCCAAACTATCGCCAATGATTGTAGTTCATTGGCCATGGGATCAGGCGACTTTTGGCCACATAAACGGCCAATCAGGAATGAGTGTACCCAGTTTGAGCAACAACAACAAAAATAATTTTGAAGGAAAACAATATAAAAAAAAAGATGCATACAGTGTGTCTAGTATGATGCACATACAGTGTGTCTAGTATGCTGCACGTAAAGTGTGTCTAGTATGCTACACATACATTGTGTCTAGTACGATGCACATATAGTGTGTCTAGTATGCTGCACATACATTGTTTCTAGTATGTGGCACATGCAGTGTGACTATTACACTGCACATAGTGAGTCTAGTATGTTGCACATAGTGTGTCTAATATACTACACGTACAATGTGTCTAGTATGATGCAGTGTGTCTAGTACGCAACGCAGAGTGTGTCTAGTACAATGCACAAACGGTGTGTCAAGTACGCTACACATAGTGTCTACTATGCTGCACATACAGTGTGTCTAGTACGATACACATAGTGTGTCTAGTACGCTACGCATAGTGTGTCTAGTACGATGCACAAACGTGTGTCTATATGCTACGCATACAATGGAGACATCCCACCCTGCCCTTTCAGGCTTCCGGGCAAGGTGGGAAAGGGGGCGTGATGACCAGGGTGTGATGTCACGTGGGGGGCAGGGTGTGACATCACACGGGGGCATGACCATAACTCTAGGGTGTGGTGGTAGGCGGGGTTAGGTTGGAGTTAGGGGTGTTCCCAAGGCATGGCCACCTAAAGGGGGCATGGCTTGGGAGGAAACTCAAGTCTCCTCTCAAGTCCGGGAGTCTAGGGTGGTCTCGCAGGTGTGCGGGAGACCACCCTAGAATGAGGGAGACTCCGGGCAATCCGGGAGGGGTGGGATACCTGTAAAATGTGTCTAGTACGATGCACATACAGTGTGTCTGAATACGGAGTTTGTGTTAGAAAAAACAACTCAAATAGACACAGACCAATACAGTAGATAGAAGCGATTATAAATTACCTATTAACCTCTACATTACCACACAGGAGTTTGGTCTAAAATAGTGACCATTAACCCATACATTATTACACAGGAGTTTGAGATCCAAAACAGGGACTCAAGTAGAGCTGAATGTACTAGCATGTGACCTTTCTCTTCTACAGACAGCCTCTACACTTTCCCTCTGGCTTTCTGGTAACAAACTCCGAGTGCCACCTCTGCTTCTTATCAGTGCAATAGGTTCGCCACCACTGGTCTACTACAATGCACATACATTGTGTCTAGTGCGCTGCACATACAGGGGGAGATGCAATATATTTTGCTATTGCAACCTACGTGCACTCGTTTCCGCAATGTGTTAATCACCTTGCGACCGTTAATACATTGCAAAAATGCTAGCGGTAAGTTGTGACCTTTTGCGCGTATTTTAAAGACACGCTAAAAAAACTAGCGCAAATTTTTTTGCATCACTTTGCGCTTCGCAAAGAAAAAAAATTGCAACATGGGGCAGGCAGTGCAAAACCTTTGCTAACACGTTAGTACATAGGTTTACCATGATTTTAGCGCTTATTTTCTCATTAGCGCGGGATATTGCATCTCCCTGACAGTGTCTAGTATGATGCGCATGCAGTGTGTTTAGTACGATGCACATGAAATGTGTCTAGTACGATTTGTTCTTGTTAGCTTGACAAATAATCAAGGTAATCCGAAATGTTGCTGTATTTCCTGTTCTGAAAAAGTAAGCCATGTGGCAGAGATTGTAATGGACTTTTAAAGGAATTAAATAAAAGTATGTTTTCAGAGTGCTGCTCTTTGGTGAATTATAGAAATACAGAAGGTAAATGTATGAGCATGCACCCGGATACCCAAGAAAAGGCGAGTGCTGGTAAAATGTCTAGAGTCTAGTACGATGTACATACAGTGTGTCTAGTACGCTGCACATACAGTGGGTCTTGTACACTGCACACAGAGGGTCTAATATGCCCCACATACAGAGCGTTTAGTATGCTGTGCATACAGTGCACCTAGTATGATTCACATACAGTACATCTAGTACGCTGCACATACAGTGCGCCTAGTACACTGCACATACAGTGCATCTAGTATGATGCACATACAGTGCATCTAGTATGATGCACACAAAGTGGGTCTAGTATGCTGCACATACAGTGGGTCTAGTACACTGCACATACAGTGCATCTAGTATGCTGCACATACAGTGGGTCTAGTAAGATGCACATACAGTGGGTCTAGTACGATGCACATATTTAGATTATTTTTAGATATTTAGATATATTTATAGATATTTTTTGTGCTTTTATGTTTAGTGCTTTGGGCTAATGTATGCTTGCTGGTACACAGGGAACTGTCATATGGGGAAATATTTGACCTTTTCTCGAGCAAATTATACCTTCCTATGAACAAAGGTGAAATAATTGTTTCTCTGAATGGAAATCACTGCAAAACTGGAAACCTGTTGAAAGTGAATATTTTACCTCCCAAGCCCTGGGACTTTATTATAATCATTGTACGGAGCATAAATAACCTAACCTAACTGAAAAGCAATGAGCCCTGCATGAGAACATACTGCATGCTAATGATATACATTTACACATGTATACATTTCTATACTTCACTAAACTGTCATTTTTAAAACATTTGTAAAAATAGATGGGTTAAGATCTTTGCTGTTAAGTTTAGTGATTGTTTGTTCCTGTGTCTTGATCAATGATATATATTAGGGTTCATGTCTGTACCTTGTCACTGGAGGCTGTAACCTGAATGTGCCATATCACAACCCTTTAATGACGTGTAAAGGGTTTTTTCACCATTAAAACAGACATCAATCATTGCCCGATCACAAACAGCGTTAAGATCGTGGAATAGCAGAGTCTGAGATTCTTCTATTTATATTAGAGTTTATAGTAATTCCAGATACAATCTCTCCAAAACACAGTTTTTAATACACAAAGAGCACATTCTGTCCACCTCAATGGAGAACTCAAAGGTCAGTTGATTTCTTGGGTGCTATTTAAACAGATGGTTAACAAAGTGTAAAACTAATTGTATAAGTGTCTATAAAACCCAGCTGGTTACAAACTTATATAATGAAGTATTTTATCATTTACATTAATTTTAAACATTAGGTGAAGAGTTTTATCTTGCCTTTAAAAAAGAGGGGAATTATGGTAATAATTTCCATAAATTCCCTTTAAATGGAAAAACCTTGTACAGATCCCTCCACACAGCTGCCAAACAGAATGAAGAATGAAAAGTGATGCCAATCTAAAGCAAATTGAATAAGGTTCACTTCTTGTTTTCATTTTAAGGGAATCAGTAGTAGCAGCTTTGTGGAGTCCAAAAGGCTGTAGATAATTGTGAAAATGTATAATTTCAAATGATTATAATCTTTTAGCATTAAAGGATCACGTCTTCAATAAAAATAGGAGTCCATGATGAAATTTACTATCAGGGCTAGACATTCCCTATCTGCTAAAATATCTGCTGACACTTATCATTATTCATTGAATGGCCTTTGTCTTAGTATAGCTAGCCATCATACACTTCCTCGACATTACATTAATTAGACATATGATTTGAATGTTGAATTTATAGTGAATGGCATATTGCATTTTCCATGCATTGTGATCAGGATGTAAAATTTCCTGAAAGCAGCGATTGTATCAAACAGATAAGTCACTGATTCAATAAGAAATGCACCTATTAAAGGGACACTAAACCGATAATTTAATGTACCATGCATCTTCATCTATTATTCAAAGGGAGGTGAGATTGCTTATTCCCACCTCCCTGTGAATAATAGATCACTGGGAGGTGTGAAGAGTTTAACTTAGCTACCGGCACTCCACTCACTCCTCTCCAGCTGAGCGCACTTTCCAGATTGCGCTCCTATCTTTATTATAGGTGCATACGCAAAGATAGGAGCCCGGTTGAGACAGCATGTCACCAGCTGGTAAGTTTAACTGCAACCCGGGCGTTCTATTTTTCACAGGGAAGTGGCTTGGCAATAAGCAATCTCACCTCCCTGTGAATAATAGATACATTTGCAAGGTACATTAAGGTACATAAAATTACTGATTTAGTGTCCCTGTAATTTTCTGCAATCAATCAGATGATAACTTTCTACTGAGTGGATGTGCTTAGATTATGTTTGATTGGTTGCTGCAGATTATTAGGATGGGCTTCTTTTGTACCTTTTATTGTATCAGTCCCAAAGTTTTCTCACCTCCGCAAATATTCTTAACAGTAGGAAACACAGAATGAGAACCTTCACAAGTATAGGAAAAACCTCCCGTTCTTTAAAGGAGAACTAAATCCATTTTTTATACTCCAGAATCTGAAAACAACCGCCCTAAAAATACCAATAAGCTATATAATATGACTTCAGTAAATTGTATTAAAATAAATGTAAGCCTGTTAAGAACTGAATTAAGTATATCTGTTGTATTCAATTAGATCAACTGGACTTGAAGTTTAGTTCTTGAAGACGTTTCGCTAGTCATCCGACTGGCTTTCTCAATTCAGAATGACTTGTACAAGAATCTGTGGCAATTATGTACCCTGGAAAATCCCAACTAGCATATCACAGCCAGGTGTTAAGGGCGTGATTAGATAGTGGCTAAGAGGTGTTATAGGAACGCCCAGAGTAAGGTGTCAAAACAGCATTGTACATGGCAGACAGATGGTGTCGAAACCCCCCACCTCTGTTTAGGCTTGGTTTCTTTATTTTCACATAAATGGCCTCCTTAACACCTCTCTTGAACCAGTCACGTTCCTTTGCCAATATGTTAACATTACAATCTTCAAAGGTATGTCCTTTATTCTTAAGATGCAGGTACACGGCTGAGTCCTGACCCGAGGAATTGGCTTTTCTGTGCTGGGCCATACGTTGATGCAGTTGTTGTTTGGTCTCCCCCACATACAAATCAGAGCATTCTTCACTGCACTGCGTATATGATGTCGCTTTTCTTGTGTTTCGGTATTGGGTCTTTCGGATTTACCAATTGCTGCCTCAGCGTGTTGCTCGGTTTAAAGCAGACAGGGATACGGTGTTTTTTGAAAACTCTTCTTAATTTCTCGGAGACCCCTGCTACATATGGGATGACCATGTTCTTTCTCCTGTCTTGCTTTTCCTCTTCACTGTTGGTAAAAGCAAGACAGGAGAAATATGCTTGTGAAGGTTCTCATTCATCCAGGTCATGGTATATCTATTGTATTCAATTAGATCAACTGGACTTGAAATGTAGTTCTTGAAGACGTTTCGCTAGTCATCCGACTGGCTTTCTCAATTCAGAATGACTTGTACAAGAATCTGTGGCAATTATGTACCCTGGAAAATCCCAATTAGCATATCACAGCCAGGTGTTAAGGGTGTGATTAGATAGTGGCTAAGAGGTGTTATAGGAACGCCCAGAGTAAGGTGTTAAAACAGCATTGTACATGGCAGACAGTTGGTGTCGAACCCCCCCACCTCTATTTAGGCTTGGTTTCTTTATTTTCACATAAATGGCCTCCTTAACACCTCTCTTGAACCAGTCACGTTCCTTCGCCAGTATGTTAACATTACAATCTTCAAAGGTATGTCCTTTATCCTTAAGATGCAGATACACGGCTGAGTCCTGACCCGAGGAATTGGCTCTTCTGTGCTGGGCCATACGTTGATGCAGTTGCTGTTTGGTCTCCCCCACATACAAATCAGAGCATTCTTCACTGCACTGCACTGCATATATGATGTCGCTTTTCTTGTGTTTTGGTATTGGGTCTTTCGGATGTACCAATTGCTTCTAGAAGGAAAGAAAAGAACACGAATACCAACAGTGAAGGGGAAAAGCAAGACAGGAGGAAGAACATGGTCATCCCATATGTAGCAGGGGTCTCCGAGAAATTAAGAAGAATTTTCAAAAAACATCGTATCCCTGTCTGCTTTAAACCGAACAACACACTGAGGCAGCAATTGGTACATCCGAAAGACCCAATACCAAAACACAAGAAAAGTGACATCATATATGCAGTGCAGTGCAGTGAAGAATGCTCTGATTTGTATGTGGGGGAGACCAAACAGCAACTGCATCAACGTATGGCCCAGCACAGAAGAGCCAATTCCTCGGGTCAGGACTCAGCCGTGTATCTGCATCTTAAGGATAAAGGACATACCTTTGAAGATTGTAATGTTAACATACTGGCGAAGGAACGTGACTGGTTCAAGAGAGGTGTTAAGGAGGCCATTTATGTGAAAATAAAGAAACCAAGCCTAAATAGAGGTGGGGGGGTTCGACACCAACTGTCTGCCATGTACAATGCTGTTTTGACACCTTACTCTGGGCGTTCCTATAACACCTCTTAGCCACTATCTAATCACACCCTTAACACCTGGCTGTGATATGCTAATTGGGATTTTCCAGGGTACATAATTGCCACAGATTCTTGTACAAGTCATTCTGAATTGAGAAAGCCAGTCGGATGACTAGCGAAACGTCTTCAAGAACTACATTTCAAGTCCAGTTGATCTAATTGAATACAACAGATAAGACAGGAGAAAGAACACAGATACTTAACTGAATTAAGTATCTGTGTGTATGTGCATGTGACCTTCTGACCTCAGTCACATGCTTCCTTGCTTTAACTGTCCTGTAAAAGGATTGGCTAGAGATTATTAATGGGCATGACCAACTGTAACAAGTTTCTGCAATAGCTAAGGACTGAGCATGGGCAGAACATAATGGTCGTTGACCAGACTGTGTGATATTAGAATGCTGTGATGTTAAGCACAAACCATATGTTATTTAGGTAAATTTCCCAGCGCCCATATGAAAATGAGAGGTAAGACACAGATTACTGGCTTTATATCAAGGTGTTCTACCTGCTGGTTCAGTGTTGTTCTGTGGCTTTAGTTGTCCTTTAATTAAACTAGCAGGAGACCCAGAGAGAAGAGTCATTTACCTTTCATTCTTCAATTAAAAAAACATGTATTTTCTGAGTGGAGATATCCTTTAACCAATTATTACATTGCCTAAAACATTTTCACAATACTGCAATGAAAAGCACTCATTGACATAATTGTGACAGAAATGTGGCAGTGCTTTGAAAAACACTTGGTCAGAAACGATGATGTCACTAATGGGAGACACAGGTGGTTCCATTGTTTAAAGGACATGTCTGACCTAAAATTTACCTTTTCCTAGGACACTCCTGAATAACTTACAGACCCCAATCCCTTGAATGTACATGTCTCCTCTTGCCTTTTTATCATATTGGTTACGAACAGCAACAGAGGAAGCAGCTTTGGTATCGGCCATCTGCGATTGGCTGTGAGGTCATCGTCCCATCTTTGAATGACAGACAATCCCCAGAAGCTGGGGATTAAAGCACCCATAAAGCGCCCACACACGGGCTGATTATCTTCTGAAATGTTCATACACAATGTGCGTTGCGGGTCGCTGACCGCGATTGCACATGTGTACGAGCCTTAAGTCCTTTTAAGAGCATCCTAGTAAAAGGTAACTAAACAGGGTTTGGGGGTGATAACTAGATCTGTAGTAAAAGATAGATTTTGGGATGGACATGCCCTTTAAGAAAAATGATAACCATCAAAGGTTGGAAAATTCCTTTGGATCAAAATATGCTGGTTTAATACATAGGAATCAAAGTGTAAATATTGTAACTCAACATTCCCAAACAAAGCATAGTATTCTTTTTATCTAATAGCAAGTTGTAATTAGTAGGTAAACATTAGGTAAAGATAAATGAGAGAAAATGTTTACACTACCAACAAACGTAACCTTCAGGTTAAATGTCACTATTTTTTCTGTTTTGTTCTGCATCATATTTGCTAAAATTTTATCAGTAAATTAAAGCCCTTTGAAACAAGAACCATTTTTCTGAAAGCAACCAAATTCATATAGAGATCTTCTTCAACAACACATTTTGACTTTAAAGAGAGACAAACATCTGTTTTGCAAATAAAAAGATCAGGCCATGAAATCTAGAGATATTTAAGCTGCTCTTAGTGTGAGGGCTGGTCCTGATCTTTCTCAGTATGTGTGAATTCAGGATTTCCAGTGTGTGCAGATCAGCTGAGACTTGCCTAAAAGTCAATATTTTTCATGGGTGACTGAATTGCTGGGTTCAAACAGACTTTCAGTTATATACTTTGTTATCTAAAGGTTAAAAGTTTGGTCAACTGGAGGGTGATGAAGGAAAGTTCTTAAATTAGTTGAAATAAGTACAAACATCACACAGCTTCTTTTCAGAACTAGTAGAAGTAGAAAAAGGGAATTTGTAAAGTTATGTAAGGAAATACCTTTAGTGAGTTTGTTTTATGAACATTTAGTAAAAACACCAAGAAATAGTTCCCATACGGTATATATTAAATGATCGTTTTTAGTGTCTGCAGTCAAAAAATCCACATTGACAGCTGCAGGTGTTATTTTACAGCACAGTCATAAGATAATGGTGCAATCCTATAATGTGGAATCTTTACGAATGCAATATAAAATAATGCTCTGGCCAGTACAGATAAACAAAATAGGCAAGTTTCGTTCTGCCAGCGGTTGTTATGGAAATTTAAAAAAAAATCTAATTAACCCAATTAAAAGTGGAATTTTTCGATTTTCTAATATTCAAGGAATTTTCAATGTAATTTTTGATTTTAAACTACCGTAATCATTTTTACATTTTCCATATTTTGACTTTTGAGTAGTTCACACTTTGGTAATTTACAAAGCCTCCAATGGATCTGTGGATTTTTGAAAACCAGCAGATCGGAAATTAAACTAGGGTCGTTTCCAAAGCAGAACTCATCTCTAGTGGCCAGTAAAAGGATCAAAATCAGTATTTGTCAATAAGGAATCTTTATAAAGACTGTCCAAAAAGCTGTAGTTCGTTACATATTTAAAGGGCATGTCCACTTTTTTTTTAACTTTCTGTTATCTGTTTAACTGAAGAAGGGGGGTAAATGTGCTATGTCTTACGTCCTGTTTTTCAGTAAAATTTGCTGGACAGGAGGAACAATCTCCGATGCATCCACGCTCCTTTGCACTGTGTGTGGACGCGTCAGAGAATTAAGTTATAAACACCAATCAAATTGTTGTTTATAACTTAATCAAGTTGTTCTTTAGGTCTTTACTTTTGACTTTGATGCCACTGTATATAGCTTCCTACTTTAGTTTCTACATTCCACATCTCAGTGATAAAGTTGTCTTGTAGCAGTAAAAGGGTAGTGCTATTTAAGCCATCGAAAAAAAAAAAATGGGAAAACAATACGAATACATTCAAGAATAATATCTGTAGAAGAGTGCTGCAGTTTCTAAAAAAAAAAAAGTTAAAATGTTAAATTAGCCAATTGAAGTTAATGTTTCCATCTCCATATCTGATGTCTTTTTAGCAAACGATTTATTGATCAGTAAGATGAAAGAATTACCAGGCATGGGCTCGTTATTTGGCCTCAACAAACTGTTGACATCAAAAAAATGTTTCCTTAACTTGGCAAAAATAGATTAGAGAGTAAGGAGTTTAGCTAGCCTAGTTAAAGAGTGTGAGAAAAGCTAAATAGATTGTAAATAATGTGCAGGGGCGAACTACAGGCTAACAGGGGGAGCAACTGCAGGGGGCCCCATCTTATTTTTCCTATGACAGATATAGCCTCCTCCCAGAAAACCACTGTGGATGAAGCATGGATAGGGGCCCCATCATAGTTTTGCTGGGGGGCCCAGTGATTCCTAGTTACGCCACTGATAATATTCTATTAATTGTTTTTGTTTTTAGGATATGTTGCTGTATTAACATATCTTCTTCAATAAAGGGTTATTTTTGCTGATTATTTTTTGGCTAGGCATCACTATGCACAATTTCCTGCATTTTGTGATCCTCTTTTTTTTTTGTGTGTCCATTTGCGAACTGCAAGATTACCATGATGATAATGAGCATGAAATTTCTCCCATAGTATTCTGCCTCATCTGAAATTAGAAAACCAATGTAATTCATTATAGTTCTCATAATCTGTGAATCGTAAAAAAATTCTGAGAATATACAGAATTCCAAGAGTCATTTAGGAGAATTTTGCTACAAATTACAGCTGTGAAGAATATCCCACTTTATAAATACAGTATGTCCCTTACTATCTAGGGTGAAAAGTGGTTTTCATAGCGATCATTAATCTCTTTAAAATTACACTGTACGATCGTTTAGCATAGAGAACTGCTGCTCTCTTAGGTAAAGGTCTTTTAGTAAGATAATAAGGGTTTAATATATGCTACAATTAGGCCAAACTAGAAGGTTAAAGGTCAAACTTTACTAACCCCTAGGCTCACATATCACTATATTAGACAAGATAGCTTAGGGATCACTACATCACTATAATGAAAGAGTAAACTAATTAGAAAGATATGTAATAATGATATAGGTCTATGGCTACGCATTCTTTAGAAACTCCATAGCATTTTGCGGTACAAACCAATTTATCTGTGTTAATTAAAATCCTTTATTATAAGTTTGGCGATTTCATCAATTTACCTATTGTTTAAACAGAAATACTACAATTAAAGGACAAGTTTCACCTAAACTGTAATATCCAAACACGCCATTTAAAATTGACAATGAGGGAAAAAATCACTGCAAAGTGCCATTTCATGTTAGGCTGGGTATACACGGTAATATTTTTCAGGGCCCAAATGCGTCCGGCCGCTACCAATATTGGTTGCCTGACTGGGCGAATGGACATGTTGATAAATTACGGGCAATTGTGTAGTCTCCTGTGGGGCCACACAATCGGTTGCAGCAATCTGCACCCAGCCTTAAAATCTGGTAAAACCCTCTGTAACTATCACAGCTTCAACTGTTATTTATTCCGGTGTTTCATTTTTCTATTAAAATACTAGCAGGGCTATGTACTGAAAGACGATATCTCACTCTATTGCCCTCTTAAGGCAATGCACCGGGCCGATAGCGGCTCTCTAAGCATTGTAAATAACCTATTCCAAATCTTTAATGCCAACTATTTGCTGGTGTTAAAAATTATATCCTAAAGAGCCGCTATCGGCTACGGTACATTGGTTGTGGCGGTTGCGCAACCATGTTTTGCGCACTGCCATTATTTTTGTCTAAAAGCCACAATAACCCATAGTCCATCGGTTAACACAGCTTTAACACAGAAATAGCTGATAGCTCTTGGTACATAGCCCCATAGATCCTCCAATAGGTGGTCCATCCACTGGGAAGAGGGTAGCTTAACTTAGTGGTAATATTTCTCACAATCTTGTTTACTCCCTAGTGTTACCTAGTGTTAAAGGTCCTTAATAGAGAGGGCAGAACTTACTGAAGTTCAATTCGTCTCCGAACTTCAGTAAAAGTTCAGATGTTTGGAAACAAACCCATTAAAGTCAATGGGGCGCTAATAGTTCGAAAAGTTCGAACAGATAAACTAACAATGGTAGCTTAATGTAAATGGCTGTGGCACCTGGGAAATGTTCCGGGGAACATGTCACTATCACCAAAACCTATTTAAACACTTCTTTCCCCACAATCAGGCAATTTTCGGGATTGTGCAAGCTACATTAGAGGTTTAGGAGCAATTCAAAGGTTACCGAACGCTACATTCGAGGGTTAGAGGGTTAATGAAAAATAGAACTAAACATTGAGGGTTATTGAAATCGAATGATACATTCGAGGGTTACCAACGATACATTTAAAGGTTAGCAAAACGAACATTACATTCGTGGGTTACCGAAAACGAACAATACATTTGAGGGTTAGCGAATGATACATTCGAGCGTAAGCAAAAATGAATATTACATTCAAGGGTTACCGAACGATACATTCTAGGATTAGCTGATGTCTCGTAAATTCCACAATTAGCAAATTCTTGCTAATTAGCGAAAACACAGTCGCAAATTTGGAAAACCAAACTAGTTTGAACTCAAAATACTTCAAATAGTTTGAGTTCCATCACTAGTCCTTAAAGGGCATGTCCACCCCCAAAACTCAAATTTAACCCCATACTGGCCCCACTCTGTAGTGTACAAAAATTCTTACCTTACATCCCAGCTCCTTATGGTTGCAATGCTGTGCCCCTCCAAAGCCAGGAAAATTGTAGTGTAGAAGCTCCCAGTGACTCATCTTGCGCTTGTCTCTGCCTCAACCTCGACAAGGTTGAGGCATGCGCAGGAGAGTCCTCCCCCCCTCCCTCTCCCTCCCGTTTTCTTCTCCCTCCCCCTAGTGTAAATTCCGCACTATATATTATATATATTGATCCCCCAGCCCAACCGCCGTAACAGATTTCATAGAAAGTGCCCCGATAGTTACTTACCTTCCCTCTATCCTCCGGCGTTCTGAGCAGCCGGCAGCCGCGTCCCTGCTTAGCTGCCTCTCAGCCAATCAGGGATGCGGCTGCCGGTCCCGCCCCCTGCTTGCATTTCCATGCAAGCAGAGGGCCTCGAGACTGCCGCGGAGGATAGAGGGAAGGTAAGTACATATCGGGGCACTTTCTAAGAATTTTATTACGGCGGTTGGGGCTGGGGGATCAATATGTATAATATATGAAAAGTTTCAAAAAGGGCTGGACATGCCCTTTAACAGTAAGGAGAATGGTTAATGTAAACCTTTAGATATATATGGGTTAAAATACACACATAATTATCACTACAATTTTTAAATTTTGGCCAATTTTTCCTCAAAATTGTCTGAAAAATCAGACATGCACAGCTTTCTTTCCTACCAAAACATTACCAAGAGATATATTGCTCAGTAGTTCTGCCAGTAGAAAATATTGTACAATATTTAGCCCATGTTTATTAGTGTTTATTACTGTTTGACTGATTCTACAGTGTAACTGGCTGGGGTAAAAAGTAGAAAAATGTACATTTTTAGTGTTGATTATTAGTAATAAAATGTAAATATGTGGACTTTACATTAAAGGAATAGTTATTATTATTATTTTTAGTGAACTATTCTGTTTTTCCATTAATTGGAGAATAAGAAGCTATGTCTTACCTCCTGTTCTTCAATTAAGACGGGGGCCAGGAATGAAGATTGAAAACTTACCCACAAGCGATATCCTTTAAATGGGTCCAATTTAATCCTTTTTTGGATTTCTGGCAAAGATTTTTGGTCTGAGAATGTCTTTTTAATTTGCATGTATAGAAATAGCTGGGGAAACTATAACAAGCTTCTACGCATTTACAAGTCAATAAAGCTGGCCATACAACTCGTACAGAACGTTCGATGCAGCCATGTAAAATGTGATGTTATTGGGTCATTCTATTGTAGTAAAGGGAGCCGATAACAATCCAACAGCAATTGTCCATTTAGACTGATTGGTCGGATCTGCCGTGATTTTCTGAATATGGAGCATGTGTTTAGTCAGTTTAAATTTACTGTGTAACAAAATATACACAATAACCATGTAACAATGCCAACTGAACATTAAAGGTTAGAAGGCGTTTATATAGTTTTATGGAGTGTGATTTTGTCAAGCCAAATAACCTTTTACATTGTCCAGTTTGTCCTTTTAAAAAATAATAATAATAATAATTTACGATCTCTTTAGAGCAATGAAAAATTATTGTTTTTAAAAGTGTTTTAAGTAGCTGTAGCTGTCAATCACCCAGATCACTGCCCCTGTAACTTTAATGGGAATCCAAGGCATCTGTTTATAGGAATGACTGTGTTGACAGACACATGGTTACTATTAAAGTCATTTCACCACGTCAGTGAGAATTACACAAGTGCCACTGCCATCGGTAAGGACTCCTGACTTGCTGCTTGCAGAATGATTCACAAGTAACTTATTATTAATGTAGCTCTTAACTCTTTCCAGAGCCCACGAACTGTCAGTTGGAAAAGGAGCCATCTAAGGTCACAGTCAGGGTGCGGGATTAACAATCATGTTCCTCTTATTTTATATAAACCATTTGATCATTGAGTGACAGGATTTATAATTCAGTATGATGAAAAATAGATCCCATTTAGATAATCTTCCTTGGTCACGTTGTCCATTTGCTTCTCACAATCATTTTTCTACCTTGTCCCATGGAAAAAAAATTGCCATTCATTTCATTGCCC
The DNA here is from genome assembly GCA_019447015.1 of Hymenochirus boettgeri. Lineage (NCBI taxonomy): Eukaryota > Metazoa > Chordata > Amphibia > Anura > Pipidae > Hymenochirus > Hymenochirus boettgeri. The sequence continues at coordinate 50,876,506 of CM033473.1, read as the reverse complement.
TTGTACTGTAAATGACTCTTTTATCAACTTATCAAATCATAAAACATACATATTTAATATAGAAATCTGCAATAAATAGAAATAATATGGTGTTGGAGGAACTGTAATGCTTGCAATACCTTCAAAGGTACAGTGGTTGTATGACAGTAATTAAAAGATGAAGCCCCTTATGTAATTTGGAATCCTCTTACAATGAACTGTTTATAGTGAGATTATCGCATTGACATTCCAGAAAATCTCATGAAGCCATAAACCATGTTAATCACTTGGTAACATTCTCTGTTCTACCTTTAATCCCTTTCACTGGGAAAGGTTGAGAAACTGGTTGAATGGTACTAGGCTGATTAGAATCAGAATAAACAGTGACAACGTTCTGTTACCACCACCCAAACCTGGCAGGTTTAGCTTCAATATAATAGTTTGATATCCAGATACATTCATTCCCTCTTATAGCAGTGCTGTTTAATTCCAAGGCTCAAAGTAAAAAGAAGGTCAGACAATGGGTATCCTTGTAAAAGGAGGGATAATCAGTCAGACTTAGGAAGCTGTTAAAGACCTGACCTGCAGTCAAGCAGGGTTACACCGAGATACTGCCATGTCCCAAAGTTACATCACAAACCTCTCAACATCCCTGTTTGAACTATATCTTAGGGACTGCACTAAATTATAGCAGCTCAGTGATTACCTGCATAGATGGCAGCTTGTGTGTAGAAGTGGGGGGTAATCTCTTCCCACCTAGGAAATATAGATTTCATTTAGATTATTTTCTAAATAAATAAATTTAAAAAAAGGTTTAAGCAGAATTTAGTGCCCCTTTACAGCTCCATTTTAGTCATTATCATTAGCAAGTTTTGTTTTTTATATCTGTTAAGGCAGAATGTCACTAACGCATTCTGCTCTGGGATTGAGAAAGCCACAAACAACAGTTTGTCATTTGTGATCCTGTTGCCTACTGGGAACAGCTTGCAGTTTTATTCACAGAGAATCTAGGGACACTGGTAACAAGTGTGAGTTTTTTAAGGAAGAATTTGTTGTAAACTTTTAGTTAACTTGTGTTGGACAGCTGTGTATGCTGGGATCTGTATGCTTTGTTCAGTATGATTTGTGTACATCTATAGCTTTGTGGTGGTGAAATAGTGATAACTTGTTAAATTTTATTAGCTGACAGGTGGACCAGGTTTGCCTGAAGTGGTTAGTGATTATGTAAGGGAAGAGAAACTTGGGTTAAGGCCCTGTGTGTGAACGGACCCTAACTTAAGGGGAGTATATTGAAATATTTAGCCAATTGGTAAGACTAACCAGTAGTCGCATATTCTATAAAAAACAATATTTACATTGCATACCATAAGATCCATCTACTAATTGGCAATTCATTGTTTATAAAAAGCCATGGACTTCAGATATGAAAACGAGAGCAACTGTCAGAAAGAAATGCAGGGAACGGTTGACAATTAGTGCATTAGTGTAGGGAAGTTTCCCATATAAACAGGAGATTAATTGGAAATCTCAGATGGCAGGTTTTGCAAATAATAAACAGAAACCGTCTACTGATATGTCTAAAATAATGTCTTGTGTAAACAGAGCAGTTAACATGCATTTGGTTGTTTTATTATTATAATTATTATTGTTTAAATAAATACTTTAAACCACACATGTCATGGAGCGTTTGGTACAAAAAGGGTAAAAATTGCACTTGGTCACTGATCCAAATGTGTAATCCCCCCGAGCAGGTGTACAATCACTGATGTTACATAAACATGCACAGCTCCTGTCATTCTGAGTGTACATATTGATGGGTGAAATTAAGGACACCCTGAGAAAGTCCCTGAATGGCTCCTAAAATCTGCAAAGCTATCAAGTACATAATCTTAGCCTGTGATTAATAGTTTCTGCATTGTAATATTGTTCTAATCATTTACATTGAAATCAATTTCTTCCCAATAGACTGACGCAACGGAAATTTCAGTTATATGTACCTAATATAAGATTATAAATAATAATAAAAACAATAAGAATTTTTGCCAGAATTGACCAAAAAATGCATTGGACATGGTTTAAATTCCAACCCAATCACATGGTTTTTAATGGTCCGCAAGTGGTTGAACTGAAATATCGTCAGCAACACTTTCATTCACATCTGATAGACTACTGATTAGGTTTAACGATCGGTAGTCAGTCTGATGTAAAATTGTTTAGATAGATTAGAGATCTCTACCTAATGTCTAACGACTGCATTTAACAAGCAGTGGTTTTTATCTTGGGATAATCCCATTTGGCCCATTCATTTTGTGATTCAAATTGATTACATAAAAGAAAAGGCTAGGCGGTTCTTAGGCTGGGTACACATGGAGGGACTATTTGTCGCGAGCGAGCGCTCGGCCAAGACAAATGTCTATTGGCCACAGACGAATTTCTGAACGATCAACCGTGCGGTCCCATAGGGAACCGCACGATTGAAAGGGATTTTCCGACACGTCCGATCGAGGTTGGTCACGGCCAGCCGCCCCACACCAGGAGATTATTTCAGCCGACCAACCGAAAGTGCTGTAAATCGGTCGGTTGGCCGAAAATATCTTCTTGGGGGTTACCCAGCCTTAAGGTGCCATACACAGGGCCAATAATACGATCAATCCAGCATTCAAATAGACAATTCCAAATGATCAAAGACTTTTCTGATTAAATTTAAATATAATGTAACCTCACAAAAGACGACATTAAACAATAATCGACAAGCAAATTAAATGTAAAACAATATGTATGGTAGACCTATGTACAATTAACATTGTATATCTGTAGGTGTTGTCTATAGACAAATCTCTAATCTGTCTTGTCTAAGTAGTGTATGGGCATCTTTAGACATTCCTTCCAATTTTCAGTCTGACCTATAGATGAATGCCTAAATTAAGCCATTATTTATCTCCAATATCTAATATTGAATAAAATATCAGTATTTACACTACTGCATTATTGAAGGTAAAAAAAGAAAATAAGAAAGTTAAAAATAAAATATATATAAGATATATATTACAAGATATACAGGGTTATTCAATAAAAATTCTTATCATTTAAAAGGGTTATTCAATAAAAATTCTTATCATTTAAAATGGTGCTAATTTTGCCCCAACCAATCAGATGTTAGCTTTCAAATGTTAAATAAGATCTGATTGGTTGGGGTTAAATTAGCACCATTTTAAACGATAAGAATTTTAATGAATCTCCCTGATATTTTTGAGGATACGTTAACAAAGAGCTAATGTAATGTGCCATGTGCAGACTAATGTTTTTTGAGAGGAAATGCTTCATTTTAGAGCTCAGTGATTCTAAGAATGTAAAGCTGATGAATGATCAATAATTAACAGAAATCTGAATTCCCTTGAAATTCCAAACAAGAAGAAACAAATGTTTATTTTTAAAAATATAATTATCTAAATAATTTTGATTCATTTTAATTGCAGATTTCTGCTCAATAAAAAAATCTATCTAATTTTAACTACAGACATTACCATATACATTAAAACGTTCCATTTGAATAGAATGCAGTGCCCTGCCCTCATGTAACTCTCCTTTGGTTCCCTTAAGGTACCAGGAACATAACATGAAGCTGATTTCTAGGCACTGGAGAGTAAGGTAGAGGTGAAGATCTGCTGCAGTATCTGAGGGATATGCTTTGTATCCATTGCAACAAAAGATCGCCCAGCAGGAAGTGTTCTCTGGAGCCTGTGATGTAAAAAGAAGTAAAAAAATTAGCAATGCAAATTACTTTTCCACAGAAAGAGGGGTGAAAGACTTCCATTCTGAATTACTAATAGATAGATGCTATTCATGTTGGTACTGCTGGATGAATAAAAGCTTGGGCATAGACTAGAAGATGTACTACCACAAGCTGCTAGCTGTAGCACTCAGCTGGGCTGTCACCCCACTGCATTCATCACCGGTTATCTTTCGATCCTTTTCTTCTTAGGAAAAGAAGAACTTGTCAGTTCTGTGAGAACATTGGCCATTAGTAGTGGAGTTTAGCTAAATTAAAACAGATCTCACAGTGTTACATGAGTATGAATGTAGAATGAGGGACTGAAAAGAACAGTCTTCCACTAGTTACACTGTATATGTACTGATATATATTGGACCAATACTATTTGGTTAGACTGTAATGTTAGTCATACATGGATTGATTTTTTTGATTCGGATATTTTGAAATTGTTTAACATTCTAAATGATAGACTGAGATGATTTTGATCAGTTTCTTGATCGCAATAGGATCAGAAATTGTACATTCTATTTTCCTGTCCACAGCTGAAACATTGAACACCATCATGCAACCAGTCAATACTGTGTGTATATGGTTTTCACTTATTTGTGGAAAACATCCATGTGCACATTACATACAATATATGTATTAAATGTCCACAAATATGGATTGCCAGCAAAAGATCCAGAGAAACATTATACCCTTAAGCTTTTGTACCTGATTGCAGGATGATACAGGACAAGAACCAGTAATTAATAGAGAATAGAAATAGTAATCTAATATAATTGGGCCCAGCTGTACTATACATAATTGTATTTTTAAAGTGTAGTCTTTCTAGTGAATGTTTTTATGGTAGAGGAGAGAAAGGCAATAGTTTAAACCACGTCCATACACAATTCATAAGAAAATATCTTTAGTAACGGTATACTGCTGTCTCTGATTTCTCTAATTTTCACAGATACTTTTCTAAAAATAAGATTATAGATCTGCACAGAGAAAACAATTTGTTGTCTTTGACAATCAAGGAAATACAATTTTTGACTCTTTGCTCACTGTTGAATGACAAATGCCTAATATATCGTATATAAGATGGCCAAGAAAGGTTGGCCTAGAAATAACATTACTCTTTTGGTTTCGGCTTGTTAAAGGACAACAATATAAAAAACAACATCACCCCCATTACATGTCCACACTTTCAGCAGCTGAAATCACTTATTCACATTTACAGCTGTGCTGCCCTCCCTTAGATATCACACAGCAAAGATGAGTGCTTAAAGCCCGCTTCCTAGATGGCCCAGGGCCATGATTAACATAACACACGTCATTGGCTAGTGGGAATGTCTGTTACAACCTCTCACCTCCTCCTCTGCCAGTCAAACAAACTTGAAATGTCCTGTTGCTAGGATACAGCCTATATAAACAAGCTGATCAATAGTGGGTGGAGGAATGTTTTCTACCATGCTAGCTTTGAATGACAGTTAGATGCAGACAGAATTGTTACACCCCCTTCACAGTGTGGCTAATTGGAGGCCTAGAGAGGCTCGAAATCAGGAAAAAAAATGTATGGGGTGGGCTGCATACCTTTACTCTTTCTAAAGCAATTATTTAAAAAAAATGCATTAAGGCAATACAGTTATCCTTTAAGAAGAGTGATTGAATTTTCACACTTATTCAGACTGACCATAATTTCAGATGTCAAAAGTTTAACACATAGAGACAAGAAAAACAAAATCTTTGCCCTACCTCTCGGCTTGATCTCCCAGTGAACCAATAAATAGGGCAAATGCGTTGACTTGTGGATTAATGGTAAGGGCCTGGGCGAACCTTGCTGGGGGAATCCCATATCTTTCAAGGTTGGCATCGCTCAACACTATAACAAAGTATTCATCAGCTTCTTCCTTGGCTATTTCCCGTATGGCATGCTCTGTTGCTTCCAGTGTGTAGTCACCGCTCATACAGAATTGTGAGTGGGCGTGCATAGTCTAGTTAAAACACACAAATCACTATATGTAAATCTAGACTTTATGGATATTTCCTGTACATTTTTATACACAGAAATTTTCATTTATTTTGCTGCTGTGACACAAATTGTCCTTGCTAGAGTCACATTTGTTTGCCTTATCGCATGCATTAGTTTAAGTACCAAACCAACCAACTGTATCTTTATTCCAATACATTGCCCCAATCTCTCCAGGTTGCTCCTTGGTAGATGTGTAGCCAGTCTGTAATGTGTTCTATATTACATTTATGGCCTGCTACATTGAAACAAGTGATCAGCACATATAGGTCTATTTAAAAATAGAACTTACCTTAAGGATCTCCAGCCTTCTTTTATTGTCCCTGGGTATCTTATCATTTCTTATAAGCTCAATATTGAAACTATCACCTGAATGTCCAGATACGTCATACTAAAATACAAATAGTGAGACATGGAAAGAATAACTTATTAATGGCAGAACGTATTCTCATTTAAATTTATCAAAACAGTAATCAATCAGATGTTAATTTTCACTGGTTAACTGAAGTTACATAAGATTTTATTGGTTGCTGAAGATTTTTACAACAGACCAAACATTTGCATTTATTAGTACATAAGATTATTATAACCATTCATGTCAGGTGCACAATTATACTGCATTGCCAAGAGTATGATTATACAATTTTTCTTTGCACTCTTATTAAGCATACAGCAACAATACATTTTTTGCCCACTTATGACCAAAAAGTAATGATTAAATCTCTGTCTATCTCTGACCGCTGTTGGTCATTCTATTATCCAAAATGGTAAAACACGACTAATAAGGCGCCCTACATTCGGAAATGTCAGCTACGTCAAAAGTTGCTACCCCGACTGACCAGTTGATAGGTCACTGAATGGTCAGCTGGACTTAAATATCTGACCGTGTGTACCATTTTTTCATCAGTTTTACCTGGTAATGATTCTGCAATGTTTCCAGGCAGGATCATGTTTGTGATCATAATTATGATCATAATATTGATCTCATAATCATCGGGCCGGGCAGTTGTTGGAACATTGCAGGAATGTCAAGAGGTAAGTTTGTAGTGTATGACCACCTTTAGATCATAGATTATATTCTATGATCCAACCTTACACGTTTCCCTATTTGCTTACTATTTCCAATATATAAATAATTTTCTTTTGCATTATTTTTAACAACTGAAATTAGCCAGGTGAAAGCACATTGCCAATTTATTAACCTATTATTACCTTAAACTTATGCTCATAATTTTCAAAAGCCTCCATAACCATGCAAACAGCTTCCATGGAACGCTCCAGCCTGCCGTCGACCCCGTTAAAGCGATACATGCTACCTGATACATCAACTAGCAAATGCAACCTCTTGGGTTTCTGTTGAGGGCTTCCAAGCTAAGGAAAAAAAAACCAAATGACAGTATGAATCTAGCTATAGTCCTACACATAACTTCTATTAACTGGGCCTCTGTATTGTCAACATTAACAACATTTCAGGGTCTACAGAAAGTGCATAGGCAAGGTGATTTATGACATGGGATCTGGGATTTATGACATGGGATCTGGGATTGTGATTTATAACAAGGGATCTGGGATTGTGATTTATGACATGGGACCTGGGATTGTGATTTATGACATGGGATCTGGGATTGTGATTTATGACATGGGATCTGTGATTTATGACATGGGATCTGTGATTTATGACATGGGATCTGGCATTGTGATTTATGACATGGGATCTGGGATTGTGATTTATGACATGGGTTTTTTACCAAACGTACTGTGATACTTTTTCTAAGGTCTAACAGTTTATTTTAGTTGACAAGCTTTTGGGGGTTCTACCCTCGTCATCAGGTAAGGCAGAACTAATTGTAACAAAGGTTTAACAGGATGTAAAACAGAAATTTAACCTGTCAAATAAATTAAGAGAGAAAAGAACTGTAGGGAAAATAAAAGTTAAGTAGAAAGATAAAGGCAGCGTGTAGAGATCTAGGGAGTGTGTAGGAAAAATCACACATACAAAAAACATAGTCAAAATATAAAGGTATATAATATACAGCAGAGTTATTGCCCCCCTATATTTTATACAGCAGTCATTGTCCCCCTATACTTTATATACCAGTTATTGCTCCCCTATATTTTATACAGCAGTCATTGTCCCCCTATACTTTATATACCAGTTATTGCCCCCGATATTTTATACAGTAGTTATTGCCCCCCATGTTTTATACAGCAGTTATTAGCCCCCTATATTTTATACAGCAATTATGAGCCCCCTATATTTTTTACAGTAGTTATTGCCCCTATATTTTATACAGGCAAAGCTACGCCCCCTATATTTTATACAGCAGTTATTGGCCCCTATATTTTTTACAGTAGTTATTGCCCCCTATATTTTATACAGCAGTTATTGGACCCCTATATTTTATATACAGTAGTTCTGGCCCCCTATAGTTTGTACGGTTATTGGTCCCCTTTACATTATACAGCAGTTGCTGAAACCCTATTCTATTGGACCATTAAGTGTGTCACCAATTTAACTAAGGGCCATATTTATAAAGGCACAGGATCGCTTTTTAGCATTACCAGTTAAACGATTGTTAATTTACAGTCGGTTTAACCATCGTTAATTTACGATCGGTTTAAGGATACGGTCGTAAATTACTACCCCCCTCTGGTACTTCTTCCCATTGGGCTTTACCCCTTCTGGGCCTGCTGCCCATCTGGTCACGCAACCCTCCTGTCTTATACACATTTGACCATTGATGAGCGGCCATTCGGACAATAATCGTCGGGGGTCCTTTGTTGATCTGCCGGGTCAGACCACAAATAACACCTGGCCAAACGGCCACCCATGTACGGTTATTGTCCGTTTATAGGCCGCTTGTTTGTAGATGGTCTACTCTGGAATCGCATGTGTGTATTTCCTGCTTATGGGCCAATCCACCCTTTTGTTCTGCCCCCCTTCAGTCATATCCATCTTTAACCCTGGCCAGTCAATGGGATTTATCTTGCTCCCATTTGGGCCTTTACTCCCTATGGTCCTTCCCCCCTCCAGTATTTCCTCCTTAAAGGGCAAGTCCAGCCCCAAAATGAAAACTTACATACAGGTAAATCACTCCCGAAAACCCTAAACGGTAATAGTTTGAAATCTGAAATATATAAGTCTAACCTGAAATCCTGCACAATGTCCTGTTTCCCCTGTTTCTGCTTCCTGGCTCTTCCAGTTAGCAACTGTCAGTTATGGATTTGACAGTTGACATCACAGCCAATGACTGAATGTTAATCCCCTAGCTGCCTCTTCAGAGCATGCTCAGGCTCAGTACAGGCCTCTAAATTGCTCAGTTTCTATGAGGTATCCAGAAGCATATCAGGCTTACAGTAATGAATTCAGAGGTATGATTTATAAACATATTTTAAAGAGGCCATTCTTTCTAAAAGATGTTCATATGAGGAAGGAGTTGTCCTTTAAGGTACTGTCCCCAATCTGGTTCTACCTGCTGATAAGTCATGCCCCACTCTATATCTTCCCAACTCACAAGCTTTCCCACATCGCTTTAAATTCTTTTCATCCTTATACCCAGCTGGTCTTCCCTCCATATGGGCCTTCCCCACCCCTGGTCCTGTCTCCTGTACTGTCCAGACCCTCTGGGTCTGGAGGAGTAGTCGTCTGTCTAGTGCCTGTTTATATAACAGGCTTAACTGTCTAGTTTTAAATAATATGCTCTAAAACAATAAAAACTTTTTATTTTTCTTATAACATGATGTCCTTTAATAGCTGGAAAACAAGAAAATCGTTAATACTCTGTCAGATGGTTCATGGAAGCTACAGTGAAAAACGGGCTCAGCAAGGTTTTATACATTGAGAACCAGGCACCACTAGTGCCACAGAGACCTGTACTGTATCTTCTTTACAGAGCTGCCACCCCATAGGCTACCTCTATTACCAACCACTAGTCAGCTTCCAAAAACAATCACTGCCTCCACCTGAGCAAACAAACAATCAAGAATCCAAGGGAGGGAGTGGATCAGCCAACTCCACTGCTTCTTCCTACAACTTACTGTCCTGGGGATGTAGCTTAAAGGAGAACTATTCAATTTTTTAAAGCTAATGTGAAAGTTTTTCTCCCTAGAACACCTATACATTGTTAGATTCTTCTCTAGTAAGTTGCATTTAGTACAAGTGAGAAATAGATTCTGTAAATAAGGTTTCCATGTTGTTGCCAGTACAACCCACAGCCCATGAAGTCATCAAAGAGCCAAGTCCTCTGACCCCAGTATTCACTGTCTCTATGCACAGTGTTTCCTATACAGATGTCTCCACACCAATATGGAATTTCTGATAAGACTTTGAAAGCTTCTTGCTATCCTGCAATTTATTTACCAGTGTGAATTGCTGGTAAATAAACTGCAGGGCAACAAGCAGCTGTCAAAGTCTTTTTTAAATTATTTTCCTAGCAAAGATAAAGCTTCCAAATGTAGCTGGACTCTCTGCTTATTCAGTGTTGGCGCACTGGGTTAGGCACCAGGTTTAAAATAGCTCAGAAGGTCACAAGGTCAATAAACAAGACTTTACTTTTTTTTTGTTTCTATCATGTTCTATTTCTAAGATAAAGCTTCTAAATGTACCTACATCTTCAGCATATTCAATGGTGGTGCACCTGGTAAGACACCAATATTCGAAGCACACAGTTCAGAAGGTCCCAAGTTCGTAACCCAGACTTCTGTCAGTGACTTTGTTTAACCATGGTGTCAGATCTGTGTGCAGCACTCCCCCCTCCCCTCTGTTACCTCATCCATGTCTCAACTCCAGCTAACCAACAAGCTTATCATGTGCAGTAGGAATTAAAATTTCAACATCCTGAAAAACACACCCACGCACAGTGGCCAATAGAAAACAAGCTGTTCTGGAGACACGGAAGAAGAAGGAGACAGTACAGTTTACATCTTTCCTTTGTGACCCATCATCAATCAGTGAAAGCTATTAAGAAGGGGGATCAAGTACAAGCCTTATATCTACCATCAACTACCTCTCTCCCTCTGCTAATGCTTTTATCTTTATGTTTATTACAGAGCAGGGAGGGGGGATCACGTCACAGGGATTTGATTGACAGTCCAAGTAGGAGTACAGGAATGCAATCACGTATTCTTCTAACTGGTGTATCTCAGGACAGAGAGGGAATCTGAAAAATTTGAAGACACTCTGGGGGTTGTGGGGAATTACAGAACACATGGAAAGAAAGAAAAAAAAGTTAATTTTCCCACTATAGATGCCCTTTAAGTACCCCTCCTAGGTGGCCCAACCCTTTGACCCAGGGCTTCTGGAGCCCTGAGAGGGAGACCACATGTGGGGCCTGGCGGCCCGCTATGTTAAACTTTTTTTGCAGCTGCCGCGAACACGCGACACACGCGTAACTAACTTACAAGAGTTGGCCGGGACTCGGGCCCCAACAACTACCGGTATGGTGAATGAATGATGTCACTTACGTCGTTACGTGCGCCTGTGACGTCAATCTATAAGGCAGTCCAGCGCGGTGCGCAACTTACTGGAACTGGAAGACCTCTTCGGCTCCTCCTCTTTTCTCCTCCTCTTTTTTATTCAGGAGGACGCGGGGGAGGTGGAGGGAAGGAGGAGCCACCTGCCTGGAACCTGAGTGAGCGCGGCAAAGTGACAGAGCCCAGACAGTCCAGTCCAGACCACAGACAGACTTGTGTCATCACAGAGATCAGAGTCAGACCTGTGAGACCGCACCTGCACAGTGACAGCCCTGCCTGGCATCCACATAATTGTATGTAGATTATGATATAATTGATGATTTTACTTTTGTCAACTTTTCTTGCTTGACTGCTTGTGCTTGGGCCTTGGGGCTGTAAAGGGGATAGGTCTCTTGTGTTTGTGGGACTGGTTGTTCCCTCTCATGGTGTGTTGTTGTTCACAACATGGTGAAACTTGGAAGGGGCAATCAATTGAGTGTTTGGGGTGGTATTTTGTCATGTCCATGATCCATGCATCATTACCCCATCTATTATTCCATCCCATCCATTCATAATGAATTATTGATTTATTGCATTTTTTTTAATACATCCATGATCCATGTGTATTTCATTTGCCATTTGTGGGGGGGGGGGTGAGGGTAGGCCTTATCCAGTGTCATGTTCATGATTTACCCCATCCATCAGTCCATTCCTATTTCGAAATATTGATTTTGTCATGTTTCAAATGTTATTTTATTATTCTCAATGCATGATCCATATGGCATGCTTTTTTGGGGGGGGGGGGGGGGCCTTATCCAGCTATATATCCAGATTCCAGCCTCATCCATGATTTACCCCATTCATTCCATCCATTTCATGAATGTATTAACTGTATTGTAGAATTTAAAAAAGTTGTACGTGATGCTGCTTCTTCACCAGTGGCTGTGGGGGGGTGGGGGGGTGATGGTGGTGGGCCATACTCCAGTCTCATTCATGATTTACACCATATACATATATACATAATTTTATGGCAGCATGTTTAATACATGTGATGTGCTTTAGGTGGAATGGGGAGATTGGATTGGAATCTTTATTGTAGGGTAGTGGTGTGGGTGCTGCTCACTTCAGCATTATCAATGATCCATCTATTTTGTTATTATATAACAATTTATTAAATCCAAATTTCTTTCCAACCCATTATTTTTACTAGATTTGGGCAGTGAGTGGCTTTTGAATGTACAGCATGCTAGCAATGAGCAACTGACTTTTTCTTATAACAGATACTTGCAGTTTCGAAAAATACAGTAGCAATGGGAGTGGCTCAGATTTACTGTACTGCAAAGCACAGCAAAACTTGATGCCCCCTTGCTGAAGAAAAATCCGTACTGGGTAAGTAGAGTAGAGAAGACAGCACCAGGTACTACTGGTTGCAATTGCATTGCACTTATTTTCTGTAAGGTGTTCTGTAGTTGTTTTCTCACCTGTTTTGTTTGCACTATTTAGTGGCAGTTTTATAGCACCTTTTCCAGTCTCTTTCGAGAGACAGTGACAGTGCATAGTTTATTTTAATAAAGTTAATATTGTGTGTGTTATTATTAATGTATTTCTATAGTTGTACCTACGGTTTGGGTTATCTATAAACCCAACTGTTTACATTTGCACTTTCTTTTAACTTTTATATATTAGTGCGGTTTACACTTTATGCTAAAATGTATCCCCATAAGTCCGGTTTTCAAAAACGTAAAGAAAGAAAGGAGCGAGAGCAAGAAGAGGAAAGATTAAAAAAGAAACAATCTTCTAGTACTTTCCACCTAAAAGCACCCAACAAGCTGCTGAAACTAGTACATCTCCTGAAGCAGATTTGCAAGCCACTCCCACAATAAATGAAGAAATGCCTTCTTGCTTTGCCTCAACAGATGAAACGTTGATAATATGTGAAGAGACCCCCATCAAGTGGTAAGATAAATATGGCTGCTTCTGAAATGATTGAAGATGTTCCTCTCTGTGTGTCAGAAGAAATTGTCTCTGTACCCGAAGAACCATGTTACAGCAGTGACACCACTGAAATTGACACTTCTACAGTTCCCAGTGAATCCTTATCCTCTGAAAACCTTGACTGGAAGGATCCTGCATTTTGGCCAGAAACCCTTAAGGACAAACAGAAAAATGATTGTATGTTCTGGGTTAAAGACAGAAGAGGAGTTAAAGGAAATGGCACAGTCTATGCCAAAAGATGCAGAAGGACGCCCGTTTAGTGAATTCCTTCTTTATGCAAAATCCTCAAATGGACGAGAGAAGATTTTAAGAGATTGGCTCAGTTGGATTAATAGCAAACAAAGGTTATATTGCATAACTTGCTTGGCATTTTCCACTGATTACAGCAGCAAAGGTGTAAGTTTCCTCTGCAGAAAGGAAGGCTTTGAACCAGCTAAAAATAAGTGGCATAGGCTGTATATGCGATTACCAGAACATGAGCAATCCTCTCAGCATAGAAAACATTATTGGAGTTGGAGAACCCTTCAGAAGTCCATTGGTGGACAAGGTATCGATGCAGAAGTACAAAGAAATTTAGCAATGGAAGCAGATAAGTTTACTCTTTTACTGCAAAGACTCCTGGATGTAACTTTGTACTTGGCCTCAAGGAATTTGACACTTAGGGGGAGCACACAAAAAATTGGAGATCTTAAAAATGGAAATTTTCTCGGAACTCTTGAACTACTATCCCAATATGATACATTGCTTCATGACCATCTAGCAAAGGTTAAGGCTAGCCAAGAGAAAGGAAAGAAATTACCAGCTCATTATCTGTCTTGGGCTACTCAAAATGAATTTATTGACATATGTGGAAACCATATTCTGGATGCTATTCTATCTGAAAGAAAAGAAGCAATATATTTTTCCATCATATGTGATGCTACCCCAGACATTTCTCATACGGAGCAAAATGTAATCATTATAAGGTATGTTCACATGAATTCATCAAAAAGAATCTGGAACATTGAAGAGAGGTTCATTGAGTTTTTTGATTTCTTTAAGAAGACGGGGGAAGAAATAGCTGAAATGATTATGTCAAGATTGAGCAAGTTTGGACTTGATCTCTGTGATTGCAGAGGTCAAGGATATGATAATGGAGCAAATATGTCTGGCAGAATTAAAGGAGTGCAAGCCAGAATCCAGGAGAAATACCCTGAAGCAATATATTGCCCTTGTGCTGCTCACACACTTAATCTAGTGGGAGTACATGCTGCAGCATGCTGTCCAGAAATGAAAACTTTTTTCGGAAGTGTAGACAGAGTGTATATTTTTTTTAGCAGCAGCCCTGAAAGATGGGACACCTTGACTAAAGAAGTTGGCAGTTCTTTACACGGCCTAAGTGAAACCGGATGGAGTGCAAGAATCGAAGCTGTTCGTCCTTTTGCCCGAAGACTTCCAAGCATTCTCACAGCACTAGAGAAGGTTATTGCATCTGGAAAACTAACAACAGCAGCACATTCTGATGCACAAGGTTTGTATGAATATTTCTCTTCTTTCAGAGCACTCTTTTTGACAACATTCTGGGTAAAAGTCCTACAGAGTTTTGAAGAAAGAAATAAAATCCTTCAATCAAGATCTGTATCTATTGATATTGCTGCTGCTAATATCAAGGCTCTAACTGAAGAAATGCAGTCACTATGTGAAAACTGGCCATCTCTACTTTCAGAAGCTACTGTGGTAGCAAATAATTTGGAAATCCCCACAGAGCTAATGAACACTCAGCAGCTCCGACAAACCAGAATATGAAAAGAAGATGCACAGCAAAAATTCAAAGTCAACGTGTTCTTTATATTAGATACCATCATTTCTGATCTTCATGACGGTTTCAATCCATGGAAGATGTCTGCAAGTTGTTTGCTCCCATCCTGAAATTAAGAAAGCTTTCAGATGAAGAGCTCATAACTTTCTCTCGCAAATTGATCTCTGCATACCCGCATGACTTTACGGATACCTTACTGGGAGAACTGCAGCATCTTCGCAAAGTGTATGAAGTAACGTTTTCAGAAAACCTTCAGCCAGTAGATCTGCTAAATGCCATCTATAATCTACAGCTTCAGGGAATATTTGGTGAGATTTGCATTGCTCTAAGAATATTCACAACTCTTCCATTGTCAGTGGCTGAAGGAGAAAGGGCATTTAGTAAACTGTCCTTGATTAAAAACTACCAGCGTTCAACAATGAGTGAACAGCGTTTAAATAGCCTTGCAGTCATTCCCATTGAAAATGAGCTGGCAAAAAAGCTTGACTTCAAGGACCTGATAAAAGACTTTGCAAACCGGAAGGTGAGACGGCTCACTCTCTGAAATACTCCTTTTGCAGCACTGGGATCTTTTGTAGTATGCGGATCCAGTGACTTCTTCTTTTGTAGTGATTACAAAAGTGATATTTTTTTGATGTTTACACTTTACTGATATTGTTAACTGCACTATAATGTTATCGTTCATTGCACTATATATTTATGTAATGTTGCTGCTGAAGTAGCTAGTTAGTACTGTTGTGGATAGTTTCAATAATATTTAGGAAATATGTTACTTTTTTGGCCAAAAGATTTTACTAAATGACTCTTGCTTATTATTAACAATAATTGGACTACGATATAATATTAAAACAGCAAAAAAAAAACATTCTTTAGTTAAGTGTTGTTTCTATTAATACTTGTTTAGTACTTCAACTGTTGGTAGTATTGTGTTAGGTTAGCTTTAGATAGATTTGGTTAGGTTAGGTTAGATAGATTAGGTTAGATAGGGCCCCGCTGAAAGAGTCTACCTTGACGTGGTAGCAGGTCTTACAAATCTTTTGGCCAAAGGTTTTTTCAACAGGAGACTTGTGGTGGCAGCCTGGCAGGTATTGTGTGTGGGGAGGTAATTACTATGGGGGGGGGCAGCTGGGGCCCGGCTGGGGCCCAGTAATTTACCTAGTATGGGGCCCTGAAAATTCTGATGGCAGCCCTGCTTTGACCTGCCTGACCCCATGCAAACCAATAGGGTTACAGGGGCTCCCCTCTATGCCCTGCCATACATCATCCCTTCTGTCCTAATTGCCTCCTTGACAGAGTTTTGATGGATTATTAATCATACCTTTCCGCTCATTTAAAAACATTATACACGTTTACAGTATAATTCCACCTTCATGTTTAGAAAGTCTCAGACATTTTATATTTGATAATCTTTGTAATTTAGAAATAAACTTCTCAATCTTTCTCTTTCTGACTAGAAAACTTTAGGTTCAGCTGATCTTTATTACATGTAGGCGACAAAACAGTTGAAACCATTTCCCGGTACAATCTACCTTCACATTAGAAGTAGAGGACTGTGAGTCTCATTGTACAAAGGAGCTGTGTACTGCACAAACAAAGGGGCAATTTAAGAGAAGGGAATTTATGAACATTTCTACAGGCAAAGCAAAATGCAATGACTCATATAGCCCAGCCAGCAGTTCCGTGTGAGCACAATGACAATGCAAATGTTCTTTCCTGTACGGCAATTGAACTTGTCAGACCTGGCCCCTGTGGAGGTGACATTGTTGGTAAAAAGCTATCCTGAGGCAAAGCCAGCAGAATCTAGGAATGAAATGTAGTGTCCCCCACAGGGTTAAACAAAGAATCTGCCATAAAGGCTTTTTTGTGGGAAGTTTCCTTTTTAACTGAACTACTAGGTAAATGAGATGTTTAAACCGGTTCATTGTTTTTTATAATCAGGTTTCAGTGTTTAATAATAATAATGATATTCTTTATACCATTGCTTTTAAATGGCCATCAGGACATAAGTTGAACTATACGTCCACTGCCTACATATGGATGTGCTGGCAGAGTTTTATGTATATATTAATAATCGGAAATGAATGCAAAGTGTTGGAGCAACTTTCACTTTGCAAGTTTAGTTCTAATGTGTTGGTGTTTTATTTTCAAACTAGAAAAGTTTCTATTTTTCTGAAAATCGTCTGGCGTCCCAGTACTATAGGCACCATATTGGGAGTGATAATGAGTATTTAGATAGCTGTGTGTGACTAAATACAGTCAGAGGTCAGATCTTTAGGAATTCTTGCTAAATGCAATCACACAGACATGCTGATAGGTTGTATGTGTCAAATAAATGTGCTTAGATTGTAAGCTCTTCGGGGCAGGGCCTGATGTGAATGTATACATGTAATTGTAAAGCGCTACGGAAGATGATGCTATATAAATCCATAATAATAAAAATGCTCCAGCTGATATATTGCATGTAACAATTGGATATTGTGCAATAAAAGTGCCCCATCTCCCTTTATTAGGCTGGGTACACACAGTAACTATAGAAGGCCCATGTGGTAAAAAAAGACTATGGCCAAAAAAGTATACTACCCCTGTACTTGTATAGGGATTAGGGAGCTGATAGCTGCCTCTGTCTATCTGCAGGATCTTCCCATACAAAGAATAGAGATACCATTAGGTATGTGTGTACCCATATCAGTATTCAATGACAGACAGCTTCCAATGGTATCTGTGTGCCATTGGTTACAAATTTGTACTGTGTGTACCCAACTTTACATACTGGAGCATTTGTAAATGAAAGAGCACTGCAGCCCTGGTAGCTCTCCTCTCTAGTTCCCCTTCCTCTCTGATCCCCTTTTCCTATAGGGCTAGGGCTTGTGCATACCTATGTTAGGGATAGGACAGATCATCATAGAAGGATGGTGAAGGAGAGAAGCTGTTAAGCTCTCCGCTCTCTTTATCAACAGATATAAGCTAGAAATGCTGGCCATTCTCCACTTTTCCACTATATTTCAATCTTCCTTCAAAGTGGCATCTACCTGAATGTAATGTCAATCACAAACTGTAATGTCAATCACAAACTGTAATGTCAATTACAAACTGTAATGTCAATCACAAACTGTAATGTCAATCACAAACTGGTCATTGATTGGCTGTTTCCTTACCACATCTTATCAGCTGTGCTGTCAGACTTATTAATTGCTTAAAGCTGCAAGGAAAATACATGTTTTGTTCTTCCCCGCTTGTACTATTGTTCTGACTCTGAGGGAGACAAAGTTATCCTAAGGTGAAAGCTGTTATATGCAACTGTGTCTTAAATGACAGTTTGATTTTTTAACAGAAAAATGGAAACTTGTCCATTCTCTGGTTTTATTTTATACAATTGTGGGTCCAGTGGATCGTTATTTACTTGTTTTGCAATTTGTGAGAATGTCCATAAAGTACCATTTATCCCTATATCCCATATGGCTGGGGCTAGGCCTGTCTGTCTGTTATGATAGTGATACCAAATACATTTCGGGGGATCTCATCCACCCTTCATCAGATGATGAAGGGTGGCTGAGGTCCCCCGAAACATTACACGGTTGTATATCCACTAAATGAATGGGTTAAGGACCCAATCGGGTGAAGTGTGTGCGGTTCCAAACTTTTTTCTTTGATACTTACCTTGGAGACATGGCAGGATGTATGGACACCAGCGCCACTGAAAACATAAAAAGCACATGCTAGTGCTAAGGGAGTGCGCCTCTATACCAGAATTTTCACCAAACATCATTACTTACTGGAATGTTCCATTAACATGACTATTTCTTACACAGCACTATGGTATGTTCCCATATTAATGTGACTGGTTTGGTAATTAGCTGCTGTTTGCTAAAAATAATCAATACTAAAAAATGTCCAATTAATAAAAAAGAGAAAATTCGCCTGGGTGAGTTTTACACCATTTATCATATTGTTTGCTGAAAAAACACCACAGTGTTCAGTGTGTATTAACCATTTTAATACTACTTTGAAAATCCCCCAGGGAGTATTACCTATTTACCATTATTTGTGCTGAATTTAACTTTTTGCCATATTTTCTACATTATTAGTGCTACTTTTTGCTACATAATTTTCACCTTTGTTGAAAATTTTCCGCTTTAATAACTTTATAAGAAAAGTTAAAAAAAAAAAAAAGCAAAACTAATGCCCCTTTATAAATATGTCCTTTAGACCCCTTTTGACTTTATTGGTAAATAAAGAAAATCAGAACCTTAAAAAAAAAAAAAAGCAGAAAAAAAAATATAAAAAAAGCAAACGCTCAGATCGTATTATAGTAAATGCTGGAAAATAGTCTTACACTCCCCTGGGTACTAACCGTATTAGTATTGAGAATGTACTGACACCTTCCATGGACCCATTGGCAGGCTAAATAAATGGGCACTTATGGGTTTTTGCACCCTTATAATTTGCGAATTTGAATGGCTGAACTTAACGCAAAAATACACTTTTTTCACCATTTTATTAATATGCTCCAGCGGTTACCGCAGTGATGTATGGCGAAAAGTAGCGGTAATGACCTTTCACCACTGGTCATCACTGCTTTATAAATAGCGAAAAGTCCAAATTTGCCGAAAAGGCGGCAATAACGGAGGTGAAAAGTTTAACAAACCTTTATAAATATGCCCCATAGTTACACTGAGTATCAAGGGAATGTTAAATTCCAAACCCCATTAATGTATCTAATTTAAAGGGCACGTCCACCCTTAAAACAAAGAACTGATCACTTGTCAGTTATCTGCCCGAATTCCAATTGATATGTTTAGCTGGAATGCATTACTAACCATATATTTATTTATTTAACCAGATATTTAAGAATAATTATTGCCTATGTTTTGGTTCCGCCCTACATGCAGTCAATTAAGGCTGTGACTGCTGACAATGATTGAGTGCTGTTTCCCCTGCTGCCTCCACACATGCCCAAGCTTTGAAAAAGCTCATTGACCAGAGGACCAGAATGGAAGAGAATCTATAATTAAATATCTGATTACAAATGCATATAATAAACAGGAACAATTAGCAGTTGGATTTGCAGGCAGATGACTGACAAGTTCACAATTTTTTTTAGGGATGGACATGCCCTTTAAGCATTTGATCTGTCACAAATGGTAGGCATTGCTCAAGAAACAAACATTGGTCAATGCCATTTTGGACATATCAGCTGTGGTTACCAGGAAAGTAAATAAGGTCTTGTTAGTATTTTACTTCACGGCCAATGGCTGACAGCCACTACTAAAGCAGCTGTCTTACTGGAATGTGAGCTCATAGCCAGCTCACAACAGCAGCAGGGGAGACGGAACCAGTGAGGGATCAGGGTCTGTAAGTATCCTTAAGAGTGTTGGATGAAAAAGTAAGTATAACAAATACTTAGACTTGTCCTTTAAAGTTTATAGTAGATATAAAGTATTTAATCAGAATTAGCTCCATAGTCACTTGCAGTGGTCTTCCTTCCTCCAGTCATGGTCTCTAGAGTGGCTATAGAACATGACACAGAGATGTGACAAATAGTAATGCCATAATAGATTTAAAAAAAAAACTAAATGATGCATCTGCTGGCTAATGGAAAAGAAGGTATAATATGGAAGGTGGGAGTGGCCTTTGAAAGTAGGTGTGGTCTTTCCAAACAAGGCATGGTCAAAATTGGGGACATGTTTTTCAACTAAATATGCCTCTAGGAAATTTAGCTGTTTTAGCAGTATAATGTATTTAGTATAGAAACTGGATTGCGATGGTGTAAAAGTAAGATTGATGTAACCTATTCTAGAGCCATTTGTGTTACACAATCTGTGAGCACAGACCGTAAATGGGTCAACCATAAATGTCATTTTGAAAAAGTGAAGTGAGGGCTAGGCCCCACTAGACAGCGCACGGAGCACAATCGCAATGTCACAAGATTCGTGCCTGCTACCATCCGCTTGTGATGCACTACCTTTGATGTTGCCCTATGATAGTGCAAAAATGTTGATCACATGAGCTGCAAAAACGGGCAAAAGCGCAGCACAAGGCAGCAGACATAGTGGGGCCTCTTACATAGACTTTTCATTCCATGCGTGCTGTGCTTTCAACGCACAGCATGCACGTAAACGTGCAGAAAATACCCTAGTGGGGCCTAGCCCTAAAGGTTTCAACATTCCCTTTTATTTTGTTATCTGCTGTGTATACAGGTATCTGTGTGGATACACAATTCAGTTTTGTGCACCATATTTTACACTGCTTACATTACAGCAGATTTTTGTGTGCACACTACTCTCACCTGTCTGTGCAAATCTTGCATGCATGAAATGATATACAGCTTAGAGCAAACAGTGCTTGTCTTTTTATTCCATTTGCATTTCACGATACAGCCTGATAAAGTCTCAAAACATCATATCCATCACATCATTGCAGCCCCTATAAACTCTGACACCGCCAAATATACAGTATATAAGGGATAATGCGCCCCTTTCAATGTAATATAAGGATATTACATCACCAGAGTACATCACTGGAGTTCCATCACCAGAGTACATCACTGGAGTTCCCAGACCATATAAAAGCACAAGGCCACAGGCTTAAAGGACAATTATACTCACCATTTCCCGGATCCATTCCTGCAAAGTACCCAGGGTGAGGACCTAAAATGCAAAGTCCTCACCTATGGGTACTTTACAAAAGTTCGCACTACTTACTTGTAATCTCCCTCGTCGCTCTGGTCCGATCCTCCCCGCTGGCACTATCAGTGACAATCCGGGAGGCAGCCAATGAGAAGACACGCCTCCTTGCAGAGCGCGTCTTCCCATTGGCTGCCTCGTGACCTGTCACATAAAGTGCCAGTGGGGAGGATCGGACCGCAGCATCGAGGGAGATTACAAGTAAGTAGTGCAGGACTTTTGTAAAGTAGCCAGAGGTGAGGACTTAGCGTTTTAGGTCCTCACCCTCATTCCTACTTTGTAGGAATGAGGGGAAAGGTACTAGGGGGAGGTGATTATATTTGTCCTTTAATATCCTTATACTATAATGTGAAGGGGCACTATATTTCTTAAAATACATAAGGTTTAAATTATCAGGGTTATTTAATAAAAGTTCTTATAGTTAAAAACGGTGCTGATTTTGCCCCAACCAATCAGATGTTAGTTTTCAAATGTTAAATAAGAACTTTTATTGAATCTCCCTGATGTCTTTATTAATTTGGCTTGAAAAAGCCAAATTCCTGTTCTTTCTATTTCTTCTTCTTCTTCTTTTTCTTCTTCTTCCGTTTTATTCTTCCGCTTTTTTGGACCGTATCTCCTCCCACAGTTTTTGAGCTAGAGACATGAAATTCGGTATAGATGTGCAGGGCTTATAGGAGAAGTCTACTATCTTCTAGCTAAGGAATCCGCGGAAGCGTTACGGCATTATCGCCAAATTACGGGACATTTTTTCACATAGACTATAATGGTAACAATCCTCAAATGTGGATATTTCAAAACAGTTTGTTTCATGGTCATAAACACAATCGGTGATACCCGCAACCCCTCACACAGACACAGGTACACCCACCTACTGACCTACCTTTCCATTTCCATGGAAGCCATACTTAAAGGGTAACTATAGTCAAAAAACTAATTTTGATCAATCATCAATAAAAGTTAGTTATATGGTCATACATGCAAAAACATATACCCCCAACCACACACGGGTACACACACCTACTGACCTACCCTTTATTCTATTGGCAGCCATACTTAAAGGGTAAATAAAGTAAAAAAAAACTAATTTAGATTTTTCCTCAATAAAAGATAGTTTTATAGTTGTAAACACAAAAAAGACATACCCCTCAACCAGACGCAGGTACACACACCTACTGATCTACTTATCCATTACTGTGTCAGCCATACTTAAGGGGTAACAAGTCAAAAAAACAAATTTTGATATATTCTCAATAAAAGGTAGTTTTATGGTTGTAAACACAAAAAAAAAGGCATACCCTCTCAAACAGACCCAGGTACACACACCTATTGATCTACTTATCCATTACTGTGGCAGTCATACTTAAAGGGTAACTAAAGTCAAAAAAACTAATTTAGATTTATCCTCAATAAAGATAGTTTTATGTTTGTAAACACAAAAAAGACATACCCCTCAACCAGATCCAGGTACACACACCTACTGATCTACTTATCCATTATTGTGGCAGCCATACTTAAAGGGTAAATAAAGTAAAAAAAAATTTAGATTTATCCTCAATTAAAGATAGTTTTATGGTTGTAAACATAAATAAGACATACCCCCTCAACCAGACCCAGGTGCACACACCTACTGATCTACTTATCCATTACTGTGGCAGCCATACTTAAAGGGTAATTAAAGTCAAAAAAGCAAATTTTGATCAATAATCAAGAGTTTCTTTTTTTAACCCCCAACGTGATAAAGGTACACACACCTACTGACCTACCCCTCCATTAATTGCAGCCATACTTAAAGGGTAACTAAAGTAAAAAAAACTAATTTTGACCAATCATCCAAAAAGTTTTTATTTTGTTTAACCCCCAACCCGACACAGGAACACATACCTACCGATCTACTTACCCATTTCCATGGCAGCCATATTTAAAGGGTAACTGTAGTCAAAAAACACATTTTGACCAATCATCAAAAAGTTAGCATTTTATCCCCCAACCTGACATGAGTACACACACCAACTGACCTGCCTTTAATTCATGTGACAGCCATATTTAAAGGATAAGTAAAAAACAACAATGTCCTCATCATTGGCATTATTGAGTGTTAAAATCTGCAGCACAAACACACAAATTCCCTTCCAAAATGTAGTCTTTCAAGCCAAATTCAAAGTTTATACATTACCATTGCAATGTTGTCATTTTAAAAGTAAATTAAAGGGGAACTGTGGTCTCCAAACAAGTTAAGTTTAAATGAAAGGCCAGTTTCCTACCTTTAAAACAAGCCTGAATACCTGATGGAGAAGGTAAGGGGGGTCTGAGTAACCCACGGTACCCGTGAGTGGGCGGGGCTTAGACACCCGTGAGTGGGTGGGGCTTAGACATCACGGGTGGGCAGGGCCACATGGCGCTGTAAGATAATGGGCCATGGGGGGCCTGCAACTGGAGGGACCATGGGGTCCATGAGTGGGAGGGACCAGGGGGGCTGCAAAGGGGAGGAGGAGACACAGGACAGATTGACTGACAGTTTCAGAGCAGGAAGCAGGAAGTGCAGGGGACCTGGAGATGCTTCTGCCATATCACACAAAAATGTAAATATCTTCAAAACTATGCAAAATAAACAATGGAAATAAATTGCAAAAATTCCCAGGGAGGCAATTCCTATCAATTTACCTAAAGTCATTTTTGGACCACAGTTCCCCTTTAAGTAGAAAAAACTGACATTTTATTGCTGGCCTCCATTAAAGATAAATGTAATAGGAATGCATTGAGAAGCACTATTACCAGCACCACTTCAATGTCATTACCTCTGTCCACTGACTGCCAATCATTAACTGGGCTTCATTTTGGATGCTGATTTTGCCCATTCTTGAGCTTGTAAAGCTCAGGGCAGAGGCCAGGGCTGTTTTTAGGCATAGGCCACCTAGGCAAAGAGCCAGGGTGCCCAGTGTTCTCCCTAGCATCTCCCTGTCAGCTTTTACTTGCTGTGTTAGATCTGCTCTCCTTGTTCTGCTGTAATTTGGTATATTGTAGTGAGTAAAGACCCTGAACTCAGATCCCTCTACTTGGAAACAATGTTACAAATGAACTGAAGGTGAAGGAAGTGGCCCCTGTGACTAGCAGCCATGAGATCCCTATCCCTGCCTCTTTCTTCCTTCCACCCAACTCTCCAATTAGAACTTAGAGTAGGTGAGAAGTGAACAATTCAATGGAGGAGACATGGAAAGCAGGTACATACTGTATATCATATCAATGCAGACAGCTGAAAGGATTAATGGTAATACTCTGCTGGCCCTGAAAGTGTTAATGGCAATACTCTGGGAAAATGCTGGCACTGAAATTATTAATAGAAAAGTCTGCTGGCACCAAAGAGTTAATGGTAAAACTCTGCTGGCACTGAAATGGTAAGGGCAATACTCTGGGGAAGTCTGCTGGAACTGAAGGGTTAATGGCAATACTCTGGGAAAGTGCTGGCACTGGAAATGTTATTGCCAATACTCTTAGAGGGCTAGGCCACACTACTTGCGATCTGATCATGCTAGGGCACCAAGGTGGCTAGAAACGGCCCTGGCAGAGGCAACACCTTTGGAATGGGATGCGGTTGCCAGATGTCTCTTTTTGGACAGGGACAAAATTTAAGTCCCACAATCAGGGCTGAAATCCCATCCTCTGAACTGCCTTAGAAGCTCCTTTTTCAGAATTCCCACTCTCCACCACGGAATGCCCCAAACCTAGCACACTCTCTGTCCCAACCTGCCTCCTACTTTGCCCCCACCTGCACAAGAGAAGTCAGAATCTGGCAACCCTGAATGGGATGTACCAGGCATGAGTCAAACAATCGATTTCTCTTACATTGATCTTCAATGGAGGTTGTCAATACAGCATTCTGATTTAATGGAGCAGCAGAGGCACACAGGCAAATATATAATTGTGGTTGGACATGCCTTTTAATGTATACATTCATCCTCACTTATGTTATGTTACAGTAAAAATAATTTGGCGAAATGATTTGTGGGCAAATAATAAACCACGACAGAAGTGAGACTAGATACATAAATTAACAGTGGTAAGTGAAACGCTGTTTGATTTAGCTAAGCAAGAGCAATATAATACAATAGGGATATCTCCACTATTTCTCTATTAACTATTGATGATTCACTGAAATGTTTCACTTTTTACAGAACAAAACCTATTTCTGTTATCTACAAAGAAGCAATTGTAACATAAAGCAGGGATTGTTTGAGATAATAATAAAATATGATTACAAATCCCTTTATGAGTATAACTGACTCATACCCCATCAGTGCTTAGCTCTGGCTCTGTACCGTCTCACAAATGAATAGTTTTCATAGAATTCGTCACCCCAATGAGCTTTTGTGCTTATCTACAAAAAGTCACCCGCCAGATTCCACCACACAGCAAGGAGAGAATCGTTGGTAACCACTAGTGGGATATTTTCTGCATTCTGACACTGCACTGTATGACATCAGTAATCACGAGACAAGACAAAAGCACAGCATTGAATCATCAGCATCATTTGGTATTTTAAGACAAGTAACTATTGCACAGAAAATACCAAAATAAAGAAATGAAAGCAGAACATTTGTATGTACGTATAGTTTATTTATAAAGCGCCACTTGGGGATGCAGCGCTGCTATATATAACAAAATACAAAAATGTCATACAAGGGGAACAAATACATAGATAGTTCAGTACATAAATATATAAATTACATAAATAAATGTAAGTACTAGAGCCTTGCCACAAGAGGAAAGGAGGTCCCTGCCCCATAGAGCTTACAATCCTAATACTAAATCGGGACTTGATGTTATTTATGTAACAGAGCAAAAGGAATATAAATCTATACTTCCTCCCCCAGATCAGTGTAGTTACTCGCCTCCCTTTCCCCACCACAAGAACTCTGGTATCTGTGTGAGACACTGGCTCTCTGCCAGAGTGCAGAGGTCAGTCACAGCCGTGATGGTGATGTCATAGCCAATGACTGACTGTATTCCCTGGAGGGGAAGAGAAGCGGTAAAACATAAGTATATCCTATCCCTGTAGTGGGTTTCTATGGGAGGAACTGTAAGATTATAGCCTTAATATCTTACAGTTCCAGGAGAAGGAAACCAGAAGCCACAAAGGGGTAGTATATAATAAATAATGCACCCCCACCTGTAAATTAAAGGGATATTAGAAGTCACTTTGGAGTTCTGTGCCCTGTATAAAAGGTACTCGGCCTGCGGCCTTGTGCGTTTATATGGTCACAGAACTCTTCTGTGACTTCTAATATCCTTATAATTTACAGATGGGGGTGCATTATCCACTATATTATGGGCTTCAGACAGGGGAGTAACTATAGGGGCCCATCTTATTATTTTTCCTATGACAGGAAGGGATAGGGGACCCATCATCATTTGGCAGGAGGGTCCAGTGGTTCCTAGTTATGTGGCTGGCTTCAGAACCATGGGGTGGTGATTAACAACCTATACTTAGGGTTTTGGGGTGGGGGGATGGGTGGGAAGGTAAGTATAGATAGGTATCTGAGGGTGGACATGCCCTTTTAGTAATGAAATTAAATGTAAATGTTGAGGTGTAAAATACCCCCTGGACACACCCCAAATGATATATTGTAGTAAAGACCAGAATCTGCTAATGAATGAATAAGTGATTCCAAACCAAAATATACCCATGCAAAGTCAGTAAAATATCTAAATGTAGCAAGCCCTACCTTTACTTTTACTTTTGCTTTTACACACTCCCCCTTTTAGCTCTGGGGGGAAGAAAGTAGGTAATTGGACAGCTTTTACTTCTTTATATATGGTAACAGAACTCCTCGGTGACTTCTAATATCCTTATAATTTACAATATGGGGTACATTATCCTCTTTATTACAGGTGACGGACGAACACATGATCGAACAGGTCAGAAAACCAAGGCCGAACGTGCGGCCCTCTATGGAACTGTACTCTCGGTCATGGTTATTGTCGGATGCAGCTGCTTATGCCGTGACCGACAGTCATTCCTCCTGGCCGACCAGTCAAAAGTCTCGAACGGTTGGTCAGGAGGAAGAATTAGAACGTGTGTACCAGCCTTTAAAGGGATACTAAAATGTATATTTTAAGTATAATAAATTTGTTTTTATTTGCAGTGTTTCCTGGACGTTCTATTATTCAGGGAGGTGGGAATAAGCATTCTCATCTCCCTGTGAATAATAGATACAGATTTCATGTACTTAACAAAGTACATGAATTCTGCTTAGTGTCCCTTTAAAATCTAAAATATGTAAATTATATAATATAATACATACGTACATACCCCCTATGGCGAGGTGCTGATATCATCTTCTATAGTATATACTGTATAGAGAGGATGGTTTATTGTACTAGATCATAAAACATTACAATATATAGAAATATAACACAGCAGTAAAAATAAAATTCCAATCTCCTGTTTTCCTTTACATAATCCATTTATTAAACAGAGAGAATATTATTCACCTATTGGTTCTCCTTATAATTAAGACATGCTTGCCTTTCCTTAGTCACTCTAGTTCTGTGAAAACCAGTTAGGCAGGTTATCATATCCAATTAGCTAGAATCATAAAACATACTGAATGCATCAAGATTGTTAATAAGGTAGAAATCCAGATAACCTGAAAAACATGCTCTGCCTTTTTTCTTGGTGAAATATTATTAGGGCTAAATGTTTTCAAGTCGATACACAACATTGTCTTTTACTTGCTATAGGCTACTCAATTGAGAGCCTGGTGAAGTTTGCAATGACCAATCATGTGGCTAACAGCAATTATCTACATTGGGATTGGTCATTTTAGACCCATACACATGCCTGATAATCAAAATGAATACCAATTTATAAACAATTGGTATAAACAATAATAATACAGCACTATGGTACCCAAATACCTTACTTTAAAAAGAGACAAATTGTTTGTCCAGCTAAGGCCTGTTTTGTACTCTGGGTGGGTTTATGTTTGTAATCGTAACTACAATCAACATTACAAAATGATCAGTTCACCACAAGTATATAGACAGGTGAGTTTGTTAAGCATGGCCAGCTTAAAGAACTGTACACTTTTTTAAAAAAGCAGTTAAAATGAAAAGAACCTGGGGCAAGGAGGTAGGATTGGTACTTTCTACCTCCCAATATTATTTTTATGAGGAGTGGCAGCACAAAGAAGACGACTTCTGCCTGAATGCTTCAGCACTATCTTTAATACAGGAAGGCCCAGGGCCATAACCTGGCAGATGGAAATTGTATGTGCTGTAGCTCCTCAACTAAACAATATTGGGAGGTAGGAATCATCAATTCTTACTCCCTGTCTTGGGTACTTTTCATTTGTAAAAGTTAAATTACCGTATACAGTATAGTTGTCCTCATACACACATAATTATCAGTCGGAACTGTAAAAATTATTGTTTTGGGTCAATGATCTAGTATGTTTACTGATCTATCTTGACAGATTTTGAACAATGTCAGGAAGTGATGGCCTTTGCTCTCCCACGCCATGGGGAGTCTCCTTGTTGCTCCCCACGCTTCTCCTCATAGAACAGAAAAGGCTGCTCACTACCGCCAAGCAGCAGGTCTATGTGGGGATTGGTAAACTGGGTAAACACAGTGCCAATTTTTAAAAAATGACAGACAGCATCTGTAAGATTTTGTCTGTCATCTTTGAAAGATACTGTAAGTCTACAGTCACAAGTATAAAGTATAGGGAGATCATACACCATAACTATCGTGGGCAACTCTCTGTATTTAGTACAGGGGACGTCCGTGACCAAGCAACATTTTCTGTTTGTAATGAACGGTTCCGATGCAGAATATTTATCGGCATCAGAAACGCTCGTTATAGTAACATAGTAATAAAGACATATGTCCATCAGGTCCAACCTATTCGCTTTTTTTTAAAACCCTTCCTAACAGTTGATACAGAGGAAGGCAAAAAAAAACAGCTAAAAGGGGGGGGGATTCCTTCCTGACTCCAAACGGCAATCCCTGGATCCACCAGATCTATATGTATTAATACCAGTAATTCTCAATATTTTTTCATTTTAGAAACTTATCCAGGCCATTTTAAAGCTATTTAAAGCTATTTAATGAACTTGCCATTACCACATCTGCTGGAAGACAGTTCCACAGTTTCACCGTTCTCACTGTAAAGAAACCTTTCCTAACCTGAACATGAAACTTCTTTTCTTCCAACCTTAAAGGATGTCCACGTGTCCTCTGATATGACCTATTAGTAAACAATGCACCAGAGAGTTCATTGTACGGCCCATTGATATATTTGTTTAAGGTTATCACATCCCCACGCAAATGTTGCTTCTCCAATGTAAACAGCCCTTATTTGTCTAATCTGCCTGCATATTCAAGCTCCTCCATTCCCCTTATTAATTTAGTTGGCCTTCTCTGAACTGCTTCCATTTCCAAGATGTCCCTTTTGTATATGGGATTCCAAAACTGCACTGCATATTCCACATGAGGCCTTACCAGTGCCTTGTAAAGAGGGAGAATGATATCTTTCTCTCTTGAATCTATTCCCCTCTTTATACAAGACAATATCTTGCTAGCTCTAGATGTGGCTGTCTGGCATTGTTTGCTATAGCTAAGTCTGTTACCTACCAGAACCCCCAAATCTTTTTCCATTACAGATTCACTTAACACAGATTTATTTATGGTGTAGGTGGCACAGGGATTATTAAATCCCAAATGCATCACCTTACATTTTATGGACACACATTAGCGATAAAAGGCCAATCTGTCCATCACTAAAGTGTGTATCAGGTTTAGACAAAGTGTAAGACTGGCCAACAATCACTCCAAATTACATTTTAGTGTGTATATGTTTATATGTTAAGTATCTAAGACCTACATACAATAGCCCCATACCTGGCACACCCCAACCTTACCTTAACACGCCAAGTGTCTTCCCAGAAAATCCCCAAGCACCACCCAGTCATTCCATGTTTTCTCTCTTTGCAAACCAAAAATGTTATTTAATTAGCAATTACAAGTAATATACTCTTGCAACATTGATTTTTTCCCTTTATGTATCTGTATACCATATAATTATGTTATTACCAAAGTAGGTAGGTTAATTTGCCCAAATGCCAGTCATTTCTCTATAACAAGCCATAGGAAAACATTTA
This sequence comes from Hymenochirus boettgeri, assembly GCA_019447015.1. NCBI lineage: Eukaryota > Metazoa > Chordata > Amphibia > Anura > Pipidae > Hymenochirus > Hymenochirus boettgeri. The sequence goes on along the minus strand of CM033473.1, from coordinate 50,845,655 downwards.
AAAATAATTTCACAGTCACTAGTGAGAAGTTGGTTAAATTCACATTATGGGGACTGGAGCCACAGAATCCCTATGATTCCCGTTGATGAGGGTGTGTCCTAATTAATGTTTCAACCCCTTCATGCCTTCCAGGGATCTTGAGAATTCATGTTATAGAAAGATTCCTGGCATTCTCTTGCTTTACAAAGATCTTCGTATGCTTAAAACATTAGGAACACTACGTTGAATGTAAAATCCCCATGCTGTAAAGCAGGAAATGGCACATTAAGTTAGGCAACAAATGACTTTATGAACAGTAATGAGAAAAACGTGATGACGTGGTAGAGATTCTATCACCAAGCAAATCAAGAAGGTCATGGTGGGAACAATCATAGGAAATCAGTAGTGCGATGTTACTATGACATTTAGACAACCCAGTCATTTTAATGATGACATTTGATTGTAAAAGCAAAGAACCAATGGGAAAAGGGGAACGTTGGAAAGTAAAATCACTGTTTTTTTAGATAGGTTCCCAGATGAAATGTTGAATCTATGTGTAATTACACACGTTTGATCACAGGGCCCAACCCGCAACACACAATGGTGTTTGAATGGCCATTTTGACTCACTATTGGTTAATGTATGCACACTCGGTCGGGCACAACAGCCATTTGGTCACATATCATTGATGACCTGTCTGGTTGGATCATCAACAATGCCCGATTGAGCATCCATACACTTACCAATACTCACCCAAAATGGCTGTTCGTGCACGATTGTGCATTATGGGTAGGGCCCTTGATTACACACGTGAACAAAGCTTAAGGCCAACATAAAGAATGTAAATATGAAATTGAAAAAAAAATAACACTGAAAGAATGTAATTCTATGATAATTTAAAGGGATCACACCTCTACAATGCTATTATTAAGCTAAATATACATTCAAAGGAACTTTAATGGTCTGTTCTGCAATTTATAATATTAGAAACTGTTTTAGATTTGATTTTTATTAAAATAATTTGTTTATGGGATTTGGATTATTATTCTTTAGCTGTCTGTTGCTTTGCAGTATTGCAGGTGATGTTGCAGAGTGACAGAGGATGGGGGTCTAAAATGACAAAATTAGCTGTCACTTGCTGTTCATTTTATTTCCCCCAAAGCTATTTGGCCAAAAGGGGTCTCTCTGCTGCCAGGCCCACCCACTGAGGTTTCACCTCCATGAAGTGTGGCCTAATTGTTATCATTGTTAAGAAAACATTTTGCAAGCAGGCTGCAAGCAAACAGCAGTTAACTCTTTCTAGTCGAGTGCAATCTATCTATTCTAAAGCTGGCCATACACATGCGATCCCATAGCATGTGTGCCAACAGATCACATTGGTATCTGTCGGCATGCATGCTGTGGGTACAGCACACACGGACACGACCAATCCCCATATGCGGTATGGGGATTGGTTGGCCGTGTGACCATACACTGCATGATAAGTATTGTCTCCCTCTACTTCAAGTAAATGGAGCCAATGCCAACTGATGGAAATTTTCCATCATTCCCGATCGATCGGAGTGCTGACTATGGTCATTCATCGGCACTCGGATCGGTCGGGAATATCCCCTACACACGTGCGATAATAGGTAAATCCCATCGTTCCCTAACGGGATTTACCCATTATCATTCGTATGTATGCCCATCTTAACTGATCTGATGAACCAAGAGGAAGGATTAATTCCTAAAACTTGGTTCCTACATCTTTCCAATCTGTGGGGTACATGTAACTTTTCACTTCTTATGGTCATAACCTCCTTCCTTGATTTCATGTTAGTAAAATAATTTTAAAGGATAACTTAAGACCAATAATACAGTTTAGGTGATTCCCCAGGAAATTAGTATACACATTTATGGTTAAAATTTACATTTCAATATTATAGGCCATGGATTGCAGCACATGCAATGTAAATACTTCCTATGATTTACATTGTAAATAAAATTTCATGTGTACCGCAAAGGGGCGAAGGGATCGCAAAAAACATATCAAAAACGTGCTAGTGGGGCATAGCCCTTAATGAAAGCAACTGCAATTTACAGCTCCACATACCATCAGCCCACTCTATGCAAGGCAGACAATAGGGCTACTAATAGTTTACTTTTTTTTAAAGCTTTGACCAACCCCATCACTGATAATTTAGCCAATAGGAGAGTTTTAGAACAGGGAATGGAACCAAAAATCTATAGGTCCAAGGCTAGTTAGCTACCCCACTCCAGTTTCCCCCACAATCATAAAGACATACTGATAGGTTGTGTGTATCAAATAAATATGCTTAGACTGTAAGCTCTTTGGGTCAGGGCTTGATGTGAATGAAAACTTGTAATTCTAAAGCGCTACGGAAGATTTTGGCGCTGTATAAATCCACAATAATAATATTAATGAGTTAACTTATATACGTTATCATGCAATGTTGTGTAAATTTTTTTTTATGCTTTGTGTATTACTTTGCGTTTCTCTTTGCCCAAAAGCTAGTATTTGTGGAAACATCGCACACAGTGTAAAATGCATTATTGTGTGAATTTCTCCACAATCCCATAGACTTTTATTGGTGTCCATAATGCATAAAAATGCATGCAGCTGTGCATTATTGCAACATTATTCTACACAACACACCAGTATTGTCTGTCTGCAATGGCATACTTTATGCGTTGCATTATAATGCTCAAAAATTGGCATAGTGTGAATGAGTCCCATCTGCAATGGACTTTACCTTTTAATATAATGGCATACTCAGCTCTCATTTTAAATCAATATGCACTTGCATACTCAGCTTTGTCTAATTATGGAAATATATATGAATGAGCCAGAGGAGTGTTTACTGTCTTATTACATAACCTACAGTCACACAGCTTGATTACAGGTACATGTGTTATGAAGAACTGTCATATCTGGCACAGAATATCATGACCATAACAGGTTTAGCAAGAGACGATTATAAAGACTGAGATGTAGATTTATTAATCACAAATCTCATCAGAAGATGATTGTACACACGTGTGGGCCTGATCCCTAAACCCCAACACACAAGTGTCAGATGAATGGTCATTTTGGGCAACTATTGCTTGGTGTATGGGCATTCGGTCGGCAGCAGATCATTGATGTCCACCCAAATTGCCATTCAGCCAAACTGAGCACCCATACTCCTAGCGAAAGTCGTCAGAAACTGTCGTTAGTCTTAAACTCGAGCTTCTGCCGCTGTAACTTTGGCCCAAAGATCTCCAGAGACAAGAGAGCAGCCTTGGTTGGATGGTGGATAATTCAGCTCTGTATTTCATTTGGTTAGCACAATATTTGAAGCACAAGTAAAAAAAAAAAAACAATTAAACTAAACTAACTAAATACAGACCTGCTTTTTGTGACTCAATATAATAAATAGGAATGAATGAATAGGATGTGCTTCAAAACTATGTGTCACATGGTGAGTTTGGCTGGAGAGTTTGGTTTGAGAGTGAACGCCATTTGTCATGCGAACTTGGTTATCGTAGTGTTAGTGATGCCTATTCTGGTTGATATCTGCTACTTGCTTTGAAACTAAAATGTTTGTGGATTATTTGCTGTGGAGGTTTGCTAAGGCCAGCTATACACAGACACCAAAGCTAATCATATACAGGTTAGTACAACAGTACCAAGGATGCCCAACCTGGTCCAGGCTGGTGGATACACGAGCAACACCCCAGTCAATAGCCAGAATGCTTTATGGCTCCACCCGTCCCCAACCTTCACTCCCGGACTCACAAACCCCTCCCCCAGCATGCTAAGACTCTGCTTGTGACCTCACCCACCAGATCAGGCATCATGGTACAAACTATCAGTGACCCCCCTGTTAAATTTTTGATCAGGGAATCGTCCATTTTTTATACCATCAGTTCTATATGAGCCATTTCATTTTCAATCAAATTTGAATAGAAATGTATTTTGTACTGCTCTATGTAGTACATGGTATGAGGTCATTTTCCCCCCTATTGCTGCTTCTTTGCTTTAAGAACAGCTTTTAGAAAGAATGGCCTCTTTAAAATATGTTGATATATTATAGTTTGTCCTATGAATTCATTACTTTATGCCTGCTATGCTTCTGGATGCCTCATGGAAACTGGAAGAACCAAGAAGCAGAAACAGGGGCAACAGGACAAGTTTTCATTTTCAGGGCTGGACTTGCCCTTTAATTGTCCATATTCATTGGAAGAAATACTATAACATGCACTTTGCCTATAGGGTGTAATATGTTAATTTGAAGTAAAAACACTTGTTCCAACACCCAGTGGGTCATAATTGCTTCATGTGCTTTTAGGGCTAGGCCACATCAGGCCATGATCCAACCGCGTTTTAAAAACACAAGTGTGGTAAAAGCGCATGTGCTTAGTGAGGCCTCGGCCTTATGTTGCATTCCTGCAGGGCTTTTTACTTGCATATTTTTTTAACTATGATTTGAATATTTGAAGCTACATAAATGCAAATCTAACAACAGCTCCTTCTAACATGGTGTACCACAATCTCCTATGTTAAAGGACAATTATACCCTAACAAACCCCCCTTGCATTGGGTTGTTTCTATAGGTTCCTTAACAATCTGTAAAAGTCCGCTCGTCTAGCACTCCCCACTCCAGGGACTGGACTATGTGGAGACAGTCTCCTTGCAGGGTGTGTCTTGGCCAAATCTGGAAATGGTCCTGGAAGCAGCTGACTTTGACAGATCGTTATAGAAAGTATAAACAGGGCCCAGAGGTGAGGGCCGCTACCCTGATGAGGGGAGGTTGGTGGGTTTAGTTTGTGTATAAATAACCTTTAAAGATCTCTAACATTTTTATAAACAGTATAATTATAACCACAAAAAAAACTCAGCAGTCTGAGTTCTAATACAGAATTCTCACACTAAAGTCTTGTACACACGTGCGATCACAGGGCTTCCAGGACTGATCATCAACGTGCCCCAACCAAATGGCTGTTTCACCCAACTGGGTATCAATCCATTAATTACACATCGCACAATGCAGGTCGGCCCCGCTATTGCATATGTGTTTTTGAGCCTTTAATGTACCAACCCTTTGAACTTTTCATTTTCAGCTTTTAAACTTTTAATATTATCTGGTGTTAATTATGCACCAGTGAACGCTCCACACCCTCAAACATAACTCCTAATGCACTGCTGTACAGGAGATAATAACAAGGAAATATAGTGACATAACAGCCCTGAAATGCCCCTCCTAATACCAGCTACATTGTACTAGATTGCATGTTCTCACTTGTTGTTGGATCTAATAACATTCTTTATATTTCATAAATTAAGGGTAAACAATACATAAAATGCAGCTTACACCATACAGACAAATATCTTTGCTTAAATCTCATGTTAAACTACTAAAATGTTTAATATAGAATAATTTGACATTTAGCAAATTAACTTTATGTGAAGAAGTTAGCCATGACTTAAGGAGTTTATGGAACATATTTATAAAGCAGCATAAAGCATATTTATAAATTGTGCTGGAATTTTTCTGATGTATTTATAAAGTGGGAAAAAAACATCAGTCTCCCTGTGGAATGTCATGTTAATAACAGCAAACATTTGGTGAAAAACTAGACAAAAAACAGAACATTTCCCTTGAAAGAAAGCCATAAGTCCAGCCAAGTGCCCTAAACACAGAACAGTATAGTATAATAAAGACATATAGAATAAAGGCCAGAATAAAGACCATAAAGACCATCTAGTACATCCATCTAGTCCAACCTACTCAGCAATACCCCATTTCCTACCTAACAGTTGCTCCAGAGAAACATTTCCTTCTAGCAATCAGAAATATCCCTGGATCAACCCAATTTATGTATCAGTAACCTGCACATTCCTTGGTTTTAGAAACTCATCCAGCTTTCTTTTTAAGCATGTCCACCCCCAAAACTATAATCCCCCCAACTACTGGCCCCACCATGTAGTGTAGTTTAATCCTTACCTCACATCCCAACTCCATCTGGTTCTCCTGTAGTCCCCCCCCAAAGTTCCAAAAACTGCCCACCAGGAGGCCAGCAGGTCCATATAGGACACTGCCTGCTACCTGGCTCCCGGAGATTCCTGCCATGCGTGCTGCAGCCCTTCTCCCCCCCCCTCCCCCTCCCTCCCCTCCCTCTCCCTCCCGTTCTACTATCCCTCCCCCTAGCGAAAATCCCCCTTAATATTGTGCTCCCCCATGTCCCCAGCCCCAACCGCATGTTTTTTTTTTTTAAAAAGCCCCCAAACTCTTACTTACCTCTCCGCTTTCCTCCGCTGCACTGACTGACCGGCAGCCGCTCCGTGATTGGCTGCCCTCACCAATCACAGACGCGACTGCCGGTCCCGCCCCTCTGCTTGCATTCTCGCAAGCAGAGGGCCGGCAGTGCGGCGGAGGATCGAGGGGAGGTAAGTAAGAGTTTGGGGGGCTTTTAAAAAAACTAAAGAAGCGGTTGGGGCTGGGGGACATGGGGGAGCATGATATAAATTTCTTATTTTGTGGGTGGACATAGCCTTTAAACTATCCAATTAACCTTCCACCACCACATCCAATGGAAGACAGTTCCATAGCTTTACCATTCTCGCAGTGAAAAACCCTTTCCGAACTTGAATACTAAACTTTTCTTTTATTCCAGCCTTAAGGGATGTCTGTGCGTCCTCTGACATGTTCTATTGGTGACCAAACGCAAGCGCCTTTTCACTAGCATGAATATTTGTAACTTTTCAAATTTGTCTTCATTTTCAAGCTCCCTCAGTCCACTTATTCATTTAGTTAAAGGCTAAAGGGAGTTGCGCTTTAGAGCTTAAAGTGTAAGTAAAGCCCAAATAAACCTGCTACCACCCCTAAAAACTGTGCCCATGGTGATGACCTAATATTCTCACCACTGGAGGTACAGCTGGTACATTGAAAACATGCATTCTTGGTAATGTATGCACTGCCAATGGAAGGAGACTTCTCTTGCAGAGTATATCCTCTCGTTGGTTGGAATGTGCAGCTTGGGAAGGTTCAGGGCTGGACAGAAACAAGTGGCGATGGAAGAACCTGCTGTACCCTCAGGGTGAGGACCTAGAATTTTAGGCCTTACTCTGGGTACAGCTTATGGAAGAAGGGTCAGGAAATAGACAACCGTCATAATGCAGCAGCATCTAGGTAGATATACATACATCAACGAAATGCGCCCTATGCAGTATGTGTATTATATTTTGATGCATCCCGTCATCATACAATTAGGCAGTCTAATTTGACCTTGCTTAAAGGACTTTATAATAATGAAAACTTCCTGGGTCAGGGAGGTAGAAGCATCACTGTACATTTTTCATCTGCCCGGTTAGTGTCCTGGGCTTTCCAGTATTAAAGATAATGCTGACGCACAGTGGAAACCAGGCAGAAGCAGTTTTCTTCTTGCTGGTGCTCCTCACAGAAGTATTATTGGGGGTAGGAATTACCAACCTTTACCCCCTGCCCCGGGTATTTTCAGGCTTTTCATTTTAACATTTTGTTTCTCCTCCTTTGAGTTTAAAGGGCATCTCTACCAAACCCTAATTGCTAGGTTAAACATTTCAGAAACAGACCCTAAATGTACTTAGAACAAACAAGAAAATTCTATATGAGCATTTATTTCAATCAAATTTGAATAGAAATGTATTTTGTACTGCTCTATGTAGTACATGGTATGAGGTCATTTTCCCCCCTATTGCTGCTTCTTTGCTTTAAGACAAGTTTAGAAAGAATGGCCTCTTTTAAATATGTTGATATATTATAGTTTGTCCTATGAATTCATTACTTTATGCCTGCTATGCTTCTGGATGCTCATGGAAACTGGAAGAACCAAAACAGAAGCAGAAACAGGGGCAACAGGACAAGTTTCATTTTCAGGGTGGACTTGCCCTTTAATTGTCCATATTCATTGGAAGAAATACATATAACATGCACTTTGCCTATAGGGTGTAATATGTTAATTTGAAGTAAAAACACTTGTTCCAACACCCAGTGGGTCATATGCTTCATGTGCTTTTAGGGCTAGGCCACATCAGGCCATGATCCAACCGCGTTTTAAAAACACAAGTGTGGTAAAAGCGCAGTGCTTAGTGAGGCCTCGGCCTTATGTTGCATTCCTGCAGGGCTTTTATATGATATTTTTTTAACTATGATTTGAATATTTGAAGCTACATAAATGCAAATCTAACAACAGTCCTTCTAACATGGTGTACCCACATCTCCTATGTTAAAGGACAATTATACCCTAACAAACCCCCTTGCATTGGTGTTGTTTCTATAGGTTCCTAACATCTGTAAAAGTCCGCTCGTCTAGCACTCCCCACTCCAGGGACTGGACTATGTGGAGACAGTCTCCTTGCAGGGTGTGTTTGGCCAAATCTGGAAATGGTCCTGGAAGCAGCGACTTGACGATCGTTATGAAAGTATAAAACAGGGCCCAGAGGTGAGGGCCGCTACCCTGATGAGGGGAGGTTGGTGGTTTAGTTGTGTATAAATAACCTTTAAAGATCTCTAACATTTTTATAAACAGTATAATTATACCACAAAAAAACATCAGCAGTCTGAGTTCTAATACAGAATTCTCACACTAAAGTCTTGTACACACGTGCGATCACAGGGCTTCCAGGACTGATCATCAACGTGCCCCAACCAAAGGCTGTTTCACCCACTGGGTATCAATCCATTAATTACACATCGCACAATGCAGGTCGGCCCCGCTATGCATATGTGTTTTTGAGCCTTTAATGTACCAACCCTTTGAACTTTCATTTTCAGCTTTTAACTTTTAATATTATCTGGTGTTAATATTTACCACCGTGAACGCTCCACACCCTCAAACATAACTCCTAATGCACTGCTGTACAGGAGATAATAACAGGAAATATAGTGACAAACAGCCCTGAAATGCCCCTCCTAATACAGCTACATTGTACTAGATTGCATGTTCTCACTTGTTGTTGGATCTATAACATTCTTTATATTTCATAAATTAAGGGTAAACAATACATAAAATGCAGCTTACACCATACAGACAAATATCTTTGTTAAATCTCATGTTAAACTACTAAAATGTTTAAATAGAATAATTTGACATTTAGCAAATTAACTTTATGTGAAGAAGTTAGCCATGACTTAAGGAGTTTATGGAACATTTATAAAGCAGCATAAAGCATATTTATAAATTGTGCTGGAATTTTTCTGATGTATTTATAAAGTGGGAAAAAAACATCCGTCTCCCTGTGGAATGTCATGTTAATAACAGCAAACATTTGGTGAAAAACTAGACAAAAAACAGAACATTTCCCTTGAAAGAAAGCCTAAGTCCAGCCAAGTGCCCTAAACACGAACAGTATAGTATAATAAAGACATAAGAATAAAGGCCAGAATAAGACCATAAAGACCATCTAGTACATCCATCTAGTCCAACCTACTCAGCAATACCCACATTTCCTACCAACAGTTGCTCCAGAGAAACATTTCCTTCTAGCAATCAGAAATATCCCTGGATCAACTCCAATTTAGTATCAGTAACTGCAACATTCCTTGGTTTTAGAAAACTCATCCAGCTTTTTTTTTTAAAGGGCATGTCCACCCCCAAAACATTAATCCCCCCAACTACTGGCCCCACACTGTAGTGTAGTTTAATCCTACCTCACATCCCAACTCCATCTGGTTCTCCTGTAGTCCCCCCCCAAAGTTCCAAAAACTGCCCACCAGGAGGCCAGCAGGTCCATATAGGACACTGCCTGCTACCTGGCCTCCCGGAGATTCCTGCCATGCGTGCTGCAGCCCTTCTCCCCCCTCCTCCCCCTCCCTCTCCCTCCCTCTCCCTCCCGTTCTACTATCCCTCCCCTAGCGAAAATCCCCCTTAATATTGTGCTCCCCCATGTCCCCAGCCCCAACCGCATGTTTTTTTTTTTTAAAAAGCTCCCAAACTCTTACTACCTCTCCGCTTTCCTCCGCTGCACTGACTGACCGGCAGCCGCGTCCGTGTGGCTGCCGCTCAGCCAATCACAGACGCGACTGCCGGTCCCGCCCCTCTGCTTGCATTCTCGCAAGCAGAGGGCCGGCAGTGCGGCGGAGGATCGAGGGGAGGTAAGTAAGAGTTTGGGGGGCTTTTTAAAAAAAACAAGAAGCGTTGGGGCTGGGGGACATGGGGAGCATGATATAAATTTCTTATTTTGTGGGTGGACATAGCCTTTAAACTATCCAATTAACCTTCCACCACCACATCCAATGGAAGACAGTTCAGCTTACCATTCTCGCAGTGAAAAACCCTTTCCGAACTTGATACTAAACTTCTTTTATTCCAGCCTTAAGGGATGTCTGTGCGTCTCTGACATGTTCTATTGGTGACCAAACGCAAGCGCCTTTTCACTAGCATGAATATTTGTAACTTTTCAAATTTGTCTTCATTTTCAAGCTCCCTCAGTCCACTATTCATTTAGTTAAAGGCTAAAGGGAGTTGCGTTAGGCTTAAAGTGTAAGTAAAGCCCAAAAAACCTGCTACCACCCTAAAAAACTGGGCCCATGGTGATGACCTAATATTCTACCAACTGGAGGTACAGCTGGTACATTTAAAACATGCATTCTTGGTAATGTATGCACTGCCAATGGAAGGGACTTCTCTTGCAGAGTATATCCTCTCGTTGGTTGGAATGTGCAGCTTGGGAAGGTTCAGGGTGGACAGAAACAAGTGGCGATGGAAGAACCTGCTGTACCCTAGGGTGAGGACCTAGAATTTTAGGCCTTACTCTGGGTACAGCTTAGGAAGAAGGGTCAGGAAATAGACAACCGTATAATGCAGCAGGATCTAGGTAGATATACATACATCAACGAAATGCCGCCTATGCAGTATGTGTATTATATTTGATGCATCCCGTCATCATACAATTAGGCAGTCTAATTGACCTTGCTTAAAGGACTTTATAATAATGAAAAATTCCTGGGTCAGGGAGGTAGAAGCATCACTGTACATTTTTCATCTGCCCGGTTAGGTGTCCTGGGCTTTCCAGTATTAAAGATAATGCTGACGCACAGTGGAACCAGGCAGAAGCAGTTTTCTTCTTGCTGTGGCTCCTCAAAGAAGTATTATGGGGGTAGGAATTACCAACCTTTACCCCTGCCCCGGGTATTTTCAGGCTTTTCATTTTAACATTTTGTTTCCTCCTTTGAGTTTAAAGGGCATCTCTACCAAACCCTAATTGCTAGGTTAAACATTTCAGAAACAGCCCATAATGTACTTAGAACAAACAAGAAAAGAAATGATCAATGCACATTCCTGGGCCCCATATACTATCATAATATCTGTGCTAGTGCAAATAGAAAAAAAATAGTTTAGTTACAATTTTATGCATAAAAGTGAAAAGCCTTCCAACCACGTCAAGGTAACCCCAGTATGGAAGGTCCTAACAGTTACCTTGGGTCATTTATCTGGGTTGACACGCCCTGCTTGGTTGCATTTTCATGGGAAGATTGTCTCCCTGACCTTGCATTGGATTACTTCAGTCTCAACCTTCTTTTGCCCGGCAGCCGCGTCCGTGATTGGCTGCCGCTCAGCCAATCACAGACGCGACTGCCGGTCCCGCCCCTCTGTTGCATTCCGCAGCAAGAGGGCCGGCAGTGCGGCGGAGGATCAGGAGGGGAGGTAAGTAAGAGTTTGGGGGGCTTTTAAAAAAACTAAAGAAGCGGTGGGGCTGGGGGACATGGGGAGCATGATATAAATTTCTATTTTGTGGGTGGACATAGCCTTTAAAACATCCAATTAACCTTCCACCACCAACCAATGGAAGACAGTTCCATAGCTTACCATTCTCGCAGTGAAAAACCCTTTCGAACTGAATACTAAACTTTTCTTTTATTCAGCCTTAAGGGATGTCTGTGCGTCCTCTGACATGTTCTATTGGTGACCAAACGCAAGCGCCTTTTCACTAGCATGAATATTTGTAACTTTTCAAATTTGTCTTCATTTTCAAGCTCCCTCAGTCCACTTATTCATTTAGTTAAAGGCTAAAGGGAGTTGCGCTTTAGAGCTTAAAGTGTAAGTAAAGCCCAAATAAACCTGCTACCCCTAAAAAAACTGTGCCCATGGTGATGACCTAATATTCTCACCACTGGAGGTACAGCTGGTACATTGAAAAACATGCATTCTGTTAATGTATGCACTGCCAATGGAAGGAGACTTCTCTTGCAGAGTATAATCCTCTCGTTGGTTGGAATGTGCAGCTTGGGAAGGTTCAGGGCTGGACAGAAACAAGTGGCGATGGAAGAACCTGCTGTACCCTCAGGGTGAGGACCTAGAATTTTAGGCCTTACTCTGGGTACAGCTTATGGAAGAAGGGTCAGGAAATAGACAACCGTCATAATGCAGAGCATCTAGGTAGATATACATACATCAACGAAATGCGCCCTATGCAGTATGTGTATTATATTTGATGCATCCCGTCATCATACAATTAGGCAGTCTAATTTGACCTTGCTTAAAGGACTTTATAATATGAAAAACTTCCTGGGTCAGGGAGGTAGAAGCATCACTGTACATTTTTCATTGCCCGGTTAGTGTCCTGGGCTTTCCAGTATTAAAGATAATGCTGACGCACAGTGGAAAACCAGCAGAGCAGAAGCAGTTTTCTTGTGCTGGTGCTCCTCACAGAAGTATTATGGGGGAGGTGGAATTACCAACCTTTACCCTGCCCCGGTATTTTCAGGCTTTTCATTTTAACATTTTGTTTCTCCTCCTTTGAGTTTAAAGGGCATCTCTACCAAACCCTAATTGCTAGGTTAAAACATTTCAGAAACAGACCCTAAAGTACTTAGAACAAACAAAGAAAACAGAAATGATCAATGCACATTCCTGGGCCCCATATACTATCATAATACTGTGCTAGTGCAAATAGAAAAAAAATAGTTTAGTTACAATTATGCATAAAGTGAAAAGCCTTCCACCACGTCAAGGTAACCCCAGTATGGAAGGTCCTAACAGTTTACCTTGGGTCATTTATCTGGGTGACACGCCCTGCTTGGTTGCATTTTCATGGGAAGATTGTTCTCTGACCTGCATTGGATTAGTATTAAAGGTATCACTTCCCCCCGCTACTAGCTTTAACTAAGAGCGAAGAGGCCTGCCATCGATGCTAGTATTCAAGGTGTAAAACCTCCAATTAAAGGGACGTGTGGGGGTGTTACTACCACATGGGAGCTTGGTCTATTTTCCTGCAGAGAAACTCTGCTACATTACATAAACATGTATTGTTTGGTCAGATTAGTAGCACTATATGTTATATTAATGTTGCCATAGGAGTGCTCCCACAGCCCCCCCAACCCTTAAAACAATATTTAAAACTTCAGAAACAGCCCATAAATGTACTTAACCACCTTTGTTCTCCCAGGCAGGGCTTCTTCTGCTACTTCCGGGAATGGACTAGACAAAGGGTCCAGACCAGCAGCAGGTCTATGATTGGTTGAGACTTAGCCAATCAGTAAAGCGTCTGCCATTCAGCAGATTTAGCTGAGGGAACGAGGTTGGGCAAGTACATTTATGGGCTGTTTCTGAAGTTTAAATATTGTGTTAAGGGTTGGGGGGGTTGCTTTACTTTAACCCAAACTTTCCTCCCTTCAATATAGAAGGCAGCCGCTGAGGTATCCGGAGGGGAGGGGGGAGAGCTCCACTGCACATGCCAGAGTCCTCTAAGAGGAACAGGAGAGGCAGGCACAGATTACACAAGAGGGGCTCCTACTCTTCATTTTCCTGGTATTTCAGCAGGACATGGGGACAACAATAAGGAGCTAAAACAGCAGAATCGTGAAATTATGTAAAGTAATAAAAAAATATTAGTAATATGTTATATAATTTAGATTTCTAACTTAATATGTTGACAAAACAAAACGAGCTGAGCTTGTGTGTGCCATGGACAGTAGAAGGTTAGGCAACACCACTCTTTCCCCTCCACTCAGGGTTAGTCTGGGCAGTTGCGAGTGCATTACACCCCCATAAAATGCACTTTTTTTTCTCATAAAAATTTTTATTTGAGTATTATGGAACAGCAATGTAAAAATTTCACATGATTTCTTAAAAAAAAAAAAGACGTACAGAGCTTCAGGTGTTGCAAGTAAATACAGTGTTTCCAGATATATATTATTATATATATCAGTTACACTGCCTTGTTTGTATTTATGGCTTTCCATATTTCCTCAGAAATTTTATATTACCGGGGAGGGGAAGGGGGGGAAGGGGGGGAGGGGGGGGAGGGGTTATGTATTGTTGTTGTCTCTTGTATGATTCTGGTTGAAAGAGTTGATGTTAGGTTTCAGAAATATGTTATGGTTGGTGGTTATGATGTTTTGTGTATGGTTGTTCCTTGAAGTTTTCGGAATGGGTTTGTCAGGTAATATGGGAGTCTGTGTTGTTTGGGTGGTGTGTGTGGTTGATGTGGTAGTTGAGAGGTGTTTCAGTAGGATGGGGGGTGGAGGAGGGGAAAGGGGGGGGAGTTGTGGGGGGAGAGGTGAGGGGGGAAGGGTTGGGGGGTAAAGGGGAAAAATACTAACAAATAATTAACTTTAGCAAGCTTAGTGCAAACAGATATTTTAGCCTAATCTTTTTAGCTAGGTTGTACCTGATGAGATGGTTATTAGCAGAGTACATGGTCGTCCCTGCATCCCCATCGCTGGTGTCAGTAGTATGGGATGATTCCCCTTCAGGTGGTCACAATGGGGGGCTACCCCAGAGTCACTGTTTCCCTGTGTAGATGGTTTGGTCCGAGCCTCTCCAGCAATCTCCCCCACCCCACCAACAACACCAACAACCCCACATCTTAAACCAATTTATTATAATTCTTAGTCTGTGGGGGTCCATGGTTTATAACCCATAGTATTAAAGGCTATCACTTCCCCCCGCCTACTAGCTTTTAACTAAGAGCGAAGAGGCCTGCCATCCGATGCTTAGTATTCAAGGTGTAAAACCTCCAATTAAAGGGACGTGTTGGGGGTGTTACTACCACATGGAAGCTTGGTCTATTTTCCTGCAGAGAAACTCTGCTACATTACATAAACATGTATGTTTTGGTCAGATTAGTAGCACTATATGTTATATTAATGTTGCCATAGGAGTGCTCCCACAGCCCCCCCAACCCTTAAAACAATATTTAAAACTTCAGAAACAGCCCATAAATGTACTTAACCACCTTTGTTCTCCCAGGCAGGGCTTCTTCTGCTACTTCCGGGAATGGACTAGACAAAGGGTCCAGACCAGCAGCAGCGTCTATGATTGGTTGAGACTTAGCCAATCAGTAAAGCGTCTGCCATTCAGCAGATTTAGCTGAGGGAACGAGGTTGGGCAAGTACATTTATGGGCTGTTTCTGAAGTTTTAAATATTGTGTTAAGGGTTGGGGGGGTTGCTTTACTTTACACCAAACTTTCCTCCCCTTCAATATAGAGATGCAGCCGCTGAGGTATCCGGAGGGGAGGGGGGAGAGCTCCACTGCACATGCCAGAGTCCTCTAAGAGGAACAGGAAGAGGCAGGCACAGATTACACACAGAGGGGCTCCTACTCTTCATTTTCCTGGTATTTCAGCAGGACATGGAGGACAACAATAAGGAGCTAAAACAGCAGAATCGTGAAATTATGTAAAGTAATAAAAATATTAGTAATATGTTATAATAATTTAGATTTCTAACTCTAATATGTTGACAACAACAAACGAGCTTGAGCTTGTGTGTGCCATGGACAGTAGAAGGTTAGGCACCACCCACTTCTTTCCTCTCCACTCAGGGTTAGTCTGGGCAGTTGCGAGTGCATTACACCCCCATAAACATGCACTTTTTTTTCTCATAAAAATTTTTATTTGAGTATTATGGAACAGCAATGTAAAAATTTCACATGATTTCTTAAAAAAAAAAAAGACGTACAGAGCTTCAGGTGTTGCAAGTAAATACAGTGTTTCCAGATTATATATATTATATATATCAGTTACACTGCCTTGTTTGTATTTATGGCTCTTTCCATATTTCCTCAGAAATTTTATATTACCTGGGAGGGGGAAGAGGGGGGAAGGGGGGGAGGAGGGGGGGGGAGGGGTTATGTATTGTTGTTGTCTCTTGTATGATTCTGGTTGAAAGAGTTGATGTTAGGTTTCAGAATATATGTTATGGTTGGTGGTTATGATGTTTTGTGTATGGTTGTTCCTTGAAGTTTTCGGAATGGGTTTGTCAGGTAATATGGGAGTCTGTGTTGTTTGTTTGGTGTTGTGTGGTTGATTGTGGTAGTGTAGAGGTGTTTCAGTAGGATGGGGGGTAGGAGGGGGAAAGGGGGGGGAGTTGTGGGGGGGAGAGGTGAGGGGGGAAGGGTTGGGGGGTAAAGGGGAAACATACTTAACAAATAATTAACTTTAGCAAGCTTAGTGCAAACAGAATATTTTAGCCTAATCTTTTTTAGCGTAGGTTGTACCTGATGAGATGGTTATTTAGCAGAGTACATGGTCGTCCCTGCATCCCCATCGCTGGTGTCAGTAGTATGGGATGATTCCCCTTCAGGTGGTCACAATGGGGGGCTACCCCAGAGTCACTGTTTCCCTGTGTAGATGGTTTGGTCCGAGCCTCTCCAGCAATCTCCCCCACCCCACAAACAACACCAACAACCCCACATCTTAAACCAATTTCATTATAATTCTTAGTCTGTGGGGTCCATGGTTAGTAACCATACATCCCATATTTTGTCAAATTTGTTCAAAGCATTTCTGGTTATATACATCAGTTTTTCATTATAATACAGTGTCCAGATCCTGAATATTAGTAGGGGCAATGGGGGTGTTGCTGATTTTCAGGATGAACCTATTAGTGTGCATGCTACTGTGCATATATTATGGTATAGTTTGTTCCCTTCATGATTCGGGGAGTTTTTGTTGAACAGGGCTTCCCACGGATTTGGGGATAGCTCCAGTTTTAATAATCTGGATAGGAGTGGGTGGCAGTCACTCCAGAATCTGTGGACCTCAGGACAGGTCCACCAACAGTGGAACAAATCTGCATCCCTTTAGCAGTTTCTAAAACAAAGAGGTGATACCTGAGGGAAGATTTTGTGGAGATGAGATGGTGAACGATACCAGCCATGTAAGATTTAGATGGCTTTCTCCTGTAGAATAGTATTATAGGTGCATTTGTTAAGGTTGTGGCCCAGATTGGACCAGTCTTCCAGTGATAGTTCACTACCCAACCAAGCCTCCCATTTACTTTGCATCTGGATTTTCAGTTTTAACCTGTGGGTCAGTAGTTGGTTATATATTTTTGTGATTTTGTGTAGCCCAGACGGGTCCTTGTAGGCCATTTCTTCTAGGGGGGATAGTAAAGTAGGGTCTGAACAGGTTTGGAAGGAGTTGGCAAAGGCTGCTAGTTGCTGGTATCTGAACAATTCTGTAAAGGGGATTTTCAAGTTGATTATATATTTTCCCATGATGTGGGTCATCTGTGTGGTAGAATCTGGAAGATCCAATTAATACCTTTAGTGGACCATTCTTTCCAGTCTAGGGGGTGTAGGCCCGGGGAGAAAAGAGGGTTATTGGTTATGGGGATCATAAGGGAGTGGGGATGTTTAAGTTTGTAGTCTTGGGTGACCCGTTTCTATAACTTCATGGTGGTTGAAATAATCGAGTTGTTGTGCGCCTTCACGGATAGGGTGGGACACCACAATAGATTTGAAATTGGGGCAACCATTACAATTTCTTGTTTTAAGCTCCACCCATCTAACCTTTTCGGGGGGGGGGGGGGGGCGTGCCAGGTTAGGGATTGAGCAGTCCTTGCTGCTAGGTAGTAGAGATAGAGATCCGGGAGGGCCGCTCCCAATTTGTTTTTGGGTCGGTGGAGGATAGCCTCTTTGATCCGGGGTTTGTTATTGTTCCAGATCAATTTGGAGATAAGTTTCTGTGTAGGCTGTAATTGTTTTTTGGCTATTGGCAGAGGGAGGGCTCGGAAAAGTTACAGTAATTTGGGCAGGATCATCATCTTTATCGAGTTAATTCTACCATATAGAGAAATGTGGTAAGGGGACCATCTATTTAGTAGATTTTTGTTTTGATTAAGTTGAATTTTGGGGGAAAGTTGGTTAAGAAGAGCTGTTGTAAGGCGTGTGTTAGTTCTACCCCCAGGTAAGTAATGGAGGATTTAGACCATTTTAGGTCCCATTGTGAAGAGATATGTAATTGGTCTTGAGTGGATAGGGCTATCGGATAAGCCTGAGATTTGGTTGCATTTACCTTAAAGCCTGATAGTTGGTCAAAGTTGTGTAGGAGGGAGAAAATGTGTGGCAAGGATTCAGCTGGGTCTTGTATGGAGAGTAGGGTATCATCGGCAAATAGTGCAACTGTATATATGTGATGTCCTATCGTTATACCTTTAATATCTGGGTGGAGTCTGATCGCTTGGGCTAAAGGTTTCAATGCATATTGCAAAGAGCAGTGGGGAGAGGGGACATCCCTGCCTCGTGCCATTGAGGATCGGGAAACTATTTGATGAGAATCCCATATTGTGTATGGACGGTTGGGTAGGAGTATAAGTTATTAATCATTTGTGTGAAAGGAGGGGAAGCCCAGGTATGCGAGGACCATGCCCATGTATCTCCAATTCACCCTGTCGAACGCCTTTTCCGTGTCCAGGCTGAAGAAGAGCGTTGGGGTAGAATTGAGGGATGAGAATTGCATTAGTTGAAGAGTACTTCTGATATTGTCTGTGGTCTGTCGTCCTTTAATGAATCCTGTCTGGTCAGTGTGGATGAGGTCCGGTAGTATGTTATTCAGTCTGTCAACTAAGATTTTGGTCAGGAGTTTATGTCTATGTTAATCAGTGATATGGGTCTATAGTTTTTGCAGTATGTGGAATCTTTCTCTTGTTTAGGGATGACTGTGATAGTGGCCCTTAATAGATCTGGATGGAAATGTGCATCTTTTTGTAGAGATAAGTTAAATAGAGTTGTGAGGTGGGGGGTCAATGTCTGTTGGAAAATTTTGTAGTAGTTTGATGTGAGGCCATCTGGGCCGGGGGCTTTGCCTGTTTTCAGGTTCTTGATGGCTTTTACTATCTCCTGTTGAGTTATGTTGTTGGATAAAGTGGTCTTATCCTGTATGTTGAGTTTTGGTAGTTGTAGTGGGGCCAAAAGGCTTATGAGATTATCATTCCAGTCTTCATCTGTATTGGCTGTTGTACTGTTGTATAATTCAGAGTAAAAGGATTCGAACATGGAGGTAATTGTTTTCGGGTTATGTGTTAATGATCCGTATTTCTGTCTGAGGGGAAGTAGTTTGTTTTGTGTCATTCTGTCTGATAGGTTATGGGCGAGCATGGCGTCTGGTTTATTGCAGTTCCAAGAATGTACAATGGCACACCGCTGTTGGCGCCTTGGCCAGACAAATATGGTAGGTGCAATCCTCTCAGCCCCTACCTCCAGGGCTTCAACATGCAGCAGGAAAAAAGTAGAGGAGCACACTACTATGGTGAATGCTTCTTTTATTGGTGCAAAAACAACATACTTGTTTTTGCACCAATAAAAGAAGCATTCACCATAGTAGTGTGCTCCTCTACTTTTTTCCTCGTCTGGTTTATTGGCCTGTGCGTAGTATTTCTGTCTAGTCAGTCTAATGGCTTTGTCCGCTTTGTCGTGTAGTAGTTGGGTGAGTGAGTTCTAAGGTTTTCCAAAGTTTGGGTGTCTGAGTCAGTTTGGGTTGTGGAGTGTTTCTTTTCCAGAGTTTTGATCTGTTGGGTTAGGCCTAGAATGTGTTGCTGGTTATGTTTTTTCTTTTGTGAGGCTATTTTGATCAGTTGGCCTCTGATGACTGCCTTGTGGGCAGCCCACACTGTTGAGAAGTTTATTGTGTCAGAGGTGTTTTCTTGGAAGTAGTTTTGTAGAGCGGTCTCTATCTCTGTTTTCGTGTTCGGGTCAGCCAATAAAGATTTGTTTAGTCTCCATATAGGTGCTGGGAAATGTTTGAGTATATTATGTAGGTCTAAAGACACATGGGCATGGTCCGGGAGATATGTCAGCGTCAGCTATTGCTGGGATTAATGATTGGGAGATGAAGAAGTAGTCTATCCTGGTATATAATTTGTGTGGGTTGGAAAAAAAGGTGTATTGTCTACCTTTGGGGTGAGTAAGTGATTTAAGCGGTCTGTATGAGAAAGTAGGGGATGCGGTTGAGTGGGGAAGGGATCTGTCTAATCTAGGATTGATGCTGGTGTTGAAGTCTCTTCCCATTACTAGGTGTCCTGATATGGAGGTGGTAAGTTTAGTTTCTAAGTCTATGAAAAACTGCCTTTGTGAGGTGTTTGGAGAATAGACATTAGAAAATGTAATTTTGGTGTGGCCTATGGTGCCAGTTAGAATAAGATATTGGCCTCCCGGATCTCTATCAGTGCCCCTCTTTTGGAATTGTAACCGTTTGTGTAAAAGAATGGCCACTACTCCCTTTTTAGCTTTGCCTGAGACAAAATATATTTGGGCGTATTTTTTGCTTAATAGTCTCGGTTCTTTATGTTTTAAGAAGTGTGTCTCCTGTAGGAAGACAACGTCTGCCTTTTCTCTCTCATGGTATTTGATGGCTAGTTCCCTTTTGATTGGGCTATTAAGCCCTTTAGTGTTATGAGTGAGGAGGCGGATATCTAGATCCCTGGGAGATGGCATATCAGTGTGAGTGGTGAGGGGTGTAGAATGTCGACGCTAGTCCAGGAGGGTAGTTGAGTGTCGGAGAGGCCCGGACCCAGAGCAGCGTTGAGGATGACGAACCATGAGGACAGGGTATATCTGCAAGATTAGAATAGACATAAAGTGCTTGCTGAACAACATTTAAACATATAACATTTAACATCGTGTTAATAAGTATATATATACAGCAATTTGATTTTAAGGTGTGTAAGGCCTCATTAATTCTCTTATAAGTTCACAGCAATATGCTGTAGGGATAGGGGGGGTGCTTCTATCTGTGGAAGCGCGGAAGTAGGTAGACTTCGGTCTAGCCAAGGGGGGTAGGGGGGCTGGGTGACCCTTGAGTTGGAGGTCAGGTGGCGAGGAGTCTGTAGGGGTCCAAGTACTGGACCATGTCCTTCTTCCGAGAGTCTTTGGAAGAGAGTGAAGACCTTAGAGCTCTTAAGCTGGGTACACACGATGAGATATTTCGGTCCGATCGACTGATAGTTCAGTGTATCGGTCGATCGGACCGAAATTATCGCATCCGAATGCTCCCATGTCAGACCGGCCGTTCATCCGAATCGGACAAAAGGACTATCGGACGTGGTGGAAAACCTCGTCCGAACGTGCAGTCCTCTATGGACCGCACGATCGGTCGCGGTAACTATGGGACGTGGCTGCTTTTGCCGCGACCGACAGTCCTCCCCTATTTGGGGGTGGAGGCAGAGGATGAGGGGTTGATTGACATTTTGATATGTAGTTGGTTTGATGTAGGGGGTAAGGCTCTCCTTGGGGGAATCAAGTTCAAAATCTAGAAGGGGGGGATAGTTCTTTTATGATATAACAGTTTGCGAGAGGTGTTTCTCTTGTTCGGCGAGGGGTGTGGTTGTCGTACTTGTTGTTGGGAGAGTTGTTCCGGGCTGGGGGAGTACAATTCAGGCTGGTCTGTTGGTGTTTGTAGGTAAAGGTTCCCACTCTCGCTTTAGAAACTTGGGCCCATCTACCAGCGATATGATGTTGGTTGTTGACTCCAGTTGGGGGGGGGGGGCATTGAGGCAGATGTTTGGGGTGGAAGCTGTGGGTAAAGGGAAAATGGATAAGTTAATATGTAGTTGAGTTGACGAAGGGGATAGGGCTCTCTCCGTGGGGGTATCAAGTTTAAGGTCCAGGAAGAGGAAAGGGCTCTTTTGTAGTATAATAGTTCGGAAAAGTACTTATCTTGTTTGGAGAAGGGTATGATGATTGTGCGTATTAGTCACAGGTGCATTTTGGTCCGGGGGGATCAGCTCTGTTCAGACTGTTATTGTTTGTGGATGGAGTAATGGCTGACGTCCCCAGCCTCCGTTGTAGCATGGGTTCGCTCTCTGGTGGTGTGGTGGTGGCTGTTACCTTTTTATGAGGGAGCGATGAAGCTAATGTCCGGGGGTAGAGGCAGAGGGTGGGGGGGCGATTGGATGTATTAATATGCAGTTGAGTTGGTAGAGGGGGGATAGACTCTCCTTGGTGAAAGCGGGATATAAGTCCAGGAAGGAAAAGAACTCCTTCATAATAGAACAGTTTATAAAAAGTGCTTAACTTGTCCAAGGAAATGTGTAGTGGTCACACTTATTGTTGGAGGGACCAGTCTGGTGTGGGGGGTTCATTTCTATCTGATCTCTTGTTGTACGTGAAGGGAATGTCCGCCATGATGCCTAGCCTCTGTTGTAGCTTGGGCCCATCTTCCGATGACGGTGGCTGTTTTTCCCTCGTGGGAGGCGATAAGGCGAAAGGGGAAGCCCCATTTGTATTTAACCTTGTATTGGTTCAAGATTTCTATTAAGGGTTTTAGGGCCCTCCTTCTCGCCAGGGTTCGGGGAGCCAAGTCTTGGAATATCTGTAATGGAGAGTCATCCCAATTTAGTGGCCCCTGCAGTCTGGTCTCTCTGAGGATGTGTTCCTTGCTGTGATGTGCCTCACTATTATGTCCCTGGTGGTGCCCCCTTGTGCCGAGGGTGGTCTAAGGGCTCTGTGGGCCCGGTCCATCATGAACTGGGCTTCACTGAGGTCCGGGGCGAGTTTCAGAAAGAAGGCCTTCAGGACGGAATGGAGGTCCATAACCTTCTCTGGGATCCCCCGGATGCGTAGGTTATTCCAGGCGGGATCCGTTGTCAGCGTCCTCTTGGGAGTCGAAGTTTAGGACGAAGTATCCCAAGTCCTGTTGGTTGTCGGTTTTGGGGTCTTTAGTGGCATTCCTAGGTCCCATGTCTGATGGGGTAGGTAAGGGAACCCAGGGTCCCTGTTAAGTCTGTCATTTTGTAGTACAAAGCCTTGGCTTTAGAGGAGTTCCTCTACCACACGTCCAGCTTGGTGTGCAGTCAAGCCAAACATGCACTTTTTAAACTTTGATGTTTCTAATGACCTCAAGGTGCCAGAACGGCAAATAACAATGACAGCAGAAAAGGGGGATTCTGGGCACTTGTAACCCCCCCTCAAATGTGTTTTTACGTGTGTTTGCATTTCGAGGGGGATTGTGGGTAAAAACACCATATAGTTATGTTTGGGTCTCTTCTTTTTGTAGTACTCCCATAGACTTGTAGTGAATGTAATCCATAGAGAAACGGACCAAAAATAGTGAATGGTGAAACAGATTAAATTACACAAATAGGGCAATTTATAGACAGCCGCTACCATCTTTTCTATTGATAAAGCCGGTATAACCTCTTTGCAGCGTTTTACTGAGTGTTAACGCGGCTTTAAGTGTAGCTTACAGGGACACTAATCCTAATTGAGGTACTTCATTAAGTACATGAAATCGCTATCTATTATTCACAGGGAGGTGAAATTACTTATTCCCACATCCCTGTGAATAATAGAACACTTACCTTCTGGCAATCCACTTGCGGCTTCTCCCCAACAGGTGGCGCTGTATCCCGACTAAGCTCCTATCTTCTGCACATGCACACCAGTACAAAAGACTGGAGCGCAATCGGGACAGTGCGCCTGTCAGCTGGGGAGGAGGTAAGTGTTGCAGTGTTCCCCGGGCATTCTATTATTTACAGGGAGGTTGGGATAAGCTTTCTCACCTCCCATTAATTAATAGATACCGATTTCAGGAACTTAAAAGGGACAGTTCAGTGGAAATTATCAATATTTGTTAAATTGTTAGTTGTGTAATGCCTTCTTAGCTATTTTACATATTCTCTCCCATTTTGAAAAATCAGTTGATTTCATACCCTTTGCTATTCCCTGCTGTTGACATTAGTGAGCTGACCAGGGGTGCCCCTACCATAAAGGAGGGTGAATAGGTTGGACTTGATGGACGTATGTCTTTATTCAACCTCAATTACTATGTAGAGAAGCAAACTGAAACATTTGCTCAGGGTGTACTCCTGCTGAACACTTAAAAGGTGGCAGTTAAAAAATATCTTCCTTCCTGCAATACTGCATTTCAGCAACAGTCCACAAATCAGTGTTAAGTCAGCCCCTCCAGTCCACCAGTCAGTGTTTGTCAGCCCACCACACCTACCTTCACAAGCCACGCCTATGTTCCCTGATGAAGCCATGGCCATTTCATGTGCCGTCCCCCTGTCTACCTATAGGTGGCATTTAACGGTTGTTTCAGGTGTCAAAAACCCTAGGAACACCCCTGGAGCTGACATTTGTAAGGGTCCTTCTTTTTCCCAGAATGCACCACTTCCTTGGAATGTTCCTAGCAGTAATTTCTACTGTTTGGCTGTTGGATGGGTCAAAGATTCTCAGCTCTCTACTGAGCAACTGAATCAACCCAGTCACTGGGTCTAGGGCAAGACCATAACGGTCTCTTCTAGGGGTGCTGCAAATAGGAAGTCAGTATTTTGGTTGCATTTATTTATACATAGACACAATGATGAATTGGCAGGTTAAGGTCATTGGGATGAAAAAAGATGGCTCTTTTTATCTTAAAAGCATATTTATTTGCACTGAACTTCCCCTTTAATAAAATCGCTTTAGTGTCCCTTTAACTGGGATTGCAAGCAATGTACCAAGCTGATATCATCTCTTTCAAGCACCTTCCAATCCTTCCTCCCGACCAACCGTTCGGCTCTTTCAACCGGTCGGCCAGGACAAAGGCCTTGGAAAAAGTAGCCGTGTCCAACAGTTTGCCACGACCGCGACAAAGAAACCGTCCAACACACTGAAATGTACTTTGGCCGAGTAATTGGATGGTGTGTACCCAGCTTTAGACGGAATCATTAACACCAGCAAATACGATGTAATGTGTGTGTGTGAGGCATTAGCGGGGAAAGGGTCTGTTGTCCTTTAATGCTGTTTAATTACAATCAGTAATGTAAGGATCTTGAAATTATAGTTCAATTATTATTGTAAGTACTAACTTTAAAACGAATGGGTTTCATCACCATCACCATTTATAGTATGGGGTTAATTCTGTTGGGGTAGTGCGTATCTCTTTAACAACCACTCAATTGCCTGTTACTGCCCCCGAGACTACATATCCCATAGTTCATTGGTCTAGGCATGCGCATATTTTCCCTGGCCTTCCTTGGTGACGTCACAGGACAGCCATTCCCTTAACCGCCCAGTGTTTCTTACAGTCGTTGTTTCTGCTGCTGTCGCTTGTGCGTTTGGTGAGAGACGTCGGTTACTATAGAATCACCGCAGAACAAGAAGACAGCGAGGGCCTGTAGGAAGTGTCCACAGATAGTTCCGCCCTGTGGGGAGCAGGCGGCCCTCTGGTTCCCCTTTTTCTTATCGGGGAAGCTGTTGCTGTTTTAAGGAGATAAAGGGGAAGGTTCAGTCCAATAGTGTCACCACACCGGGCCTCGCTGCCGGACTGAGGATTAAGGGAACGGGAAGGAGCAGCTCCATCGCTCTGTAAGTGCTGCCAGAATCCCACCGTGATACCCCCATCACCCCTCCATTAAACCCCCACCCCTCCATTACTCCTCCACTCACCCCCCACCCCTCCACTAACCTACCCCTCCATTACCCACCCCCACCCCTTTATTACCCACACTCCACCATTAACCCCATCAAAACTAGAAACCCCCAACCCCTTCATTTACCCAGTCTAAACCAGATAGACCCCCCACCCCTCCATTAACCCCGTCAAAACCAGATAGACCCCCACCCCTCCATTAACCCCGTCAAAACCAGATAGACCCCCCCCATCCCTCCATAACCCTGTCAAAACCAGATAGATCCCCCCCATCCCTCCATTAACCCCGTCAAAACCAGATAGATCCCCCATCCCTCCATTAACCCCGTCAAAACCAGATAGATCCCCCCATCCCTCCATTAACCCCGTCAAAACCAGATAGATCCCCCCATCCCTCCATTAACCCGTCAAAACCAGATAGATCCCCCCCCATCCCTCCATTAACCCCGTCAAAACCAGATAGACCCCCCACCCTCCATTAACCCCGTCAAAACCAGATAGACCCCCCACCCTCATTAACCCCGTCAAAAACAGATAGACCCCCCCATTCCTCCATAACCCCGTCAAAACCAGATAGATCCCCCCCATCCCTCCATTAACCCCGTCAAAACCAGATAGACCCCCCCATTCCTCCATTAACCCCGTCAAAACCAGATAGATCCCCCATCCCTCCATTAACCCCGTCAAAACCAGATAGATCCCCCACCCCTCCATTAACCCCGTCAAAACCAGATAGATCCCCCACCCCTCCATTAACCCCGTCAAAACCAGATAGATCCCCACCCCTCCATTAACCCCGTCAAAACCAGATAGATCCCCCACCCCTCCATTAACCCCGTCAAAACCAGATAGATCCCCACACCCTCCATTAACCCCGTCAAAACCAGATAGATCCCCCACCCCTCCCATTAACCACGTCAAAACCAGATAGATCCCCACCCCTCATTAACCCCTCAAAACCAGATAGATCCCCCCCCCCCCATTAACCCCGTCAAAACCAGATAGATCCCCCACCCTCCATTAACCCCATCAAAACCAGATAGATCCCCCACCCCTCCATTAACCCCATCAAAACCAGATAGATCCCCCACCCCTCCATTAACCCCATCAAAACCAGATAGATCCCCCACCCTCCATTAACCCCATCAAAACCAGATAGATCCCCCACCCCTCCATAACCCCATCAAAACCAGATAGATCCCCCACCCCTCCATTAACCCCATCAAAACCAGATAGATCCCACCCCTCCATTAACCCATCAAAACCAGAAGATCCCCCACCCCTCCATAACCCCATCAAAACCAGATAGATCCCACCCCTCCATTTACCCCATCAAAACCAGATAGATCCCCACACCCTCCATTAACCCCATCAAAACCAGATAGACCCCACCCCTCCATTAACCCCATCAAAACAGATAGACCCCCCCCCTCCATTAACCCCATCAAAACCAGATAGACCCCCCACCCCTCCATTAACCCCATCAAAACCAGATAGACCCCCCACCCCTCCATTAACCCCATCAAAACCAGACAGATTTGCACAGCCCTGGCAGGAAATAAGAGATCCAGGTTGCTGTCCTCCTGCTCTTCAACACTGACTTCCGGCATCTGCTACTGCTGGAGTTGGTTAAACCAATTCTATAGCATCTGGAGGGGCTTAGGTGGGACTTCTCACATTTAAATGTTCACTGGGTGAACTATTTTATTAGGTTTTAATTTGTTATATAAATATATCCTACCCAGTGTACAAACACATCATTACCTTTAAAGTTTAGGCCACACTGGATACTTGGTGCTCATTCACAATGGTCGCATTTTCATGTGCATTATTGACTGCATGCCATTTCTTTTATAGAAATGCCATTTTATCATTACATTTAACATGTTGCATGTTATAGATGCATTTTCTGAACCAGTATGGGAAATTACACATACACAGAAAATACAACAAAAAGCATGTAAAACATACTGCAATTTATGGTGTGACCAAAGACTTATTGAATCCTTTTTTACATCTTTTACATTTGTGCTTAAAATTTTTAAAGCTTTTTAAAATGTTCATTTATGAACAAAGCAGACATAATTCTGATTTGAAAATACCGTAGACTAACATTTGTTTAAAAACGTTATTTAGGTAAAATATATATGGGTTAAAGCCTTATGTGAGCATGTTTTTCTTGCAACTATCTATGTATCCAAAATGTGTGTGATTACAAAATTACATGTCTCTTGTGCTGGTTGTACACTTGGCTTGACATTACACTGATTCAGTGCTCAGGCATTGAATTGATCATAATGTCAAGCAGAGGAAGCAGTTTTACCTCTCAACATTCCTATTGTTTTTTGTCCGTATCATCATTTGTGATTAGCATTAAGGGCATAATGTGGAATAGGTCTTTGGCTGGCCATACAATGGTCTTATATTGGATTTGATTAAAAAATGAATGTCAAATTAATCTAAATATCAGGCCATAAAGCAAACACCTGATCCTGCAACATTGCCTGACATGGACCATTCATTTGCAGTCGACATTAAAGCAGTATGGTTGGCCTAGGTTTGTTAAAATGTCGGCAAGTACATAAGTGTACAGTAACAGATGCCTTTCTGTTTAATTAGGTCTCATGATGCAGATCCCAGTTTTAAAGGCTATAGTACTTGATATGCTACATTAGGTGCCATTGTTTTCTCTGCTGACCCCTGCTGGAGCTCTGTGTCTGTATGGCAGCTGTTGCCACCTGCCCCCTCTCACACAGATGCTCACTTTTAATTTTGGACTCTTTGCCAAATGATTATTTTAATAAATGAGTTGCAGGAAAACCTCCCCCCTTCAAACAGCAAAACGTCTTTTGTTTTAAAAGTAGTACAAAAACCATAGAAAGGTATCCTAAATGGTAAAGATATTTCTAAACATTGCAGTTCTTCAAAACATGTATGTTTCCACTACTGTCTCCATTTGTTGATGAAAGATGACATATTCATTTGGAGGCTTGTATTGGACACCCCTGTTCTGGATAATAAGCCCTTGCAGCAAGAAAACAGTTTGTTTGGCAAATTGGAGTTTTTATGCTAATTTGCCCTGCACTAAAATCACTGTGAATTATGGTTATTGTAAAACATGTTTTTCTTTTCATCACAAGATTCCTCCTACATGAATGTTGGTTCCTTCATGTCTGCTTCCCACTGCAGACAGCTGACCTCCTGCCATTGTTTCAATGTACAACCTCTGTTGAAGCTAGTGTATAGCAATGGCTTTCGTTTTATTTTCTGTTTGTGAAATGTATGCTAACTACAGTTTATTAAAGAGTGCTTAGAGCTTGCTATAAAATGTGGACTTGAATGGTTTTTTATTTTTGTCACTTAATTTGCCAGTTTAAACATAGAACTTTGTTGATTTCTCTGTACTGTATATCTGTAATCTGGCAGTGCTATGGAGTGGATAGCATCATTTATTTTGAATTGGAAAAAAACTGGTTGAATCTGTATGTAATGCAATGACCCAGTTAATTCATGTAATGAACAGTGCTCTGGTTTTATTTATTTGAACTATTTTATAACCAAAATCTACTTATTTATTTAAGTTTTTTTTTTTTTTTTTTTTTTTTTAATGGTTGTGTCTCTGAATTGGGTTTGTATGTAATTACCAAACCGCATCATAGCTGGATTGCTCGGAGGATCTTGTTTTGTACGTGGACATCAGGGAGTGTTACAGCTGTCTTATTTGGCAGGATCATTGATCCTTTTTTTCCTTTTTCTTTTCAACTACCTTGGGGAATCAGAAACTTCCTCTCCGGCTTTTGTGTCCTGTTGCACATTGTCAGGATAAGACCATTTTTTCTTTTTTGCGGCTCTGAACCAAGATATTAGCCTATGCGTATAAACTGAGTTTTTATTTATGTTCCTTAACCATTTTTCCTTAAAGCAGGTCTTCAATCTGTAAAAACCCACTTTTTTTCCCCACACACTGTTAGGGCTAGGCCACACTGATGCGCTTTTAAGCGCAATCTGATCGCGTTTTAAAAGTGCACACTAGTATGGCCCAATTGATGTAGCCACACTAGTGCGCTACTGTGAGCTGTCAATTGGAGTGCATGTGATGCGCATTTTTTGTGCAACACTGTGTGACCGCAATCACACGTGCACAGCAAGGTGCTCTTGCGCACCAGGAATGCTTGCAATGCAATGTGGCCCCACCCTTACTTTTACTTTTCTAAGCCATTGACAAAGCTTACCTTTCCCACTTTACTTGCTGGCTATTCCTGCTCACCTGTTATCTCGTTCAATCCACTACTCCTGTGTGACTTGCTGGAGGTGAATCCCATTCGGTCATATATTCAGGACTGCCCTGCTAGCTGTATATTAAAGTAAAATGAGGTGCACACTCTAAAAATGAACTTTAGCAATAGGTAAGGTAAATTCCACCCATGAATGAAAAAATGTATATAGGCAAATCACTCCCAATCTTCAAAACTACAATAATTAGAAAGATGACACGTAGAACTAACCTGTCATGCAGCAAAATCTTCTTTTCCACCTCCCCTCTTACTATTCTCATAATTTCTAAGCTTTTTTATGAGCTTGCACATGCTAGGGGACTTTCATTCGGTCATTGGCTGTGTCAACTTCTAACCAAAAGAAGCATAAATAGGGTTAACAGGACATTGTGCAGCATTTCAGGTTAGTCAGTTGTGAGGTTTTGGTGGTTATTTACCTTTTATCAATTTTGTTTTTGAAGGGTGGAATTGCTCTTTAATAGTGCTAAACAATGGTTCTCCCTGCTGCCTCAAACTCCACTTAACTTTCCCCTCTAAACTTCCTCATTAACCATGTAAACCAAGCAGGCATGGGCTAGTAGGTAGGAGGTTTCCGCAATCATAGCTCTGTTTGCATTTTAACATGGTTATTCACGTGATTTTTTTTTTTTGTGGGGTCCTAGTTTAGTTTTGTCCCTGGTGCTAGCAGTATTATTACTAGTATTGTGTCATTGACTGCATTCCTATATATGGGGTTTAGAAAACAGCTAGCTGATGATCTACCAGTGGTTGGTATTGCTTATCAATAAATAATAAATTATGCTTATCACATCGGTAAATTGTTAAAATTAAACACAACCCCCAAAAAAAAACCAACATTTGGACATACAAGTACACATTGGAGTGCAACCCTCAACTGTATTTTGAATGTCTATGATCCACCAATGGTTGGATTTAGGTGTGAGCACCCAGGACTGTATTTTCTCTATTTAGCATGTGCCCTTCCTTTTCCTCTGTGTTCACTTTAGGTTGTGCTTGTTTCAAAAATCTGAGGCAGCTAGAGAGCTTCACTGAGATTTTCTCATTCCTAGTAGCAGTGTTGCAGTGTGAAGGTCTCTAGGTCACCATCGGCTTCAAAAAATAAAATGTGTACCTTCTTAAAGGGGAATTTTGCAGGGTAGGAAAAGTTTATTTTTTGTTTACTCCTAATGTTTCACAGACAGCCTGCCTGCTATATTAGTTTTACAGAATGTGTATGCAACATTTAAACAATTAAAAGGGTAATGTTGGAGGGTATGTATACATCTTCTATAAAGTTGATGCTGCAATTCCAACCTGGGTTGCTAGACCATCTGATCTAAAAGGGACACTATACTGAAAAAATGACTTTGCCTCATTTTAATCTATAATTGAATACATGTAAGTAGCACTGATTTGCGTGTGTTGCTGCGTGCCTTCAATCCAGCACACATTTTGTTTAGGTGTAGTATCGCCCCCCTCCCTCTTTTAACCACTCCCACTTCCATCCAACCTGACTTTTTCCCCACAAACCAACTGTCAAGCCTGCACACAGCATACAGCATTCCAACTGTCACCATTCCAGCAAAACTACTCACAGAAGAATAGTTATTGAGAGCACGGAACTAAATTGACAGCTGAAATATAAGACGTTTTAGATTGGATAGCTAAAGAAATAGGAGGCAGATCAACAAAAAAATTATACAGTGGTGGTTGGGAAGAATTATAGTTTCCAGTTACGGTCAATTTAAAATAACTTATTTTTTGGTATATTTCAATGCAACTTCTGGGAAATGGTTGTTTGGGCCGAAATATTGGGTTCTTTTTTCCAGCAGCCAAGACTGATGGACGAATGGGCAATCATATGGGTTGGAAAACCATGGTGATTGTGCAGCCCTTTACAATCGGTCGCGGTGAACAGTCAGTTGTGGCAGAGAGCTCTGACTGACAGGCGCAAGTATCAATCCCATCGTGTGTACCCAGCCTTAGGGCTAGGTTCCACTGTACCACATGAAAAAACGCAATGCACTTGCATTTGTCTGTCTTGTCCAAGTTTGCTTTGCATTTGTGTCCGCTTGTCTGCGTTTGTACTTACTTTTACTACTGTGGGTAAAAGGCTCAGTAGTACATATTTGTCCGCATTTTTATTTGCATTCATATTGACATTAAAGGGCATGTCCATCCCAAAACTAAAATTTAACCCCATGCTGGCCCCACTGTGTAGGGTAAAACAACTTCCCTTCCTTCTGCTCCAAATGATTCTCCTGCAGTGCTTGTCTAATTTCCAGGAAAGTGAAGTAGAGTAGGAGCCGTTCTGCCTGTGAAAAGGTTTCTGCCACTTCTCTGTCCTCCTGGAGGACTCCGGCATAAAAAGTCTGCACAAACTTAGCAGATCTGGATCCCCTTGGCTAAATCAATAACTGGCAGCCGTGGCTGCCAGCCAAGCCCCCAATGCGACTTTGTTCCTGGAAGTTGCATTGGAGGCTGAAGCCGAGGGAACCAGGTCTGGTAAGTAAGTTTGTGCATACTTATATAAATACACAATGTGGTTAGCATTGGAAGGAGGGAAGCTACACTACAGAAAATTCTAGATTTTAGGGTGGACATGAAGCATGGAACATATCAGAATGGACGCAAACAAACCAAAAGTAGTGAACACATGCAATTTATAGAAGGTTAAGAATAAAAATGCACATAGTGGTAACTGATTCCTGTGATTTTTGTAAAAAATATAATTATGGATGTAAACCTGACCTAGCGCTTAAAGGGGAACTAAATTCTCCAGACAAGATTGTCCCAATAGACAAAGAACATTTGCAAACATACAACAAGTGTTTTACCTCTCCCTTTGCTTTCGCTGCTGGGTGATTTATGAAATTAACCTGTGGGTACTTGGGGTCAGCTCCCATAATCCACTTAAGCTGGTAAACCCTACTAAATGTCGCCGTACATGCACATACTCTGTAGAGCTCAACAGGTCAAAACAAGGAAGTTGCAGCCTTGCTTCCTAAAAGCTGACAGCCAATCACATAACGGCACAGAGATCATCCCTCTCCCTGACACAGCACAGGGATTATGGGGAAGTCTGGGGAACTAAACCTGCAACTTCTTGTATTATGTCTTGCTAGAAGCAGAGCTTCTTACCCTTCGCCTAAAGGTGGCCATACACACGTTATTTCCATTGCATTGTGCCAACAGATCACTTGTGACATTCTGGACTATACCTGTTGCGCCACCACAGCATAAGCAGAGAATCCGTGCTTGCATGGATTTCCTCCGGGCACTCCAGTTTCCCCCACAATCATAAAGACATACTGATAGGTTATACTGTATGTGTCAAATAAATGTTCTTAGATTGTAAGCTCTTTGGGGTAGGGCCTGATGTGAATGTATACATGTAATTGTAAAGCGCCACGGAAGATGTTAGCGCTATATAAATCCACAATAATAATAATAATCCAAGTACATTAAGAGGCTTTGTCTTTATGCTAGGAACAGAATAATGAAAAAAGTCACACATGTCACACTAACATGGAACTCCCTGATAAGACTTTAAAAGCTGATTGTTACTCTGCAGTTTTTTTCCAGCAACTCACACTGACTGGTAAATAAACTGCAGGTTGTAACAAGTCTTATCAGAGACTTCCATTTTGGTGTGTCTTTTGGCCCAATTATGGTAAGGTCAACCTTGACTACTCAAGTAGCATGATGTGAAATTGGCCAGAGTGTGTCCAGCCTACAACTGACCATACATTCCATGAATCCTAACTGATCCAGTGGGGATTCTTTTAATCTTTGGCACTTTGTGCTTAGGAGACAAAAATGCTTGGACAATTACCGTATATACTCGAGTATAAGTCGAGGTACCTATTTTACCTGAAAAATTTGTAAAAACTGATTGACTCCAGTATAAGCAGAGGGTAGAAATTAGTTTCCCTTTAAATGGACAGCAGAATTCCCATACTGTAATAGCCAAATCCAGTACCAGTTCAACTCCCAATTCCTTGGCACTCCAGATGTTTGGAAACTACAACTCCCAACATGCTTTGTTGCTGGGAGTTTGTTTCTTAAAATGTGGAGTGGCAAGGTTCAGTAAACTTTTAATTAAGCTTACCATCATTAACAATTCTCCTGAACCCCATATAGTAAAGGGCCCTCTGACCCCATATAGTAAAGGACTTTCTGATCCCAATAGGTAAAAATGTCACCTTAGAGTTGTAGTTTCAAGCTGTCATTTGCACTGTACAAGCAGCTGTTTTTGCCCCAAACTGAGAAGACCCATTAGATTTACAGCATCCAGAAGAACAGTGACAGTGCTGAGTGAGTCCAGCAGCCAGACTACAGGAAGCAGGAAGGATTGTAAAGGCATAACAGCTCCTGTAACTTTCTATTCGGTTAACACAGCGCCACCTACTGGTTACTATCCACAATTGCAGAATTTGGATCTAAATTAGGACTTGACCCGAGTATAAGTCGAGGTTAGGTTTTCAGGCAAACTTTAAAGCCTGAAAAATTCGACTTATACTCGAGTATATACGATATTTGTTTTGGCTGGAAAATTTGTTTAGCCTGGTTACTGGGAAACCATGCTTGTTGCATGCATCCATGAGGTAAATCTTCCATACAGGTAAATCCATGCTTGTGCCATCATTGCAGTAGTTTACTGACATACTGCATTGGTATTTGATGTGATATTGTGTGAGACATCATTGTTAGTTGTTTTTTTATTTGTACAGCTGGACAAATGTGGATTTACGAGGTCCCTGATGGTGCAACCATTGATATTGATTGATTCAGCTGGGTAGGAGCTTTCAGTGCCTCATCCTGTTTCTGTAGCTTGGCTAGCCTCATCAAGGTATGAGGCATGCTCAGTAGAGCCCTTTCCCCCCTCTCCCTCCCTCCCTTCCCGATCCCTCTGTGGCTGGCAGTAGTGTAGTTTTAAAAGCTTGTGCCACAATGCAGGGGATTCCCTCCCACCCCCAACCGCTCTATTCATTACTTCAACTCTGGGGCTGATGCAATTCAGAGTTCAGAATTCACACCCTTAACACCTGGCTGTGATATGCTAATTGGGATTTTCCAGGGTTCATAATTGCCACAGATTCTTGTACAAGTCATTCTGAATTGAGAAAGCCAGTCGGATGACTAGCGAAACATCTTCAAGAACTACATTTCAAGTCCAGTTGATCTAATTGAATACAACAGATATATCAGAGTTCAGAAGTTTGCCTGTGCTATTTGGGTTACTGCAGTAAGGTGCAATCTGATTGGTTACTACAGATAAATAGCAAGGACAAATTGTTTTACCTCATTGCACCAGCCTTTTCTAATGTTAATCCTCAAGAAACAACTTACTGACCATAGGGGCCTTTAATGCCATGATTGATGCATACCTGAGGGTGTTGACCCACCCTCAGAAAATTGATCTGGTTTGGAGGGTGAAAAGGCATGGTAATACCACTTTTTCCTATAACTGTCAAACAGAACATGCTTTAATCAAGATAAAGTTTGGCACTTCCTAATTGCTTTTAAACAAGTTATTATTAGCCTTGTCCTGAAATTTAAGGATAGATTCACTGATGTGAACCTATCCTTATGCTCATTAATTGAAGAACGGGAGCTAAAGGAGCTGTATCCCGTCCTTTAATTAATGTAAAAGGAGCCAGGAACGCAGCATGACAACTTATCCTCAAACGTTCTGATCCTCTGCTTCCAGGTTAAACTATGCTGTATTGAGCATTATTGTACAGCTGGAAGCAATTGGAATAGTCAGGTGACTCAGCTGTGGATTACGCTCGCTGGTAAGTTGTCATGCTGGGTAAAAGGCTCATGTTAAGTTAATTGAAGAACAGGAGGTAAGCTGTAGCTACTTAACCCATCCATTTTCCCATTGAAGAACATGAGGTAAACTTTTTGAGTGAACCTATTTTTTAAGACCATTTAAAACCTGGATAAGAGAATTTATTTAAAATATTCATTGTTTGTCAACATACTTAAGGGCTGGACAAATGATATGAATATCTAGGGGCCAACTCCAAAATGTTTGCAGAGGACACACAGATCCACAAATCCTGTTTCTCTTACACACGCACACATTCACTCTTAAACACACTATCACACATACATAAACTATATACACACCCTCTTTCTCTCAAAATTAAATACATTCTTTCAAATACATATTTACTACATTACATATGCAGACTTATCCATATACACTTTCACACAAAGCTACACACTTTACCATTCTCAATCATTTCTATTATAGGACAATTATAAAGAAATGAACCCCACCCACTTACTTGAAAGTACCCAGGGTAAGGACCTAAACTGCTTGGTCCTGACGACTGGGTTCTTTTTAGGGTTTATAACAGGCTGACAAAGCTTCCTGGATTGTTCTGAGATTTGTCCATACTAAGGGAATAGGGAGCTACAGGAGCGGACTTTGAAATTGACCTTTAAAACATACATGCACAAACCCTCTTGTACGCAAGCTTTCCCTCCAACTTACAAACACACTTATGTGCACACATTAACACTGCCTAAAAAACACAAAAAAGTAATAATAGTAACAGCAAGAAGTCCCATCCCCTATAGTAAAAATTCCAGAACCCCAACGTTGTACAGATATAATACAGTGGATAATGTACCCCTACTAAAAATGATACAGATAATGGAAATCACCAAGGAGTTCTGTGACTGGTATGTACAAGTTTGTCCACAGTGACTGTGACTGGCTGGTATGTACAAAAACAGCATTGCCTCACTCTGCCTCATGGGAGAGGCCCCCCATGTTTGTCAAGCATTTTTTAGCCTCCCTGGCGACTAGGATTTATTCAGCCATAACATACTCTATAAACTTTTTGACGTTTTTAGTAAGGGCTCATTCACAATTCTGTGCAATTTTTTACAAGGCATGTAAATAAAATACAACCCCCCATTGAAATCTGTCTTAGCCTTTCCACTATATGCATTGCAGTGTGTTGTTCTGCACCTTTCCTACAGACTGCTGCATGCATGTGTGACGGTGATTGCGCTTGTTTAGGGGCCAGATAGACCCTCGGTCCATGAAGCCTATAATCCTAACATTTTCTGCCGCAAGAAAGACAGCATTTAACACAGATGAAGTAACTATAAGGGGAAGGTAAGTATAGATTTTCGATCTGGGGGGGTGGACATGCCTTTTAAAGAAAAGTACCATGACTTTCTGTATTCATAACAGAGCTATGTTATATTATGGCTGTCTGTCATTTGATCTTTAGGTTATTCACTAGCAAACCCTGTGGCGCACGCACCTCCTCCATCCCTCCCACATTGCAAAGCGGCACTCGAGCAAATGCATCATATGCTCACCTAGTCCATGAAAGCCGGAAATGGAATGTAGACAGAACAGTGTTCTTTTTTTTGGCTGCTTGTAATGAAGAGAGGGCTTGTTAAACCCTATGATGCAATACATACACATGTGATTACACAATTGCGTTTGTTGGCTGCTGTGGTATTTGTTGTTTTTTTTTTTTTTTTTTACATACATGCACCTTAAAGAAATTGTGGATTATCGGATATTGGCTACCTTTACAGTTACTGCTCAGTTCCCTAGCTTGTGGTGAGGTATGCTTGTCTGATTCAACCGGGGGAAAGGAATTTCCTAAGCAGCTACTTTATTATAGCTTAAAGGGGGGGGGTTGTTAAAAATGGAAGTGACTCCCTTTTCTAAAAGGGAGAGGGAGGGTAAAAATTAAATCAAAAAAGAGGGCTTTATTTAGTGAAACTGTGTTGGACTTAAGTTAGGTGAAAGGGAAACTGTGGTCTCCAAACAAGTTGAGTTTAAATTAAAGGCCAGTTTCCTACATTTAAAACAAGCCATCAACCACCTCTCTACCTGCTCCACAGCCCAATATATAAAGAAATGACTGACCAGAAAGTTAATGCGTGGGAGGCTGACTTGTGACATTCCTAAGGCTTCTCCTGCACAGTGTCGCCAGCGAGCACAGCCTCAGACTCCCTCCGTGTGTGAGGGAGATGGGAAGTCCCTCCTCCTCTCTGCTGAGAGAAGTCCTGACCGAGTAGGTAAGGGAATCTACAGTCCTTCTCTCCCACTATGTGAAAACAGCCTTTTCAGGCAGAGTTCTCACGCTGCCTGAAAAGGCTGTTTCCTTAGAGTTTTTTTTTTTTGGGGGGGGGGGGTCTGAGTGGCCCACGGCACGCGTGAGTAGGTGGGGCTTATGCACCAGTGAGTGGGTGGGGCTTATGCACCAGTGAGTGGGTGGCCATATCTCACACAAATGTAAATATCTTCAAAACTATGAAAAATAAACAATAAAAATATATTGCAAAAATTCTCAGGAGAGCAATTCCTATCAATTTACCTAAAGTCATATTTGGACCACAGTTCCCCTTTAACTTAGAAACACAAGTAATACATTTAAATTACCTACGTCTGACTGGCAAAAAATTGGATGGGTAGTTTTAGATTGTGAACTGATTCTTTAACCAAATAAAGGTATTCCAGCATCTTACTAGTACCAAGGGCAAGTTTACCAAACATCCATCTGGGACATGAGAGATCAGACAAGTGTTTTAACAATTTGTTTTGGAGATGCTTTTTTAAATATCCACATCCATTTTCATTAATCCATTGAAGTGCCTATCGGTTTCCCTTTGGTTGATAACCTGCTAAATTGTAATCTGAAGCACTAAAATTTACTTTAGTGAACCTGCAGTTAATCATGCTGGGGGAAAAAATCACCATTATTATTCTCTAAAATATCTGTATTTCTGTATATATGGCTGGCCTGCTTTTTAAACCATAAATACCTAGCTCCGTGTTTCTTATAGGTTTAAATGGAGGGTTGGAGCAACTCCAGGAATATTATCGTAACTTCCAATCCTTTACCATACCAGCTTCTTGTGTGCATGACCCACTTCTAAATTGGCCACACATGTACTCTGCATGTTTTGAAGTTTGCATGTATATTTTGTTTATCTGGCTGTATAATAGCATCATGTGCACCCCATTCTTAAGAGTTTAGTGCTTCACCTCACTGCCACAGTTGCAGTTTGTTTTATCCACATGCTAACTTGTGTTAAAGGATCACTAAACCCTTAAAAAATTACCCAGATTTAAACAAATCTATAATTCTTAGTCAGGAAAACTTGCTCCTGTCTCCCATTTTAACTTCTAAGCTGAGATTGCAATACTTCGATCTTGCGACCCTGCAGCGCTGCTGTCTTCCACTGGCTCTCCTCCAATGCACCTCTTTTTGCAACACGGCACCTTTGGCATAGGTGTGCAAAGGGGAGAGGGAAGGGGGAGCCAGGACGAGACACAGCAGTGTTGCAAGATAGATAGATACATATTGCAATTTCCGCTTTAATATGGGGAGACAGGAGCAAGTGCGTATTATAGATTTCTTTTTTAATACCAGTGAAATGAGTTTAATTACCCTTTAATGTCTGGCCTAATTGTATGCATAGGTAATTTTTAAAATAAGGAGGTGAATGTGACTGTCGCAGGGAATGCTGGGGTTATTTGCAAACATCTGGAGGGCAGTATGTTGGTCATCCCTGAAATAGAAATAACACTTAAAGGGAAAGCCTACCCCTTAAGTAAATAATTGTGTATTGGTAAACCCCAAAACTGCAATCTTTAAAAACTAAAAGATGTAAGATTAACCTGAAATACTGCTTGATGTTCTCTTACTCCTTTTTCTGGTTAGAATCTGTCAGTCATGAATGTGACTGTTGACATCCCAGGCAATGACTGCCTTTCCCTAGCTGGCTTTTCTGAGCATATGTGAACTTGTAACAAGCTCAGAGAACTCGTTATATACATGCAACCCACCCCCTAAAAAAGGGTGAATATTGCCTTGAACATACATACATACAATATGTCTTTGCAGGGAATGGCCGTTCGGCTACACATGTATGATTATTGGTAGAAACAGATACTTGCTGTCTGTGCGCATGCCACTTGGGCGCCATATTGTACATTTGTACGAGGCCTTGCCCAGAATGCTAGATGGTTTCTGGCTGATAATGGTTCATAGTTTCTTCCAGTTTACTTTTGTATTCATGTTGTGTATCTAGGTCAGTGATCACAGAATAGCCTTATTTTGTAAACATTCTTTTTGTTGATTAGACAGGAAGTTAAACTGGGTGTGTTGGATTTTTGCCAACATATGCTTTTGTGATTTTTTTTTTTTTTTTTTTTGCGGTAAATTCATTTGCATGTATTTGAAATTAAATGGTGGTGCTGAGATTTTTGGTTGATGTAGCACATATTTTATATCCTAGTGCTATTACAGCTTATTACATTATTAAATCCATACGTTAAATAGTATCTTAAAGTGAAAATTAGACCTTGTTTTGTTCTTTAAAATAAGTATTGGACAGAAAATACATTTTAGTCTAAAGTCAACCGAATATAAACCCCTGTTAAAT
The DNA here is from genome assembly GCA_019447015.1 of Hymenochirus boettgeri. Lineage (NCBI taxonomy): Eukaryota > Metazoa > Chordata > Amphibia > Anura > Pipidae > Hymenochirus > Hymenochirus boettgeri. The sequence goes on along the minus strand of CM033473.1, from coordinate 50,805,366 downwards.
GTGTGCAAACTCCAGAAATTATTAGTATAAGCATTGAGTACTTAGCATGTAGGATCAGTTTAGTGGTGTTAAGAGAATGACTTTGCAATGCTGTGTCATGTCTGTCAGTGCTGTGTAGGAGGTGTTGCCGAGGCGTTTAGCAAAGTCGTGCAGTTCTTTACTTCCTTTTAAAGCTAGAAATGAATAGGATACAACTCATGGGCAATAACTGATGTAAAGCAATCCTATTGGACTTTATAGTGTTTACCTGTTTAGCATATTTCCTTCCCACTCAGCTGAGTCAGCATACCTTAAGAGGCACTTTAGTAAAGGAAGCAAACAATTGCAATATTCCATATGACCCTGCATTGTTGCACAAGACACTTCACCTTTTGATTTTTGTTGAGGAAAAAAGGACTGCTGCTTTTTGTTTAAATGAGCAGTAGGTGACAGATTTTATAATTATTATGATACCGTATATGCTCGAGTATAAACTGAGGTACCCATTTTACCTGGAAAAACTAGTAAAAGTGATTGACTCGATTATAAACCGAGGGTAGAAAATATGAACACTGAAACAAATAAACCAACTATTCCATGGCACTCCAGGTGTTTTTAAAGGACAACTCCACCCTCATAAGAACATCTTTTGGAAAGAATGGCCTCTTTAAAATATGTTGATATATCATAGTTTGTCCTATGTATTCATTACTGTATGCCTGCTATGCCTCATGGAAACTGAGCAATTTAGAAACCTGTACTGAGCCTGGGCATGCTCAGAAGAGGCAGACGGGGGATTAACATTTAGTCATTGGCTGTGATGTCAACTGTCAAATCCATAACTGACCGTTGCTAACTGGAAGAACCAGGAAGCAGAAACAGGGGAAACAGGACAGGTTAGACTTATATATTTCAGATTTCAAACTATTACCGTTTATGGTTTTGGGGGGTGATTTACCTGTATTTAAGTTTTCATTTTGGGGCTGGACTTGCCATTTAAACTACAACTCCTTGCATGCTTTGGTTTCTGGGAGTTGTAGTTTCTAAACATCTGGAATGGCAAGGTTCAACACTAATGCTCCCTACAGTACAATGCCATTTGTCCCCCAAAATGAAATAATACAGATAAGGCACACAACATAATAAAATACATTACAGGTAATCCACAGTGTTACCCACATTTGTGGTTGTCATGCATAGAAATTTAAAGCAAAGCCTCCTGGAATGTGACCACGCCTCTAGATACTGCTGTCACGGCTACACCCCCAAACATCCCAGGTCTGTTCCCGAATCACACCCACATGCAAAAACATCCTGTCCATGCCCCCAAAGATCACAGGCACACACCCAAACACCCCATGGCCATGCCCAAGCTTTGAAACACCATGGCCATGCCCCCAAATATCGTGACCACCGAATGTCGAAGCCTCCTGGACACCACAACATCACAGACATGACCCAGACTGTCCACACCCTAGAATGCCGTGTCTCCACCCACCGCTACATCGCAGACATGCCCCATCCACCTATTCAAACTGGGACAGTTGAGGGGGGATGGACTACATGGGAATTACCTGCATTACTTGAACTTAAGCACCAGACACACACTGCCCACATGTCACACAGTTCACAGACAGTTACAACTAAAAGAACAAAGACCTCATGGCACTTTCAATTCAGACTAGAAACTAACTTTATTGATTGGGATCTAATAGTCAATATAAAGTGCAAACAAGGTGACATACTGCTAACAAATGTGCAAAAAAATTGAGCACGCTTAATAAAAACACACAAGGCTCAGACAGCGCATCAGAATGAAGCCTGACTTTGACAACACAGACAAAGAGCTGCACATCACATGATCAGAGACACGGATGCCTGCCAGTCAAGTGCTGAGATATTCAGTTGCAATCAACATGTTTTTCCAAACATCTTGAATGCCAAGTGAGGGTGGCATTCAAGATGTTGGAAACTACAACTCCCAGCTAATAAGCATGCTGGGAGTTGTAGTTTCCAAACATCTTGAATGCCACCCTCACTTGGCATTCAAGATGTTTTGGAAACTCACAACTCCCAGCATGCTTTATTAGCTGGGAGTTGTAGTTTCCAAACATCTTGAATGCCCTCTCACTTGGCATTCAAGATGTTTGGAAACTACAACTCCCAGCTAATAAAGCATGCTGGGAGTTGTAGTTTCCAAAACATTTGAATGCCCCCCTCAAACCCAGTTAAGTTCTTACCTGTGGGCTCTCTTCATCCAGGATCTGTGGGCTCTCCTCCATCCAAGGGCTTCCTAGGACTGTGTGCTGGTAAGTTCCTCTCCAGCAGCAGCGTTCTCTCCATTCCGGCAGCCGCACGATCAGTCCATGTACTGGCGCGCCGGCTGACGTCACTAATTGGCGCCAAGCCCGGCGCCAATTAGTGACGTCAGCCGGCGCGCCAGTACATGACACTGATCGTGCGGCTGCCGGAATGGAGAGGACGCTGCTGCCGGATAGGAGAGGACGTGATCTTCTTTAAAGGTGAGTGACTGAGTATAAACCGAGTCCGAGTTTTCAGGCTGATTTTTCAGCCTGAAAAACTCGGTTTATACTCGAGTATATAAGGTAATATTGTTTTATAAATACAGTTAGTTAGTAGAGTTATCTAGGAGTGTTATTGGAGGTGCAGAGGCAGCAAATTTATGATCCTAGACAATAGTTACCATGTCTTTTTTTTATTTTCTGTCAACCAGTACTAAACCTTTTTAGAAGACTTGTGCAAACCCTTAAAGGCCACTAAACATTTGTTCATTTAGTAAGTAGAAGTAAAGCCCAGTAATTCATTTGGGCTATTTTCCTTTTTAAGAAATTAACCTCTGTGTATTTTAACTGTAAGAATGCATACAGTACATAGCTTGTACACATTCAGTCCTTGGTTTAGCCCTTTGCGGATTGTCTGTCGATTTTGATGACTTAGGGCTGGTGGTTAAGTAGACATTATTAAATGAGGCTATTGATAGCCATGAAGATGAGACCTAGCTATGCAATGCAGGGAAACCTGCAGTATCAAAGCTTTTAAAACCTCCCACTGGTAATGCACACTGCATTTTTAACAACCTGTGGATCTAGCCCAAAAGAACACTAGAGAAAGACTCATGCCCGGGGGCTACCATAACTTTGCCCCATCATAATAATTAACCCATATTAGTGCTCCTGCCTCCCCCTCAGATGGGCCAGAAATGTTTTAAACTTGCCCAATCAGGCTCTTTATTGATAAAGATACCTGAAATCTTTTGAGAGTTTAGTGATCAGGAAAGTAGGCAAAAAATAGGTTTTTTTGAGTGTTATGTACTTTGTATTGCTTAAAGGGAATGTCCACTCCTAAACAAATTTGTACATAGCTTTATCAATCTTCCCAAACCTAGACCTCGCATGGGTTAAAATTCCATGCAAGGCTTCTGTCATTTAGTCTCAGCCAATCACAGGTGCCGCTACCTGTCTTGCCCCTTCTGCATCTACCATGCACAGAACAGTAGCAGCAGAGAGCTGAGGGAACAAGGGCTGGTAAGTATAATTTGAGGCCTTACATGGAAATTAAAACCATGCAAGGTCTAGGTCAGATAATAGTTGTATACCAGTAGTGTCCAACTCAATCACATAAGGGGCCAAAATCAAAAAGACAGGCTTAGTGATGTGGCAATTCTTTTTAAAGATACTTCGAGGTGCAGGATTGGGACTCTCACACTTGTGCCTAGTGCTAGGTCTTGCCAGGGAAAGGGTGGGAAGCATACTGTTTTGGACTGGGGCCCCTGTCTATGGCGTGACCCTGTGTTAATGTGGAACGCCCACATCTTCTGGCACGGCAAACTCCAATGGCCCTTTGTCACACCTCTCTCCACTCCCCAGTGCTAGGTTTGATACGCAATCAGCAGTTATAGTGGTGACTGCATCCAAGCCTTACTACGTTGCTATCCATTTGTGCGTCCTAACTATAGATCTGCCTGCTAGATACCGCAACTATTTTTAAACAGCTTATCGTGCCAATCAAGATACACCTAATCAGCTGTTTAAAAAGAGACTATTGCGGAAACTAGCAGGCAGATCTATAGTTATGCCACTACTTGGGATTGCAAAAATGCATAGCAGTGTAGTAAGTCTTGGATGCTGTACAGTCACTGGGGTTTGAAATGTGTGTTGTATACAGATTTTAATTTTGGGGTAGGACATTCTATTTCAAGCAGGGCAAAGTATGCTGCCATTCTTCCCCTGCAGCTAACTCTGCCCACATTGGTCAGAAGGTTTCTAACTTGCCCGATGGGAATCACAATTGATAATCGACCTGAAATTAATAGTCTAGTGCAGGTATTTTCAAACTGCTTCCAGATGCTTGAAAATCTAATACAGCATTCCTCGACTACAAAGGGAAGCCAGGGAATGCTGGGAGTTGTCGTAATCAAATATCTGGAGTCACAAAGTTTGAGTATCCCTGGTCAAGTGGTCGGGAAAGTTGAAAGAAATCAATTTTGGTAAAATCAAACAGATTTGCCAGATGTCTGCTCCGATTCAGGCTTGTTTTGTGTAGCTGGTATCTCTCCTTTTATATATGGTAAATAAGATTTTGGGGTACGGTAATTCTAATTGGCTAGTATAACTGGCCAACACTAGCGTGCTCTTTAACATTTTTACATTTTCTTCCTGGCCCTTAGTGCACAGAATTACATATAGTGTGAACTAACTTTATTTGCAACACATGCATTTTGAAAAATACAAAGCTTTTCCCCATTGAAATCCATTTTAGCTTTCCCACTTTGTATGTTGCAATGCTTTATTTCAACAGACTGCTGCATTTGTTTCATTAAATAAAGGTATTTTCATTTTAAACTTAAATGCAGCTGTGCAACAATGCAAAAAACTCACATTGTATAGTGTGAATAGGCACTTTCATACTTTTTATAGTGTTGTACTCTGGATTTATTGGTTTGATGAAAATTGGCAGCTCCATTTTAATCTCCATCTTATTAACATGTTAAATGTTCCAAGCTGCCCACACACATCACTGAGCTATAGCTATTTTATCTGGAGGAAGATAGCGTGGTTTAGTGAGGGGAGGATCAGCTGTTGTCTCCATCTTTCAAGTATGGTATCATTTTTTTTGATTCGCTTTATTTTTATTCTAATGCATAACAAAAAGAAAATATTGTTCCAGGTAGCACCATAACAGTTTAACATATGTAAAGAGGATCTTCATACATTAGAAGTTGGTAATCTGCGGTTCTATAACAAACCAACAACCTATAGTGGTTCCTATAGTGTGCATAGAGGATTCGGAGTTTGAATGACTGCAGTAGGGTTGGTGCTGGAGTAGGGGAAAGGGGGGTTGGCCCCTTGGGTAATGGTAGATACATTAGTGAACACTTGTCATTTCTATAAATAGAAGGCAAAACTTCATGTCCATATTCATACAAAAAACAGTTCATTTGCTTACATTTTACTTTACGATTGTATTGCGACTTAAAAAGTCTGCCCTTCTCTATATATAAATTAAAGCAATTAATTCAATAACTTGGCCAAATAATTTTAATCCCTGCAACCACTTCAGGGTTTGCTTTATTCTGCTGGGTCCTAACTTTTAACCTTTTTTACCTTCTTTAGAAGACTGAATTCTCAAACCTTGTCTTTATATCCATACATGCCTTTTATGAGATTAAAGTCCCTGCTGCTCGTTTGCTTGCTTTCTTGGGACTAACTCTCCAGCTCTAAGTACTTGAACACACACTGTGGGTGGAGCACACATTTCCCAGAGGCTTGGTCAAACCTCCAATGCAACAAGCTAAATATATACAGAAATGGGATAGTATACATCCACACATAGTGCAACTAGTAACCAAATTTATTTAATACATACAAAAGATAGAATCCTAGCAATTAATTTGCTTACATTTTACTTTACCATTGTATTGCGACTTAAAAAGCCTGCCCTTCTCTATGGATAAATTAAAGCAATTAATATAATAACAAATTTATTTTAAGCCCAGCAACCACTTCATGACAGTGGGTCATTTGTTTAAGTACTTAGAGCTGGAGAGTTAGTCCCAAGAAAGCAAGTGAAAGAGCAGCAGGGACTTTCATCTCATAAAAGGCAGGTACTGATATGAAGACAAATTTGAGAATTGTGTCTCTTAAGAAGGTAAGAAAGGTTAAGTTAGGACCCAGCAGAATAAAGCAAACCGTGAAGTGGTTGCAGGGTTTAAAATAATTTGGCCAAGTTATTGAACTAATTGCTTTAATTTATCCATAGAGAAGGGCAAGCTTTTTTAAATTGCAATACAATGGTAAAGTAAAATGTAAACAAATTAAATTTGATTTGTACTAGGCTTCTATTTTTTGTATGTATTAAATAAATTTGGTCACTAGTTGCATTCTGTGTGGATATATACTATCCAATTTCTGTATATATCGTGTCCATATACCAAAACTCTCTTACAAAATAACCAAGTGTAAATAAAATGAACAAGTGCTTTAACAAAGTTTTAGTTTAGGGCCATGGTTCTCAAATTGTTTCAGACCATGGCACATTTGGCATACCGGTGTCAGCTGTGTTGGGCTTGTAATTACCCATATTTTATGCATTTTTAAGTATAAGTTGAAGTCAATCTTGAATGTAGTGTGATGTTACAACATTGACATTTTATCACAGTATATATTTTTAGAGTGTAAAAAAATAGAAAGTTACTCTCCAAAAGTTTGAGGCACACCCTGACTCCATAAGCACACTATTTGAGAAACCCTGGTTTAGGGCATATGACACTAATGAGGGGGGTTTGTCAATGATCTCAGGTCAGGGCTGCCATGACCTTAGTCACCAAGAAAACAATTGGTAACATTACACACTACACTATGAAGGGCTGTTATCTTGCAGTGCCGCAAGGTCCCCCTGCTTAAGACAGCACATGTAATGGCCCATATGCAGTTTTCTCCAGAGGAGAACTGGGTAAAAGTGTTGTTGTCACATGAGATCTAAATCAAAATCTTTGGTATCAACTCAACTCTGTGTTTGGAGGAGGAGGAATGCTACCTATGACCCCACGAACACCATAACGTGGACACATTATGGTTTGGGGTTATTTTTCTGCTAAAGGGACAGGACACCTTCACACAATTGAAGGGATGCTGGACATCAAATCTTGGGTTAGCGCCTTCTTCCCTCAGCCATGGCATTGAAAATGGATCGTGGGTGGATGGGTATTCCAGCATGACAGTGACCCTAAACACACGACGACCAAGGCAACAGAGGAGTGGCTCAAGAAGAAGCACATTAAGGTCCTGCATTGGCCTAGCCCCTCTCCAGAATTTAATCTCATAGAAAGTTTGTTGAATGTTTGAGTTACCAAACATCACCCTTGAAACCTTACAGGCTTGGAGAGTATCTCTAAAGAGGAGTGGGACAAAATCCCTCCTGAGATTTGTGCAAACCGGGTGGCTAACTAAAGGGCACGTCTTATCTCTCTGATTGCCAAGGGTTTTGCCACAAAGTACTTGCTCATCTCTTGCAAAGGGATCAAATGCTTTTTTTACTCATTACAATGCACATCAATCTCTGGCTTTTGAGGTGTTTTTTTTTTTTTTTTTTATTCTGTCTTTCACAGCTACAATAAGCCATTACGATTATAGACTGGTCATTTGCGTATGTAATATATATATAATCCACCCCTTCCATCAATGTCAATGGGGCCAGTCTGTAAATAATATTCCTATAATAACCCGGAAGTTGCTCCCCCTTTACTCACTGTGCCTTGCCGGTGTTTCTCTAAGCAGTCAGGAGCACGCAGGGTTACGCTGTGTACAGGATGCAGAAAAGGAGGAGGAGAGCAAAGGGGCGTGTCCACACTGATTGCCGGGCTGTAAGGAAACACAGACTGGAACCAGAGGAGTAAAAGGAAATTGCTTCAAGATAAGGTTTGGAGTTGACAGCTGTAACACTGCAGGAAAGGAGAAGGGGGTGGAATTGTGAGCAGGGAGAGCCAGACTAAAAGCCCTGCATGGAATGTGTCCCAGGGAAGGAGGGCTGGGGGGGTAAGCATGGGGAGCCTGATGGGGGGGGGGGGGGTTTATGTGGAGACTAGTGTGTGTTTATGATTTTGGATTTGTTAAAGCAATAGGGGGGGATCCCTAGCTGAAATGTATTTCATAGAGCACTGTGGGACTGCAGGCAGGTAATACCTGGAAAAACTGTAAAAGAAAAGGGTGGATTATATTGAATAATGTACCCCCTACTGTAAATTATTTGGATATTAGAGTGACCTCTGAGTTCCGTGCCCTGTATAAAAGACACTCGGCCTGCGGCCTCGTGCTTTTATATGGTCACGGAACTCCTCTGTGACTTCTAATATCCTTATAATTTACAGTAGGGGGTACATTATTCACTATATTATACCAACAAATTCTTAAGTGTACAAAGGTGTTTTTTTATATATATATATATTTAGCTTTTGTTTTCTGTGCAAAAAAATATATATTAAACTTTAATCTTAAAATTAAAGATCCTGTAATTGCTTCTATAGAAGGTACAGAAGGTAAGAGAGAGTGTAATCCCCCATTCTTTTTCGTCTTATTAGCTGTGGCGAATACATGAACTTTTTTTTTTAATTGTATGGTCCCAAAAAGATATGCTTTAGCATACCATATAACTGCAGTGAAAATGGTATTTCTACAAGTTACTATTCAAGTGTACAATAACTTAAGCTGAAAAATGTCTAGGTTTGTCAACATACTTTAGTGGAATTTAGTCTGTTCTTCATTTTAAATATCTTAATGATGCTTTTTTTTCTTCTTCTAGACAAAATAATGAAAAAAGTGTACATATTCTCTCAGTAAGACACTGATTGGTGTTTAGGAACAGCAAAGCTAATGTTTTCCCCTGATCAAGAGAATCACCCTGCTAAAGCACCAGTGAAGTATGGGGAACTCATTGTATTGGGGTGAGTACTACATGGTAACTATATGATAAAAAGTTATTAGCACGATTAAGTAAAAAATTTGGAAGACCAAAAAATGTAATTGGGGATTCTATGTCTCCCGTGTAACTAATTCTGTGTGGGGAAATTTATTGTTCAAAAGAACTTGAATAGATAAATGTTCAAATGTATCCCCAAAAAAGCACGGTCTAAAAGGCTTTCTTATCCTGGTACACAACAGTCAGTAGTCTGTTGGGAAGACGCACAGTACTGTATATATTTTGGCGCAACCTAACACACTGCCTGTTGAAGAACATGCAATCAGCCAAAGTAGCCAGTCAAAATATCATCTGGTGTTCTAGGCCTTATATGTAAAATTGATATCTGTATGAAAATCTAAAGCAGTAGAAAGTTACACAGGTATTTAAACTGGTTGCCGATATAAATCGGATGGCCAGGTTGAAATTTAGCCAGTTATGTTGAAATCCACAGACTAGATTTTGGTGCAACCAATCCCGGTCCATAGAAAATTTACTAACATGTCTGATTAAACTTTTGACAGTTGGATGAAAGTTGGACCTACATTGGTTGGTCACAGGCAAAAAGTTACCGCAGATATATTAACCTAAATATCTGTTGGTCGGGTCAAATTATTGCCCTGCGTGTGCCTAGACTAAAGGGGACTTTAACGGTTTCCTGTACTAGAATCTCCCAGTTTGCTGTTCATTTTGCTTTTCAGCTTGAACTGGTTCCATTCATTTTTGCAGAAAAGAGACTCCTTTTCACTGCACACTTTGAGGGCTAAAGTTCATTTATACAAATACTTTGCGTGACTACTTCTGTTTGTGGCACTGTATGATAATACCTATTTACCTTTATTGAGGGCTGGAGTTTTCCCTGGCGACTATCTTTTTAAAAGTCTTCTATTGATGTCTATGGAACTGACTACTTAGAAAAATCTAGTAGTCAATCTTACTTTTTTGACCGTTTTTTTTTTTCACCCATGCCTTTATTCCATTTCAAAAATGGATTTATTTATTTTTTTTAGATACAATGGCTCTTTGCCAAATGGAGACAGAGGAAGAAGGAAAAGCAGATTCGCTTTTTGAAACTTAAAGCAATGGGGTAAAGCCAAGTACTGTTCATATCGCCTGTACTCCACAGGCAGCAAAGGTATGGCTTCTGCTTCATGAATAATATTTTATAATATTTGACACAATCTTTATAGTGACAGCGAATTTCCTAGCTGACTGTTTATTCTGTATTCACTGAAAACCCTATTGCCTGGTCTCTAAACAGACTTAACGGATCAGGGATACTATTTCATTAGTTTGTGTGGCTGTAAGCATGGTGTCTGGTCCTAAAGTTGGGTTTTGGTTACCTTTTTGCTAACTCCAGATCTGGTGTCAACAGATATCCAGATAATCCACTACTTGGAATTCTGTAACTATATTAAGTTCTTTATAGCTGGAAAGAAGAAAGGTAAGTAATTTAATAAAAGAAAAACTGTGTAAAATTATATAGATGTGTTGCAAATAAATAGTATACCGTATAAATCGAGGTACTTATTTTTACCTGAGAAAACTAGTAAGTGATTGCCTTCTGATTCTGTATTGCTTTAAGGCTTTAGTTGCTCTTTAAATGGACAGTAGAATTCCCATACATTAATAGCCATAATGGATTTGGCTATTACTGTATGGGAATTCTGCTGTCCATTTAAAGGGCAACTAAAGCCTCGTTCCTTGGAACTCCAGATGTTTGGAAACTACAAATCCCAGCTACTAAAGCATGCTAGGAGTTGTAGTTTCCAAACATCTGGAGTGGCAAGCACCCTCACCCCCCCCCAAACCCACCCCCTGTAGTGGACAAGAGGACTAACGGTAAAGGGTATTCCCATTCTTACCTGTACTTTTAATCCAGCAATTCAGTGACTTGCTCTGCAAATCTATCCTCCGCTTGCTCACTGCCTGTACTGATCTGCCAGCTGACGTCACTACTCAGCGGTGGGCAGATCAGTACAGGCAGCAAGTGAGCGGTGACCAGATTTGCAGAGTGAGTGGCTGACCCGAGTATAAACCGAGGGCAGGTTTTCAGGCTAATTTTACAGCCTGGAAACCTTGGTCTATACTCAAGAATATGTACGGTACTCAAGGTTCTTTAAGGCTCGGACCTCACTGTCAAGTACATGACACATAAGAGAAAAACAGAGCACAGTGCACATGTTTTTTTTTACTAAAATAGCAATGTGAGTCAGACAAATGAACAGAAAATTTCTAAACCATTAGAATTTGGAAACAGACCGCATCGCAATGCACTAATGGGAGACACAGACAAAGCTTGCTTTAACAGGTGTCCCAGCGGATTGCAAAACCAATTCGATCCTAAAACTGTGGTAAAGCGCATTTTCCCAATGTTGTCTTTCTTTCTAAATTCCAGATCTTGTCAGGGGCATAGCTATATGTTAATGGTCCCCATAGCAAAAATGTTGGATGGGGCCCCCCGACCACCACAAATCTTGTCTGCACCCACTTTTCATTAGCCATCATTACCCATTTCTGAGATCGTGCACGATATAAGGAAAAACACAACCCTTTCGCACACACACTCTCACTCACATACACACTGACCAGTAGACACACATACACACTGGCCAGCATACACAAACTCACACACATACACACTGGCCAGCATACACACACTGATCAACATACACAAACTACACCCTGACCAGTATACACACCCTCTCACACAGTGACCACCAACATACTGGTGTCTATCACAAAGGTAAAAGTTACTTAAGTTATGTTAGGCAATAGGCAGTGCAGCTCACCACCTATAACACTCAGTCACTACTGCTACTGGCTGGCTGTATCCTCCACACATTCAACAGTTTTACAGGCTTTCCCTAGCTCCCAGGCAGACCAATGGGAGTGTACTATGGGTGGGATTATGGCATCTTTGTGTTCCTGGACTTTCAGATCAGTTTGGAAAATCCTTTAGACCTTTACCTTACAAACTCTGGATTTGAGCTGATGAGGAGGGAAGGGAGCGTATGTCTAGGGCCCAGGCTGCTACAGGACTTTCATGCCTTTCACAGCTCCACTGATCACACTTTTTATTATTGGGCAGAGTGAAGTGAACTTCTGTAATCACTTACTTCCCTTCCTTCTGCTTTCGGATTTGTTTGATGTTGTCATGGTAACATGTCGGGACCATCGCAGTGCATCAAAGGCAAACACCAGCGCAGCAGGTTAAGTTTACATTTTTGCAAAAGATGTAGGCAGCAGGGATGGCACAGCTGGGCCACCTTTGTCTCCGGCCCCATAGTAGCTGCTATGGTGATCCCTACGCCACTGGATCTTGTCAACATTTATCCAGTAAGGTGCACATTATTGGTAAAAACAATCACTGCACCACCCTTCATCGGTGATAAGTTTTTATGATGTGTTCATAAAAAACAGATTGGCGTTTTATGCGTGCATCATTATTTTATTACCGCACTGTAAAAACTGCAATAGTAGCCCTGTGCAAATTATATGTATTTTAATGTTCAGTTACAAATACTGCTCAGAGTTTTATTGCTCTGTAGAATCAAAGTATACAGTATTGCTATACTGTGTTACCACAAATCTTGTCCCCATCTGCTAGAACAGATTATGCTGCAAGCAAACCAGCTCTCCAGTAATGGCCTACTTGTAACACTAACTGTTACTTAAGAACTTATACCTTGATCTGTTTACACACACATTGAGACTGACTGTTAGGCACATAACAGTTTAGCCTTAATGGAGAAGTTCAGTGCAAATACATTTACTTTTAGGAAATAGAGCAGTATTTTCCAATCCCAATGACCTTAACCTGACCATTCAGCATTTTGTCTGTATATAAATAAATGCTTTTTCGAAATACTGACTTCCTGTTTGCAGGACCCCTAATAGTCTATTATGGTCTTGCCCTTGACCCAGCGCCTGGGTTGTTTCAGTTGCTCAGTAGGGGTCTGAGCATGTTTGACCCATCCAACAGCCAATCGGTAGAAATTACTGTTAGGAACCTTTCCAAGGTAGTGTGCATTCTGGAAAGAAGGACCATTACAGAACCTGATGGGTATATAATGGGTATAAATTCCACTGATTGTTTAAAAATGGAAGACAATTAAAAAAAATGTATTTAAGTTTTGGTTACTGTTATCTGCTTGGGATTTGTATGTATAACTAATCCTGCAGTTTATAGTTTTTTAAAAATATTTTTTAATACAGCTATAGCAAGCAGACATGAACTCCAGCATTTTTGCTGTAGTAGACCATAGCAATTTTTACTACTACTTTTAGTAAGGCTCACACAACATAAACCAATATTACAGTCTTGAATATGAACCATTATTTGTCCAATTTTCTTGGCCAACACACACAAATCTATCATATATCATTCAATAGTTTCTGTTTTTTCTGTTGATGTCTATGTAACTGGCAATCTAAAAAAAATGAGGTTGACTCTGAGTTGCCAGACTGTCGTTTTATTGCAAAAGTAATTTGTCCACTGCTGGTATAAGCGTCTTGCAAACATTTTATTGTATTTTGTCCACAGAGAGGATCATGGATGTTAAAACAGTTTTATTTTGCAAAATCATTTTGTTTTTCGACTGTTTTTTCATTTTGTCAATATTATTTATACTTATTTCATAGAATTACTGTGTATATAAATGGCAGAACAAATGCAAAGGTTTTCACCACAGCAAGGGGTGGACATGCCCTTTAAGATTTCCTTTAAATAAAATAAGCTAATTGTTTAAGAGGCTGAACATAATTTTAAGGCTTTGTGTTTGTTTCCCCTCATATATTGGGGATTTACAGTAAAGTAAAAAAAATAGACTCTAGGGTTTATTAAATAAATAATAAACATGGGGGTCATCAAAAGTGACCACAAATGATCAAACAAATTAAAAAAGAAAACCCACAAGTGGCCTTTAGAAGAAGTTTAAAAAATGATGTGACCTCATCAATGCAGACCTCATAGGGAAATATAAGGGAAAAAAAGGTACAGATTAAAAAAAATAAATGCTATAAATTCTATAATTGTAGCACATGTAATTATCGGATCGAAGAGGCTACATTTTGTCATCCTCATGCTTCATTTTCCTCTGCTGGCTGACGTCATTACTCGGCGCCGGCCTCAATTCCCGGCGCCGAGTAGTGACGTCAGCAAGCAGAGGATGCGGAGCTTGCGGCCGCCGGAGCAGGTAGTGCTTGACTGAGTATAACCGACAATTTTTTTAGCCTGAAAATCTCTGTTTATACTCTAGTATGGGCGCTACTGTCTAAATAAACAGCAAATATAGTCCATGGAGCACTCCTAGGTATGATCAAAGAAATATTTAACAATCAACGTGTTTTGGACATCTTTTTCATGTGTTTCAGTGAACAAGAGTGCCCCTTTGGCTATATATACAGTACTCAAAGTAGCCTTATTTATATATTTATTAAATCCTATCAATCTATTAAATCATATCAAAGACTAAAAGATTGAATGATTTGGAAAACATGAAAGAACTACTCTCAAGTGCTGCCTTTTATGGGGAGAAGCATGGTCCATTCCTGGGGCACAGCATATACTTTTCTGCAAATATCTCAGGAAACCAGAGCACATATTAATGTTAGAGATGTCTCTAATAAACTCTGTGATCTAGTAGGGGAACATTTTTGCATGTTCCCCTGCAGGCTTCTCTGGATCCTCTTTTCTGCTCCGGCGGCTGCATGCTTCATTTTCCTCTGCTGGCTGACGTCAGGAAGTAAGGCCGGCACCGAGGAGTGACGTCAGCAAGCAGAGGATGCGGAGCGTGCGGCCGCCGGAGCAGGTAAGTGCTTGACTCGAGTATAAACCGAGACTCAATTTTGCGGACTATCATACATTGGTAAAACTGTTACCCTTTAAAAAAGTTTCATTGCATAAGTTACAGATTAAAACAATGGTAATAGACAATGTACCAGCTCCTAAAAGGGGTGGTAATTGGAATAAAAAGCATAGCAAGCGATTGGAATAAAAAGCAAGAGCAGACACGCTCTTAAACACTTGGCCGGTAATGGCTATCGGCCATTAGCCATGACTCAACTGTGTGTAAGTACCCATATCTCCATGAGAGCGTCGAGAAATGCTTTTGGGGTAAACTTTCTTACGGTAATAGCTGAAGTTATTTTGGGTCTGGAGTTACCCATTAATAGTTTAAATGTTTCTTATAAGAATGCATAAACTCTAGTAAAGTAAAAAGTGCTTGAATGTCTTTTATGAAATGCCTAAAAAAAACATATAGCCATTTTAAAAAAAAAAAAATTGGTTTAACATTCTATTGATATTTAAATTAATGCTGTATACCCTTTTAATGAATTTTAATGATGGACTGAACAGGCCACACAATTTTAAAGGAAAAAATTTTTGATTCATAATGTATTTATGAATGTATAAGCATTTAATTATGTACTTTAGAACTTTGGAAATTTGTATACCTTAGTCCTGGCCTTCTGCTGGAAAAAAAATTTCCCACCTCCAATATAGAGGTCACCATTTATAATATATTGGATGCCTTCACTTAAATGTTATTCCCTGGTCTTTTCATTAACCATAAAAGATTTTATTTATTTACTTTATAGGCAATAAGCAATAAAGACCAGCACAGTATATCATACACCTTGTCACGTGCACAAACTGTGGTAGTGGAGTACACTCATGACAGTAGCACCGACATGTTCCAGGTAAGAAATTTCCAAAATCTGTTAAATCTGTGTTCAAATTATATCCTTTGCATTCTGTAGTAAGAAGCCTGGGCGCTACTGTCTAAATAAAACAGCAAATATAGTCCATGGAGCTCTCCTAGGTATTGATCAAAGAAATATTTAACAATG
Source organism: Hymenochirus boettgeri (assembly GCA_019447015.1). Lineage (NCBI taxonomy): Eukaryota > Metazoa > Chordata > Amphibia > Anura > Pipidae > Hymenochirus > Hymenochirus boettgeri. The sequence goes on along the minus strand of CM033473.1, from coordinate 50,789,559 downwards.
TGTTTTGGCTATCTTTTTCATGTGTTTCAGCGAACAAGAGTGCCCCTTTGGCTATATATATACACAGCACTCAAAAGTAGCCTTATTTATATATTTATTAAATCCTATCAATCTATTAAATCATATCAAAGACTAAAAGATTGATATGATTTGGTAAACATGAAAGAAACTACTCTCAAGTGCTGCCTTTTATGGGGAGAAGCATGGTCGCATTTCCTGGGGCACAGTGTATACATTTCTGCAAATATCTCTGGAAACAAGAGCACATATTAATGTTAGAGATGTCTCTAATAAACTCTTTGTGATCTAGTAATGACATCACCTTTGGAATCTCTTGAATATGTGTATATCCTTCATCACAACGCTGTATTTATAGTTGGCCCTATACTATGGGATCTTGCACTTATATGTCAGGAATATGGTTTTGGGGTAAATTAGGATATTGGTGCACATTTGTAATATATTCATTCATATTTAGGGAATCTTTCTGTGAAGAATTAGACTGCATGTTCTACTGTTTACACAGCTAAGTAAACTGGATTCTGTGTTTAACTGTTGTAGGTTACCATTATGTAATGCTGCAATGTTTGTGCTCCTTTTTCTTCCATAGATTGGCCGGTCAACAGAGAGCCCTATTGATTTTGTGGTAACTGACACAGTTCCAGGAAGCCAGAGCAACACTGATACACAGTCTGTACAAAGCACCATTTCAAGATTTGCATGCAGAATCATCTGTGAAAGAAATCCCCCATTTACTGCACGGATATATGCGGCAGGATTTGACTCCTCCAAAAATATTTTCTTAGGGGTAAACCATGTTTAATAAGTTTTTCTTTGTCAAAAGAAATCTGTATCTGCATATCTGATTATTCATGTCTTCTTATCAGGAAAAAGCTGCCAAATGGAAGACTTTAGATGGACAGATGGATGGGTTAACAACGAATGGTGTTCTTGTTATGCATCCACGCAACGGATTCACTGAAGATTCCAAGCCAGGGGTGTGGAGAGAGATATCTGTGTGTGGTAATGTGTTTAGCTTGCGTGAAACACGGTCAGCCCAACAGCGAGGAAAAATGGTATGTGCCAGGTCTATGTCATGCCATTATATTAGCTTTTCACTTGTCAGAAACCTTAACTTCTGAAAGCTGACTGTCTGAACAAAAATAGTTTGTTTTCAAAAAAAATAAAATAGTAGTAGAGAATTGTACCATGTTAGCCATTGATGAATTAGAGACATCTTGGATCAAAAATAATACCTTTTATTGGCAAAAACTAAAATGATTGAAAACGCAAGCTTTCGAAGCACTTGGGCTTCTTCCTGTGATAACTGAATGTGTATTCACGGTTTTATTTACCACAACTATTGCCAGGCATGGGGGCATAAGACATCTATGTAATGTCAAACTCTTTGATCAAGTATGTATAAAATAGTGTGCTTTAGAAGATTCATTATTGTATCATGCCTGAGGAAGAAGCCTAAGTGCTTCGTAAACTTGCATTTTCAATAATTTTTGTTAGCCAATAAAAGGTATTATTCTATATCCAAGATGACTCTACAAATAAAAACTTAAAGTATATTTATAGCAGCTTTCAAATAAATGTCTTCTTCTGTCTCAGAACATACTGTTCTCCCGATAAGAATGTGAGCATGAGGATGATTCATTCTAACATGTTTTCTTTTGTAAAGCTAGGCTGTTCTTTCACAGATTGTGTAGCATGGGTCTGGCATATAAAACTGCCATGCTGTTCAGGCAGATGCTAGTGTTTTAAAGAAGACATACCTGCAAAAGATTTTAGACAAATTGCATAGGTCCATTTTGTATGGTCCCTTCACAGATATTGAGAATAAGGAGTTGCTTACCTGCTTGAATTTGTAACTCCGTAGCAAGTTAGAGGCCACCCATTTTCCCCTCATGTGCTTCAATTTTGTATACAACAGATTAACAGCTAAGTTTAATGCTGAGACTGAAATAATAACAGGGTCCAATTAAATTAGATGTCCATCTTTTACAACTGTTCTAGCCTACCAATTATCATTGCCTAACAGTTGATTCCAAAAAAGACAAAAAAGATGGTACGAAGGGTGACAAATAGTTCTAAAGAACTATAAAAATACATTTTAGAAATTCATACTTTCCTCTCTTAAATTATCTAATAATTCTGCCATCACCACATATGCTGGTAGGCAGTTACCCAGTTTTACCATCCTCAATGTAAAAATTGTAGTATCCGAATCCTCTCAGACCACTCCCCTTGCTGGGCCACATTCAGCTGGACCCAATCTTCCCCCGCCCCCCCCCCCCCCCACCACACTGGAATTAAACCCCTCTGGTTACACCTACTCCCAGACAACATAAACCTGAATGGGACATGTTTTTCCAAATCAATGAAAACTCAACCAACCCCCTAACCCTCTGGGAAACATTCAAAATATATGCCCGGATGACCCTATCCAACACAATAAACAGAATCAAACAGAACTCAGCCATCACAGAACAGGAGGCCATACAAGCCCTAAGTAGAACTGAAATCAACTTCCAAGCAAACCCATCCGATCAAAACGCCACAGCAAATCAAATTCTAACAACAAATGACATTTCCAAAAGGCAAGAATATATGAACATGGTGAAAAATGTGGCAAACTCCTAGCATATTTGTCGAACCACGAACACAGAACCCCGGTGGTAATATCCCTCCACACCCCAGCAAATACAATTATAATCGACCCCCCACAAGTCGCTAAACTCTTCGCCGATTATTTCCGCACACAGTGTTCTCCCTAGGTCTTTTAGCCGGGCGGCCCACCCGGCTACTTTTCATGCACCCGGCTGAAAAAAATTCTTGAGAAACACTTGTGATTTAAAAGAATTTAGAAGTAGGTTTAATAGGTGCCAATAGTTCAGTAAAAACTCCCGCCAAAACTGCTCAGTCCAGACTTTACACCTGCAAGATTATTTTAGCACGTTAACTAGCTTTTTCAAGATCTCCAAGGCCACAAAAGGGTGTCACATGTGCTTGTGCTGCTATGTTACATGGGTTACCTGCAGATGTTGACAGACTACAACCCCCTGCATTCTACAACCATGGAATGCTGGGAGTTATAGTTTTCAAACATCTAGTGGGACAAAAGTTAGACATCCCTGACCTATATAATGAGCATGATGCAGTGAACATTTTCCCTTACCACCAAATTTCCCCGTCCTACCCCACCCGGCTACTTTTTCATGCCACCCGGCAGGAAAAATATTCTGGGGAGAACACTGGCACAATATATAAATCTACATTAAACCACTCAATAAATGACATCCAAAACTACCTAAACACCATCAGACTCCCACAATTATCTCTACAGGAACGTTCCTTAATGGAGTCCCCTGTTACAGAAACGGAAATCCAGCAAACAGTATCACAACTCCCAAGACACAAAACACCAGGTACGGATGGGTTCCCCGCAGAATTCTATTCAACATACCTTGACTCCCTAATACCTTACATACATGAGTTATACACCACCATATTTAACACAGGAAACCTTCCCCAGTCCATGACTGAGGCACAAATTTTCCTTATACCAAAACCCAAAAAAGACCCCCACCTCCTGACCTCCTACAGACCAATTTCCCTCCTCCAAGTAGACCTCAAAATTCTATCCAAAATACTCTCCCTCACTCACCAAGATTATCGTCTCCCTCATAAACCCGGATCAAACGGGATTTATTCCAGGAAAGAACACCACAATCAACACAAGACGCCTATACTTAAATCTACAGGCACAACACGAGGAGGTGGGAGACCGATGTGTAGTCAGTTTGGATGTGGCCCATGCATTCGATTCAGTCGAATGGCAATTCTTGTGGCAGGTTCTACACTCCTTTGGCTTTGGCCCTAATTTTACTAAATGGTTACAAATTTTATATTCCAAACCAACAGCCAAAGTAATAGCGAATGGATGGCCCTCCGAATCCTTCCCACTAACAAGAGGAACCCGACAAGGATGCCCCCTCTCCCCCCTTCTTTACGCACTGGTAGTTGAACCCCTAACAACCAAACTAAGGGAAGACCATATTATAAAGGGTCAAAAATTAGGTACCCACACGGAAGTGATTAGTTTGTATGCCGACGACCTGCTCCTCTACTTAGCCGACCAAGGCCCCTCACTAGACCGTGCCCTCACATTATTAAACGAATATGGGAAATACTCCGGACTAGCAATCAACTGGTCCAAATCACAATTACTCCCCATAGACAACAGCCAATGTAATTACAACATCACCTAACATAACCTAATCAGAACTAGTGAAATCAAATACCAAGGCCTTAAACTTTCTAAATCTCCTCTAGGATTCCCCTCACTGAATATCGAGCCCCTAATACACCTAATCAAACGAAAAACACAAGTGTGGAGCAAATTGCCTCTGGGAGTCTCCGGACGTGCCAACATAATTAAAATGATCCTGCTACCAAAAGCATTATATATTCTTTGGCACTCCCCAACAATTATTGCCCTCAAATATTTCAAAACCATTGATTCGATACTAAAATCTTTTGTCTGGGGCTCAAATTGGCACAAAGTGGCCTGGCCAACCTTGAAAAGGCCACAGAAATGGGAGGACTGGCCATTCCAGGTCTAAATTTATACTATTTAGCCTCACAAATTTCTCACCTATACCACTGCTCCCACACAGAAGCTAACAGTTATCTAAGGTTACTAGATGACTCTGATGCCCAAATGTATAATATACCTCCTCTCAAGGAACCAGGGAAAATCCAAAACCTCACCGTCTACCCACCCTCTATCCATCCAGGCAGTCAAAACCTGGAAAATCACCTGTCAAATTGGGGATCCCTCACGTCAACAAAAAAACCCCTATGGGGTAACTTGGACCTCCCAGAATTCCTATCTATCCCACAACCAGAACAATGGTATAACTATGGAGTATCCCTGATTATGCATCTGGCTAAAAATGGGAAACTTAAATAATTTAACCAACTTAGCCAGGAGTTCTCACTCCCCAACAAAATGCTCTTCAGATACTTCCAGGTCAAACACGCCTTTCAAACCCAATTCAGGGAGCACTCCCTGGATTTTGTTGATAATCCACTTCCTACTTGGGGCTCCTTAACCAAACTAATATCAAAGGTATACTCTGCCCTTATCTCCGGGCATATAACCGGGCATATTTGACTCCCATACAAATTGCCAAATATAAAACAGACCGCAGCCCCCTATGTCCAAAAGGCCAAAGAGCCCCAGGCTTATTCTACCATATGTTATGGGCCTGCCCCTATGTACAGTGCTCCCCAGTAAGCCTAGACCCCAAACTGTCTATTAAATATCATTGACCACATACCAGCAGACAAATATCAAAAGATATTTATATCTGTGTCTTAGCCAAGAAAATACTAGCCGAAATGTGGATGGGCCAAGTGGGAAGATACCCACACAAGGAATGATGAACAATCACCTCAGGCTATTCAATAAGACCAATGCACGATCATACCCAACCCACATGAACTGCTTCAGGCCACTTGTTGTTACACACCAATAGGATATCTCAAAGTTCTTTGTTTTATTATAAGAATTTTTTCCCTTTATTTGTTATTTAACAAAATTGTTATTCTCCTCACTTTAAAAAACACAATGTAGATATTCCTAAAAGAATTCAAAAATATGAAAAGTATAATGTACAAGCTCTTCTAACACAAGTACAGCAATATGTTTGACAATGTAAAGCTGACTGTACAAACTTAACTCATGTTGTAATCAATCCTGTTTTTTTTTTTTTCAATAAACGACCTCCACCAAGGAGGTTGTTTATTTAAAAAAAAAAAAAAAAATTGTAGTATCCAGAAAATGCATCCTTTTTCTTCTAATCTTAAGTGAGGTCGCCAATAATCTATTGGTGAACAATACACCCTATTTTATGGCCTATTATGTATTTATATAATGTGGTCAAATTCCTGGGCATGGTTGAATGTTATTAAAAGATTAATAGGTAATATTATGGTGTAGTGACTGTTAAATAATTACTTGCAAACGACCTATACAGTTTGTTTTATCTAGACTGTGTATATCCTGCTAATTAATAGCTCTTGTTTCTACAGCACACATTGTGCCATGCTGTTCATAACTAATTGTTAAAACCCTGCTTTAACATCAGGGTTTCCATTACATTGCATAATAAGTTTAAACAGGGGAAATGGCAATAGAGGTGGAATATATCTAATATAAAAGCAAAAATGTAAAGTACATAATTTCCTGTGAAACAGCTTATATCATCCATATGTGAGGACCTAAGGAGTCCATTGAACCATGTATATAACACAATAAAAATGTGTACTGGTATATTATATAATCAAGTGACCATAAAAACCTATATAAATGAATAAATAAAAATCTAGTAATAGCACTAAGGTGACAAAGTGAATACTGTGCCTACAAAACATCATTAGTTAAAAAGTTATAAAAAAAGTCTCAAAATATATAGTACATATACAGTGTAGTTATAGCATATCATAAACGTAGTATAGTCCACACCAGGTTCTAAGGGCCTCACTGAACAATGTTTTTCTTTACATTGTGAAGTTTGGCATTTGGGGTGGATACCCTTTAACCATATTTTACCTTATTTTTAGGGCTAATGATTTGCCTTGACTTTTAAATAATTACAGATTATAATTATTATATATATATATATATATATATATATATATATATAATTTTTTTTTTTTTAACAAAGATTTTGGCCTTGAGATTATTGAACACTGAAATGAAAACATTTTCCTTTTTATCCTGGTGTGGAATAGGCAGCTATAAGGCTTATATAATACATTTACAAGCTTTGGATGCACAGCTTAAGTAACTATATAGGTGGCACTATATCTCCATCCTCTACTATGTTTATAGGGATTGTGAAATGAAGTTAAAAAACTTACAGGGAGATTCAATAAAAGTTCTTCTCATTTAAAATGGTGCTAATTTTGCCCCAACCAATCAAATCTTATTTAATATTTGAAAGCTAACATCTGATTGGTTGGGGAAAAATTAGGACCATTTTAAACGATAAGAACTTTTATTGAATAAGCCTGTTATTTCTTTATTAAATGTGTTTAATTCTTCTCCCCTCATTTTTTTTAGGTGGAAATTGAAAGCAATGAACTTCAGGATGGTTCCCTTATTGATCTTTGCGGAGCAACTCTTCTGTGGCGTACTGCTGAGGGATTATCCCGCACTCCAACTGTGAAACATTTGGAAGCACTGAGACAGGAAATAAATGCAGCAAGGCCTCAATGTCCTGTCGGCTTCAACACACTGGCATTTCCTAGTATGAAAAGAAAGGATGTGGTGGATGAAAAACAACCTTGGGTTTATCTTACTTGTGGTCATGTGCATGGCTACCATAACTGGGGAAACAAAGAGGAGCGGGATGGAAAGGATCGAGAGTGTCCAATGTGTCGATCAGTGGGACCATATGTTCCATTATGGCTCGGATGTGAAGCTGGATTTTATGTGGATGCAGGCCCACCTACTCATGCTTTTAGCCCTTGTGGACATGTGTGCTCGGAAAAGACGACTTCTTATTGGTCCCAGATTCCCCTTCCTCATGGTACACACACTTTCCATGCTGCCTGTCCATTCTGTGCTCACCAACTAGCAGGAGAGCAAGGATACATCAGACTTATATTTCAAGGACCTCTAGATTAGTGACTTGTATGCAACTCTACTGGCAAGTTTTGCAAATTACACTGTTGCTGCTTGCTAAAACAACTGAAAGAAAAAGTTTCCTTTTAAGAAAAAATTGAGTTGCAACTCTTGGCAAAAACTTTTTTTTCTAAAAGAAAAACATTGGATTATGCAGATCTGATTTCAATGCCTTCATATTATTTCTGAATGATCCGCCTCAGTATTAAATTTTATTTTGTAAAACTGGGGAGTATACTATCAGATCAAACTACATTAGTTTACTATTCAACACACATTGTAAAATATAGCATATATATTACAGTTTTGTAATTGACCTTAATATTGAACATGTCTGATGGCTTGATAAAGTAGTGGAATACAGTATATGTGCCCCTTTGAAAGCAAACAGCAGTGCAGGGAAGTGAAACACAGATCCTGTTTAGAATTTGCTTAATTTAGAGAATAAAATTGGCAAACTGTATGGCATTGGCACAAACAGAATTTCAACGTGTAGGTCACTAAAAAGCTACTCTGAATGTTTAATATGCTGTTCCTTTGTCCATTTTTATGTTTGACATCATAGTTATTGAAGCAGCTTTTAGATAAGTTTGCAACATTTCAGGGCTTTATTTATCTTGATAAGTTTGATATGTTCATTTTAATTGTTTAAGATGAATAATGTTGCATTGTATATTTTTCTGGAGTTCTTTAAGTGTGTGTTTGTAGGGGGGTTGATCAAAGCATTACATGTTTTAACAGGCAAGGTTTCACCTTTTTGTATAGCATGACCTTCCTGGGCGGCATTACATTTTCTTTAGCATTAGAATTTTTGTCTGGTGTGATAAATATTCAGCGATTTGCAAAGGGCAAGGTTTTTGTTTTATCAATTTAATATGTAATAACAATTAGTGCTGTAGCATTCGCTTTAACACAGTTATGTCCTTGATCAGCAGATGAAAAACCCTTTTTTATGAGTGAATTTGTGTGGTCTTGATCATGTTTTTACCAGTGTAATTTTATTGTTATTTGCCACACACTCAGGAAATCTTCCGATAGGTCAAGTAATGCTGTTTTAACAAGGAGAAACCATTTGCTTTGGATCTAGAAAAATGTCAACATTTTATATAGATTAGGGATATCCCTTACTTTGTCATCTGGGATGCTGAAAGCTGTTGTCAGCTGACTGAAAACTACAGATTGTGCATCTCTGGTCTGGATATTGATGCTTAGTAATTGTTCTAACTGCTGGGCAATAGCTGAAATGTACTTTATATAGGAAAGTTTTTTTTTCAAGCCTTTCTGTATCCCAAAAGTTGCTGCTGGCACATGTAAATCTGCCATTTTTAAATTGCCATTACTATTTACAGTTCAAATGTATAATGTAGTTTATTTACAGCATTATTTATTCAGACACCTCAAAGGAACTCTTGCTTGGAGTTCTGTTTTGTGAAATATCCTTGCAATTGTGTGTAGGGGGGTGGGTTCATAACATTGTTTTTTGGGCTAGGGTTGAACAAAAAAAGCCTGTTAAAGAAACTTGTCTGCTATGCATTTACTTATTGCATAAAAGATTGTGATTGTAGTTGTCTATGAATTCATTTTTCCCTTGCTTTTGGTGTAATTTCTTTTAATGTATTTTAAATTATGCAAATCTTAGTGTACATAAGTTTGCCTTTAAGGCTTACACCTTCAGCTTTGTACATTGGTGAATTTGTATGAACATAGAGATATCAGGGATATCTTCTATATTAAGTGAGACATTTTTACTTAATTGAAAGCATTCCTTCTATAAAAACTCTGTTTGAGCTAAGCCATAGATTGTGCACTCCGTGCATACAAGCATACTGTGTATGAATCCTATATCTAAAATCTAGAACAGGGCAATTACTGAGAAAAGTATATTTGCATATTAAATGAATTATGTGAAACTTGATATGTCCTGTAAGTGTCCAGTTTTATTAACATTGTAAGGAGCTAAAGGAAAGTTAGTTGTTTTTTTTTTTTTGGGGTGGGGGGTGGGGTTAATGATTTGTCTACCCAGAATGTCACTGTTCTGTCTCTGGGTAGATTGGTGCCACATTCAGTCTTAAAGTCACGTTCGCCTAAGGTTAGTGTGACTTTAAGACTGGTACTTTTGTGTTGTGTCTAAATTTGCCTGTGAACCCTAAACACAGCTTTGTACTACGCTCAGTTTATCTGGAAGCATCTCTGCAGAATAAGCCAAGTTACTAACAGGGAGATTCAATAAAAGTTCTTATTCTTTAAAATGGTGCTAATTTTGCCCCAACCAATCAGATCTTATTTAACATTTGCAAGCTAACATCTGATTGGTTGGGGTAAAATTTGCACAATTTTAAATAAGAATGTTTATTTAATAACCCTGTAAGGTTTTTAAAAGCTACTAAGGGCTAGGCCACACTGCTGCGATTTTTCTGCACTTGCGTTTTTTTTTCAAATCATTGGAATAGCGGCAATGCACCGAAAACGTGTGTTTTCGGATTCGATTGCTCTTTGCGTTCCACATTTTAAATTGCTATCGCATGCGTTTTCCAATACTTAATGAAAAAAACGCATGCGCAATGAAATCGCATGCGATTCCGTGTACAATTGCGCTTGCGTTGCAGTGTGGCCATGCCCTAAGAGAATGTCTTAATGATGGTCAAAAAACGGAAAAAATGAACCAACGTAGTCACTGGAAGTATAACCAACATCAAAGGCCAAAAATTAAATTTTAAAAAATTAAAAGTATCTAGGGCAGGGAGGTAGGATTGATTATTTTTACCCCCAGTTTCATTTTGTTGAGATGCTCCAGCATATACTATTTTCATCTGCTAGGATGGTTAGCCATGATCACGCTAGTGGAAACACGGGATGTAGAACCCTATTGGACTGGCCCCAATTACATGTGCTTCCGTGTACTATCGTAGCTCATGCAATCACAATTTTTGGTGCGTATAGCATGCACTCCTATAGGGCTTAATAGCAGCAGCGCACTAAATCTCGCACAATCGCATAACACTGCAATCACACGTTCTCACATGCACTAAAGTGGGGCCACATCCTTAAGCTGCTGAAGCACTGAGGTTTTTTGTTTTTTTTTTTAAACCTTTATACTCGCTATAGTTCTCATTTAATATAGTACTTAACGTTATTTTTGTGGTACATTTTTAGCTTAAAGGGAAAGTTCAGTGGAAAATATCACAGCACCTGTGAGCAAGGAAGTGCAGGGGACCAGGTGATGCTGCTGCCATATCACACACACAAATGTAAATATCTTCAAAACTATAAAAAAAATAAAACAATGGAAATAAATTGCAAAAACTCTCAGGAGAGCAATTCCTACTGAGCCTGGGCATGCTCAGAAGAGGCAGACAGGGGATTAACATTCAGTCATTGTCTGTGATCTAAACTATCAAATCCATAACTGAACGTTACTAACTGGAAAAACCAGGGAGCAGAAACAGGGGAAACAGGACATTGTGCAGGATTTCAGGTTAGACTTATATATTTCACATTTTAAACTTTTACGTTTAGGGTTTTGAGGGGTGATTTACCTGTATGTAAGTTTTCATTTTAGGGCTGGACTTGCCCTTTAAGGTCATTGGGATGAAAAAATACTTCTCTTTTTTCTGAAAAGCATATGTATTTGCACTGAACTTCCCCTTTAAATGTAGATTTTTCTTTTTTTTTCTCTTAATCCATACAGCTGAGGCAATGGAGGCTCATTTTTGTTCTACATTTAAAATGTATACCTCTGCTTCAGTGAAAAGAGAACCTGCAAATCCCCAGCCTCGGGTTTAGAGCCTCAATACTTAATACTTGACATATATTTCATATTTGTGTGAATGAGCTAGGTGAAGTCACTTGCAGAGCAAGTTTTCTCTTTCATGAAATTTGGGGAAAAAACTTTAGTAGATGAAGAATTTTGGACATAGGACAAGACCACACTTCAATGCAAACAATGGCACACGTTGCGCTTGCGATTTCCATGCGCTGCAATGCATTTGTGCTTGCGATTCCCCAATTCCGATTATGGAAGCGCATTAAAAAATGGTGATCGAATGCGCTTCCAAATCGGAATCTCAAACGCAACGGAAATTGCAGGAACTTTTTGCGTTCCCGCGATTTCAATTTAATCAAAATCGAACAATTACGCGCAAAAACGCGTATAGTGTGGCCTAGCCCATAGAAATGTCCTAGATAATCTAAATTGCTGTAATTAGCTGTGCAGACAAGGCCTGGTAGGGGTGTCAGAATGGGTGTGTGAAAGAGAAAACTCCGTGGGTTTAAAACTGTACTGAACTTGCTCATCTCTGGATTAGGGATTAGAAGTGAATTGCAGCACCTGTCATTTATGGGTTGGTTAGAGATTTGCTGGCAAATCATTGTTGCTGATCAGCTGTAAATATGGCTACACAAACGGTTTTGCAAGACTAATCTTTCAAGAGGCTTTTACAAAGTTGTCCTGTACAAACAAGTTTGCAAAAAGAAAAAATAAACATAAAAACTGCCCGGGTACATTGCATAAACATGCAAAGAAATTCGAAAAATGCTTTTTCTATTATATTCAAAAATATGTTTAGAAAGTTTAGACTACTGGTAAATTATCTAAGTAAGTACCGTATATACTCGAGTATAAGCCGAGGTTTTCAGGCTTTAAAAATAGCCTTAAAACCCGACCTCGGCTTATACTCTGGTCACTGTAAATTTTTCCAAAATCTGTTGCTGCTTACTTGCTCTCTATGTAACCAGGCTGCACTGACGTCCGTACTTGGCGGCTGTCTCACTTACTGCCCGGCGCCGAGAAGTGACATCAGTGATGTCCGTGCAGAGTGCCAGCAGTATCCAGAGATTTAACTTACCGGTACCTGGTTACATAGAGAACAAGTAAGCAGCAGCAGATTCTGGAAAAATTTACCTTACCCTGATTTACCTACAATTGTAAGTACCACCTCACTCCCTGAACTGGGGGGCTCTCTAAGGGGGAATGTTTTTGGGCCTTTCCTGGGGGGTGCAATTTCAACCCTCGGCTTATACTCGCGTCAATCATGGTTTCCTACTTTTTCAGGTAAAACTATGTACCTTGGCTTATACTTGGGTCGGCTTATACTCAAATATATACGGTATTTTTTTTTTAAAGGGTCACTATACTCACTCAAACAACTTTTTTTGAAACTACAATTTGAGAGAAGTAAAATGGTGGTATTCCCATATTAATCTGTGCATGCTTTATTAAATTATTAATGTTTAATGAGTGCTCCTAACTACCCCCAACCTCCCTTACTCACTACCTCCTTGTGGTGTCTACGACACTTAAAAGTTTTGCACAGCCTCACCATGGACACTGCTCTGCTTACACATCTCCCTCCCCCTGCCTTCTTTTCTTTGCTGATTCTCTTAATTGTTGCAGAAAGTGTTCTGGCAGGCAGGCATTGATCCTAGTAAGAGGTCAGGGATAATAGAGCACGTTATAATTTCTGCTCCTGGAGTGACATGTCTTTCTCTGTAAATGCTGTGATTAAAATGATGATTTCTCAGGATCTACAGCTCAGATTTAAAATCTGAAAAAAGTTTTGAAGTAGTGGGATCTTGCTGTATACTTAGCAGTATAGCAGCTCCACACGGAGATGGAGATATGGATGAGATTGTGTCACATAGCAGTATGGCAACTTCTCACCATCCCTATATCCAAATTTCCATCTCTGTCATATTGCAGCTCCACACCATCTCTATTATCAGGATATAGAGAGGGTGTGGAGCTGCAATTTGACACAGATAGAAATATGGATATAGGCAGGACAGTGTGGAGCTGCCATGCTGTGTGGCAATTGTGGCAGCCTTTTTTCAGACATTGCACAAATGGGTAGGTGTAAGGATTTGAGCATGGAGAATGGGGTGAATATATCAATAGTCAATACGAATGAAATACGTATTAAGCAACACTGATGCTGAATATAATATGGGGTCTAATATGGGATCCAGTCTTTGTGGGCTTGGCTTAAAGGTATGTTATTTTTACCAGTCTGCCCTCTGGACATGAGGGTATCTTAAGTGTGTGTAATGGACATGGGTACATTTTATATTTACCGGTCTGTGTGTGCATCGGGGAGGGGGAGCATGTCTAGCACCCGTTAATGTAACAGGCTTAATGTCTAGATGATATATAATAATGCAGGCTACAATGTAAAATGGGAATAATGGTCTGTGTAACCTTAAAGTGGGCATTCACTGCTTCTCCTTTTCCCATGTGTACCTTTTTTGTGTTTTAAAATGTTGGGAAGTATGTTACATGTCTGAGTTGTTTGTGTTATGGGGGGCCCAAAAAGTCTGATGGCGGCCCTGCACCTCCCAGCATTCTTTAGTGGACAAGGAGATCCAATAAAAGTTCTTATCGTTTAAAATGGTGCTAATTTTGCGCCAACCAATCAGATCTTATTTAACATTTGAAAGCTAACATCTGATTGGTTGGCACAAAATTAGCACTATTTTTAACGATAAAAACTTTTATTGAATAACCCTGTAAGTCAATTAAATGGTAACTGGTCTCATTCTTCCAAACAAGTAAGGATTATATAAAAATCCTTCCATCATACCTTCAAAATAAAACCTAAATCACATCTCTAGATAAAAATTGTGAGAAGTTATTGCTGGAAAGGTTGAGCAATATTACTGTTTTCAGCCATGTGACCATCTTGTAATCATGTGACCAGCCTCTGCCTGCATTAATAGGCTCCCCTTCTCAACTGTCAATTTTTTTCCCCCAAGTACTTTCTGATTTCCCCAGCATTAAGTCTTAACTGAGCATGCTTCTCCCCCAGGGCAGAGGGGCTAGCAGGTAAGGTGATGTCATTCAACCTACTGGAAGCAGGAAGTTTGAACCTTCACCTCAATATAATTTCTCACAGGGTGAAGGCAGCGATGTGATTGTCGGCTCATTATAAAGAAAATACTAGTCTTTCATTTAACCCTCACTTGTTTTGAGACCATAGTTGCCCTTTAAGTGATATAAAATTTGCATTATCTACAGCTGCATAACATTTATTTCCACTCAATTTGGTATCACATCTGAGACTGTCCAGGATATTGGAAGTTTGTAGTACAACTATTAACCAGCTCTGCACCATGTTGTTGTTTTTATTAGTGTACATTTAAACAGGGAAATGTCAGAGGCTGTTTCTGTACATTACTGAATGTCTTGCAGCAAATGTGACATTAATCTGACACAATTAGCCATTTAACATACACGTCATCACCCCCTCCAAAACTAAACTAAACTATGTTCTGCTAAAATAGTTACTGTCCTAAAATCTCATTTAAAAATCAAAAAGACTATTTAGCGACTGACATTTCAGCTTATTTTAAAGGGACAGTTCAGTGGAAATTATCAATATTTGTTAAATTGTTAGTTTGTGTAATGCATACT
The DNA here is from genome assembly GCA_019447015.1 of Hymenochirus boettgeri. Lineage (NCBI taxonomy): Eukaryota > Metazoa > Chordata > Amphibia > Anura > Pipidae > Hymenochirus > Hymenochirus boettgeri. The sequence continues at coordinate 50,774,452 of CM033473.1, read as the reverse complement.
TAGTTATTGTACATATTGTCTTTTATTTTGAAAAATCAGTTTATTTCATACCCTTTGCTGTTCCCTGCTGTTGACATTAGTGAGCTGACATTTCGGGTTCTAACGGTCCTTCTTCCCAGGATGCACCACATCCTTGGAATGTTCCTAACAGTTATTTCTACTGATTGGCTGTTAGATGGGTTAAAGATGCACAGATCTCTACTGAGCAACTGAATCAATCCAGGCGCTGGGTCAAGGGCAAGACCATAACTGTCTTTACTAAGGGTCCTGCAAACAGGAAGTCAGTATTTCAGTTGCATTTATTTATACATAGACAAAATGCTGAATTGGCAGCTTAAGGTCATTGGGATGAAAAAATACTGCTCTTTTTTTCTGAAAAGTACATGTATTTGCACTGAACTTCCCCTTTAAACCTAAAGTGCTTTAGCTTACCTGATCAAACCAAAAATCAACTATCGAAAGTAGGTATCAATTAGTTCTTATCAGTAAATAGCCATTCAAAAACCATTGAGTTTGTCATACAGTAATAGCTTAGTTTGTCATAGCAGGCATACAGTAATGAATTCATAGGACAAACTATGATATATCAACATATTTTAGAGAGGCCATTTTTTCTAAAAGATGTTCTTATGAGGGTGGAGTTGTCCTTTAAGCGTCCAACAAGGGAATAACTCATTTACTTATCACTAAGAAAACACTAGATTAGTGTTAAAGGGCATGTCCACCCCCAAAACTATAATCCCCCCCCAACTACTGGCCCCACCATGTAGTGTAGTTTAATCCTTACCTCACTTCCTGCTTTTCTCCTTCACTGTTTGTATTCATTTTCTTTTCTTCCTTTCTACTTTTCTTTTGCAAAAGGCCCAGTCATGGATATCCACAAGTATTTAAGGTGCCCCTCGTGATGAAAGAATTAAGAGATTTGGTCAAAAACACACGTATCAAACCTGGTCTGCTTTAAAAAACAAACCGAACAACACCCTAGAGGCAACCAAGGTTGGTAGCCGAGATCCAAAAGACACCCATAACCGAAACACCAAAAAAGAGCATCATTCGCAAAATATGCAGTGGGGGCATTGAAGATTAGCTCTGATTGAATGTGAGGGGTAGACCAAAGCAACTGCATGCACCGTATGGCCCAGCAACAGAAGTAAGCCATATCCCCTCGGCAGACTCAGACGTGGTACCTATACAAATCTTAAGGATAAAGTACATCCCCTTTGAAGATTGGTATGTTAACATTTTTGCAACGAGGACGTGCTGATCCAAGAGAGGATAAGTGAAGGCCATTTAATATGTACCAAGTAAAGAAACCAACGGCTAATAATGTGGGGGGGGGTGGAGTGGTTCGGACAGCCAACTGCCCTGGCCATGTACAGTGCTCGTTTTGACACCTACGTCTGGCGTTCCTAGAACAGGAAACACTTCTTAGCCACATCCATCACCGCCCTTAACACTGGGCGTGATATGCTATGATGGAATTTTCGGGGTACATAATTGGACCACAGCATTAACGCATTTAACAAAGGGTCATGTCTGAATTAGACAGCCCTAAGCGGGGATGACTAGCGAAACATCTGTCAAAGCAAGGGCTGAGAAACTTAACAAAAGTCCATTGTAGTGCTAATGTAAAGAAATACAAACAGATACAACAAAACATTTACGTTATGCATTCCATTGTATTGAGGGAAAGATAATACTCGACGCTGGATACACACACTTATAGGTCTTACTGGTTAGGAACTAGGGGGACTACTGATCTGATAATGGACACCTGTCAGAAAGGACTACAACTATATGGACACTCTGTAATTGTGGAAGGCTTACGTAATATGGGTAAACGGAGCGAGCTAGTGTATATGGGGCTGATAACGGGTATATATCCTATGTATTGTAGGGTATATAAGCTGTATTATAATACTTGAGGGATACCAATACATGGTTTAATAGGGGGGGGGGGGCTTACTGTATTGGACACTATTTGGGGGGGCTACTGTATACATGATGGACACTATGGGGGGCTTAAGCTAGACATACCAGTCCAGTATATTCTGAAAGATGAAGACGATCTGCAATCTAGATGAAATTTCGGCCTTTCCCGACGAGCGTCGCATTTCTCGACACTGATTGTCGGCCGCCCGCGCTTATTCTCTAGGAAAAACAACGTGACACACTAACAAAATAGCCCCGATAACCGTTGATCACTACCGTATCAATCATGGCTTTATCATTACTGTGTGTACCCAGCTAACTGTATATGACACTATTTGTGGGGGCTTACTTGTATATGGACAACCGTATTGGGGCATATTACTTTATGAACACTTTTATGGGGGATATCTCTGTTTCATGGAACCGGTGATTGGGGGCACCTGTATATGGATACACTTTGGTTAAAGAAGAACTGTGGTCTCCAAACAAATTTTTAAATGAAAGGGACAGTATTGTCTTTTAAAGTGTATGAGAAACCATCTATAAGATTGAGAAACCGTACCTGTTAATAAGATGGTCTGTTTAGTCCTTACCTTCATTGGCCACACGTTTTTTCCATTTTTCACCATGACTTTTTTCTCTCTACAAAAAAAAAACAAAACTCAATATATGCTTGTAAATCTGAAGTAAACTAATCAACATAAATATAACTAAAGAAGTAACATCAGCCACACGTAACATCCTGGGATGAACATAGTGGACACACTGCAATGTAGGGCGTTGCATTGGACAAAAATGGTGTAATGTAAAAATACATAAAAATGTGGTGTGGCCTTAAGGACAATCTTCCATCTTCAGACCCCTTCAACCCTGTAGTGCCCGGATGCTTTTTCTAACGTTAGTATACGGTGCCACATAGGTGAAAAGGTGCAGCTCCTGGCACTGTGATATGGAGAGCATCTTCAGGGCCTTGAATTATTGGATATTGACATGATTCTGGCAATAATGCAGATAATGATTCACAAGCATATACCACTAAACTCAGGATAGTTTATTGCAATAACAGTAGAATTGTTTCCCATTACTTACTGTGGACATGTTTGCTGTGAAACAATGAAAACTCTTCCTTATCACTTGTAGGGAGGTTGGGTGGCGAATGGCAAGACAATCACTTCTCAAAGTCTTCCCCATGTTTTAGTAAAAAACATCAGATTCCCGATTTTTTGCAAGACGGGGTCATTTAATAGCGCCTGGAAGTTTACTTTGGAATGATACTTGTCCCATTTTGTGCTTGATCTGCAACTCACAATGTTCAATCACAAAGCTATTAAATCTCCCTCTGAACAAGGAAACAACAAACAGATAATGTGACTGAGGTGACTATTTAAAGGGACTGTTTTTGCCCCAAAAGAAAAGTGATCCACAAATATGCAATAACGTAATGATGTTCCGGAATCATATCAGACACGAAAAGAAACAGGCTGATACGCGTAGCTCAAAGAAAATCCTTAAACTGCCATTCAATTTTTGAAATTCACGCGACAATATTTCCCCCCGCGTATCACAATCATTTTTATTTTAAACTATTAAATCAATTGACTGTTTATATTCACTATTCCACAATCAGTTTACCTTGGGCTCCTTGGGGCAGACATCTGGCAGTGATCGCATCAGCCCACTTGCTGCCAGGATCAAAGCTCTTTTTGTAAAATGGTTTGTTGCTGTTTGAGTGAGGCACTATGGAACTGCGGCTGGAACCATTGCAATAAACATTAGAGAAGCTGTGTCATATAGAAACTTTTAATTTGTAATAATCTCATAGCCACATGCCTGTTTTACTTTCTTATTTGTCTCAGAAAAATTATTATATCAAAATATCCTGACAACGTGAAACTAAATATTAATGCTTTTACGTGGCCATGAATATGGCAAATCTACCAAACATGAACTAAAACTTGCCCAGTTGCCTGAATGAAGCTGTAAATAGTGCAACACGTTAGATAGTTTATACTGTATGATGTTTTAATTAATTATTCGAATGGAAGCACACTTTTTTTTTAAAGAGCAATGGTTGAAACAGGTACAATTATACCTATTAAAGGGGAAGTTTTGTGCCATATCAATATATACTTTTAAGAAAAGAGCAGTATTTTTTCCGCCTATGACTTAACCTCAGCATTTTGATCCTGCCGTATAAATACATGCTTCCAAAATAAAACATACGACTTCCTGTTTTCAGACGCTATTAGATGTCTGTTATGGTCTTGGCCCTTGACCCAGGCCCTAGATTGATTCAGTTGTTTCAGTAAGATCTAGCATGTTGACCCATCCATCCACGCCAACCCATCAAAAATATCCAATTATGTCTCTGGAAGAGTACCGTTACAGAACCTGAAATGTCAGCTCAAAAGATGCAACAGCTGGGAAAGCAGGGGTTATAAATTCAACTGTTTTTCAAAAATGGGAGAGAATATGTAGAAAACTAGTATTATAATATAGAACTAAGAATTTTTAAAAATAATGATATTTTTCCACTGAAAATTTCCCTGTTAATAAAGGCAAGTCCAATCCACCCCTCAAAAACCCTAAACCTGTAATCATTGTGAATGCTGAAATCTGTAAGTCTAAACCTTGAAATCCTGCACCAATGTCCTGTTTACCCGCCCCCCACCACCTGCCACTTTTTGTTTTGCCTTTCTGTTCTTTCAGTTTAGGTCAACTGTCATTAGTATTTGACAGTTGAGATCACAGGCCAATGTACAATGTTCTCCCCTCCCGTCTAACCCTAACTCTCTGAGCAGTGCCCAGGCTGCAGTAACAGGTTTCTAAATTGCCGTTTAAAAAACCCATGAAGCCCTCCCAGAAGCATAGGGGCAACGTAAATGAATTCATAGTGACAAAACTATGATATATCACATATTTTAAAGAGGCCATTCTTCTAAAGAAGTGTTCTTAGAGGTGGAGTTGTCCTTAAAACAGATGTTAGTTATTAGAATTTTAAAAATGGATGCGTTCATGCTAATTATCACGCTGCTTTGGGTACAGTCAAGATGGGTTAGGGGGGCTTGGGGGTAGGTTAAAGGTGAGTGCCTAGCCAACCACCAGTGGGACCACCTGGCTTGTACACTTTTTATAGATCCAGTGTTTCCTACTCTAATTGGACCACTGGGGAGACGATTGAGGAGGTACGAGGACGTGTCCTCTCCTTAAAGGGATGTCCATCAAAAAAGTTGGTTTCTATCTGATTTACTGAAAACATAGAGTAAATCCACTCTCTTCTCCCGTTCTCAGTAAATATTACGTGAGAGGAGGAACACTTGAACCCGCGGACCCAACTCCAGTGCCGGTTCACATGAACAATCTCCGACACAGTCCTCGATCCCCGCACTGGTGGTGTATGCATGTGCACAGTGCAAAGGATGGAAATTGCGTCGGGCTGGACGGTCGGCGGTAAGTGGGTCCTCCTCCTCTCCTGTATATTTAACTGAGAGTGAGGTAGAGTTTTACCTTACCTCCGTTCGTCAGTAATCAATAGAAACCAACTTTTTTGATAGACATACCCTTTAAAGAAAATGTATTGGGAGTGTATGTTTTTACTGTACTACCTCCTTGCCTAAGGTACTTATTTATGCAATACAAAATGTCATGTAATGTGAATGGATACATTGCCTATAACATTTACATTAAGTTTAACAATTAGGCATGTGTACAGGCATCTGGGAGTAATCACCAAATTCGACACCAGTCAATTTATTGTGGATGACAAATCACTTCAACGCTGGCGGCAAAGCAACTTTCTCTTGATAAGCAAAAATATGTACAATATATACTCGAGTATTTCGATCGAGTATAAGTCAAGGTACCAATTTTATATGAAAAATTAAGTAAAAACTGATTGACTCGAGTATAACCCAAGGGTAAAATTAATGACCACACTGCCTTCTGATTCTGTATTGCTTTGTGGTTAGAAGTTGCCCTTTTAAATGGACAGTAATATCAAATCCAGTACATAAACCCCCTCCTTGCACTCCACAGATGTTTGGAAACTCAACTCCCAGCATGCTTTGGTTGCTGGGAATTGTAGTTCCTAAACATGTGGCAAGGTTCAATAAACTTTTAATTAATTTTACCATCATTTTCAATTCTCCTGACCCCATATAAGTAAAGCGGCACTCTGACCCCATATAGTAAAGGGCACTCTGACCCCCATAGTTAAACGTGTCCCTGAGAGTTGTAGTTTTAAGCTGTCACTTGCATTGAACTACAGCCATTTTTTGCCCAAACTGAGAAGACCCTCAGATTTTATGCATCAGATGAGCAGTGACAGTGCTGAGTTGAGTCCCACTCCAGACTACAGGAAGCAGGAAGGAGTGTAAGGCAGATGGTTACTATCCGCATTGCAGCATTGGATCATTTTGGACTTGACCCGAGTATATGCCAAGGTTAGGTTTTCAGGCTAATATAAAGCCTGAAAATCTCAAATATAGTCGAGATTTTATACAGCAACTAACAAAGCATGGCAATGTTAAATGTTTTATAACAATAAAGGAGTTGTATCATATCCAGATGTACCTCATTATAATGGATAAAGAGGACCAGTTTCCAATATATTAAAATAAGTTTAAACTAAAACACCCCCATTCATAACCACTTTTTAAACTCTAGAAATGAAAGCATCCCCACCAACACCAATAAACTTTAAATTATCACTCCAGTGCTTTAAAGTATCACTCCCCCTTGTATATATATATTCTTTGTTTATGCGGCTTTAGTGGTTAAACTTCATTGTGGAAAGTTTTTATTTGGCTTTAAAAATGGCGGATCTTTGTATAGAAATGACAAAAGTATTATATTATTTGTGTTTGTTTTTCTATCTCTCTACCATTTCAATTAAATTCTGGACGAAACTAAACAAAAATGTTGTTCTTCATTTAAAAACAGGTTGGAAAAATAATGCATATACTGGGGCACAGTTACCACATTTTCAATTTAACAGTCAAAGCAATGATACCCAGTGCAAAACAGACCATAAATTCAATAGTATCGACTAATTCTTACACAGAATGAAGCTTCTGTAAGGCAGCTAAGCATTACATTTAGCTATTACTTAAGGCAAGTGCAAATGTAGGTTTTCTTCCCATGCAAAACCAGATTAACAGGACAAAATTAATGTTAAAATATCAATAATGCAGTAAATTGTGTGATGTTATGAAAAGAACGGGTGATAAGGAGTGAAAATATGCTGAACTAGTGCACGTGGCATTATGAAAACGTGTCAAAAGGCTTAGATAAACAAAAGTTTCTTATGTATAATTAACAGTGACAAGTGACTGCCATCTTTAGTGTAGAATTTGTTTAAAATTGTATACTCTGTTTATCTAATCAATCTTGACAAAATGAATATACGTTTAAAAAAAAGCATATTTTGGTTTTTAAATTTAACCATTAGGTGAATTTTAAAATACAACACAATGAAGTGTAAAAGCTAGCAACAACTAAACCTATTTTGTCTTTTTTTAGTTACATACACTTCTACATAAATCTGCTAGTATACAAAATACATTAATGGTGGTTCAGTACAGAGATTAATTTTACGGTACATGTACAAGCAATATTTTCATGAATACCAAACATTTCTCCCCTTCCTCCTTAATACATCCTTTCTACCATCTGTCTCCTGTTCTCTTCCAACTTAATCTTTCACATTCTCCAATGATTTGGAGAATGTGTTTCCCATGATTTAAACACAGATTTAAGCCTAATACACACATGCAATCGCAGGGGCCAACCAACGACGTATATGCACGGTTGTTTCACCCGATAATTGTGCTGTATATTGACACTTTGTGGCCGCAGGAGCCGTGCAGTTAGAGCACGTTACCAGATCTTCCGGGCAGATCATTAATGACCCTAACTGCACGGCAGAGGTGTGGTCTGCAGGACTGAAACCCGTAAAAGTGTTTTTACAAATCACTCAATCAGCAAGTTAGGTACATAATCTAAAGCACGACTCTGCACACTGCAAAATTCTATTGTGTAATGGGTCCCTGTGGCCCAAGCAAATCAGCAAAGTATTAAAATTATTTTTAATAAGTGTAATTAAAGCATTTTAATGAAGGAAAAATTTACATTCAAGGCTGCCAATCATTTCAAAAGCAGTGCAATTTTTTGTCAAGGCTTGTTTTTTTATCTATATTTTTCTATAATTATCACCTTAAGGGCCTATTTTATACAGTTTCAAAAGTTTGCTTCTGCTATTAATCTGCAGCAACCAATCATATGTTACCTTTTTACTTGTCCAACCTGATCCTATCGAGATGTAGATCCTTTAGACTGACAGAGCATACAAAATACTTCAGGTACAATATGCATCTTAACTTAAAGGGTATGTCCCACCCTAAAACATATGTAGAGGACCCTAGACCACCCCTAACCGCTAGGTTTGTTTGTTAAAAAGGGTGCAGAACTCTACTTTCAATCCTTCAATCTTCTGATTTCTGTCCTCTGCTTGCCGGAACGCAAACAGGGGCCAGAACCGGCATTCGCGTCTCTGATTGGCCGAGAGGCAGTCAATCACAGACGCGACTGCCGGCAATTCAGAACGCATGGGGAACAAAGAATTGTTAGTAGAGTTCTGCAGCTTATTTTATTAAAAAATGGACTTAGTGGTTAGAGTGGGCTAGGGTGCTCTACAATATGTTTGAGGTAGGGCAACCGGCAGCCAGAATAGCTCCAGATAGATGGAAGAAGGAGGGGAGGGCTCCACTGCACTGCCACTGTCCTACTCAGCGGACAAGGAGGAGGCAGAAACCTTTCACACAGGAACTCTCTACTCTTCAGTTTCCTGGACAATCACTGCAAGAGAACCATTTGGAGCAGAGATGTAAGGTATGTTTTTTTTTTAATACTACATACTGGGGCCAGTATGGGTTAAATTTTTAGTTTTGGGGGGTGGACATGCCCTTTACAACAAACATTACCATACATACTATCTCAATACACAAAATAAAATACACAAAAAAAAAATACAATATGCCAGAAGATAAAAATGTATCTAAAAAACGTAATGTTACATACATAGCATCCTGATACAAAGTTTCTGGTTATAGTATACATTAGAACTCATTAAACTCATGCAGTATAACTACATATTCTAACAGAAAATACTGACAGATTTGCATTGTGCTCATTATATAGGTCAGGGATGTCTAACTTTGTCCCACTAGATGTTTGAAAACAACAACTCCCAGCATTCCTTCGTAACAGAATTCTGGGAGTTGTATCTGTTGTATTCAGTTAGATCAACTGGACTTAAAGTTTAGTTCTTGAAGACTTTTTGCCAGTCATCCGACTGGCTTTTAATTCAGAATGACTTGTAAAAGAATCTGTTGGCAATTATGTATCCTTGTAGTCCCAATTAGCATATCACAGCCAGGTTAGAGACCTTCTGAATGCAAGGCGTGATTGCATTGTGGCTAAGAGTGTTATAGGAACTGCCAGGGTAAGGTGTCAAAAAAGCATGTACATGGCAGACTTTATCTTCACATAATGGCCTCCTGACACCTCTCTTGAACCAGTAATGGCAAAAGCTAAAAAAGACGATAACACGGTAGTGTAGCCTATATTAAGTACTAAATTCACAACACACGAAAATATATAAAAAAAAAAAGATATATTAACTATAAATTGTCTAGCAAACTGTTGACAACATAAACAAAACTTAAAGATAAGCTAAAGTGAAAGTGGTGGTTCAACAAAAAAATGGCGCACAACATGTAAATCAAGCATTTTCATTGGTTGTCCAGAAAATAAAGATAGGGGTGTTGATTTCCTGAAATTATGCATTTTAAATGAACTAAAGACTGAAAACAAAGAGATAAATATATATAACAATTGATTACATAGGGGTTCCCCGAGACCAAACATTGTTTCTAATGTTTCGTGAGATTAATAGGTTGAGAAACCCTGCACTATACCATAGCCTTAACAATATTAGATTTTCGAAAGTTAATATTTTTACTGTTACTTGCATTTGTTACTTACCCACAAAAATGTTAAAGTGGTATCAGAGCCCTCGCGATTCGTCGTCCATTTTAGGTGTGTGGAGATCTGACCCCCCCCCCTTGTTCTGCTGGGGCCCAATGCAGGAGGAGATGCGGATGTCAATTCCCCCTTAAGCAAACAAAACCAGACATGAAGGTGAGTAAATTAAAATGTAGCTTTTAAATGTTTTCTATAGGAGGATACTAAGCAGCATACATCATATAGCATTTGGTATAATACAGACATGACAAACAAATGTTTGGAAAATTTGTGATTTCAGTTTTTGTGGTTGCAATTAATATTGTTTTAGATTATTCTACAGAGTGGTTAGATGCATATAAATTAATTACAAAGACTTTATAAGCCATGATGGCTCAGTGTTAGCACTGATGTCTTGCAGCGCTGAGGTCCCAAGTTCGATTCTACACTTGGAACACATCTGCAAGGAGTTTGCATGTTCTCCCCAATGGGCACTCCAATTCCCCCACAATCATAAAGGCATACTGATGGTTGTATGTATCAAATAAATGTGCTCAGATTGTAAGCTCTTCAGGGCAGGCTTGATGTGAATTTATCATTTAATTCGTGAAGTGCCACGGAAAGATGCTGGCGTAATAAAACCTCAATAATAATAAAAAGTTATATTGATCGCAAAATTATTTTCACTACATCTTTTAGCCCTGGCACAAAATGATCAGCTTTACATGATCATAGTTTACATGCAAGGAAATGTATTGCACCAGAAAGAAGTTTTTACTGGACCATTAAAAATTTCAAGGTGAGGTTCAGTTGTGGTGAAGAAGCTTTGGACATCTAAAGAGTCCAGCAAGCACAGGGATGGTCTCTTATTATGAAAACGCTACAAGTTATGTTTCCATCAGTGCAGAGCTGGCCTGGAAGGGTTAAGTTATTTGTCTGGGACTGTTTGGAACAAAATTTTAACACTATCATGAATCGGTGTCATGCCAACAGTAAGGCATCCTGAGATAATCCATGTGCAGGTGTTTCTTATCCAAGAGAGTGGAATCATTCACCATACTACCTAAGAACACTTCCATGAATAAAGAAAATATCAAAATCCTTCAAGTGCAACTTCTTCAAACAACCAGACGCAACTGATTGCGATTATATAGTGGAAAATTTATGTCCTACTGTAATCATAAGAATATTAGAAGTCCCGAGGAGTTCTGGAAGCATATAAAAACACAAGAACCTTTCATACAGTGTTCTGCAAACCCACAGCCCCCAAAAGATACAAATTCTAAACAGATTCCAACTTCACCCCTAAACAGATTCTTTAATAAAATCAACACGTGTATGGTACCACTGGTTCAGCATTTCTTGGTCTAACTTCCCTAATCCCACATAAGCAGGTTAGTACAACAGACTATCTTTCCAACAGGAGGAGACACACATGCACACTTCAACTGCAAACAGGTTTAGTGCAATAACCCAGTTTGCAGTTGAAGTGCTGCTTGTGTGGTCTCCTGTTCGAATGAGATTCTTTTAATGGCCTGCCATATTGCATAAAAAACAAATTATATTTAGCTGCCAACATAAATCCATAATTTCCGTAAGAATCAAGGGTGTCATTCTTATGCTGACCCTACTTTGGCTTGATGTTCGATTGATTAACTTTTGATGCAAATTTGAATTGATCGTAATATTGACCATCACACCTATTTACCTGTTGGCATTTTAAAACACACAGGAAAGTCGAGGTTATGTTTAATGATATTTGGCTCCCTAACAGCACTAAAATTACCAAGAAATCAATCAGCTCTCCTGGGACTCTGTGAAGGCTTTCCTCCTTCCCTGTGCCGATTTCCAAGTCACAGGGAAGGAGGAACAGAGAGGCTGTGGCAAAGCGGCGTCTGCACACTAAAAAAGTACACACATAGGAAAAAGGCTAGAAAAACTAAGTATCTTTTGAAATTTAAGTTAAGAAGAGTAGGATTGGTAACCTAAAGACTCACTAAAAATAATGGATACACGCACATTAAAGGGCATGTCCACCCCCAAAACTATAATCCCCCCCCCTACAGCACTACTGGCCCCATTGTGTAGTGTAGTTTATCCTTACCTTCATCCAGCCTCCATCTGGTTCTTCTGCTATCCCCCCCCTAAAGTCCAAAAAACACCACCAGGAGTACTGCAGAGTCCATATAGGACTCTGCCTCCTGTCTCCCCTCCGGGAGAAGTTTGGCATGCGCACTGCAGCCCTTCTCCCCCTCTCTTCTCCTCCTCCTCCTCCCGATTAGATTCCCTCCCCTAGCGTAAAAACCTTCTATAATATTCTCCCTGTCCCCCTATCCCCAACCGCTATAGTTTTTAAGTTCAGAAAGTGCCCCAAATGTTACTTACCTCCCTCTTCCTCCTTCCTCCGCCGCACTGAACTCCCGCAGCCGCGTTCGTGATTGCTGCCGCTCAGCCAATCACAGACGCGACTGCCGGTCCCGCCCCTCTGCTTGCATTTTCTCGCAAGCAGAGGGCCTGGCAGTGCGGTAGAGGAAAGAGGGAGGTAAGTAATATTTGGGGCACTTTCTGAACTTAAAACTAAGCGGTTGGGATGGGGGACAGGGAGAATTATATGAAAAATGTTTAAGAAGGGTGGACATGCCCTTTAAAACAAATTTAAAGGGCAAGCCCACCCTCAAATAAAAATTGGATTAGGTAAATCAACCTCCACCCTGTCCCAAAACTGCAAACAGTTAGAAACATGAAAGATAACATAAGGGTCCTTTTGCCCTGTTTCTGCAAAAGGCGTGAGAAAATAGAGCCATTAACACTACCTCTAAGTTTCCAAAAGACATCCAGGGGCATTACAGTTACAAGCTAATTATCCCAGAGGACAGTAGGATGTCTCAACATATTTTAAAGGGACCATTCGTTCAAAAGATGTCATTACGAGGGTGGAGCTGTCCTTTCTATGTAATTCTTTCCTAAACACGATTCACCCCCTCCATTCTGATACACACCGAAGCAGATAAAATAAATATTACCTCAATTTCAGCTCCCTGTCCACTCCAAAACATTTAATCTTCACTGGGATGGTGTGCCAAGGTATACTCCATGAGTGGGTGTTAGTGTTCCTTGCAGAGCATATGTTTCTATAGTTTGGCCCATCTGCTTGTAAAGGGAGGCAGGACTGGAGCAGACAGGAGAGCTGTAATTTGAGGTAATATTCCTCACAATCCTCTCTACTCCCTGAAGTGAGTACCTAGCAATTTATAACACATAAGTGTCATATTTTAAATGTAGAGCTGCAGTGGTATAAATTATTTACAAATCACTCAGCTATGTCACTACTCTTATATCCCACTGCCCCTCCCATTCCATTGTTCATGCCTAAACCATGACCCATTGGTTTGTGCTCGGTGTAACTTCACTAAGGGACCTGCTGGAGCTGCTTCCTGTCACTTCTAACTAATGTCTCCTCCTCCACCCAAAGATTGGTTTAATGGATAGCTGCTGGGCTCATTTCTACTGGTTTTTAGTTACAGTAGGTAGCTTGGGGGTTTTAAATTTAGGTGGGAATAGGAACAAGGCAATCATTTATAATGCAATTGGGAAGGGGGTATCACAAAATTGTGTATAAATACGCCCTTCACATTATAATATAAGGATTTTACACACACATCGGAGTTCCCTGCCCTGTATAAAAGCACTTGGCATGTGGCCACATCTTTCTATATGGTCAGGGAACTCCTCTGTGACTTTAAATCCTTATATTACACTGTAAGGGGTGCTTTATCCCTCATATATCCTACCATGGTTATATCATATTATTATTCATTATATAATTTACTTCATACTGCTTCTCTGCATATTGACAACTACAGCAATGTGGCAGATATCACACTATTTGTCATAGTATATCAGTGATGAACCTTGGCACTCCAACTAGGTGCTGCACCAACGGGTGCACTGCTCCTGTTTTGGAGTTTAAATCACTCTAACCAATGTTATATCGGTTAGCGTGACTTAAACTCCTTCTTTGCGGCGGCTGCGTGGCTAACGCGAAAGTTAACCTCGCAGCCGCCACAAGCGATGTTATATGGCAAAATCTGCATTTCATTGTGGCACTTAATAGCTGGCGTTAAAAGTGCCGGAATAGAAAAGCGCCAGGTAGAGATGTTCCGAGCGCCACTATCAGCATATAACATTGCCGGCCTGTTGCCGGTAGTGGCGCTCGGTGCATCACCCTGCAGGTGTTTAAAAACTACAAATACCAGCATGCCTTTGGTGTTGTAGTTTCTATAAGAGCTGGAGTGCCAAGGTTCGTCATGACTGGTATAGGTATTCTGTACAATTCTACCATCAGCATTATACATGTAAATTGACCTAATGGAATTAACTCTGACTCTAATCAGCCAAGCAGTATGGCAGCTCACACTTTCACAAGACACTGTCTGTGTAGTGATGTATTCTGAACTACTATAGATAGAAGAGACCCAGGTCACATGTAAAGCAGCATTCATAACAAGGCGGTCAGCTGGCCTGTTAGGTACATTACCTGCAGAAGCCCAGTGACGGCCAGTACATGTGCTGTGATATGCCGGTGTGTGACTTACATCCTCCGCCCCACACCTGTCACTTTATAACCGGGACTGGAAGTTTGAAACCCCCCCCAGACACTGACAGGACCATTTCTCAGCTTCACGTAGGACCGTTCACGATCTGAGGCCACCTACCGTTGTGACTCATGACGCACGTTACGCTGTCTCTGTGGTAGTTGTGGCTGCGCTTCCTGTTTTGGAGTGCTGGCAGGATTGGTGGTGACATTTTCACGGAATGGAGCAGCTGGAGCGGTTCTAAAGTTGCAGCGTCCAGGAAGTGTTCATTGGCGGTGGTATATTTGTTATAAAAGGAGAGTACCAACATGGCTGTCTCATTGATATATGATGGTTGCTTGGCTAAGCACCGACAGCCCAGCATGTACAGCGGGGGGATAACGGAAATAGTGCTGAGCTGTGTGCCGGCTGAGGGGAATGTGTTTTAGAAGGGTTGCACAGATAAACATTACTTTTATTAGGTTGGGTCAATCTCTCCCTACAAACTAGCCGTGGTCAGTTGTAGTGCCGTTTTTGCTATAACACACATCGCACAGATCATCACTCCAACCAAATATTTTTATCAAACACTGCAGATGGCCCAATTTACAATCTGATTCCTAATACCCAAGTCTCTCTCCCAGCCACCAAACACCTATAAATACACATATTGCAGTGGCGCTGGTACATGGGTAGAAAGATAGGCAGTAATCAGTTTTGTAATCCAAAAACAATTATACACTATTATGTTACTGAAAGGCCTTTCAGTAACATATAGTGTATATTGTTTTTGATTACACCTGAAATAATGAGAGCAAATACTATCGGCCTGTGTATGGCCACATGGCAAACGATCCCTGTACTGCATGGTCGGGCCCATATGTGCCGTTTCCATTGCATTGTGCCAACAGTTACCAGTGTGATCTCTCGGCACAATATCATGGGAATCACGTGTAAGGCCACCTTAACTACAGTCACCCAGTAAAAAGCTAACATGATTGATTTCTACAAATTAAAGGGTGTGTCCACCTGAAAATAAAAAAAAATATGTATTGTATTATTGCATCAGCCCCTGGATCCAAAGTGATTGGCCCATCTGCTTGTAAAGGGAGGCAGGACTGGAGCAGACGGAGACGAGCTATAATTGAGGTATATTCCTCACAATCCTCTCTACTCCCTGAAGTGAGTACCTAGCAATTTATAACACTAAGTTCATATTTTAAATGTAGAGCTGCAGTGTATAAATTCTTATACAAATCACTCAGCTATGTCACTACCTTATATCCCACTGCCCTCCCATTCCATTGTTTCATGCCTAAACCCATGACCCTTGGTTTGTGCTCGGTGTAACTTCACTAATGGGACCTGCTGGCGGCTTCCTGTCACTTCATAACTAATGTCTCTCTCCTCCTCCCACAGATTGGTTTAATGGATAGCTGCTGGGCTCCTTTCTACTGGTTTTGAGTTACAGTAGGTAGCTTGGGGTTTTTAAATTTTAGGTGGGAATGAACAAGGCATCATTTTAATGCAATTGGGAAGGGGGTATCACAAAATTGTGTATTAATACGCCCCTTCACATATAATATAAGGATTTTACACACACATCAGAGTTCCCTGTCCTGTATAAAGCACTTGGCTGTGGCACATCTTTCTATATGGTCAGGGAAACATGGGAATCACGTGTAAGCCACCTTAACTACAGTCACCAGTAAAAAGCTAACATGATTGATTTCTACAAATTAAAGGGTGTGTCCACTGAAAATAAAAAAAAAAATATGTATTGTATTATTGCATCAGCCCTGGATCCAAAGTGATTACAAACAATGTTACGGGTAGTAGGCCATGATCTATGGTCAACCCATTAACTCCTTTTAACAATGCACATGGCTTCTGAATGGGATCATGGCCCACCATTCCAATGCTAAGATAAATTCTGCACACGTGATTTTACATTGCATGGATAAAATATGTCATTAAAATGTGACTCTTGGGGTGAGAGATCTGTTTGCTAATATCCTATCTTACTCTTACTGGGAGATAAAGAAACATAGGCAAATTATTAAAACCGGAAAAAGCAACACACGGCTGCTCTAGCGCCTTATGTTTGGGAACCCTTTATTGTAGAACTTGCAGTAATTACAGCAGCCATCATAAAAGGGAGTGTGGTGTATAATCAACAAAGGCTGTCAACATTTCTATTAAGATCACCTTCAACTGCATTAGCTGCATGTAGGAAATAAAACACCCATGTGGCACATTGTTTGCTAAACCATCAGATTGATGAAGGCACGATAAGTACCCAGGGTGAGGACTTAAAGGATATGTACACTAGGAAGTGTTTTTTTTTTTTTAGAATTGCCCATTACTGGAAACTACGTGAAGTCTCAGCCATCATGAGGGTCGCTTCCAGCTCGGACCCTTCTGCTTGCTTCCGTGCACGGAGGGGACGAAGGCTGGAAAGTAGGTTTTACCAGAAACTTTGAAAGGTAAAAGCCTGTTGAGGTCAAGGATTTGGGGGGCACTTAGCATTATATAAAAGTTGGGTTTTTTTGTGAAGTTCTGAAGATTCTGACATCTTGGATGATGCTTTTGTGTCTGTAGCTCCACCCCCGATATTTCCTTCCTCTCCTTTCCTGTGTCTGAAAAAGCGTGGCCCGTGTGCGCTCCGTGGCTCCGTACCGAGCGCGCAACGCAACAGGCCCTTTTTCAGACACAGAAGAGAGGAAAAGAAATCTCGGGGACGGAGCTACAGACAACAAAAGCATCATCCAAGATGTCAGGAACTCAGAGCTTAAGGTAGGCTCAGGGGCCCTAGGGGAAAAAAAGCAACAGATTACTTTAAGCTGCTGCTTACAAATAGAATTCAGTTGATTTTAGAGTGTACAGTACTTATCTTTTAAGGGGCCTATGCCTAAAAAACGGCACTGCAGCTGTCAATCAAGTGCGTTAGTAGCATAAACTCTTGTGTTATGTATGGTTTTTGCTTTACCTGGAAGGGTGACAGTTGTATGTGATTCGTGAACTGCATGGGAAATTCCTTCTCCCAATGCTGCCTCATAGAGATACTGAACTTGCTTGTAATTTTTTCAGTGTACAAATCCTTTAAGGTCCTTATCCCTGGGATCTTTTATAAGGTCAGTAACAAGCATTCAAAGTTTTGTTCCCACCGTGTGTACTTTCCTGACTGGCCAATGGGAAGCACGCTCATTGCAGGCCTGTCTTCCCATTGGCCAAATTTTGGAACAGTCTAGGAAGCGGAGACAACCAGCAGCGGACTTTGACTGCTCACTACACTATAGAGAAAACCAGTGGTGAGACCTAGTAGTTTGGTACTCACCCCGGGCATGTTTGTATGGGTATATTTGTTTTACACTTTTTACCTCTGACATTCCTGCAAACATTTGTTAAAACAGTGTCTCCCCTCTCATCCATGTTCCAAGCAAAAACATGCATCCATGTTACATATAACAAAAACAATAACAATAACCCCAAAAGGACAATCCATTAAAGAAGGGGGGGATTCATTTTTTATTCAAGACTGCAATGTACCCACTACATAAACATTATCATAAAACCAATTAATAACTTGGTGGCCAGCCATGACACATACATATTTCAGCGTTTCATATACACCATAAAAAACAAATATCAATAGTCCTGTGCCACGGTCCTAAATTTGTGACTTATTTTGTCTCTTGCTGATATCACTTGTATAAAGTTTAATACTTATCGTTCATATACTTCACTTGTCCCTGTTGTTATACAGAATTCCACAATGTGGACATTTCAGTTGCATGATAACAGATGATCCTACTGGAACACTTTTCCGCTATTGATCACCCTCCCGGCACCTTTTACAGACCCTTTGCAAGATCCCTGGTTTCGGGGGTTCCGGATTCACTCAGAGTGGCATTCACCGATCACTGTCCCGCCTGCAACTGTAGTTGTTAACCTCCGATCCTTTTTTATAGACCTATTATCGGATCCCTGGTTCAGAGTATCGAAAACGGCTCCTCTGGGCGGTTGTCGGTTCTATAGCCGTCCCCCGATCCCTTTACAGATCTGTTTGGGGGGTCTCTGGTCCGGGGTGTCTAAGTAACATCCATGTTACATATAACACATAGATTTTTTTTGTTGTTTGCACTATTTAACCTGTGTGCTGGGCTGGGGTTACCCCCATCCTCGTGCATCTCCCCCCCCCCCTTCATTCTGTTTTTTGGTTTTTTTGCTTTCCTCTGGATCAAATTTTAGGCAGGAAAAGTGTTTATTGCTGAGATCACCTGTCCTTAATTAAGTTTGTATGCTATAGTAGCAAGAAGCTAGTCAAGGTCATTAAACGGAAGGTAAAGAGGAGATATTAAAAGAAATCCCAGAACTAATAAAACATTCTGGAAAGTGCTTGTGAATGTCTCATTCATCCAGGTCATGGTATATCTGTGTATTCAATTAGATCAACTGGACTTGAAGTTTAGTTCTTGAAGACGTTTCGCTAGTCATCTGAATGGCTTTCTCAATTCAGAATGACTTGTACAAGAATGTGGCACCTGGCTGTGATATGCTAATTGGGATTTTCCAGGGTACATAATTGCCACAGATTCTTGTAAAGTCATTCTGAATTGAGAAAGCCAGTTGGATGACTAGCGAAACGTCTTTAAGAACTAAACTTCAAGTCCAGTTCATCTAATAGAATACAACAGATAAATTCTGAAAAGTCTTTTGAGTTCCGAATCCATAGAGACTTTTTATTTTGCTCAATTTTGTAATAACATACATTTCTTTGATAACATCATTCATGTTGTAATAATTACATTTTATATGTTTGTATAGTTAGTCTAAATGTATATTTCTGTGTCTGTATAGGAGGGGAAAGAAGAAAAGGGTATTTTTTCCAGATCTGGGAACTAAACTAGTCTAAAATGCTTATATATGCTATATTTTTTACAAAGTGAAAGAAAAACAATTTAGATTTTATCATTTTATATTTGTATATTCATTTTGGTTTTCCATGGTACCCAGATTGAATGAAAGGGTGTAAGGTCATTTTTTCAGTTTATCTAATTTCACAGGGAATAGTAATCATTTGTTTAAGAGGGTTTTCTTTGAAGTCAGACCAGGAACCAAAGTCTCGGGTAGATTGGGTAGGTAAGGGTTTGTGAGAGTAGGGTGTCATCGGCAAATAATGCTATTTTATTGTGTGTCCTACTGTTTATTCCATGTATGTCTGCTGAGTTTCGATGTATGTTGCTAGTGGTTCCATGCAGTGAGCAAAGAGTAGTGGGGATAATGGGCATCCCTGTCAGGTACCATTTAAGATTTTAAGAAAGGAATCCCATTATTGTAACTTGTTTGGAGGGGTTAGAGTATAGGGCACAGATAGGATTTGTGTAAGGTCCTTGATGTTAAAATGTCTAATATAAAAAGATATTCCCACCTATTCTATCAAAGGTCTTCTCACATCCAGTGAGAGAAAGATCACTTTCAGTTTGTGATTAGCTATGTGGAAAAGGTCTAAGGAGCATGGTATGTTGTGTTGTGTTTTATAAAACCTGTTTGATTCTGATGGATTTGTTTTGGAGGGGGTTAGTTTGAGTAGAGTCCCTATCTGGCTTTGGGATAGAGCCTTCTATAGTTGTATAATGCAAAAGTTTAGTGGGATTATTTTTTCTTTTTTCTATGGGGGATAGAAGGGGCTGAACTGGAAATCTATGTTTTGTTGGGTTCTATGCTGTTTACAAATAAATACCACAAGTGAATAAATATTACTCTTTTTGACATCTAATATCTGCATTCTGTTGCAAAGACCTACACACTAAAACTCTCTAATTCTAATCAACAATATTGTATGTTACCCAAATCTGGCAACATTTTAAATTATTTTCTATGTTGCCACTAGATGTCAGAGTTGTGTTAACTATGCATTTCTTGTGCTTTTAGTTGTAATTGCATGTGTTCCGGTCATTGTAGTGTGGCCTCAGCCTTACCTAGAAGCCACAATAACTTTTGGGTTATCATCCTCTCACAAATCTAATTTTACAATGCCGATGGCAGTAGTTGTTGGCATCATGACCTATCCATACACATGCCCAATGTTCAACAAATCTAATTAAACCCCAATATTGGGGTTATATTGGCAGCGCGGTAGCTCAGTGGTCATGAGTTTGATTCCACCATTGGACACATATGCAAGGAGTTTGTATGTTCTCCCCGTGCTTGCGTGGGTTTCCTCCACAATCATAAAGACATTCTAATAGGTTGTATGTGTACATAAAGTGATTACATTGTAAGCTCTTCGGGGCAGGGGCCTGATGTGAATTGAGTAAATAATTGTAAGAAATAAAATACATACTGACAGTATTTGCAGAAATTTTTGATATGCATGGCCACCTTGAATCACAGATTATGTATGTATCGTTTACAGAATTTGCTGGTATCCTAATCCACTCTTCCCTTTACCCATGACAGATTGATTGCCTTACTGCTGACTGCAATGCAAAAAAAAAAAAAAAGCATAAACAATCCACTTCTATACTTGGTAGTTGAAAGGATCTTGAGAGAGATATATATCCTGTCCTTTTCTTATGAATCTAATTAAAATCTAGAACCACAGTTAGTTTCTGAGAACTTGAGTTTGGGGTGCCCAAACTTTTGCAAGGTAGAGCAGTGGTTCCCAAATTTCAGACCGTGTCTCACTTGGCAATGCAAATTTTTCTCGAGCACACTTGTGTTCTTATTGTTGAACTTCAAGTTATAATTACCCATATTTTATACACTTTATAGTATACATTGTATTCAAATTAACAGTGTAAATTTACACTACATTGACTGTTGAAATGTTATCATAATATATATAGTACAAAATAACAAATGTAATTACACTGAAAATATTGCCACTACCAAAATGTATGTTATTCTGGTAAAATATTTTCACAATTAGAATTTTTAGGTAAACCTCTGCTGGACAGGTCACTACATGGGAAAAGTGCCATTATCATTCCCCCTTCATCTGGTCCCAACATAAAACCTATCAGTGGGCTGTAAGCACAGTAATTCATTATAATCCTAAGATTACTCCACACTGATTGAAAACTATAGTATAACCATGCTAATTGTTACTACCTTATATCTTGAGGTTTCAGGCTTTAAAAATAGCTGAAAACCAAACCTCAGCTTACACTCGAGTCACTCACCTCAGAGGGAATTCCGGCTGCTGCTCACTCGCCCACCTGATGTCACTACTCGGCACCTGTCTCACTTCCTGGCAACTAAAGTATGCTGGGAGTTGTAGTAAACAGATGTAGAAACATCTGTAGTGACAAGGAATTAGGGGTTACTTTGCAATTACTGTCCATTTAAAGGGAAACTAATGCCTCAAATCAATACAGAATCAGGAGGGTGGTATCTTGTTAAAAAGAATGCTTCTGATTCTGTATTTTTTGGATTTGGCTATAAGGCTGAGGACACTACAATGCACCACGCACACTTTTCTGTGCATTTTTTCGCGTTTGCGCTCACATTTCCGCTATCTTTAAGCGAAAACGCAAGCTTAGCATGAAAAAATGCTCGCCGCAAAACGCGGACGGTCGCGCAATCGCATGCACATTGGAAATCACAAACGTTCACGTTCCCGCGATTTCCATGTTAGCATGAATTGAGGGGCGAATGCAAAAAAACTCGCTAGTGTGGCCTAGCCCTTAATGTATGGGAATTCTGCTGTCCATTTAAAGGGCAACTAAAGCCTCAAAACAATACAACAGTCAGGCAGTAGTGGTCATAATTCCTACCCTCGGCTTATACTCGAGTCAATCATGTTTACTAATTTTTCAGGCAAAAATAGCTACCGTCCTTACACTTGAGTATATATGGTACTTGCTACCACCTGCTACATAACATTGTTGCACAAACTACAATGATATACATCCAGATCTTCCTTTTTCGTTGATGGCTACATACATTACGGTGGAACACCTACAAGCCAGCAGACTGTGGAGGACACAGCAGAAGCAGGTTTCTTTTTTAGAAGATGGGGACGAGGAAACGCCAGGCTCAGGCAAAGAAACAGAAAATAACATTTCATCTTACGGTTAGAGAAGCTTTACTTCTCTCTAAGGGGCTTAACTATTAGCCTGTTATCACTTCAATGCTTGGAATTTTGAGATTGATACATTAAGTTTAAGCGAAAACTCAAAAGGAAATGTTTCAAAATAAGTGAATCTGCTGTGCTCTATCCCTTTAAATAAAAGTAACTTTATTCCTAATGGTGTTTATCCCAGTTATTGAACTATTCATTAAACATTTTAAGACAGAAGTTACGCAAGCTACATGTAAACCTAACAACGAATGGCAAGCACTTGTTCAATTGAAACAATAATGAAATTATTATAAAGCCTGCAGACAAGGGTGGAGCAATAGTTCTTATGGATTATCATTTTTACCAACAGAGTATGTTAAAACCACCTGAATTCGGAGGCCTACACTCTACTCGACAAAGATACAACTGTGAGTATTTTATCTCAGGTCAAAAAGTTATGTGAATTGGGTCTAAAAATTAATGGCTAGATGATAAACTGTTTAATTTTTAACAGGTCAATTGTCTGGAATTGGGTCCGTTTTACAACCTTTAGCGCAACTGACTTTTTCCTGAATCCCATTGTCAGACAACTACCATCTTTTATTAAAGACACACAAGACTTTTTGAAACAATTTAGATCTGTGGAACCATGGGACCCCAACTTGATAAGTTGACATTGGACATTACTTCATTATATACGTGTATCTCACATGATGCAGGATTGGAAGCAGTTGGACATTTTTTACAGTGTGAACATCATGGTACACCTCCTAATGACTTTATTATGGAAGGTTTGTCTCTTATACTACATAATTATTTTAAGTTTGAGAACCATTTCTTTTTACAATGCGTGGGTACAGCTATGGGTAGTCCGGTGGCGTGGTCACATGCAAACTTATATGTCAGCTTCCTCAAAAGCAAATTTGTATACCCTAGTGATCTATATAGAAACATTGCAAAAAATATATGTGATATATAGACTATTTGTTGGTGATATGGGATGGCACTGAAAAGCAAGCTCAAGACTTTGATGCTACTAAACTTGATGGACAAAAATGTAGTCTTTACTGCCACCATGTCACAAAAAAAACCACAATCTTGATGTATGTGTTACAACTAATGGTAGAGGTACATACTACTCTCTATACGAAACCTACGGACAGGTACACGCGGTTAAGAGCTGACAGTTTCCATCCCAAACATATACTTGCAAGTCTACCAAAAATCCAGTTCTGAGAAATCACAAATTCTGTGTAGAGACCAGTGAAACAGATATAACTATCCGAATGGCAAGTAGATTTCATGAAAGGGGATATGACCCAATGGAAATTCAAAAAGCTAAAATTGAAGCAACAAAACACGTTCCTTAATGGAACGATCAAAATCGGTTTTACTCTTTATTCAGGAATATACCTCTGCATCTGGAACAATTAAAAGGCCCTTAAAAAGTTTTGGCCTATAATACAAGTTGACAATGACCTTACTGACATATAAAAATTGAACTGATGAGAACATATAAAAGGGGACGCTCACCATATAGTCATTTGGCACAATCAGATCCTACACAGAAATATCAAAAACAACCAGTCAGGTTATTAAATAAGACAGATGCTGTAACTGTAATGTTTTGTCATTCGCTCATTACAGGACCGACGTTTACCCACCCATACAATGGCGACACTTTGAAAAATAAAGATTCTACACATGTAATACATATTTCTGCATATACCTTCTTAAGTGTCCGTGGTTCCAAAGTTTACATTAGAAAAACAATGGGTCCATTTAAAATCGCTTCCTGAAACATGAAGTGACAAAGTTAGCGTATGAAAGAGCCAATAGACCAACATCTACAAATCTGAAATTCCACTTGTAGCAGCACACTTTCTCGAAGCTAAACATCTAATATGTGAACTTAAAGGGTTTGGTCATTGACTATATCCCCTCTTTAAAAAGGAGGGAACGAGATAATGTATTGTTAAGAAGAGAATCATTTTGGATTCTTAAACTAGGCACATTACAGCCAAAAGGACTTAAAGGGTATGTCCACCCTTAAACCTATTTTTTAATATAGCCTTCCCCCTGGTCCCGCAGCCGCATTATTTTTATTTTTAGAAAGCCCCCCAAACTCTACTTACATCCCCCTTTCCTCCGCCGCGCTCCCGGCCCTCTGCTTGTGAGGAAATGCAAGCAGAGGGACGGGACCGACAGTCGCGTCTGTGATTGGCTGAGCGGCAGCTCACTTCGGCGGAGGAAAGAGGAGTAAGTAAGAGTTTGGGGAGCTTTCTAAAAATAAAAATCATATGCTGTTGGGGCTGGGGGACCAGGGGGATTACTATATTAAAGGGGATTAACGCTACGGGGAGGGAATCGAAGAGGGAGGGGAGAAGGGCTGCAGTACGCATGCCAAACTTCTCCCGAGCCAGGTAGGAGGCAGAGTCCTATATGGACTCTGCTAGCCTCCTGGTGGCAGTTTTTGGGACTTTGGGGGGGGGGGGGGGGGGGGGGGGGGGGACTACAGGAGAACCCTATGGAGCTGATAGAACGCTCGGGACTGTGTGTTCCCTCGGCCGTGGCAGACTCCCTATCCCCATCAAGCACCAACATAGCAAGAGCTCAGACTTAAGCTGGGTATGAGGTTGGGTCAGATCTTTCCCCACAAACATAGCCGTGGCAGTTGGGTTGTGCCTGTGTGTTTTGCCATAACACACATCGGCACAGAATCATCACTCCAACCAAAATTTTTATTACAACACACGGCAGATGGCCCAATTTACATATGATTCCTACATACCAAGTCTCTCTCCCAGCCACCAAACACACCTATATACACATATTGCGTGGCGGTGCTGGTACATGCGGTATGAAAGATACGGCAGTAATCAGGTTGTAATCAAAAACAATATACACTATTATGTTACTGAAGGCCTTCAGTAACATAATAGTGTATAATTGTTTTTGGATTACAACCTGATAAAATGAGAGCAAATACATCGGCCTGTGTAGGCCACATGGCAACGATCCCTGTACTGCATGGTCGGGCCCATATGTGCCGTTTCCATTGCATTGTGCCAACAGTTTACCAGTGTGATCTCTGCGCACATATCATGGGAATCACTGTGTACGGCACCTTAACTACAGTCACCAGTAAAAAGCTAACATGATGATTTCTACAAATTAAAGGGTGTGTCCCACCTGAACATATAAAAAGTAAATGGTTTAAATGCTGTGCAAACTCCTATCTAAAAACACATTCCCCTCAGCCGGCACACAGCTCAGCACTATTTCCGTTATCCCCCCGCTGTACATGCTGGGGCTGTCGGTGCTTATGCCAAGCAACATCATATATCAATGAGACAGCCATGTTGGTACTCTCCTTTTATAACAATATACCACCGCCAATGAACACTTCCTGGACGCTGCAACTATAGAACCGCTCCAGCTGCTCCATTCCGTGAAAATGTCACCACCAATCCTGCCAGCACTCCCAACTAACAGGAAGCGCAGCACAACTACCACAGGAGACAGCGTAACGTGCGTCATGACGTCACACCGGTAGGTGCCTCAGATCGTGAACGGTCCTACGTGAAGCTGAGAAATGGTCCTGTCAGTGTCTGGGGGGGGTTTCAACTTCCAGTCCCGGTTATAAAGTGACAGGTGTGGGGCGGAGGATGTAAGTCACACACCGGCATATCCACCAGCACATGTACTGGCCGTCACTGGGCTTCTGCAGGTAATGTACCTAACAGGCCAGCTGACCCCCCAAAGTCCCAAAAAACTGCCCACCAGGAGGCTAGCAGAGTCCATATAGGACTCTGCCTCCTACCTGGCCCCCGGGAGAAGTTTGGCATGCGTACTGCAGCCCTTCTCCCCCTCCCTCTTCGGATTCCCTCCCCGTAGCGTTAATCCCCTTTAATATAGTAATCCCCCTGGTCCCCCAGCCCCAACAGCATGATTTTTATTTTTAGAAAGCTCCCCAAACTCTTACTTACCTCTCCTCTTTCCTCCGCCGAAGTGAGCTGCCGCTCAGCCAATCACAGACGCGACTGTCGGTCCCGTCCCTCTGCTTGCATTTCCTCACAAGCAGAGGGCCGGGAGCGCGGCGGAGGAAAGAGGGGATGTAAGTAGAGTTTGGGGGGCTTTCTAAAAATAAAAATAATGCGGCTGCGGGACCAGGGGGAAGGCTATATTAAAAAATAGGTTTAAGGGTGGACATACCCTTTAAGTCCTTTTGGCTGTAATGTGCCTAGTTTAAGAATCCAAAATGATTCTCTTCTTAACAATACATTATCTCTGTTCCCTCCTTTTTAAAGAGGGGATATAGTCAATGACCAACCCTTTAAGTTCACATATTAGATGTTTAGCTTCGAGAAAGTGTGCTGCTACAAGTGGAATTTCAGATTTTGTAGATGTTGGTCTATTGGCTCTTTCATACGCTAACTTTGTCACTTCTATGTTTCAGGAAGCGATTTTTAAATGGACCCATTGTTTTTCTAATGTAAACTTTGGAACACGGACACTTAAGAAGGTATATGCAGAAATATGTATTACATGTGTAGAATTCTTTAATTTTCAAAGTGTCGCCATTGTATGGGTGGGTAAACGTCGGTCCTGTAATGAGCGAATGACAAACATTACAGTTACAGCATCTTGTCTTATTTGATAACCTGACTGGTTGTTTTTGATATTTCTGTGTAGGATCTGATTGTGCCAAATGACTATATGGTGAGCGTCCCCTTTTATATGTTCTCATCAGTTCAATTTTTATATAGTCAGTAAGGTCATTGTCAACTTGTATTATAGGCCAAAACTTTTTAAGGGCCCTTTTAATTGTTCCAGATGCAGAGGTATATTCCTGAATAAAGAGTAAACCGATTTTGATCGTTCCATTAAGGAACGTGTTTTGTTGCTTCAATTTTAGCTTTTTGAATTTCCATTGGGTCATATCCCCTTTCATGAAATCTACTTGCCATTCTGGATAGTTATATCTGTTTCACTGGTCTCTACACAGAATTTGTGATTTCTCAGAAACTGTGATTTTGGTAGACTTGCAAGTATATGTTTGGGATGGAAACTGTCAGCTCTTAACCGCGTGTACCTGTCCGTAGGTTTCGTATAGAGAGTAGTATGTACCTCTACCATTAGTTGTAACACATACATCAAGATTGTGGTTTTTTTTGTGACATGGTGGCAGTAAAGACTACATTTTTGTCCATCAAGTTTAGTAGCATCAAAGTCTTGAGCTTGCTTTTCAGTGCCATCCCATATCACCAACAAATAGTCTATATATCACATATATTTTTTGCAATGTTTCTCATATAGATCACTAGGGTATACAAATTTGCTTTTGAGGAAGCTGACATATAAGTTTGCATGTGACCACGCCACCGGACTACCCATAGCTGTACCCACGCATTGTAAAAAGAAATGGTTCTCAAACTTAAAATAATTATGTAGTATAAGAGACAAACCTTCCATAATAAAGTCATTAGGAGGTGTACCATGATGTTCACACTGTAAAAAATGTCCAACTGCTTCCAATCCTGCATCATGTGAGATACACGTATATAATGAAGTAATGTCCAATGTCAACATTATCAAGTTGGGGTCCCATGGTTCCACAGATCTAAATTGTTTCAAAAAGTCTTGTGTGTCTTTAATAAAAGATGGTAGTTGTCTGACAATGGGATTCAGGAAAAAGTCAGTTGCGCTAAAGGTTGTAAAACGGACCCAATTCCAGACACAATTGACCTGTTAAAAATTAAACAGTTTATCATCTAGCCATTAATTTCTTAGACCCAATTCACATAACTTTTTGACCTGAGTATAAATACTCACAGTTGTATCTTTGTCGAGTAGAGTGTAGGCCTCCGAATTCAGGTGGTTTTAACATACTCTGTTGGTAAAAATGATAATCCATAAGAACTATTGCTCCACCCTTGTCTGCAGGCTTTATAATAATTTCATTATTGTTTCTCAATTGAACAAGTGCTTGCCATTCGTTGTTAGGTTTACATGTAGCTTGCGTAACTTCTGTCTTAAAATGTTTAATGAATAGTTCAATACTGGGATAAACACCATTAGGAATAAAGTTACTTTTAATTTTAAAGGGATAGAGCACAGCAGATTCACTTATTTTGAAACATTTCCTTTTGAGTTTTCGCTTAAACTTAAATGTATCAATCTCAAAATTCCAAGCATTGAAGTGATTAACAGGCTAATAGTTAAGCCCCTTAGAGAGAAGTAAAGCTTCTCTAACCGTAAGATGAAATGTTATTTTCTGTTTCTTTGCCTGAGCCTGGCGTTTCCTCGTCCCCATCTTCTAAAAAAGAAACCTGCTTCTGCTGTGTCCTCCACAGTCTGCTGGCTTGTAGGTGTTCCACCGTAATGTATGTAGCCATCAACAGAAAAAGGAAGATCTGGATGTATATCATCTGTAGTTTGTGCAACAATGTTATGTAGCAGGTGGTAGCAAGTACCATATATACTCAAGTGTAAGCTGAGGTAGCTATTTTTGCCTGAAAAATTAGTAAACATGATTGACTCGAGTATAAGCCGAGGGTAGGAATTATGACCACTACTGCCTGATTCTGTATTGTTTTGAGGCTTTAGTTGCCCTTTAAATGGACAGCAGAATTCCCATACATTAAGGGCTAGGCCACACTAGCGAGTTTTTTGCATTCGCGCCCTCAATTCATGCTAACATGGAAATCGCGGGAACGTGAACGTTTGTGATTTCCAATGTGCATGCGATTGCGCGACCGTCCGCGTTTTGCGGCGAGCATTTTTTCATGCTAACGCTTGCGTTTTCGCTTTAAAGATAGCGGAAATGTGAGCGCAAACGCGAAAATAATGCACAGAAAAGTGTGCGCTTGGTGCATTGTAGTGTCCTCAGCCTTATAGCCAAATCCAAAAAATACAGAATCAGAAAGCATTCTTTTTAACAAGATACCACCCTCCTGATTCTGTATTGATTTGAGGCATTAGTTTCCCTTTAAATGGACAGTAATTGCAAAGTAACCCCTAATTCCTTGTCACTACAGATGTTTCTACATCTGTTTACTACAACTCCCAGCATACTTTAGTTGCCAGGAAGTGAGACAGGTGCCGAGTAGTGACATCAGGTGGGCGGAGTGAGCAGCAGCCGGAATTCCCTCTGAGGTGAGTGACTCGAGTATAAGCTGAGGTTTGGTTTTCAGGCTATTTTTAAAGCCTGAAAACCTCAAGTATATAAGGTAGTAACAATTAGCATGGTTATACTATAGTTTCAATCAGTGTGGAGTAATCTTAGGATTATAATGAATTACTGTGCTTACAGCCCACTGATAGAGTTTACTGTTGGGACCAGATGAAGGGGGAATGATAATGGCACTTTTCCCATGTAGTGACCTGTCCTTAGTGAGCCAGAGGTTTACCTAAAAATTCTAATTGTGAAAATATTTTACCAGAATAACATACAATTTTGGTAGTGGCAATATTTTCAGTGTAAATTACATTTGTTATTTTGTACTATATATATTATGATAACATTTCAACAGTCAATGTAGTGTAAATTTACACTGTTAATTTGAATACAATGTATACTATAAAGTGTATAAAATATGGGTAATTATAACTTGAAGTTCAACAATAAGAACACAAGTGTGCCTCGAGAAAAATTTGCATTGCCAAGTGAGACACGGTCTGAAAATTTGGGGAACCACTGCTCTACCTTGCAAAAGTTTGGGCACCCCAAACTCAAGTTCTCAGAAACTAACTGTGGTTCTAGATTTTAATTAGATTCATAAGAAAAGGACAGGATATATATCTCTCTCAAGATCCTTTCAACTACCAAGTATAGAAGTGGATTGTTTATTCTTTTTTTTTTTTTTTTGCATTGCAGTCAGCAGTAAGGCAATCAATCTGTCATGGGTAAAGGGAAGAGTGGATTAGGATACCAGCAAATTCTGTAAACGATACATCACATAATCTGTGATTCAAGGTGGCCATGCATATCAAAAATATTCTGCAAATACTGTCAGTATGTATTTTATTTCTTACAATTATTTACTCAATTCACATCAGGCCCTGCCCCGAAGAGCTTACAATGTAATCACTTTATGTACACATACAACCTATTAGAATGTCTTTATGATTGTGGAGGAAACCCACGCAAGCACGGGGAGAACATACAAACTCCTTGCATATGTGTCCAATGGTGGAATCAAACTCATGACCACTGAGCTACCGCGCTGCCAATATAACCCCAATATTGGGGTTTAATTAGATTTGTTGAACATTGGGCATGTGTATGGATAGGTCATGATGCCAACAAACTACTGCCATCGGCATTGTAAAATATAGATTTGTGAAGAGGATGATAACCCACAAAAGTTATTGTGGCTTCTAGGTAAGGCTGAGGCCACACTACAATGCACCGGAACACATGCAATTACAACTAAAAGCACAAGAAATGCATAGTTAACACAACTCTGACATCTAGTGGCAACATAGAAAATAATTTAAAAATGTTGCCAGATTTGGGTAACATACAATATTGTTGATTAGAATTAGAGAGTTTTAGTGTGTCAGGTCTTTGCAACAGAATGCAGAGTATTAGATGTCAAAAAGAGTAATATTTATTCACTTGTGGTATTTATTTGTAAACAGCATAGAACCCAACAAAACATAGATTTCCAGTTCAGCCCCTTCTATCCCCCATAGTAAAAAAGAAAAAATAATCCCACTAAACTTTTGCATTATACAACTAATAGAAGGCTCTATCCCAAAGCCAGATAGGGACTCTACTCAAACTAACCCCCTCCAAAACAAATCCATCAGAATCAAACAGGTTTTATAAAACAACAACACAACATACCATGCTCCTTAGACCTTTTCCACATAGCTAATCACAAACTGAAAGTGATCTTTCTCTCACTGGATGTGGAGAAGACCTTTGATAGAATAGGTTGGGAATATCTTTTTATATTAGAACATTTTAACATCAAAGGACCTTACACAAATCCTATCTGTGCCCTATACTCTAACCCCTCCAAACAAGTTACAATAATGGGATTCCTTTCTTAAAATCTTAAATGGTACCTGACAGGGATGCCCATTATCCCCACTACTCTTTGCTCACTGCATGGAACCACTAGCAACATACATCAGAAACTCAGCAGACATACATGGAATAACAGTAGGACACACAATATAAAATAGCATTATTTGCCGATGACACCCTACTCTCACAAAACCCTTAACCTCAACCAATCTACCCGAGACTTTGGTTCCTGGTCTGACTTCAAAGTAAACGCCTCTTAAACAATAGCATTACTATTCCCTGTGAAATTAGATAAATGAAAAAATGACCTTACACCCTTTCATTCAATCTGGGTACCATGGAAAACCAAAATGAATATACAAATATAAAATGATAAAATCTAAATTGTTTTTCTTTCACTTTGTAAAAAATATATGCATATATAAGCATTTTAGACTAGTTTAGTTCCCAGATCTGGAAAAAAATACCCTCTTTTCTTCTTTCCCCTCCTATACAGACACAGAAATATACATTTAGACTAACTAATACAAACATATAAAAATGTAATTATTACAACATGAATGAATGTTATCAAAGAAATGTATGTTATTACAAAATTGAGCAAAATAAAAAGTCTCTATGGAATTTCGGAACTCAAAAGACTTTTCAGAATTTATCTGTTGTATTCTATTAGATGAACTGGACTTGAAGTTTAGTTCTTAAAGACGTTTCGCTAGTCATCCAACTGGCTTTCTCAATTCAGAATGACTTGTACAAGAATCTGTGGCAATTATGTACCCTGGAAAATCCCAATTAGCATATCACAGCCAGGTGCCAGATTCTTGTACAAGTCATTCTGAATTGAGAAAGCCATTCAGATGACTAGCGAAACGTCTTCAAGAACTAAACTTCAAGTCCAGTTGATCTAATTGAATACAACAGATATACCATGACCTGGATGAATGAGAACATTCACAAGCACTTTCCAGAATTGTTTTTATTTAGTTCTGGGATTTCTTTTAATATCTCCTCTTTACCTTCCGTTTAATGACCTTGACTAGCTTCTTGCTACTGTAGCATACAAACTTAATTAAGGACAGGTGATCTTATAGTATCTGTATGTATATTATATAAGGTTTAATAAAGACATATGTCCATTTAGTACAACTCTCAGCAATAAACACTTTTCCTGCCTAAAATTTGATCCAGAGGAAAGCAAAAAAAAACAAAAAACAGAATGAAGGGGGGGGGGGGGGAGATGCACGAGGATGGGGGTAACCCCAGCCCAGCACACAGGTTAAATAGTGCAAACAAACAAAAAAATCTATGTGTTATATGTAACATGGATGTTACTTTAGACACCCCGGACCAGAGACCCCCCAACAGATCTGTAAAAGGGATCGGGGGACGGCTATAGAATCCGACAACCGCCCAGAGGAGCCGTTTTCGATACTCTGAACCAGGGATCCGATAATAGGGTCTATAAAAAGGATCGGAGGTTAACAACTACAGTTGCAGGCGGGACAGTGATCGGTGAATGCCACTCTGAGTGAATCCGGAACCCCCGAAACCAGGGATCTTGCAAAGGGTCTGTAAAAGGTGCCGGGAGGGTGATCAATAGCGGAAAAGTGTTCCAGTAGGATCATCTGTTATCATGCAACTGAAATGTCCACATTGTGGAATTCTGTATAACAACAGGGACAAGTGAAGTATATGAACGATAAGTATTAAACTTTTACTACAAGTGATATCAGCAAGAGACAAAATTAAGTCACAAATTTAGGACCGTGGCACAGGACTATTGATATTTTGTTTTTTATGGTGTATATGAAACGCTGAAATATTGTATGTGTCATGGCTGGCCAACCAAGTTATTAATTGGTTTTATGATAATGTTTATGTAGTGGGTACAATTGCAGTCTATGAATAAAACTGAATCCCCCCTTCTTTAATGGATTGTCCTTTTGGGGTTATTGTTATTGTTTTTGTTATATGTAACATGGATGCATGTTTTTGCTTGGAACATGGATGAGAGGGGAGACACTGTTTTAACAAATGTTGCAGGAATGTCAGAGGTAAAAATGTTTAAGAACAAATATACCCATACAAACATGCCCGGGGTGAGTACCAAAACTACTAGGTCTTCACCACTGGTTTTCTCTATAGTGTAGTGAGCAGTCAAAGTCCGCTGCTGGTGTCTCCGCTTCCTAGACTGTTCCAAAATTTGGCCAATGGGAAGACAGGCTCTGCAATGAGCGTGTCTTCCCATTGGCCAGTCAGGAAAGTCACACACGGTGGGAACAAAACTTTGAATGCTTGTTACTGACCTTATAAAAAGATCCCAGGGATAAGGACCTTAAAGGATTTGTACACTGAAAAAATTACAAGCATGTTCAGTAATCTCTATGAGGCAGCATTGGGAGAAGGAATTTCCCATGCAGTTCACGAATCACATACCAACTGTCACCATTCCAGGTAAAGCAAAACCATACATAACACAAGAGTTTATGCTACTAACGCACTTGATTGACAGCTGCAGTGCCGTTTTTTAGGCATAGGCCCCTTAAAAGATAAGTACTGTACACTCTAAAATCAACTGAATTCTATTTGTAAGCAGCAGCTTAAAGTAATCTGTTGCTTTTTTTCCCCCTAGGGCCCTCCTGAGCCTACCTGTTAAGCTCTGAAGTTCCTGACATCTTGGATGATGCTTTTGTTGTCTGTAGCTCCGTCCCCGAGATTTCTTTCCTCTCCTTTCCTGTGTCTGAAAAAGCGGCCTGTTGCGTTGCCGCTCGGTCACACGCACGGGAGCGCGCACGGGAGCGCACACGGGCCACGCTTTTTCAGACACAGGAAAGGAGAGGAAGGAAATATCGGGGGTGGAGCTACAGACAACAAAAGCATCATCCAAGATGTCAGAATCTTCAGAACTTCACAAAAAAAACCCAACTTTTAATATAATGCTAAGTGCCCCCCAAATCCTTGACCTCAACAGGCTTTTACCTTTCAAAGTTTCTGGTAAACCTACTTTCCAGCCTTCGTCCCCTCCGTGCACGGAAGCAAGCAGAAGGGTCCGAGCTGGAAGCGACCCTCATGATTGGCTGAGACTTCACGTAGTTTCCAGTAATGGGCAATTCTAAAAAAAAAAAAAAACACTTCCTAGTGTACATATCCTTTAATGTCCTCACCCTGGGTACTTATCGTGCCTTCATCAATCTGATGGTTTAGCAAACAATGTGCCACATGGGTGTTTTATTTCCTACATGCCAGCTAATGCAGTTGAAGGTGATCTTAATAGAAATGTTGACAGCCTTTGTTGATATACCACCACACTCCCTTTTATGATGCTGCTGTAATTACTGCAAGTTCTACAATAAAGGGTTCCCAAACATAAGGCGCTAGAAGCAGCCGTGTGTTGCTTTTTCCGGTTTTTAATAATTTGCCTATGTTCTTTACTCTCCAGTAAGAGTAAGATAGGATAATTAGCAAACAGATCTCTCACCCCAAGAGTCACATTTTAATGACATATTTTATCCATGCAATGTAAAATCACGTGTGCAGAATTTATCTTAGCATTGGATAATGGTGGGCCATGATCCCATTCAGAGCCATGTGCATTGTTAAAAGGAGTTAATGGGTTTGACCATAGATCATGGCCTACTACCCGTTAACATTGTTTTGTAATCACTTTGGATCCAGGGGCTGATGCAATAATACAATACATATTTTTTTTTTATTTTCAGGTGGACACACCCTTTAATTTGTAGAAATCAATCATGTTAGCTTTTTACTGGGTGACTGTAGTTAAGGTGGCCTTACACGTGATTCCCATGATATTCCCTGACCATATAGAAAGATGTGGCCACATGCCAAGTGCTTTTATACAGGACAGGGAACTCTGATGTGTGTGTAAAATCCTTATATTATAATGTGAAGGGGCGTATTAATACACAATTTTGTGATACCCCCTTCCCAATTGCATTATAAATGATTGCCTTGTTCCTATTCCCACCTAAATTTAAAACCCCCAAGCTACCTACTGTAACTCAAAACCAGTAGAAATGAGCCCAGCAGCTATCCATTAAACCAATCTTTGTGGAGGAGGAGAGAGACATTAGTTATGAAGTGACAGGAAGCAGCTCCAGCAGGTCCCATTAGTGAAGTTACACCGAGCACAAACCAATGGGTCATGGGTTTAGGCATGAACAATGGAATGGGAGGGGCAGTGGGATATAAGAGTAGTGACATAGCTGAGTGATTTGTATAAGAATTTATACCACTGCAGCTCTACATTTTAAAATATGACACTTATGTGTTATAAATTGCTAGGTACTCACTTCAGGGAGTAGAGAGGATTGTGAGGAATATTACCTCAAATTACAGCTCTCCTGTCTGCTCCAGTCCTGCCTCCCTTTACAAGCAGATGGGCCAAACTATAGAAACATATGCTCTGCAAGGAACACTAACACCCACTCATGGAGTATACCTTGGCACACCATCCCAGTGAAGATTAAATGTTTGGAGTGGACAGGGAGCTGAACATTGAGGTAATATTTATTTTATCTGCTTCCCGGTGTGTATCAGAATGGAGGGGGGTGAATCGTGTTTAGGAAAGAATTACATTAAGAAAGGACAGCTCCACCCTCGTAATGACATCTTTTGAACGAATGGTCCCTTTAAAATATGTTGAGACATCCTACCTTGTCCTCTGGGATAATTAGCTTGTAACTGTAATGCCCCTGGATGTCTTTTGGAAACTTAGAGGTAGTGTTAATGGCTATATTTTCTCACGCATTTTGCAGAAACAGGGGCAAAAGGACCCTTATGTTATATCTTTCATGTTTCTAACTGTTGCAGTTTTGGGACAGGGTGGAGGTTGATTTACCTATATCCAATTTTTATTTGACGGGTGGGCTTGCCCTTTAAATTTTTTGTTTAAAGGGCATGTCCACCCTTCTTAAACATTTTTCATATAATATTCTCCCTGTCCCCCCATCCCCAACCGCTATAGTTTTAAGTTCAGAAAGTGCCCCAAATATTACTTACCTTCCCTCTTTCCTCTACCGCACTGCCAGGCCCTCTGCTTGCGAGAAAATGCAAGCAGAGGGGCGGGACCGGCAGTCGCGTCTGTGATTGGCTGAGCGGCAGCCAATCACGAACGCGGCTGCCGGGAGTTCAGTGCGGCGGAGGAAAGAGGGAAGGTAAGTAACATTTGGGGCACTTTCTGAACTTAAAACTATAGCGGTTGGGGATAGGGGGACAGGGAGAATATTATATAGAAAGGTTTTTACGCTAGGGGGAGGGAATCTAAATCGGGAGGGAGAGGGAGGAGAATAGAGGGGGAGAAGGGCTGCAGTGCGCATGCCAAACTTCTCCCGGAGGGGAGACAGGAGGCAGAGTCCTATATGGACTCTGCAGTACTCCTGGTGGGTGTTTTTTTGGACTTTAGGGGGGGATAGCAGAAGAACCAGATGGAGCTGGGATGTAAGGTAAGGATTAAACTACACTACACAATGGGGCCAGTAGTGCTGTAGTGGGGGGGATTATAGTTTTGGGGGTGGACATGCCCTTTAATGTGCGTGTATCCATTATTTTTAGTGAGTCTTTAGGTTACCAATCCTACTCTTCTTAACTTTCAAATTTCAAAAGATACTTAGTTTTCTAGCCTTTTCCTATGTGTGTACTTTTTTAGTGTGCAGGCCCGCTTTGCCACAGCCTCTCTGTTCCTCCTTCCCTGTGACTTGGAAATCGGCACAGGGAAGGAGGAAAGCCCCTTCACAGAGTCCCAGGAGAGCTGATTGATTTCTTGGTAATTTTAGTGCATGTTAGGGAGCCCAAATATCATTAAACATAACCTCTGACTTTCCTGTGTGTTTTAAAATGCCAACAGGTAAAATAGGTGTGATGGTCAATATTACGATCAATTCAAATTTGCATCAAAAGTTAAATCAATCGAACATCAAGCCAAAGTAGGGTCAGCATAAGAATGACACCCTTGATTCTTACGGAAATTATGGATTTATGTTGGCAGCTAAATATAATTTGTTTTATTATGCAATATGGCAGGCCATTAAAGAATCTCATTCGAACAGGAGACACACAAGCAGCACTTCAACTGCAAACTGGGTTATTGCACTAAACCTGTTTGCAGTTGAAGTGCTGCATGTGTGTCTCCTCCTGTTGGAAAGATAGTCTGATTGTACATTACCTGCTTATGTGGGATTAGGGAAGTTAGACCAAGAAATGCTGAACCAGTGGTACCATTACACGTGTTGATTTTATTAAAGAATCTGTTTAGGGGGTGAAGTTGGAATCTAGTTTAGAATTTGTATCTTTTGGGGGCTGTGGGTTTGCAAGAACACATGTAGAAAGGTTCTTGTGTTTTTATATGCTTCCAGAACTCCTCGGTGACTTCTAATATTCTTATGATTTACAGTAGGACATAAATTTTCCACTATATAATCGCAATCAGTTGCGTCTGGATTGTTTGAAGAAGTTGCACTTGAAGGATGTTTTGATATTTTTCTTTATTCATGGAAGTGTTCTTAGGTAGTATGGTGAATGATTCCACTCTCTTGGATAAGAAACAACCCTGCACATGGATTATCTCAGGATGCCTTACTGTTGGCATGACACCGGATTCATGATAGTGTTAAAATTTTGTCCCAAACAGTCCCCAGACAAAATAACTTAAACCCTTCCAGAGCCAGCTCTGCACTGATGGAAACATAACTCTGTAGCTGTTTCATAATAAGAAGACCATCCCTGTGCTTGCTGGACTCTTTAGATGTCCTAAAGCTTCCTTCACCACAACTGAACCCTCACCTTGAAATTTTTAATGGTCCAGTAAAAACTTCTTTCTGGTGCAATACATTTTCCTTGCATGTAAACTATGATCATGTAAAGCTGATCATTTTGTGCCAGGGCTAAAAGATGTAGTGAAAATAATTTTTGCGATCAATATAACTTTTTATTATTATTGAGGTTTTATACAGCGCCAGCATCTTCCGTGGCACTTCACAATTAAATGTATAAATTCACATCAAGCCCTGCCCTGAAGAGCTTACAATCTGAGCACATTTATTTGATACATACAACCAATCAGTATGCCTTTATGATTGTTGGGGGAATTGGAGTGCCCAGTTTGGGGAGAACATGCAAACTCCTTGCAGATGTGTCCAAGTGTAGAATCGAACTTGGGACCTCAGCGCTGCAAGACATCAGTGCTAACAACTGAGCCATCATGCTGCTTATAAAGTTCTTTGTAATTAATTTATATGCATCTAACCACTCTGTAGAATAATCTAAAACAATATGAATTGCAACCACAAAACTGAAATCACAAATTTTCCAAAACATTTGTTTGTCATGTCTGTATATACCAAATGCTATATGATGTATGCTGCTTAGTATCCTCCTATAGAAAACATTTAAAAGCTACATTTTAATTTACTCACCTTCATGTCTGGTTTTGTTTTGCTTAAGGGGGAATTGACATCCTGCATCTCCTCCTGCATTGGGCCCCAGCAGAACAAGGGGGGGGGGGTCAGATCTCCACACACCTAAAATGGACGAATCGCGAGGGCTCTGATACCACTTTAACATTTTTGTGGGTAAGTAACAAATGCAAGTAACAGTAAAAATATTAACTTTCGAAAATCTTAAATATTGTTAAGGCTATGGTATAGTGCAGGGTTTCTCAACCTATTAATCCTCACGAAACATTAGAAACAATTGTTTGGTCTCGGGGAACCCCTATGTAATAATTGTTATATATTATTTATCTCTTTGTTTCTCAGTCTTTAGTTCATTAAAATGCATATTTCATGGAAATCTAACACCCCTATCTTTTATTTTCTGGACCAACCAATGAAAATGCTTGATTTACATGTTGTGCGCATTTTCTTTGGTTGAACCACCACTTTCACTTTAGCTTATCTTTAAGTTTTGTTTATGTTGTCAACAGTTTGCTAGACAATTTATAGTTAATATATCTTTTTTTTTTTTATATATTTTCGTTTGTGAATTTAGTACTTTAATATAGGCTACACATACCGTGTTATCGTCTTTTTAGCTTTTGCCATTACTGGTTCAAGAGAGGTGTCAAGGAGGCCATTTATGTGAAGATAAAGTCTGCCATGTACAATGCTTTTTTGACACCTTACCCTGGGCAGTTCCTATAACACTCTTAGCCACAATGCAATCACGCCTTGCATTCAGAAGGTCTCTAACACCTGGCTGTGATATGCTAATTTGGACTTACCAGGATACATAATTGCCAACAGATTCTTTTACAAGTCATTCTGAATTAAAAGCCAGTCGGATGACTGGCAAAAAGTCTTCAAGAACTAAACTTTAAGTCCAGTTGATCTAACTGAATACAACAGATACAACTCCCAGCATTCTGTTACGAAGGAATGCTGGGAGTTGTTGTTTTCAAACATCTAGTGGGACAAAAGTTAGACATCCCTGACCTATATAATGAGCACAATGCAAATCTGGTCAGTATTTCTGTTAGAATATGTAGTTATACTGCATGAGTTAATGAGTTCTAATGTATACTATACCCAGAAACTTTGTATCAGGATGCTATGTATGTAACATTACTTTTTTTAGATACATTTTTATCTTCTGGCATATTTGTATTTTTTTTTTGTGTATTTTATTTTGTGTATTGAGATAGTATGTATAGATGTATCTGTTTGTTAAAGGGCATGTCCACCCCCAAAACTAAAATTTAACCCCATACTGGCCCCAGTATGTAGTATTAAAAAAAAACATACCTTACATCTCTGCTCCAAATGGTTCTCTTGCAGTGATTGTCCAGGAAACTGAAGAGTAGGAGCTGTCCTCCTGTGTGAAAGGTTTCTGCCTCCTCCTTGTCCGCTGAGAGGACAGTGGCATGTGCAGTGGAGCCCTCCCTCCCTTCTTCCATCTATCTGGAGCTCTCTTTGCTGCCGGGTGCCCTACCTCTAAACATATTGTAGAGCACCCTAGCCCACTCTAAACCACTAAGTCCATTTTTTAATAAAATAAGCTGCAGAACTCTGAATTCTGAATTGCCGGCAGTCGCGTCTGTGATTGACTGCCTCTCGGCCAATCAGAGACGCGAATGCCGGTCTGGCCCCCTGTTTGCAGTTCCGGCAAGCAGAGGACAGAAATCAGAAGATTGAAGGATTGAAAGTAGAGTTCTGCACCCTTTTTTAACAAACAAACCTAGCGGTTAGGGGTGGTCTAGGGTCCTCTACAATATGTTTTAGGGTGGACATACCCTTTAAGTTAAGATGCATATTGTACCTGAAGTATTTTGTATGCTCTGTCCAGTCTAAAGGATCCTACATCTCGATTAGGATCAGGTTTGGACAAGTAAAAAGGTAACATATGATTGGTTGCTGCAGATTAATAGCAGAAGCAAACTTTTGAAACTGTATAAAATAGGCCCTTAAGGTGATAATTATAGAAAAATATAGATAAAAAAACAAGCCTTGACAAAAAATTGCACTGCTTTTGAAATGATTTGGCAGCCTTGAATGTAAATTTTCCTTCATTAAAATGCTTTAATTATCACTTATTAAAAATAATTTTAATACTTTGCTGATTTGCTTGGGCCACAGGGACCCATTATCACAATAGTAATTTTGCAGTGTGCAGAGTCGTGCTTTAGATTATGTACCTAACTTGCTGATTTGAGTGATTTGTAAAACACTTTTACGGGTTTCAGTCCTGCAGACCACACCTCTGCCGTGCAGTTAGGGCTCATTAATGATCTGCCCGGAAGATCTGGTAACGTGCTCTAACTGCACGGCTCCTGCGGCCAACAATATACAGCACAATTATCGGGTGAAACAACCGTGCATATACGTCGTTGGTTGGCCCCTGCGATTGCATGTGTGTATTAGGCTTAAATCTGTGTTTAAATCATGGGAAACAAATTCTCCAAATCATTGGAGAATGTGAAAGATTTAAGTTGGAAGAGAACAGGAAGACAGATGGTAGAAAGGATGTATTAAGGAGGAAGGGGAGAAATGTTTGGTATTCATTGAAAATATTGCTTGTACATGTACCGTAAAATTAATCTCTGTACTGAACCCACCATTAATGTATTTTGTATACTAGCAGATTTATGTAGAAGTGTATGTAACTAAAAAATAGACAAAAATAGGTTTAGTTGTTGCTAGCTTTTACACTTCATTGTGTTGTATTTTTAAAATTCACCTACATGGTTAAATTTAAAATACCAAATATGCTTTTTTTTATAAACGTAATATTCATTTTGTCAAGATTGATTAGATTAAACAAGAGTATACAATTTTAAACAAATTCTACACTAAAGATGGCAGTCACTTGTCACTGTTAATTATACATAAGAATCTTATTGTTTATCTAAGCCTTTTGACACGTCTCATAATGCCACGTGCACTAGTTCAGCATATTTCACTTCCTTATCACCCGTTCTCTTTCATAACATCACACAATTTACTGCATTATTGGATATTTTAACATTAATTTTGTCCTGTTAATCTGGTTTTGCATGGAAGAAAACCTACATTTGCACTTGCCTTAAGTAATAGCTAAATGTAATGCTTAGCTGCCTTACAGAAGCTTCATTCTGTGTAAGAATTAGTCGATACTATTGAATTTATGGTCTGTTTTGCACTGGGTATCATGTGCTTTGACTGTTAAATTTGAAAATGTGGTAACTGTGCCCCAGTATATGCATTATTTTCCAACCTGTTTTTTAAATGAAGAACAACAATTTTTGTTTAGTTTCTGTCCAGAATTTAATTGAAATGGTAGAGAGATAGAAAAACAAACACAAATATAATATAATACTTTTGTCATTTCTATACAAAGAT
This sequence comes from Hymenochirus boettgeri, assembly GCA_019447015.1. Lineage (NCBI taxonomy): Eukaryota > Metazoa > Chordata > Amphibia > Anura > Pipidae > Hymenochirus > Hymenochirus boettgeri. The sequence goes on along the minus strand of CM033473.1, from coordinate 50,731,984 downwards.
CCGCCATTTTAAAGCCAAATAAAAATCTTTCACAATGAAGTTTAACCACTAAAGCGCCATGCATAAACAAAGAAGTATATTATATACAAGGGGGAGTGATACTTTAAAGTCACTGGAGTGATAATTTAAAGTTTATTGGTGTTGGTGGGGATGCTTTCATATTCTAGAGTTTAAAAATTGTTATTATGAATGGGGTGTGTTTTAGTTTAAACTTATTTTAATATTATTGGAAACTGGTCCTCTTATACATTATAATGAGGTACATTCTGGATATGATACAACTCCTTTATTGTTATAAAAACATTTAACATTGCCATGCATTTGTTTAGTTGCTGTATAAAAATCTCGACTTATATTTGAGATTTTCAGGCTTTAATATTAGCCTGAAAACCTAACCTTGGCATATACTCGGGTCAAGTCCAAAATGATCCAAATGCTGCAATTGCGGATAGTAACCATCTGCCTTTACACTCCTTCCTGCTTCCTGTAGTCTGGATGCTGGACTCACTCAGCACTGTCACTGCTCATCTAGATGCTATAAATCTGATGGGTCTTCTCAGTTTGGGGCAAAAAATGGCTGCTAGTTCAATGCAAGTGACAGCTTAAAACTACAACTCTCAGGTGACACGTTTAACTATGGGGGTCAGAGTGCCCTTTACTATATGGGGGTCAGAGTGCCCTTTACTATATGGGGTCAGGAGAATTATAAATGATGGTAAAATTAATTAAAAGTTTATTGAACCTTGCCACATGTTTAGAAACTACAATTCCCAGCAACCAAAGCATGCTGGGAGTTGTAGTTTCCAAACATCTGTGAGTGCAAGGAATTGGGGGTTACTGGTACTGGATTTGCCTATTACTGTCCATTTAAAGGGCAACTTAAACCACAAAGCAATACAGAATCAGAAGGCAGTAGTGGTCATAATTTCTACCCTTGGCTTATACTCGAGTCAATCAGTTTTTACTAATTTTTCATATAAAAATTGGTACCTTGACTTATACTCGGATCGATATACTCGAGTATATATGGTACATATTTTGCTTATCAAGAGAAAGTTGCTCTGCCAGCAGATTTAAGTGATTTGTCATCCACAATAAATTGACTGTTGTCTAATTTGGTGATTATCAATGATGCCTGTACACATGCCATAATTGTTAAACTTATGTTAAAATGTTATAGGCTAAATGTATACATTCACATTACTGATCATTTTGTATTTGCATACAATAATGTACCTTAGGCAAGGAGGTAGGATCAGTAAAACCTACCTCCCAATACATTTTCTTTAAAGGGTATGTCTATCAAAAAAGTTGGTTTCTATCTGATTTACTGAAGAACAGGAGGTAAATGTAAAATCTCTTACCTCCCGTTCTTCAGTAAATATTACAGGAGAGGAGGAGACACTTACCCGCGACCCGCTCCAGCCCGACGCATTTCCAGTCCTTTGCACTGTGCATGCATGCACACACAGTGCGAAGGATCGAGGACGTGTCGGAGATTGTCAGTGAACCCGGCACTGGAGTGGGTCCGCGGGTAAGTGTCTCCTCCTCTCCTGTAATATTTACTGAAGAACGGGAGGTAAGAGAGTGGATTTACCTCCTGTTCTTCAGTAAATCAGATAGAAACCAACTTTTTTGATGGACATACCCTTTAAGGAGAGACACTGTCCTCTGTACCTCCTCAATCGTCTCCCCAGCTGGTCCAACTTATGAGTAGGAAACACTGGATCTATAAAAAGTGTACAGCCAGGTGGTCCACTGGTGGTTGGCTAGCCACTCACTCTTTAACCTACCCCCAAGCCTCCCCATAACCCATCTTGCACTGTACCAAAAGCAGCTGTTATAATTAGCTGAACGCAATCCATTTTTATAAATTCTACTAACATCTGTTTAAAGGACAACTCCACCCTCATAAGAACATCTTTTAGAAAGAATGGCCTCTTTAAAATATGTTGATATATCATAGTTTGTCCTATGAATTCATTACTGTATGCCCACTATGCTTCTGGAGGCCTCATGGTAACTGAGCAATTTAGAAACCTGTACTGAGCCTGGGCATGCTCAGAAGAGGTAGACAGGGGATTAACATTGTCATTGGCTGTGATCTCAACTGTCAAATCCATAATGACAGTTGATAACTGGAAGAACCAGAAAGCAAAAACAGGGGTAACAGGACATTGTGCAGGATTTCAGGTTAGACTTACATATTTCAGATTTCAAATGATTACAGTTTAGGGTTTTGAGGGGTGATTGGACTTGCCCTTTATTAAAGGGAAATTTCAGTGGAAAATATCATTATTTTTAAAATTCTTAGTTTATATTATACATACCTAGTTTTTCTACATATTCTCTCCCATTTTGAAAAATCAGTTGAATTTATAACCCTTGCTATTCCCAGCTGTTGACATTTTTGAGCTGACATTTCAGGTTCTGTAACGGTACTTATTCCCAGAATGCACACTAATGTGGAATATTTGATGGGTTGGCTGTTGGATGGGTCAAACATGCTCAGATCTCTACTGAACAACTGAATCAACCTAGGCGCTGGGTCAAGGGCAAGACCATAACAGACACTAATAGCGGTCCTGAAAACAGGAAGTCGGTATTTTGGAAGCATTTATTTATACGCAGACAAAATGCTGAGGTTAAGGTCATTAGGCTGGAAAAATACTGCTCTTTTTTCTTAAAAGTATATATTTATATTTGCACCGAACTTCCCCTTTAATAGGTATATGTACCTGTTTCAACTTGCCTTTAAAAAAAAGATTGCTCCTCTGAATAATTAATTAAAAACATATACAGTATAAACTATCTAACGTGTTGCACTCTATACAGCTTCATCAGGCAACTGGGCAAGTTTTAGTTCATGTTTGTAGATTTGCATTTCATTGGCCACGTAAAAGCAATTAATATTCTAGTTTCACCGTGTTCAGATATTTTGATATTAATAATTTTTCTGATGACAAATAAGGAAGTAAACAGGCATGTGGCTATGAGATATTACAAATAAAATGTTTCTATATCTACAGCTTCCTTAAATGTATGCAATGGCTTCCAGCCGCAGTTCTTCACTAGTGCCTCACTCAAACAGCAACAAACCATTTTACAAAAAGAGCTTTGATCCTGCGCAGCAAGTGGGACTGATGCGATCACTGCCAGATGTCTGCCCCAAGGAGCCCACAGGTAACTGATTGTGGAATAGTGAATATAAACAGTACAATTGATTTAATAGTTGAAAATAAAAATGATGATACGCGGAAATATTGTTCGGTGATATTTCAAAAATTGAATGGCCAGTTTAAGGATTTTCTTAGCTACAGTATCAGCCTTGTTTTTTATGTTCTGATAGATTCCGGAACATCATTACTTATTGCATATTTGTGGATCCTTTTCTTTTGGGGCAAAACAGTCCCTTTAAATAGTCACCTCAGTCACATTATCTTGTTTTTGTTTCCTTGTTCAGGGGATTCTAATAGTCTTTGTGATGAACCATCTGTAGTTGCAGATCAGCACAAATGGACAATTTATCATTCCAAAGTAAACCTTCCAGCAGCATTAAATGACCCCCGTCTTGCAAAAAGGGAATCTGATTTTTTTACTAAAACATGGGGACAGGACTTTGTAGAAAGTGATGTCTTGCCATCGCCCAACCTCCCTCAAGTGACTAAGGAAGAGTTTTCATTGTATTCACAGCAAACTGTCACAGTAAGTAATGGGAAACAATTCTACTGTATTATGCAATAAACTATCCTGATGTTTAGTGTGTATATGCTTGTGAATATATCTGCATTATTGCCAGAATCATGTAATATCCAATATAATTCAAGGCCTTGAAGATGCTCTCCATATCCACATGCATAGGAGCTGCCCTTTTCACCTATGTGGCACCTTCTATACGTTAGAAAAGCATCCGGGCACTACAGGGTTGAAGGGGCTGAAGATGGAAGATTGTCCTTAAGCCACACACATTTTTATGTATTTTTACATTACACATTTTTGTCCAATGCAAGCCCATACATTGCAGTGTGCTCACTATGTTCTCCCAGGATGTTACGTGTGGCTGACTGTTACCTTCTTTTAGTTATTTTACTGTTGGATTAGTTTACTTCAGATTTACTAAGCATATTATTGAGGTTTTTTTTTTTTGTAGAGAGAAAAAAGTCATGAAAAATGGAAAACTGTGTGCCCAATGAAGGAAGACTTCAACAGACCATCTTATTCACATGGTACGGTTTCTCTAATCTTCATAGATGGTTTCTCATACACTTTAAAAGAAAACTGTCCTTTCATTTAAACTTTGTTTGGAGACCACAGTTCTTCTTTAACCAAAGTGTCCATATACAGTCCCCCAATACAGTGTCCATATACAGGAATATCACCCCAATAAAGTGTTCATATACAGTAATATCGCCCCAATACTGTGTCCATATACAGTAAGCCCCCCAATAGTGTCCATATACAGTTAAGCTGGGTACACACAGTAATGATAAAGCCCTGATACTGTCGGATCCAACGGTATCGGGGCTTTTTTGTTATGTGTGTACGTTCGTTTTCCGAATAAGCGCGCGGCCGCCGAACAATCAGGTCGGACGAACGCTCGTTCGGGAAAGGCCGAAAATTTCCATCAGCTTGCAGATCCTGTCTGTCATCTTTCAGAAATCTGGACTGTGTGTACCTAGCTTAAGCCCCCCAATAGTGTCCATATACAGTAAGCCCCCCAATAGTGTCCATATACAGTAAGCCCCCCCCCCCCAAAACAGTGTCCATAAACAGTAATCCCTCCCAATACAGTATCCATATACATTAATATCACCCCAATACATAGTGTTCATATACAGTAAGCCCCAATACAGAGTGTCCATATAATGTAAGCCTTCCCAATACAGGGTCCATATAGCGTACGTCCCCTGAATGTGTCCATAAACAGTAATATCCCCTAAATACAGTGTGTCTGTATAGAGGAGTATATCCTCTTCCCTCAATACAAAGTGAATGCTAACGTAAATGTGTTGTATCTGTTGTATTCAATTAGATCAACTGGACTTGAAGTTTAGTTCTTGAAGATGTTTCGCTAGTCATCCGACTGGCTTTCTCAATTCAGAATGACTTGTACAAGAATCTGTGGCAATTATGTACCCTGGAAAATCCCAATTAGCATATCACAGCCAAGTGTTAAGGGCGTGATTGGATAGTGGCTAAGAGGTGTTATAGGAACGCCCAGAGTAAGGTGTCAAAACAGCATTGTACATGGCAGACAGTTGGTGTCGAACCCCCCCACCTCTATTTAGGCTTGGTTTCTTTATTTTCACATAAATGGCCTCCTTAATACCTCTCTTGGACCAGTCACGTTCCTTAGCCAATATGTTAACATTACAATCTTCAAAGGTATGTCCTTTATCCTTAAGATGCAGGTACACGTCTGAGTCCTGACCCGAGGAATTGGCTCTTCTGTGCTGGGCCATACGTTGATGCAGTTGCTGTTTGGTCTACCCCACATACAAATCAGAGCAATCTTCACTGCACTGCACTGCGTATATGATGTCGCTTTTCTTGTGTTTCGGTATTGGGTCTTTTGGATGTACCAATTGGTGCCTCAGGGTGTTGTTCGGTTTAAAGCAGACAGGGATACGGTGTTTTTTGAAAATTCTTCTTAATTTCATCTCAGAGGGGCCCTTAAAACTTGTGGATATCCAGACTGGGCCTTTGTCAAAAGAAGTAGAAGGAAAGAAAAGAACATGAATACCAACAGTGAAGGAGAAAAGCAAGACAGGAGAAAGAACATGGTCATCCCATATGTAGCAGGGGTCTCCGAGAAATTAAGAAGAATTTTCAAAAAAACACCGTATCCCTGTCTGCTTTAAACCGAACAACACCCTGAGGCAGCAATTGGTACATCCAAAAGACCCAATACCGAAACACAAGAAAAGCGACATCATATACGCAGTGCAGTGCAGTGAAGATTGCTCTGATTTGTATGTGGGGTAGACCAAACAGCAACTGCATCAACGTATGGCCCAGTACAATGTACAATGCTGTTTTGACACCTTACTCTGGGCGTTCCTATAACACCTCTTAGCCACTATCCAATCACGCCCTTAACACTTGGCTGTGATATGCTAATTGGGAGTTTCCAGGGTACATAATTGCCACAGATTCTTGTACAAGTCATTCTGAATTGAGAAAGGCAGTCGGATGACTAGCGAAATGTCTTCAAGAACTAAACTTCAAGTTTAATTGAATACAACAGATATACCATGACCTGGATGAATGAGAACCTTCACAAGCATAACTGTGTTGTGCTTCTGTTCCATGTACTTACAACACACTAAAGTTGAGGCAAGCAGAGTTGTTCTCTATGCCGCAGTACAGGCTAGTTACAGTAAGTAAAGGCTAGTACACACCAGCAACATTTTCTCCTGACCGACCGTTCAGCTCTTCCAATCGGTTGGCCAAAAGTACTGTCGGTCGCAGCAATCGTGGCCGCGGCCAAAAGTTTACCACAACTGACCATGCAGTCCATAGAGGACAGCACGATTGGAGTGATTTTCCACCATCCATGCAATCATTTTGGCCCGATTGACCTATACACTGAACTATCGGTCAGTCGGACCGAAATATTGCATCGTGTGTACCAGCCTTAAAGCACATGCTACATTTCCTTTCACTTGCTAGTAACTAACAGGGTTATTCAATAAAAGTTCTTATCGCTTAAAATGGTGCTAATTTTGCCCCAACCAATCAGATCTTATTTAACATTTGAAAGCTAACATCTGATTGGTTGGGGCAAAATTAGCACCATTTGTAACGATAAGAACTTTTATTACATCTCCTTGTAAGTACTGTGATGTGCACCACCCGGTGGCCAACGTTAGTATTGCCAGTAGGAGGATTTTTTTTTTTTTAAAGTAGGAAAAGAAATGTCACTCTGTTAGTAATGGCCAATCATTGCATAGTGGGCGGTGTTTCAGTGCAAGCAAATGGGTCCAGCGAGGTTGCATATTTACAGCTGTCTTTTAGTATATAGGATTATATATATTCTCTACTTGCCATAATTAACATGACAGTTAGCCAATACACATATCCCTTTTACTTTTGTTATAAAATATATTCATTAAAGATGGATTTTTGTGCCCCAACCGACCGATATTTCGGGGTTTCGGCCGGTCGGGCCAAAAAATCTGAGGTAATTTGTTAGGACCTTCCATACTGGGGTTACCTTGACGTGGTTGGAAAGCTTTTCACTGTTATGTATAACATTGTAACTAAAAATCCCCATGTTTTTACTGTTTGCACTAGCATAGATATTATGATATATGGGGCCCAGGAATGTGCATTGATCATCTTTTCTTGTTTGTTCTAATGTTTTGGTCAGATCAGTAGCACTAACACTATATGTTATAATAATGTTGCCATAGGAGTGCTCCCACAGCCCCCCTTCCTGTTTAGGGTTTATTTGTAGACTTAAAATCTAAGAGATTTAAATGTATTTTTCCACAAATTGGCTGCATGTAGACATGTCCACAATGTATGGATAAAGGTTGCCTGTGCACCACAGTTTTGAAACAGAGAGGGGAGATTTGGAGGTAAATGGAATGTAGGACTGTGGGTACTCTGTATATTCTGTATACCACTTTAAAAGCTGTTTCTCTGAGAGCTATGTTGAGGCTTCCTCTGTTGACAATTTGGAATAGAGCTTCCCAATCCATTTCCTCAGTTTGTAGATCTGAGATTATTGGTAAACTTTAAAATAAAATTCTTAGATATACCTTTTATATATATAGTATATATTTTATAAATATATAGTTATAAGGATAACTGTATTGCCTCAATGCTTTTTTTTTTTTTTAACTGCTTTCAAAAGAGTAACTGTCTGCAGCCCTCCCCATACATTTTTCACCCTGATTTTGAGCTTCTCACTGCCTTTAATTAGCCTCACTGTGAAGGGGGTGTAACAATTCTGTCTGCCTGTAACTGTCATTCAAAACTAGCATGTGAGAAAACACTCCTACACCCACCCTTGATCAGCTTGATTATGTAGGCTGTATCCTAGCAACCGAACAGTTCAAGTTTGTTTGACTGGCAGAGGAGGATGAGAGAGGTTGTAACAGACATTACCACCAGCCAATGACAAGTGTTGTGTTAATCATGGCCCTGGGCCCTCTAGGAGGTGGTCTTTTAGCACTCATCTTTGCTGTGTGATATCTAAGGGAAGGCAGCATGGTTGTAAATGATAGTAAGAGATTTCAGCTGCTGGAAGTGTGGACATGTAATGGGGGTAATGTTATTTTTTTTTTATATTGTTGTCCTTTAAGAGTGAAGCTGGATAGAAATATAGGTGATAATAAACATTATATGTATGGCAGAAATTGGCCATCCCACGACCAAAAAATATTGCCTTTTCTTTAAAGGGGAAAATCAGCTAGCAAATCATTTTTTTAAAAAGAATTGTTTGTATTACATATACCTAGTCAGTAGTGTGCTGTCCGACAAGGTTCTGCAATGGTCCTTCCCCTTTAGAATGCTAATTTTCTTGAAATGTTACTTAAAGTTAGTTTTACCTAATTGGCTTTTGGGTGGGTTAAATATGCTCATAAAGTGTATGTATACTGAAAAATCGACTTTGCGTCATCTTAATCTATAAATAAATATGTGTAAGTAGCACTTACTCTGAGGTGTGTGTTTCTGCTTGTCTTCAATAAAGTACTTTTTTTGCTCAGGCTCTGACCACTGACCTGTGGGGGAATTAAAACTATGGGAGTCAATATACAGACATGAAGTGTTGCTTCTGTAAGGACAGGCGTGAATGCATAGTGACAGGTCACACTAATACAAATTGAAACTTGTTCATGCTTATTGTCTCTTGTGACATCAATTAACCCCTTTAATTCAGCTGCTATTTAACTTTACACTAATAAGGACAAAAAGGAACTAAGATTTTTATGGTAATATTGTTTGTAATATAATGAGATTTGCACCAGTTACAAATTATTGGAAATGTTACATACAGACCTATGCCTCATGCTTTTGTGTGGTTATTGAACTCCTTGGTGACTTCTAATATCTTTAGATTTTAAAGGGGAGCATTATTTATATAGCAAAAAATCCAGAAGCAAGGAGAATATTATGAAGTTATGAGAGTGGAAGTGGCCTTTAAGAAAGGGCATAGTGAAAATCTTGCTGATGCATTAAGCTCAATACTGCCCTTAATGCCTATGGCTGGGTACAGATGGGACAACATTTGTCCTGACTGAACATTTGCCACTAGTGAGCGGTTAACTGGGACAAATCCCTGTCGGTTGGGGCAAAAGCAGCCATGGCCGACAGTTTGCCACAGACTTGTTTTAGCAGCATGCCCGTTTTTCCGATCCAGACGAATGGGCGACCAAAATCATTAGCGGTTTTTGGCACCCACACCATATAATATTTTCTGTTGTCTGACCGATATGCTGTAATATCGGTTGGTCTGGCCGAAAATATTGTATGGTGTGTACCTAGGCGAACAGTGGATTTTGAGGAAGGCAAAAAAACAACCCCAATAGAAAAAGAGAAAAAAAAATCTGACCCCAAATGTCGATCAGAAAGGATTCCTGAATCGGCAAGAACTACATATATTTAAGGCCATGTCCATTCTTCAGACATTGGCAGTGACATCACTGCCAATGACTTATGATGGCTATACGAGCAGCCTCCTTTATGACTGTGGGAGCTTGTGAAGAGCTTGTAAAGCCATTAACAGAGAATCCCGGTGGGCTTTATGGTGACAGTAAAGATGAGAGGATTTTTTCACACAATAAATTGTGATTCACTGAAGTATTGTGCTCCTCTCATCTTTACTGCTTTGGATTGCACTAACCAACAACATGCTTGGGCCTTATGGAGAATATCTCCTTTCAGGAATGATAGGTTGTCTGATTGCGATACTAGGCTTTTAGCGGAAAATGGTCTGGGGATGAACATGCGGGGAACGGTGGTCCAAAAATGACTTTAGGTAAATTGATAGGAATTGCTCCCCTGAGAATTTTTGCAATTTATTTCATTGTTTATTTTGCATAGTTTTGAAGATATTTACATTTTTGTGTGTGATATGGCAGCAGCATCACCAGGTCCCCTGCACTTCTGCTTAAACCATGTCAGTCAATTTGCCCTGTGTCTCCTCCTCCCCTTTGCAGCCCCCCTGGTCCCTCCCACTCATGGACACCGTGGTGCCTCCAGTTGCAGGCCCCCTTGGCCCATTCTCTTACAGCCCCATGTGGCCCCGCCCACTTGAGGGTGCCTAAGCCACGCCCACTCACGGTACCTAAGCCCACCCACTCACGGGTGCCGTGGGCCACTCAGGACCCCCCCCTCCTACAGAAAACTCTGTGGAAACAGCTTTTTCAAGCAGAGTGAAAACTGTTTTCACAGAGAAGGGCTGTAGATTCCCTTCCCTACTCTGTCAGGACTTCACACAGCAGAGAGTAGGAGGGACTTCCAGTCTCCCTCACACACTGAGGGAGTCTGAGGCTGTGCTTGCCAGCAGCACTGTGCAGGAGAAGCCTTAGGAATGTCACATGTCAGCCTCCCACCCATTAACTTTCTGGTCAGTAATTTCTTTACATCTTGTTCTAAAGCTCATCAATGCATCAGGCTTAACTTATTGAGGAAACAACTGGAATGTTTGCTTTAAAGCATATCATGATTTTGCATTTTTGGATCTAAGAATCTTAGAAGGTGGTTCATTGTTTTAATCAATATTATTGATTGTTTTAATCAATATTATTGATTGTTTTAATCAAAATAATGTATTTTAGTCTGTATATTTCCTTTAAAAGGAATGTAGATCAATATTACATGTCTGTCAGGGTTGGGGAACTGTACACTGGTATAAATTATGCAAATTGGTAGTTTGCTGTCACAGTTGTTGAACAACAAATGTATTGTGGCAAGAAAGATGCAACATGCAGGGTAAGGGAAGATAGTTCCCCATAATGCAGCATTTTGACTTATTGCTGCAATAAATAACGTGGTACCCTTTACAGCAATTTCTTTCCATGTTGCTTCTATCTTTCGGAATGCTGGAGGAGGTGCATTAGTGCTATCAATAGGCAGGAGCATAGAATACAGACTGCATACTGTGGTGAATTTCTGCACGCTAATCACAAATTACATTTTCATCAATGTATGGTATAGATCAGAAGGGCTAAACTATAAAATGTCAGAAAACTGCATATTGCAAATGAAAAATTAGATTTCTTTATCTCTATCTAAATTTTACACTTTGCTTGCATATTTTTTTTTTCGTAGTACATAAATCGAGTGCAGATCTGGAGCAAGTTCCTAAGGTAAATAACAAACATTTTTAAGTTTGCTGGTGAAAATTACATTTTTCCTAGTAATAATAAAAGTTTGCCTGACCTATTTAAGCGTCACTATACTCCATCAAGCAACTTAACATTGTCTGAAACTACAATTTGAGGGAAGTAAAATAATAGTATATTTATCTGTGCCTGCTTTGTCAGCAAATTATCAATGTTTAGTGAATGGTCATAAACCCCCCCCATCCATTACTTACTGCCTTCCTTGCAATGACACTAATAATTTCTACACAGCCTCACCTACTGCAATAGCTTCAGCTCTGATTCTATAATCCCAAATTTTTTTAGTAGTGGGCTCTTATAATCTAAGTGCAGTTACCGATTAAAAAACCAATATTACGATTGGTTGCTGCAAATAAATTGCACTTGCTTATCTTATTGCATCAACCCCTTAGTGTCTAGGACATCATTGTGCCCTCTGTCTAGTAAGATGAATGAATTTTTAGAAAAGAAAAGGGCAGGTGCACTAGATTAGGAAACATGCACTCATGCCTTTATCCATTAGTTGGATTAAAATGTGCATTAACAATTATATAATGAAAGGATTATATAAGGAAAGATTAATAAAAAAACATGTATGATACCTACCTTGCACCCAGTGCAGTGCTCCGGAGTTGGCTCCAAGGTAAGTTACCCATAGGATTTTCTTGTTACGGTTAGTTTTTTTAATAAAATAACTTTAAAGAGAAAGAAGGCTAATATCTAACAGGGATATTACCACCTCAAAAAAAAGAATTGCTAGGAAAAATAATGCTAATAATATACACTAATCTGTTGTGCTTTCTCCCTTCCATCTGCCCCTCAAAAGTTTATGCAGCCTCTTCAAGCTCTTCATGTTTTATTTATTTTTTTTACAAGCTTTTACATGCTCACAGCAGGCAACTAGGGGAATAGCATTCCGTCATTGGCTGTGACATCATCTGTTACATCCAAGAGTGACTTTTTGCTTCCTGGTTATTCAATTTAGCAGCTGTGAGATGACAGAATATCAGGAAACATTTCAGTTTTGAGCTGCATCTCGGCTTTCCAACTATTGCCATTTTAGGGTGAAGTTGCCCTTTAAATGTTCATTGTATGGTGGGTGGGACTGGGGCTTGTGTCTGACATAGTCTGTGTATGCATATTGAAAAATCCTAGTACACAAAACTTGCAGTCATATGTCCTGAATCATATAGAATATCCAATAAGGGGTCATGGAGTCATACTTCAGTGAATATTATAATATTTTAATGCAACTTGTTGCCTGCAAGGGTTTATGACTATGCTTCTGTCAGCTAGCACTGTTGTGTGCAGTATGTCACATTAAATATTAAAATAATCACTGAAGTGCATGTCCATGGCCCCTTATTGGATATTGTTCATGATTCAGGACGTGACTGCACCTTTTGTGTAATAGGGCATTTTTGGTCTACACAAAATAGTCTGTGTGTGTCTCTAATACTTATTATCTCTGACATAAGTACTCTGATTTTTCTCTTTAGATTTTTATGAAACCAGACTTTGCCTTGGAGGATTCCTTAACATTTAATGCAGTTTTACCATGGTCTCATTTTAGCTCTGCTGGGGGCAAAGGAAGCAGAGATACAGCATCCTCCAAATTGCTTCAGGAGAAGGTACTGCACACATATAAGAATAGTGAAATTAAATTATGGCTAATTCATATTGCTCCAGTGTAACATAGTCTAAGCATCAATCATTGGGAAACTGTCCATACCAGCATGATCTGAATAGCTAACTGATATTATCCAGTCAAGTTCACATGGACAATCCAAGGTGACATAACTGCAATGAGGTGTTACATAGCACATACTAAAATGGTTTCCTTTGTAAGAAATAATAATAGATGGTTTGCGCCAAAGTTTTTAACCAGTTAATATACACATTAGGTATAGCGGATTCAACAATTTCTCGGCACCAATTCCTCTGGTTCTCTACGGACATCAAACTCGATCCATCTTTATTCGAACATATAATAAAAACATCATATGTTTCTAATGTACACATTATACACATTTTTAACCATTTTAATATACATTTTACAGCCAATATCTATAAGCATACTTGGAAAAGTACAGAAATGTTACTAATTCTTTTATTATACTGAACATCTGAGCCTTCTGCGGCCATCACTATACTTAAATTAATTACAAAATGAATAATGTAGCCTTGTCTAATAAAAATCATTCTTTTCCTGAACTGTATTGAACTACCCAGCAAGCTGAGCACTTTTGTACCCCGAACCACCCTGAAGCACTGTTTAAAGTGGTAATGCATGCATAGATGACTTTTGTATAGGCTAAATTCAGTTTGGCTGGGGTGGCACGTTTGTACATGGATAGAAATGCAGATGGATAGGATACAGAGATTGCCAACCCGAGTATAAGCCGAGGTCCTTCTTTTTACCTGATAAGGGAGTAAAACTGATTGACTATAAGCCGAGGGTAAAAATAAGGACCACTACTGCAAACCTGTAATTCCTTGCCACTCCAGATGTTTTGAAACTACAACTCCCAGCATGCTTTAGCTGCTGGGAGTTGTACAAACAAAACAAAATAAAAGAAGTAAAATCCACCTGCCCACCTCTAACCCCCCTCCCTTCATAATTCTGGTGGGGTACGTTGAACTACACAGGGGTAGATAGAGAAGTTAGGAATCAGGGGGCTAATAACACAACGGAGGGAGGATAAGGGGGAGGGGAGAGCATAGAGGATAAGGAGGCATGTACAACCAAGTATGGAAGTAAATAAATTGATAATCTAAAATGTATGTTTACAAATGCAAGAAGTCTGGCTGGAAAAACAGAGAACTAAAACTAATAGCTTTAACCCTTTCCCTGCCACAGATCGTATATTCACGATCTCTGCAGAGAATGCTTTAACTGCCACAGATCGTGAATATACGATCTGTGCTTTCCCCTTTAAAAAAAAAAAAATCTGCCTGCACTAGGGGCGATCAGGGGGCAGAATTCAACTCCCCCCCTAGCCCCCTCGATCCCCCATAAGTTTTGTTCAAAACCGATGTGGGGATCGGGAGATAACTTACCTTTCTTGAAGGAGCCAGGAGCAGCAGCCGGCAGCAGAAGGAAGAGCAGGTCCGTGCAATAAGGGAAACCCCAGTGAGATCACATGGTTTCCTGCTTCACTAGGGTCTTCCCTTAGGCTTCCCCTGGTCTCCCCCTGGTGGTCTAGTTGAGGTAATGCACTGTGATCTCCAGATCATGCTGCAGTACCTAATATAGCACAAGCTGTCATGCTGACAGCTTTTACTATACATTTTGTGAATGGAACTCAAAGTTTCATTCACAAATAGGATTTTTTCTAAGTCTTTGCTACTTAGCGAAGACTTAGGAAAAAAATGGGGGCAGAGATCAAAATTTGGTGATCACTTCTGATCACCAAATTATTGATCTTTGCCAATGAATGAAAAATCACTTCCTGGAAAATGATTTCCGGGAAGTGATTTTTCCGATCGGATTTCAAATTGGAAAATTGGAAAAATGATTTGATGATCATCTTTGGGAATGATCAAAAAAAAAAAGGGGGAAATGCACATAAAAAAATCTTAAAGTGATACACACACCTTTTTTTTTTTTTTTTACCTAAAACTATAAATTAGCAAAAATCTTTGTCTTCTCCAAGCTTCCCAATGTCACCGGTTATATCGGTAAAGTAAACGCAGATACTTATTTGTATGATTTCACGGGAAACTAAGCCTATTTTATAAGGAAATTTTGCAGAGGTACCAAAAAAAGACCGGGCTAAATTTTTAGGATCAGTAAAGTGTGTAAAAACGTGTGTGACTCTCCATACTAACCGGTTTTCACTAAAATACCACTAAAAGGGGGAGAGTGTGTGTGTGGGGTGGGTTGTGGTGTTTTTTCTTGTAACTGCACTTCTACATGCGTCCCATTGGAGCTAGTTGGTGGCCTCGTCTCTGTTTGCATCCACGCATATGGCATACCGTTTGATTCAGGACATGTGGGAGATTGACATTTAGTGGGGTTTTTTGCTTGTCAAGTGGGTTTAGGTAGGATTTCAACCTTTGAATCATCTTATTTTATTTTTCACAAAACCTCCTAAAAACACGGAGTTCTTTGGATCACTGGGTCTGGAATTCTATATGTATGTATGAAAGCATGGTACCGTAACGTAGCTGAAGGCGTGTAGATTCCAAAAATACATAGTTTGTGGGGGGAATTTTCAAGTTTCGGGGCTGTTGCCTTAGAAGTAGGGTAGGCTGTTCAAATTACAGAGCACTTTGATTTTTTCTTGTAATTGCATTTGTGCATGCGTCCCATTTGAGCTAGTTGGTGGCCACGTCTCTGTGTGCATCCACGCATATGGCATACCGTTTGATTCAGGACATGTGGGAGATTGATATTTAGTGGGCGGCTTTATTTGTGGGGGGGGCATTTCCAAGTTTTGGAGCTGTTTGAAATTACAGAGCACTTTGATTTTTTTCTTGTAATTGCACTTATGCATGCTTCCCATTTGAGTTAGTTGGTGGCCATGTCTCTTTGTGCACCCACACATAGAGCATACCGTTTGATGCAGGATATGTGGGAGATTGCTATTTAGTGGGTTTTTTTTGCTTGTCAAGTGGGTTTAGGTAGGATTTCAACCTTTGAATCATCTTATTTTATTTTCACAAAACCTCCTAAAAACACAGAGTTCTTTGGATCACTGGGTCTGGAATTCTTATGTATGTAGGAAAGCATGGTACCGAAACATAGCTGAAGGTGGTTAGATTCCAAAAATATATAGTTTTGGGGGGAATTTCAAGTTTCGGGGCGGGTTGCCTTAGAATTAGGGTAGGCTGTTCAAATTACAGAGCACTTTGATTTTTTCTTGTAATTGCATTTGTGCATGTGTCCCATTGAGTAGTTGGTGGCCACGTCTCTGTGTCATCCACCATAGTCATACCGTTATGTCAGGACATGTGGGAGATTGATATTTAGTGGGGGGTTTATTTTGGGGGGCATTTCCAAGTTTTGGGGCTGTTTGAAATTAAGAGGCACTTTGATTTTTTTCTTGTATTTGCACTTATGCATGCTTCCCATTGAGTTAGTTGTTGGCCTGTCTCTGTGCACCCACACATAGAGCATACCGTTTGATGCAGGATATGTGGGAGATTGCTATTTAGTGGTTTTTTTTTGCTTGTCAAGTGGGTTTAGGTAGGATTTCAACCTTTGAATCATCTTATTTATTTTTCACAAAACCTCCAAAAACACAAGAGTTCTTGATCACTGGGTCTGGAATTCTTCATGTATGTATGAAAGCATGGTACCGTAACATAGCTGAAGGTGCATAATTCCAAAAATATATAGTTTGTGGGTGGTATTTCCAAGTTTAGGGCTGTTTCTTTGAAAAAGGGTAGGCTGTTCAAAAAACAGAGCACTTTGATTTTTTCTTGTAATTGATTTGTGCATGTGTCCCATTTGAGCTAGTTGGTGGCCACGTCTCTGTGTGCACCCACACATATAGCATACCGTTTGATGCAGGATATGTGAAGAGTGCTATTTATGGGTTTTTGCTTGTCAAGTGGGTTTAGGTAGGATTTCAACCCTTGAATCATCTTATTTATTTTTTCACAAAACCTCCTAAAAACACAGAGTTCTTTGGATCACTGGGTCTGGAATTCTTCTTTATGTATGAAAGCATGGTACCGTACATCCTAGGTGTGTAGATTCCAAAAATATATAGTTTGGGGGAAATTTCCAAGTTTCGGGCGGGTTCCGTAGAATTAGGGTAGGCTGTTCAAATTACAGAGCACTTTGATTTTTTCTTGTAATTTCATTTGTGCATGTGTCCCATTTGAGGTAGTTGGTGGCCACGTCTCTCTGTGTACATCCACACATATGGCATACCGTTTGATTCAGAACATGTGGGAGATTGATATTTAGTGGGGGGTTTTTTTTCGGGGGGCATTTCCAATTTTTGGGGCTGTTTGAAATTACGAGCACTTTGATTTTTTTCTTGTAATCACTTGTGCATGCTTCCCATTTGAGTTAGTTGGTGGCACATGTCTCTTGTGCACCCCACATAGAGCATACCGTTTGATTGCAGGGCATTTGGAAGATTGTAATTGACAAGTTTTTTACATGCCATGGAAATTTGCATGATTTTAGCTTGAATTGTATTTTTATACATTTTCCTGAAATCTGGTAAGAAAGCAAAACTGTACACGAAGCTGCGCCACACCAGTGGGGTATCATAAAGAATAACAATTGTGTAGCTGAAGGTGTGTAGAGTCCAAGAATTATAGTTTTGGGGGTATTTCTATATAAGGGTTTTTAGTCTGACAAATCTGAAAAGTTGCTGTAATTGGGCCACTGTTCATTGGCTCACTTGTGGCTAGTTGATTCCACGTCTGCGTGTGTACCACACACATAGGGCATACCGTTTGATTCAAGACATTTGGGAATTGATATTGGTACTTTTTTTTACATTACTGGGAATTTTGGCATGCATTTCTTCCTTTGAGAGTGTTTTTTTTCTAATTTTTAGAAAATCTGCTAAAACTATGAACTCGTAAGAGAACTGGCGCCCACACCATTGATGGTACAATGACCAAACACAGAATTACGTAGATAAAGGTGTGTAGATTCGAGAAATATATGGTTTGTGGGGGTTTGTTTTTGGGAAAAAACTGCAGACTGTTCAAATTCAATTGGCTGAAATTTTTGCTGTTTCGTGGCTCATTGTGGCATTGTCTAACTTCGGGCTCATTCGCTTCCACTCCGCGTGTGTAACCACACTATGGCATACCGTTTGATTCAGGACATTTGGGAGATTGATATTTAGTAACTTTTTTTTTACATTCCATGTTGGGTTTTTGGCAATTTTCTACTTTTGAAGTTGTTTTTTTGTTCAATTTTTTCAGCAAATGCGAACTTCTATGAAGAACTGTGCCCCACCATTGATGGTAGAATGAACAACTACAGTGTTACATACTGAAGGGTGTAGATTTCAGAATTATGTTTGTGGGGTTATTGTCTAATTATGGGGGGTTTTGTGTGGAAAAAACTGCAGACTGTTCAAATTCAGAGTTTGGCTAAATATTTTGCGTTTTGTGAGCCATTGTGCATTGTCTCACTTCGTGGCTATTCGCTTCCACGTCCGATGTTGTAACCACACATATGGCATACCGTTGGATTCAGGACATTTGGGAGATTGATATTTAGTAACTTTTTTTACATTCCCATGAGGTTTTGACATGATTTCTACCTTTTGAAGTTGTTTTTTGTTATTTTTCAGACAAATCGAACTTCTACAAAGAACTGCGCGCCCACACCATTGATGGTATGAATGAACAAACTACAGTGTTACATGCTGAAGGTGTGTAATTTTCAGGAATATATAGTTTGTGGGGGTTATTTCTAAGTTACGGGGTGTTTTGTGTGGAAAAAACTGTAGACTGTCCAAATTCGGAGTTGGCTAAATATTTTCGCTGTTTCTGAGCCAACGTGCATTGTCTCACTTTGTCGGCTTGTCGCTTCCACGTCCGCGTGTGTACCCACACATATGGCATACCGTTTGATTCAGGACATTTGGGAGAATTGATATTTAGTAACTTTTTTTTTACATTCCATGAGGTTTTGACATTATTTTCTACCTTTTGAAGTTGTTTTTTGTTAATTTTTTCAGACAAATGCGAACTTCTACAAAGAACTGCGCCCACACCATTGATGGTATGAATGAACAAACTACAGTGTTACATAGCTGAAGGTGTGTAGATTTCAGGAATATATAGTCTGTTGGGGTTATTTCAAAAGTTACGGGGTGTTTTTGTGGAAAAACTGCAGACTGTCCAAATTCGGAATGGCTAATAATTTCCGCGGTTTCTGAGCCATCGTGCATTGTCTCACTTGTGTGCTTTTCGCTTCCAATCCGCATGTTTAACACACACTATGGCATACCGTTTGATTCAGGACATTTGGGAGATTGATATTTAGTAATTTTTTTTTACATTCCATGAGTTTTGGCAGATTCTGATTTCTACCTTTTGATGATGTTTTTTTGTTCATTTTTCAGACAAATGCGAACTTCTACAAGAACTGCGCCCACACCATTGATGGTATAATGAACAAACTACAGTGTTACATAGCTGTAGTGTGTAAATTTCAGGAATATATAGTTTTGTGGGGGTTATTTCTAAGTTACGGGGGTGTTTGTTGAAAAAACTGCAGACTGTCCAAATTCGGAGTTGGCTAAAATATTTTTGCGGTTTCTGAGCCATCGTGCATTGTCTCACTTTGTGGCTTTTTCGCTTCCATCTTCGTGTGTTAACGCACATATGGCATAACCGTTTGATTCAGGACATTTGGGAGATTGATATTTGTAACTTTACATTACAGGGTTTTGGCATGATTTCTCACCTTTTTCAATGTTGTTTGATGTTCATTTTTTTGAAAATCTGGTAAAATGCAAATTTCTACGAAGAACTGCGCCCACACCATTGATGGTATGAATGAACGAACTACACAGGTTACATAGCTGAGGTGTGTAGGATTTTCAGGAATATAGTTTGTGGGGGGTATTTCTGAGTTGGGGGGGTGTTTTGTGTGAAAAACTGCAGACTGTTCAAATACAAAACTGGCAAAATTGTTTTTTGCTGCTACTGCATTTGGCACTGGTCACAGCTCTGGGTTAGTTGGTAGCCTGTGTCCTCTGGGTACACCCAGAATGTGGCATACCGTTTTATATTCGGAGGGGGTTAGGCCTTTCATATTTGAGATGCGTTGAACTTTCCTCCACAGTTTTTAGCTGAAATTCGCATTTGATTTTTCTCCGATTTTGACAGTTGAGGAAAAAAAGGAAAATGTGAGAAAATAAAACTTACAATTTGACGAAGAGCTTGCGTCCGGGTATCTGCATTTTGATCGAAACTTACCTCACTCATAAAATCCTGCGGGTGTGTAGTTTGTAAAAATATCCACTTGTGTGGATATTTTAGTTAATTTGGAAGATATTCTATATTAACTGTCAGTAGTGGTTATACATTTTAACTTGGTAATATTCTAGGAGGTGCAGTTTTTAGTTTGGGGGGGGTCTCCTGTACAGGAAAAGTCGGGTACCTACATATATCTGGTATCGTTTGTACTCGGGAGTATCTGAGCTTTTAGAAACAGTAGATTTTTGTGCGTAACCTTAAGATAACTATAGTAAAAAGGAAAAATCCATGAAAATTTGCAAATTTTTCATTTTTTTTACATATTTTACCCCATAATTCCAGTAAAATTTCCAGAAAAGTTACAAAAATTTTTGTTACCGATATTAAAGTAGACTTTGTGCTGAAAAAACAATGTTAATATTTCCTGATTTAAACTACTGCAAGGTTTTCCTACTGTAAATTAGTCTAAAGCGATTAAGGGCAAAATCCTGAAAATTCTTCCTGGTCAGTTAACGCAAAAAAAACATGAAAATCTCCTGGCAGTGAAAGGGTTATCAAGGAAGGAGGTATGTATTTGTATTCCAGAAACATGCTAAATGACTCACACGACTGACAGTAAATATGAAGGATACCTCTTATTTAAGACATGACAAGAGTTTAATAGAAAGAAGAGAGGAAGTATGTATGTATGTTAAAAAACAGAAGTTAGCCAATCTAAAGATGGAATAGATTGGACATAAACAATATGGCAGAAACATACAATATGAGTATAGCTGTGTACGGAACAAAAAGAAGGTAGTAAATAAATTAATTGTTGGGGGGGTATGTTTAAAGCCGCCAAATGCCGAGTAGGAGGTGGAAATGGAAATCTCCATATGCAGTTGGGCAAGGCTGCTGGTATGGGGCCTGTTTTTTGTTATGGGGGATTTTAACTACCCGCTGACATAGATTGTAAAGAAACTGTCAGCACCTCAAAAGGTATAAGTTTTTAAATTTCCTATATCAGCATTTTCTTTCACACGAGGGTAGTTCCTACCTACTAACAATGCGTTGTTGGATCTAGTGATATCTAATAACCCTTGAGCTTATTTGAAATGAGACGGTAATGGGAAGCTTAGGAATAGTGACCATGACATAGTGTCATTTAATATAGGTTCCAAAAAAAGTGCACTGGGTTAACAAAAACTTTTATAACTTAGGAACGCTAATTGTATTGCTGTTAAGGAATCACTCCCTGCTCATAGACTGGGGGGATGTCTTCTAGGTAAAGATACTAAGCATGTGGACCACTTTTAAAGAATATTTAACTATTACATTTCTAAATTTGTCATTTATATTTGTTTAGGGAACAAGTGCAAGAAAGCAATTAAATTAGCTAAAATAAAAAATGAAATACGGATGGCCGAACAAAGCAAATCCAACCCACAATTTTAAGTATATAAATGGTAAAAAGATGAAACTGAGATATCTGCTGTATTCATTAGATCAACTGGACTTGGTTTAGTTCTTGAAGACGTTTCGCGAGTCATCCGACTGCTTTCTCTCAATTCAGAATACTTGTACAAGAATCTTTGGCAATTATTACCTACCCTGGAAAATCCCAATTAGCATATCACAGCCAAGTGTTAAGATGATTGGTAGTGGCTAAGAGGTTTTATAGGAACGCCCAGAGTAAAGTGTCAAAACAGCATTGTACATGGCAGACAGTTGGTGTCGAACCCCCCCACCTCTATTTAGGCTTGGTTTCTTATTTCACATAAATGGCCTCCTTAACACCTCTCTTGAACTTCACTTTCCTTTGCAATAGTTAACATTACAGTCTTCAAAGGTAAGTCCTTTATCCTTAAGATGCAGGTACACGTCTGAGTCCTGACCCGAGGAATTGGCTCTTCTGTGCTGGGCCATACGTTGATGCAGTTGCTGTTGGTCTCCCCCACATACAAATCAGAGCATCTTCACTGCACTTCACTGCATATATGATGTCGCTTTTCTTGTGTTTCGGTATTGGGTCTTTTGGATGTACCAATTGCTGCCTCAGTGTTGTTCGGTTTAAAAGCAGACAGGAACACGGTTTTTTTTGAAAATTCTTCTTAATTTCTCGGAGACCCCTGCTACATATGGATGACCATGTTCTTTCTCCTGTCTTCTTTTCTCCTTCACTGTTGTATTCGCGTTCTTTTCTTTCCTTCTACTTCTTTGACAAAGGCCCAGTCTGGATATCCACAAGTTTTAAGGCTCCTCTGAGATGTTTTCATTTCTTTAGCTTCGCCTCTGTGGCTAGTGGGAGTTTCGTCTATGTGTTGCAGGGTTCTGATGCACCCAGCTTGTGATCTAAAGGGTGGTGGGAGTGAAACATCAAATACTGATCGGTGTGGGTTGGTTTTCTGTAACCTCTACTTCCAGTTTACCATTTTTTCTTAACTTCTCCAAGCAGTCCAGAAAGCCAGTTTGTTTGTTTTGTACCTCTTCCCTTGTAAATTGATGTTTTTGTCTAACCGAACCGAAAACAGCCTAAATAGAGGTGGGGGGGGGGCGGGGTTCACACAACTGTCTGCCATGTACAATGCTGTTTTGACCCCTTACTCTGGGCGTTCCTATAACACCTCTTAGCCACTATCCAATCACGCCATTAACACTTGGCTGTGATATGCTAATTGGGATTTTCCAGGTACATAATTGCCAAAGATTCTTGTACAAGTCATTCTATATTGAAAAGCCAGTCGGATGACCTAGCAAACGTTACAAGAACTAAACTTCAAGTCCAGTTGATCTAATTGAATACAACAGATTACCATGACCTTGCATGAATAGAACCTTCACAAGCTGAGGACTGAGAATGTGGGGACCATTAAATAATGGGGCTGAGATATCTGGGTCTGGAATTCTTCATGTATGTATGAAAGCATGGTACCGTAACATAGCTGAAGGTGTGTAGATTCCAAAAATATATAGTTTGGGGGGGAAATTTCCAAGTTTCGGGGCGGGTTCCTTAGAATTAGGGTAGGCTGTTCAAATTACAGAGCACTTTGATTTTTTCTTGTAATTTCATTTGTGCATGTGTCCCATTTGAGGTAGTTGGTGGCCACGTCTCTGTGTACATCCACACATTGGCATACCGTTTTGATTCAGAACATGTGGGAGATTGATATTAGTGGGGGGTTTTGTTTTCGGGGGGCATTTCCAAGTTTTGGGGCTGTTTGAAATTACAGAGCACTTTGATTTTTTTCTTGTAATTGCACTTATGCATGCTTCCCATTTGAGTTAGTTGGTGGCCATGTCTCTTTGTGCACCCACACATAGAGCATACCGTTTGATGCAGGATATGTGGGAGATTGCTATTTAGTGGGTTTTTTTGCTTGTCAAGTGGGTTTAGGTAGGATTTCAACCTTTGAATCATCTTATTTATTTTGCACAAAACCTCCAAAAACACAAGAGTTCTTGGATCACTGGGTCTGGAATTCTTCATGTATGTATGAAAGCATGGTACCGTAACATAGCTGAAGGTGCATAATTCCAAAAATATATAGTTTGTGGGTGGTATTTCCAAGTTTAGGGCTGTTTCTTTGAAAAAGGGAGGCTGTTCAAAAAACAGAGCACTTTGATTTTTTCTTGTAATTGATTTGTGCATGTGTCCCATTTGAGCTAGTTGGTGGCCACGTCTCTGTGTGCACCCACACATATAGCATACCGTTTGATGCAGGATATGTGAAGAGTGCTATTTATGGGTTTTTGCTTGTCAAGTGGGTTTAGGTAGGATTTCAACCCTTGAATCATCTTATTTATTTTTTCACAAAACCTCCTAAAAACACGAGTTCTTTGGATCACTGGGTCTGGAATTCTTCTTTATGTATGAAAGCATGGTACCGTACATCCTAAGGTGTGTAGATTCCAAAAATATATAGTTTGGGGGAAATTTCCAAGTTTCGGGCCGGGTTCCGTAGAATTAGGGTAGGCTGTTCAAATTACAGAGCACTTTGATTTTTCTTGTAATTTCATTTGTGCATGTGTCCCATTTGAGGTAGTTGGTGGCCACGTCTCTCTGTGTACATCCACACATATGGCATACCGTTTGATTCAGAACATGTGGGAGATTGATATTTAGTGGGGGGTTTATTTTTCGGGGGGCATTTCCAATTTTTGGGCTGTTTGAAATTACGAGCACTTTGATTTTTTTCTTGTAATCACTTGTGCAGTGCTCCCATTTGAGCTTAGTTGGTGGCACAGTCTCTTTGTGCACCCCACATAGGCATACCGTTTGATTCAGGGATTTGGAAGATTGTAATTGACAAGTTTTTTACATGCCATGGAAATTTGCATGATTTTAGCTTGAATTGTATTTTTATACATTTTCCTGAAATCTGGTAAGAAAGCAAAACTGTACACGAAGCCTGCGCCCCACCAGTGGGGTATGCATAAAGAATCAACAATTGTGTAGCTGAAGGTGGTAGAGTCCAAGAATTTATAGTTTTGGGGGTATTTCTATATACAGGGTTTTTAGTCTGACAAATCTGAAAAGTTGCTGTAATTGGGCCACTGTTCATTGGCTCACTTGTGGCTAGTTGATTCCACGTCTCGTGTGTACCACACACATAGGCATACCGTTTGATTCAAGCATTTGGGAATTGATATTGGACTTTTTTTTACATCTGGGAATTTGGCATGCATTTCTTCCTTTGAGAGTGTTTTTTTTCTAATTTTTAGAAAATCTGCTAAAACTATGACTGTACAGAGAACTGCGCCCACACCATTGATGGTACAATGACCAAAACAGAATTACGTAGATAAAGGTGTGTAGATTCGAGAAATATATGGTTTGTGGGGGTTTGTTTTTGGGAAAAAACTGCAGACTGTTCAAATTCATATTGGCTGAAATTTTTGCTGTTTCGTGGCTCATTGTGCAATTGCTAACTTCGGGCTCATTCGTTCCACTCCGCGTGTGTAACCACACTATGGCATACCGTTTGATTCAGGACATTTGGGAGATTGATATTTGTAACTTTTTTTTTACATTATTTGGTTTTGGCAATGTTTCTATCCTTTTGAAGTGTTTTTTTGTTCTATTTTTTCAGCAAATGTCGAACTTCTATGAAGAACTGTGCCCCACCATTGATGTAGAATAACAACTACAGTGTTACATATGAAGGGTGTAGATTTCAGAATTATGTTGTGGGGTTATGTCTAATTTGGGGGGTTTTTGTGGAAAAAACTGCAGACTGTTCAATTCAGATTTGCTAAATATTTTTGCGTTTTTGTGAGCATTGTGCATTGTCTCACTTCGTGGCTATTCGCTTCCACGTCGATGTGTAACCACACATATGGCATACCGTTGGATTCAGGACATTTGGGAGATTGATATTTAGTAACTTTTTTTACATTCCCATGAGGTTTTGACATGATTTCTACCTTTTGAAGTTGTTTTTTGTTCATTTTTCAGACAAATCGAACTTCTACAAAGAACTGCGGCCCACACCATTGATGGTATGAATGAACAAACTACAGTGTTACATGCTGAAGGTGTGTAATTTCAGGAATATATAGTTTGTGGGGGTTATTTCTAAGTTACGGGGTGTTTTGTTGGAAAAAACTGTAGACTGTCCAAATTCGGAGTTGGCTAAATATTTTCGCTGTTTCTGAGCCAACGTGCATTGTCTCACTTTGCGGCTTGTCGCTTCCACGTCCGCGTGTGTACCCACACATATGGCATACCGTTTGATTCAGGACATTTGGGAGAATTGATATTTAGTAACTTTTTTTTACATTCCATGAGGTTTTGACATGATTTTCTACCTTTTGAAGTTGTTTTTTGTTAATTTTTTTCAGACAAATGCGAACTTCTACAAAGAACTGCGCCCACACCATTGATGGTAGAATGAACAAACTACGTGTTACATAGCTGAAGGTGTGTAGATTTCAGGAATATATAGTCTGTTGGGGTTATTTCAATAAGTTACGGGGTGTTTTTGTGGAAAAACTGCAGACTGTCCAAAATTCGGAATGGCTAATATTTCCGCGGTTTCTGAGCCATCGTGCATTGTCTCACTTGTGTCTTTTCGCTTCCAATCGCATGTTGTAACACAACACTATGGCATACCGTTTGATTCAGGACATTTGGGAGAATTGATATTTAGTAATTTTTTTTTACATTCCATGAGTTTTGGCAGATCTATTTCTACCTTTTGAATGAGTGTTTTTTTGTTCATTTTTTCAGACAAATGCGAACTTCTACAAGAACTGCGCCCACACCATTGATGGTAATGAATGAACAAACTACAGTGTTACATAGCTGTAGTGTGTAAATTTCAGGAATATATAGTTTTGTGGGGGTTATTTCTAAGTTACGGGGGTGTTTGTGTGAAAAAACTGCAGACTGTCCAAATTCGGAGTTGGCTAAAATATTTTTGCGGTTTCTGAGCCATCGTGCATTGTCTCACTTTGTGGCTTTTCGCTTCCAGTCTTCGTGTGTTAACGCACATATGGCATAACCGTTTGATTCAGGACATTTGGGAGATTGATATTTGTAAACTTTTACATTACAGGGGTTTTGGCATGATTTCTACCTTTTTCAATGTTGTTTGATGTTCATTTTTTTGAAAATCTGGTAAAAATGCAAGATTTCTACGAAGAACTGCGCCCACACCATTGATGGTATGAATGAACGAACTACACAGCGTTACATAGCTGAGGTGTGTAGGGATTTTCAGGAATATAGTTTGTGGGGGGTATTTCTGAGTTGGGGGGGTGTTTTGTGTGAAAAACTGCAGACTGTTCAAATACAAAACTGGCAAAATTGTTTTTTGCTGCTACTGCATTGGCACTGGTCACAGCTCTGGGTTAGTTGGTAGCTGTGTCCTCTGGGTACACCCAGGAATGTTGCATACCGTTATTTTCGGAGGGGGTTAGGCCTTTCATATTTGAGATGTCGTTTGAACTTTCCTCCACAGTTTTTAGCTGAAATTCGCATTGTGATTTTTTCTCCGATTTTACAGTTGAGGAAAAAAAGGAAAATGTGAGAAAATAAAACTTACAATTTGACGAAGAGCTTGCGTCCGGGTATCTGCATTTTGATCGAAACTTACCTCACTCATAAAATCCTGCGGGTGTGTAGTTTGTAAAAATATCGCACTTGTGTGGATATTTTAGTTAATTTGGAAGAATTTCTATATTAACTGTCAGTAGTGGTTATACATTTAACTTGGTAATATTCTAGGAGGTGCAGTTTTTAGTTTGGGGGGGGTCTCCTGTACAGGAAAAGTCGGGTACCCTACATATATCTGGTATCGTTTGTACTCGGGAGTATCTGAGCTTTTAGAAACAGTAAGATTTTTGTTGCGTAACCTTAAGATAACTATAGTAAAAAGGAAAAATCCATGAAAATTTGCAAATTTTTCATTTTTTTTACAATATTTTACCCCATAATTCCAGTAAAATTTCCAGAAAAGTTACAAAATTTTTGTTACCATATTAAAGTAGACTTTGTGCTGAAAAAACAATGTTAATATTTCCTGATTTAAACTACTGCAAGGTTTTCCTACTGTAAATTAGTCTAAAGCGATTAAGGGCAAAATCCTGAAAATTCTTCCTGGTCAGTTAACGCAAAAAAAACATGAAAATCTCCTGGCAGTGAAAGGGTTATCAAGGAAGGAGGTATGTATTTGTATTCCAGAAACATGCTAAATGACTCACACGACTGACAGTAAATATGAAGGATACCTCTTATTTAAGACATGACAAGAGTTTAATAGAAAGAAGAGAGGAAGTATGTATGTATGTTAAAAAACAGAAGTTAGCCAATCTAAAGATGGAATAGATATGGACATAAACAATATGGCAGAAACATACAATATGAGTATAGACTGTGTACGGAACAAAAAGAAGGTAGTAAATAAATTAATTGTTGGGGGGGTATGTTTAAAGCCGCCAAATGCCGAGTAGGAGGTGGAAATGGAAATCTCCATATGCAGTTGGGCAAGGCTGCTGGTATGGGGCCTGTTTTTTGTTATGGGGGATTTTAACTACCCGCTGACATAGATTGTAAAGAAACTGTCAGCACCTCAAAAGGTATAAGTTTTTAAATTTCCTATATCAGCATTTTCTTTCACACGAGGGTAGTTCCTACCTACTAACAATGCGTTGTTGGATCTAGTGATATCTAATAACCCTTGAGCTTATTTGAAATGAGACGGTAATGGGAATGCTTAGGAATAGTGACCATGACATAGTGTCATTTAATATAGGTTCCAAAAAAAGTGCACTGGGTTAACAAAAACTTTTATAACTTAGGAACGCTAATTGTATTGCTGTTAAGGAATCACTCCCTGCTCATAGACTGGGGGGATGTCTTCTAGGTAAAGATACTAAGCAGATGTGGACCACTTTTAAAGAAATATTTAACTATTACATTTCTAAATTTGTACCTTTATATTTGTTTAGGGAACAAGTGCAAGAAAGCAATTAAATTAGCTAAAATAAAAAATGAAATACGGATTGCCGAACAAAGCAAATCCAACCCCAAAATGTTTTAAGTATATAAATGGTAAAAAGATGAGAACTGAGATATCTGCTGTATTCATTAGATCAACTGGACTTGGTTTAGTTCTTGAAGACGTTTCGCGAGTCATCCGACTGCTTTCTCTCAATTCAGAATACTTGTACAAGAATCTTTGGCAATTATTACCTACCCTGGAAAATCCCAATTAGCATATCACAGCCAAGTGTTAAGATGATTGGTAGTGGCTAAAGGTTTTATAGGAACGCCCAGAGTAAAGTGTCAAAACAGCATTGTACATGGCAGACAGTTGGTGTCGAACCCCCCCACCTCTATTTAGGCTTGGTTTCTTATTTCACATAAATGGCCTCCTTAACACCTCTCTTGAACTTCACTTTCCTTTGCAATAGTTAACATTACAATCTTCAAAGGTATGTCCTTTATCCTTAAGATGCAGGTACACGTCTGAGTCCTGACCCGAGGAATTGGCTCTTCTGTGCTGGGCCATACGTTGATGCAGTTGCTGTTTGGTCTCCCCCACATACAAATCAGAGCATTCTTCACTGCACTTCACTGCATATATGATGTCGCTTTTCTTGTGTTTCGGTATTGGGTCTTTTGGATGTACCAATTGCTGCCTCAGTGTTGTTCGGTTTAAAGCAGACAGGGAACACGGTGTTTTTTGAAAATTCTTCTTAATTTCTCGGAGACCCCTGCTACATATGGGATGACCATGTTCTTTCTCCTGTCTTGCTTTTCTCCTTCACTGTTGGTATTCGCGTTCTTTTCTTTCCTTCTACTTCTTTTGACAAAGGCCCAGTCTGGATATCCACAAGTTTTAAGGGCTCCTCTGAGATGTTTCATTTCTTTAGCCTTCGCCTCTGTGCTAGTGGGGATGTTCTCAGCTCTGTGTTGCAGGGTTCTGATGACACCCAGCTTGTGATCTAAAGGGTGGTGGGAGTGAAACATCAAATACTGATCTGTGTGTGTTGGTTTTCTGTAAACCTCTACTTCCAGTTTACCATTTTTCTTAACTTCTACCAAGCAGTCCAAGAAAGCCAGTTTGTTGTTTTGTACCTCTTCCCTTGTAAATTTGATGTTTTGGTCTACCGAAACCGAAACCAAGCCTAAATAGAGGTGGGGGGGGCGGGGTTCGACACCAACTGTCTGCCATGTACAATGCTGTTTTGACCCCTTACTCTGGGCGTTCCTATAACACCTCTTAGCCACTATCCAATCACGCCATTAACACTTGGCTGTGATATGCTAATTGGGATTTTCCAGGGTACATAATTGCCAAAGATTCTTGTACAAGTCATTCTGAATTGAGAAAGCCAGTCGGATGACTAGCAAAACGTTTTCAAGAACTAAACTTCAAGTCCAGTTGATCTAATTGAATACAACAGATATACCATGACCTGGATGAATGAGAACCTTCACAAGCTTGAGGACTGAGAATGTGGGACCATTAAATAATGGGGCTGAGATGATTGTAGGGGATGCCAAAAGGCTAATCTGCTAACCTGTTTTTTTACATCGGTTGTAATAATATGCAGAGGAGAAATGAGGAGTATTCACATTGGCTGACGGAGTATATGGTACGGAAACAATTAGACAAAGTTAATATCAATAAAGCCCCAGGACCAGATGGATTGCATCCTCGGATTTTAAAAGAGCTTAGTTCAGTTCTATCTAGACCACTGTTTCTCATCTTTTCAGATTCACTTTGGTCTGGGGATGTGCCGCTGGATTGGAAAAAAGCCAATGTAATACCAATATTCAAAAAGGTAGTCGTTCACAGCCTGTCAACTATAGACCTGTAAGCCTAACATCAGTGGTAGGGAAGGTGATGGAAACTTTAAGGGATCATATCCTTGAATTTGTCTCCAGAGCTCATCTTATTAGTAGTAGTCAGCATGGATTTATGAGAAATAGATCATGCCAGACAAATTTAATTGGTTTTTACAAAGAAGCGAGTAAGAATTTAGATTCAGGCACAGCAGTGGTTGTGGTGTACTTGGATTTTGCGAAAGCTTTTGATACTGTGCCACATACTAATGTAACAGACTAATGTATAAACTGAGGACTGTTGGCTTTAAAGGAAAACATTTGTGCATGGATAGAGAATTGGTTATTGGATCACAAACAGAGAGTGGTGGTAAATGGAGCTACGTCTATATAGGCTAAAGTTGTAAGCGGAGTGCCTCAGGTTTCTGTACTGCGGCCGCTTCTGTTTAATCTGTTTATAAATGACTTAGAAGGGGGTATTGAGAGCAAGGTCTCAGTGTGTGCTGATGACACTAAATTATGCAGAGCTTTTGAAACTTCAAATGATGTGCAAGTGTTGCAAGCAGACCTAGATAGATTATCAAAATGGTCAGCAGAATGGCAAATGAGATTCAATGTTGATATTTGGGTTAATAATCCCTGTGCCACCTACACCATAAATAATGCTGTGTTAAGTGCATCTGTAATGGAAAAAGATTTTGGGGTTCTGGTAGATAATCGACTTAGCTCTAGCAAACAATGCCAGGTAGCAACGGCTAGAGCTAGCAAGATATTGTCTTGTATAAAGAGGGGAATAGATTCAAGAGAGAAAGATATTATTCTACCTCTTTACAAGGCACTGGTAAGGCCTCATTTGGAATATGCAGTGCAGTTTTGGAATTCCATATACAAAAAGGGACATCTTGGAAATGGAAGCCGTTCAGAGAAGGGCAACTAAACTAATAAGGGGAATGGAGGGGTTTGAATATGCAGGCAGATTAGACAAGTTAGGGCTGTTTACATTGGAGAAGCGACGTTTGCGTGGGGCATTGTTTACGAATAGGTAATATCCGAGGACTCGTTGACATCCTTTTAAGGTTGGAAGAAAAGAATTTTCATCTTCAGGTTAGGAAAGGTTTCTTTACAGTGAGAACGGGCAAACTGTGGAGCTGTCTTCCAGCAGATGTGGTAATGGCAAGTTCATTGAATAGCTTTAAAAAAGGCCTGGATAAGTTTCTAAATCAAAAAAATACTGAGAATTACTGGTATTAATACATATAGATCTGGTTGATCCAGGGATACTTTCCTATTACCTGTACCGTTTCGAGTCAGGAAGGAATTTTTAGCAGTTTTTTTTTTTGCCTATCTCTGGACCAACAGTTAGGTAGGGTTAAAAAAAAAAAAAAAGAAAAAAAGAGGATGAATAGGTTGGACTTGATGGACATATGTCTTTATTCAACCTCAATTACTATGTTACTATGTTTCCCTTCATAATTCTGGTGGATTTTTTTTTGCCTTCCTCTTGAGTAACGGTTAGACAGGAAATGTAGGTATTGCCAAGTAGGTTGGACTGGATGGCCGTATGTCTTTATTTTATTATAATATATATATATATATATATATATCTATATAATATACTATATATACTACTATACATAATTCTAATTTTCAAGAAGCAGTATTTGCATTATAAGAAGACTAACTGCTATCAAAAGGCATCATACTAGCCTTGTGTTCTAGTTCAAAATGAGATGTTTATTTACATTTCACAAAACAAAAGCTACTTGAATAATAAGTGTATAACGATATCATTCGGAGATGTTTGTGCACTTGAGCTTTTAAATCTGAATAGCTCCTGGAGTGTGGACCTAAATTTCTAAGCCCTCACCCTGGGTGCTTTACCAATCAGCTTTAATACTAACATGAAGTTTCTATTGACACTCTGGTCCGCTCTGCCCCTCCGTTACTGTCAGTGACAGTCCATGGTCAGGCCAATGGGAAGATGCAATTCTTTGCAGAGCATGTGTTCCCATTGGCTATGTCGCAAACTGCAGAGACAGAGAAAGAAGAGGACCACAGAAGCAGCGAGGGAAACCTCATGTAAGTGTTACCGCTATTAATAAGTGGAGGAAGAGGAGCGAGGGGAAGGTGAGTATAATTGTGCTTTTTAATTGTTTATAAAAGCCCTGTAATATTTTAATACAAGAATCCTCTGTTTTGTTTTAAGTGCTGGTAAAGAAAGCTTTGTCACTCAACTCTTCCTTCTCTATTTTATAAGAATTGCACACTATATTTGTTGTATTCGGTTAGATCAACTGGACTTAAAGTTAATGTTGAGCAGATTGAATCTGAATCTTGTTTTAGAGCTATTCATGTCCCAAAAACCGTATTACCAGAAATCCAATAAAATAGAATGTTAAGTACCGGTTTTACAATAAATGGGTTACAGTGAGTAATCACGTTAGTGAGGTACTGTATCTGTAAACTAAACTGTTCCTAACAGTATGGCTTAAAGGGAAATTGTGGTCCCCAAATAACTTTATTTTAAATGAAAGGCCAGGTTCCTACCTTTAAAACGATCCATGAACCACCTCTCTATGTGCCAAAGATATGAAGAAATCGCTGATCAGAAAGTTAGGGGGTGGAGGTTCTGAGTATGCTGTCACAAATACTAGGTTCTCCTTCTTCTAATATGCGGTTGGCACATGCTCAGTGCAGAAGAAACCAGGAAGAGATCGAGGTACCGTGACTGGAGGAGGGAGAACACACAAGGTCTGTAAATTTAACTTTAATGTCACTGTGACATGGTTTAAGAGCAGGAATCTGGTGATGCTGCTACCATATCAGACTTAAAAATGTAAATATCTTCAAAACTATGTAAAAAAATAATGAAAGTAAATTGCAAAAAATACATGGCGTGTCTAAGGTGGAGACTGAGTTATGGTCCGTACAGACGTGCAATCACGGGGCCCAACCCGTGATGGGTGACGGTAAACGGCCTTCTGTCGGGCATTGTTGATGATCCGCAGAGCCGCTCATCAACAATGCCAAACCGAGTGCCCATACGCTTACCGATACTGGGCCGAAACAGCCGTTCATACACCACTGTGCGTCTCGGGTCCCCGCACCTATTACATTAGACCCGGGTATACTTGCTACTTCATACCACAATGGTTATAACTAAGGACCACACGCAAAGATACACGCCTTCTCTTGGTAGTATCCTATAAATGGAGGAGGCAAGACGGATGACGTCAGCCCTGACGAAGCCTGCGGTGTATCGGAGCAAAATGCGTGTTGGCCATTCTTCGTGTGAGGTGATGTGATAGGTACGCTGGAGCAACAAGTGATATCTAGCAGGAATCTCTATATACCCACCTAGTACCAATGAGTCGTGACGGACCATTCCATTGAGCCGGGGGGGTGGCACACTGTTAGAAGTCTCAAGCCTCACCTCAATAGCGGGGCTGTTCACTTGTTGTTTTGGGTCTTGAGAGCCAAGCAGTTCCAGACAGGACACCCCACAACTACATGGGAATTATCACACCTTCAGAGGGCCTTTCCATCTAGCTACCTGGCATTAGCCCTTATACTATATTTTTATGAGTGTTGGTTTTAACTCACTTTAGCACTTTATATATGATCATATAATGATTTGGCCAATAAATAACTGTGTTTCATTATAGCTGGTTCAGCTTATATCTCTATTTGGGGATACTAT
The DNA here is from genome assembly GCA_019447015.1 of Hymenochirus boettgeri. NCBI lineage: Eukaryota > Metazoa > Chordata > Amphibia > Anura > Pipidae > Hymenochirus > Hymenochirus boettgeri. Next base: position 50,697,765 of record CM033473.1, on the reverse strand, counting down.
ATAGGTGTTTGCTGTAGAAGGGGGCATTTTTTCTCTTTTGTAGTATTTTTCATGATTTAACTCCTAGCACAACCCTGTATACCTGGTCCAGGAGGGTCATTCGCTTAACCTCTACCTAAGATATGCTGTTGCTCCTCCTTCCCATTGGTAATCGCTAAAGTTATATGCATGGAGGATTTTAAAATAGTCTTGAATGACCATCTAGACTGACTATCCCCAGCTCAGACTGCAGGGCACCTATCTTTTGCAGCTACCATTCAGCAATTTATTCAGGACATTTACACCCCTATGATAAAGCATTTTCATGCTATTCAGCCAGTCACACTCTAGAATTGATCTAGCTCTAAAGCTGGGTACACACAGGTCAGATTTTTGAAAGATGCAGATCCTGTCTGACATTTTTCAAAGATCAGTGAACACACAGTCCTGAGCATTCTTGCTATGCACAGCATAGGGAGAACATTCGGGAATGTGTTTTCCTCGACCACGGCTGACTCTCAATAGGGAGACTACCGCGCCGGGGGGAAACGTTCGGCGGCTGCACGTTCATTAGGGAATGCCGCCCGACTGTATTGGGACTTTAACGGTACTGTTTGTACCTAGCTTAAGACATAGGTCCCTAGCTCCAGAGGTTATACAGTTCCAATACCTGCCCCGCGGCATTTCGAATCACTCCCCAAAAATGCTGACACTGATGATACTGACACAATGTTGATTTCCCCACACAGCAACCCAACAACTAGCGTTAGATTAAAATATAACGCGGGAATAATATTAATACATAACTGGACACCTTCCAAATATATTCTTTGTCGGCAGAAACGGCCGTTTGGTCAGGGCTCGTTGATGATGTGCCTGGCGTACACCGAGATTTAGAAACAAAACTTTATTATAACTTGCGTAAAATATAAAACAGATGTTTTTTCCCCCTTCAAACTCTTCTTTTTTTGTTGATGATAAATAATACAAATGTCAAGCATAATGTGACAAACTTAATGACAATGCAGAAAGATGTAATACTTTATATTACATCCATACTCTTTAATGGTTTGCAAACTTTTCATCCTTTCTTTTAAGTAAATTTTCTTATCATTGGATCCTATTTAGTCTAGTCTATTTCCACATAAATCATTTTATATTCGTATAACAAGTGATTATCCCTTTATTTATGCTGAATACAAAAAAAGTCTTACTAATTACTAAACAAATTAAAAAAGGGAATGACTATAACTCCTTGTGTTTCCCACAGCTTAGCCACTACTTGGATATTGTTGAGGTGAACATTGCTCACCAAATCTCCATGCGTTCTGAAGCATTTTTTCATGCTATGACTTCGCAGCACGAGTTGCAAGATTACCTCAGGAAGACTTCCCAGGCTGTGAGAATGCTGCGGGACAAGATTTCTCAAATAGACAGGGTTATGTGTGAAGGATCTCTGCAAATCCTACGACAAGCACTGACAAGAAATAATTGCACTAAACTGTACAATAAGCTCAAATTAATGGCTACAGTGCATCAGACTCAGCCCACAGTGCAGCTCCTGTTATCGACCTCTGAGTATGTTGGTGCTTTGGACTTGATAGCAACTACACAAGAAGTGTTGCAGCAGGAGTTGCAGGGTATTCACAGCTTTAGGTTAGTTGCAGCATAATAATATTTAATACTGAAGCTTAAAGGGTATCTCCATCGCTAAAAACAATGTTTTTTCGATTTTATTGAACAACCGGAGGTAAAGAAGCTTTGTCTTCTAAATACTGTAGTTATGTTTAGAATTACTGTAAAGTGTTTAATAAATTACTTATAAGGCTAATGTCGTGGTTTATTGTGTTATAAAAAGTTTTTTTGTTGAACACACCCCAAGTATTCAACCCCACAGGATGTAACGGACAATTAGTGAAATGACTAATGCAATTAGACTTGCAAAATATATTGTTGTATAAGATATATCAATCCATACCTGTACTTCAATAGAACTGAGTTTTAAAAAAAAGCTTGGTCTTACACAAAAAAGCTTTGTAAGCGCACATGCCTTGCAAAGTTAAGTCTTGACCTCTTAGACAAAGCTCCTTTACCACCCGTTCTTCAATTAAATCGAGAAAACACAAGTTGTTTTTAGTTATGGAGAGACCCTTTATCACATCTTGCTTAATATTGTTCTAATCTGTGGTACATTTAACATTGTTATACATGTACTTAAGCCCTATTCAACGTTTTTGTTGACAAAAAAATGTTTGTGGAGGCATCTACGTAAAGCTATCTGTTCCGCCAGATTGTTTAACATCGTAAGGGGGTAATGGGCAGAGGAAGGCCTTTACTCACCCCTTCCCATAGTACAGTAAAGGCTGATAGGCCACCACCAAACAGCCTGACTGTATAAGGATCATTACTTAAATCCAGTTTGGAGCGATCACTTTTTTTGTTTTTTAGTGTCTAACCTGTGTTGCAGTGGTGTGAATGTGAATGAGAACTGAATCCAGAACAATGTTTAGTATATAAAGCATACTACACCAGTTTAAAATCACTCCTAGAATTTAATGGCATGAGTCAATTTTGAAGCCATGTCTTTAAATGAAGTAGCTTCTAGACTACTTCTGTCTGTATCCAATTCTCTTTTTGCAAGACTTGCATTAATTGGCAGCTTTTGATGGTCAGGAATAAATACACTTTATTAATGGGACTTCTGACGCAAGAGCAATACTTTAAAAAAAAAAAAGAAAAAAAAAAACCTTGCATGTTCAACTGTTTGACAATATCATTTAAAACCGTCTTTTTTTTATTGTTTTTTTGTTTTATTTTTTCAGACATCTTGGCTCTCAGCTTTGTGAACTGGAGAAGTTGATAGATAAAATGATCGTTTCTGAATTTACCTCGTATGTTCGAAGTGACTTGAACCGACCATTGGAGGAAGACTGTCAAGTAGTTGAAGAGGTATTAAGAACCCAGGTCTACACATTCCTGTGACTTTTTATAAAGCAGGGACGCAAAGAATGATTTCCAAATAAATAGATTCACTTATGCAGTGGCAGTTCAAAAAAGGATTCTGGTAATGTTTCAGACAAATACTGAAGATTGTCATCTGTTTCATCAACAGGAAAGGCTTGTCTCATTGGTGTTTGGCTTATTAAAGCAGCGGAAGCTGGATTTCTTTGAAATCTACTCAGATGAGATGATGTCTACAGCAAAAAACATTGTCAAGCAGGTAGCTATATTGTCTTTCCCTAGTTATGTACAGTATGCTTAAAGGAGAGCAGGTACCTATTTAGAACTACCGTAGTTAAAAAGTAAAAAAAATCTTCAGTTGGTTAACTGTGACTTATTTTAGAAAGTGATTGACCTTGACTTCTGGCTGTTGGACTTGTGAGTGACTGTCCTAAGCAGCTATTGTGGTCGGGCCACCAGCCTTGTTAGTGGAAGTGGGTGCCTTCTTGAAGAGGGTGATTCTAGCAGGGCATGGTGTTTACAATGGCGTTTATGCCTCTTTTGCAGGAAGTTGGGTCTCTGGGTGGTAGCAATGCCATTACATCCTTTTTTTTGGTGCAGTAATAAGCAATTCCTCATTGAAAGCAGGCTCATTTTAGCTTTGCTTTTACCAAAGATTCAAAGCACCTGCTTTCAGTGAATCTTATCAGACTCAAATTGTTCTGTTCTGCTGTAACTAATGGCTGTCTCTTTCTCATGGTTGATCATTCAATTAACTATGGCTGGACCGAATACTGCTAGTCATCATTTATTATTTGGGAAAAGCCAACCTATTGCCACATAAGTCATTTATATTCATATAAAAGTGATAATCCCTTTATATAGAATACAAAAAAAAGTCTTATTACTAATTCCAACAAATGAAAAATGTGAATGACTACAACTCCTTGTGCAGTTAATGAATAGCTTTTTTTAAATCTTTCTAACAGTGTGTGATTAACTCCATATTCCAGATTGAAGAAATAGACTCAGAAGTTGTTACGAAGTAAGTCTTTTGTTAAATCTGCATGTTAAATCTTCTTAAAGCTGTAAAGGTTCGTACACATGTACGATGTGTGCATCAAGCCACAACACCGTTCATGGCACAAATGCATCAGGGGTCGTGGCTCGGTGCATTCATCGTACGTGTTTACGAACCTTAGGTGTGTAAGTGTCTTTCTCTTGTCCTAGTAGGGATTTAATCTTATTTTCCAAATATAACCATAAATGTTCCCTTAAATACAAGGTCCATTACTTATTTAAAGGGTATGTACACTGGAAAAAAAAATGTAAATTGTCCATTAGTGGAAACTATAATTTATCCCAACTATCACAAATTTTTTTATTGATCTGCCCCCTATTTCTTTAGATATCCAATCTGAAACATCTTACGTTTTAGCATTTCTGTAAGCAGTTTTGCTGTAGTTGGAATGGTTTGACAGTTGGTGTGCTCTATACTGTATGCAGTTTTGACAGTTGGTTTGTGGGAAAATTGACAGGTCAGTGGTCAGAGTCTAAGCAAAACAAGTACTGTAGGAATGCAGCAACACACACACCTCAGAGTAAGTGCTACTTACATGTATTTACTTATATTTTTTTCAGTATAAATACACTTTAAGGTCAATTTGCAGATTGGCCATTAATCTATTGTTAAAATTAGGTTAGGATCAGTAATTGAAACATTATACATAAAGTGATAATAGTCCTAAACGCAGTCTGAGTTAGCTGAGGTTGTGGCGCCCCCTCTCTAATTGGCTTTGTACTACAGGTCACACACCATTAAGACAGGCTTGGTCTTCATTCGGTGCACTGCTTCCAATAATTCCTGTTAAAAAGTTATAAAATACACCTTGTGTGTAACAGATGTGTGGAGCACATTTAAAGGGCATGTCCACCCCCAAAACGATAATTTTACCCACTGTGAAGTTTAAAAAAATCATTACCTTACATCTCTGTTCCTTATGGTCCTCCTGCAGTGTCTACCCAAAGTCCAGGAAACTGAAGAGAAGAAGCTGTCTTCCTGTCCAAATGTCTCTGCCTCCTGTCTTGCCTCTGGGAGGTAGTGTGACATGAGTGAAGACATTTACCCCTCTCCCTCCCACCACTTGAATCCCTCTCGGCCTGCCCTTCATGTAGCGTGAAATTGTTTGGCCTTAATCTTCCCTGCCCACCCCAACCTCCTTATTAGTTCTGTAATAGAAGTTTCCCAATCATTCTTACATCCCATTCGATCCCACGGCAGACGCGGCTGCTGTTCCGGGCCCCTCTCAGCAGCTTTCGGTTTGCAGAGAGGAGAAGAAGATAGCTGCAGGAGCAAAGGAACTGTAAGTTTGGTTGGGAAACTTATTTTTCAGATCTAACACAGAGTTTGGGGGTGGACAGGGGAGCAGGACATCCCTGATCCCCAGCACTTTGGTTTTCACACTGTTATTGTAGTGTTTTTTTTCCATTATATTTATTTAATTTTCAGGCTTGCTGATCAGATTCGGATGATGAGTTTTTCTCAATGGCTTGGCTTGTTTCAGGATATTTTAATGAAGTTTACAATCTTTATAGGAAGAGTTAAGGTAAGTAAAAGTGTATATCAATGATGAAAATGTACATTATGAATTGTGATGTAAAAAAAAAGGTAAATTTAATATTGTATGTATTGTGTAAAGGTATTTAGTTAAACTATGAAAAAGTGTTGAGATTGAATCAAATTATATTAAAGAGTAAATACAGTAACATATCAGGCCAGAACCCTGAATCCCTGGATTTTTCATCTCTAAGGACTAGCACACACTTGTCAACTACAGACCAATATTCCTGGTAACAGATCTACTAATCAAGAGACCAATCATTAGACTGTCCCGCTGAAAAGGCAGAATCCCCAATATTTTGCACCATTAAAGATGGCACAGTTGATACATTATTCTTATGGACTGATTACCACCATCAGATCAATACAAAGTCCATACAAAATATAGAGGCAGTGATTATTTGTGCTGGATTGATGCCTTTTGCAGCACATACTCTTTAATACTCCTTTACCCCATTACCAAGAAAACCACAGACCATTTTACGAACAGTATATTTCTTGTGTTTATTTTCTTGGAATGCAGAGGTTTTTATTTTAACTTGAAAATTGGTGATCTGTAGAGCTGCAATTATTACACATGTGGTAGCTGCATTGTTAGTTGCAGAAGCATTTTGAATAAGCTGCAAGAGCAAAAACATTTGCATGTGTAACATTATATCCCAAGGTTAGCTGTGTAATTACCCAATCACACATATAAAAATGCATCTATTAAAAGTACCAATAATCGCTTATATTTTACTCTTAAGGTGGGTACACACACGAACGAGAAAGGGACAATATCGTCGAATTTGGCCGTATTGTCCCTTTTTCGTTTGGGAGTGTAGCGCATTTCAAACGTTCACAGTCTGCTTCGGGATTGTTTGGAAAAGTTTCCCTTGGCTGCAGTTGTCTCCCTGTAATTAAAGTATAGGGAGTCGGCCATGGCTGAGGGACATTTGCAGTCCAGAGCATTCTCCCTATGCTTAACAAAGGAAGAACGCTCTAGGACTGTGAGTATCGCAATCTTGCAGATTCTGTCTGTCATTTTGTAATGATCGTGCATGTGTGTACCCAGCTTTAGTTTAAGAGAGTAGAAGCTTTTGTTTATTTGAATGTTTTCATGATCCTGTTTCTCTCTGTTTTTTATAGATTACCTTTTCATATACAATTCTTTAATGACTTCTTTTAAAGGGAACTATACTGTAAAAATGTAATTTTTATAAATGAAAAGTGCTGGCACTCCTCACTATTTTTCACATTTTAAGTGTACATTTTTATTTTCAATAAAGGCAACATTAAGCATTATTCGTAATGTAGTGCTTCTAGTCTTGGACAAAAACCAGAAAATGAGAGAAATGGAAATGTTAGCAGTTCAACAGAACTTGCAAAAAGAAACCAATCTAGACAATGACCTGGCTTACTTGACTCATGAAGGTTTGTTTATAAGTGATGCCTACAGAGAAGGAGAGTTTCCCCTTGCTGTTAACAACACAAACTTTCAAAGAAATTCATCGCCCAGTAGCGACCCCTCTGGCAGTGATTCAGTATCTGATCCGGATTGCGCTACAGATTCCTCCTCCAGCAAAGAGCACAACCTGTCTACCGCTACCACGGGGGGCATTGAGATAATGTGAGTAAAGCTAGATATCGGGGGTCTTTTTAATGCTCCTTTTATGCTGTCAAATGTTTGTTTCTGCACTAGAAAAGAACATGAAACTGCTAAAACTGATTTTGCATGACGCAAAGCCTTCCAGTGTGGAATTTGGTTACAATCAATTTCTTTCAAACTTCTCCCAACCTATGCCAGTGCCTTTAGCAAAGGTTGCGCCTCTTCTTAAAGATGTGCAAGATCATAAAATCGCACATGCACAGAAGAAGTGGCACGGTGGGAAGCAGTTAGTCAATGGAAAATGGCAAAATCGTGTGCCAAAATGCAAACCCAAAACGCACATGAATCGCGCACATAATCTCATGCGATAACACTCGCGATTGTGCGCGCGATTTGGTGCGTTGTAGTGTGGCCTTGCCCTGAATTACCATGGGAATATACTAGAAAAAATCTATACATTGATCTGCACCCAATATAATGTTTTTTTATATTTTTTTTTTTAAGTTTAAATGAAGAATTGAAGTTAACAGATTTGGAACTTGGTAAAATTGCAAACTACATTCAGGAGCTAATATATGAGGCATCTGACATCTGCCATGACCGTTGTGTCAAATTCTTGCTAGCAAAGGCCAAGGTAAATAACAAGCTACTTTGTATTTCTGTTTCTGTCCTGGATCTGTTTTTGTAGAAAAGTGATTTAATATGAATGTATGAATGTATTTTCTGTTCCTTACCTGGGTTCAGGTAATCACCATTGTGTGAACAAAATCAAATAAAAGAAATGTGATTTCCCCAAGTCACCATGGCAGCATCTCGCCAAAATGGGTTCGAGGCCATCGAACCTGTGCCGATAACAGAACGTCGAAGAGGCTTCTATTCGAGACTTTTTCTTGTAAAGAAGGCCACGGGGTCTATGAGACTGGTGTTGGACCTAAGAAATTTAAACAGATATGTCAAAAGTCAGAGGTTCAAAATGGAATCTCTGGTCTCGATCATTCAGGCGGTGTACAAGTATGCATGGCTAGTCAGTATCGACTTAAAAGACGCATACCTGCATGTACCGATCCACCCAAGTTGCAGAAAATTCCTACGCTTTGCAGTCGAGGGGAAACATTTCCAGTTTACAAGTCTGCCGTTCGGCCTGTCACAATCACCGAGAATATTTACCAAAGTATTGATAACATTGGTGGCGGAGATCAGGAAAAGAGGGATTGAGATTTACCATTATCTGGACAATATCCTGATCGTGGCCAGAGCAAGACAAAAGGCGGCAGAACATACCAAGATTGTAATTCAGATCCTCGAGGAACATGGGTGGATTATCAATGTAGAAAAAAACAACTTGATACCCAGTCAGGAATTGGTATATCTCGGAGCTTTGTTCCAAACCAGTGAAAACATAGTAAAATTACCACCCATACGACAGCGAAAAATCATAGAGACTGTACAAGTTCTTATTCAAAGAGCACAGGTGACGGTGCATTTAATAATGAAGGTGCTGGGACTCATGGCAGCAACAGTCTTTCTTACCAGGTGGTCCAGATCTCTGCAGCATTTTCTCTTGTCCAGGGTGAAAATACCGCACCAGAATATGAACAGAGTAATGTGTATCCCAGTAGAAATATTACAGGACCTCGAATGGTGGTGCAGGCAGGAGAATCTGGAAAAAGGGTTTCCACTAGATCAACCAGAAGTCCTGTCCATCATGACAGATGCCTCAGCAACCGGCTGGGGAGCTCTTCTTCTAGACACCTTTGCTCAAGGTCACTGGCACAGAGAAGGGGAGTCTTCAAATCTGTTGGAACTAAGAGCGGTCAGAATGGCTCTACAAAAATTTCAAGATGTGGTCAGGGGCCACATAAGGAGCAACAATATGACTACAGTAACATATTCGAAAGCAGGGGGGCACAAAAAGCAGAGTGCTTCTCGAGGAGGTGGACAAGATCTTCAGGTGGTCGGAAGAGAATCTTCAACATATAACAGCTCTCCACCTGGCAGGAAGAGACAATCTTCAGGCAGATTATCTCAGCCGGCAAGAAATTCAGCCAGGGGAGTGGAGAGGAGAGGTTAGTAGAACGTTGGGGTCAACCGACAATAGACCTAATGGCAACCCACAGGAACAAGAAGTGTCAGCATTTTTACAGTTGCTTCCCCTGTCCTGGGGCCTTGGCGGTGGATGCCCTTCAATAGGAGTGGGGCTCAGGTCTTCTATATATCTTTCCACCAATACCTCTTATATGGAGAGTACTTCAAAAAATTCGAGCCCAGGGAGCGGAGGTGATTGCAATCTTACCAAATTGGCCAAGGAGACCATGGTACCCTCTGCTTCTAACCTTGGCAACCGAACCTCCGATAGAGTTGGACAGGATACCTTATCTCTTGACTCAAGGACCGATAGAATACCAGGACTACAACAATCTGAGGTTAGTGGCCTGGAAGTTGAGAGGGATAATTTGAGGGGTGTTGGCTTCCAGGAAGAAATTATAGAGTTCCTGCTTAGGTCCAGAAAAGCCTCAACCTCTGAAAAATACTATGATATGGAATCTCTTCTCAAAATTTGCTATAAAGAAAAAATACCACTTCAGTCCACTCCAGCCAAGATAGTAAAATTCTTGTATTCCAGGTTTAAAAAGGACTTAAGTATTAGCACTTTGAGGGGCCACTAGTGCTTCAAGCTTTAAAGGCTATGTCCACCCTAAAAATTTTTTTTATATAGGTCCCCCCTGGGCTCCCAGCCCCAACCGCTATAATTTTTTTTTAGAAAGCCCCCCAAACTCTACTTACCTCCCCTCGATCCTCCGCCGCGCTCCCGGCCTCTGCTTGCAAGGAAATGCAAGCAGAGGGGCGGGACCGGAGCCGCGTCTGTGATGGCTGAGCGGCAGCCAATCACAGACGCGGCTGCCGGCAGCTCACTTCGCCGGAGGAAAGAGGAGAGGTAAGTAAGAGTGAGTTTGGGGAGCTTTCAAAAATAAAAAATACCCGGTTGGGGCTGGGGGACATGGGAGCAGGAGTTAAATGGGTTTTATGCTGGGGGAGGGATAGTAGAACGGGAGGAGAGGGAGGGAGGAGGGAGGGGGAGGAGGGGGAGAAGGGCTGCAGTACGCATGGCAAAATCTACCTGAGGCCAGCAGCCGGCAGTGTCCTATAGGACTCTGCTAGCCTCCTGGTAGTCATTTTTTGGGACTTTGGGGGGGGACTACAGGAGAACCCTATGGAGCTGGGATGTGAGGTAAGGATTAAACTACACTACATGGTGGGGCCAGTAGTTGGGGGGATTATAGTTTTGGGGGTGGACATGCCCTTTAACAGAATCTCCCTTTGAGCCTTTGGAGAAGACTTCCTTGTGGTTGTTGACCCTTAAGGTGGTTTTTCTATATTAAACAATAACTTCAGCTTGTCGATTGGGAGAAATCGGAGCACTGTCGTTAAACAAACCTCACATACAATTTTTGACGACAGGGTAAATTGAGACCATCTTTCATTTCTGCCAAAAGTGTTAACAGAATTCCATCTTACTTAGAGATTGTCTGTCGTCATTCTATCCCAGTCCAAAAACGAGAAAGAAAGAAAGTGGCATTGTTAGACTTAGTCCAGTCTCTAAAGACTGATCACCTCTTTGTGGTTCCAGGGGGTTATCGAAAAGGCCAGGCCCCAAGTAAGAAAAACCATAAGTAGTCACCTGTATCAGGAGAGCTTATCAAGTGAGAGGCTTAAAGATCTGGAGGGGTTAAAAACACATTCAACTAGAGCAATATCAGTTCCTGGGCAGCCGAAGCCAGGGGGCCGAAAGACCTCATCTGCAAGACGGCAAGGTGGTCATCTATGAGGACGTTTGTTCGCCATTATAAAATGGATGTATTGGCAAAAGAGGATATGAAGTTTGGACGTAAAGTCCTTCAGTCTGTATTAGCAGAGACTAAATAAATTGTGTGTTTAAGCATACTTTTTGCCCTCCCATTATTTGAGCTTTGGTATATCCCATTTTGGTGAGATGGTGACTTGAGGAAAACACAAAATCAATTCATACTCACCGGGATTTCGGTTGCCCAGTCACTTTCATGGCAGCAGTCACCAAAATGCCCTTCCCTTCAAGTTCTTAGTTGGTTCCGGGAATACGGCATGTTAAGCTTGGGAAAGAAGACAAGGTATGTTTAGGGGAGGGTACCTTTATACCTTTGTTCTTTTTAACTTCCTGTCCAGGTACCTACAAGGGATTAACCCATTTTGGTGACTGCTGCCATGAAAGTGACTGGGAAACCGAAATCTCGGTGAGTATGAATTGATTTTGTGTTTTAATCGGTAAGACACAGGAAATAGAGCACCGTGTCTCTCTGTAAATTCCCCTGAAAATGTTACTGGAGCACTGGTATCTATGAACCATAATATAGGGGAGGTGCCAGCAGTGCTATAAAGATAAACTGAGAAAAAGATGATCAATGCACATTCCTGGGCCCATTTAATATCATAAAATCTGTGAAAGAGCAAAAAAGAGAAAAAACATTTCAACCACGTCAAGGTAACACCAATATCGAAGGTCCTAAATACCTTTTTGTCATACCAAGGGCCATGTTGGGGATGCTATTACGACATGGAAGCTTGGTCTGTCTTCCTGCAGAATAACTCAACATTACATACTCAAAAGGGGGGATGTGGGAGCACACCTTAGGCACAATTACTAGAATATATAGTGCTACTGATCTAATCAAAACATGAACACACAAAGAAAAAGATGATCAATGCACATTCCTGGGCCCCATATAATATATTATCTTGCTAGTGCAAACTTTAAAAACATAGGGATTTTCTCTTTTATTCATAAAATTGTTACTATAACCCCTATGTTTTTACATAGGGGTAAAACACATATTCTGATTTTATATATAGGGCCCAGGAATTTACTATATGTAATAGTAATTTTGCATAAGAAATGCTCCCACAGCCCACTTTTAGAGTAAGTGGTATAAAGATACACTTCCAACCTATATTAAAAAAAAAAAAGTGCCATACTGCAACACTAACCCAGTCAATTGGATACGTATAAAAGTCTTTTGTTGCTATGGGGTGTAAAAATGGTAACTTTTAAGAAATGTCAATGAATATTATATTGTAGTATAACCCATAACCAATCTATTGCATTTGTATACATGCATTTATATGTTAATTTCTAGAGGTACGAACCAGAAAAACTGCTATATCTACAACTGCTATAAACTGCTACAATCTAAAAACAATATTCCGCTAATCTTGCCTACATTTAAAGGGCAATTATAGTGAGAAAATTGTTTTTTTTTTAATTCCTTCTAATGTATCCTATAAGTCACCCCAACCACCAGGGTACCTTTAGCTTCTTTAAATTCTTCATAGTCCCCGAGATATAAGCCTTTGAATATGCTGTGATTTGTCGGAGCTGCTTCACCTCATCTGTCAATCAAAGGCACACACCCACACAATCCAAAGCTCCCATGCAGTATTGTCACACACTCCCTCACCCACAAGTACCATGTGCAACACATAGTCAAATTCTGTATTGCTAAACACAATCCATAAACCATTAACCCAGCAATATGAGCATAACACACTATAAAACAGTCCCTCCCCTCTTATATACATACAAAACCAGTGACTCAAATGGACATCACCAAGTAAACACTAATACAGTATATGTAATAATACTGTAATACAGACTATATACCAAACAAGACATACAGTGCAATCTATGAAATATATAGACTAAAGCAAATGAAATGTAATAGGATAACAAGCAGTTTCACTGTGTTTGTGAAGATCTCCCTACAGCTGCTGCTGCTACACTGACTCTCTTCAGTGATTCTGATCTCAGCTAAGCAGGGGAAGAGATATGAACTTTAGGTACAAAAACAAATAACAATTAGCAAACTTAGAGAACAGGCAGAGTTTAGTAACTTACTTGTAAAGAATCTCAGAACCACTCTCTCCCCCTCTGCCCCTCCCTTCAGCATATTGCTACTTTCTCCCACACTTTGCTTGCTTGCAGTCTAGCTCTGGAAGGGATGGGTCAACAAGATGTCAGCACTTAATTTAAAGTGCTTTCAACTGAGCATGCCTGGACTATTCATACAGCCCTTTACTGCTTGAGGGGGACTAGACAGAGAGGGGGAGGGGGGACTACACAGCTTGGTACAAACTTCTGCCAGTGTGAAGAAACTATTATTAATTATAGAATTATTAATGATTCATTCTTTGTTTCTTTATTAGGAAGGGTTTCTTGAAAAGCTGAATTCTGCTGAGTTTGTGTCCCTCTCACGGTCCGTGGAATTGTTTGTTTTGGACACTGAGAAGATCTGTGGTCGTAGAAGCATGTCTTTACGGGGGGCTCTTCAAAGTCAGGCAAACAAATTTGTAAATCGTTTCCATGAGGAGAGAAGGACTAAATTGAGGTAAACTGTGCTCTTAAAGGAAAACTATGGTTAAATTTAGAATTATAGCCCAGAAATTGGTTATTTAATTTCAAATTCAGTTTATTGACACAGTACTAAGCATTTTAAATTACAGTAATATGACCAAACATTTACCTGGTTAAAGGGTATCTCCGCTGTTTAAACTAAGTTTGGGCGTTTCTGTTTAATTGAAGAACGGCAGGTAAAGGAGCTATGTCTTAACTTCTATAAAACTTGAGGGATCCAGGAGACAAGATACGGAACTTACCTGGTCTCACATTCCTTCTCTGTTCTTTCTGACAGGTCCCAACCCTGTTTGTACTCTATGCGCATGCACATTGTTGCTAATTTCAAGTAGTTAAGATATACTATGGTGTATCTTTGGTTAATAATATCTTAGAAAAACAAGTAATTTAATATTTTCAGGGCAGTGTTTTCTGCACTACATAACAAGGTAAAATGTGTTTTAGGCAACTGTTTCCATTTAAAGGACTAACATATTCATCCCTCCCCCTTAGGCCCTAATTATATTGGCGGTAAGATTGATTGAAGATCGGGAGGTAAGGCATAGCTCCTTAACCTCCCGGGCTTCAATCAATATATTAAAGGAATAGTTCGCTTTGAGAGTGAACTATTCCTTTAACCTGAGCGATGGCAGATCTGGGTAAGTCTCCCCCATAATGTTTTGTGCTTCTGCTGTAGGTGATGGCTGTTATAAAATATTTAAGTAGTGTATGTAGCCATTATAAAAGTCAATGCACTAATTTTATCCACCTGAAAGCCACTTGGGGGCAGTAGAACAGTATTTGCACATAGAACATAACCAATTAATATTTGTTTTTTTTAGCCCTTTGCTTGAAATTAGGCAGTTATTTTAAACCAATTTACTTGTTTATGCCCCAGCAAGTTGATTTGAATTGGTAGTTGTTAAATTATATGTGAAAATCATATATATGTAACAAGCATACTTGAATGTTTACTTTTTGCATTAGTGTCTTTATTTTCCCCCTAGCCTTTTGCTTGATAATGAACGCTGGAAACAAGCTGATGTCCCTGCTGAATTTCAGGACTTGGTTGATTCTATAACTGATGCTAAAATAGTTTTACCCGAGAGAAGATCTGGAGGTAAGGTTTCCCCCACCATTCGGACTTCAGTTCAAAAGGTTGGGGACACTTAGAAATGACCTTGTTTTTGAAAGAAATGCAAGTGTTAGTCCATTAAAATAACGGCAAACTGATCAGAAATACTGTGTAGACATTGCAAATGTTTTAAATTACCACTTTTATGACCACATTTTCTTTGCTCTCCGTGTTAATACATTTTTTTAATGTAGCCAATATAATATTAATAATGCATATATTTATATGTGTATTGGGGTACACACTAGCAAATGGTCTGCTGGGAAAAATCAATGTCTGTCATGGCGACCGTTCACCACACCCAGTCGTGCAGTCCATAGGGGGCCACATGATCAGCCATGATTTTCTTGTTGCTCGGATATCGGCCTTCTGCGAAACCTTTTTGGGCTAATAGACTGATACACACAAATATAGGTCATTTGGCCAGCCCAAAAAATATGCTGGTGTGTACCAGCCTTACTTAGACATAAAAACAAAATAGAATATTATTTCACATCCAATTCAGATTGGTTAAATATGGTGTATACTATAATATTTAAAGTAGTTTATGATCCACAAAACATTTTCCATTTTGAAATCTGTTGCCTTTAAACAAATTGGATTGGATGTGCACCGATATTCAGATTTGTTTTTACACGTTGCAATATTCTAGCACCTGTTCTGTTTTTTCTGTGAACATGTTGAATCAAAGTCCTCATTCTTTATCAAGTTTGCTTTGCATCTTTGTAACTCATCTTATGGTCTTGTTACATCTAGTTTATAAGCTTTGATCTTTAAATAGGTTCAGAAGAAAGAAAACCCAGAGACTATCTTATAGTTGATGGTCATAAGTATGCAGTTGTTGGGTAAGTTACCTTATAATATCTAGATGAAATGTTTAGTGACATAGAAGTACTAAACATGTTTTTTCTCTTTTTTTCTCTTGCAGTACAGTGCTACTTTTGATCAGAATGATTCTTGAGTATTGCAGTTGTGTGGATGACATTCCTTCTATAACCACAGACATGTTGACTCGCCTCTCTGATCTGCTAAAGGTACATCTTCTAAAAATTGCCTTAAATGTTCTAGTTGCCTCGCTTAATGGTTTAATGCATGTCTTTTAACTTAAAGGACAACTCCACCCTCATAAGAACATCTTTTAGAAAGAATAGCCTATTTAAAATATGTTGATATATCGTACTTTATCCTATGAATTCATTACTGAGCAATTTAGAAACCTGTACTGAGCCTGGGCATGCTCAGAAGAGACAGATAGGGGATTAAAATTCAGTCATTGGATGTGATGTCAACTGTCAAATCCATAACTGACAGTTACTAACTGGAAGAACCAGGAAGCAGAAACAGGGGAAAAAGGACATTGTGCAGGATTTCAGGTTAGACTTATATACTTCAGATTTTAAATTATTACCATTTAGGGTTTTGGGGGGTGATTTACCTGTATGTAAGTTTTCATTTTGGGGCTGGACTTGCCCTTTAATACATACACAACCAAAAACCTTTTTTAGCAGCTTTGATGATTAAGTATTTCTTTAGCTTAACGGTGCTGGTAAACCGTGTTTCATGACTTTCTGCAATATATAACAAATTTAAAAGTGCCCCTATACCTTCCTGGATGTGGGTGTGGCTTGGGGGAGTGGGTGTGGCATTAAAATCGGCCTAGAAATGTACTTACCCACCTTCGTTCCCTCTTCTTTTTCTGTTTTAGTTTAGCTAATTTGGCACAAAGGCCGGAAGATGTGGTGTGGTTATGTTATTGTTATAGCAGACATGCAAGACTTAAACAGTTAAAAGGAGAATTAGACCTACACTCCCCTCACTCCTAAACCCTCACTTCTGTTTAACTTGCCTAAAGTCCCCATTTGCTGCTCCCTTCCGCTTATGTTTGCTTCTATTAGTCCATGATTTGACCAATTGGAAAACACACTTCCATTTTGCGTCTTCCCATTGATATCGTCACCGACGAATTATAAGGTGTGGAGTGGAACAGAGCAATGAGGGAGACTTTTGGTAAGTTGATTGAGGAAGTACCCTGGGGTGACTTGGCGGTCATGCTGCGTACTGCTTATATATATTTTCCTACTCAATCCAGCAGTTAACTGCTGTCTTTTGTTGTAAGGTCCAAATGTAGCACTGTACCTAAAGAAATAAATTACAGGTTATAACTTTACTGTTTACAAGTCACCCCCCCACACACACAAACACACACACACCTTCAAACTCCTACAGCTGAAAGAAAATCTTACTTGTTTATTACAGCTCCCAGTGCTGCATACCTTCCCATAACAAAGCAGTTTTACTTTCACTATAATACAAAATCACATTGTGAATGTTATTGGCTGTATGAGGGCACAAATCATCTCCACTGCACATGCTCCACACTCTAGCTGTGCCTCAGTTTTGGGAGGGGGTGGAGACAGAGAGAGGAGAAAAAGGATATCTAGTGACTGGGAGCAATGAGAGCAAAAAGGGATCAGGTTCCTGGCAGCAGGACAAAGGCAAGAAATTTTGAAAGCCAGTCGGATGACTAGCGAAACGTCTTCAAGAACTACATTTCAAGTCCAGTTGATCTAATTGAATACAACAGATATACCATGACCTGGATGAATGAGAACCTTCACAAGCAGTGTCCCTTTAACTTTGTAATACCTATAAAATAAAGGCAGGGAAGTTGTTTTTTTTAAGGCCTTTAAACACCAGGATTCCATGTCCGGTGCAGACCTTACAGTCTGCTTCTCATTTCATTGCTTTTTGGAGGGAAATATCAGCCTTTAAACATTGTACACATGCTGCAATCCTTCCTCCTGACTGGCTAGGAGAAAGGACTGACGGTCATGGCAATAGTGGCCGTTAGTTTGCCGCAACCAATCATGTGGTTCATAGAGGGACGAACGATCGACCATTGTTTTCAGACGAACGGTCGGTTGGTCGCGCTTGAAAACCCATACATTTGTTTCTGCTCGATCGACTGATACACTAAACTATCGGTCGATCGGGTCAAAATATTGCATGGTGTGTTCCATAGCTTTACCAAGGGAAAACTGGATTAAATTTGATCATTGTAAAACCTTAAATGCTTCTCAAGTGTGTAATTGAATCATTTACCTATTTTTGTAACTGTTCTTCCATATTCCCTTGTAATAAACCTGACAAGTAAAATCTGCTGCATCGGAACAAAGCCATAAAGATTGCTTTACATCTTTATCATTACAAGACCTTCAAGAAAGCCAAACCATTCTTAGTTCCTTCCTATTTCTTTCTCTACAGTACTTTAATTCACGGAGTTGTCAGTTAGTTCTAGGAGCAGGAGCACTGCAGGTCGTCGGTCTCAAGACAATAACCACAAAGAATTTGGGTAAGAAACAATTATTTTCTTATTTTCGTTTAATCAATTCATCTGTGTGCCGTTTGTGATGAATGTATTAAAGGATATGTACTCCATATTTTCATTCGCCTAATATCTTTGTACTAACTTTAAAGTTTTCATTTGCACTGTTCCTTTTATTCCTGTCATTTTTAAATAGTAGATTTTATTACTTTTTCCAGTCTACCTTCATATAGTAAAGAGTTGCCTCCCACTGGATTTCAGTGCAATCTTATGCCAGCTCTCATTCAAATCAGTGCTTAATTGAGTAACTAACATGTGGAGCCAGATTGATCTGTTCATTATTTCATTCGCCTTCAGATATTGAAGGTTTCATTTACCTTTTAGATAGGTACACTATTGAGACAAATACAATTAACAAAGCTGTGCTAAGGTCAGGTTCACTTCCTTTTCCTTGGTGGGACTCTGACCATGGGACACTGAGGGGGGACTCTGACGGGTTGACCCTGACCTTGGAACGCTGAGGGGGGACTCTGACCTTGGTACACTGAGGGGGGACACTGAGGTGGGTTCTCTGGGCTTGGGAAGCTGAGGGGGGACTCTGGGCATTGGATGCTGAGGGGGGGCTCTGGGCTTGGGATGCCGAGGGGGAACTCTGGGCTTGGAATGCCGAGGGGGGATTCTTGGCTTGAGATGCCGAGGGGGGACTCTGGGCTTGGGACACCAAGGGGGGACTCTGGGCTTGGGACACCGAGGGGGGACTCTGGGCTTCTAGTGCCTGTTAATGTAAGCGTCTTAATGACTATGATAAAAATGTTCTGGCTTGCAACAGTGCTTATTCTTGGTAAACATAGTAACCTGTGACGACTATTGCATGTCTGTAATTAGATAAGTGTTAATCAAACCTCTGTGATTGGTGCGCAAGCATTTTGAATGAAGAAAAACCTTTGGCATCTAAACAGCCTGCATGCCCACAGTAGAGGGCATTTTCATAGTGGTCTAATTAGAATAAAAACATGTTGTACTTTTTTGAACTACTGAAAATACCATTTTGCTTCAGAAGTAATCTAAAATATTGTACAAAATAAACTGGTTATTGGTTGTGGAAAAAGGTTATTGTTTGTTGGAACTATTGTTTCTTGCAGATATTGTTTCTTGCAGATAAGGTAACTACAATTCCATACCTACACCTTTTAAGTCAAGTCTCTCCCTGGTAACCTGTTACTCATCTTTTGCAGCTTTGTCTTCGCGTTGCCTGCAACTTATAGTGCACTACATTCCTGTTATTAGGGCCCATTTTGAAGCTCGGATGCAGCCCAAACAGTACAGCATGCTTCGTCAGTTTGACCACATAACTAAGGTAAAGATGTTTATGATGCTTTAGAAGAACTTTCATTGTAGAGATGCAGAGTACAGAAATAGTGTACTAAGGCTAGTTGGTACGCTGCAGCCAAGGGGTCAATGTGCTTTAGAATTTCCAAACATAATTGCTGTATACATGTTGTTATGTATCACATGTTTACTCAAATACGGTTATTTTCTTTTGCTTCAGTGCCATAGTTTATAATTTTTCCCTATCCATTTTATTGTACCCAGGATGAAGGCCTTAAATGCTCGGTCCTCACTGTTTGGAAGTAAAGGAGATAATAGGGAGAAAGCAAAGCTTCCTTGTAAATTCCTGTCCAGTGAGACAGGTCGGTCAGCTTATGGGAAGATGTGCAAGAATAATAATTTAGTATAGAATAGTATAGTATTTGAATAAAGACATACCATAAGTCCATCCAGTTCAACCTACTCAGCAATACCCACATTTCCTGCCTAACTGTTGATCCAGAGGAAGGCAAAAAAAAACCCACTAGAATTATGAAGGGGAAAAACAATCCTTCCTGACTCCAAGTGGAGAAATTGCATAATAACCCCCCCTTTTTTTTAAACATTTTGCCGATGTTAAATAACATTATGGATTCATAACATTATATTTCAACAATGAAAGGATACATGTAAATTGCTTTTTACTCCTTAAGTTCCATCTATGCTGTTGGAGAATTGTCAGGTAACAGGACCAACAATTGTTTCAGCTGGCAGCTAAGCATCTGTAGCACCAATTCCAAATATGAAAAAGCTATAGATGGTTGTTAAGGTAATCTTTATCCACCATCTTGTTAATATTTTGTGAACTGAAGTGATGGCAAGATTCAAAATCAAGATGCCTCGGTCTCCCTCTGTCAGAACAAGATTGTATGAACTGTGTTATGGCATCAGCAGTGTTTTAATATTTATGTTTGAATGTAGGAAGGCCCCTATCCAATAGTAGTTATCCTTAAAGGGTAACTGTGGTCTCTATACATTTATTTAAAAGAACACATCCCTACCTTTAAAATAACTCCAGGATCATGCTTCTAGCTGCAATCTATGCAAACTTATAGCAGAATAAAGAGAGGGGTTTCCAGCTAGCACTGTGAGCTGTGACTTTACCAGCACAATAACTCTGCCCCCATTTCTTAGGCACAAGCAGGCCTAGTTGTATCCTACTGCTGTAACTTTATTTAAATAGCTTTAAAAAAATCTTTGTTTTGGGGGGATGGGGCTTCTTACACAGCACATCATGTGACTGTCACTCACTTTGTTTATCTTAACTGTCTGAGTGTACAAGCCTATAACTTAAGAACCAGAGAAGCTAGAGGCGTTTTGAAAGTTATAAAAGAGATTTTTACTAGAGGGCACTTGTATGGACACCACAGTTACCACAGTTGTCCAAAATCTTAGTGTGTAAATGTACAGATATTGTATTATATTGTGCTTTTTGTTCTACCAACAGGACTACAATGACCACATAGCAGAGATTTCAGCAAAGCTTGTCACAATTATGGAAGGCTTGTTTGAGAGACTGCTCTCAAAGGTAATTATTTCATTTTGATATCATTTTGTTATGGAATGTTAATTCTACTGAGTTAATATGATTAATTCAACATATTTTTGATACACAAGATATTCTAACTAACAATTTGAGGTACATAATTCTTCAAAATTAAAATATAAATGGTCAACCTTTGTAGGAGATGTATATAGTTTATCCTACCTGAGAATCTAATTATATCTGTACATAAATGCCTTGAGCATGCAAAGCTTGATCTAATCAGAATTACAAGCAAAATATAAAAATTGCTTCGTACAAGCATTTTCTGTCTAATCTGAGAGGCCTGGATCAAATTTAGGTGCGTACACATGGTGTTGTGCACCTGCAATACCCAAAGAATGAGTGGCCGACGAATGGCCACTTTGGGCAATAATCACAAATGTGTATGCGTTCAGTTTGGCGTCTTTTGTTGATCCTACCGTTGGATAATGGGGAAATTCCCCATGTGTAAACCTTTAACCTGAAGGATAGGAGCCAAAAACAATGCACAGTAATGTACAGAGCTAGTACATGCATTGATAATTTTCTATTGATGAATTTACTGTGTGTTGAGATTAAGATTAATTTATGTCTTTTATCTGTCAGTATGAAGTGAAAGCCCCAGTACCTTCAACATGCTTTAGAACTATTTGCAAGCAAATGGCCAAAATGCATGAGGCTATTTATGATGTCCTTCCTGAAGGCCAGACCCAGGTAAGAGTCTTGGCATTTGAATTTTTTTTTTTGGAACCAAGCTAGTAAAACATTTTTAAAAAAAATAAAAAATTTAAATAGGCAGAATATTCAGTATGTATGCTGTAAAAATTCTCTACATAAATCCCTCCCCTTACCAAGAGGCAGATCTCTCAACAGTGCAGAGTGAAGCACATTACAGAGCAGCACCCTGTAGGGAGGCAGCAGTTTGGATACCAGAAAAAAAAAATTCTTACTTCATGTGCCATGATTTTTCCATTTTCCTGGGGCCCATATGCCAGGAGGCCCCAAAAATGCCGTTTGTAAAAACCACATAATTCCGGGAGGTACTGTCACTTTAAATAGCTGGGGAATGCAGCTGTTACATTGCACAACAGAATGCAGCTACGACTCCTCCCCCTCCCTCCTGACTGGCAATTCCTTTGATCAAAATCAATGCTTGTCAGCCCTGTAGATGGAAAATCAATGTTGGGCATCATTTACCACTCATTGTGGGCATTATTGACCAGTCATGTGTATAAAGCCCCTCCCACTTCTGGACAAGCCACACCCCACTTCCGGACAAAGCATCACCCACACCAGACCCCTTCCGGTGGCGCGGAGAGGGGGGGCAGTGAATGGAATTTTTTCAGGTGCCAAAATGTTTAGAGACGGTCCTGTCTCTCAAATTGATCTATAATTTTCTGCAGCTCTATGGATGGCAATTTGTAAAATATTTACGATAGAAGGTCTGTTCTCCTGACATATAATACTGTATTCTAAAATAAATTCCAGTATCCTTATCAATTTATATTCCTCTAAGTGTTCCTGCAACAAAAGTTAGACTAACAGGCTTATAGTTACTTGGCAGTGAATAAAAATATTTTTTTGAATAATGGCCCCACATTGGCAACTTTGCTAAAAACTATATTGTCTCTATGATAAAACCAAACTGTGTATGATATAAGTATACCTAGTTATAACATTTTGTTGCCAATTACCTTGTATATGCAAATGTAACTGTATTTTGTACACTAGCAGATTTTATCATTATTATTTGTAATATTGTGGATGGATATTTAAAGGGCAATAAGACTGAGCTATTCCTTAGGAAACTGTATAATATAGTATTGTATTTATGGCATACCAGTTTAAAGGGTAGGTAGCCCCATAATTGTAAGCTATCCTATTTTTTTCTCTTTACAGACTTTATTTCTGAGAATAAATTCTAACTACATACTTCATTTGAAGACGCAGCTGAGTCACCTGAATGTCATAAATGATGGTGGCCCACAGCATGGGTATGTTGCTTACTTTCCAAAGATTGTTTTATTCTATAAAGATCTCTCTATTTACTGCTTACAGGTGGCAAATATGGTTTTCAGTATTTGAACCTTTGACTTGGTTATTCCAGAACATTAATTTTCTTCTTCTTCAACCATTCTGTGGTATAACAACCTGTTTGTGTAGGACAATTGTTTTGTTGCATGACCCACTGTCTCTTAAGTTTCAGTTAATGGACCGATGTCTTCACATTTCTTTAGCATTCTGTGGTATAGCTTAGAATTCATTCAATGATGGCAAGCCTTCCAGGCCCAGGTGCATGCAAAACAGGCCCAAACCAGAGACTCCTATCACAATGTTTTACAGATGGAGTAAGCTTCTTATGCTGGAATTAAGTTTTTTTTCTTTCTCCAAATGTAACACTCATTTAAGCCAAAAGGTGTTATTAAAGTTTCCACAAAACGTTCTTCTGGTTTATCCACATGATGATTGTGCAGTATTTTGGGGGAAGAGAAATGGATTCTCCTTACTACCCTGCCATATACACTATTGCTGTTTAGCTTCCTGATGGTGTGTTCTTGGACCTCAACATTCACCAATATGAGACCTATATTGGGTTCTTTAGCACCTCTTGGACTGGTTTTGCCACAGGCAGATGTTATTAATTTTTTTCAATTAATACTGTACATGGCCAAATAATATTTTTGTTTAATTAGGTTTTCTTCAGGACTTTTAGGACTTGTTTAAAAGCCAGAGGATGTTTTAAGATCATATTCATGAATGTTAAAGGACTCGAAAAAATTTTCAAGCACTACTGTATCTAGAGCATTTTGCATATTACACAGGGGGTTACCTGACTCAGGGACTTGTGTAATAAGAGCCGCAGATGTTTGCCCTGTATTTTCTGAAACCAATCAGATTTAAAGGACATGTCCACCCTTTTTATAAACTTTCGGCACCATGCAGGGGATACCCTCCCACCCCCAACCGCTATATTCATAATTGTAATAGTACTTTCAATCTGTACGTACACCTCCTTGTTCCTGTGCTGTTCTGGTCCGGCTCCCCTGCCTGCCAAAACTGCAAGCAGGAGGCCGGGCTGGCAGCCGCGGCTGAGATTGGCTGAGAGGCAGCCAATCACAGCCGCGGCTGCTTTCACTGTAGAACAGCGCAGGAACGAAGAGGTGTAAGTACAGATTGGAATCTCTTTTAAAGTTATGAATATAGTGGTTGTGGGTGGGAGGGTATCCCCTGCATGATGCCAAAAACTTTGATAGATAGAAGACTGCCAGACACGGAGGGTTCGGGAGGGAGGAAGAGGGGGGAAAGGGCTCTACTGAGCAGACCTTGCTGAGGTTAGCAAAGATACAGGCACCGGATGAGGCACTGACAGCTCCTTCCCAGCAGTTTCCTGATCTTTGCAGAGGCACTACAGGAGAACCACAAGTAGCATGTAAGGTAAGCATTTTTTTTTGTACTGTGGGGCCAGTAGTTTCGGGGGTGGACATGCCCTTTAAGCTTTTTACTGGATTAATACGGTTAGATCTAATTGCTTGCTGCAAACTTTTGCAGCTCTAATTGCACCAGCCCCTAAGAAAAATGGTTTAATGTTTATTAGATATATAAGATAATTCATAGGCTTCACTGAACTTTTATTTTCCATGAACAGGTTGGTGGCAGCCGACATTGCATTTTACACAGGAAACCTTCAAGCCTTGAAAGGCCTTAAAGATCTGGATCTGAACTTAGGTGACATTTGGGAGCAGAAAAGGTGATCATTAACCAAAAAGATCAATGTTATTGACCAATCTACCAGGGCTGGAAGACAAACTTTCAAAGCTATGAAAAGAATTTGAAGGCTGGAAAGCTCTTCATATCCAGTTAATGAGTCTGGTCTCACTGTTAGGGATTGTGTTTTCTAATGGTCTTCTATACAATCAGATGATCGCCAGACTTTAAAAGTGTAGTCTGGATATAGGCTCAGGTTACCAAATTCAACCACATTGGGACCAAATCCAACCACACGTGGCTGTAACTCACATTTCCGTGAGACAGGAACAAAACGTTTACTATTTTAAACAAAGTCTCACAGTCAGGGGGGTTACAACAATCGGACAGTATCGATGTGGCGTCCAGTGGAGTTAACTTATTTCATCACTCTCGGCTAATGTATATTTAAGGATCTCTTGTGTTTAATTCATTATTATTTTCCTCTTGGGTGAGGCTTCATTTCTCAAAGCTGCTTAAATCTTCCTTTTCCAACATGAAGGAACATTCAATTCTACTTGTACTTTTAAAACTTTAAGTCGTTGGACTTTTCAGTGGTGTTGCACAGTTGAGCTGAAAATGGTTTAACCCTTTACATGTCGGTGCTTTGATTAGATTCTAAATATTAAGCTGTTTGGGAACTTCTGGGATTTTCAATCAGTATTTTTGTACAATATTGTTTTGGTTTTTTTTAATTAATGTATTTTTGCCTTCACTGTATTAGGAGGGGCAAAGGTATTTATTTGCAGGATCTGCCATTGATGTGGATATTTTCTGATTGCATTTTTAAGTAAATTTGACTTAATAATGAATTTTCATCTAGTTTTGTTCATCTTTACAAAATGGTTCATTTTTAAAGTGAAAAATCTTTACATGTACAGGGTCTAACTGTGTTTATTTGTCATTACCGGGATTATCTATGCAAGAGGGACATATAGCACACTGTTTACCTTCTTTACCAGTTATCAGCACTCAGATCTAAAGTGCCTGTGTGAATATCCTGTGATGCTCTCCTGTGATGATCACTCCAAAGACAAAATGGTGCCTCAAACCTTCTAATGGTGTAAGTTTTGGGGTTTGATTTCTGCTGCTGTAAATTCTGATTTGTTAATGTTTAAGGATATCAAGCACAACTACAACTACATTTATGAAGACTGAGTGGTCGATAACTTGAAAATATTCTATATATGTACATTATATACATATCTAATTAATCTATTTATATCTACTTGTAACCCTCTAACCCTAAATATATATACAGCGATGTGAAAAACTATTTGTCCCCTTCCTGATTTCTCATTCTTTTGCATGTTTGTCACACTTAAATGTTTCTGCTCATCAAAAACCGTTAACTATTAGTCAAAGATAACATAATTGAACACAAAATGCAGTTTTAAATGATGGTTTTTATTATTTAGTGAGAAAAAAAACTCCAAACCTACATGGCCCTGTGTGAAAAAGAAATTGCCCCCTGAACCTAATAACTGGTTGGGCCACCCTTAGCAGCAATAATTGCAATCAAGCATTTGCGATAACTTGCAACGAGTCTTTTACAGCGCTCTGGAGGAATTTTGGCCCACCCATCTTTGCAGAATTGTTGTAATTCAGCTTTATTTGAGGGTTTTCTAGCATGAACCTCCTTTTTAAGGTCATGCCACAGCATCTCAATAGGATTCAGGTCAGGACTTTGACTAGGCCACTCCAAAGTCTTCATTTTGTTTTTCTTCAGCCATTCAGAGGTGGATTTGCTGGTGTGTTTTGGGTCATTGTCCTGCTGCAGCACCCAAGATCGCTTCAGCTTGAGTTGACGAACAGATGGCTGGACATTCTCCTTCAGGATTTTTTGGTATACAGTGGAATTCATGGTTCCATCTATCACAGCAAGCCTTCCAGGTCCTGAAGCAGCAAAACAACCCCAGACCATCACACTACCACCACCATATTTTACTGTTGGTATGATGTTCTTTTGCTGAAATGCTGTGTTACTTCTACACCAGATGTAACGGGACACGCACCTTCCAAAAAGTTCAACTTTTGTCTCGTCAGTCCACAAGGTATTTTCCCAAAAGTCTTGGCAATCATTGAGATGTTTTTTAGCAAAATTAAGAGGAGCCTTAATGTTCTTTTTGCTTAAAAGTGGTTTGTGCCTTGGATATCTGCCATGCAGGACGTTTTTGCCCAGTTTCTTTCTTATGGTGGAGTCGTGAACACTGACCTTAATTGAGGCAAGTGAGGCCTGCAGTTCTTTAGATGTTGTCCTGGGGTCTTGTGGCCTCTCGGATGAGTTTTCTCTGCGCTCTTGGGGTAATTTTGGTCGGCCGGCCACTCCTGGGAAGGTTCATCACTGTTCTATGTTTTTGCCATTTGTGGATAATGGCTCTCACTGTGGTTCGCTGGAGTCCCAAAGCTTTAGAAATGGCTTTATAACCTTTACCAGACTGATAGATCTCAATTACTTTTGTTCTCATTTGTTCCTGAATTTCTTTGGATCTTGGCATGATGTCTAGCTTTTGAGGTGCTGTTGGTCTACTTCTCTGTGTCAGATAGCTCCTATTTAAGGGATTTCTTGATTGAAACAGGTGTGGCAGTAATCAGGCCTGGGGGTGACTACAGAAATTGAACTCAGGTGTGATAAACCACAGTTAAGTTATTTATTAACAAGGGGGGCAATCACTTTTTCACACAGGGCCATGAAGATTTGGAGTTTTTTTTCTCACTAAATAATAAAAACCATCATTTAAAACTGCATTTTGTGTTCAATTATGTTATCTTTGAGTAATAGTTAACGGTTTTTGATGAGCAGAAACATTTAAGTGTGACAAACATGCAAAAGAATGAGAAATCAGGAAGGGGACAAATAGTTTTTCACATCACTATATATATCCCCAAACAATAAGGTATAGTATGCACTCAGCTCCCTCCAATCTTGAAATTGCCTTGGTTCCACCAACGTAAGATGTTCGTGCACACAAGGTCTTCTTGCAATTCATTTATTGATTCATTAAAGTGCAGTTACTGTGCAAACAAAGTAGCAACGTTTCAGCCTTTATATATATACTCCAAAGGAACCCGCACTCCTATCCAAAAAACGCCAAACGCCTGGGTGCGCAAACCTCCATGATAATCATCCAATCTTCTCCACAATGATGGCACTCGCAGGACTTAATTAAACATACTAAACTCGTGTTGGAAACACCGTGATCAATGCATAGGATCCTAAGTAATGGCCGAAAAGCATTGATCACGGTGTTCCGACACGAGTTTAGTATGGTTCATTAAGTCCTGTGAGTGCCCTCATTGTGGAGAAGATTGTATGTATAATATATGTATATATATATATATATATTGGCACTTGGCTATGTCATCAGTGGACATTTGTGTAAAACAGGAAGTATGGATATAGCTATTTATCCCCTGGAATGTTAAAGATAATTGTAGTTCAGATCTATTAAATAGCAATATATATATATATTATTGCTGTATCTTGCTTAGGAACCTTCTAGCAGTAATCCACAAATAATGCTGTTTTTTAGCACAAGCTGAAAGGAACGACAAGAGCAATTTTTCAAGGTTAAGTGCAGGATTTCCAATGGAGGGGTTCTTTTAAGGGTTATCATGGACAGTGGTGAGCTTAGCACACCACCAATATATTAGCCATGCCCTCTTTAAATGCCACTCCCAAAATAAAGTATAACATCATTATAACTTCATTGCCCCAAGACTGACTTTCTGCATGAATAACAATATAAGGATATTAGTGGTCACCAAGGAGTTCCAAGACAATGCGAGGCATAGGTGTGTACATAGTATCTCAAAATGTAAACATTTCACAATCCTTTGTAACAGATGCAAACCTAATTATAATAAAAAAAAACAATTCTGGCATTGTTCCTTTCTGTCCTTGTATGCCTAGTATAGTGTGTTAGCTCAGTGGGTATAGTACTGTGGGCAGTGGCTGCACTAAATGGGCTAAAATGTACAGTTAAGTCAATATAAGCAAAAAGCAGTCTGTGTGCATTCAAAAATCTTTGTCTAGATGGGAGACTTCTTTGGTGTAAAAATTAAATGGTGAAATACATTAACTACAATGAATGAAAAGGAACAAATATTAAGGTCAGTTTTAAGGTGGCCGTACATAGGAACGATAATGTGTAAATCCCATCAGGGAATGACGGGAATTACCTATGATCGCTCGTGTGTAAGGGATATTCCCAAACGATCGGAGTACTGACGAATGACCCTAGTCAAACAATAGACAGAAGTAGGTACTTACAGAATTTCCAGTCTTTTTAGGCTCCAAGTCTACTCCACTCTGTCTTTAGTGGTACAATACAAGTAGTTGACACTCCAATCGTTCGGGAATGATGGAAAATTTCTGTCGGCCGGCTCCCTTTACTTTAAGTAGAGGGAGCCAATACGAATCGTATGGTGTATGGCCACCACATCTCAGACAGGATCTGCAAGATCCTGTCTGTCATTTTTCAAAAATCAGGGTACACACAATCCCGAGCATTCTCCCTATACAAAGCATAGGGAGAATGTTGAGGTCTGTGTGTTTCCCTCGGCCACAGCAAGCTCCCCTATAGGGAGACTACCGCGGCCGAGGGGAAATTTTCCCTCTTACCCGAACGTTCGGCGGACGCAGGCTCGTTCGGGAAAGCATGGTAAACACAATACCGATAAAGCCCCAATACTGGGGTTTTTATCCGACGGTATCGGGGCTTTATCGGTACCGTGTGTACCTAGCTTAAAATTCTGAGCATTGGCTGCAAAGGAAAATAGTACAGATAGTAGATAGAACTGGCCCAGGGGGGCTGTATTTATAAAGGTTTGTTATCAGTAATGTTCAATGACAAACCGTTACACTGCCCAGAAAAATGACCACTCATAGCAGTCACTGTGATCAAAACGTTGATCCTGGATGGTATAGAATACAGTCTGGTATTAATATTTTGATTGCAGCAACAGTTTTCTTATCTAAGGGGGAAGTAGCTGGAGATATCTGAAAGTTGATTGAATAGTTGTTACGTTAGTGTTAGCCAATTGATCTGGCCACATTAGGTGCGCTGCTGACTGTTGTGCGCTGATCACCATTTTTTCCGCTCTTAGTGCTCCGACTGCAACATTGCAGAATCGCTGTGCAAGTGCACGACAACACTCATGTTTCCCTGTGTGTGTTGTAATGTGGCCTCAGCATTAAAAACACATGCAAATTCTGGATAACTAATGCCTCCCCCTTATCAGAAGATTGCACCACCACATTGGGATTATTGCTAACTTTTGTCAAGGCCTTATGCCCTTCAAGTGGATGGCTACTTTGCAAAGTCTGGATTTCAGAGGATACCATTCTGTGAGACAAATCTATATAATGAACTTTATTCTGAATAAAAAGTGTCCAGTTTTTTGCAGGGTTTTGTGTGTTTTTTTTGGGATAAGCTGTAGTACACTTCATAGGTAGAGTAAAATGTATTCATTCAGCCTCAACTACTATGTGAAAAATCACATTACACAAAGACACAAAGCCCCATGTTGTCCGGGATCTTTTTACACATTTGTTTAGATTATAGCAAAATATTGCTAAACTGGGTCTAGAAAATTAATATCTGTCATATAGTGTAAAAAGGCACGTAGTCTGTCAGGTCCGACGGACCTTGTCTTCTATGCGCATGCGTGATCTATGCGCATAGAAGACAAGGTCCGTCGGGAACTGTCAGCCTAAGCACTGGGGGAGTGAGCGAGCGGGTACGTTTCTTACCTTCTCTCCTGGCTCCTGTTTGTTCTATTGAAGAACGGACGGTAAGGCACAGCTCCTTTACCTCCCGTTCTTCAATAGAACTGGATTCCCAAATCTTGAAAATACGAGTGGAGATGCCCTTTAACAATAATTCTAAAGCAGATTTTGTTTCAAGAAATGGTTCATTTTACACCAAACAACTTTTGTAATAATGTTTCAATGCAAAACGAAACTAACAAAAAGTATTCTAATATTCACAGCTTGGTAAAGCCCATTGAGTCAATTTTTGACAGTGTTGTCGTCTTGTCATATGGGCTTCACCTGTGACTAATAATGGATTAATTAGGTGTCAGGTGTGTATAAAAAGAACCCCAGTACACTAGACCTTCACATAAACTGCAAATAGACCTCTGCAAGCATGCCTAAGATTCACCCTGAGACTAAAGTGTTGATTATCAAGAGGCTGAAGACCAAATCCACTGCTGATGTGGCGCACACCTTCAATGTCTCTCAGCGTCAAGTTCAGAGGATAAAAGAAAAGATTTGAAGAGACTGGTGAAGTTTTTGACAAGCCCAGGTCAGGCAGACCCCACAAGACAACTGCTCGGGAGGACCGTTTGTTGGCTCGAAAATCCAAGGCAAGCCCATTTTCAATTGCATCAGAGCTCCAGGAGTCCTGGTCACCTGAAATCTCTGATGTCAACCAGAACAGTTTGTCGGATTCTGTCTCAAAATGGCCTCCATGGTCGAATCAGTGCCAAGTCCCACAACCTGCTAAAAGGATGGACGCTGGAAAAGTGGCAAAAGGTGGATTTTTCAGATGAATCTTCTGTTGAATTACACCACAGTCGCTGCAAATATTGCAGGAGACCTACTGGAACCCGCATGGAGCCGAGATTTACCCAGAAAACAGTGATGTTAGGTGGAGGGAAAATCATGGTCTGGGGTTACATCCAGTATGGGAGTGTGCGAGGGATCTGCAGGGTGGAAGGCATCATCAATAGTGTAAAATACCAAGAAATCTTAGCTACCTCATATATTCCCAACCATAAAAAAGGCCAAATTCTGCAGCAGGATGGTGCTCCATCACATACTTCCATCTCCACATCAAAGTTCCTTAAGGCAAAGAAGATCAAGATGCTCCAGGATTGGCCAGCCCAGTCACCTGACATTAACATCATTGAGCAAATGTGGGGTAGGATGAAAGAGGAAGCATGGAAGACAAAACCAAAGAATATTGATGAACTCTGGGAGACATGCAAGACTTTTCTTGGCTATTCCTGATGATTTCATCAATAAATTGTATGAATCCTTGCCAAACCGCATGGATGCTGTCCTTCAAGCTCATGGATGTCATACAAGATATTAAATTTGGATCTCACAGCACCACTACTTAATTTGCTGACATAGTTTTGGATTGGCTGTAAAGTAGATCATTTTCTGTATAGGCGACCACACTTTTGTCTTGCAACATTTTGACCTTTCTGTCTTGATTAAATGATAAATCTTTTTTCAGTGAAACTATTTTTTACCAGTACATTTAATATTATTTGGGAGGGCTTTAGCTTTTCATATGAGCTATTTCTAACACCAATTGATCAATTAAAAATCAGGTTAATAGCAGGAGTTACCGCAAAATACACAGGCGACAAGACTTTTGTCAGAAACTGTGAATGTTGTAAGTTGTAGTTTTCAAAACATCTAGAGGCACCCCATTTGAGAATCCCTACACTAAGCATCCCCAAACCCCATTTGTACAATATTTACCTTTTCTCACACTTCTGAGACAGGATATCTTACCTTGACGTTCTCTGGTCCCTTTGCTCTCTCCTGGCACTTCTGAGTGCTATACTGTTACTCAAAAAGCACATAGTTAAAGGGGTAAAGGGATAATTATTCAGGCACAAATGTGACTAATAACATCTGTATAAGTAAAATGTCAGTGCGGTAATTGGGCATAAATAGGCAAAATAAACCTTTCGGGTAGCAAACTAGCATTTTCATTATCTACTGGTAGCAAACTGGGAATTTCATTATTTACTGGTAGCAAATTGGAAATTGCATTATCTACTGGTAGCAAACTGGCAATTTGATTATCTACTGACAGCAAACTGGCAATTTGATTATCTACTGACAGCAAACTGGCAATTTGATTATCTACTGACTGCAAACTGGCAATTTGATTATCTACTGATAGCAAACTGGGAATTTTATTATCTACTGGTAGCAAACTGGGAATTTCATTGCTACCAGTAGATAATAAAATTCCCAGTTTGCTAATAGTAGATAATGAAATTCCCAGTTTGCTACCAGTAGATAAACTGGCAATTTCATTATCTACTAGACTACAAGTAGCAAACTGGCAATTTCATTATCTACTGCTAGCAAACGGAATGTCATCACATACTGGTAGCAAACTGGGAATGTCATCACATACTGGTAGCAAACAGGGAATTTCATTACATACTGGACCTTTATAAAATTACATGATCCCAGCCAGACCAGATCAAACTCTCTGCCCAGTTCCAGTTTCCTAACCCCTGCTCTTGACTTAGTCCCCCAGCAGCACAGAAGAAAAGGGCCATATTTATAAACCTGCGGCATTGCTTTTTAGCAATACCGTGGGTTAGTTAATTTACGATTGCAGACGTAAATATATGATCACACATTTCCGACCGAATGCTCATTGAGTAACAAACTTTCGATCATAGAATATCGTGTTTTAGTAAACTACCACAACGGTATCGCTTAAAAGCGATACCACGGCTTTATAAATATGGCCCAAAGCCCCATGCTGGCCCTATTTATTTTCTAGCTCAGCTGCCTGCACTCGTGCACTGCTATTCTATAAATAATATGTACCTCTTTCTAACCATGTTCTCTCTAGTCTCCTCCTCAGTCCTCACTCAGTAATAGTTGCAGATGGTAGCTACTCTCCCCCCACCCCCAGGGCTCAGAGGTCATCTGGGAATCCATCTCAGTGCTGTCACTCGCTCACTTACAGCCTGGAGGGGGATAAAGAAGGGGGAGACAGAGTGTAGAACTTGAGCTTAGAACTAATGCAAATTAAAGCTCTGGGATTGGTTCATTAGCTGTGTTAAAACAATTGGGGAATTTGCCTAAGATCAGGGTCATGTTCCTTTGAATGTTTTAACATAGCGACGCCACTACCTTTAATAATCCTACCAAATCCTGGTTACATTAGTGTGTACATCCAAGTAACTAATACTTGGTCAAACTACCTGGTAAACAACGGGGAGATTTAATATTGTTAAAGGTCCTGTCCAGCAATGACCTGGACCCTCGCCACTCTGCCATGCTACTTACCCGACAGCCATGACCAGGAAGCACCTCACTGCTGCTGCTTGTGCTAAAAACGAGCTTGCTGGGTCAGGTAAGTCCCTTGAGGGGCAGCTGAACCTATATCTAGAATTTTATTTTATGGCTGGACATTAAAATAAGTGTAAAATTCATGCAACCCAATGTAATATTTGGTTAACCTAGGTTTTATACTTACTTTAGGGGAAATAGAACAGCCAGGGGTGTAACTAGGAATCACTGGGCCCCCCAGCAAAACTAAGATGGGGCCCCTATCTGTGTTTCATCCACAGTGGTTTTCTGGGAGGAGGCTATATTTGTCATAAGAAAAATAAGAAGTTGGGGCCCTGCACAGAGCTCCCAATACAATACCCATTGAGTTGAGTTTTACTCTACCTTATAGCACAAAACTTCATGGGGTATTGTAAGGGGTCTAAGAGGACTTATTTGGTTAGTAATGCATCTGGTAATGTGCTAAATGGATCCATTGGGGTTGGGGGCAGGTAAATTACAAGTGACCATTTTTTGTTTAAAGGGTGAATATGCCCTTTAATCTATGGGAACAAACTGATCCAATAATCGAAGAGCATGTGATCTGCATTTTTGTGCAATTACACGTGCTCCGATTGCACAATTGCAGTGCACAGCAATGTGTACCGGAAACATGCATGCAATTGTGCAAGTTATCACGTGTGCTTGGGTGCAAATTTTCAGTCTGCTACTGGCCTCGCCCTAAAAGACATGTACTCCATAAGGTCTTAATTAGGAACTGGAATTTATGTCATTTCTATGTAAAACTTGATCATCGAGATTTACCCAGATCTCATACTTACCGAGGGTTTCTTTTCCCGGCCATCTCATCAGGCAGCATTCAATGGGTTAATTTCCCTGCCAGCTGGGACAGAAGAAAATAGACACTCCCTCAAACTTATAAGTAGTCTCCACCCCCAGATACCATCAGTCTATTTACAAAGCACAAAAAAGGAGTACCTGAATGAAATCGGTGGGATTGCTGCCTGAGGAGATTGCCAGGAAAAGAAACTCTCGGTAAGTATGATATGAATTTCCGTTTTCCTGGCCATCCTCAGGCAGCACACAATGGGTTGTACCCAAGCAATAGAGTATGGGAGGGAAAATTACACCAACAAATAAAATATGCTAATAAAGATAAATTTAATCAATATCCCTAGTCACAGATTGGACAACTCTGCGATCAAAACCATGCCTGAGAGGCCATGCTCAGGTCTACAAACCTGAATGAAAAGCCTTCCAACCATGTCAAGGTAACCCCAGTCTGGAAGGTCCTAACTTCTAACCTTTTTTTACTTCAATTACCATTAGCAAACTTTTGCATTTCTCATAGTTGTACACAGAACTGTATCTATAGTAGCACCCAGATACACTAGTCTCTGTCAAGGTGTAAGGTGGCTTTTCTAGGGGTTGATTAGCCAGCCGTATTCCATCAGGATTTTCTGAACTGCATCTCGGTCTTGTATGAGCTGTAGTTTGTTTTTCACCACAATCAACAGGTCGTCTAGATAATGGAAAACTTGCAGGCCCCGACACCTCATCTTGGCTACTAGGCCTACTAATACTTTGGTTAATGTCCGAGGAGACGAAGAGAGGCCGAAAGGCAGGCAGATGAATTGGAAATGATGCTCGAGTACAGCAAACCTTAGATATTGATGGTGTTCCCTGGCTATCTGAACATGCAGATATGCGTCTGTTAAATCTATGGAACATAGCCAGTCCCCCGGAAGAATGGCTGTCCGAATTCTTTGCAAGGTCTTCATCTTGAAGTGTTGTATTTTCAGGAATTTGTTCAGATGTCTGAAATCCAGAATCGGGTAATACTCCCCTGATGCTTTCATCACCAAGAAGAGTGGCAAGTAGAACCCTTGACCTTGCTCTTCTAATGGGACTGTAGTTATCTCCCCTTTCCCCCAGTTGTCTTAAGGATAATATCATCCAAAGATTGGCCGAACAGTCTTTTCCCTTCAAATGGCAGATGACATAGGACCTAAACCCGCGGTATCACTTTTTAGCAATACCGCAGGTTAGTTAATTTACGATCGAGTTCGTAAATGTACGATTACGATCATACCTTTATGACCGAACGTTCAATCGTAGAATACCATGCGGTGGTAAACTACCGCAATGGAATTCTATGGGGATCGTAAATCTAGGATTTCATTATTGTAGTTTTACGATTGGTATCGTTAATTTACGCTAGTTAAACCGATTGTTAATCTCCGATCGGTTTTACAATCGTTAAAATCGCAGTATTGCTAAAAAGCGATAACGTGGCTTTATAAATATGGCCCATAGTGAGTTCTTGGACGGGGTGTACCAGCTTCTTAGCCAGAGAGCTCTTCTAGCTGCCACTGAAAGAGCCATTTCTCTGGCTTGGATCTTGACCAGATTCACTGAAGTCTCCATATTAAATTCTGAAGCAAGACGGAATTTAGTTAGAGATTTAAGAATCGATTTTCTCTCAATGCCATCTACTATGTCTTCCTGATATCTATCTAACCAAATATAGAGCTTTATTGACAGAAACCAAGACTACAGCCGCCTACTGCAACCTACTTCTGCCGTAGTAAAATTCTTCTTCAATTCAGACTCTATCCTTCTATCCTTCGGGTGCCGAAGGGCTGAAATATCATTGGTCAAAGTCGAACGTTTTGAGATGCCATCTATAGGAGCATCCACTGCAGGAGGCTTTTCCCAGTCCGCTGTTTTCTCAACGGCAAATGGATAGAGTCTTTTTTTTAATTTTGTCTCGATGGGAACCCTCCTATATATTTTGGACTATTCTCGGTTTACCATCTCTTCCACTTCATTATGTATAGGAAACACGTGCTTATTTTTCTTTTGAAATAGTGGGACAGATCCCGACAGAGGTTCCTCATCAAGTAAAAGAGTCTTTTTTATCATCTTTATTAAAGGCTCCACCTGACGTAAATCAAATTGTGAATCCTCTTGTTTATTCTCATCCTCCGACAGAATCGAATCTGAACTGTTCATGGGAGGACTGGGACCTTTTGACCAAGGGGGAAAATACAACC
Organism: Hymenochirus boettgeri; assembly: GCA_019447015.1. Classification (NCBI taxonomy): domain Eukaryota; kingdom Metazoa; phylum Chordata; class Amphibia; order Anura; family Pipidae; genus Hymenochirus; species Hymenochirus boettgeri. Next base: position 50,661,000 of record CM033473.1, on the reverse strand, counting down.
AAGTGGCTCTTTCACGGTAGATTGCAACATTTGTAATCATGCCGACTTTGCTAAGGACACACACTTTGTTTAAGCTATGCCCATTTTTAGGACCACTCCATTTTACATTGTTGCCTGCAACATTTTCAAGTGTAGGATGTGGTTTAAAGGCTATGTCCACCCTAAAAAAATTTTTTTCATATAAGGTCCCCCCTGGGCTCCCAGCCCCAACCGCTATAATTTTTTTTTTAGAAAGCCCCCCAAACTCTACTTACCTCCCCTCGATCCTCCGCCGCGCTCCCGGCCCTCTGCTTGCAAGGAAATGCAAGCAGAGGGGCGGGACCGGCAGCCGCATCTGTGATTGGCTGAGCTTTCTAAAAAAAAAAATATGCGGTTGGGGCTGGGAGACATGGGGGAAATCATTACTGAAGGGGTTTTATGCTAGGGGGAGGGATAGTAGAACGGGAGGGAGAGGGAGGGGGGAGAAGGGCTGCAGTACGCATGGCAAAAATCTACCTGAGGCCAGCTAGCAGGCAGTGTCCTATATGGACTCTGCTAGCCTCCTGGTAGTCATTTTTTGGGACTTTGGGGGGGGACTACAGGAGAACCCTATGGAGCTGGGATGTGAGGTAAGGATTAAACTACACTACATGGTGGGGCCAGTAGTTGGGGGGATTATAGTTTTGGGGGTGGACATGCCCTTTAAGGACAATTATAGTCCTAAAATCTTACACCCCTTACAAGTACCTGGGGTGAGATCCTGAATCACTAAGTCCTCACCCCTGGGTACGTTTTCTAAGTCAAGTTATAATTAATCAAAGTTTCCTTCATTCGTTTCTAATGAACTGGAGGGCTGACTAACACAGGCTAATGAATTGAAGTGCTGGCAAACACTGAATAATAAACTGGGGGCTGACTAACACTGGCTAATGAACTGGAGGGCTGACAACACTGCTAATGAACTGGAGGGCTGATAATACTGGCTAATGGACTGGAGGGCTGACAATATTGCTTATGAACTAGAGGGCTGATAATACTGGCTAATGAACTGGAGGGCCGCCAACACTGCTAATGAACTGGGGACCTGATAATATTGGCTAATGGACTGGAGGCCTGACAATACTGCTAATGAACTAGAGGGCTGATAATACTGGCTAATGAACTGGAGGGCCGCCAACACTGCTAATGAACTGGGGACCTGATAATACTGGCTAATGAACTGGAGGGATGATGACACTGGCTAACTATCTCGAGGGTTGACAACACTGGCTAATGAACTGGAGGGCTGCCAACAATGGCTAATGAACTGAAGGGCTTATGACACTGACTATTGAACTGGAGGGCTGACTAACAATGCTAATGAACTGGAGGGCTGACTGGTAAACAATCTGAAGGAGGAGGAAGAGCTAGAGGCATGTGCTGTGCCTTTCAAGCACGTAACTGGCAGCCCAATTCCAGTAAAAGGCTTCTTAATTTGCTATAAAATTATCTGGTTATTATGTCTGAATTTATACCACAACCATTGTAATCACCTTGCAGAGTTCTAAATTCTTTGATGTACATGCTGAATTTGCATATCTCAACACTCCACCCTCCATTTTGCGCAGTGGGCACATTAGAACTTATTAGCTGTTAACCCCTCCCATTTTTAACCAAAAGCTAGGAAATTACCCAGAAGTCTCTCCTGTGTGTGTGAATGTGTATAATTGTGTGTGAATGGGTGGGTGTTTGTGTGTGTGATAATGAATCTGTGTTTGTGAATGGTTGTGTGTGAATTAGTCAGAAACATATGCCCATAATATTGTGAATGGTTGTGTGTGAATTAGTCAGAAACATATGCCCATAATATTGCTTGTCTGCACTGAAGGAAGAAGAGTGATGCCTAAAGATGGTATTTTCAAGCTTTGCAGTATGTGACCATAACCTCCTGAAACATATTGTTAGAGAAATGATTTCAGAAATCAAAGTTCTTTGTAAATCACTTTGTCTTCCCAGTACGATTTCCCATTGTTACAAATAGTATATATATTTCTAAAGAAAATATATTTTTGTCTAGAGATTTAATTTGAAATGGACCATCAAGAAGCAAGTGGACCCTCAAAAGATGATCAAAAGGTTGAAAGCCAAAGAAGGGTGATTATGCTTAAACCCTAAAAATGAATATGTACATAATTATTGTGTAAGAATCCAAAAATTAATATTATTGACTTTTATAATGTAGTGGGATCAACTGATCCATCATTTAAAAAATCGCCCTGAGGTACTACATCCCGGTTCCTCGTTTCCTAACGACCCACGAAACCGGGGAATGAATGAAACAGATAGTAGCTCAGAGGAAGAAATAGGTAATCCCAGTGAAGAATCCTCAAGTGAAATTGAAGAGGACCCTAACAGTAGAATTGGAAAAATCAGTTGGTGTCTCTGTGGAAACTGTAAAGAAATGCCCACTGAAAAAGAAAGTATATGCTGCCAGGAGGTAGAGGAAATAAAACAGCAAATACCAGAAGAATCCGTGTGCATTACTTACAATAATGAGATAACCACTGAGTGCACTGATAATCAAAGAGTTGATTTAAATTTCTGATTTGCAGACACAACTTTAAGAAATTATCCGAATGATGCTGATTTATTGAGGTAATATTAAACTAACCCAAAAAAGTAAGCATTTTTAAGCCTGTTTAATGAAATATTTGACGTTGCCTTACCCTCTTGTACCTCGCATAGCTGAGTGACCATCTGTGTTTCGACCGTTGACTCCATCACTGACTCTGACTTTGCTTCTGTTGTGGTACCTCGTTGTTGTCCAGTTCTGAGATTGTTGTTCATTGTCCACCTACTGCGTTCATGTCTTTCTCTTGTATTCCACCCCTCAGCTCAGATACCCCACACCCTAAGTCCAGGGGGCATCTGATCCCGGTTAGGCTCTACAAACCTCCCAGCAAGCAAGGTTTTGTCTATTGAAGTGTGTGGTGTCAAATCAGGGTATCTGGGCTGAAGGAATGAACGTGAATTCCAAGAGAGTCACATTCAGATTCTCAATTCTAGACTTCTCTCTTTCTACCTACCAATGCTGCTGACAAGCTGGCTTGTTTGCCCATGGTCTCACTTTTGTAAAGGGAACTGTTCATTTTATGTAGCTTGCACATTCATCTATTGCTTGATATTATTGATTATTCCCACTTTCCTGTATCTAATATAAAGCATTTATTACACTTACCTGCTAGAGCTCTGCTTGCAGCTTCTCAATAATTTTTAAGTGTGTTGATCTATTATTCACAGGGAGGTGGAAATAAGCAATCTCTGCTCTGTGTGCATGATGATGATGATGGTGCAAGCTACATTAAATTATCGGTATACTTATAATGCATAAATTATATTTGCGTTTTTATGTCTGGTCATACTCCATTACTCCAGTACTCGGCTAATTATAGATTTATCAGAAAAATGCATAGAAAATAAAACAAAACCTTTTAAAATCCTACTTATGTAATCTGCTTTATTACAGGTTCAAAAGAAAAACCGCATATAGATCTTTTACGGTTATGATTTACTACTTTTTGGGGAAAATCGTAAACCGATACCATCATGCATGGTCAATGCTATACGGTCTGCCTTTCCGGACCCCGATGGATTTTACACAGGCTTCATTGAAGCCTACGACTATTTTGCAGAGGAGATGGCCTTGGACTGAAGTGCATATTACTCATCTTTATTTTTGGTTATGCAGTATTTAAATGCATAAAAGTTCATTCATGTTAGAAAATATGTTTACAGTTTACCTGATATGTTTTCTGGTATATATATATATATATATCTATCTATATATGTGAAAATAAATTTATTTTTCACACAGAGAATGTAGTAATTTTTTTTAGTAAAAGACATTAATTACTATTTTTAAACACAAAAAGGATAATGTTCTTTTAATTCAATAAAAAAAATTATAATTAGAAAATGCTTAGAAAGAAAGAAATGTATACGTCAATTAATTACATGTTGTTAAACTTGATAAATGCCTTCAATAAAAACAGTTTGGGGTCAGGTCTTTCGATTGTAGCAATGTTTATGGGATGAAGTAGTACTGGAAGACCAGTTGAAGGCAACTTCCTTTCAATATTTTTCAATGTGTTTTCCATGAGTCAAACACATGTTGATCTTTGACTTCCTTAAAATGGGCTTGGCGATCCATTGTTTTTTTGTTATGGAACACAGTTTAAAACGCCCTTTTCACTTCCTAGAGTGTTCTGCTTGGGGCCACTGGGGACAACAGATTGCTCTCGCTTTGAATTTCTATTTGTGATAGAGCAGCAAGTGCTGTTCATTGCGACATGCGTTAATGCGGTTAAGACAACGTTCTTCGGTACTTAAGCATTTGCTGTGGAACACCTCTAATGCTCCGTAGGCAAAACTTTTCGATATGTCTGAGGTCCTGGTAAATTGGAGGCGGTCACAATACGTTGCAATATGAATGGCTTTGTACCTCTTGTTTAAGCAGGGAGTGTTCTCTGTTTTATTTTGGTAAGTTTCTTATGTTCACACTCTATAAATATGGATTAGTGGGAAATTTGTGCTTGTTTTGAAGTGATACCTAACAGTTTTCTATTTTGCAATTAATAAATCAGGATCATGATTGCAAGTCATGGCACAATACCAGAGATGGTTGGTTATTGAACCAATCCATCTAAGCAAGAATACCCACACCTGTTATTATATTGCAGTGACAATCTTTTGGTTTAAGGGGCCTTTGCCAAAAATGCCAGACATCAATTGAGTATTTGTACGCATAAGTTTGCGTTATTGCTACTGTCTGGCGGGGCCCCACAATTTTTCACATCAATATTGCTTTGTAAAACCTCGTCTAAACAGTTTGAAAGGTAGGAACTTTTCCAATCCAACAGACGTCTTCCAGGACAAGTTGGTCGATGGTAAAGAGTTCACAACTTTTATTGGTCACCAAGTCAGAAACGTAAGTGCAAATTTTGTTTCCCCAGTAACCGAGGCATCATAATGGCCATCTCCAGACCAGTATGATGCCTTTCCTGTCATGTCCTTTAACATTCTTTCTTTTCTACTTGCCCCATTCATAGTGATGAATAGCTGGAACAGGTTTTTTTTGATTAGCTATAAAATAATGCAGAAGATATGAGCTACTCCAAAATGTCAAGACGTCTTTGACTTTTTTAAAACCGGAACCCACGATACAGAATGCTTGCTGCCAATTGAAGATACAACTGAAAGCGGCCTTCGGTGCGTTGACTGCTCCACGAAGAGAGTGGGGTCCATCTGGGCATATCAATGAACTGAAAGCATGCTGCCAAAAATGAGTTTTCTCAATTATTGATTACTTTTGCCAAAACAAGCGTCCACACCAGGATTTTGACAGGGAAGTAGTGACAGAATTTCATCCAAACAGCTTTCATAGATTATAAATTTTTTTTCTCTCACATTACTTCCTTGAAAGTTTTTTACTTGAAATAGGTTTTTTTTTCCATTCTAGAATTTTTGAGACATTAAAGGGTATGTCACCCCTCAAATGGATTTTTAATATGCTGATCCACCAGGTATCCCAGCCCCAACCGCATAAATATTTTTTCAGAAAGCCCCCAACATCTGTACTTACTCCCCTCGTTCCTCCGCCGCACTGCCGGCCATCTGCTGGCGAGAATTGCAAGCAGAGGGGCGGGACAGGCAGTCGCGTCTGTGATTGGCTGAGCGCAGCCATCACGGACGCGGCTGCCGGTCATTCAGTGCAGCGAGGAAAGCGGAGAGGAAGAAGGTTGGGGAGATTTTGCAAAAAAAAAAAAATAATGCGGTTGGGCTGGGGGGACATGGGAGCCAGCATATTAAGGGGATTGACGATAGAGGGAGGGAGAGGGGGGAGAGGGAGGGGGAGGGAGGGGGGAGAGGAGGCAGTGACGCATGGCAAATATCTACCGGAGCAAGATAGCAGGCAGAGCTCAAAATGGAGAATGCAAACGAAATGATCGATAACTGAATTTAAATATTATCTCTTTATTATTATTGTGGATTTATATAGTGCCAACTCTTCCGTTAGTGCTTACAATGTATACATTCACATCAGCCTTGCGATGAATAGCTTAGGAAATCCAAGCACATTTATTGAAAACATACATCCTACATGTCTATCTGATGCTACAAAACCATATGTCTGTCGTCTATCTATCTAATACCTATGTATATTCTATCGCCGTCCATCTATCTATCTATACATCGGTCTGTTATCAATTCAGATCATCTACGATCTATTATCATCGATCTATCTGTCCATCTTTTTATCTGTCTGTCTGATATCTGGTATCTATCAATCTGTCTATCTATTATCTCATTCTATCTATCTATCTATATAGCTATCTATCTATCTAACTACTATCTATCTATCTATTGTATCTAACCATGTATCTATCTACATCTATCTACTATAGCTACTATCTATCTATCTATCATCTATTATCATATATCTATCATGCTATCTGTCTACCCTGCATCGATCTATCTATCTATCTATCCTATCTATCTATCTATTATCTATCTATCTATCTATCTAATTATCTAATCTATCTAATCTATCTAATTATCTATCTATCTATTCTATCTATCTGTATATCTATCATATATCTATCTATGCTATCTATCTAACCCTGCTATCGATCTGATCTATCTATGCTATCTATCATCGATCTAAAACCCTGCTATATATCTATTCTATTATCTATCTACGACTATTATCTAGCTTATTATCTATCTAGAATCTAATCTATCGATCTATCTATCTTTTGTATATCATCAAGCTATACGATCATGCTTATCTATCTAACCCTGCCTATACTATCATTATCTATCTATCTATATATCTATTATCTATTATCTATCTCTCTATCTATCTATCTATCTAATCTATCTATTCTGTCTTCTGTCTGTTCTGTCGTCTGTCTGTTGTCTGTCTGTTTCTGTCTGTCTGTCTTTGTCTGTCTGTTGTCTGGTCTATGTCTAGTCTTATCTTAGTTGTTTCTTCCCTCTGCTAGTCGTACTCTACTTCGCATTATCTAGTCTAGGTTCTTGTCTAATCTACTTTATCCCTCTGTATGCTATCATTAACCGTTCTATTATCTATGCATATCTATTACTATCTATGCTAATCTACTACTATCTATTCTCATCTTATCTATTCTATCATATCTATCTATCTATCTAAGCTTTATCTATCTATCACTGCTATCTACCTGCTATCTTTTCTTATGTCTGTCTTCTCTCTATCTCGTCTATCTAGCTATCTGTCTGTCTTTTTATCTATCTAGGGTGCTTATCTATCTATCTAAAGGGGCCCATTACACGCGTGCAAGAAATTGGTCGTGAGACTACAGACCAGATTTAAATTGGAAACGAATCGTCATCAATCAACATACAAGTAATAATTGGTTGCCATTTGCTTGTGCACAATCTGGCATTAATAGCAGATCTGATTGTGTAGAGTGTAAAGTGTTCAGCAATAGAATTTTCTACTAGAAAGCACACATTCACCATAATGGGCAGATTTCATTGTTGCCGAATAGTTTACTGTGGCGGAAATAAGAACGTACAAAGCAATTTTGGGGTTAAGGTCTCAATAATAACGGAGAATTGATAATTTTACGGATTGTGTTTGCTTGTTTTTTTCTTTCATATGTTATTTGCAACCGAATCTTGGTGGAGGTGTTCGTACTCAATTAATGCGCCGTTGTGTTTGTACCGATCACACATTGCCATCATAAACAAATATACACTCGTATGGTGGCTCACACCTCTCCAGACTGTGAGCTCTGTTCTTTCCCAGGAAGGTTGTTTATTTGACACTCCAGGGATGTGAGTTGGAAGACATTTGTTGGACAATCATCCTACAGCAACAATACACAATTCGGTTTGTAGCAGATAAAAATTTCCGTTCCTGACAATCACCTTCAGATGTAACAATCAGACTTACTCAATTTAATTGCACCAACTTATCTATAATCAATACCATAACGATACAATTGATTGTTACAATCGTGGAGTTGTCGACAGTCGTACAACTAAATTGCACCGTGTATGGGCCCTGGTAGTTGCAGTGTAGAGGCTCTCTTTTTTGCTACATCTAATTTATCATTGTTTGGTGCTTAGTGTATAAAAAAAAAATTTCACATAGTTATTTCAGAATTTAGTTGCCAAGTATGAAGCCTGAGTTTTTGTACTCAGCCTGGTTCACTTTTTAGCGATACCGCGCCTTTAACGATGGGTAAACCGATCGGTAATCTCCGATTGTAATTTAACGGTATTCTACGACTGAACATTTGGTCTTAAATGTATGATCGCAAATTAACGCATCTTTATAAATACAGACCATAGAGAGGACTACAGGTTAAAAAAATAGCCTTTGAAAGTTCAATAATCATTGAAAATGCGCTGAGCTTTAGTGGTGGTTAACAGAATTGGGGTTAGCTTGCTGCACTCACTTCAGTGGAGAGTAGGGCTGTTATCTGGTCGATCACATAAGCACAAAGCTTCGAGGCAAGGATCCAGACTCCTATATATTGCATGGGAATTAAAAGGTATCACCACTGGAAATAAAAAAAATTGCCATTTAGTTTTATTGAAGAACAGGTGGTAAAAGAGCTGTGTCTTACCTCCCATTCTTCAATAAAACCTGCAGGAGCCAGGAGAGAAGGTAAGGTACTTACCCGATCAATCGCTTCTCTGCTGTGTATTCTGACAGGGCCCGACGGACTTCTATGCGCATCGCACTTGCTGCCCTAATATTTTTCTTTGATTTCTGAGTTTCTGGAAGTTCCCAGGGAATAACTAGAGGATTTATTGACTTTATTAATAACTAGAAAGGGAAAGTTTAAGAATAAAATTTGAATTTGGCTTGAAAGACTGCATTTTGGAAGGGAATTTGTGTGTTTGTGCTGCAGATTTTAAAACTCAATAACGCCAATGAAGAGGACATTGTTGTTTTTTACTTACCCTTTACATATGATCCATGCTTAAGGTAGGTCCGTTGTGTGTGTAATGTCATCTCAGGTTGGGGGAATAAAATACTACTTTTTTGAGATGGTCAAATGTGTTTTTTTGACTATAGTTACCTTTAAATATGCCTGCCATGTTGAAATGGAAGGATGTTGTAAACCTGGATCAGTTGGAAAGTTAATCACAAAACAAAACTTTTGATTATTGATCAAAATTAAGTTTTTTTTACTTTTGTTACCTTTACCGTATGGCTGCCATAGTAATGGATAAGTGATTCAGTAGTGATGTGTACCTGTGTCGGGTTGGGGGTTAAAAAAAACAACTTTTGTGATGATGATTGATTTTGATGTTTTTTTGGACTTTAGTTACCCTTTAAGTATGGCTGCAATAAGTTTGGAGGGGTAAGTCAGTAGCTGTGTATACCTGTATACCCGTGGAGGTTAAAAAACAAGTTTTTAAATGTTTGATCAAAATTAGCTTTTGCGTATCCTTTAAGTTGCTCACAGCTGTTCTGGTTTTGACATGGAGTATGTCTTTGCTTTCCCATCTATTTTATGTACATCTAATTGTGATATACTTTAAGATGCCTATATGAGTGTAGTGTACCTGGGTCTGGTGAGGGGGTCGTATCGTTTTTTTTGTTTCCAACATAAAAGTATCTTTTAATTGAGATAAATTTCTAAATTTGTTTTTTTTACTTTAGTTACAATTTCAAGATGGCTGCCATGTACAAGTTGATAAGTAGATTCGTAGGTGTGTGTACCTGGGTCTGGTTGAGGGCGTATGTCTTTTTGTGTTTAAACCATAAAACAATCTTTTATTGAGATAAATCTAAATTATTTTTTTTTTTTTATTAGTTACTCTTTAAGTAGTGGCTTCCTGGAATGAAAGGTAGGTCAGTAGGTGGGTGTACCTGGGTCTGTGGGGGGGTTGGGGGTATCACCATTTGTATTTATGACCATGAAAAAACTTTTTTGAAATATGCAGATTGAGTATTGTTACCATTCTAGTCCATGCGAAATTGGCCGCTAAGGCCATATAAAAAACAAAACGCTTCCGCGGATCCTTAGCTTCTCCCTATATGCCCCCATGTCTGTACCGAATTTTCATGTCCTAGCTCAAAAATTGTGGGAGGAGATAACGGTCCAAAAAGACGGAAGAAAGAAAAGAATAGAAAGAACAGTCATTTGGCTTTTTGAAACAAGACGTCTTAGAACTTTCTCCTTGATCTGCCAGTACACGCGTGTCCTGCTTACTCTTACACATAGTGGCAGCGTCTGTACTGTTTATAGTTAGAGGAATATGGTAAGTTGTTCATAGGGAGGGCCGTGGATACGGTAATTCACAGCAGTAGGAGGGTGTGACTATACATGCCATTCACTTTGATTGACAGTTCCTCCCTCTGAATCTTTAAAACTTATAAATCTAATATCTACAAAACAGGTGGATGGATTGGAAAGAGAAACACGTTGCGGTATGGGATGAATTATATTTTAATAGTATGAGTTTTTTAAAAGTTTGAATTTGGACACTATAGTTGCCCTTTAACAAGTCGTAACGGACTCGGATCTCTCAAACTATCCTGGACCCGGATTTCTTGGACTTTCCGGACTTTCAATAATTATTGAACTTTCGTTGTCGCTGTTTCGTAAATTATCGAATTTACGAGCCGTTCGCTAACCGTTGAATGTATCGTTCGATTATGGTAACCCTCAAATTTATGGTTCTGTTTTCGGTAATCCTCAAAAGTATTGTTTGGTAGCCCACTAACTGGCTATAACTTTTGAATGTAGCTTGCACAAAACCCGACAATTGCCAACACATGTTCAAGAAGTGTTTTAAAGGGCATCTATAGTGAAAAAACACATGTCCCTTTGCAAAGTTAACTTCCCTGTACTCTGTGCTGCCTGAAGCACTATCTCTGGGGCAGTGACTTTGTTTAACCACGTTGTCAGATCTCTGTGCAGCACTCCCCCCTCCCCCCTCCCTCTTTACCAACCTCCTCATGTCCTCAACTTGGGCTATCGTGCAATAGGAGTTAAAGGTTCAACAGCCTGAAAAACACACCCCCGCACAGTGGCTCATAGAAGATCTGTCCTGGAGACACGGACGAAAGGAGACCGAAATACATTTAGATCTCTCAACTTTGTGACCCATCATCAATCAAGTGAAACTGCTTAAGAAAGAGGGGTCCAAGTGCAGCCTTATTCTAAAAAACCATCAAAGACTCACCAACACATCTCGCCCCCTGCTAATGCTCTTATCTCTATGTTTATTACAGAGCAGGGAGGGGGGATCACGTCACAGGGATTTGATTGACAGTCCAAGTAGAAGTAGAGGAATGCAATCATGTATTCTTCTAACTGGTGTATCTCAGGACAGAGAGGGAATCTGAAATAATTCCCCACACTCTGGGGGTTGTGGGGAATTATAGAACACATGGAAAGAAAGGGAAAAAAAGTTTATTTTCCCACTATAGATGCCCTTTAAAAAGTTTTAGTGATAGTGACATGTTCCCCAGACCATTTCTCAGGTGCCACAGCTATTTACAGTAAGTTACCATTGTTAGGTTTGCTGTAAATCATCCAGACTTTTCGAACTGTCACTCCCCATTTACTTTAATGGGTCTGAATTCAAACTTTCACTGAAGTTTGAAAACAGACTGAACTTTATGAAGTTTAGCCATCTCTACCTCTCACCCACTTTAAGTTCTAATTGGAGAGTTGGGTGGAAGGAAGAAAGAGGCAGGGATAGGGATCTCATGGCTACTAGTCACAGGGGTCACTGTTATAAAGCAGCAGCTTTTATTTGCGGTTTATATAACTGCTATGCTATGTATATACTTACAGTTGAGTGTAATTGATAATCCATTTCCCACATTAACAGGCTGTGTTGAAGGCCTGGCAATGCTGTTCAACAGGTTACACATCTTTCTAGTAAACATTGCACAGTTTTCCAGTTTTTAGCTATTGTCAGACTGGAACTCCCAGAATCCCTTGACAGTGTAAATAATGTTTTATGCAGGAGGTGTGTAGAGAGTTATGAATGACATTTCAGATTTGCTTATTATCCCTAATTTACTAAAACAGTGTATGTCCTGTACAAAGAGGAACCAACAGCAATGGTGGAACTTTCATAGAAATAAACAGGTGTAAGAAGGCCCCACTTGTAAAACTTCCATCACCCCATATATAACTAGGACTTCCTTTCCCTGCTACTCTTATTCAGTTGTGTTGATAAATCATAAGCCACCTACATTTTCCTGCCAACCCTCTTTTCACCTTCATGATGATACACCCAGTTACCATTTCTATGAACATTTTTTACATTTTATTTTTCTGATCCTATAAAAAAAAAAACTGGATTGCCAAATGCGCCTAGGATTTTATATGGGGTCAGTAGTTTCCTGAGAACGCAGTAAATAAATGTAATTAGCAGGATGTACAACTGTAAACCTTGCATTAAGTCATGGTGCACGTGTTTAATAGGTTTATCCCGTGATTTTTCACTGATTTTGCAACCGTGGTAGTTTTAAACTACTGCAAAACAAAATGGCCATAGGTGAATTTTCCACAGAACTGGGAACCCTAGGCCTAAAGCAATCTTTCTAGTAATCGCCTCATGGAAGATTTTGCATTTAATTAATTTTTATCTTTTAAAAAATGTGTCTTAAAGGGTATGTCCACCCTTCTAAAAATCTTTTTACCTAATATTCCCAGTCCCCAGCCCCAACCGCTATATTTGTATTATCAGAAAATGCCCCAAAACTTTACTTCCCTCTTTCCTCCGCCGCGCTGCCAGGCCCTCTGCTTTCCGAAAACAAATACAGAAGAGAGGCGCGGAACCGGCAGTCACGTCTGTGATTGGCTGAGCGGCAGCCAATCACGGACGCGGCGCTGTGAGTTCAGTGCGGCAGAGAGGGAAAGAGGGAAGAGTAAGTAATGTTTGGGCATTTTCTGATAATAAAAATATAGCGGTTGGGGCTGGGGACAGGGGGAATGTTATGTAAAAAGATTTTACACTAGGGGGAGGGAATCCTAATCGGTAGGGAGGGGGAGAAGGGCTGCAGTACGCATGCCAAACTTCTCCCGGAGGCCAGATAGGAGGCAGAGTCCTATATGGACTCTGTCCTATGGGTGGACATGCCCTTTAACTGCCTGGGTTTTATATGAGGTCAGTGATTTTCTGAGTTGCCAGATTCAGATTCTTACGCTCTTAATTAGCAGGGCTGCCTACACACTTGCAAAATATTTTAATTTAATCATGTAATTCTGAATTCTGAAAGCATTTGTTTTTAATTAGTGTTCCTCTTTTTTTTTTTTTACTAATTTGGCAACCTTGGTAGTTTCTTTGAACTGTGGTCCAAAAATGACTAGGTAAATTGATAGGAATTGCTCTCCTGAGAGTTTTTGCAATTTATTTCCATTGTTTATTTTGCATAGTTTTGAAGATATTTACATTTTTGTGTGTGATATGGCAGCAGCATCACCAGGTCCCCTGCACTTCCTGCTCTGAAACCATGTCAGTCAATCTGCCCTGTGTCTCCTCCCCTTTGCAGCCCTCCTGGTTCCTCCCACTCATGGACCCCATGGTCCCTCCAGTTGCAGGCCCCCCATGGCCCATTCCCTTACAGCCCCATGTGGCCCCGCCCACTCACAGGTGCCTAAGCCCCACCCGCTCACAGGTGCTGTGGGCCACTCTGCCCCCCCCCCACCCCCAGCGCCCCGTCTGCCTGATAAATCATCGGCCATATTTCAAAATGTGCAGAATCGAAAAATTGTCAACAGCAAAAAATGTAAGGCCGCAATCGTACATTATGCCGAACGTTCGTAATTTAGAGTACGATAAAATACCGCTATGGCATCTATGGGGATCGGAAATCTGTGATTGTCGTCATAGATTTACAATCATTATTGCGCCTTTAGAAAGAAGGCCCCACGTTTCTACTTTTGCAGTTATTAAGGGCTAGGCCACACAATCTGATCTGATCTTGAGTTAATAAAAGTGCACACTAGTGTGGCTGAATTGTTGTGGACGCACTTAAGTTCGCTGATGTGATCTGCAACCCATTAATCGGCGCACAGGTAATTTACATTGTTTGCGCAATCGCGTGTGCAACATTGTGCAAGAGAGCACAAAAATCATGCTTGCTTACATGCCAGTTTCTGGAGCTACAGCGTTTTGTATCTGCATGTGTTTTTGATCAGCAATGACATTTTATTCAATGAATTCACAAGAAATAGTGTCTGATCCTTTTTCAAATCTATGGGAAGGCAAGAAAGAAAAAGCCACAGACAAGCAAACTGCTAATGTAAGCATTCAGGGCTGTGAAATATGTTCAGTAATATAAATGCTGTTACTTGATTTTCAGAAAACTAGGTCTGCTGGGTGGCAGAGTGCAGTACATCAATGATTTTGATGATTTACAGGCTCGGCCCTACTGGACCACATGAAAAGCACAATCATTTTGTGTGCATTTTTTCTGTTTATCCACATTATTTGGTATCAATTGTCCGTGTTTGCATTTACTTTTTCCCCAATGTATTGTAAGTGCACATAAAAACACAAGTGCAGTGCCCTATCACAGACAAAAGATTGTCTTCGCTTTTCTAATGGTGAAGAAAACCAGAGAAGCTGGAGGAAACCCGAGCAGCAGACTGACAGTGGCCAAAGGTGAGTTTGAACCCAGGTCTCTGCAAGACCCTCCCCTTTTTCCAACACAATGGATTTTATAGATGAAATTATGATTGACATGGGAATGTCGGAGAGGAAGTGCTGCTTATTCATTTAAACTTTTTAACTTGTAACTTCATTCACCAATGTCGGAAGTCCATTGTGGGATTGTTTAAAAGGTAGGGGAAAAAAAGAACTCGCAAAACCTTTTTGTTGAGACAATAGTTCCCCTTTGCTGTAAACCTGGTACTTTAGTAATGCACTTGGACAAGTGCTGAGATGTACAATTTCTGATAGGGTTATTTTAGCCAAACCCCCTTTTAAAGGCCACTCCCATGTTAAAGGGTAATTGTGGTCTCCAATTCTTCCAAACTAGTAAGAATTATATAAAAATCCTTCCATCGTACCTTCAAAATAAAACCTAAATCACATCTCTAGATACAATTCGTGAAAAGTTATTGCTGGAAAGGTTCAGTAATACTATTTCCTGCTTGAACTCTTCCTGTTTTCAGCCATGTGACCAGTTTGAAGTCATGTAATCAGCCTGCATTAATAGGCTCCCCTTCTTAACTGTCAATTTTCCCCCTGATTTCCCCAGCATTAAGTTTTTACTGAGCATGCTTCTCCCCCAAGGGCAGAGGGGCTAGCAGAGGTAAGGTGATGTCACTCAATCTACTGGAAGCAGGATTTTGAACATTTACTTCAATATCATTTCTCACAGGGTGAAGCCAGAGATGTGATTGTCGGCTCATTATAAAGAAAATACTGCAGGCTTTCATTTAACCCTAACTTGCTTGGATTCCACAGTTGCCCTTTAAAGTGTACCTTCATACTGACTCCCCTTTCTTTTATAATTTATGGATACTAGAAGTCACCAAGGAATTTCATGACCATATAAAAGTACTTCCAATGGGAATAAATGCTTTTTACATAATGAGTCCAACCATTGGTTAGGCCCTGGGGCAAAGGGGCACCTATAAGCAGGACCATAGGTCCCGCAGCTGGGTCCCCCCATCCCCACCTTCTCTGACAGAGTGAGTGCACAACTATGTTAAAAATGGGAGGAAACTACCATACAGCAGTGGTGAGTGGTCAGCTGCCGCACAAATGCCTTTTTCATCTCTTGGAAAACAAAAGATAAGTGAAGGTGTCCTAACTCTCTGCCTAATGCAATTTACGAATACAGAACAAGAGAAAAAGGGAGATTTCCAATTAAACATTTAACAGACCCTTCTCTATAGCTTTCAAATACAGTATGCCACATTGTTTATTCAATTCAGAGCAGTGTCGACAATTTAAAGTGTAAATTCTAGGTCCGTGCAGTGCACTAAATCAGGGGCGTTCACACTCCGATTCAAGACTGGACAAACTGGAAATGTAAGGGCATCTTGTGCATCGTGACCCTCTATGTAACGGAAATAATTTGAAAACCATAGAAATTCCCGCCAAACCACATAAACCCCAAAACACACTCAAATATTTTTCAAAAGAAAAAAGTTGCATTCTCCCCAGGGTTCATTTGTCTCTGAGAATGTTTCTCTCTGAAGAAAAGGACTTGGAATGGGCTTACAGCAACGGCATGTTTATTCACTGCGCTTCCATAGAAACAGGCGCAAGAAGGAAAAAAAAAAAACGATAAACATAAGATTTAATAGACAGGAATTCTCTAGATTTCAATGAAATTATCACAACGTTTAACTGTTTAGGTAACGGTTTGCAAATTATCCGCAACTGAACATGTCACCTGATCAAGTGCTTTATGAATAGGTTAAGAATACATAATAATCCACCTTACACTACACTGTTTGTAGGGTTAAACTAAGCAGTGTCCCCTTCTAAGGCAGTGGCTGATGGTAAAGGAAGGAAGGTGAATGATGGGTAGTTTGCCGGCTACACTCTGGACAACTTTAGAAATCCCCTAAAAGCCTTTGGCTGTGTGGAATGTGGATGTTTCAGTTTAACCGCCTCACAATGACTGTAAATGAAATATACCAGATGGAAATGCTAAAAATATCTACCAATTATCACCCGATGAAATATTAATTTCTCCTATTGAATAATATTTTCTATGAAAGAAGTCCCATCCCCCATGGATAAGTATACCATATGCAAATTTAAAAATAAACAAAAGCTAAGTATATCATAAAATAAAAAGGAAGAGATGGTGGGGGTGACAGCACAGGGAATGGTAACTGGTTGGAGGGATTTCACCAGTTTAAAAATCAATGGTTATGAGGAGGCAAGACAGGTTTAAAGGGTGCAAAAAAAAATATCCAACCGATGTTTGTGGTTTTAAAAAGCTTTTCTGGAAGGATTCACTTTTAGAAACAAAGACGACCCGACCCACCCAATGAGCAGAAGGTACAGCTAGCAGCCTTAAAGCAGTACACTAGATGGATAAGCCAACTGTGATTGGCCAAAAATAGGCTTTGTGGCTAGAACTTAAATGGGCATATTAAATAGTCAAATTTAGCCACATTAACAAACAATATTCAAAGCTCTTCTCAAAAAACAGGACTACATCCTGATAATTTGGTCAAAGTAGGATACAGACAGGCATTTCCTCATGTAACTGAATGAGTTCAAATATTGGCATAAAGGAAATAAGAAAAGCTTTAAAGAAGCGATGGGAGTCACCAGTTCTGTTTATCGAACGGTGACGCCAAGTTTCTCCAGAACACGGGTTCCTTTTTCTTGATACTCTTGACGGGTCATCCAGAAGTTGTCCTTATCTTTCATGATGTCAGCTAATACAGCACCACCCAGAAACACCATGTGCTTGCGGCGTGGAGGATCCTCAATACGGATCTTAAATTTCTGCAGTAGGGAAATGATAAACACATTTTAGAAAAAAATCCAACTTTTGAGTCAGAAAACTGCTGTTCCACTGGGTTCATATAAAAACATTGTGATTTGGAAACAACAATTAAAACATTGTTACCGAGGGGTTAAAATATTGTTTCCCAGAATAAAACAAATTACTTTTGGCTTCAGGTAACAAATGTCAATTAGCTCTGTTTACTATGATGCGGATGTTTATAAGTGCTGAGGTTAAATTAAAATGACCAAGAGTTCGGAAATCCAGGGGAGCTAGTTCCCATCATGGCAATTTGATACACTACAAACTTACATCTCAATGTTTGAGCTGTTCCCATGAACTACCTGATCATTTTACAATCGATATTACTATCATATCGAAACATTGGCAGGTAAAACTGCTGCTCCACTCGACATTACAATGGATTCAACATTCATCTCAGATTGAATGACTAATCTGTGTGATGTTGATGTAGTGTATGGCCAGCGTTAGATGTCATTCAATAAGTGGCACAATCACCTTTCTATAATTTCATTTCTTTAAACAGGTATTATTTGTATACATTCTGTACATTCCGTACAGTTTCACTGGATAAAACAGGCAAAAACAAAATAGAAATGAAACTGCAGTAAAGGCTGATAAAGCGTCATTAAGTATATCATTTGCGCATTACATTAAGTCAGTTTGTTTAGGGATTTTCATTGGGTAATGGAGGTAACAGCAGGAAAGCGTGTAAAAAAAAACCGACCAGAACACACTTACCTGACAATTGGTGACCTTTCAAAACTTACACTGCAAAATTTGAACCAACTGATCCAAGGACCAAGAGACAATTAATTTATGGAAAAGGGTAAAATGACACCAGCACAGATTTATACCAGATCAAAGGGTTTCTTCCATAGTACATAATGTTGCTTAGAATTACTACAGAGGGCAGAGACTCTTTGTAATCTTACCGATAGTTTTTCAACATCTCCTTTCAAGACTCTTTCCAAGTACAGTTGTTTAAGTTCTCTCTCCAAGCGGGATGGCAAACCTGGGTACATCGTGGAGCCTCCAGAAAGCACAATGTGCTTATAGAACTCTGGCCTGCAAATAGATCAAAGTAAAAATCATTAAAATGATCTAAGACAGGCTCAGAGAAACTAAAGCAAAGCCAAAGAATTGAGATGATATGCATACCAGTCAGTAACTTGCAACAATCTACTCTCTAGTAACACTTGCTGGTGCGGACTCTCATATACTATAAATGTGTATAATATTTGTCCCTGGCACACATGGACAACAATATTTAAATATGGCTTTTTAGGACCATCAAATTATGTGTTTGCAATTAAGCAAGTTTTTTTTTTGTTATTGTTTTAGAAAGTCAATCAATCAGGCAGTGTATCTTATTTATTTAGTCTGATTTCTGATATACAGCCAATGTGACCATACATAAGTGAACCCCATGGCTGGGAAAATTACAAGGAATTAAGAGTAATGTCAGGGGCTCCTTGGATTACAAAAAGTTTGTCTAACTGAAGCTGTATCTGATATGTAATCTGATTATACAGACAAGTCTTAAAGGGGAACTGTGGTCTCCAAACAAATTGAGTTTAAATGAAAGGCCAGTTTCCTACTTTTAAAACGAGCCATCAACCACCTCTCTACGTGCTCCACAGCCCAAGATATAAAGAAATGACTGGCCAGAAAGTTAATGGGTGGGAGGCTAACATGTGACATTCCTGAGGCTTCTCCTGCACAGTGCACAGCGAGCATAGCCTCAGACTCCCTCAGTGTGTGAGGGAGACAGGAAGTCCCTCCTCCTCTCTGCTGTGTGAAGGACCTGCAGTTGCAGAGAAGGTAAGAGAATCTACAGCCCTTCTCTCTCATTATGTGAAAACAGAGTTTTCGGGGGGGTGTCAGAGTGGCCCACAGCACCGGTGAGTGGGTTGGGCTTAGGCACCCGCGAGTGGGCGGGGCCACACGGGGCTGTAAGAGAATGGGCCGGCAGGCTCATTCATTGCACCTTACTTACAAAAGTTAAGCAGGTTTCGTTTCAAAAAGGCAAAGCCCTCACTCACTCACTCACTCATCACTAACTCATCACTAATTCTCCAACTGGCTGAGGTGTAAGGGGAAGGGTTTAGAGGGTGGACAGAGAGGAATAGTGGGGGGTATTAGGGGCGGACCGGGAGGGGTGGTGGAAGTTATTTTCACCAAAATTTCATAGTTGAATTAAAAATATAATATTAAATTAAAGTTAATGAGTGTTGCATTGTCGTAAAGATTATTGAATTGTCTTTCTTTAATATATCAAGTGCCGAGTGATTACAGCAATCTTGATACATCTTGATGCTTTCTTACTAAAAACGTTATTTCAATACATCTCCGCTGCGAAGCGCGGGTATTTTGCTAGTTTCCTAATAAATAGCATGTGGCTATGAGGCCACGTTGTAACCACATTATTATCCGATATCAGTAGTTTACAGCTGCATTTACTTTCATGCCCAGTATGTGGTCATTAAAGATCGCAGTGTTTGGTCTATGCACAGAATTCTGCAATCGTACAAGCAAGTTCTCTGATAAATGATAGTCTGTGTTTAAGGAATGAAGATAATGCTGAGGGATAATAAAGAAATCCAACAATAAAAAGAATCTGATGTCTAAAGAGTCTCTGGTAACACATTACGGTCTGAATGGACATGTGATAGTTCCTTGCAGAGGAAGGTAAGTGTTGCAAGACTTTGTTCTGTGTAATCCAGAGTTTTACTTTGCTTACAGTACACAAACCCAGGATTATGTGTACACAGGAAACACAATCAGTTAAATGCTGTAATGCTGTGCTATAAGGCACCTTACCTTAACCCCTTTGTTGATGGAATGACCTTAAAATAGCTCCCCCAACACCCGGGGTGACGACCTAAACTGCCATGTCCATACCCCTGGTCCACCCTAGATTAGCTGTTAGTTATTCTCACCATTAAAAGTACCCAGGGTGAGGATCTAAACCACTAGGCCTTCAAACATGGCTTTAGCTTAGATCAGCATTTTTAGGCTGAGGACACAATGATTGCGCGCACTGTGCATGCACTTTGGTGGCCGTTTGCGCTGCGATCCCTGTGAAATTCTGGGTTCGGAGTGCATGCAAATCGCATTAAAATGGTGATTGCATGCAATCCGGTAACCGGAGCAATGGGCACCATCACACCTAGTGTGGCCACACCAATCGGCCAACACTAGTGTGCACTTTCTAACACGAGAATGGATTGCGATCGGATCGTGTGTTAAAACGCAACAGTGTGGCCTAGCCCTTACTACATTTCATTTTCACTCACTGATCCGGTTCAGCTCAGTCCACTTCCACTGTCTGCAGCTGGTCCAATAAAAGGACAAGCATTCCAAGAAGTGTATCTTCCCATTGGCCCAGCACCGGATTAAATTTGGGGGCAGAGGTGGATTGGACTAGAGAACAGCTGATCTAGGGTAAACACGGGGGTGAGGTTCTAGTGGGTTAGGACCTCATCCTGGATTCTTTAAAGTTAAAACAAAGAACTGGTGTGAAAGTATTATTGTCCTTTACAGGATTTAAAGGTTCGTACACATGGGCATTTTCACACGAGATCCCTGATGACAGCCGATTGAGATAACTGCCTGTGTATGCGTTAGTTCAGGTGTCAATGCCTGATCAAGTGTTAGGTTTGGTTAATGAGTAGGCTATAAAGTTTGGAGTACATGGATATACTGTAAGTCTTTTTTCAGTAAGTATTGCGGGTGCACATATTCAGTGTGTACAAACCTTAAAGCCAAAATATAAATGACACCTACTGGGCAGTCAGAAAACCTATTGTTACCCACTGGGAAATGCTATAAACTTACAGTTAGTTGCTAGTTAGGAATTACTGAATCCATTCAGGATTATTTACATTTTAGCTCCTATTTTCATTCTGATGTGTATTGATGCTGTGTTATTGAAAAAATAAGACTTTACTGGGTGGTAACACGTGTGCACTGGCGTGCGTTT
Organism: Hymenochirus boettgeri; assembly: GCA_019447015.1. Lineage (NCBI taxonomy): Eukaryota > Metazoa > Chordata > Amphibia > Anura > Pipidae > Hymenochirus > Hymenochirus boettgeri. The sequence continues at coordinate 50,639,524 of CM033473.1, read as the reverse complement.
TACTGAGCGCATGCTAATCACATAAAAAGGTGAAAGTATGCGGATCTGGGCATCCTCATTGACATGCATTGGGTGACAGATTATAAGAGTGAAAAGCCCTTAAGCCTAATTACAGAATACCAGTAGAGGATATTAAAATGTCTCCATTGCACCGTTGTTCTTAAGATTTCTCAAACAATCCCGTCTGACTGATCAAGACTCATTTTTAGTCATCCAAATGCAAAAAAGGAATCAATGATCAAAGAAAATTGAATTAAATACAAACACACCGATTGGTGGAACGGAAAGGTTACCCTAAACTTTGGTTTCTCCACAAATATTTTCAGCACATTTGTGCCCTGAGGTTCCAGCAGGGCCGGTTAATTGCAGCGCTAGTGCACGCCCACCTTCTACAAACATCCGCATTCATTACCTTTCTGGCACATTGTAAATTAGCTGCCACTCACACTGTGATATGAAACAGCTATTTAACAGTTTCTACAATGAGCCATATTGGCTCCAGCTAATGCATTTTTAATATTAAAAACTTCTGTTGTGAACGCAAAGTGAATGGGCCTGACTGGGAACGTTGCAGGAATGTCAGTAGCTAAAACCGCCCTCCGGCAAACACTTTATGTACACACCAGCTTATTCTACCCCTCAGACAGAGTACCGATCTGTATGGGTGAGGCCACACTAGTCCTTATTTACGTGCTAAACATCGCACCCTAGTGTTGGCCAATTGACCTGTCCACACTAGGGGCACTGGTGTCCGTCGCCCTGCAACCTGCTTTTTGGAACACATGCGATTACCATTTTTTGGTGCAATTCACGTGCGCTCCAATAATGGGTTTACAAGAACGCACACAAAATGTACACATTGTAGTGTGGCCTCAGCCTTAACCTGATTGTTGGTCTGTCTAGTAAGAACAAAGCGCAAGCAATCATGTGATCTATTTAAAACCATGTGATTGGGTGAAAATGTCCACGTTGTCCGATCCATTTCTCATTCAATTTTTCAGTCAACTGGGTTGAAATACCAAACCGCATGTACACAGCCTAACGGAGAGCCCTGATCAGCCCCCTCTCTGGGTGTGTAGTCAGTAAAATGCTCAGCTTGCCATGTGGGTGAATTGCACCTAAATTGCTTGTAACAATAGACTTGACTTTTTTGACTTTTAAGAGTTAAGCCTTTCTACCTCACATGACCATCGGAGTGATTTACAACTTCTGTTTTTTCCTTCAACTGTCTTTTACCTCTTCTTCCCTATTAACTGAAACTAAGGAGAAGAAGGAAGTAGGACAGAGACATTGGTTCCTTTTATTGAAGTGTTCCCGTCCATATATAAATCACTGGACATTAGTAATACCGCCAGCCTATAAAGTATCAAATTTGCTGGTTCAGCCATGAATTCATTTTATTGTCATGAAATGTCATGAAATGATCAAACATGAACCAAGCTGTTCTTCTAAAATCCATTTTAGCTTTCCCACAATATGTGCTCCAATGCATACATTATTGGCGTGCATTTGTACAAAACTGTTATAAACTGGGATATGTAAGACTAACCCGAAATGCTGCATTGTGTTGTGTACTGCTTAATGGTTCTTCCGAGTAGCAGATTCCAGTCATGCTATTCCTCATGCTGTTTCCTCTGAGCATGTGCAAGATTGGAAAAGAGCTTGAAGAGGAGGCAGAAACATTTTGAAGGGGAAGTAGGAGAAAGGGGAAAACATTTTGACTTATAACAGGTTAGTAGTATGTCTATCAGCTTTATAACTATTGTAGTTTTAGGGTTTATGGCTGATTTACCTATATGCCCTTTAAATTATTGGTTTACATTCTGTATAGTAACTGATTTATATTAATCCATGTAGTGGATTAACCCAATCCCTGTCTGCCAGAATGAATGAACGAGTGACCAAGCACCCATACATGTGTGATTCTCACCCGGAATGTTCGGTTGGGGATCGTTTCTTGGGTTCCACCTGAGTGACCTGAGAATTTTTTGTGTACGAGGCATAAGACCCTCTTCCCATGTTATCTGTTAATGTTAATAGATACATTTTGCACTAGAAGCTGTTTTATAAGTGAATTTCCCAACATCATCTTCTATCTCTCTGGTTCATCATTTTTTCCTGTTGCATTGTAATCTTACAATAATGAATTGGCCTGCAGACAAAATCTGATATCTGCTAATCCTATTTATTGGAACATTTAATAACAGTAGCATACATGTCGAATGCATGTTTTATTTTCAGAGACCTGCTTACATAGAAGCTTTGTACCACTGTCTAAACCCAATTCATATGACAAAAGAAATAAAGAATAAAGAAAAAAGGTGAATAATGTTGTGATGCAGAAATATAATATCACTAATGGGCAGAGTTTTATATAGTTTAGAGTCTTGTGCATATGAACCAATCATAGAGAGGATTTTGCAGTTTTACATGAAGTTGCCCAGCTGCCATGTTATAGAAAGGCCAAAGAGAGGGTCCATACACCTGTTTAATCAACACAGTTGGGCTGAGATTTAATATTTATTTTTGTCTCCCTGGTTCAAATGTCGGAACATTTTAAAACTTGTGGTTGAAAATTAGAAATTCACAATCGAAAATTTAGAAATCACAGTCAAAAATTTTGAAATCGAGATTGAAAAGCTGTAGAAATTTTATTTGGTAGAATTCTTTTTTTTTTTTATTTAATTTCAATAAAATCCATGGAACAACTGGCCAAACGAAGCTCAGCAGCTTTGCTCATTTTTACTCTCTATCACTCTTCCTTAGGCTTCATATAGTACCATATAGTACTACCACTTAGTGCTTTGAAAACAAGGCACTACAGTCTACATACAGCCATTTATATGATAACGAATAGCATTACCATGTTATAAAACTGAACAGGCATGAGACAACCTTGCATTGTGTTCTCCCTCTTGTGAACGAAGCCTTAGGCTAGGTGTACACTTGCTGATAATTCAGGCCAATAAGAAAATGAAATGTTGTAGCAGTGCTTTAGTATCGGGTGGCAGTAACGATCTGACGGAAATTTTCAGTTTGGCCCAATAGGTCACAATGCCGATGCCGGTAGCTCGTCGCCATTACGACTTAGTCATAGACATTATCGATATTCAGTAAATCCCATTGGATCCAACTAGATTTGCCGGATTTTGGCAATGTGGATGGCCAACTTTACAGGTCAAGGAGGTAAATTTCCCTAAATTGTAACAATATTTTCCTTGACCTTGCATTGTGGGGTTTTCAATGGATTGAACAATCAGTCACATTGAAGTAATGGAAGTATTGCATTATTTATTAGGACAGCTGACTACCAATTGGTTTATTGGTGTTCTGTTCTGAAAAATAGGGTCAGGATTGGCCATATGTGTCAATTATCTAGCGTCAGTACAAATCTTACACACCATCTAACTCATACAGCTCTATCACTGCTGTAAAAACAAACATTGCTTTCTGTTTAGTATAAACACTCCCAGTAAAACACATACACTAAGCTCTCCCGTGTAGAACAGGAAAAGTGGCATTTCTGTAGATGTTCCTCTAACTTGTTATATTTATGCTGTAGCATCAGGCCCCACATTGTACAGTAACTGGAGGACTACAACAGTGGCAACTTCTAGGGAAATATCAAGTCAGTGTGGCAAGGACAATGTATCTCCAAAGCTTCCATTACATTATACACTAGAAAAACATGATTTATCCTTATCGCTCCTTCGAAATAATATAACCACCTAACTAAGGGTCAGTTTAAAGTCTGTGGGGGTGCTTAGCTAAGCATAATGTCTCCTCCCCCCTCCCCAGCTCTTTAAAGCCTTTGGTTTGTTAGCCTCCTAGGAGTTGAAGCCCTGTGAAATTGCCCTGCGAGCACAGCCTCAGACTCCCTCAGTGTGTGAGGGAGACAGGAAATCCCTCCTCCTCTCTGCTGTGTGAAGGACCTGCAGCTGCAGAGAAGATAAAGGAATCCACAGCCCTTCTCTCTCACTATGTGAAAACAGCCTTTTCAGGCAGAGTTCTCACTCTGCCTGAAAAGGCTGTTTCAACAGAGTTTTCAGGAGGGGTGTGTGTCATAGTGGCCCACAGCACCTGCGCAAGGGGCCACGGCACCCGTGAGTGGGCGGGGCCACAGCACCCGCAAGTGGGCAGGGCGGCGACACCCACGAGTGGGCGGGGCCACGTGGGGCTGTAAGGGAATGGCCAAGGGGGGCCTGCAACTGGAGGGACCATGGGGTCCATGAGTGGGAGGGACCATGGGGGCTCCAAAGCGAAGGAGACACAGGGCAGATTGACTGACAGGTTTCAGAGCAGGAAGCAGGGGACCTGGTGATGCTGCTGCCATATCACACACAAAAATGTAAATATCTTCAAAACTATGTAAAATAAACAATGGAAATAAATAGCAAAAACTCTCAGGAGAGCAATTCCTATCAATTTACCTAAAGTCATTTTTGGACCACAGTTCCTCTTTAAGCTAGGTATACGTGCTATACTGGCTGTGATTCACAACTGGCCAAAAATCTGTTTGTGCATGGGCATTCTGTCGGGCATTTTTGATGGCACTTTACACCTGTGGGTAAAGTTGGATTAGCGGAACTGACCTTCTCCGTTTTTTGCTGCTCAGAGAATTAGGGAGGCCGGGCTCACTCTTTGGATTCATTTCAGTAAAATGCAGTGAGGATGGGGCCATTTATCAGGTAAAGGAAGGAGGAAGGCAGCTTATATGTTAAAGATATACTACCTACATTTTGTTTCAGGGCTAAGCCCCACTAGGCAGTTTACCTGTGCGCTGTGCGCTGTGTTAGAGCGGCGATCTGCGCACACCACGCACATTGCGATCACCATTTTTGGTGCGCATCACATGCGCTGCCATAGGGCTACATCCAAGGAACCGCAGAGCATGCGCTTGGTGGCGCACACGAATCCTGCAGAATTGCGATTGCGCTGCATCACACAATTTGTGTGCACTGCCTAGTGGGGCCTTGCCCTTACAGTATTAATGTGCCCCTTACCATTATAATATTATTATTACTATTGTGGATTTATATAGCGCCAACATCTTCCATGGCGCTTTACAGTTGCATTAATAAACATGAGGAAAACATACATGTTACATACAAGGGCAGGTAATACAAATGCAAATAATGTAAGTGCTGATCCAGCAGCATTCAGTGTGGTAAGTTACAGCATTACTGTGGTACAATAGGAAGGAGGGCCCTTAGGGCCGTACCTGAAGGGGCCTGGACCCCCTGCGAGTTTGGGGGCCAGGCCCCTGACTCCCTCCACAAAGAGCTGATCACACATATGAAGAAAACATACGCGCAATCAGCTCTTTAAAACCGGACCTGAACTTCCGGTTCAGTTCTGGAAGTTCAGGTCTGGTTTTAAAGAGCTGATCGCCCGTATGTTTTCTTCATATGTGTGATCAGCTCTTTAAAAAGGGTGAATACTGCAGGGATTTGGGCTTGTGGCGGGCCCTACTTCTGCCCGGGCCCCCCGCAGTGGTGGTGGGGCAGTAGTTACGCCACTGAGGGTCCTGCCCAAGAGCTTACAGTCACGCTTTTTTAGGTGAGGAAACTCCTCTGTGACTTTATATTTTTATATTGCACTGCAAGGGGCACATTATCCCTTATATAATGTTATTTGCATTATATAGAGGGAAGGGCTTTTGTTACAGTTATTACCTACTTTTGGCACCATCTTATCTCTGTAAGGCAATGCCTTGTAAAAGAAAGATACAGGCTACACCCTATCAGCTACACATTTATTTATGTGTATATGTTACATAAAGGTTGGAAATAATTTTCCAAAAGTCCATGTGGCTGATGCAATAAATTGGGCATGTACAACCTGCAGCCCTCCAGATGTCTGGAAATAAGAACTCCCAGCATCCCCTGACTGCCACTGCACAGCTGTACTGGGGCCATTGTAATTTAATACACCAGTACGCACATGTACATTTTCTGTGCACTTACAAAATGAAATCTCCTGTGGTGCACACCACCATGTTTATACTACAGCAGATTTTTGTACGCAGGCCATTTTAACCTGTGTGTGCAGACCTTCCAAGTTGGGTGCACACGCGTCAGTGCATAGTTTAGAGGGAACACCAGTCACTTCTATTTAATCGGTGGCGTAACTACTGCCCCCGCCACACCCACGACAACAGTAGGGGCCGCCACAAGCCCATAATCCGTGCAGCGTAAAGAAAACATACACGCGATTAGTTGTTTAAAAGACTGGACCCGAACTTCTGGTTCAGTTCTGGAAGTTCGGGTCTGGTTTTAAACAGCTGATCGCGAGTATGTTTTCTTCATACGCTGTTCTTCATACGGCTGTTTAAAAAGGCTGCACGCTGCACGGAGGGGCTGAAACCTGGGAGGAGGGAGTCAGGGGCATAGCCCCCAAACTCCGGGGGCCCCTTCAGGTACATCCCTGAGGTGATGCATTTGGGGTTTAAAAATCCTTGTATTGCCTATACTATGAATGGGTCCGTACTTAATTAATATTTATTAGAGAAGGATTTGGGGGTTCTAGATAACTGAGTTGTAGCAAACAGTGCCAGGCAGCTAGAGCTAGCAAGATATTGTCTTGTTTAAAGAGGGGAATAGATTAAAGTCTTTACAAGGCACTGGTAAGGCCACATTTGGACTATGCTGTGCAGTTCTAGGATTCCATTTACAAAAGGGACATCATGGAAATGGAAGCAGTTCAGAGAAGGGCAACTAAATTAATAAGGGGAATGGAGGGGCTTGAATATGCAGGCAGATTAGACAAGTTAGGGCTGTTTACACTGAAGAAGCAGGGATTTTGCAGGGATATGATCACTTACAAATATATTAATGTGCCTTATAATAAACTCTCTGGTGCATTGTTCACCAATAGAGGTGGAATCTGGGTCCAACATGGAACCCCTCGGTTCCGAAATTGGAACGTTCCATCCAAAACCCGGCAGAATGTTCGGATTTTGGGACTTTCAGAACTTCGGAGCTCAATTTCGATGATTAATGAACGTTTGAGGCTATGTTCAATAATCCTTGAAAATAGCCTTAAACTTTCGATAAATCTTCGAAAATACGATCAGAAACTTGGAAGTAGTTTTCAATCGTATTTTCAAGGATTATGGAACATTTAACATTATTTTCAAGGATTATCGAAAATAGCCTTGATAATTCATCGTAAATGCGCTCTGAAGTCCCGAAAGTACATTCTGTTTTTGGATATTCAGGATTTCCCCGAAATCCTTAAACCAAAAAACGGAACAGATCTTAAAAGCTTTGGCCATCTCCATTCACTAATAGGTCATATCAGAGGACACGTGGACATCCTTTAAGGTTGGAAAAAAAGAAGTTTCATCTTCATGTTAGGAAAGGTTTCTTTATAGTGAGAATGGTGAAACTGTGGAACTGTCTTCCAGCAGATGTGGTAATGGCAAGTTCATTGGATAGATTTAAGAGTGGGCTGGATAAGTTTCTAAAATTGAAAAATATTGAGAATAATTTCTGGTTTATCCAAGGATCCTTTCTGATTGCTATTTGGAGTCAAGAAGATTTTCTTTTCCACTTAAAATGTTTTGTTTGGGGTTATATTGATTCTAACACTGATCCAGTCGATATTGTTTCTGTAATTGTGAAAGACCGAATGAAACCTGAAAGTATACGCATTTATTTTCTTACATAGAAAGTACCTTGTAATTTGTATTGACATTATAATTAAATATTTATCAGATAATTTATATTGAGGATATACACATGCATTTGTCTACCGAAAGAGTTAATGGTAACTTAAGCTCTGATTAATTAGTCTCTTGTGAAGTTTATCCAACTGTAACATTAAAATGTTAAATCACATGATACCAAGCACTGTTTTCAGATAACTATAGTGTGGTTATTCTATACTGTGTGTAGCCACTAAGATATACAGGTCACAGATGTGCTCCACGTTCTACTATTTTTCTCAGTTCATTGAAACTGGATCCAATGACCCTTTAAGTAAACTGGCTGATGTCAGAGTTAGTGGACACAAATACTCTAAATTTCATACATTACCACAAACTCCGACATGTACATAACAATTCCCGTGGAAACCGACCATCTCCAATTCTTCCATACGCCCAAAATAAGAATGCTCATGTTTTAGAGAAGAGAGAAAGGGGGGCCTTGGAGAACCTTAAAGGGAAAGTTCAGTGTAAAATATCATTATTTTTAAAATGAGTTTTAGTTTATATTACACATACCTAGTTATTCTACATATTCTCTTCCATTTTGAAAAACCAGTTGAATTTATACCCCTTGCTATTCCCTGCTGTTGACATTAGTGAGCTGACATTTCAGGTTCTGTAATGATCCTTCTTCTTCCCAGAATGCACACTACCTTGGAATGTTCCTAACAGTAATTCCTACTGATTGGCTATTGGATCCAGGCGCTGGGTCAAGGGCAAGGCCATCACGGTGTCTATTAGGGGTCCTGCAAACAGGAAGTCAGTATTTCGGAAGCATTTATTTATACACAGACAAAATGCTGAATTGGGCAGATTAAGGTCACTGGGATGGGAAAATACTACAATTTTTTTCTTTAAAGTATATGTATTTGCATTGAACTTCCCCTTTAAACACACACTCTTATACTGCCCATACACTGAAAACATGACTTTCCTTAAACCACTCGTCCCGATCACTTATGGTGTAAGTGATAACTGTAATGACGATCGCAGAGCATGTCCCAACCAGGGAACGTTGTGGGAACATCACAAGGTAAGAAAAACATGGTAAGAATTGAATGTCAAATTGACTATAACATCTGCCAAGTTTGTGGCAAACATTAGGGCTTGTACCCACAATCCAACATTTTGGCCTGCTCATCCAGACCAACATTGCTCAGGTTGAAATATCTATTCTATGTGTATGGTTTTCTGTGGGGGTGTGGCCATGCCCTTTAAATCTAAAACTGATCTGACAACTAAGACAGCTGTACAGTACACACACACTGTATATAAAGTCCTGTCTATGTGCAGAGATACTGTAAGTGACTTTTTTAGTTTATATTTCCTCTTGATTCATTACCCACAGATGGATGTATCACCAGCAATGGATAAAGATCGCTAATAAAGATTTATTATCTGTGGATAATACAGACATTACCTATTATCTACACGCCATATTACTATATTCACTTTTATTATTCATTTATTCATTTTAATGACCATTTTTCTTGGTACCTGACATTAAAGGTTCCCAGCTTTGGCAGAGAATAGGAATTGATAAATACAGCAGTGTAGAAACCAAACAATCTTTTTTTTAAATGTAAATGTTTATTAAAGTTTGAAAGTTTTCATTACAGATAAAAAAAAGAAAAACAATAATAAACATGTGACGATTTTTCTTTTTGATTGATCGGTCCATTGGATTCCTGTGTGTGTTGGGTTCATTTTCAATCAAGAGTCAATTGTTTTATTTAAAGGGTACCTCCACTGGTAAAGGAAGTATTGGCATTTAGTTTAAATTGAAGAACGGGGGGTAAAGGAGCTGTGTCTTACCTCCCGTTCTTCAATAAAACCTGCAGGAGCCAAGAACCAAGGGAAGGTACTTACCCAATTGCTCGCTCCTCTCGACAGACTCTGTCTTCTATGCACATCGCACTTGCACATGCGCATAGAGTACTTAGTCCTTCCACAAAGGTTGTGTCAACAGTTTTAAAGGGCATCCCACCCTCAAACTAAAATTTAACCCACTACTGGCCCCACTGTATAGTTTAAAAAAACTACCTTACCTTACATCTCTGCTCCTTATGGTTCTCCTGCAGTGCTTGTCCAAAGTCCAGGAAACTGATGAGTAGGAGCTGTCTTCCTGTCCAAAGTTTTCTGCCTCTTCCGTCACCTCCGGGGAGAGTGTGACATGTGCAGGGGAGCCTGGAACTGTCTTCCAGTGGACGTTGTTATGGCAGGTTCATTGGTCAGTTTCAAAAAAAAGCTGGATGAGTTTCTGCAAACAAGGAATGTTGCAAGTTACTGGTATTGATACATAAAGTAGAGTTGATCCAGGGAAATTTCCAATTGCCACTTGGAGTCGGGAAGGAATTTTTTTCCCCTTCATAAATTTGGTGTTTTTTTTTGCCTTCCTCTGGATCAACAGTTAGGCAGGAAATGAGGATATTGCTAGATGGGTTGGACTGGACGGACGTATGTCTTTATTCAGCCTCAAATACAATACTATACATCTGCAATTCAATTCAGTTTGAATTTACCCAGTGTTTAGCCATGGCCACAACCACAAGTCAAGCCCACCTTACCGTGGTGGCGGCGCTATACACACCACCTTATAGTGTTTGGAAGCGCCTTATATCTTATGGGCAGACACAATAAAAGGTGAAAACGTTCTATTAATCTGAAGCAACCAATCAGATTTTATCTAAGTGCAGTAACTTAGTAAAAAGCTAATATTTGATTGGCTGCTGCAGATTAACAGCAGAGGAAACATTTGCACCTTTTATTTTGTGTTCTTTAAGGGGTATATTAAGTGCCAGTCACACCTATTTGATTTAGAATGTGTTTTAAGATCCAAACATTTTTCTGATGTAGATAAAGATGAGAGGGGGCCCCATTATTGTTTTGCTGGGGGGGGGGACCTGTGGAACCTGATTAGCAGTGCACGGCAGGTCAACAAGACCTGCACCAACTTGTACTGAATCCTTTGCTAAATTATTCTGCTTCTCTGTTAAGTCAATTTTGAACATACGCATATAGGGAACCATTACTATATTTATTAATAAAAATGCTTTTTTTGGCTTTCCTATAGTTAACCTACACTTAAATTGTCTTATTTATTAATGTATTTCTGTATATGTGGGGTGGTATTTTACATTTCTAACATGCATAGTCTACAATGAATCAGTAACCAAACTGATGGGATTTTTAATGAAAAAATTGACCAATGGGAATCAGTCGTCTGGTTAAACAGACATGTCTTAAAATTTTCATGCAAAGATGGATTAAGATCAAATAGGGCACAGGGAAAGGCTGACATTTGTGGGCCCCTGGTTCTTGTATTGTATGGCTGTAGTACTGGGATGGGGCACCCTGATGATTACTGGGCCCTAGGCAGCTGCAATGGATAATGCTGCTCTGCTCTCCCTGACTCCCACCCACACCCAGGAGCTCTCCACGTTTTACTCAAGGAAAACTTAAACCAGACACCACATTCCACCAAAATCTGTGGGTTGCAGGATCTATGGGAATTCAAAGGACACTCCAATGCAGCATGGATGAATTTGTTTCATCATATTGCTTTCATATGTATTTGATACCATAATGGATTTTTTTTCAATGATATATTGTTCCTTTTAAATTGTTTACATCACTTTTGTATCTATATCCCCCTCCTTCATTTTCTCTATGTAAGTGGAAGCCTAGTGCACATCCAATTCAAACTGCTTACATGTTTTATTCCCTTTATAATGCTGCTTTAAAAAGCTTGCCCTTCTCTCTGGATAAATAAAAGAAATAAGTTCAGTTACTTGGCCAAATTATTTTAAGCCCAGTCACCACTTCAGGGTTTGCTTTTCAGCTGGGTCCTACTCTATCACTACTTGCCTTTTATGAGACTAATTATGAAGGGAATAAAACATGGAAGCAATTTGAACTGGATGTGCACTAGGCTTCTATTTGTATGTCTACTATATTTAATTGGTCACCAGTTGCACTCTATAATGTGTGGGTGTATTCTATCCCATCTTTATATATTTACCATGTGAGACAATGGTAAATGAAGTGACCTGACGTCATGTAACGCATCAGGCACCTTCCTTGTCCTTGCTCTCCCCTAGCAGTCTCTGATGAAGCAGCCATGCAGCCGTGAAACATGTAAGACTGGTTTCTGAGTTGCACCTCGTATGTACACATTTATGGCACTAGCGTTTTATATAGAGAAGTGATGTTCACAATAAACACACGCTCCTGTCCTCCTTCAGGTCTGCTCCTCCTCTGGGACTGCGTCGATTCGGGCCTGCCAATTTTGGTCCTGCCCTCTGAGCCTGCAGCCTATCTGGTCGGGTGTCCAATGCTGTTTCTGCACATAAGTTATCTAGGCGAACTGCTAAGGCACTGAGCGGCTGGAGGGCACAATTCAAATTTTTTTTTCTGATAAACAAGGCTGGAGTGCTTTTTTCTGTCCCCCTTCAGGCCTGTCCCTCCTCTCTTGTCTTGCAACTTCTCTGCTCCTGTCCCCCTTTAGATCTGCTCCTCCTCCAGTCCTCTGGTACTTCACCGATTAGGTCTGCTCCTTTCTGGACTTCTTCCATCTTTCCTTGGTCCTGCTCAGTCTCAAGTCCCTTTTTTTCTGGACTTCTTCCTTGGTCCTGCTCAATCTCAAGTCCCTTTTTTCTGGACTTCTTCCTTCTTTCCTTGGACCTTCTCAATCTCAAGTCCCTTTTTTTCTGGACTTCTTCCTTCTTTCCTTGGTCCTTCTCTATCTCAAGTCCCTTTTTTTCTGGACTTCTTCCTTCTTTCCTTGGTCCTGCTCAATCTCAAGTCCCTTTTTTCTGGACTTCTTCCTTCTTTCCTTGGTCCTTCTCAATCTCAAGTCCCTTTTTTTTCTGGACTTCTTCCTTCTTTCCTTGGTCCTTCTCTATCTCAAGTCCCTTTTTTCTGGACTTCTTCCTTCTTTCCTTGGTCCTTCTCTATCTCAAGTCCCTTTTTTTCTGGACTTCTTCCTTCTTTCCTTGGTCCTTCTCAATCTCAAGTTCCTTTTTTTTCTGGACTTCTTCCTTCTTACCTTGGTCCTACTCTATTTCAAGTCCCTTTTTTTTCTGTTCTTCTTGCTTCTTCCTTTTTTCTGCTGCCATATGACACACAATAATGTAAATATCTTCAAAACTATGCAAAATAAACAATGGAAATAAATTGCAAAAACTCTCAGGAGAGCAATTCCTATCAATTTACCTAAAGTCATTTTTGGACCACAGTTCCTCTTTAAGCTAGCTATACACGGGCAGACGTTCTTCCAATAGTATTTCCGATCAAAGGCAATTATCGGAAATCCGATCGGAAGAAACGTTCAAAGTTGCCTACCTGGAGAAATTTCCTACCTGGAGGCCTAATCTTTCTGCAGATTTCAGGGGTCATCGGAAATTTGTCATTAACAATCGTTAAAACGGGTTTCGATATTCCAAGCGATCCAATCAAAATGTTGAAATTGCTTAAAATGTTGAGCCCGTGTAGAGGGTGCTTTACACCGATTCAGCAATACATTAATCCTTTCACATTTGCTGTAATGGGTTTCAACACAAATAAACCTGGAGTGTCCTGCCAGTATTCAAAGACCTCCAGGTTACCCCAGTGAACACTTGACAGTTTAAATAAAATCTGAACCATATAAAAAAAAAAAAAAGAAATAACATAGTATTACCGAGTATCAATGTCAGCTGCTTGAATAGTGTTAAACAGCAACTCTGCAACACCAACCCCTTCTACATTGATAAGATGAGGCTGGAACAGAGCTTCTGGTGCCTCAAAGCGTTCTCCGCCAACTTTAATTACCCTGCCATCCGGAAGCTGTGCAATAGAAATAAAAACAGCTTTTATACTGTCACTCTTCCTCCTTATACACATTCACAAAGAAACGGCATGCAAAGGGAACCCGTATTATTGCCTCTAAGTCAGTCTTTGGACTCCCCATCAAGCACCAACATAGCAAGAGCTCAGACTTAAGCTGGGTAACTCCCCATCAAGCACAACATAGCAAGAGCTCAGACTTAAGCTGGGTACACACTTGGCAGATTTTTTGAAAGACAGGATCTGCAAGAAATCAGGCTACACACAGTCCGAGCGTTCTCCATATACACATCATATTGCCAGCACAAGGAGAACGCTCGGGACTGTGTGTTCCCTCGGCCGTGGCAGACTCCCTATCCCCATCAAGCACCAACATAGCAAGAGCTCAGACTTAAGCTGGTACACACTTGGCAGATTTTTTGAAAGATGAAAACAGATCTGCAAGAAATCAGGCTACACACAGTCCGAGCGTTCTCCATATACACATCATATTCCAGCACAAGGAGAACGCTCGGGACTGTGTGTTCCCTCGCCGTGGCAGACTCCCTATAGGGAGTTCTGCCACGGCTGAGGGAAATTTGCCTCTTCCCGAACGAGTGCTCGCCGACACAGTAACAATAAAGACCCGATACCGTTGGTTAGTGTTTGTCCCCTGGGTACTACTACTATTGAGAAGAGAGGAGCGAGGGGGAGGAGAGTATAAGAGTACAATTGTCCTCTTCATTGTAAAGATCATCTAATTTGGATGTCTATTGTAGGACAAGACTCAGGATAATGCCTTGAAAAATGTATAGTACTCACTGTGTAAGACTCTACAAGGACGTTGTCTCCAGTGCAGTTCTCTGCTCTGTTCAATGTTATATCCAACATAACAAAGCTTTTCCTTGATCATTCGCACTGTTTCAAAGTCAGCGGAGTGGTTGAAGGCATACCCACGCAGCAAGAGCAACTACAAGAGATTAAGTTAAATAAATATCAGATGCTGTTTGAAACTTAGAAAGGAGAACAGGGTATGTAAATGGAAAAAAAAAAAAAAAAGTTTGCTTTATCTTAATATAAATTAACACAATAAGGGTATTGGTAACTGCTAACGTTACCTAATTTCTGACTTGAAAGAGAAGTGATTTTAGGTTAACACCATGGGGCCGTCCTGCTACGCAAAATCTTCTTTAGGTTACAAGAAAAGTGTATTTTCATTTATTGTTAATTTACTCCCCCGATTCCTTCCTGGTACAATCATGCAGTTACCCACACAAGGTTTGAGAGAAAAGCTAGGCTCGCCAGACCTCTAGGTGAAGCTAAACATAGTCAGGCTTATTTACAGAGCCACACTGTGGAAAAGACTTATTAAATGTTTTCCTATTAAGAAGGGTTATGAACTGCAGGGTTTTGGAAAGTCACCTGCAAATCGATCCAATATTAATTTTGTGTCACTTAAACATCAGCCACATAGCTGGCGTTAAGGTTTGGCAAAGGGAAAGCTATTTACCAAGAGGTGTTGTTGTGATGTTAAATCATTAGCAATCGAGGCTCTTTGTGAATTAAAATCTTCTGACACCAAAATGCATTTTACAAAAAATATTAAGGCCAAAAAAAAAAAAAAAAGATAATAGTGTATTTTAGACATATGCATGTAAAAGATAAAACTTTAAAAACCCCATTAAGGCTGAGGCCACACTGCAATGCGTGCTCAAACGTGCAAAAAACGCACTAGTTGTGGCCTAGCCCTAAGACAGATTAAATGAAGATCATTCTAATATGACCATTTTATTATAGTTTACCTTGATAAGGTAACGAGTGATATCTCTGCCAGCAATATCTAGTCTCCTGGTTAAGTGAGGAAGAGAAAACCCTTCGTAAACTGGGCAGATATGGGTGACTCCATCACCAGAATCAACAACAACACCAGTCAATAAACCTGAGGAGAGAAAATATTTTATTGTGCGGATGAACAAATATTCAACTAAACAGAAGAGAAATGCAATTGGATAATTTTTAATGCAAGTCTATGTCATGTTTAACTGCACCCTACACTAATAGCATCTAAAGTATTAAAGGGGAACTGTGGTCTCCATACAAGTTATTTTAAATGAAAGGCCAGTTTGAGGGGGGGGTGGGGGGGAGTTGAGTGGGGAGGGGCCCACGGCACCCACGAGTGGGCGGGGCCAAATGGGGCAGTGAAGGGAAGGAGCCATGGGGCCCATGAGTTGGAGGGACCAGAGGGGCTGCAAGGCAGGAGTAGATATAGGGCAGAGTGACTGTCACATGGTTTCAAAGCAGGAAGTGCAGGGGACCTGGTGATATTGCTGCCATATCACACACAAAAATGTAAATACCTCCAAAACTATGCAAAATAAACAATGAAAGTAAATTTAAAAATTTTTCAGGAGAGCTATTCCTAACAATTTACCTAAAGTCCCCTTTAAAAGATCTGATTTTTGAGTAATCAAAATATGACAAAGTAAACAAGGCAGAGTAAAATCAAGTGGCGGGAAAATTCCATCCTCGGCAATGGGAAATTAGTTGTCCTTAATGTCAAAATCTGAAACAGTCAACCACCACAAATGGTGTCCAATATATTTAAAAAAGGATGTTGGAACAGCCCAATGAATAAACCAAATCAGTAGTCGGTTGGTAGAAAGAAAAAGCAGTACCATCAATATTTTGCCGCAACGGATTGTGCAGTCTTCAAAAGGCTGCACACATTCAATTGCCCAAATATCAGCCAGAATTAACCAACAATTCGATCAAATTCTGACGATTGGTTGAAGAAAAACCAAAAATCGCTGAGAAATGTTCACAACATTTCCCGATGCCCTCTATACCACTCCAGCCTGTTGACTGGCCTGAAATATTTTCCCATGTGTATCAGGTTTACAATTCAATGTTGGTTTATACACCGACTTGATCTAGAGATCAAGTTTCTTTTTCTGTTTTAGTTCTTCTGCAATCCGTGCTTAACACATGTTACAGAATGCCATACAAATCAATCACAGACTTAAAAAAGCACTTAAAAGACTTAAGCCATTCTATGAGACCATTTGAAACAATAAAGAAGTTATTATAAGGTACATTTAAAAAACAAGATGGAACCTTAATTTGACATTTGTGCAACAGTAGTGGTCAATGAAAATGAGTGAGATGAAACCAAAATTAGGAATAAAGGTTTAAATGGCAGTGGATGAAAACACAACTCCCTTGTGCATATAGTAAGAACGGCCTGTATAGCTACGTAAAACCAGAGAATTGGTAGGTCTCAAACATAACCTGAGAATAAAAATCTTTTTAGAATATGCAGTAAATATATGTAAAATGTGTAGACTAGTTTTAGCAGATTTAACCACGAATTACACATCTATTCACATTTCAGAATGACCTGCTATTCTTGTTCCTGGAATTTGATTTCACATGATCAATGATGTTACCAATGTGACAAGCAAATCCATTATTAGGAAGGTCCACAAAGCAGTAATGAACATACAGGTTGCTATAATTACCCACTCTTGGACTAATGACATTCACATCAGGAGCATAACGGAATAAAACAGCATAGAAGACAACTGAACTTGAAAGACCAAATTAAATATAATAATGTTAATCAGAATATGAAACAAAAAACACTTCTTTTTGCACCTTCTAGTGTACAGGGAAAAGGCAAGTCTGCACAAATGGTGCACAATTTTAAAATCTAAGGGCTCATACACACAGATTGATTTGGGGGCGTCATTTGAAAAACAGATTTGCAATGAAACATACAATTTACATGACTTAGATAAAGACTTCCATTTAAGGAATGAGTCCTGCAGGATTACCCGTCTTACTCGAGAATTCTAATTCTCTACGGGAGATTTGGACATGCGCACTGCAGCCCTCCCCCTAGCTCCAAAACCGCTACAGTTATTGCAGAAAAACTTAGCTGATCTATACTTACATTGTCTGTTTCCCACGGTGTTCTGTACAGCCAAAAGCCGCATCCGTGATTGGCTGCCGGTCCGCCCCCTGCTTGCAGTTTCATGCAAGCAGAGGGCCGTGTCAGCTCGCCAGGGAAAATAGGCAGTGTAAGTATATTCTGCAAATAACTACTATGGCGGTTGGGGTGGGAGAGGAAGCCCTACACTACAGAAAATTTGTAAAAAGGGGTGGACATGCCCTTTAAGTTAATTGGGAGAGATTGTCCTGTGTGCAGCCATCTGTTGTTAAAAAGCATGTCCACCCCCAAAACTATAATCCCCCCCCCCCCCACTACTGGCCCCACCATGTAGTGTATTAAAATCCTTACCTCACATCCCAGCTCCATAAGGTTCTCCTGTAGTCCCCCCCCAAAGTCCCAAAAACTGCCCACCAGGAGGATAGCAGAGTCCATATAGGACTCTGCCTCCTACCTGGCCTCCGGGAGAAGTTTGGCATGCGTACTGCAGCCCTTCTCCCCCTCCCGTTTTGCTATCCCTCCCCCTAGCATAAAACCCCTTGCCCGTATAATAGAACAACTTCTCCCAGCCCCAACCGCATAAAAATAATTGTAAGAAAGTGATCAAGACTCTACTTACCTTCCCTCTCCTCCCCGGCATTCTGAGAAGCCGGCAGCCACGTCCGTGATTGGCTGCCTCTCAGGCAATCACTGACGCGGCTGCCGGTCCCGCCCCCTGCTTGCAGTGTCTTGCAAGCAGAGGGCCGGCGGGCGTCGGAGGGAGAGAGGAAGGTAAGTAAAGCACTTTGGTCACTTTCTTAAATTATTTTATGGCGGTGGGGCTGGGGGGGTATTCTATTAACGGACAAAAGTTGTTAAAAAGGGTTGTACATGCCTTTAACAGAGATCAGAGAGAGAGAATAGAGAGAGAGAAGTCAATAATAACCTCTAAGCAGCGTGCCGACTGATAGGGTAAATGGGGGGTGTGTCCACAGAGAATGGTAAAAGGGGGATAGGACCGATTTAGGTGGGAAATTGATTAGTTCTTTAGTTTGATTTTGTTTAATCAGGTGTAGTTTGAGGCATCAGTGCACCATCATGAGGAGACAGCACGGAGACAGTCAGAGGTGCGTGATTGGGTGTCAGGGCGAAGCGTGGGGGTGGAAAAATATATTTGCGGATCATCGGCATACAGATGGTAGTTAAAACCAAATGAGCTGATGACTTCTCCCAGGGAAATGGTATAGAGGGAGAACAGCATGGGTCCAAGAACAGAGACCTGTGGAACCCAAATTAAAGGGTATCTCCACTCATTTTTTAACATTTTGGAATCCAGTTCTATTGATGAACGGGAGGTAAAGGAGCTGTGCCTTACCTTCCGTTCTTCAATAGAACAAACAGGAGCCAGGAGAGAAGCTAAGAAACTTACCCGCTCGCTCACCCCAGCGCTTAGTCTGACAGGTCCGCGACGGACCTTGTCTTCTATGCACATAGATCGCGCATGCGCATAGAAGACAAGGTCCGTCGGGACCTGTCAGACTACACACCGAGGGAGCGAGCGAGCAAGTTTCTTACCTTCTCTCCTGGCTCCTGTTGTTCTATTGAAGAACGGAAGGTAAGGCACAGCTCCTTTACCTCCGTTCTTCAATAGAACTGGATTCCAAAATGTTAAAAAGACGAGTGAAGTACCCTTTAAGAGGAATCGGAGAGGATGTATTATTATCATATGACACAGAATAGGTTCTGTTCGAGAGGTAGGATCGTAGCCAGGAATGCGGCTTCATTCGGATGCAGAGGAGAAGTGGAGAAAGGATGAGAATAGAAAAGTGTTCTTTGGCTTTGGCAGCCGAAGGTCATTCACAACTTTGCACAGGACGAAACTCGATTGCAAGGGTCCAGTAAGTTATGAAATTAGATAATTAGCGATACAGGAAAAGTTCCAGTAGCTTGGAGGCTATCGAGGAGAGAGACCCGGTGGCGGTGTAGTTGCAAGACAATAGGGTCAAGGGAGGCTTTTTTATTATGAGTTTCACGTGGGCAAGTTTAAAGGAGGAATGGAAAATAAAAGATGACAAGGAGGCATGAATATGTGGGTTAGTATAGGGGTTGACTGCCTGATTACAGTGCTTCAGTGGGAAAGAGGGCATGGGATTGAGGGAACATATAGTGAGCGGACATGTCCGAAGCAGAGACGAGACCACTGACTGGTCACGAACTAAAGATCAAGAGCAGTAGAAGGGGGGTGGTTAAAAAAAAGAGCTATTGTGAGGGTTAGAAATCTACGCGCACGGATGGACAGTCAGCAAAGTCTTGGGGGAGTGTGGAGAGAGAGGAGAGTCAGTGGGGGAGTTCATGTAAGTAATACATCTGTAACTAAAAAAAAAAGCTTCCATGTTGTTGCCAGTACAACCCAGCCCATGTAATCAAGCCAAGCCCCGATTCCAGTATTCATGGTCTCTAAGTATTGTATATACAGATGTCCCTACACACAGTATGGAAGTTCAGTTAAAACTTGAAAGTTGGACAGAGGTCATGAGGTTGCAGGTTCAATTACCCCAACAACATAATTTTTCTGAAATGTTGAAATTCTGTGTTTTTTTTTACATCCATGATAGCTTAGAAGTACACTGCAAACAACTTTCTTTTTTGAAAATGTAAAGTAATGATTATATCATTGCAGGTCAGGAGCATTGAATGTGTTTTAAAAAAAAAAACCAAAAAACTGTTCTGTGTCAGGGAGAGGGAGGATCCCTGTGATGTTATGTGAGTGGCTGTCAGCTTCTAGGAGCAAGGTTCAACTTAATGTTTTGATCTGTTGAGTGCTACAGATCATGAAAAGCACTGTATAAACTTAGCTGGGTTTACCCAGCTTAGGTGGATATGGGAGCTTACCCCTAGT
This sequence comes from Hymenochirus boettgeri, assembly GCA_019447015.1. Lineage (NCBI taxonomy): Eukaryota > Metazoa > Chordata > Amphibia > Anura > Pipidae > Hymenochirus > Hymenochirus boettgeri. The sequence goes on along the minus strand of CM033473.1, from coordinate 50,619,181 downwards.
ACCCACAGATCAAATAAATCAACCAGCAGCCACAGCAAAGGAGAGGTGAGAGACAACTTGCTGTATGTTTATGAATTTGCTGTGTGTCTATTGAGATAATGTTTCTGGAGACGAATAGTTTTAAGAGAAACAGGTACCTGGGGGTGGTCTGCTTGCTGATGTGGCCAGTGTTGGGTGCTGACCATGGGCATATTGGTATTATTTTACCCTCTTATAGTTCTTGTTTTCCTTCTAATTTATGAATCATCACCTGGCCAATCTAACAAAAATGCCAGCAAGGGGTGATCAATTAGGCCGGAACATCAAAACTTGGGAAACCAGCTGAGTTTCTAAAAAAAAAATCCATGATCCTCACATGCAGTTTAAATTTGTCAACTGCCCATTTTAAAAGACCTAAAAATATATATTTCTTTATCGTTAAAAGTGGAGGAAAACATAAATGAGATTTTTAACAGGGCGTGATGTCCAGCAGGAGCCTGGAAGGTTCACGTGTTTTCTATTGCCCATAAGATCGTTTTGTTTGCAACTTTGAATAACAGGATTTTAAGATTTGACAATAAAGGATTGACGAATTTTATCGAAGCCGGTGCCCGCTTCCCCTTTTTTTGTCCTGCTGGACATCACGCTTTGTATGATTTCCGAGAGGGAGACGGTGTACTGGATGTGAGGTGTTGGAGCGCCGGCATGACTGTTTGGAGGCAGTTCCCACCGACACAGGTGCTGTAACTGACCAGTTGTATAGATTTTTAACAGGGTTTTGTGTCTTGTGGATTGTAAAGAGTTCAGATAACTCAGAGGCTATGGTATTAAAATTATGAAATAGGTATAGTTGAAAGCCTTACCTCTACAATCTTTTCGCGGTTCTTTGTTGGATTCTTGGAGGTTCTGTAAGAAGGATTTACAATCCCTGGTGTCTATGTTCAGTTTTCTGGTCCGAATGTGTAGTCCATAAATGCTTCATATCATCCCAGTTTCGTACTATACCATTCTCCATAGGGTAATCACTTCTAACATTGAACGCAATTCACTTGCTTCATCTCCAACCATAAGATCCTACAATTTTAAACAAACATATGATGCAGGATAGCAAGAAACACAGTAAATGGAACTGTTGTTTTGCATTAAATAGAATGTTCATTCTAAAAGTTACGACCAGACAAGAGCGTCTGGGATGTTTACGAGCAGAGTAAAGCCGTCAAAACTGCTGAGCACTGTCTCTAGGGCTGTCTTTCTACAGCACGTCAAGTACCATCACCAAGGTATTTAATTGGTATGAACAGCAAGCTCACATATACTGCACTATTGGTTGCTGATTCTGCCATCAAGTTAAATGCAACAATATTTTTGTTTTAAAACAAAGCTTTAAAAAATCGTGTTGGTCTGTGTTTTTCTTGTTGTTCATTACTGATCAGTGTGGGCGTATGTTAGATGTTAACTAAACAGGTTATACAGGAGAAGCCAAGTAGAGGATGTCTTGTGTTTTCACCCAGCTTGAAATAAATGCAAAATGGCAAACCGAGATCAATTAAAATCAGGCAGCGAATTCCTACCACCATAAATCTGCGGGCATTGTTTCTTCAAACAGAATTGTACGGAAAGCTGCAGTTTTCTAAGAGAAATATATCTAAAAAAAATAGCACAATGTAGTGGTAACTCCTATAATGCGAAGCGCGGTGTACATTTCCGTTATTGATTGATATAAAGTTATGCAAGGGTAAAATTAAAAGTTCTTGCAGCTCTTGTAAATTTGGCCAAATGTGTTTAAATCAAAAGTCTATTTTCATAGGCGGAGGAAACTTATCTTCATCCATCCACACAGCATTACCATAGCCTTCCCATAAACAGAATATACCCCTCATAGTGACCTACAGTACATACAGTACATGTTGTAAACTTATTGGAAAAAAAAACCCGAACAAATAATATAAAACACACCTACATTTCAAAAGAACTTAAAAGGAGACCGCAGGTAGCTGGCAATTTAGTTATTAGCTCCCATGGTGTAGGAGGAGCGAAATGCGTCCTACTTGACTGCCTGCTTTTAGCCTCTTACCTTCTCATCGCACAATGATTTAAAGCACATTATCTGCAAGTTCCTGGACCATGTGACTATGACTCATACTACCTTTGGACACGACGATATGGTATAGTTGCGATACATCTAGGGTACTACCCTTTTGTAACTGCATTTATACTTTATATATAGATGTAATGGGTAGAATGCATATGTTGCAGTTTGGCTTTTCTAACTCTAGTTAGTATTTTTCAGCCTTTTATTGTATTTTTCCCTCCCCTACTTTAGGGTTTTTATAGATTACCAGTGCCCTGTATTTTGCTACATTTCAAAAGAATACTACACTTTAAAAATATGATAAGAAAATGGCTAAATAGGAGTTAAATTGTTTTAAATCACCTTTGGATGCTGAAACAGTGTTATTCACAGCAAGGCTGGGTGCCAAAATACAATTTGTTTGGAGCAAAAATGGATAGTTTAGGGGCAGACAATGCCCAACCTTTCTTATTCAGAAGCACTGGAAACTTACTGGCGATAGACAGGGAATTTTTCCTGCTGGTGTGTACCCAGCACAAGAAGAGTATTAAAAGCATTTACACCAGATCATTGCTGATGTGGCCATTATTACAGATCACTCATTGGCATAGACTAGTTGATTACTAAGAGACTAGTTTAATGCCTTAGGCTTCTTACACAAATACAAACCATGTGGATGAGGCCCCAACCATGCAACAACCATTAGATAGGCGCGTGTGTCTGTGTCATTCGCTATTCATTGATCTGGCGGGCAGATTGTTGAATGAATGCATACACACAGGTCCGTAAGCCAAAGTGTAATTTTTTGCAAGTGTGTCAAGTGGTCAGATGACGGTCCCTGTCTATGCGGTCGTACGCATGTGCTAGGCTTAACGATACCAAAAAAAGGTCTAAAAAAATCAAAATCTATAACTGACTTGATGGTAGGAGTTGTACTCCTACCAAACATCTTATTTACAATACATAAAGGCTTGTACATGTGTCCCAATACACTAAAGGCTTGAATGACAAAACTCATGTGAGTTGCCGTTCGCGAGTCATCGTTTGTTGAACAGACCGCAATCAGCAAACGACGCCCAACTGAACGGCTACACAAGTGCGAAAAGGACGGTGCTTCGTATTGACCCTTAAAAAATAAAATTTCAACTTGGAACCTGTTTACTGGATAAACAATCTGTGGTATAGATTGTATCCATAATGACAAGACTACTTCATGTGCAAATGTTTATTTAGCATGCTGCTTCCTATTCAGGCGTGCAGGAACAGGTAAGAAACAATAAACAAAAACCCATCCATTCAGTTAGTTAACAGACTTAAAATCCTTAGTAAGCAGAAAACATCAGACCATTAATTTTCAATACCAAGCAATATATGCCAATACACAAACAGGCCTAACTTACCATCTTTTTCTTATCCTACTTGAAGTAGTGAATATTTGTGGGGGGAAAAAGGCAGAGCACTGTGTCAGTTAAAAGCAAGATTCTCAAATTACTGCTGGCTAGGAGAAATATTTGGTTCAATATTGAAAAAGCCACATTTTATGCATTAGTTTTCACAGATTAACTTGCAATGGGGTAAGTGCAAATTCTATTCAGACAAGGATGTTAAGTTTCTTTTAAAAAGTATTTTAAAAGTATTTAAAATATTATCTAAAGTGTAAGTACATATTCTAGGGTCTAGGCATTTCCCCGAAGTTAATTCATATTCCTCTCTTGTGGAAGAGGTATTAAAGGGCAAGTCCAGCCCAAAATGAAACTTTACTACAGGTAAATCACCCTCTAAAACCCTAAAAGGTAACAGTTTAAAATCTGAAAATATAAGTCTAACCGAAATCCTGCACAATGTCCTTTTCTGCTTCTGTTCTTCCACTTAGCAACTGTCAGTTATGGATTTGACAGTTGGTTGACATCACAGCCAATGACTGAATGTTAATCCACTATCTCCTCTTCTGAGCATGCCCAGGCTCAGTACAGGTTTCTAAATTGCTGTGTTTCCATGAGGCCTCCAGAAGCATAGCAGGCATACAGTAATGAATTCATAGGACAAACTATGATATCAACATATTTTAAAGGGCCTTCTTTCTAAAAGATGTTCTTATAGGGTGGAGTTGTCCTTTAAGGCTTTCGTCCCCAGACACTCTGTCCATGGCCGCAGCACTGGGATCTGATGTGGCTCAGCTCGTAGCCTGTATAATTACCGCTCTCTACAGGGTTTCAAAACAAGCGCACCTTCTAGCACTGTAGTCACGTGAACCGGCTGGTTCCAGGTACCAGTGTTCCTGACGTAAAGACCTCACCACTGTTACGCTCCAATGAGCTTCCTCAGGTGGCATGGACAGAAGTGTCTGGGGGTCGGAAAAGGGGACGAAGGCCATAATACCCTCTCCACACGACTAGAAGGGGATGATGTATAAACGCCATTTGCAGTGACAGTCCGTTGATAATATCTGTGGTGCATGCACATCTGGCGTTGTGCCATATTCAGGATACCTTTATTAAGAGTTGTGACTGTTTTTCTATTAGCCGAGAAAGGATACATTAACCCGAAACGACACAGTAGCCCTATTCACTCCAGGATCTGGGCATTCCAAGGTTTTAGTCCTCACAGACTGACGTTTATTTGAGATATATCCTCCATTCTGTGTTTTTAGTAGATATCTTTATTTAATTATATACAGCTGCCAGCGTGGTTTTTCGATTTAATATTGTATGTGGGTGTTTTCCTGTACAGGTTTGTGTAGGGGATTACTTATATTATCTGATTATATCTATTTTTAATAGTAAATATTAAACATATTATATGATTCATGTGTATACATCTGTCACATACGGTATCATCTTTTATTTAGGGGTCAACTATTGTTTCAGTTTTTAGGGTATAGAGGGGTTCTATCGGATCCATCTGAGCACCCTATTGGGTTTTTGGCCGGATTGCATCTATATATATAGTTTCTGGTACACAAGATCATTCCAGAGGGGTTTTCCTGGTCCATATCATGACCCACATACTGCATCTTCCATGAAGCCTGACATTACATGTGTACAGTTCTACAGCCTGGCTTACCAGTTGGAAGATTGAGGGAGCAGAACAAAGGTACGCACTATTGGTTCTGGGGCACTTGCCTCAAACTGTCCATAAAAAAGGTCTTCTATTAGATTTCCCTTCATTCATAGACAAAACCTCGTACACAGCACGATTTCACGGCTGACATAAGACCCTGAGCATGTGCACAAGTAGACGTTTCGGAAGATAATTGCATGTGTGTATGCATTCAGTCGGGCATCGTTCCTTGGCAATAAGTAAACTGACGGGAGTCGTGAGACAGTCAGAAAACCTCTCTGCCTTTCTTACTAAAAACTTGATAGTGGTGCTCACTGATCAACAGCACTCATATCTCTCCGTGTGATCAAAAAAACATTAATCATAGGTTTAAATCTAAGCTTACAGCATACATGTCTGAGAACCAGAACAGTATATTAATACTTTGACATTTAAGGAAGTTTCACTACAGAATTTCTATCCTTCCCTTGATATGTATGTCACCCACCCTACTAGATTGTAAGCTCTCTGGGGCAGGGACAGCGTTCCTAAGGTTCTAGTCCAATATTGTCTTATGTACCCATAATATAATATACATACTTATTTGTGTTTTTTAGGTTTTCTTATCTTGTCCCTCTTGTAGATTATTATGTATTGTAACATTCCACTAGTGGCACTATAAATAAAATAGTACAAATAGTGCATTCATACAACACGGGTCACATATCCCAAGCACCATCCCCATTTTCAGGAAAAATGCTATGAAATTCTGTCAGCAGATAATTACCTTAATTTCAATGTTTCCCACTTAGAGTAGATCGAATAACAGGTCGGCCAACCAAAGCTGGGAAGATGTGTTCTGGGAAATTGGATCCGGCATATCCGCATTTAACAAACTGATTGTAAAGAAAGGGAAAAGACAGTTATTTAACTTAAACCCTGAATATCACACAAAAAAAAAATCGGAAATGTTAAAAGTCGTCAAAAGATCACTTGTCCTAAATTAAGTGGGATTCTCTATTATGAACCACTTCAAGAAAACAAGAATGTGTAATTTACTAGCCTTTGATCAAGGTTTCAGGGGTGAAGAAAGTCCCTTTTGCCAGTAACATGTATTCAGAGACTGCTGTCAATAGATCATGTGTACAACATAAATGTATAGGACTGTTCCTTTATTACACAGATACGAGACTCCAACCTTCGTCAATCTCACCATTGCAAATAGTATAAATGGCTCTATAAGTTTAGGTAAGTGGTTCCCTTACGCATATCAATGCACATTCTTCTTTATGTCACACCAGTGACCTTAATGTTGGACTAAATGTGTAATCACCCCATTTTGATGCACTTTTATTTCATATGGTGTAATCATATTTGGACTACAATCAATGTAGTGCAAAGTTTCATTACATTGCCTGCATAAAAATGTATTATAAATATATTTGGACAACATATAAATTAAAGTGTATGTCCACTGATTTTTTTAACTATCATTTTATCTGTTTAACTGAAGAACAGGAGGTTAATGAGCTATTCTCTTCCTCCGTTCTTCAGTAAAGGAGAGGAGGAAGAACTAATACCCGGATCAGCCAACAACGACTGACAGCCCCCCAAGTATATAGGAAAAATAGCTGCAAACTGTCCCCTTTTCTCAGTTGGTCCTCTCTCCAACTGGACCGTCTGCCAGTACAATCATATATGAAGAAAAATGGAAGGGGACTCATAGCGATTCAATCTGCAAGTGTTTATTGCGACATGTTTAGGGCATCAACGTGCCCTTCTCAAGCATAAACTGACTCCCCGCATGGGAGTTTAAATAGCATCACAAAAACCCCGCCCCTCAATCTAATTAGTGCACACAAGCACCAATTGGTGCATAGAACAACACAAAATTGGTGTATAAAATGTCCATTATGAATTCAAGTCCATATTGAAGTATTCCAGTTTAAGTGATCACCCCACCTTGGAGATTGTACCAGTTTGTGTTGTTCTATGCACCAATTGGGTACTTGTGTGCACTAATTAGATTGAAGGGGCGGGGTTTTTGTGATGCTATTTAAACTCCCATGGGGAGTCAGTTTATCTTGAGAAAGGGCACGTTGATGCCCAAAACATGTCGCAATAAACACTTGCAGATTGAATCGCATATGAGTCCTCTTCCATTTTTCTTCATATACAACGCTGAGACAGGCATGCTTGGCCAATGCATTGGCACGCATGTGACACATGCGAGGAGTGGGTGTGAGAGCTGTTAGCGAGCCAGTGCTGGAGCAATCCGCAGTTCTTACTCATCTCCAAGTTTTACTGAAGAACGGAAGGTAAGACATGCGCATTTACCTACCTGTTCTTCATTTACACAGTTAAAAAAAAAAAAAAAAAAAAAAGCATTGTCCAAAAAACATCACGCATAGAGCATCATGCAAGTGCAAGGCAGGGGGAAAGTTCCGTGGAGCAGATCGGACTGTTTCGCCAAAGCTTTTCATTGGCCTGGAGACACTTGTATGGCGGGTTAAATATCCAGAAGAACGACACTTCTTGCACGTTGCATGGAACTATGCGTTTCTCCATATAACTAATAATCCAAGATAATACTTAGAAGATAGTGATAAGTAACTTATGTTTGTTACGCCTGAACATTGGTCTTGGGATACACGATTTAGGGAGGGTGGAGGGTCCTTTGGTTTGTGTTATATTTGTAGATACGTTTTTTAATTGTTTTTAACAAAGTTCCTATTCCCCTGCTATAATCATATTTATGATTTAATAAAAGGGATTTATATTACTATCACTCGATGATGAACGGGTTTATTTTGAGTTCCGTTCTCCTTCAATTTGCTGTTCATAAAAATTCTACCCATACGTTCTGCCCATATTACTAAGTGGGTTATAATTAGTGTGGAATCTTATGGATATTATTATAGTGGTGCTGCTTTTTTGTGGACGTGCCCATTAAAAATAAAAGTCAAAACATCCAATAATAAAGCCATCCCATAACCTGCAGCATCAAGAAATTCTAACTCTACAATGTTTTTTATTTAGTAACAGCTGGCCAACCAGCCACCACTGAAACAATGAAGGTTCAGCACATTTAAGATATTACCATATATAACTTTAGAAAAGCGTGGTTTAACTTCCTACTGAGTCATCAACAACTACAGCACCAGAATTCTGTACGTGGTTTTACGGTGCAGAATAAACTTCTGCTTTTTAACTGGCACATTAGCAAATTAAATACACAATATGACAATCCATGCATTCAGGCAACTCACAAAGCAGGGATTTTGGACTCCATTAGAAGGGACAGGGACAAGTTCATTTGGCATAAAAAGTAGTTTTAAACAACTTAAAGCCTATCTTTACTTATTTATTACATTTATTTATAAATTTAGAGCTACTATTTCTGTTAAGGTCAAAGGAACAGGCTATTAAAAAGTCAAATGGGCTCCAAGATTTGACTACTATTGTCAACATTTTCTGGCTACCATCTGCTTTAGAGTGAGTAGAAAAATAAGACAGGGGAGGAAGACCAAATAGTTGATTCTTTTTGTAAAGAAAGAAAAAACCATTACAACACAAGGTTTATGTTGCCTCCAATGGTAAGAATTATCAGTGGATGAACAGTCACTGAAATGCATTTCTGTGCGCTTTGCCATGCACTCAAATTAATTTGTATTTTTTTTTTTGTTCGTTTGAACTGCATTTCCTAGCTGATTATGGGTAAAAATAAAATTGCATGTTGTTACTGATTTGTATCTACTTTTTTATGACTTCCATAGACTTTTTGTTATGTGCAATTTGACAGAGATGGCCAAAAATAACGATTACATGCATTTCATGCTAATCACACAGTTGGGGCATACTTTCCATGATTTACAGTAGAAATAAAAAAGTCACTGTAGATCGCAAATTGCAAACGGTACACCAAAAACAAAAACTGGCAGCAGTGGGGCTATAGACTTAAAGGGCATATCACCCCCACATTGGTATTTTGCACATAGAGCACCCTCGGAGCCATTGTATTAGCTGATCAAAATGCTTCTTAAGCAAAAAATCCTACTAATCATTGAGCAATGCATGTTTAGGGTTTAGGAGTTAACTATGCCCAGAGAAATGCACTAAAAGACAGACAGATTTGACAAAGAAAAGTTGAATTTATCCAATGTCTAAACAGTGTGTGGCTGGCTTATTGAGCATGTAATTGGCTTCGTCTGAAAACTGCTACTGAGAGACAAATTGGCATGCAATTTTTTTGATTAACCAGGCATAGATTTGGGGCCTGATCTTTACACATTTTAAATATGGTGTTTTCTAGTTTAAGTCTCAATCTTTTTTTAAATGGCAGTGCAATAATCCTGGTTGGACAAAATTACTGTTATATTAGGAGCCCGATCTAGATCAGTAGCCAGTTCCATAAACATTAATAGAAAACCCTTTAAGTTGGTCGCCAGGTACAAATTTCTTGGCTTATTGGTTCTGCCTCCTGCCATTTGTCTAGCTCTGCAGTAAACTTATATTTTGTATATCACTAGGCTTTGGCGCTACCTTTAGCCTAGAAGAATGATGCCTGACTGACCACTAAATGAAACAATTTTAAATTTTATATGTTGGATTTTAAAAGGATATATAGAAGGGCAAACAAATAGACACCAATCATGTAAGTCAAGTCTGGACATTCCTTTCGAGTCTTATCTGATCATGTCTCAACACAGCACCTCTACAAACAAGTAATAAACACAAGTAACATGAAAGATCAGATGGAAATTCTGTTAAAGCTTTTGTCTACAACAAATTTTAGGAAATACTGTTCATATATTCTATGTTTTGAACTAATGAGCTAGCAGGGCAGTCCTGATATCTGACTGAATAAGATTCACCTTGCCAGCAAGTCTCAACGTAAGTAGTGGATGAAGATTACAGGTGAGCAGGAAGAGCAAGCAAGTAAAGTGGGAAAGGTAAGCTTTGCCAATGGCTTCAGAAAAATACAAGTAATATAGTTTAAAGGTACAGCTTTGCAATGGACTGAAATTTGATTTACACTGTACATATCCTATTAAGGAGCAATTCCTTATCTTCCGTTCTTCAATCAATGCCTGTGGAGACAGGAATGAAGATAGAACAACTTACCTTTCAGGCCATCCCCCGCAGTTACACTGAATTCCCCGTACCACGTTCCTGGTTCTGATAGAACGCTCGGGACTGTGTGTTCCCTCGGCCGTGGCAGACTCCCTATCCCGCATCAAGCACCAACATAGCAAGAGCTCAGACTTAAGCTGGGTACACACTTGGCAGATTTTTTGAAAGATGAAAGACAGGATCTGCAAGAAATCAGGCTACACACAGTCCGAGCGTTCTCCATATACACATCATATTGCCAGCACCAAGGAGAACGCTCGGGACTGTGTGTTCCCTCGGCCGTGGCAGACTCCCTATAGGGAGTCTGCCACGGCTGAGGGAAATTTGCCTCTTTCCCGAACGAGTGCTCGGCCGACACACAGTAACAATAAAGACCCGATACCGTTGGTTTAGTGTTTTAGGTCCCCCTGGGTACTACTACTATTGAGAAGAAGAGGAGCGAGGGGGAGGAGAGTATAAGAGTACAATTGTCCCTTCAATTGTAAAGATCATCTAATTTGGATGTCTATTGTAGGACAAGACTCAGGATAATGCCTTGAAAAATGTATAGTACTCACTGTGTAAGACTCTACAAGGACGGTTGTCTCCAGTGCAAGTTTCTGCTCCTGTTCAATGTTATATCCAACATAACAAAGCTTTTCCTTGATCATTCGCACTGTTTCAAAGTCAGCGGAGTGGTTGAAGGCATACCCACGCAGCAAGAGCAACTACAAGAGATTAAGTTAAATAAATATCAGATGCTGTTTGAAACTTAGAAAGGAGAACAGGGTAAAAAGGAAAAAAAAAAAAAAAAAGTTTGCTTTATCTTAATATAAATTAACACAAGTAAGGGTATTGGTAACTGCTAACGTTACCTAATTGTCTGACTTGAAAGAGAAGTGATTTTAGGTTTAACACACATGGGGCCGTCCTGCTACGCAAAATCTTCTTTAGGTTACAAGAAAAGTGTATTTTCATTCTATTGTATAATTTTACTCCCCCGGATTCCTTCCTGGTACTAATCATGCAGTTACCACACAAGGTATTGAGAGAAAAGCTAGGCCTGGCCAGACCTCTAGGTGAAGCTAAACATAGTCAGGCTTATTTACAGAGCCACACTGTGGAAAAGACTTATTAAATGTTTTCCTATTAAGAAGGGTTATGAACTGCAGGGTTTTGGAAAGTCACCTGCAAATCGATCCAATATTAATTTTGTGTCACTTAAACATCAGCCACATAGCTGGCGTTAAGGTTTGGCAAAGGGAAAGCTATTTACCAAGAGGTGTTGTTGTGATGTTAAATCATTAGCAATCGAGGCTCTTTGTGAATTAAAATCTTCTGACACCAAAATGCATTTTACAAAAATATTAAGGCCAAAAAAAAAAAAAAAAAATAGATATATAGTGTATTTTAGACATATGCATGTAAAAGATAAAACTTTAAAAACCCCATTAAGGCTGAGGCCACACTGCAATGCGTGCTCAAACGTGCAAAAAACGCACTAGTGTGGCCTAGCCCTAAGACAGATTAAATGAAGATCATTCTAATATGACCATTTTATTATAGTTTACCTTGATAAGGTAACGAGTGATATCTCTGCCAGCAATATCTAGTCTCCTGGTTAAGTGAGGAAGAGAAAACCCTTCGTAAACTGGGCAGATATGGGTGACTCCATCACCAGAATCAACAACAACACCAGTCAATAAACCTGAGGAGAGAAAATATTTTATTGTGCGGATGAACAAATATTCAACTAAACAGAAGAGAAATGCAATTGGATAATTTTTAATGCAAGTCTATGTCATGTTTAACTGCACCCTACACTAATAGCATCTAAAGTATTAAAGGGGAACTGTGGTCTCCATACAAGTTGATTTTAAATGAAAGGCCAGTTGAGTGGGGAGGGGCCCACGGCACCCACGAGTGGGCGGGGCCAAATGGGGCAGTAAGGGAAGGAGCCATGGGGCCCATGAGTTGGAGGGACCAGAGGGGCTGCAAGGCAGGAGTAGATATAGGGCAGAGTGACTGTCACATGGTTTCAAAGCAGGAAGTGCAGGGGACCTGGTGATATTGCTGCCATATCACACACAAAAAATGTAAATACCTCCAAAACTATGCAAAATAACAATGAAAGTAAATTTAAAAATTTTTCAGGAGAGCTATTCCTAACATTTACCTAAATCCCTTAAAGGATCTGATTTTTTGAGTAATCAAAATATGACAAAGTAAACAAGGCAGAGTAAATACAAGTGGCGGGAAAATTCCATCCTCGGCAATGGGAAATTAGTTGTCCTTTAATGTCAAAATCTGAAACAGTCAACCACCACAAATGGTGTCCAATATATTTAAAAAAGGATGTTGGAACAGCCCAATGAATAAACCAAATCAGTAGTCGGTTGGTAGAAAGAAAAAGCAGTACCATCAATATTTTGCCGCAACGGATTGTGCAGTCTTCAAAAGGCTGCACATTCAATTGCCCAAATATCAGCCAGAATTAACCAACAATTCCGATCAAATTCTGACTGATTTGGTTGAAGAAACAACCAAAAATCGCTGAGAAATGTTCACAACATTTCCCGATTGCCCTCTATACCACTCCAGCCTGTTGACTGGCCTGAAATATTTTCCCATGTGTATCAGGTTTACAATTCATAATGTTGGTTTATACACCGACTTGATCTAGAGATCAAGTTCTTTTTCTGTTTTAGTTCTTTCTGCAATCCGTGCTTAACACATGTTACAGAATGCCATACAAATCAATCACAGACTTAAAAAAAGCACTTAAAAGACTTAAGCCATTTCTATGAGACCATTTGAACAATAAAGAAGGTATTATAAGGTACATTTAAAAAACAAAGATGGAACCTTAATTTGACATTTGTGCAACAGTAGTGGTCAATGAAAATGAGTGAGATGAAACCAAAATTAGGAATAAAAGGTTTAAATGGCAGTGGATGAAATACCAACTCACCTTGTGCATATAATGTAAGAACGGCCTGTATAGCTACGTAAACACCAGAGAATTGGTAGGTCTCAAACATAACCTGAGAATAAAAATCTTTTTAGAATATGCAGTAAATATATGTAAAATGTGTAGACTAGTTATTAGCAGATTTAACCACGAATTACACAATCTATTCACATTTCAGAATGACCTGCTATTCTGTGTCCTGGAATTTGATTTTCACATGATCAATGATGTTACCAATGTGACAAGCAAATCCATTATTAGGAAGGTCCACAAAGCAGTAATGAACATACAGGTCTGCTATAATTACCCACTCTTGGACTAATGACATTCACATCAGGAGCATAACGGAATAAAACAGCATAGAAGACAACTGAACTTGAAAGACCAAATTAAATATAATAATGTTAATCAGAATATGAAACAAAAAACACTTCTTTTTGCACCTTCTAGTGTACAGGGAAAAGGCAAGTCTGCACAAATGGTGCACAATTTTAAAATCTAAGGGCTCATACACACAGATTGATTTGGGGCGGTCATTTTGAAAAACAGATTTGCAATGAAACATACAATTTACATGACTTAGATAAGAGACTTCCATTTTAAGGAATGAGTCCTGCAGGATTACCCGTCTCTACTCGAGAATTCTAATTCTCTACGGGAGAATTTGGACATGCGCACTGCAGCCCTCCCCCTAGCTCCAAAACCGCTACAGTTATTTGCAGAAAAACTTAGCTGATCTATACTTACATTGTCTGTTTCCCACGGTGTTCTGTACAGCCAAAAGCCGCATCCGTGATTGGCTGCCGGTCCGGCCCCCTGCTTGCAGTTTCATGCAAGCAGAGGGCCGTGTCAGCTCGCCAGGGAAAATAGGCAGTGTAAGTATATTCTGCAAATAACTATGGCGGTTGGGGGTGGGAGAGGAAGCCCTACACTACAGAAAAATTTGTAAAAAGGGGTGGACATGCCCTTTAAGTTAATTGGGGATGAGATCTGTCCTGTGTGCAGCCATCTGTTGTTAAAAAGCATGTCCACCCCCTTTTTACAAATTTTTCTGTAGTGTAGGGCTTCCTCTCCCTCTTTACTTTACAATAAGAATGAGCAATTAACTGTTTATATACTGACAAAGCTATTCATTCATTCAGTAATTAACTAAAAGGGAGGAAGAGAGATGGAGAGTTCTGGCCCCTATGTCATTATAGAAATAAATAGACTCTTTCAGTGTAATATATGGATTTACTTGACGTCAGGGTGCCATTCCCTGTGATAAATAGCAAAAGCCCTCTGCTACGTGCCTTGTAATGGAACTCTCCTCGGGGGGTGTAAATACCTTATTTACACGAGGTAGTCAATATCCTTATGACATCCACCAAGCGCGTTTCCTTGACCATATAGGACATGAGGGCGTAGGCTTTTAATACAAGGGCAGAAATACACGATTTTAAGTAAATCCTGTATTACACTGTCAATAGTGTATTGGTTTCTTATAATACATAGGCCAGGCCAACAAAAACAAAAACCCCACCAACAGACACACTCTCCCTGTATTCAACCCTAATCTTTAATTGCAATCATTTAAATTCCAGCAATTTTAACGCCCACCTTTATTTCTGTGTTGTTGGTGAGATACTCATGTAGTCATTGGTCGTCAGTGGGATATAAGCCCTCTTTCCTGCTGATTCTCCCTCCCTCCCTGTTATAAAAGCCCATTTAAATAGATCCCTGTATAGTGTATACATGGTTAATTCCATTCCTATTAAATATCTTGTAAAGGTTCTCTCATTCATCCAGTCATGGTATATCTGTTGATTCATTAGATCAACTGAACTTGAAGTTAGTTCTTGAGAACGTTTCGCTAGTCATCCGACTGGCTTTCTCAATTCGAATGACTTGTAACAGAATCTGTGGCAATTATGTACCCTGGAAAAATCCCAATTAGCAATCACACGCGAGGTGTTTAATGGCGTGATTGAATAGGGGCTAAGAGGTGTTATAGGAACGCCCAGATTAAGGTGTCAAAACAGCACTTGTACATGGCAGACATGGGTTCGACCCAAGTTTCCGAATGGCCCCGGACCTTTTCAAACTATCCCACCCCGGATTTATCTGACTTTATGTAAATTGCATGTGGGAAATCATCATTGCTGGTTACACAGGCAATGTAAACTTCTATTTAAGAAGCGTCCTTCATTATTCAAAGATAACTGCTGCTGCTTAAAGAAATCCCCTATTTTATAAATTAGCACACAACAAGAAAGAAGGGAAGATGTTTCACAGATCCTATCTTTTTCTGGACAGAAAAAAATGTTTATGTTGACCATCAGAAAAATTATTGTTATTTTAATTATAACTGTTAAAAACACAGTATTGTGATTTAACAACATGAAACAATCTATATTTTACTACAAAATTCCGGGCTATTTTGTTTGTTTCTGGTAGGGCTGTCGAAATGCTGCTGGCTTGGAAAAAACTGCAGAGTAACAAGCAGCTTTCAATGTCTTATTCATCGGACTTCCATTTTGTGCGGACCATCTGTATAGAAAATAATTTGCATAGAACTTTGAATAGTGGGATTGAGGTGTGTCCAAGAGGTGCAAATGTCTCACTAGGCTCTTTCTGTATAAACACGAGTTAACCTATTTTATGAAAAAGGAGGAAAACCACACTGACCCGAGTATAAACCGAGGGGTAGTATTTGCCACTAAAGATTGTTTGGAAACTACACTCCCAGCATGCTTTATTGCTGGGAGTTGTAGTTTTAAAACCTCTTAAGTTGCAAATACTTACAACTAAGAGTAAAACCTTCTTTATTTGTGCATACTGTATGCAAATATCGGAGGATTTACCCCTATTTGCAGTATTTGCCACTTAAGAAAGATTTTGAAAACTCAAACTCCCAGCATAACGCATGCTGGGAGTTGTAGTTTTCAAACATCTTAAGTGGCAAATACTTGCAAATAGGGGTAATCTCCTTTATTTGTGCATACAGTATGCACAAATAAGAAGGTTTTACCTCTTTATATTTGTATGTATTTGCCATGTAGTGTCATGTTTTCTCCTACCTTGTCCGGCGGCCGCGCGATCCCCCTCCCTCGCTCCCACAGCCTCTGCGCATCCGATATGTCACTACCCCGCGCGCCTCTCACTTTGTGCGGCGCCGGGTAGTGACATCATCCGCTGACGCAGCGTGTGGGCGAGGATGCGGATCGCGCGGCCGCCGGAACAAGGTGGGGAAACATTGACTCGAGTATACACTGAGGTAAGATTTTCAGGCTTTTTTTAAGCCTAAACCTCGGTTTATACTCGAGTATATACGGTACATGTTTTGCAAGTTGTACTGGCAACAACATGAACGCCTTCTAAAGCTACACACCATCCAATAATTCAGACTGACCAACATTTTTTGTGTTTTGGTGGGTTTGGCTGAAATGTTGGATGCTTTGCAGGGATGACCGCAACAAGCCTTTCAGACAATCTGAGGCTTACGAAACACGCCCCCGATTGTGCTGCCCTGCTATATATTAAGCTCGTACAGAGAAAAAGTGAGTGGTTCCACGTAAAGGAACTGGAAGGAATAAATAGGGATTTTACAAACAACTTCTTTCAATTTTACTTCTGCATTTGAGCTTGTAAACAAAATATAATATGAGATTTTCCAGTGTCACTGATTGTACATTTTTTCAGGGGTGTGGCTTATGAGATAGAGCAAAGTTTTCTTTTACAGTTGAACACAATGATCCTTTGATAAGAGTGGTTTGTTCTCTAAAGTCTTTTGTACTTTTTGTATGGAGGGGAAAAAAAGTCGTACTTTGCCAGGTTAGAAAGCTTGCTATATGAATGTTATTAATTGACAAATCCTGTTAGATCCAATATTATTTTGCTGTTATCAGCATTTGGTATGCCTATGGTGCCCTTACACTACAAAACTTTCCTTAACGAAGTTCCTGCCGTGTCCAATCCTAGAATGTTGGAGATAAGACTGTATTTAGACATTTAGCTAGCTAGATACGCGCGTAGCGCAAATGACCGCGACTTGCCCGATAAATCACGATTATCCATTTGTGTACGTATGGGTTGTCGTTAGTGATCCAATGGGTCCCTGCTTGTTCCCTGTTTGTTGTTGTTTTTTTTAATATTAATTCCCACTAGTGCAAGCATGGGAATATAAATTGGTCCGCTGCAATTCTAAACCTTTTGCAATAATTTAATTCCCTCAAATAGTGACCATTGGTTTTGTCACTTAAAGAACCATATAATACTTGCGTATTAGAAGAATAAAACATTTTATATTAACTTTCCATTTTCATAAATCTGAATGGCACACATATAGTGATAAAGATGGGTACACACACCAGCAATCCTTTGTCCTGGCGACCACTTGCCACAGCAATGGCCAGAACTAATCACTGTCAGTCACGCAAAAGAAGCCACACAGTCTGCACATTTGACCATGATTTTCCAGCATGTCCAATTTCCCAATTCGACAAACATTTTTTGCCCTATGGTCCAATAACACTAAATATATTGTCGTTGGCCTAAAAAATTTGATGGTGATGGTGAACTTTAGCCAGTGCAATTTTGTTCATCCATTGGTTAATTTAAAGGGTCCTAAACTTAACACAACAGATTTTATCAAAGATAATTCAAATACTTAAACAGACAATCTTATAAGAGACAGAGAGCATGTGAGCACAGTATCTCCCTCAGACACTACTCTATTTTGAGAAGCGCACGGGCCTTTAACATACCTACACGTGTCACAGTTAAGAGATGTGGGTAGGCGGGGTCGGTCATCCCTTAGGTTTGTGCATTCTTCCTCTTATGGTCCATTGCTTGGGTAAGTAAGCATGAGAAAAAGTGTGCAATTTAAGAACTTTCATTACCCAAATGTGTCTTTTTACTTACTGTAATGCTAATTTGCCAGGCATTCGTGTGCTCTAGGTGTTTATAATTGTGTGCACATACTGTTTGCATTTACTTCAGTAGGCTATAAATGACCCCCTTTTTATTTAACATTGAAATTGGTTTCATGTTTTGCACATTTACAACTCCCCATTTGATTTCTTTCCATAATCGTAATGAAATGTCCATGTTAACTTACTGTAAAAATCTGTAATTGTGCAGAATTTGCTTAATCATACTAAATTTGAAAACCACAATTATTTTTAAAACAGCATCTGGATATACTGATTTACTTTTTGTGTGTGTTTTTCTTTCTCCCCCCTGAAATGCATGCCCTGCATTGGCTAACTTTGCTTACCTTCTATAGATTTTCAAGTCTCTTGAACATATTGGGGCTTATTTAGAAGTGGTGCAAAAAACATTTTGTTGCTATAAATCTGCAGACAACCAATCATATTTGAGATGATTAGTAGACCAGTTAAAAGGCAATATCTGATTGGTTACTAAACAATCAGTTATTTAGCATAGCGTGAACATACATCTTTATTATGGAATTATCACTAGGCACTGCTAGGTAATTCTGTGCATTTTTGAGTGCGTTATGCATTGTACTAAAGAAAAAAGTGAAAATGAAGTTTCAAACTTACAAATCTTGTCCAGCCCCCAGTTAAAGCACCCTAAATATTATTCTCCCACATGGCCTCATAAACAGCACCCCCCACTTATGAACGCGAGGCACTGCCAGCAATCCTAAAGGAGCAAATGTGAAATTTATTTGCTCTGTAAGGGCACCCTATGGACTTGACAATGCTATTTAAATCTACCTAAAGCCCCTATTGGGTAGGAAGTATCGGTGCATCATATTTTTGTTAGAGAATACTCCAAAGCAACAAAAAAAAATTAGGTATTTCATTTTTTACAACCCCCCCCTCCCCCCAAAACCATCCCATCACTGAACATTTTATATTGGTTTAATAAGAATGTCAGGAGCCAATTCTCTTTCTCTCTGTATTTCTGGTGGGTGAAATCTGGTAGTGAAACGACACAAGGCCCCTTTTTAGTGATATTCAGTGGAAATTGAATGGTACTGAGATACACACACGTTTTTGCACACTTACTGAACCTAAAAACAACTACAATATAAAGCATAATTTTGTAACAAGCGAAGATTCTACACATTTTTTGCATGACATCCCTGCCGCTCACTATATCGTGTGTTAACAGGCAACTAGAAAATGTAAACATGTTTGTCCTCTAGGCGAAAATTTGGACTTAATTGTATATAGCATTAGTCTTGTTCACTAATACGGGAAACATTGAACTGCGCTTGAAATGTTGTACGCTAAAGTGCCTTTAAAAGAATTTATTTCAGTTCTCCTGCTGCTCTACAGTAAAAAAAAGGCAGGGTTAAAGATGAACTTGTACCGTGTTAGAAGTTTGCTGCTTAGTCTCTTATATTTCCCTTATGGCCACTTAACTAACTTAGAATGAGCATGTGCAGACTGATTTTTACTGAATCATTCTCATGTTTTGTGTAATGATTTATTTATGAAGAACATATCTTAAGCCAGTTATACTCTCTTGACTGTTACGAATTTCCACTCACCTTGCTCCCACTATCTTGGGCAGATTACAGCTTAAAATAAAGGTTCTGATCACCAGTCCATACACAACACCAGCAGTTTTCATTGAACCGTGGATTACAATCAGTTCATCTGTGAAAACCAATCACAGATACTGTAAGTTAAAGGAACACTAAACTGCATAACTTCATTTTTTGTAAGTATTTGCCATCCATTTTCTATTAATTCACAGGGGTGAAAAGCTTATTCCCACCTCCCCTGTGACTAATAATACGCTCAGGGACACTGGAACTTCCTTTCCGCCCTCCTCTCGCAAGCTGCTCCTGCACTGACAGCCGTGCATCTTACGCACATGCGCGCCAATACAAAAGGTAGGCGTGCGTTGGGACAGCACATCTGTCAGTGCAGAGGCGCTTGCGAGCGGCGCGGCGGTACTGCATAGTTCGCTGTCCCTGAGCGTACTATTATTCACAGGAGGTGGGAATAAGCATTCTCACATCCCTGTGATCTTTGAAGGATGGCAATATCTTACAAATACAAGGTTTAGTGTTCCTTTAAGTTGCCATACACCTTGCTGATATCTGCTAATGTGTGTGGTGGGCGTTTAGTAACAAAATTAATTGTTTGGTTAATTTGGCATGTTTGGCAAGTTTTTTATCTCTGGACTGCTAAGAAGATGCTGGAGGAAAATTTTAAATACTTGTCTTGGGAAGGACCTCGATTGAATCACTGGATGAATGATTGTGCTAATGGATTTCTGCAAGGTTTAGAATGAGCAATTTTTTTAAGAATGTTCATTGTTGCCGGAAAGATATTACGCAAACAAACACCTGTAGGTCATTGAGGGTTCTGAAACACCACTGTTATGAAAAATTGTTTAAAAAGGTTTTCTGCTTTAAAGGGCATGTCCACCCCCATACTACTGGCCCCACTCTGTAGTGAATAAAATCCTTACCTTAACATCCAGCTCCAGCTCCAAATGGTTCTCCTGATTACCTCCACCCCACAAGTCCCAAAAACTGGCCACCAGAGGATAGCAGAGTCCATATAGGACTCTGCCTCCTGTCACTCCTCTCCGGAGAAATTTTTGTCGCGCACTGCAGCCCTCTCCCTCCCTTTTTGCAAGCCCTCCCCCTACCATTAAAATCCCCTTTGCCCATTAGTATGCTATCCTCCCCCATCCCCAACGCCATAAAAATTTTTAAAGGAACTCCCCCCAAACTTTACTTACCTTACCTTCTCTCCCCCTGGCGTTCCTCGGAAGCCGCGTCCGTGATTGGCTGCCTCTCCCAATCACATTGCGCTGCCGTTCCCGCCCCCTGCTTGCAGTTTCATGCAAGCAGAAGGGCCGGTACATCCAAAAATGGAGTGGACATGCCCTTTAATGCTGCACAAACTGCTGTAATTTTTTAATTCTGGATTCTTGTGTAAATAAAATGAATATCCACACTGCCACACTTCTGGATCTCTCAGTGCACAACTGCCCTGTCCCTCATTTGAGAAAATGGGCAGGTACATTTGAAATTCTTAACAATATACATCAGGCTGCCAATCCTCATTGCCATTGGGGCCACATAGTGGCAACTCTTCTGTCATGACCATGGCGCTAAGTATGACTCCCAACCTGTGCCCATAGCCCCCCCCCCGCCCACTCAGGCGTTCCCACACTTCTTTAAAAGGCTACACGCGTGCACCTAGCGTTGGATGTTTTACCACACCTAGGTGTACAGCTATCTCGACATTCCCATTCGGCCCCACACCTTACAAGCTGGCATTTTGAACCGTGGAAAAAACACTGCAAGAAGCATGCCCTTCTTTCAGAATTGTATCAATAAACTGGCAAATCAAAGTACTTGGCAGGTCTTCAGAAGCAGCAAGGACACCATCAGGGCTATGTACGAAGATCTCTATCACTCTCTATTACCCCTTTAGGCAATGCACTGAGCTGATAGTGTCTCTCAGTGCATTGTGACTGAATTCACCTTTTGCAAATCTTTAATCGCAGCAGATAAGTAATAGAGATTTGCGTATTAGAGCCATTAACGGTGACGTTACTGAGTACAAATTTGAGCAATGTCATGCTGCTGTTAGTTGTCCCTTAAAGGTCCGTTAAACGCTTGGTACATTGGTTAACATGCCTTTAAGACACAAAGTACCAATAATGGCTCTAGGTACTAGCCCTGCTAGTAGGTAACTACTAAAGGTGAGAACCTAGAATTTTTTACCAATAACCCTTTACAGGAATAGTTCACTGTAAAGGAACTTTCCTTTAATTAGTTGATTGAAGACCAAGGGATTAAGGAGCTATTACTTACCTTCCGTTCTTCATCATTTGCCTGTGGAGCCTGGAAAAAGAAGGAACAAACTTCCTTTCACGTGATCCACCGCAGCGCACTGACAGGTCCCCCCTGATTCTGATTAACTTGAGCACGCATGGCGCGCTATAGTTAATCAGAACCAGGAAGTGGTCGGGAATTCAGTGTAACTGCGGGGGATTGCGTGAAAGGTAAGTTTGTTCTATTCTTCATTCCTGTCTCCACAGGCATTGATTGAAGAACGGAAGATAAGGAATTGCTCCTTAATGGATATGTACAGTGTAAATCAAATTCAGTCCATTGCAAAGCTGTACCTTTAAACTATATTACTTGTTATTTTCTAAGCCATTGGCAAAGCTTACCTTTCCCACTTTACTTGCTTGCTCTTCCTGCTCACCTGTAATCTTCAATCCACTACTTACGTGAGACTTGCTGGAGGTGATCTTATTCAGTCAGATATTCAGGACTGCCCTGCTTTAGCTCATGTTCTAACATAGAATATATGAACAGTATTTCCTTAAATTATGTTCTAGACAAAGCTTTCACGCATTTCCATCTGATCTTTCATGTTACTTGTGTTTATTACTTTGTTTTAGAGGTGCTGTGTTGAGACAGAGATCAGATAGACTCTTAGGAATGTACAGACTTGACTTCACATTATTGGTGTCTATTTGTTGCCCTTCTATATACTCCTTTTTATCCAAACATAATAAAATTTAAAATGTTTTCATTTAGTGGTCAGCAGCGGCCTTCAATCTTCTAGGCTAAGGTAGCGCCAAAGCCTAGTGATATACAAATATAAGTTTACTGCAGAGCTAGACAAATGGCAGGAGGCAGATAACCAATAGCCAAGAAATTTGTACCTGGCGACAACTTAAAGGGTTTTTATTAATGTTTATGGAACTGGCTACTGATCTAGATCGGCTCCTAATATAACAGTAATTTTGTCCAACCAGATTATTGCACTGCCATAAAAAAAGATTGAGACATTAACTAGAAACACCCATATTAAAAATGTGTAAGATCAGGCCCCAAATCTATGCCTGGTAAATACAAAATTGCATTGCCCAACTTTGTCTCTCAGTATCAGTTTCAGACGAAGCCAATTACATGCTCATATTGAAGCCAGCCACACACTGTTTAGACATTGGATAATTCAACTTTTCTTTGTCAAATCTGTCTGTCTTTCTAGTGCATTTTCTGCCTGGCGTATTAACTCCTAAACCCTAACATGCATTGCTCAATGATTAGTAGGATTTTTTTGCTTTAGAAGCATTTTGATCACTAATACAATGGCTCCGAGGGTGCTCTATGTGCAAAACCAATGTGGGGGTGGATATGCCCTTTAAGTCTATGGCCCCACTGCTGCAGTTTTTGTTTTGTGTACCGTTTGCAATTTGGATCTACAGTGACCTTTTTTATTTCACTGTAAATCATGGAATATTGCCCCACTGTGTGATTACAATGAATCATGTAATCGTTTATTTTTGGTCCCATCTCTGTCAAAATGCACATCACAAAAGTCATGGAAGTACATAAAAAAGTAGATACAAATCAGTACAACATGCAATTTTATTTTTACCCATAATCAGCTAGGAATGCAGTTCAAACGCACAAAAAAAAAATACAAATTAATTTGAGTGCATGGCAAAGCGCACAGAAATGCATTTTCAGTGACTGTCTCATCCCTGATAATTCTTACCATTGGAGGCACATAAACCTTGTGTTGTAATGGTTTTTTCTTTCTTTACAAAAGAATCCTATTTGGTCTTCCTCCCCTGCTTATTTTTCACTCACTCTAAGCAGAGGTAGCCAGAAAATGTGACAATAGTAGTCAAATTCTTGGAGCCCATTTTGACTTTTATTAATAGCCTGTTCCTTTGACGACCTTAACAGAATAGTCAGCTCTAAATTTATATAAATAAATGTAATAAATAAGTAAAGATTAGCTTCTTAAGTTGTTTAAACTGACTTTTTATGCCAAATGAAACTTGTCCCTGTCCCTTCTAATGGAGTCCAAAATCCCTGCTTTGTGGAGTTGCCTGAATGCATTGGATTGTCATATTTGTGGTATTTAATTTGCTAATGTGCCAGTTAAAAGCAGAAGTTTATTCGCACCGTAAAACCACGTACAGAATTCTGTGTGCTGTAGTTGTTGATGACTCAGTAGGAAGTTAAACCACGCTTTTCTAAGCTATATATGGTAATATCTAATTGTGCTGAAACACTTCACATTGTTAGTCATGGGTGGCTGGTTGGCCAGCTGTTACTAAATAAAAAACATTGTAGAGTAGAATTTCTTGATGCTGCAGGTTTATGGTGGTGTCATTTATTGATTTCATGTTGTTGACTTTTATTTTAATGGCACGTCCACAAACAAGCACCACTATAATAAATATCCATAAGATTCCCCACACTAATTATAACCCACTTAGTAATATGGGGAGGAACTATGGTAGAATTTTTTAGAACAGCAAAATTGAAGGGAGAACGGACTCAAAATAACCCTGTTCACTCGAGTAATAAGTAATATAAATCCCTTTATTTAAATCATAAATATGATTATAAGCAGGGGAATAGGAACTATTTGTTAAAACAATTAAAAAACGTATCTACAATATAACACAAACCCAAGGCACCCTCCACCCTCCCTAAATGCGTGTATCCCAAGACCAATGTCAGGCTAACAAACATAAGTATACTTATCAACATTCTTCTAAGTATTATACTTGGATTATTATTAATGGAGAAACGCATAGTTCCATGCAAGTGCAAGAAGTGTCTTCTGGATTATTTAAGCCCGCCGCCAATACAAGTGTCTCCAGGCCACAGTAGAAGCTTTGGCGAAACAGTCCATCTGCTCCACCGGACTTTCCCCCTGCCTTGCACTTGCATGATGCTCTATGCGTGATGTTTTTTTGGACATTCTTTTTTTTTTTTTTTTTTTTTTTTTTTTAACGTTAAATCTGAAGAACAGGAGGTAAATGCGCCATTGTCTTACCTTCCGTTCTTCAGTAAAACTTGGAGATGAGGAAACTGCGGATTGCTCCAGCACTGGCTTCGCTAACAGTCTCCAACCATCCATGCTCCTTTGCACCTGTGTGCACATGCGTGCACAATGCAAAGGACTGTCAGCGTTGTATTATGAAGAAAAAATGGAAGAGGACTCATAGCGATTCAATCTGCAAGTGTTATTGCGACATGTTTCGGGCATCAACGTGCCCTTTCTCAAGCATAAACTGACTCCCCGCATGGGAGTTTAAATAGCAATCACAAAACCCCGCCCCTCAATCTAATTAGTGCACACAAGTACCAATTGGTGCATAGAACAACACAAACTGGTAAATCTCCAAGTGGTGTGATCACTTAACTGGAATACTTCAATATGGACTTGAATTCATAATGGACAGTTTATACACCAAGTTTTGTGTTGTTCTATGCACCAATTGGGTGCTTGTGGCACTAATTAGATTGAGGGGCGGGGTTTTTGGTGATGCTTTAAACCCCATGCGGGGAGTCAGTTTATGCTGAGAAAAGGGCACGTTGATGCCCGAAACATGTCGCAATAAACACTTGCAGATTGAATCGCATATGAGTCCCCTTCCATTTTTTCTTCATATTGATTGTACTGGCAGACGGTCCAGTGGGAGAGAGACCAACTGAGAAAAGGTGGACATTTGCAGCTATTTTTCCTATATACTTGGGGGACTGTCAGCGTTGTTGACTGATCCGGGTAAGTTCTTCCTCCTCTCCTTTTACTGAAGAACGTGAGGAAGAAATAGCTCATTAACCTCCTGTTCTTCAGTTAAACAGATAATGAAGATTAAAAAAAATCAGTGGACATACACTTTTAATTTATATGTTGTCCAAATATATATTATAATACATTTTTATATGCAGGCAATGTAATGTAAACTTTGCACTACATTGATTGTAGTCAAATATGATTACAACATATGAAAAGTTGCATAAAATGTGGGTGATTACACATTTAGTCCAACATTAAGGTCACTGGTGTGACATAAAGAAGAATGTGCATTGATATGCGTAAGGGAAACCACTTACCTAAACTTATAGAGCCATTTATACTATTTGCAATGGTGAGATTGAAGAAGGTTGGAGTCTCGTATCTGTGTATATAAGGACAGTCCTATACATTTAGGTTTGTACACATGATCTATTGACAGCAGTCTCTGAATACATGTTACTGGCAAAAGGGACTTTCTTTCACCCCTGAAACCTTGATCAAAGGCTAGTAAATTACACATTCCTTGTTTCTTTGAAGTGGTTCATAATGAAGCATCCCACTATAATTTAGGACAGATGATCTTTTGACGACTTTTAAAATTTCCGATTTTTTTTTTTTGTGTATATTCAATGGGTTAAGTTAAATAACTGTCTTTTCCCCTTCTTTACATCAGTTTGTTAAATGCGGATATGCCGGATCCAATTTCCCAGAACACATCTTCCCAGCTTTGGTTGGCCGACCTGTTATTCGATCTACTGCTAAGTGGGAAACTTGAAATTAGGTAATTATCTGCTGACAGAATTTCATAGCATTTTTCCTGAAAATGGGGATGGTGCTTGGGATATGTACCCTTGTTGATGAATGCACTATTTGTACTATTTTATTTATAGTGCCACTAGTGGAATGTTCCATACATAAATCAATACAAGAGGGACAGATAAAAACCTAAAAACACAAATAAGTATGTATATTATATTAATGGGTACATAAGATATATGTGACTAGAACCTTAGGAACGCTGTCCCTGCCCCAGAGAGCTTACAATCTAGTAGGGTGGGTACATACATATACAAGGGAAGGATAGAAAATTCTGTAGTGAAACTCCCTTAAATGTCAAAGTATTAATATACTGTTCTGGTTCTCAGACATGTATGCTGTAAGCTTAGATTTAAACCTATGATTATGTTTTTTTGATCAACGGAAAGATATGAGTGCTGTTGATCGTGAGCACCACTATCAAGTTTTAGTAAGAAAGGCAGAGAGGGTTTTCTGACTGCTCACGACTCCCGTCAGTTTACTTATCCAAGGAACGATGCCCGACTGAATGCATACACACATGCAATTATCTTCCGAAACGTCATACTGTGTGCACATGCTCAGGGTCTTAGTCAGCCGTGAAATCGTGCTTGTGTACGAGGCTTTGTCTATGAATGAGGGAAATCATAGAAGAACCTTTTTTATGGACAGTTGAGGCAAGTGCCCAGAACCAATAGTGCCTGTACCTTTGTTCTGCTCCCGCAATCTTCCAACTGGTAAGCCAGGCTAGTAGAACTGTACACATGTAAATGTCAGGCTTCATGGAAGATGCAGTTTGTGGGTCATGATATGGACCAGGAAAACCCCTCTGGAATGATCTTGTGTACCAGAAAATATATAATAGATGCAATCCGGGCAAAAACCCAATAGGGTGCTCAGATAGGATCCGAGGAACCCCTCTATACCCTAAAAACTGAAACAATAGTTGCACCCTAAATAAAAGATGATACCGTTTGACAGATGTATACCAATGAATCATATAATATGTTTAATATTTACTATTAAAAATAGATATAATCAGATAATATAAGGTATCTCCCCTACACAAACCTGTACAGGATATAAACTCCACATACAATATTTATAAATCGTAAAAACCACCGCTGGCCAGCTGTATATAATTAATAAATGTAGATATCTACATAAAAACACAGGAAGGAGGATATATCTCATAATAAACGTCAGTCTGTGAGGACTAAAACCTTGGAATGCACAGATCCTGGAGTGATAGGGCTACTGTGTCCGTTCCCGGGTTAATGTATCCTTTCTCCGGCTAAATGAAAAACAGTCACACCTCTAATAAAGGTATCCTTAATATGGCACAACTCCAGATGTGCATGCACCACAGATATTATCAACGGACTGTCACTGCAAATGGCGTTTATACATCACCCCTTCTAGTCGTGGAGAGGGTATTATGGCCTTCGTCCCCTTTTCCGACCCCCAGACATTCTGTCCATGCCACCTGAGGAAGCTCATTGGAGCGTAACAGTGGTGAGGTCTTTACGTCAGGAACCCTGGTACCTGGAACCAGCCGGTTCACGTGACTACAGTGCTAGAAGGTGCGCTTGTTTTGAAACCCTGGTGAGAGAGTGGTAATTATACAGGCTAGAGCTGAGCCACATCAGATCCCAATGCTGCGGCCATGGACGAAGTGCCTGGGGACGAAACCTTAAAGGACAACTCCACCCTCATAAGAACATCTTTTGAAAATGGCCTCTTTAAAATATGTTGATATATCATAGTTTGTCCTATGAATTCATTACTGTATGCCTGCTTGCTTCTGGAGGCCTCATGGAAACACAGCAATTTAGAACCCTGTACTGAGCCTGGGCATGCTCAGAAGAGGCAGATGTGGATTAACATTCAGTCTTGGCTGTGATTTCAACCAACTGTCAAATCCATAACTGACAGTTGCTAACTGGAAGAACAGGAGCAGAAACAGGACATTGTGCAGGATTTCAGGTTAGACTATATATTTCAGATTTTAAACTGTTACCTTTTAGGGTTTTAGAGGGTGATTTACCTGTAAGTATTTTCATTTTGGGGCTGGACTTGCCCTTTAATACCCTCTCCACAGAAGGAATATGAATTTAACTTCGGGGAAATGCCTAGACCCTAGAATTGTACTTACACTTTAGAATTAATATTGTTAAAATACTTTAAAAAACTTTTTAAAAGAAACTTAACATCCTTGTCTGAATAGAAATTTGCACTACCCCATTGGCAAGTAATCTGTGAAAACTAATGCATAAAATGTGGCTTTTTCAATATTGAACCAAATATTCTCCTAGCCAGCGTAATTTGAGAATCTTGCTTTTAACTGACAGCATGCTCTGCCTTTTTCCCCCCACAAATATTCACTACTTCAGGTAGGATAAGAAAAAGATGGTAAGTTAGGCCTGTTTGTGTATTGGCATATATGCTTGGTATTGAAAATTAATGGTCTGATGTTTTCTGCTTACTAGAGGATTTTAAGTCTGTTAACTAACTGAATGGATTGGGTGTTTGTTTATTGTTTTCTTACCTGTTCCTGCACGCCTGAATAGGAAGCAGCATGCCTAAATAAACATTTGCACATGAAGTAGTCTGTCATTATAGGATACAATCTATACCACAGATTGTTTATCCATATAAACAGGTCCTACAAGTTGAAATTTTATTTTTTAAGGGTCAATACGAAGCACTCCTTTTCGCACTTGTGTAGCCGTTCTTTGGGCGTCGTTTGCTGATTTGCTGGTCTGTTCAACAAACGATGACTCGCGAACGGCAACTCCATGAGTTTGTCATTCAAGCCTTTAGTGTATTGGGACACATTGTCAAGCCTTTATGTATTGTAAATAAGAATGTTTGGTAGGAGTACAAACTCCTACCTCATCAGTATAAGATTTTGACTTTTTTAGACCTTTTTTGGTATTGTTAAGCCTAGCACATGCGTACGACCGCATAGACAGGGACCGTCATCTGACCACTTGACACACTTGCAACAAAATTACACTTGGCTTACGGACCTGTGTGTATGCATTCATTCACCAATCTGCCTGCCCCCAGATCAATGAATAGCTTGACCACAGACACACGCGCCTATCTAATGGTTGTTGCATGGTTGGGCCTCATCCACATGGTTTTATTTGTGTAAGAACCTAAGGCATTAAACTAGTCTCTTAGTAATCACTAACTAGTCTATGCCAATGAGTGATCTGTACATAATGGCCACATCAGCAATGATCTGGTGTAAATGCTTTAATACTCTTCTTGTGCTGGGTACACACCAGCAGAAAATTCCCTGTCTATCGCCAGTAAGTTTCCAGTGCTTCTGAATAAGAAAGTGTTGGCATTGTCTGCCCCTAAAACTATCCATTTTTGCTCCAAAAATTGTTTTTGTGCACCCAGCCTTGCTGTGAATAACACTGTTTCAGCATCCAAAGGTGATTTAAAACAATTTAACTCCTATTTAGCCATTTTCTTATCATATTTTTAAGTGTATGTATCTTTTGAGTTAGCAAAATACAGGGCACTGGTAATCTATAAAAACCCTAAAGTAGGGGAGGGTGAAAAATACAAATAAAAGGCTGAAAAATACAAACTAGAAGTTAGAAAAAGCCAAACTGCAACATATGCATTCTACCCATACATCTATAATATAAAATGATGATTACAAAAGAGGTAAGTCCCCTAGATGTATCGCAACTATACCATATCGTCGTGTCACAAGGTAGTATGAGTCATAGTCACATGGTCCAGGTAACTTGCAGATAATGTGCTTTAAATCATTGTGCATGAGAAGGTAGAGGGCTAAAAGCAGGCAGTCAAGTAGGACGCATTTCGCCCTCTACTCATGGGAGCTTAACTACTAAATTGCCAGCTACCTGCGGTCTCCTTTAAATTCTTTTGAAATGTAGGTGTGTTTTTATATTATTTGTTCGGGTTTTTTTTCCAATAAGTTTACAACATGTACTTTATGTACTTTAGGTCACTATGAGGGGTATATATTCTGTTTATGGGAAGGCATGGTAATGCTGTGTGGATGGATGAAGATAAGTTTCCTCCGCCTATGTAAAATAGACTTTTGATTAAACACATTTGGCCAAATTTACAAAAGCTGCAAAACGTTTTAAATTTCCCTTGCATAACTTTAATATCAATCAATAACGGAAATGTACACCGCGCTTCGCATTATAGGAGTTCCACTACATTGTGCTATTTTTTTTAGATATATTTCTCTTAGAACCTGCAGCTTTTCCGTACAATTCTGTTTTGAAGAAACAATGCCGCAGATTTATGGTGGTAGAATTCCTGCCTGCCTGATTTTAATTGATCCGGTTTGCCATTTGCATTATTTCAAGCTGGGTGAAAACACAAGACATCCTCTACTTGGCTTCTCCTGTATCACTGTTTAGTTAACTCTAAACTCGCCCACACTGATCAGTAATGAACACCAAGAAAACCAGACCAAACACGATTATTTTAAAGCTTATGTTAAAACAAAAATATTGTTCATTTAACTTGATGGCAGATCAGCAACCAATAGTGCAGTATATGTGAGCTTGCTGTGTCATAACCAATTAAATACCTTTGGTGATGTACTTGACGTGGCTGTAGACAGCGCCTAGAGACAGTGCTCACAGTTTTGACGGCTTTATCTGCTCGTAAACATCCAGCAGACGCTCTTGTCTGGTCTGTAACTTTAGAATAAACATTCTATTTAATGCAAAAAACACGTTTTCCCCAATTTCTGTGTTTCTTGCTATCCTGCATCATATGTTGTTTAAAATTGTAGGATCTTATGGTTGGAGATGAAGCAAGTGAATTGCGTTCAATGTTAGAAGTGAATTACCCTATGGAGAATGGTATAGTACGAAACTGGTGATATGAAGCATTTATGGGACTACACATTCGGACCAGAGAAACTGAACATAGACACCAGGGATTGTAAAATCCTTCTTCAAGAACCTCCAATGAATCCAACAAAGAACCGAGAAAATTGTAGAGGTAAGGCTTTCAACTATACCTTATTTCATAATTTTATACCATAGCCTCTGATTATCTAGACTCTTTACAATCCACAAGACACAAACCCTGTTAAAAATCTATACAACTGGTCAGTTACAGCACCTGTGTCGGTGGGAACTGCCTCCAAACAGTCCATGCCGGCGCTCCAAACACCTCCATCCAGTACACCACCAGTCTCCCTCTCGGTTAAATCATACAAGCGTGATGTCCAGCGACACAAAAAGGGGAAGCGGGCAGCCGGACTTCGATAAATTCGTCAATCCTTTATTGTCAAATCTTAAAATCCTGTTATTCAAAGTTGCAAACAAAACGATCTTGGGCAATAGAAAACACGTGAACCTTCCAGGCTCCTGCTGGACATCACGCCCTGTTAAAAATCTCATTTACTAGTTTCCTCCACCTTTAAACGATAAAGAAATATATATTTTTAGGTCTTTTAAAATGGGCAGTTGACATTTAAACTGCATGTGGAGGATCATGGATTTTTTTTAGAAACTCAGCTGGTTTCCCAAGTTTTTGTTCCGGCCTAATTGATCACCCCTTGCTGGCTTTTTTGTTAGATTGGCCAGGTGATTGATTCATAAATTAGAAGAAAACAAGAACTATAAGAGGGTAAAAATAATACAATATGCCATGGTCAGCACCCACACTGGCCACATTCAGCAGCAGCAGGACCACCCCAGGTACCTGTTCTTCTTAAAACTATTGTCTCCAAAAACTTATCTCAATAGACAAAGCATATTCATAAACATACAGCAAGTTGTCTCTCACCTCTCCCTTTGCTGTGGCTGCTGGTTGATTTATTTGATCTGTGGGTACTAGGGGTAAGCTCCCATAATCCACCTAAGCTGGGTAAACCCAGCTAAGTTTATACAGTGCTTTTCATGACTGTAGCACTCAACAGATCAAAACATTAAAGTTGCAACCTTGCTTCCTAGAAGCTGACAGCCACTCCACATACACTCACAGGGATCCTCCCTCCCTGACACAGAACAGTTTTTTGTTTTTTTTTTTAAACACATTCAATGCTCCTGACCTGCATGAAATAATCATTTACTTTACATTTTACAAAAAAAAAAGTTGTTTGCATTGTACTTCTAGCTATCATGGATGTAAAAAAAAACACAGAATTTCAACATTTCAGTAAAATTAGTTTTGTTGGGTAATTGAACCTGCAACCTCATGACCTCTGTCCAACTTTCAAAGTTTTAACATGAACTTCCATACTGGTGTAGGGACATCTGTATTACATACTTAGAGACCATGAATACTACTGGAATCGGGGTTGGCTTGATTACATGGGCTGTGTTGTTACTGGCAACAACATGGAAGCTTTTTTTTTAGTTACAGAATGTATTACTTACATGAACTCCCCCACTGACTCTCCTCTCTCTCCACACTCCCCCCAAGACTTTGCTGACTGTCCATCGTGGCAGAGTTTCTAACCCTCACATAGCTCTTTTTTTTAACCACCCCCCCCTTCTACTGCTCTTGAATCTTTTAGTTCAGTGACCCAGTCAGTGGTCTCGTCTCTGCTTCGGACATGTCCGCTCACTATATGTTCCCTCAATCCCATGCCCTCTTTCCCACTGAAGCACTGTAATCAGGCAGTCACCCCTATACTAACCCACATATTCATGCCTCCTTGTCATCTGTTATTTTCCATTCCTCCTTTAAACTTGCCCACGTGAAACTCATAATCAAAAAGCCTCCCTTGACCCTAATTGTCTTGCTAACTACCGCCCGGTCTCTCTCCTCCGATAGCCTCCAAGCTACTGGAACTTTTCCTGTATCGCTAATTATCTTAATTTCATAACTTACTGGACCCCTTGCAATCAAGTTTCGTCCTGTGCAAAGTTGTGAATGACCTTCAGGCTGCCAAAGC
The DNA here is from genome assembly GCA_019447015.1 of Hymenochirus boettgeri. Taxonomy (NCBI): domain Eukaryota; kingdom Metazoa; phylum Chordata; class Amphibia; order Anura; family Pipidae; genus Hymenochirus; species Hymenochirus boettgeri. The sequence goes on along the minus strand of CM033473.1, from coordinate 50,585,750 downwards.
CAAAGAACACTTTTCTATTCTCATCCTTCTCCACTTCTCCTCTGCATCCGGAATGAAGCCGCATTCCTGGCTACGATCCTACCTCTCGAACAGAACCTATTCTGTGTCATATGATAAAATACATCCTCTCCGATTCCTCTTAAAGGGTATCTTCACTCGTCTTTTTAACATTTTGGAATCCAGTTCTATTGAAGAACGGGAGGTAAAGGAGCTGTGCCTTACCTTCCGTTCTTCAATAGAACAAACAGGAGCCAGGAGAGAAGGTAAGAAACTTGCTCGCTCGCTCCCTCGGTGTGTAGTCTGACAGGTCCCGACGGACCTTGTCTTCTATGCGCATGCGCGATCTATGTGCATAGAGACAAGGTCCGTCGGGACCTGTCAGACTAAGCGCTGGGTGAGCACGGGTAAGTTTCTTACCTTCTCTCCTGGCTCCTGTTTGTTCTATTGAAGAACGGAAGGTAAGGCACAGCTCCTTTACCTCCCGTTCACAATAGAACTGGATTCCAAAATGTTAAAAATGAGTGGAGATACCCTTTAATGTTGGGTTCCACAGGTCTCTGTTCTTGGACCCATGCTGTCCCCTCTATACCATTTCCCTGGGAGAAGTCCTCAGCTCATTTGGTTTTAACTACCATCTGTATGCCGATGATCCCAATATATTTTTCCACCCCCAGGCTTCGCCCTGACACCCAATCACGCACCTCTGACTGTCTCCGTGCTGTCTCCTCATGGATGGTGCACTGATGCCTCAAACTACACCTGATTAAAACTAATCAAACTAAGAACTAATCAATTTCCCACCTAAACCTGGTCCTATCCCACCTTTTACCATTTCTGTGGACACACCCCATTTACCCCTATTCAGTCGGCACGCTGCTTAGAGGTTATTATTGACTCTCTCTCTCTCTCTCTCTCTCTTGATTTAAAGGGCATGTACACCCTTTTAAACAACTTTTGTCCGTTAATAGAATACCCTCCCCCAGCCCACACCGCCATAAATAATTTTAAGAAAGTGACCAACTTTACTTACTTACCTTCCCTCTCTCCTCCGACGCCCGGCCCGGCCCTCTGCTTGCAGACACTGCAAGCAGGGGGCGGGCCGGCAGCCGCGTCAGTGATTGCCTGAGAGCAGCCAATCACGGACGTGGCTGCCGGCTTCTCAGATGCCGGTGGAGAGAGGGAAGGTAAGTAGAGTTCTGGTCACTTTCTTACAATTATTTTTATGCGGTTGGGGCTGGGAAAGTTTGTTCTATTATACGGGCAAGGGGTTTTTTTGCTAGGGGGAGGGAATAGCAAAACGGGAGGGGGAGAAGGGCTGCAGTACGCATGCCAAACTTCTCCCGGAGGCCCAGGTAGGAGGCAGAGTCCTATATGGACTCTGCTATCCTCCTGGTGGGCAGTTTTTGGGACTTTGGGGGGGGACACAGGAGAACCTATGAGGGCTGGGATGTGAGGTAAGGATTTTTACACTACATGGTGGGGCCAGTAGTGGGGGGGGGTGGGATTATAGTTTTACCATGTAGTGTATTAAAATCCTTACCTCACATCCCAGCTCCATAAGGTTCTCCTGTAGTCCCCCCCCAAAGTCCCAAAAACTGCCCACCAGGAGGATAGCAGAGTCCATATAGGACTCTGCCTCCTACCTGGCCTCCGGGAGAAGTTTGGCATGCGTACTGCAGCCCTTCTCCCCCTCCCGTTTTGCTATCCCTCCCCCTAGCATAAAACCCCTTGCCCGTATAATAGAACAACTTCTCCCAGCCCCAACCGCATAAAAATAATTGTAAGAAAGTGATCAGAACTCTACTTACCTTCCCTCTCTCCACCGGCATTCTGAGAAGCCGGCAGCCACGTCCGTGATTGGCTGCCTCTCAGGCAATCACTGACGCGGCTGCCGGTCCCGCCCCCTGCTTGCAGTGTCTTGCAAGCAGAAGGCCGGGCCGGGCGTCGGAGGAGAGAGGGAAGGTAAGTTGTAGTCCCCCCCAAAGTCCCAAAAACTGCCCACCAGGAGGATAGCAGAGTCCATATAGGACTCTGCCTCCTACCTGGCCTCCGGGAGAAGTTTGGCATGCGTACTGCAGCCCTTCTCCCCCTCCCGTTTTGCTATCCCTCCCCCTAGCATAAAACCCCTTGCCCGTATAATAGAACAACTTCTCCCAGCCCCAACCGCATAAAAATAATTGTAAGAAAGTGATCAGAACTCTACTTACCTTCCCTCTCTCCACCGGCATTCTGAGAAGCCGGCAGCCACGTCCGTGATTGGCTGCCTCTCAGGCAATCACTGACGCGGCTGCCGGTCCCGCCCCCTGCTTGCAGTGTCTTGCAAGCAGAGGGCCGGGCCGGGCGTCGGAGGAGAGAGGGAAGGTAAGTAAAGTCACTTGGTCACTTTCTTAAATTATTTTTATGGCGGTTGGGGCTGGGGGAGGGTATTCTATTAACGGACAAAAGTTGTTAAAAAGGGTGTACATGCCCTTTAAATCAAGAGAGTGAGAGAGAGAGAGAAGTCAATAATAACCTCTAAGCAGCGTGCCGACTGAATAGGGTAAATGGGGGTGTTGTCCACAGAAATGGTAAAAGGTGGGATAGGACCAGGTTTAGGTGGGAAATTGATTAGTTCTTTAGTTTGATTTAGTTTTAATCAGGTGTAGTTTGAGGCATCAGTGCACCATCCATGAGGAGACAGCACGGAGACAGTCAGAGGTGCGTGATTGGGTGTCAGGGCGAAGCGTGGGGGTGGAAAAATATATTTGCGGATCATCGGCATACAGATGGTAGTTAAAACCAAATGAGCTGAGGACTTCTCCCAGGGAAATGGTATAGAGGGAGAACAGCATGGGTCCAAGAACAGAGACCTGTGGAACCCCAACATTAAAGGGTATCTCCACTCATTTTTTAACATTTTGGAATCCAGTTCTATTGATGAACGGGAGGTAAAGGAGCTGTGCCTTACCTTCCGTTCTTCAATAGAACAAAAAAGGAGCCAGGTGGAAGCTAAGAACTTACCCGCTCGCTCGCTCACCCAGGTAGTCTGACAGGTCCCGACGGACCTTGTCTTCTATGCACATAGACCGCGCATGCGCATAGAAGACAAGGTCCGTCGGGACCGTCAGACTACACACCGAGGGATGCGAGCGAGCAAGTTTCTTACCTTCTCTCCTGGCTCCTGTTTGTTCTATTGAAGAACGGAAGGTAAGGCACAGCTCCTTTACCTCCCGTTCTTCAATAGAACTGGATTCCAAAATGTTAAAAAGACGAGTGAAGATACCCTTTAAGAGGAATCGGAGAGGATGTATTATTATCATATGACACAGAATAGGTTCTGTTCGAGAGGTAGGATCGTAGCCAGGAATGCGGCTTCATTCCGGATGCAGAGGAGAAGTGGAGAAGGATGAGAATAGAAAAGTGTTCTTTGGCTTTGGCAGCCTGAAGGTCATTCACAACTTTGCACAGGACGAAACTCTGATTGCAAGGGGTCCAGTAAGTTATGAAAATTAAGATAATTAGCGATACAGGAAAAGTTCCAGTAGCTTGGAGGCTATCGGAGGAGAGAGACCGGGCGGTAGTTAGCAAGACAATTAGGGTCAAGGGAGGCTTTTTTGATTATGAGTTTCACGTGGGCAAGTTTAAAGGAGGAATGGAAAATAACAGATGACAAGGAGGCATTGAATATGTGGGTTAGTATAGGGGTGACTGCCTGATTACAGTGCTTCAGTGGGAAAGAGGGCATGGGATTGAGGGAACATATAGTGAGCGGACATGTCCGAAGCAGAGACGAGACCACTGACTGGGTCACTGAACTAAAAGATTCAAGAGCAGTAGAAGGGGGGGTGGTTAAAAAAAAGAGCTATTGTGAGGGTTAGAAATCTGCGCACGGATGGACAGTCAGCAAAGTCTTGGGGGGAGTGTGGAGAGAGAGGAGAGTCAGTGGGGGAGTTCATGTAAGTAATACATTCTGTAACTAAAAAAAAAAGCTTCCATGTTGTTGCCAGTACAACCCACAGCCCATGTAATCAAGCCAAGCCCCGATTCCAGTATTCATGGTCTCTAAGTATTGTATATACAGATGTCCCTACACCAGTATGGAAGTTCATGTTAAAACTTTGAAAGTTGGACAGAGGTCATGAGGTTGCAGGTTCAATTACCCCAACAAACATAATTTTTACTGAAATGTTGAAATTCTGTGTTTTTTTTTTACATCCATGATAGCTTAGAAGTACACTGCAAACAACTTTTCTTTTTTGTAAAATGTAAAGTAAATGATTATATCATTGCAGGTCAGGAGCATTGAATGTGTTTAAAAAAAAAACCAAAAAACTGTTCTGTGTCAGGGAGAGGGAGGATCCCTGTGATGTTATGTGAGTGGCTGTCAGCTTCTAGGAAGCAAGGTTGCAACTTTAATGTTTTGATCTGTTGAGTGCTACAGATCATGAAAAGCACTGTATAAACTTAGCTGGGTTTACCCAGCTTAGGTGGATTATGGGAGCTTACCCCTAGTACCCACAGATCAAATAAATCAACCAGCAGCCACAGCAAAGGGAGAGGTGAGAGACAACTTGCTGTATGTTTATGAATATGCTTGTGTCTATTGAGATAATGTTTTCTGGAGACGAATAGTTTTAAGAGAACAGGTACCTGGGGGTGGTCCTGCTTGCTGAATGTGGCCAGTGTTGGGTGCTGACCATGGGCATATTGGTATTATTTTTACCCTCTTATAGTTCTTGTTTTCCTTCTAATTTATGAATCAATCACCTGGCCAATCTAACAAAAATGCCAGCAAGGGGTGATCAATTAGGCCGGAACATCAAAACTTGGGAAACCAGCTGAGTTTCTAAAAAAATCCATGATCCTCCACATGCAGTTTAAATTTGTCAACTGCCCATTTTAAAAGACCTAAAAATATATATTTCTTTATCGTTTAAAGGTGGAGGAAACATAGTAAATGAGATTTTTAACAGGGCGTGATGTCCAGCAGGAGCCTGGAAGGTTCACGTGTTTTCTATTGCCCATAAGATCGTTTTGTTTGCAACTTTGAATAACAGGATTTTAAGATTTGACAATAAAGGATTGACGAATTTTATCGAAGTCCGGCTGCCCGCTTCCCCTTTTTTTGTCCTGCTGGACATCACGCTTTGTATGATTTAACCGAGAGGGAGACGGTGTACTGGATGGAGGTGTTTGGAGCGCCGGCATGACTGTTTGGAGGCAGTTCCCACCGACACAGGTGCTGTAACTGACCAGTTGTATAGATTTTTAACAGGGTTTTGTGTCTTGTGGATTTGTAAAGAGTCTAGATAACTCAGAGGCTATGGTATTAAAATTATGAAATAAGGTATAGTTGAAAGCCTTACCTCTACAATCTTTTCTCGGTTCTTTGTTGGATTCATTGGAGGTTCTGTAAGAAGGATTTTACAATCCCTGGTGTCTATGTTCAGTTTCTCTGGTCCGAATGTGTAGTCCCATAAATGCTTCATATCATCCCAGTTTCGTACTATACCATTCTCCATAGGGTAATTCACTTCTAACATTGAACGCAATTCACTTGCTTCATCTCCAACCATAAGATCCTACAATTTTAAACAACATATGATGCAGGATTAGCAAGAAACACAGTAAATTGGAAAACTGTTGTTTTGCATTAAATAGAATGTTTATTCTAAAAGTTACAGACCAGACAAGAGCGTCTGCTGGGATGTTTACGAGCAGATAAAGCCGTCAAAACTGCTGAGCACTGTCTCTAGGGCTGTCTTTCTACAGCCACGTCAAGTACCATCACCAAAGGTATTTAATTGGTATGACACAGCAAGCTCACATATACTGCACTATTGGTTGCTGATCTGCCATCAAGTTAAATGCAACAATATTTTTGTTTTAACATAAGCTTTAAAATAATCGTGTTTGGTCTGTGTTTTTCTTGTTGTTCATTACTGATCAGTGTGGGCGATGTTTAGAGTTAACTAAACAGGTTATTACAGGAGAAGCCAAGTAGAGGATGTCTTGTGTTTTCACCCAGCTTGAAATAAATGCAAAATGGCAAACCGAGATCAATTAAAATCAGGCAGGCAGGAATTCCTACCACCATAAATCTGCGGCATTGTTTCTTCAAAACAGAATTGTACGGAAAAGCTGCAGTTTCTAAGAGAAATATATCTAAAAAAAATAGCACAATGTAGTGGTAACTCCTATAATGCGAAGCGCGGTGTACATTTCCGTTATTGATTGATATTAAAGTTATGCAAGGGTAAAATTTAAAACGTTCTTGCAGCTCTTTGTAAATTTGGCCAAATGTGTTTAATCAGAAAGTCTATTTTACATAGGCGGAGGAAACTTATCTTCATCCATCCACACAGCATTACCATGCCTTCCCATAAACAGAATATATACCCCTCATAGTGACCTACAGTACATACAGTACATGTTGTAAACTTATTGGAAAAAAAACCCGAACAAAATAATATAAAACACACCTACATTTCAAAAGAACTTAAAAGGAGACCGCAGGTAGCTGGCAATTTAGTAGTTAAGCTCCCATGATGTAGGAGGAGCGAAATGCGTCCTACTTGACTGCCTGCTTTTAGCCCTCTACCTTCTCATCGCACAATGATTTAAAGCACATTATCTGCAAGTTACCTGGACCATGTGACTATGACTCATACTTACCTTTGTGACACGACGATATGGTATAGTTGCGATACATCTAGGGTACTTACCTCTTTTGTAACTGCATTTATACTTTATATATAGATGTAATGGGTAGAATGCATATGTTGCAGTTTGGCTTTTTCTAACTTCTAGTTTAGTATTTTTCAGCCTTTTATTTGTATTTTTCACCTCCCCTACTTTAGGGTTTTTATAGATTACCAGTGCCCTGTATTTTGCTACATTTCAAAAGAATACATACACTTTAAAAATATGATAAGAAAATGGCTAAATAGGAGTTAAATTGTTTTAAATCACCTTTGGATGCTGAAACAGTGTTATTCACAGCAAGGCTGGGTGCACAAAATACAATTTTTTGGAGCAAAAATGGATAGTTTTAGGGGCAGACAATGCCCAACCTTTCTTATTCAGAAGCACTGGAAACTTACTGGCGATAGACAGGGAATTTTCCTGCTGGTGTGTACCCAGCACAAGAAGAGTATTAAAAGCATTTACACCAGATCATTGCTGATGTGGCCATTATGTACAGATCACTCATTGGCATAGACTAGTTAGTGATTACTAAGAGACTAGTTTAATGCCTTAGGCTTCTTACACAAATACAACCATGTGGATGAGGCCCAACCATGCAACAACCATTAGATAGGCGCGTGTGTCTGTGGTCATTCGCTATTCATTGATCTGGCGGGCAGATTGTTGAATGAATGCATACACACAGGTCCGTAAGCCAAAGTGTAATTTTGTTGCAAGTGTGTCAAGTGGTCAGATGACGGTCCCTGTCTATGCGGTCGTACGCATGTGCTAGGCTTAACGATACCAAAAAAGGTCTAAAAAAATCAAAATCTATAACTGACTTGATGGTAGGAGTTTGTACTCCTACCAAACATTCTTATTTACAATACATAAAGGCTTGTACATGTGTCCCAATACACTAAAGGCTTGAATGACAAACTCATGTGAGTTGCCGTTCGCGAGTCATCGTTTGTTGAACAGACCAGCAAATCAGCAAACGACGCCCAACTGAACGGCTACACAAGTGCGAAAAGGACGTGCTTCGTATTGACCCTTAAAAAATAAAATTTCAACTTGTAGGACCTGTTTACTGGATAAACAATCTGTGGTATAGATTGTATCCATAAATGACAAGACTACTTCATGTGCAAATGTTTATTTAGGCATGCTGCTTCCTATTCAGGCGTGCAGGAACAGGTAAGAAAACAATAAACAAAACACCCAATCCATTCAGTTAGTTAACAGACTTAAAATCCTCTAGTAAGCAGAAAACATCAGACCATTAATTTTCAATACCAAGCAATATATGCCAATACACAAACAGGCCTAACTTACCATCTTTTTCTTATCCTACTTGAAGTAGTGAATATTTGTGGGGGGAAAAAGGCAGAGCACTGCTGTCAGTTAAAAGCAAGATTCTCAAATTACTGCTGGCTAGGAGAAATATTTGGTTCAAATATTGAAAAAGCCACATTTTATGCATTAGTTTTCACAGATTACTTGCCAATGGGGTAAGTGCAAATTTCTATTCAGACAAGGATGTTAAGTTTCTTTTAAAAAGTATTTTAACAATATTAATTCTAAAGTGTAAGTACATATTCTAGGGTCTAGGCATTTCCCCCGAAGTTAAATTCATATTCTCTCTTGTGGAGAGGGTATTAAAGGGCAAGTCCAGCCCCAAAATGAAAACTTACTTACAGGTAAATCACCCTCTAAAACCCTAAAAGGTAACAGTTTAAAATCTGAAATATATAAGTCTAACCTGAAATCCTGCACAATGTCCTGTTTCTGCTTCCTGTTCTTCCAGTTAGCAACTGTCAGTTATGGATTTGACAGTTGGTTGACATCACAGCCAATGACTGAATGTTAATCCACTATCTGCCTCTTCTGAGCATGCCCAGGCTCAGTACAGGTTTCTAAATTGCTGTGTTTCCATGAGGCCTCCAGAAGCATAGCAGGCATACAGTAATGAATTCATAGGACAAACTATGATATATCAACATATTTTAAAGAGGCCATTCTTTCTAAAAGATGTTCTTATGAGGGTGGAGTTGTCCTTTAAGGCTTTCGTCCCCCAGACACTTCTGTCCATGGCCGCAGCACTTGGGATCTGATGTTGGCTCAGCTCGTAGCCTGTATAATTACCACTCTCTCACCAGGGTTTCAAAACAAGCGCACCTTCTAGCACTGTAGTCACGTGAACCGGCTGGTTCCAGGTACCAGTGTTCCTGACGTAAAGACCTCACCACTGTTACGCTCCAATGAGCTTCCTCAGGTGGCCATGGACAGAAGTGTCTGGGGGTCGGAAAAGGGGACGAAGGCCATAATACCCTCTCCACACGACTAGAAGGGGTGATGTATAAACGCCATTTGCAGTGACAGTCCGTGATAATATCTGTGGTGCATGCACATCTGGCGTTGTGCCATATCAGGATACCTTTATTAAGAGTTGTGACTGTTTTTCTATTTAGCCGAGAAAGGATACATTAACCCCGGGAACGGACACAGTAGCCCTATTCACTCCAGGATCTGTGCATTCCAAGGTTTTAGTCCTCACAGACTGACGTTTATTATGAGATATATCCTCCATTCCTGTGTTTTTATGTAGATATCTACATTTATTTAATTATATACAGCTGGCCAGCGGTGGTTTTTACGATTTATAAATATTGTATGTGGAGTTTATATCCTGTACAGGTTTGTGTAGGGGATTACCTTATTATTATCTGATTATATCTATTTTTAATAGTAAATATTAAACATATTATATGATTCATTGTGTATACATCTGTCACATACGGTATCATCTTTTATTTAGGGTGCAACTATTGTTTCAGTTTTTAGGGTATAGAGGGGTTCTATCGGATCCTATCTGAGCACCCTATTGGGTTTTTGCCCGGATTGCATCTATATATATATTTTCTGGTACACAAGATCATTCCAGAGGGGTTTTCCTGGTCCATATCATGACCCACATACTGCATCTTCCATGAAGCCTGACATTTACATGTGTACAGTTCTACTAGCCTGGCTTACCAGTTGGAAGATTGAGGGAGCAGAACAAAGGTACAGGCACTATTGGTTCTGGGGCACTTGCCTCAACTGTCCATAAAAAGGTCTTCTATTAGATTTCCCTTCATTCATAGACAAAGCCTCGTACACAAGCACGATTTCACGGCTGACATAAGACCCTGAGCATGTGCACAAGTATGACGTTTCGGAAGATAATTGCATGTGTGTATGCATTCAGTCGGGCATCGTTCCTTGGCAATAATGTAAACTGACGGGAGTCGTGAGACAGTCAGAAAACCTCTCTGCCTTTCTTACTAAAAACTTGATAGTGGTGCTCACTGATCAACAGCACTCATATCTCTCCGTTGATCAAAAAACATTAATCAATAGGTTTAAATCTAAGCTTACAGCATACATGTCTGAGAACCAGAACAGTATATTAATACTTTGACATTTAAGGGAAGTTTCACTACAGAATTTTCTATCCTTCCCTTTGTATATGTATGTCACCCACCCTACTAGATTGTAAGCTCTCTGGGGCAGGGACAGCGTTCCTAAGGTTCTAGTCCATATATTCTTATGTACCCATTAATATAATATACATACTTATTTGTGTTTTTTAGGTTTCTTATCTTGTCCCTCTTGTATGATTATTTATGTATTGTAACATTCCACTAGTGGCACTATAAATAAAATAGTACAAATAGTGCATTCATCAACACGGGTCACATATCCCAAGCACCATCCCCATTTTCAGGAAAAATGCTATGAAATTCTGTCAGCAGATAATTACCTTAATTTCAATGTTTCCCACTTTAGCAGTAGATCGAATAACAGGTCGGCCAACCAAAGCTGGGAAGATGTGTTCTGGGAAATTGGATCCGGCATATCCGCATTTAACAAACTGATGTAAAGAAAGGGGAAAAGACAGTTATTTAACTTAACCCATTGAATATCACACAAAAAAAAAAAAAATCGGAAATTTTAAAAGTCGTCAAAAGATCATCTGTCCTAAATTAATAGTGGGATGCTTCATTATGAACCACTTCAAGAAACAAGGAATGTGTAATTTACTAGCCTTTGATCAAGGTTTCAGGGGTGAAAGAAAGTCCCTTTTGCCAGTAACATGTATTCAGAGACTGCTGTCAATAGATCATGTGTACAACATAAATGTATAGGACTGTTCCTTTATTACACAGATACGAGACTCCAACCTTCTTCAATCTCACCATTGCAAATAGTATAAATGGCTCTATAAGTTTAGGTAAGTGGTTCCCTTACGCATATCAATGCACATTCTTCTTTATGTCACACCAGTGACCTTAATGTTGGACTAAATGTTGTAATCACCCACATTTTATGCACTTTTCATATGTTGTAATCATATTTGACTACAATCAATGTAGTGCAAAGTTTACATTACATTGCCTGCATTAAAAATGTATTATAATATATATTTTGGACAACATATAAATTAAAGTGTATGTCCACTGATTTTTTTTAACTTCATTTTATCTGTTTAACTGAAGAACAGGAGGTTAATGAGCTATTTCTTTCCTCACGTTCTTCAGTAAAAGGAGAGGAGGAAGAACTTACCCGGATCAGTCCAACAACGCTGACAGTCCCCCAAGTATATAGGAAAAATAGCTGCAACTGTCCACCTTTTCTCAGTTGGTCTCTCTCCCACTGGACCGTCTGCCAGTACAATCATATATGAAGAAAAAATGGAAGGGGACTCATATGCGATTCAATCTGCAAGTGTTTATTGCGACATGTTTCGGGCATCAACGTGCCCTTTCTCAAGCATAAACTGACTCCCCGCATGGGAGTTTAAATAGCATCACAAAAACCCCGCCCCTCAATCTAATTAGTGCACACAAGCACCCAATTGGTGCATAGAACAACACAAACTTGGTGTATAAAATGTCCATTATGAATTCAAGTCCATATTGAAGTATTCCAGTTTAAGTGATCACCACCACCTTGGAGATGTACCAAGTTTGTGTTGTTCTATGCACCAATTGGGTACTTGTGTGCACTAATTAGATTGAGGGGCGGGGTTTTTGTGATGCTATTTAAACTCCCATGCGGGGAGTCAGTTTATGCTTGAGAAAGGGCACGTTGATGCCCAAAACATGTCGCAATAAACACTTGCAGATTGAATCGCATATGAGTCCTCTTCCATTTTTTCTTCATATACAACGCTGACAGTCCTTTGCATTGTGCACGCATGTGCACACAGTGCAAAGGAGCATGGATGTGTTGGAGACTGTTAGCGAAGCCAGTGCTGGAGCAATCCGCAGTTCTTACTCATCTCCAAGTTTTACTGAAGAACGGAAGGTAAGACATGGCGCATTTACCTCCTGTTCTTCAGTTACACAGTTAAAAAAAAAAAAAAAAAAAGCATTGTCCAAAAAAACATCACGCATAGAGCATCATGCAAGTGCAAGGCAGGGGGAAAGTCCCGTGGAGCAGATCGGACATGTTTCGCCAAAGCTTCTACTGTGGCCTGGAGACACTTGTATTGGCGGGCTTAAATAATCCAGAAGACACTTCTTGCACTTGCATGGAACTATGCGTTTCTCCATTAATAATAATCCAAGTATAATACTTAGAAGATATTTGATAAGTATACTTATGTTTTGTTACGCCTGACATTGGTCTTGGGATACACGCATTTAGGGAGGGTGGAGGGTCCTTTGGGTTTGTGTTATATTTGTAGATACGTTTTTTAATTGTTTTTAACAAAGTTCCTATTCCCCTGCTTATAATCATATTTATGATTTAAATAAAGGGATTTTATATTACTTATTCACTCGAGTGAACGGGTTTATTTTGAGTCCGTTCTCCCTTCAATTTTGCTGTTCTAAAAATTCTACCCATACGTTCCTCCCCATATTACTAAGTGGGTTATAATTAGTGTGGAATCTTATGGATATTTATTATAGTGGTGCTCTGTTTGTGGACGTGCCCATTAAAATAAAAGTCAACAACATGCAATAAATGACACCATCCCATAACCTGCAGCATCAAGAAATTCTACTCTACAATGTTTTTATTTAGTAACAGCTGGCCAACCAGCCACCACTGACTAACAATGAAGTGTTCAGCACATTTTAGATATTACCATATATAGACTTTAGAAAAGCGTGGTTTAACTTCCTACTGAGTCATCAACAACTACAGCACACAGAATTCTGTACGTGGTTTTACGGTGCAGAATAAACTTCTGCTTTTTAACTGGCAACATTAGCAAATTAAATACACAAATATGACAATCCAATGCATTCAGGCAACTCCACAAAGCAGGGATTTTGGACTCGCATTAGAAGGGACAGGGACAAGTTTCATTTGGCATAAAAAGTCAGTTAAACAACTTAAGAAGCCTATCTTTACTTATTTATTACATTTATTTATATAAATTTAGAGCTGACTATTTCTGTTAAGGTCAAAGGAACAGGCTATTAATAAAAGTCAAATGGGCTCCAAGAATTTGACTACTATTGTCAACATTTTCTGGCTACCTCTGCTTTAGAGTGAGTAGAAAAATAAGACAGGGGAGGAAGACCAAATAGTTGATTCTTTTGTAAAGAAAGAAAAAACCATTACAACACAAGGTTTATGTTGCCTCCAATGGTAAGAATTATCAGTGGATGAGACAGTCACTGAAAATGCATTTCTGTGCGCTTTTGCCATGCACTCAAATTAATTTGTATTTTTTTTTTTGTGCGTTTGAACTTGCATTTCCTAGCTGATTATGGGTAAAAATAAAATTGCATGTTGTACTGATTTGTATCTACTTTTTTATGTACTTCCATAGACTTTTGTTATGTGCATTTTGACAGAGATGGACCAAAAATAACGATTACATGCATTTCATTGCTAATCACACAGTGGGGCATACTTTCCATGATTTACAGTAGAAATAAAAAGGTCACTGTAGATCGCAAATTGCAAACGGTACACAAAACAAAAACTGCAGCAGTGGGGCCTATAGACTTAAAGGGCATATCCACCCCCCACATTGGTATTTTGCACATAGAGCACCCTCGGAGCCATTGTATTTAGTGATCAAAATGCTTCTTAAAGCAAAAAATCCTACTAATCATTGAGCAATGCATGTTTAGGGTTTAGGAGTTAACTGCCAGGCAGAAAATGCACTAGAAAGACAGACAGATTTGACAAAGAAAAGTTGAATTTATCCAATGTCTAAACAGTGTGTGGCTGGCTTCAATCTGAGCATGTAATTGGCTTCGTCTGAAACTGCTACCTGAGAGACAAATTGGGCAATGCAATTTTTGTATTTACCAGGCATAGATTTGGGGCCTGATCTTTACACATTTTAAATATGGTGTTTTCTAGTTTAATGTCTCAATCTTTTTTTTAATGGCAGTGCAATAATCCTGGTCTGGACAAAATTACTGTTCATATTAGGAGCCAGATCTAGATCAGTAGCCAGTTCCATAAACATTAATAGAAAACCCTTTAAGTTGGTCGCCAGGTACAAATTTCTTGGCTTATTGGTTATCTGCCTCCTGCCATTTGTCTAGCTCTGCAGTAAACTTTATATTTGTATATCACTAGGCTTTGGCGCTACCTTTAGCCTAGAAGATTGAATGGCCTGACTGACCACTAAATGAAAACATTTTAAATTTTATTATGTTTGGATAAAAAGGAGTATATAGAAGGGCAACAAATAGACACCAATCAATGTGAAGTCAAGTCTGTACATTCCTCAAGAGTCTTATCTGATCATGTCTCAACACAGCACCTCTAAAACAAAGTAATAAACACAAGTAACATGAAAGATCAGATGGAAAATGCTGTGAAAGCTTTTGTCTAAAACATAATTTTAAGGAAATACTGTTCATATATTCTATGTTATGAACTATGAGCTAGCAGGGCAGTCCTGAATATCTGACTGAATAAGATTCACCTCCAGCAAGTCTCACGTAAGTAGTGGATTGAAGATTACAGGTGAGCAGGAAGAGCAAGCAAGTAAAGTGGGAAAGGTAAGCTTTGCCAATGGCTTAGAAAAATAAAAGTAATATAGTTTAAAGGTACAGCTTTGCAATGGACTGAACTTTGATTTACACTGTACATATCCTTTAAGGAGCAATTCCTTATCTTCCGTTCTTCAATCAATGCCTGTGGAGACAGGAATGAAGATAGAACAAACTTACCTTTCACGCAATCCCCCGCAGTTACACTGAAATTCCCGACCACTTCCTGGTTCTGATTAACTATAGCGCGCATGCGTGCTCAAGTTAATCAGAATCAGGCGGGACCTGTCAGTGCTGCTGCGGTGGATCACGTGAAAGGTAAGTTTGTTCCTTCTTCTTTCCAGGCTCCACAGGCAATGATTGAAGAACGGAAGGTAAGTAATAGCTCCTTAATCCCTTGGTCTTCAATCAATACATTAAAGGAATAGTTCCCTTTTACAGTGAACTATTCCTGTAAAGGGTAAAAAAAATTCTAGGTTCTCACCTTTAGTTAGTTACCTACTAGCAGGGCTATGTACCTAGAGCCATTATTGGCTATTTGTGTCTTAAAGGCATGTTAACCAATGTACCAAGCGTTAACGTGACTTTAAGACAACTAACAGCAGCATGACATTGCTCAAAATTTGTACTCAGTAACGTCACCGTTAATGGCTCTTTAATACGCAATCTCTATTACTTATCTGCTGGCATTAAAGATTTGCAAAAGGTGAATTCCAGTCACAATGCACTGAGAGACACTATCAGCTCAGTGCATTGCCTAAAGGGGTAATAGAGAGTGATAGAGACTCTCTGTACATAGCCCTGATGGTGTCCTTGCTGCTTTCTGAAGACCTGCCAAGTACTTTGATTTGCCAGTTTATTTGATACAATTCTGAAAGAAGGGCATGCTTCTTGCAGTGTTTCTTCCACTGGTTCAAATGCCAGCTTGTAAGGTGGTGGGGCCAGAATGGAATGAGATAGCTGTACACCTAGGTGTGGTAAAACATCCAACGCTAGGTGCACAGCGTGTAGCCTTTTAAAGAAGTTGTGGGAACGCCTGAGTGGGCGGGGCTATGGGCACAGGGTTGGAGTCATACTTAGCGCCTGGTCATTGACAGAAGTGCCACTATTGTGGCCCCCAATGGCAATGAGGATTGGCACGCCTGATGTATATTGTTAAGAATTTCAAATGTACCTTGCCCATTTTCTCAAATGATGGGACAGGGCAGTGTGCACTGAGAGATCCAGAAGTGTGGCAGTGTGATATTCATTTT
Organism: Hymenochirus boettgeri; assembly: GCA_019447015.1. NCBI lineage: Eukaryota > Metazoa > Chordata > Amphibia > Anura > Pipidae > Hymenochirus > Hymenochirus boettgeri. The sequence goes on along the minus strand of CM033473.1, from coordinate 50,569,816 downwards.
ATTTACACAAGAATCCAGAATTAAAAAATTACAGCAGTTTGTCAGCCATTAAAGGGCATGTCCACTCCATTTTTGGACTGTACCGGCCCTCTGCTTGCATGAAACTGCAAGCAGGGGGCGGGACCGGCAGCCGCATCTGTGATTGGCTGAGAGGCAGCCAATCACGGACGCGGCTTCCGAGAACGCCGGGGGAGAGAGGTAAGGTAAGTAAAGTTTGGGGGAGTTCCTTTAAAATTTTTTATGGCGGTTGGGGATGGGGGCAGGATAGCTACTAATGGGCAAAGGGATTTAATGGTAGGGGGAGGGCTTGCAAAATGGGAGGGAGAGGGCTGCAGTGTGCAGGACAAAATTCTCCCGGAGGAGAGACAGGAGGCAGAGTCCTATATGGACTCTGCTATCCTCCTGGTGGCCAGTTTTTGGGACTTTGGGTGGGGTAATCCAGGAGAACCATTTGGAGCTGGGATGTAAGGTAAGGATTTTATTGCACTACAGAGTGGGGCCAGTAATGGGGGTGGACATGCCCTTTAAAGCAGAAAACCTTTTTTTAACAAATTTTTCTATAACGTGGTGTTTCAGAAAACCCTCAATAGACCTACAGGTTGTTTGTTTGCGTAATATCTTTCCGGCAACAATGAACATTCTTAAAACAAATTGCTCATTTCTAAACCTTGCAGAAATCCATTAGCACCATCATTCATCCAGTGATTCAATCGAGGTCCTTCCCACAGACAAGTATTTAAAATTTTCCTCCAGCATCTTCTTAGCAGTCCAGAGATAAAAACTTGCAAACATGCCAAATTAACCAAACAATTAATTTTGTTACTAAACGCCCACACACACATTAGCATAATATCAGCAAGGTGTATGGCCAACTTAAAGGAACACTAAACTTGTATTTGTAAGTATATGCCATCCATTTCAAATATTCACAGGGATGTGAGAATGCTTATTCCCACCTCCCTGTGAATAATAGTACGCTCAGGGGACACTGGAACTTGCCTTACCGCCGCTCCGCTCGCAAGCCGCTCCTGCACTGACAGATGTGCTGTCCCAATCGCACGCCTACCTTTTGTATTGGCGCGCATGTGCCTAAGATAGCACGGCTGTCAGTGCAGGAGCAGCTTGCGAGCGGAGCGGCGGCAAGGTAAGTTCCAGTGTCCCCTGAGCGTATTATTAGTCACAGGGAGGTGGGAATAAGCTTTCTCACCTCCCTGTGAATAATAGAAATGGATGGCAAATACTTACAAAAATGAAGTTATGCAGTTTAGTGTTCCTTTAACTTACGGTATCTGTGATTGGTTTTTCACAGATGAACTGATTGTAATCCACGGTCAATGAAAACCTGCTGGTGTTGTGTCTATGGACTGGTGATCAGAACTTTTATTTCAAGCTGTAATCTGCCCAAGATAGGTGGAGCAAGGTGGTGAAATTCGTAATCAGTCAAGAGAGTATCACTGGCTTAAGATATTTTCTTTCATAAATAAATCATTACAAAAAACATGAGAATGATTCAGTAAAAATCAGTCTGCACATGCTCATTCTAAGTTAGTTAAGTGCCATAAGGGAAATAAGAGACTACAGAACTTCTAACACGGTACAAGTTCATCTTTAACCCTGCCTTTTTTTTTTACTGTAGAGGCAGCAGAACTGAAATAAAATTCTTAAAGGCACTTTTAGCGTACAACATTTCAAGCGCAGTTCAATGTTTGCTCCCGTATTAGTGAACAAAGACTAATGCTACTATACAATTAAGTACAAATTTTTCGCCTAGAGGACAACACATTTTTTACATTTTCTAGTTGCCTGTTAACACACGTATATAGTGAGCTGCAGGGATGTCATGCAGAAAAATGTGTAGTATCTTCGCTTGTTACAAAATTCTATGCTTTATATTGTAGTGTTTTTAGGTTCAGTAAGTGTGCAAAAACGTGTGTATCTCAGTACCATTCAATTTCCACTGAATATCACTAAAAAGGGGGCTTGTGTCGTTTCACTACCAGATTTCACCCACCAGAAATACAGAGAGAAAGAGAATTGGCTCCTGACATTCTTATAAACCAATATTAAAATGTTCAGTGATGGATTGTTTTGGGGGGAGGGGGGGTTTGTAAAAAATGAAATACCTAATTTTTTTTTTGCTTTGGAGTATTCTCTAACAAAAACTATATGATGCACCGATACTTCATACCCAATAGGGGCTTTAGTAATTTAAATAGATTGTTCAAGTCCATAGGGTGCCCTTACAGAGCAAATAAATTTCACATTTGCTCCTTTTAGATTGCTGGCAGTGCCTCCGCGTTCATAAGTGGGGTGCTGTTTTATTGAGGCCATGTGGGAGAATAATATTTAGAGGGTGCTTTAACTGGGGGCTTGGACAAGATTTGTAAGTTTGAAACTTCATTTTCACTTTTTTCTTTAGTACAATGCATAACGCACTCAAAAATGCACAGAATTACCTAGCAGTGCCTAGTGCTAATTCCATAATAAATAGGTATCACCATATGCTAAATAACTGATCTGTTTAGTAACCAATCAGATATTGCCTTTTAACTGGTCTACTAATCATCTCATAATATCTGATTGGTTGCTGCAGATTTATAGCACAAAAATGTTTTTTGCACCACTTCTTAAATAAGCCCCAATATGTTCAAGAGACTTGAAAATCTATAGAAGGTAAGCAAAGTTAGCCAATGCAGGAGCATGCATTTCAGGGGGAGAAGAAAACACACACAAAAAGTAAAATCAGTATATCCAGATGCTGTTTTAAAAATAATTTGTGGTTTTCAAATTTAGTATTAAGCACATTCTGCACAATTACAGATTTTTACCAGTAAGTTAACATGGACATTCCATTACGATTATGGAAAGAAATCAAATGGGGAGTTGTAAATGTGCAAACATGAAACCAATTTCAATAGTTAAATAAAAAGGGGGCATTATAGCCTACTGAAGTAAATGCAAACAGTATGTGCACACATTAAACACCTAGAGCACACAGAATGCCTGGCAAATTAGCATTACAGTAAGTAAAAAGACACATTTGGGTAATGAAAGTTCTTTAAAATTGCACACTTTTCTCATGCTTACTTACCCAAGCAATGACCATAAGAGGAAGAATGCACACCTACAGGGATGACCGCACCCCGCCTACCCACCTCTCTAACTGTGACACGTGTAGGTATGTTAAAGCCCCCGTGCTGCTTCTCAAAATAGAGTAGTGTCTGAGGGGAGATACTGTGCTCAACATGCTCTCTGTTCTTCTTATAAGATTGTCTTTTTAAGTTATTTGAATTATACTTTTGATATAAATCTTGTTGTGTTAAGTTTAGTGACCCTTTAAATTAACCAATGGATGAACTAAATTGCACTTGGCTAAAGTTCACCATCACCATCAAATTTTTTAGGCCAACGACAATATATTTAGTGTTATTGGACCATCAGGGCAAAAAATGTTTGTCCGAATTGGATAATTGGACATGCTGGAAAATCATGGTCAAATGTGCAGAATGTGTGGCTTCTTTTGCCGTGACTGACAGTGATTAGTTCTGGCCATTTGCTAGTGGCAAGTGGTCTGCCAGGACAAAGGATCTGCTGGTGTGTACCCATCTTTATCACTATATTGTGCCATTCAGATTTATGAAAATGGAAGTTAATATTAAAATGTTTTATCTTCTAATACGCAAGTATTATATGGTTCTTTAAGCTGACAAACCAATGGTCTACTATTTGAGGGAATTAAAATTATTGCAAAAGGTTATAGAATTTGCAGCAGGACCAATTTTCATATTTCCCATGCTTTGCACTAGTGGGAATTAATATTAAAAAAAACAACAACAATCAGGTAACAAGCAGGGACCCATTGGATCACTAACGACACCCATACGTACACAAATGGATAATCGTGATTATCGGGCAGTCGCGGGTCATTTGCGCTACGCGCGTATCTAGCTAAATGTCTAAATACAGTCTTATCTCCTAACATTCCTAGGATGGGACACTGCAGGAACTTCGTTAAGGAAAGTTTTGTAGTGTAAGGGCACCATAGAGCATACACATGCCTGATAATCAGCAAATAATATTGTATCTAACAGGATTTGTCAATTACTAACATTCATATAGCCAGCTTTCTAACCTGGCAAAGTCAGACTTTTTTTTCCCCCTCCAATACAAATGTACAAAGACTTTATAGAACAAACCACTCTTATCAAAGGATCACTTGTGTTCACCTTGTAAAGAAAAACTTTGCTCTTATCTCAATAAGCCACACCCCTGAAATAAATGTACAATCAGTGACACTGGAAATCTCATATTTATATTTTTTGTTTTACAAGCTAAATGCAGAAGTAAAATTGAAAGAAGTTAGTTTGTAAAATCCCTATTTATTCCTTCCAGTTCTTTAGCTGGAACACTCACCTTTTTCTCTGTACGAGCTTACTATCATAGAGGGCAGCACAATCGGGGGCGTGGTTTTCGTAAGCCTCAGATTGTCTGAAAGGCTTGTTGCGGTCATCCCTGCAAAGCATCTAACATTTCAGCCAAACCCACCAAAACACAAAAAATGTTGGTCAGTCTGAATTATTGGATGGTGTGTAGCTTTAGAAGGCTTTCATGTTGTGCCAGTACAACTTGCAAACCATGTACCGTATATACTCGAGTATAAACGAGGTTTTCAGGTTTAAAAAAAGCCTGAAAATTTACCTCGATTATACTCGAGTCAATGTTTCCCCTACCTTGTCCGGCGGCCGCGCGATCCGCATCCCGCTCCACAGCCGCTGCGCATCGGATGATGTCACTACCCGGCGCCGCAAAGTGAGAGGGCGCCGGGTAGTGACATCATCGGATGCGCAGAGGCTGTGGGCGAGGATGTGGATCGCGCGGCCGCCGGACAAGGTAGGAGAAACATTGACACTTACATGGCAAATACATACAAATAAAAGAGTAAAACCTTCTTTATTTGTGCATACTGTATGCACAAATAAAGGAGGATTACCCCTATTTGCAAGTATTTGCCACTTAAGATGTTTGAAAACTACAACTCCCAGCATGCTTTATTGCTGGGAGTTGTAGTTTTCAAACATCTTAAGTGGCAAATACTTGCAAATAGGGGTAAATCCTCCATATTTGTGCATACAGTATGCACAAATAAAGAAGGTTTTACTCTTATTGTAAGTATTTGCAACTTAAGAGTTTTAAAACTACAACTCCCAGCAATAAAGCATGCGGGAGTGTAGTTTCCAAACATCTTTAGTGGCAAATACTACCCCCTCGGTTTATACTCGGGTCAGTGTGGTTTTCCTCCTTTTTTCCCTAAAACTAGGTAACTCGGTTTATACAGAAAGAGCCTAGTGAGCATTTGCACCTCTTGGACACACCTCAATCCCACTATTCAAAGTCTCTATGCACATATTTTCTATACAGATGTGTCCGCACAAACATGGAAGTCCATGATAAGACATTGAAAGCTGCTTGTTACTCTGCAGTTTTTTTCCAGCCAGCATGCATTTCAGACAGCCTACCAGAAACAATACAAAATAGCCCGGAATTTGTAGTAAAATATAGATTGTTTTCATTGTTGTTAAATCACAATACTGTGTTTTTAACAGTTTATAATTTAAATATAACAATAATTTTTCTGTGTCAACACTAAACATTTTTTTCTGTCTCAGAAAAAGATAGGATCTGCTGAAACATCCTTGCCCTTCTTTCTTGTTGTGTGCTAATTTATAAATAGGGGATTTCTTTAAGCAGCAGCAGTTTATCTTTTGAATAATGAAGGACTGCTTCTTAAATAGAAGTTTACATTGCCTTGTGTAACCCAGCAATGATGATTTCCCACCATGCAATTTACATAAAGTCAGATAAATCCGGGGTGGGATAGTTTGAAAAGTCCGGGTCCATTCGAACTTGGTGTCGAACCCCATGTCTGCCATGTACAATGCTGTTTTGATACCTTACTCTGGGCGTTCCTATAACACCTCTTAGCCACTATTCAATCACGCCATTAACACCTCGCTGTGATTTGCTAATTGGGATTTTCCAGGGTACATAATTGCCACAGATTCTTGTACAAGTCATTCTGAATTGAGAAAGCCAGTCGGATGACTAGCGAAACGTCGTCAAGAACTAAACTTCAAGTCCAGTTGATCTAATTGAATACAACAGATATACCATGACCTGGATGAATGAGAACCTTTACAAGCATATTTAATAGGAATGGTAATTAACCATGTATACACTATACAGGGATTCCTATTTAAATGGCTATAACAGGGAGGGAGGGAGAATCAGCAGGAAAGAGGGCTTATATCCCACTGACGACCTAATGACTACACTGAGTATCTCACCAACAACACAGAAATAAATGGTGGGCGTTAAATTGCTGGAATTTAAAATGATGCAAATTAAAGATTAGGGTTGAATACAGGGAGAGTGTGTCTGTGGTGGGGTCTTTTGTTTGTTTGTTTGCCTGGCCTTATGTATTATAAGAAACAATACACTACTTACAGTGTAATACACGGATTTACTTAAACTCGTAGTTTCATGCCCTGTATAAAAGCCTACGGCCTCATGCTCCTATATGGTCAAGGAACTCCTTGGTGGTGTCATAAGGGATAATTTGCTACCTACAGTGTAATATAAGGATATTACACCCCCGAGGAGTTCCATTACAAGGCCGTATGCAGAGTGCTTTTAGCTTTTATCCAGGGCATGGCACCCTGACGTCAAGTAAATCCATATATTACACTGTAAGTAGTCTATTATTTCTTATAATACATAAGGCCAGCCTCTCCATCTCTCTTCCTCCCTGTATTAGTAATTTATAATGAAAGCTCTTTTTTCAGTATATAAACAGTTAATTGCCATTCTTATTGTAAAGTAAAGGAAGGGACGAGCATTGGCTGTTTCACTGATTGAGTTACGATGTAGATAAAGAGGAGCGGACAGCCCAAGTCAATACTTTATAACTCATGGAAATCGGTCCGCTCCTCCTTAGCTACATCGTAACTAAATCAGCTAAAGGAACAGAACGGGAAGAGAGGCTTAAAGAGATGATGTTCGGTCCTTCCTTTACTTTCCATTAAAAACTGCAATTAATTTTTATATTGCAAAAATACCTTCCTATATATATTACTAATTCAGGGAGGGAGAGAGGCAGGGGGAGGTGCAGTGGAAGACAGAAAGTCACTGAGTGACTGTAATAAGGATTTGCACCACTGCACCTCCCCATTCTAAATTCCCAGCCTTATGTATTATATCTTTGTATTACACAATAGATATTGTATTATCCCTCATATATTACACTGTATTGGGCATAGTATCCTTCATATATTACACTGTATGGGGCTTATTATCCCTTATACGCTACACTGCATAGGGCGCATTATCCCTTATACGTTACACTGCATGGGGCACATTATCCCTTATACGTTACACTGCATGGGGCGCATTATCCCTTATACGTTACACAGCATGGGGCGCATTATCCCTTATACGTTACACTGCATGGGGCGGCATGATCCTTATAGTACACTGCATGGGGCGCATTATCCCTTATACGTTACACTGCATGGGGCGCATTATCCCTTATACGTTACACTGCATGGGGCGCATTATCCCTTATACGTTACACTGCATTATCCCTTATACGTTACACTGCATTATCCCTTATATGTTACACTGTATGGGGCACATTATCCCTTATATAAAAAACATTAACAGTATTCAATATGGCGGCTCCAGCTTTTCTACAGAAATGTAAATGTTTCTAAGACTGGGTGCTCCTATAACAGACTGAACTACATCACCCTATAACCCGAGATCACAATAAAACCATTAAACTATAGATATACATCCATTAGCCCTCCAGGTGTTTGAAAACTACAATCCCCAGCATTCTAACTGCAAAGTGCACACAGGAGACACTGGAAGTTGTAATTTGTAAAACATCTGGAGGGCTGGTAGTTCCCATTTGACACAATTGAACACAATGCACCCCACACACACACCTTCCATTGATTATTCTCATCCTAACAGCAACAAGTGCCCCCCATGGAACAGCCCCGCACCTAGAGCACGGGCCCCGTCTCACTGGGACGCTCCACTAATGTAATTCTACTGGAAGTCACTGTCACACCCCATATTACAGAAATGCTCACCCCGGTGCCGTTGTCGCATACTACCACCTTCCTGCCCTGACCGTCCATTTCGGTACCAACTTCCTTTCTCCTCCCCCGCCGTTGCTGCCGGAGAATCTCTCTCTCTCTCTCTCTCAATCCGTCAGTCAAAAAAAAAAAAAAAAAAAAAAGACCGGAAGTGCGCCCACCGCCCAGTCAATCACTACTTCTGCTTCGTCTACGGGAACAGGGAGCACGTGACCTTCGCGTCAGTCATGCGTCCAATGAAAACCATGGAGGGCGGAGCCTAGTCGCCATAAAGGAAATAAAATAAATAAATATAGGTGAGGTTATAATGATCAATTATATTATAAGAGAAATGAAGGCACACTGCTGTCATATGCAGTCCATTTATTCTCGCGGTAGCCCTTTTCCCAAATGGGTCACGGCCGCTGTGACTTCGAAGGACCAAAGTGTCACGTGATTATCACGGGGTAGAAGGGAACGGGGGAGGAGTTTTGGCCGCGCCCAGCTTGATTTCGTTTAGTTTGAATGAGTTGACAGTTGTAGTGCATAAGATAAATGGATCTGCACAGGTTAATACAAACAGGAAGGCTGGAGGAAGTGCAGAAGATATGGGGTGTCAAACTCCCAGCATGCCTTCATGGTGCACACATTTTCTTAGCTTAAAGTCATGCTAACCGATTTAATATTGATTAGTGCAACTTGAAACCACTGGTGGCAGCGGCGGGTATATCGCAGGTGGCTTGATACCAAAGGAATTTGGTATCAAGTTCGCAATCTGTTTAGCACAAGTTTTTAATCCCAGAGATATTGCGGTTCTAGTTAAATCTCCCCTTTAGGACTAGGCCCCACTTACACGTTTTTTTGCGAGTTTGTGATTGCGCATGCAATTAGGTTATAATGGGAACATGAAAATTCCTGTGATTTCCTATGCATATGCAGAAAACATCAAAATCGCAAACGAAAAATGCACAAGAATCGCGCACACAATCGCATAAATAACTCTTGCGATTGCATGTGCATTTTGGTGCATTGTAGCGTGGCCTCAGCCTTAGACTTTCCATTAGTTATTGCTAGCAGATTGTGTTTCACATGGGCGTTTCTAGGGTCTGAAAAGATCAGGGGCATTTCTTAACTACATGCCGGCCAAGACACACATTTAGGTTTAGGCCACACTGCAACAGTTTAACACACAATCCAATTGGTCTGGCCACACTAGGTGCGATCTTAGCAGCTCATGGCAGCGTACATGTTAACACGCACGCGTTTCTGGGGTGCTACTGTGCCTTGGCCCTATAAGGACCAAAAAAACAAAACAGAAGGGATGGGTGTGTATAACTGACACTACCCTGAAGTAGAAATTCATTTTAAAAGTAGTAATGTTATAGTGTGTAAGGGGGAAATATGTACAGACATATTTTATACAGATACTCAGTCCCCAAGTGTAACATATTATAAAAACCCCAATAATCTATAGCATGCATAAAACACACATCATGTGCTTTATTTTTGCTGTTTAGCCTTCCACCTTTCTCATGGACCATGATAAATTCTTCTTGGAGACAAATGTTTAAACTTGCCTCATTAGAGATACACCCCTGAATGTGACCAAATAAGTCAATCTTGGTCTCATCAGACCATCATACAACCTGGGCATTAAACACAGAAGGGAGGGTAATGTGGTCAAAATATTTATCCAAAATAGATTAGGGGAATTTCTCTCCACAAGTCCAGGTTGCAATGCTTGAAATAAAATATATTGGATAAACTCTGTCTTAAATAGACACAACTAATTGTACGCCCAGGATGCAGTCGTCAACCTTTTTCAATGGACTTTTATTTAAGAGGGCACCAACCTCTCTGTAGAAACCCAAGTTTCCATTATGTAAGAGCTGATGTTGCTTTAAATTTTGATGATTAAAAAGTGGAGTAAAAAAAACAGATTATCTGATTTCCTGATTTTCTGTTTTATCTTTTCAGAAAAAAACAGTAGAACCATGTCCACATCAATAGGAAATTCTTAAAGGAATAGTTCACTGCAAAAGTGAATGATTCCTTTAAGGCTAAACCACACGAAAGCGCTTTTAAGCACGATGCGATTGCAATCCGATCTCAGTTTTAAAAGTGCACCATAGTGTGGCCCACTTGATGTGGCCACACTAGTGTGCTAGGAAGTGCTTTATAAATCTGAGCACATGTGATCCGCATTTTTGCGCAATCGCATGCGCTCCGATTGCGAATAACTGGCCAATGGCGAGCGCACACTGGGAGCGCGCGCTTCCGTGCGCATTACACTGTGGCATCAGCCTTAATGCACTGATTGAAGACTGGGAGGTTAAGGAGCTATGCCTTACCTTCCATTCTTCATTAAATGCCTGGAGCCAGGAACGAAGATAGAAGAAACTTACCTTTCATGCGATCCACCTCTGTCAAACTGACAGGTCCCAACCACTTCCTGGTTCTAATTCACTATAGGGCGCATTATGTTCATGCGCAACACTTTGGAAGACAAAGTTCTGAATTGTGCCTCAACTGCTCAAACTTAAACCCAAAAGGTAGTGAGGCAACTTGGCCGAAAAAAGGAAAGATGAGCACCAAAGGCAGCAGAGTCTACTTCATCTGACCGAAGGGGCTGAACAAACACACTCAGTATTAATTGGCCTGCCTTTCTTTGCAGTACCGCTGTTCTGTGAAACCACACCATTCACAGGCGCTATTTTATCACTGCAATCGTACAATTATGATCATGGTCGTACAAATACGATTGCCACTGTATATTTACTCTCACAACCATAATTGTATGCTTGCTTATATAATACCATTAGTCTACTAGCGCATGGTACAGCTGAGCAGTCCTAAATGTACGGCCGTGGCTGTACTTTTACACTAACTCATGGTATCAGAAGTTTCCAATATCCCTGGTAAATTAATATGCCCCTATGGGAGATAAAATTTCAGGATTACATTGTTGTAAAATAGCCCTGGTAAGAGTGTAAATATTAACCAATTGAATGCTGACAAGTATTGTACTGTAAAACAAAAAAGTAATGTGTATCTTATTCATGAAGTTAATGCGCCAAAATATTTTTCACACTTCATTTTGCAAACTGTTTTGCTACCACAAGATGTCAGTATTACACAATTTTCATTAGTTTAAAACATATTGGTGTGGAAATCAAATGATTTTGGAACACAACTTCTGTGATCCAATAGCATATGTCATCATAACAAAAATTACATTAACATCTTACCGTAATTTGAATTTCCTGGTCCGTAACACGGCAGTGGGAAGTGATGGGTTAATCCCCACCCTCTTTCAATGGACAGGCCTCCTTTATCCAATAAAAACTTATGCTTACCTCCCCAATCCAGTCTTCGAATTCTTGTCCGAGCTAAAGACTAAGCTGGTTAAGAAAAGTATAAAAAGAAAAAAGGGGGGGAAATATTTCCACTGCCGTGTTATGGACCAGGAAATTAAAATTACGGTAAGTTGTTGATGTAATTTTGTTTTCCCTGGTCCTACACGGCAGTGGTTAGTGATGGGAACTTAGAAGCAATAAATAGACTGGGAGGGAGATATGCTGAAATCAACTTCATTTATTATGACATCCTAACGAAAGGATGGATCTGCCAAATTCAGTGTCTTTGGCCCAAGCTACATCAAGCTTGTAATGCCTGATGAAAGTAGATAAAGAAGACCAGGTAGCAGCCCTGCATATGTCTTCTGGAGATACCTGGGCAGAGAAGGCCCAGGATGCTGCCACCGCCCTGGTAGAGTGCGCTGTCACCCTAGAAGGTTGGATTAATGCCATAGAATCATAACTTTGTCTGATACATGACTTTATCCAATATGCAATAGTGGATTTAGATGGTTTTAGACCAATTCTGCTCCCCGAGAAATTGATGAATAGAGAGTCTGACTTGCGGAAAGTAGATGTTCTCTGGATATATATTTTCAAGATATTGCCTATATCCAATGAGGCATTGTTTTCAGCATTCCCCAACTCTTCCTGTGGTAAAAAGGTTGGGAGGATGATGTCCTGATTTATATGAAAATCCGAAATTACTTTAGGAATAAATGCTGGATCCGTTCTTAAAATAACCTTATCTTGGAGAACTACTATATATGGTTCTGAGGCTCTAAGAGCCTGAATCTCTGCTACCCTGCGAGCGGAGGTGATGGCCACTAGAAACACTGTTTTAAGGGTCAAAACTTTAAGACTGCAAGACTCCAGAGGCTCGAATGGTGATAGCTGGAGGGCCTTGAGCAATATCCCAGGGGGGAACAGTTGGTCTCCTGGAAGGTCTAAGGTGATTTACACCTTTGAAAAACCTTACAATCAGGGGGTCTAATGCCCATCTGGTGTTAGTTAAGGCCGAGATGGCTAAAACCTGACTTTTAAGTGAGGATAGACTCAAGTCTTTATTAAACCCCTCCTGGAGAAACTCAATGATATTCTCCACAGAAGTGGAACAGGATAAAATATTCCTTTTAGCACACCAGTCTGAAAAAATTACCCAGGTTCTGTAGTATTTTGAAGAAGTTGAGATCTTCCTGGATGCTAACAAGGTTGATATGCTACTAGCAGACAGACCTCTGCTTATCATTAGGTTTGTTTCAGTAGCCAAGCCGTCAGCTTCAGGCTGTTTGGATCTGGATGAAGTATCGGCCCTTGAGATAGAAGGTCTTTCCTCATTGGTAGTCTGAACGGAGGGGCAATCCACTTGATTGAAAAAGCATCCATTATGAGACTAAAAAAAGGTTTTGAACCTGGAACAGAACGTAGGGAGCTGGCAGTTGTGGTCTGAAGCCATCAAGTCTATGAACTATGTTGTCGAAGACTTCTTGGTGAAGTTTCCATTCCCCCTGGTGGAGTGTCCGTCTGCTTTCTTGTTGTTGTTCCCTGGCACGTGTTTTGCTGATATGTCCGCAAGATTGTGCTCTGCCCAAGACAAAATCAGCTTTGCTACACTCCAAAGTTGTTTGCTCCCCTTTCTTGCATATGTAGGCTACCACTGAAGTGTTGTCTGAGTGAATCATCACAGCTCGTCCCACTAATCTGGACTGAAGGGCTTCTAGGGCCTTCCCCACTGCCCACATCTCCCTCATGTTCTGAGGTAATGATGATAACTTCTTGGACCACGTGCCTTGGGCTGTATGGCTCCTGAAGATAGCTCCCCAACCACGGGGGCTGGCATCTGTGGTAATGACTACCCAACAGGGGGTCCTGAGGGATATAGGAAGGAAATTCACAGGGTTTGTCCACCATAGAAGTTGAAATATTACTGTTGGAGGAAGAACAATCAGTTGGTTCTGGTCCTGTAAGTGGGTGAATTGGGTTAAAAATGACATTTGGAGATCTCTGATGTGCAGCATCGCCCACTTTACCGACTGAGTAGTGGATATCAGTTTCCCTATAATATGTTGGCAAGTCCAAGCATTGTTGATAGGCTGGGTGAATGAATCGTTTTATTTCCCTCACCAGATCTATTGCTTTGTCCCTCGGGAGAGATATCTGAAACCTGGCAGAATCTAGAATGGAGCCCAGGAAAGTAATCTCTCTCATTGGGGTGAGAATCGATTTCTCTGTATTTATAATCCAACCATGGGCTTGGAGACATTGAATGGTCTGGAGAAGATGATACTTCAACGTATTCTTGTCTTGAGTTTTACCAGGATGTCGTTAAGGTAAGAGAAGATTTGGATCCCCCTGAGTCTTAAATGAGCAATGAGAACTATTAGAAGTTTTGAGAAAACCCTTGGGGCTGTGGCTAGCCCGAACGGAAGTGCTGTATATTGGAAATGCTTCCCCATGATGTGGAAATGGAGAAATTTCCTGTGGCTGCTGAATATGGGAACATGAAGATATACATTTTTTATGTCTATTTTGCTCATCCAGTCGCCTTCTGATAGGTGAAAAGAGATTGACTTCAGAGACTCCATCTTGAAATGTTTTATCTTGAGAGATTTGTTGAGTTGTTTCAAGTTAAGGATAGGTCTTAATTCCCCTGATTCCTTCTTCTTTAGAAACAAGGGGGAGTAGGTTCCTAATCTGTGCTCTCTTGTTGCTATTTTTTCGATTATCTTCGATTGTTCCCAATCGAGAAGGAGAGCTGTAAGTTGTGCTTTCTCTGAAGAAGATGAAGGGGCTTTTGATTATACAAAACAGTTAGTTTCTGGAATGTTGTCGAACTCTAGACGATAGCCACGAGAGATTGTTTTGATTACCCATTTGTCTGAAGTGGTTAGAGCCCAAGTCGATCTGAAGTGACAAAGTCTCCCTTCTACTTCTGTCGACTGTTATTGTTCAGATTTCCCAGCAAATCCTCTACCTCGAAAGGGCTGTTGGCGAAAATCCGACTTCCAACGTCCTGTACGATATTGCTTGGCATCTTTAAGATTACTCTGACTCTCGGCCTGAAAAGTTCTTCTCGTAGTTCTAGTAATAGGGAGAGATTTTTTGGAAGAATTTTTCTCAATTAAATTCTCTAATCCTGATCCAAACAGGAGATCACCTTCAAACGGGAGACCCATGAGACCTTGCTTGGAAAAAGTGTCTGCTTTCCATTGTTTAAGCCACAGAGAACGTCTGGCGACCACTGATGTAGCTGTTAATTTTGCAGTGAGCTTGATCAAGTCGAGCGATACTTCAGCTTCAGAAGAAGGAGCAACTCTTCCCTGGGGATGCCTGATCTGATGGCATCCTCTAAATCTTTTAACCAGATCCTATTAGCTCTTGCCAGACTGGTGATAGCTATAGCTGGCCTAAGAGATGCTCCTGTAATGGAAAAAGATTTCTTATGGAGAGCCTTCTCTCTTCGATCCATAGGGTCTTTCAGGTTAACAGTATCTTCCGTTGCGAGAGCAGTTTTCCTAGCCACTTTTGCTATGGCTGTGTCAATTTTAGGGATAATCTCCCAAGCTGCTACATCGTCCTGACAGAAAAGGTAAGTCCTTTTGAAGTTTTGAGAAATGGGAAATCTTTTATCAGGGTTGGCCCATTCTTTTTTGATTATCTCTTTTATTTGATCGTGAATGAAGAAGTTTGCAAAGTCCTGACTTGAATCAGAAAACATTAGATCTGATGTAAACTGTTTTGGTGGTTCTACAATTTTAAGAGACCTCTTCATTTTAAAGATCAACCGATTTAACGTCTCATCCGTAAGGGATTGGTTGAATTGATCAGTTTCTTCACCTGCTTCTTGAGGGGAAGGGTTGGAGGCTCTTTGTATATGATCTGAGGGTCCTGCGGCTTCCTCTGCCCTATTGGGCTGATTAATTAGCGATTCCACCTTGGACATAATGTTATCTGAAAATTTTGAAGCAAACTTTTCCAGGGAGCTATCCATCATCCTTTTGACCATACTAGCAATATTGTCCATAGATGGGCTAGATTGTCTGTCAATACAATCTGAACATAACTTCCCTCCTCAGGTGGCTTGGTTGTTGCAGAGAACACATTCCTGTCTTGATTTGCGATGATAATGATGATCTTCTTCATCCCTTCATCCCTGAAAAATAACATATTGCTTACCTGAACATTTTTTTTTTTTTTTTTAAGGCATGCTCTTTAATTGTTGGCTTACCCCCTGGATCCAGATCTGGTGCGTTTCCTGGAGCTCATCAGACACTGGAACAAAGAACACCATAAGTAAAGGAGAAAGTACCCATGCACCTGTCACTGAAGCTTCCACTTACAAGTTATTAGCAGTAGTGGCTTGGAAACAGCGCAAAAATCCTTAACTGAGCTGCTGAGAAGGAGTTGGAAGGAGGAACAGCCATGAAACTGGGAAGGAACGCTACTTTATTTGAATTTTCGCGCCACTACCGGTGCGCACGTGACGTAATGATCCCATCACTTCCCACTGCCGTGTAGGACCAGGGAAACATGTGTTATGCTGAGTTTTGAAATTCTGTTGATGTGCACCTACCTTTGATTTGGGGGAATTAGTTTTGACATTAAATAAGCTTTACATTTTTAAAATTCTATTTATTAGATGTATGTCTATTACAGAGACAGGGCTGTTTCTAGTGAGCTTGGTGCCCTCGCATGATCAGATTGCAAGTAGTGTGGCCTAGACCTCCAAGAGTATTGGCAATAGCCATTAACCCTTCAGTGCCAGTAGACTTCCCCAGAGTATTGCCATTACCACTTTCAGTGTCAGCAGAGTATTACCATTAACCCTTCAGTGCCAGCAGACTTTTCTATTAATAATTTCAGTGCCAGCACTTTCCCAGAGTATTGCCATTAACACTTTCAGTACAAGCTGAGTATTACCATTAATCCTTTCAGCTGCCAGCATTGACATGATATACAGTATGTACCTGCTTTCCATGTCTCCTCCATTAAACTGTTCACTCCTCACCTACTCTAAATTCTAATTGGAGAGTTGGGTGGAAGGAAGGAAGAGACAGGGATAGGGATCTCATGGCTGCTAGTCACAGGGTCACTGTTATAAAGTCTGCAGCAGCTTTTACCTGGCATTTTAGAACTGTTCTACTCAGTACTATTAGCTGAGCTCATCCTCCCCCCTCCTTCCTTCACCTTCAGGTCATTCGCAAAATTATTTCCAAGTAGAGGGAGCCGAGTTCAGGCTCTTTACTCACTTCAATGTTACAAATTACAGCAGAACAAAGAGATCAGATCTAACACAGCAAGAAAAAGCTGCCAGGGAGATGCTAGGAAGAAAATTAGGCACCCTGGTTCAAGCTCTTTGCCTAGGTGGCCTATGCCTAAAAACGGCCCTTAACAGAGATATACGGCAGGAAAAAGAAGGGGCTTAGTGGATTAGTAACCTGAACAGGGGTTCTGCGATTATCTTGACCTACTGGCATTAAATAAGTATCCCATGGAGAGTAGATGATTCTTTACCCTACAGATACCCCAGTGATAACTTAGGCTAGATACACACAAGGTGCAGCTGTTTTAGGGGAAAAGATGGCTAGAGGGTTGGAGGAGATTTTAAACTAGGTTTGGGGGGGGAGGGTATTAGCAGTCTCACTGGGATAGATAGCCCAGGAGGAAAGCAGGGTGTAGATAGGCTAGTGGTGGGCGGAAAGGGGGTGGGGCTAGCATAGGGGATAGGGAGGCATGTGTATTAAAGTGTACGAATAAATTACAGGATCATAATCTAAAATGTATGTTTGCAAATGCGAGAAGCCTGGCTGACAAAATGGGTGAATTGGAAATGATGGCATTGAATGAAAAGTATGATGTAATAGGTATAGCAGAAACGTGGTTGAACAGTTCTCACGACTGGGCTGTAAATATAGAAGGATATGCCTTGTTTAGGCAGGACAGAAAAAAAAGGAAAGGGGGAGGAGTATGTGTTTATGTTAAAAAAGAATTGAAGCCAAATTTAAAAGAAGAGATAACTGGTGATATGGATGATAAAGTGGAGGCAATATGGGTGGAATTAGGCAACAGGAAAGGGGGTAATGTCATTGTTGGTGTCTGCAATAAGCCGCCAAATGCTAGCAGAGAGGAGGTGAGTCAACTTCATATGCAGTTGGCAAGGGCTGCAAGTTTGGGGAGTGTGCTCATTATGGGGGACTTCAATTACCCTGACATTGATTGGTGTGGCGGAACTGCCATCACAGAAAAAGGTGATGAGTTCTTGAATTTGCTGCAGGATAATTTTCTCTCACATGTGGTTGAGGTTCCTACTATAAAAGGAGCTCTGTTGGATCTGGTAATATCTAACATTGTGGAGCGCATTATAGATATAAAGGTAACTGGAGGCTTAGGGAATAGTGACCATTAAATAGTGGCATTTGGACTTTGTTATCGAAAGGAAAAGTGCGCTGGGTTAACAAAGACATTTAATTTCAGGAAAGCAAATTTTCCCAGGTTAAAAGCAGCTCTTCAGAATGTCAACTGGGATAATGTTTATCAGGTAAATGTACTGAACAGAAATGGACTGTGTTCAAGGGGATTTTAAGCCAGTTCAAATCTAAATTTATACCCTTGGTAAATAAATGTAAAAAAAATAAATCCGCGCCCATGTGGCTGAATTCTGATGTAAAGAGGCAAATGGAAAGGAAGAAAAAGGCATTTAAAACCTTTAAGGCCGAGGGAATGGAAAGGGCCTTTAGGGATTATAAAAACTGTAACAAGGAGTGTAAGAAAGCAATCAAACTAGCTAAAATTAATAATGAAGTTAGGATAGCTGAACAAAGCATCACTAAGCCTAAACATTTTTTTAAGTATATTAATAGTAAGAAGATGAGGACTGAGAATGTGGCACCATTAATTAATGGGGATAAGTTAGTTACGGAGGATGGCGATAAAGCAAATGTCTTGAATATTTTTTTTCCCTCTATATACACTATAGAAGATCCAAGTACAGATATCATAGAGTATAGTAGCAATAATGGTATAAAAGATTCAAGTGCACTTTGGTTAACCGAGGATATGGTACAGAAAGAACTAAAGAAGGTTAATATTAATAAATCTCCTGGACCGGATAAAATACATCCTCGGGTACTTAAGGAGCTAAGTTCAGTTTTATCTGGGCCATTGTTTCTTATTTTTGCAGATTCCCTTATGTCTGGTGGTGTGCCTCTGGATTGGAAAAAGGCTGATGTTATTCCAATATTCAAAAAGGGTAGTCGTTCACAGCCGGGTAATTACAGGCCTGTAAGTTTAACTTCAGTGGTGGGGAAGATCCAGGAAAGTTTAATAAGGGAACATGTTCTAGAGTATGTTTCAAGGACTGACATTATAAGTAGTAACCAGCATGGATTTAGGAGGAATAGATACTAACTAACTTGTTTGGCTTTTATGAGGAAGTAAGTAGAAATTTAGATTCTGGCATAGCAGTAGATGTAGTTTACTTCGATTTTGCAAAGGCTTTTGATACAGTCCCCCATAGGCGACTAATGTATAAGCTAAGGTCTGTTGGTCTGCGGAGTCACATTTGTACATGGATAGAAAATTGGTTAATGAATAGGATGCAGAGAGTAGTTGTTAATGGGGCTTTATATGAACTAAAGTGCTAAGTGGGGTGCCACAGGGTTCTGTGCTGGGGCTGCTTCTATTTAATCTATTTATTAATGATTTGGAAGTGGGTATTGTCAGCAAGGTTTCTGTGTTTGCTGACGACACAAAACTTTGTCGACCATTAAAAACTTCAGAGGATGTGCAATCGTTGCAAGGGGATCTAGATAGATTGTCACATTGGTCTGCTAAGTGGCAGATGAAATTCAATGTTGATAAATGTAAGGTGATGCATTTTGGACTTAAAAATCCTTGTGCTACTTATACTATAAATGGCTCTGTGTTAAGTGAATCGCTGTTGGAAAGGGATCTTGGAGTTTTGGTGGATAACAAACTTAAAGGTAGCAAGCAGTGCCAGGCAGCAACAGCCAGAGCCAGCATGGTATTGTCTTGTATAAAGAGAGGTATGGATTCAAGGGAGGAAAATGTAATTCTCCCTCTTTACAAAGCATTGGTAAGGCCTCATTTGGAATATGCAGTGCAATTTTGGAATCCTGTGTACAAAAAGCACATCTTTGAAATGGAAAGGGTTCAGAGAAGGGCAACTAAATGAATAAGAGGATTGGGGGAGCTTGAATATGAAGAGAGACTGGAAAAGTTACAATTATGTACGCTGGAGAAAAGGCGCTTGCGTGGGGATATGATTACTGTGTATAAATACATTAACGGGCCATACAATAAACTATCTGGGGCATTGTTCACCAATAGAATATGTCAAAGGACACGAGGACATCCCTTAAGACTTGAAGAAAAAAGGTTAAGCCTTCAAGCTCGGAAAGGGTTTTTCACTGTGAGAACGGTAAAGCTAAAGCTATGGAACTGTCTTCCAGTGGAAATGAGGATATTGCTAGATGGGTTGAACTGGATGGACGTATGTCTTTATTCAACCTCAAATACTATACTACTATACTATACTAAGGTGAAAGTTCGAATGGCTGCCACAATTCATCTGGTCAGGTTGAAATATCGATAATTGAAACCAAAATATCTGAAAGCCATCAGGTTAGTTCAGCTGACTGTGCACTCCATAGAAGATCGCATAATCGGGCGGAATAAAGTCATCACTAGCACTTAAGGTTCGTACACACGTGTGATTACGGGTCCCGACCTGCGACGCATGATGTGTACGAACGTTCGTTTTGGCCAAAAATCGGCCCGTGTGTAGAGCCTTTATCAGCCGAAACGGACGTTCGTTCGGGGATCGACGAACGACCGACTTGGCAGATCCCCGAACGACCGTACATTTCGGCTGATAAAGGCCATAAACATGGGCCGATTATCAGCCGAAACGAACGTTCGTACACATCGTGCGTCGCGGGTCAGGACCCCCAATCACACGTGTGTACGAACCTTTACACTGCCTGTTTGTTACCTAATTCATTATACTTTATATTGAATACCACGCGTAATCACAGTACCATGCAGTAGTAAATGTACAATCATGGGTAAAATTTGCAATAGTTAAAGGCGCAGTATTGCTATTTAGCCATAGCTAGACTTATAAATATGGCCCCTTGTTACATCACCCTTAATAAAGACAAGACCTTTTTCCATCCTATGTCTCTTACCCTCTGTCAGTGGTTAAATTTTTTTTGTTCCCCTTGTTATTTTAGATTCACCTACAAACACAATATTTCATTTTAATTACCATGTTACCATCTGTTGATTCCTCTACTGTCCCTCCAACCGTCCCAGTTTGTCCAGAACAAACCAAATCCTAAGGATCTGTCCTACGGGTGTGGGTGGGTTGGGATGCCCCACCCCCCAGTGTTATATGGTATAATCTACTATCAACTACCAAATACTTGTTTTACCTTGATTGACTTATAACATAAAATTTTTTATTAAGAATTAATTATCTTTGTAATTTCTTAGCTGTTCAGTTAATGATTGAATTTTATTCTGTCCTGGTTTGTGTCCTACATGGAAGATACTTTGGAGCCCTTTAACCTATTTAGAAGATCCAGATCATTAATAATTTCATAGTATGTAACTTATCTAATTAAATACAAATCACAGTTCCCACAATTAGAATACAGAAAGGTTATTGTTATGGTGGGATCATTTCCCAAAAGGATGAATTTTAGGCAGTGCACATCCAGTTTAAAGGAGATACAATACATAATATGTGTGATTAAATAAAATACATTTTATAGTTCAGAAATAAGAACACAGGACAAGATTCCATTTCCTCATCAGAAACTTTCTTTGCCAAGTGTGAATAGTCTGATGGCACTTGCCTTGGGTGCCATAATCCGGCCCTGGTAACAAACTGGTAATTTCATTGTTTATTGGTAACAAACTGGTAATTTCATTATCTACCGGTAACAAACTGGTAATTTTATTATCTATTGGTAGCAAATTGGCAGTTTTATTATTATTATTGATTTATATAGCGCCAACATCTTCCATGGCGCTTTACAATTACATAGTCATACATTACATACAGGGTAATACATATTATACAAAGTCATATAATATATACAGTACATATTACATACACAGGTAATACATAATATAAGCACGAAGTGATGAGTTATTTAAAGCAATACTGTGATACAATAGGAAAGAGGACCCTGCCCAAAGACCTTACAGTATAGAGGAAATGGGGGTGAGACTTAAAGGACAACTCCACCCTAATAAGAACATCTTTTAGAAGGAATGGCCTCTTTAAAATATGTTGATATATCATAGTTTGTCCTATGAATTCATTACTGTATGCCTGCTATGCTTCTGGATGCCTCATGGAAACTGAGCAATTTAGAAACCTGTACTGAGCATGTACTGAGCCTGGGCATGCTCAGAAGAGGCAGACAGGGGATAAGCATTCAGTCATTGGCTGTGATGTCAGCTGTCAAATCCATAACTGACAGTTACTAACTGGAAGAACCAGGAAGCAGAAACAAGCGAAACAGGACATTGTGCAGGATTTCAGGTTATACTTATATATTTCACATTTCAAACTATTACCGTTTAGGGTTTTGGGGGATGATTTACCTGTATGTAAGTTTTCATTTTAGGGCTGGAGTTGCCCTTTAAGGTGACGGGAATCGGTAGGCTGTAAATAGATTGGCAGTGGAGTGTGAGGGGCGGTTAGGATCATGTTGGGTCAGTGAGAGGGGTAATGTTTAGGCCAGGTTATCTGCTTGCCTAAAGTGGTGGGTTTTAATGTTATGTTTGAAGGTATTAAGGGACGGTGAATGACGGATAGGTGGAGACATAGAGTTCCAGAGCAGAGGGGCAGCACAAGCATAGTCCTGAATGTGGGCATGGGAAGAGGAGACCAGGGTGGATGAGAGGAGGATATCATTTGCAGAGTGGAGGTTGCATCTGGGACGGTATCGGTGGATCACCTCTGAGATATATGGAGGGGCTGTGTTGGATAGTGTTTTATAGGGTAGGGTAAGCAACTTGAACTGGATCCTTTGCGTGTTTTGCTACCACAAGATGTCAGTATTACACAATTTACAATATTTTAAAACACACACATATATATAGTCTGTAGTATATACAGCACACAGGTCTTAAATGCAATTCAATTCTTTATTATTTCAATGTGCCATGTGCAACAAGCATAAGCGACGTTTCATAGCTATTATTATCCCCCTTCTCAAACTTATACACAAACAAAATTGCATCAAGCTGAGAGGACACTCCCACTCCATTAAATACCCATAAGGAGGAAAGGACATCATTCCATGCAATAAAGCAACATCACATGCCATAGGCACATATTAATTATCCATATTGAAATCACGAATCCCTAGATGCTAAACCCATTTTTCAATCCTAAAATTTCATTTACATCCCACCTCCCCATCACGGAACGCAGAGCCTAAAAGAAAAAAGACAGTCATCTCATATAATCAGATATTATAAAAACAGAAACAGATCATAGTCTCAATTGAGACCAAGTTTGCATCTCATTGCTTGGCTGTTACTATGGTAGCCATGCATGGTCATGTGACTGCATGACATCATACTTTTTCAGTCAAGTTGCAGTAGAAAACCTGAGTAAAATCATTTTAACACTTGATCCGACAGAGCAAGACATATCTGTTCTTCAGATCTTGGTGAGTTGTTTTTTCTTTGTAATATACTGGGCCATTTTCAGTTAATAGATAAATAGATAATTACCTCCATATTTATTTGAAAGTTTATTCACATACATCAATTTATATTCAGTGCAGCCTGGATTAGGATTTTCTTGTTATCCTTATCTTGCATTATAAGTGCACTGTAAAATCAAGTTATGTTCATTTGGAAGCTGCAGCTTTAAAAATACTGTTGCCATATTTTTTTCCTTTAGTTGTCCTTTAAATCATTATCATCATTAATTTAGCTTGAAAGAGACAAATTCCTGTTGTTGTTTCTTCTTCTACTACATCTTTTGAGCTACAGACGCCAAATTCAGTACAGACATGCAAAACACACAGAAGTGTGCTATTACCTAGCTAAGGAATCATGAAAGCATTACCGCATTATTGGTTATTGGTGATCAAAAAAGATAGTTTAACAGTTTATTCCATGCTGTCAAAATGATCAACGTTTTGGGAAATAAATTCCATTTCTTAGGTTGATATTATCTCTATTACACGTTTTTAAAGGGATATCGCCTCCCCTGAAGGAAGTGACATTAAACTATCAATTTTTTATATATACATATTTTGTATTAAGGTTACATACATATTCATTATACAGTACTTGAGCTGGCCATATAGTTCCTAAATTTATAAGAATAAGTATAGATCAAATGGCATGGGCAGATGAGAGCTTAAATTACATATTTTGAATCACAAGAAAAAGTACCTGTCAAATCCGGTATAAAATAACCGGAGGAATAGCAGCTCTGGGTGAATGAGGCCCAGTGTCATTTATTGAAAGATGTAATTGCTGTGTAGTGCGCTGTCTGATTTAATAATGCTATAGTGCTTCTTGTTAAATAGGCAAAACTTTAGGAAGATGTAATACCTTTTAATGATTTGCCCAGGGACTTTTGGGAACCGATGCAGCCATTAAAATCTAATAAATTGACAGTGCTTTAAAACTTTCTCTTAACCTATGAATGTTATTTTCCATTTGTACACTAGGGGATAGCCCAACACAACATTAAATGTCCTTGTGTCTTTGAAGCTTAATTCTACATATTCTGCATTAATTAAAATATTGCGGCATCCTTCCTGATTCTAAAGCACCACCCATAATATTCTTCAGAAAGACCCTAAACACTACTGGTAAAACAATTAACTAAAAAGCAAGAATCTTGTGTCAGACAAAAACATTAAGGGGGAACTGTGGTCTTTATTAAAAAGGGACACTTCTATCTAAAATGACTCCAGGATCATGCTTCCAGCTACAGTCTATCCTGCTAGCGCTGTAACATCACCCGCACTTGGGGATTTTTTTCTGACTCTTGACTATATGTTAAAATACCCAAAGATTTTGACAAAGTAGGTACTGCTGCAAACACCGCTCATATACAATCTTCCCAGTGTTTAAAGGAGAACTAAACAAAAATGTGAAAAATCCTAATATGAAAGCATTTCCCCCCAGAACACCTATACATTGTAAAATTCTTCTCTAGTAAGTTGCATTTAGTGCATGTAAGTACCGGTAATAGATTCTGTAACTTAGAAGGCTTTCATGTTTTCGCCAGTACAACTCACAGCCCATGTTGTCTTCAAGGCTTCAAGGACCCACGTCCCTGGGCCCCAGTTTTCACTGTCATTATACATAGATGCCTCCATGCCAATATGGAAGTCCCTGATAACACTTTGAATGTTCCAATCCACAGACTTTAATTTGTTTCTATTATGCTCCTAGCAATAGATAATGATTCCTGATGTAGAAGTGTTCCACATAGTATGTCTGTTGGGTTATGGGTAAAAGCTCTGCTTTTAGCAAGACAGAGTACATTAGGTTTCAAGTTAAATTTCTCAGACTTTTAATTTTTACTGAAATGTTAATATTCTGTTTCTTACATCCATGCTAGCTAAGAAATACATTGCAAAGTGTGTTTTCTTTTTTTGTATGAAAAGCAAAGGATTCTATATGATATATATGATCTCTAGGCTGTTAAATCATTGACTATCAGCTTCTAGGAAGCAAGGTTATAACTTCCATATTAAAGGGGAACTGTGGTCTCCAAACAAGTTGAGTCTAAATGAAAGTTTCCTACCTTTACAACGAGCCATCAACCACCTCTCTACGTGCTCCACTGCCCAAGAAATAAAGAAATGACTGACCCGAAAGTTAATGGGTGGGAGGCAGGAATGTGACATTCCTAAGGCTTCTCCTGCACAGTGCCACCAGCAAGCACAGCCTCAGACTCCCTCAGTGTGTGAGGGAGACAGGAAGTCCCTCCTCCTCTCTGCTGTTTGAAGGACCTGCAGCTGCAGAGAAGGTAAGGGAATCTACAGCCCTTCTTTCTCACTATGTGAAAACAGCCTTTTCAGGCAGAGTTCTCACTCTACCTGAAAAGGCTGTTTCCACAGAGTTTTCGGGGGGGGGGGGGGGGGGTGTCAGAGTGGCCAACAGCACCTGTGAGTGGGTGGGGCTTAGGCACCCGTGAGCGGGTGGGGCTTAGGTTATGCTGCTGCCATATCACACACAAAAATGTTAATATCTTCAAAACTATGCAATATAAACAATGGAAATAAATTGCAAAAACTCTCAGGAGAGCAATTCCTATCAATTTACCTAAAGTCATTTTTGGACCACAGTTCCTCTTTAAGAAGGAGCATATGAAGTATACTGCATACACTTAGCAGTGTTTTACCCAACCAAGGTAAATTATGGGAGCTGACCCCTAGTACCCACCAGTTAGTTTCATAACTCACCCAGCAGCCAGAGCAAAAGGAGAGAAGAGACACAGCTTCTTGTATGTTTGTGAATATGGTCTGTCTATTGGGCCAATTTTCCATGGAGACTTTAGTAATATTTTAGATCCATTCCATCAAATTCAAAGAATCAATTGATCACATCATTATTATTTATTTTTTATAAAATAAATTATCCAGCCTTAGACAATCAATGAACATTATTTTATATCTCAGGAAGTTTTTTTGGATCTAGGTCTAGAAGTGGGGCAAGTCTGGGGCAACCAACCAACCAACCAGGTTGCATGTGGCCCCCGGGCTTTACATTGCTTAGGTCTGTACTTGGGGTTATTTTATGTTTTCTAGTTTAAAAGACAGCATAATCCACATCCAATTGCATAACTTTCTTTGAAGATAATGACAGGAAACTGACTACAACCCTGGAATTATTAGTATATTAATATATACAATATTGTAATCATGCTAACCTTCACATTTCAAGGTATAATACATCACCATATATGATATATCATAATATCACTTAAAGAGCACCTATACCATCTAAATAATTTTTTGATATAATGTAGGGCATCCCTTCCCACCCCTAACCAATATGTTAGATTGTTAAAAAAAAGAACCCGAATTTTACTTACAGCCCCTCGCTCCAGCGGCGCTCTAATCCGGCTCCCTGCTTGCAGAAACTAGCAAACGGGGCTGGACTGGCAGCCAGGGCTGTGATTGGCTGGGACGCAGCCAATCACAGACGTGGCTGCCGTCAATGGAGAGCGCTGCGAAAGTGAAGGGCTGTAAGTAGAGTTTGGATTCTTTTTTTTTTATCAATCTAACATAGCTGTTGGGAGTGGGAAGGGATGCCCTAAATTGTATCAAAAATGTTTTATGCTAGGTGAAGGGCAGCCTTTGAGGGCTCAGGAGGGAAGGGGGGGGGAAAGGGCTCCCCTGCGCATGCCACTGCCCTTTTCAAAGTACAAGAAGGAGGCAGAAACGTTTCCCACAGGAAGATGGCTCCTACTCTTCAGTTTCCTGGACTTTAGGCAAGCATTACTGGAGAACCATAAGGAGCAGAGATGTATGGTAAGGTTTTTTTAAACTGCATAGTGGGGCCAGTAGTGGGTTAAATTTTAGTTAGAGGGGTGGACATGTCCTTTAATAAATAAAAAGAGAAGATAGATAAAGACACTTATATATACATATAAAACAGTTTTTGAATATTGTGTGGGAACATTTTAATGCATATTCCTAGTATTATTTAATAAATTGTCTACCCACAATTAGTGGTGAACGGGAAATTAAGAGTAATATTATTATCAGATGATTTGGAAATAATCACTCTAATAATGGTGTCTTTTTAAACTAGCACATGCATATCCTGAGCAAATCAGCTAGTTATTTAATATGCATGAATATGCCTTAGAGATTAATGGCGTCACTAGAACCATCTTTGTCGCTGCTGTATTACCACACACTACAAATTTACATCCCCAACGTTCAAGCGATGTTCTGAAAATAAATCATTTTACAATCAATATTATGACTGTATTATGACCCTACTGCTTCCAGCTGTAAGTATACTATAGCGTGCATGCAATAACGTGCTATAGTTTAATTACAGCAGGAAGCAGTCATTACCTGTCAGAGAGCTTCACACAAAGCAAGTTACAATTTGCTAGTACTTGGAATTATTTTATGTTATCAAGTTTAAAAGACAGCATAATTCACATCCAATTGCATAATCCACATCCAATTGCATAACTTTCTTCGAAGATAATGACAGGAAACTGACTACAACCCTGAAATTATTAGTATGTTAATGTATCCAATATTGTCATCATGCAAAAATTCACATTCCAAAGTATAATACATTAAAGTATTTGATATATCATCCTATCACATAATAAATAAAAGGACAAACAAATGGATAGATAGATACACACACAAATAATACATTTGGATATTGTGTGTGAACATTTTAATGCATACTCCTAGTATTATTTAATACATGAGTCTACTACAATTATAGGTGAACAGGAAATTAAGAGTAATATAACTGCCAGATGATTTGGAAATAATCACTGTAATAATGGTGTCTTTTTAAACTTGCATATGCATATCCTGAGCTAATCAGCTAGTCATCATTTATTATGCATGAATATGCCTTAGAGATTAATGACGTCACTAGAAATACAAACCATTTTTGTCACTGCTGTATTACTGAACATTCTGCAAATAATAATATATTGCATTAGCCAGTGAGTTTGCTAAAGGATATGTACAGTGTAAATCAAAGTTCAGTCCATTGCAAAGCTGTTCCTTTAAATCACACACTATGTTACTCTTAGTTTTCTAAGCCATTGGCTTAGAATAATAATGCTGGCTCCTATCCCTCACCAGTAATCTCGTTCAATACACTTCTACTGCGAGACTTGCTGGAGGTGAATCTCATTCGGTCAGATACTCAGGACTACCCTGCTAACTGTATATTACACTTAAAGTTAAATAAAGACTGGAACAGGAATTAGATTAGCAGATTTTGCCTCTATGTATATCAGGGGTGTCAAACTCAATCACTTAAGGAGCCAAAATCAAAGTGGTGGGCCAATTTTTTTTTTTAAGATACTTGGAAAATGGAACTCTTTCACAAGACCCAACTCCCTGCTGGGTGTTGGCAGTTACAGGGTATGAAGCACTGTTTCGGACTGAGACCTCTGCCTATGGCGTGACCATGTGCTAGTGTAGAACGCCCACCTTACTCTTCTGGCGTGGTAATGGAATGGCCAACTCCAATGGAAGGAGCATCTCCCTCCCCAGTACCAGACTAGATACTCAATCAGCTGTTACAGCAGTGACTGCATCCAATCCTTACTAGTTACGCAACTACTTGGAACTGCACAAATGTATAACAGCGTAGTACATTTTGGATGTTGTACAGTCCCTAAGGGCCACAAACAACGGGCAGAAGGGCCTTAAATTTCACACCTGTGATGTTTATAATGCAATGCTGTTTAAAGAGCTAACACTGTGGCAAATGAATATTAGTGGCATTGAGCAGCAGTCTTCTATCAATGTGTGACTATATATGTGGTAAATCTTTTGAAATGTAAACTTCCTTACAGACTTTAAATAAAGTGCTTTTCTTTTCTGTGTCATTTTTGATTGCAAGCATAAATTGTATGTGGCATCTGAATTGTGTTTTCTGAAGGGCATTGTTTTTAGAGATTAGAGATGGCCGAACTTTAGAGAGTTTTAGAGATGGCCGAACTTCGAAAGTTCGGTCCGTTTTCGAACTTTTGAACTATATGGAAAGTTCGAAAACGGACCCATTAAAGTCAATGGGAGTCAAATAGTTTGAAAAGTTCTAATGAAATACAATTAAAATATCAATGGTAACTTAATGTAAACGGCTGAGAGACCTGGGAAATGATCTGGGGAACATGTTCAAATATCAAGGACATTCGAAAAATCTATTTTACTCTTACTTGCGCTATTTTCGAGCTCTCGCGTTCAAACATTCGATGCTCGCGCCTAGGTATCACGGACATTTTACACGCGGATTTGATGCTCGCGTATAGGTTTTAATGGACACTTTATTCGCGGGCTCGATGCTCACGCCTAGGTATAATAGGCATTTTACTCGCATATTAGATTTCCTCGAACGGTCGAACATTTCGATAATTATCGAAAGTCCAGAAAATATTGAAAATCCGGGTCCGGGATAGTTAGAAAAGTCCGAATTCGTTCGAACTCGAATAGTTCGGCTCAAACTTGGGTTCGAGCTCGAGTCATCTCTAGTGTCAATATTTTATTTTGGTGGATTGCCATACTTTTAAATGTAGGGGTTATTGTTGTGCAACATAGTCTGAATTAAGAAGATATTGCAAAATGTACAAATTTTTTTGTACATTTAGTAAATAAATTAGTGTGAGAAGATGTTGTTCTTCATTTTTAAAGGGGTATTTGATAAGATACACTTTAAAGTTAAAGGGGAAGTTGATATGATACGCTTTTAGGTTAAAGGGGATGTTGATATGATACTCTAAAGTTAAAGTTGATATGATACCCTTTAATGTATATCATATCAACTTCCCCTTTAATGCGTTTCACACCAACTTTCCCTTTAATGTGTATCACATCAACTTCCCCTTTACATTTGGACATTTTGCAATATCCCCTTACTAGTTACTATATTGTACAACAATAACCCCTATATTTAAAGCTACTGCAATCCAA
Source organism: Hymenochirus boettgeri (assembly GCA_019447015.1). Lineage (NCBI taxonomy): Eukaryota > Metazoa > Chordata > Amphibia > Anura > Pipidae > Hymenochirus > Hymenochirus boettgeri. Next base: position 50,539,615 of record CM033473.1, on the reverse strand, counting down.
TTATTAATAATTGACACGATTGACAAGATTGCAGAGTCTTCCAGTTCAACAAGCACTGGGTTGAAATTGATCACAAATCAATACACATTAAAAGTGTACATATAGCTATCCAATAGAGACATTGTATTAGTGAATTTGTTGCTGAGTTTCCAACAGTGAATTCGGAGTAGTGCGTGAGTTACAACTGGTCTGTTTTCAAGTGTGGGTGTATACGGTACACCAGGAACAAGTGTTGTGAGTACGTTACGTGAACGGCTCTGGAATGGGAAACAAGGGTTCACATTCCAAGATTCAGAAAGAGTCTGAATCTGAGGTCCCAGGGAAAACAGCAGTTGAATGGATGGAAGAGACTCACTGGATTAGGGCTACAGAACCACTGAAGGATCTCAGCAAGAATGTGTATTGTTGAATGTTTTTATGGTGGACAGTATAGGTACACTAAGCAGGGAAGATTAACTATCAGCTGGCCTGACGATAGTATTTTAGACGATAATCCTGATTATGATTGGAAATGGTTACACAGGGTTCATATGCATTAGTGAGAATTATAACACAAAAAGTGTAAAGAAGTGACTCCATTATATCAGTTTTTGGTAAAGAAGTGCCAGTAAGAAAAAAACCCCACAAAAACAGTTAATTGAAGCACAAGTAGAAAAGGTACAAGAGTAAGAATGTTAGAAAAAGAACATGAAAGGATAGCAAGAATCAATTTCAAATAGCAAAATTAGTAAATGAAATAAGAAACTGCACTTTCAGATATCCTACACTAAGAGATTTGGTTATATGATGGAAATAGGAACGGGATCGAACAAATGCAGAAACACATCTATTGTTGTAAAGAAATGAAAGCATTAAGGGTGGAGCGAAATATTAATAGTGATATTGCCTTGCACAAAGGGTTCAAGCATGGGTAAAAGCTCAATCCAAGGGAGCAGCTGCTAAATACGTTTGCTATAACGTGTAACCTGTTATCTCACAGAGTCCTTTGTACAACCTAATACCTCAAACATCTGCTGGAATAACAAAGGTATATCGTCCACTACCAAGTGTCGTTTACCTTTCTATGTATTATGATTCTGTTTTTTCTCCTGCTGGTGTTAAAAGTTCAGGTAACAGTATTTCCTATAACGATACAGCAGGTATGAGAACAGTGGGAATTACGTTTTAAGCTTTATATTTAATGGTATCAGCCCTGGTCTCAGACTGGTCAATTGGTGAGAATAAATTAAATACTTTATTTTAAAAGAATGGTTATCTGGGAAATTAAGTAATACTTGGACTTCAATATTTAACTTTAAAAAAAAAGGAACCAGGTAAAGAGAAAAAAGATCAGTTTCAGTTCAGAAGAAGTTTTCGAAAGGGTAAAAATAAATATATATGTATGTATTAATGGGATGTAGATCAGAAGGTTGTAAAATGGAAGAGAGTGTAATGGTATTAATCTTAAATTTGACAATCCTATGGTTCACAAGGTAATGGGTGTGTAAGATGAAAATCTGGAAGAAAACCAACAGGTAAAAAAAAAAAAAATGGGTTCAAAAAGAAATTAAAGAACTGATCAATAGTTGAATGATTTCAGTATCACAAAATAGGGCACATTGCAAGGTATTGCCTGGCAGATAAGTATCCATCTATAGCGCACACAACAGACAGAATGTTATTTATAGGGAGGGTCAACCTGTGTCCGGTTATGCTGTGAAAGATCAACTTCTAATTCTAATACAGAAGATGTTGTTAAATTGTGATTGCAGGAATATCCACTTGATAAGGTTGAATGTATAGTGGACACTGGTGGCGAAGAATGTTTTAAGGTTAAAAGGAAGTCCCTGAAAAATTAATGAATGATGGAGAAGCTATGGGTATAGGTTTGCATGGTACACAGAAACAAAATAAAGTAAACCTATTACAATTCAAGTAGGCAATGGATTGGAACTATGGTAACTATATTAGTTTTGGTATTAGATATTGTAAAATAAATTAATTAGGAATAGATATTTTGTCACAAATTGAATGTACTGAATTCACAGAGTTACCAAGTTACAGCTTTTAATGCTATGGTAGCTGTCATGGAGTTTGAAGGAATTCCTGATTCATTGTGGGTTACCAGCAGGTATAATACAGGTACTTTGACTACACCCTCTGTGGAAGTTAAAATGAAGCCAGGAAAGGTAGTTCCTAGACTACCTCAGTATTCATTAAGGATATAAGAAATACAAGAAAATTGTTAGTTTAAAATGTTATTTGTCTATTATGGGAAGCAAGGCAAGTAAAGAAAAATGATAGTACTGCAATGAAAATGTTTTCTAATAAAGAGAGTATGGAACATAACAGTTTTGACCTTATGCAAAATGAAAAACATTTTTGTAAATGATTTAGAAATGTTTATAGATGTTCTAGGTACTGTATTGAAGGTGGGAAATACACTGGTTTTGCTGGGGTAAATAACAAAGATGTTTTGGTACAAGAAAGTCTTCTCCCACAGATGTCAGCACAGGAAGCAGAGTTGAAGGACCTGATTGGTACTCTGGCGGATGGTAAATGTGCTACTTTTTGGACAGATAGCCATTATGCGTTTGGCATAGCACATGACTACCTGCCTATTTGGAAGGCCAGAAATGTTATGATGTCAATGGGAAAGCCAAACAGAAATGTTAAGTTAGTGAATTATATTTTTACTGCTAACCAACTCCCTGCTGAAGTAGTCATTGTTAAGGTACAGGCCCATACGAAGGATAAGACTCTTGAGGTACAAGGTAATGCATTTGCAGACAAAAAGGCCAAGGAAGCAGCTCTCCTCCCAATAATGCTGGCCAAGGAGCCATGCAGTGAGCCAAGCAAGGGGTCAGTGGACATGCAAGTCTTTGCTAAGATGCAAGAAAAGGCCAAATGGGCAGAATTCGGTGCAAAATTGGAGGATGACAATATATGGAGAAATGGCCTAGTCTACGGTTTACCTAAAGTCCTCTATACTATGATGGCTCAGCTGACTCATGGGCCCACACATGCAGGTAAAAATACAATGGCTGCTATAGTTCAGAGAAATTGGGTAGCCCCAGGGTTTCCAGCATTTGCTATGAAGTTTGTTTCTTGTTGTCTAATCTGTTTACATCATAATCCTGGTCAGGTAGTTAAGGTTCAAGGTAGATATTCTCCCAAGTCAGAGTACCCATTTCAGAGAATTCAAGTAATAACACCCAGTAGCCAAAAGTTAAAATTTATGAGTATGTTTGGTATATGAGAAGTTACTTGTGTGAAGTGGTATGTCGATACTCGATTCCTGAAGCTATTGAATCGGATCGTGATACACACTTTACAGAGGGGGTATTAGGAGAAATTTTACATTTGAAGTTTAAATAAACAATAAAAAAATACGTTAGCTAAATTTACTAATGAAGTTAGTAAAAATTTTGTTGAATGTTTATTAATAGTACTGCATTCTATACAAACTGCCATATCATAATTTAGTTAAAAGAGAACTTTTCAGTTAAAGAGATTATGTATGGGTTTGGTTTTCTATATGGATAGTTTACCGAATTGAAGTGGTGATAAATTAAATTATTTATAAGGAATTCTAGATGTTTTGAGAACAGGGTAATGAGACAACAGCAGTAATCACAGCTAATATACTTGAAACTGCACAAAAAAGTTCTGTATAAAAATTTTTTTGCACTAGTTTATCTTTTAGTATTTTTAATGAAATGTGTTAAGCTATTAGGAAAAAGGATTGTTATATATAGACAGATGATAACTAAGGGAAATATCAAGAAGGTTAAACAATTACAGGAAGAAGCTAGAGAAATAAGTAATTTAAAGGATTTGCTATGGGAAATATATATATTTTTTTTAATATTGGTGATTTCATCAAACAGATTGGAGCATATCTACTGTTATTGTTACTCATATTGTTGGTATGTTCTTCTTATAGGTTATTCCTATGTGACGTAAATAGAGCAACTAAACGTAAACCTTATTCCCTTTACTGTGTAAAAATATTTCCTGAAGAAGATTCTATATAATACTGTGAGTGTAACCTCAACTCGGATGACCACCACATCTACCAATGGTTCATCATATAGTCTACGGTGTTTGCAATCTTTTGTGCTGACTTTCATCCTGATAAAAAAAAAAGCATCACATCATTCCAAGGATATGTGTTTATGGACAATGGTTCTCATTTCAGATTTTTTAAATCACTCATGTATTAATATCCCATTCAAATCATGGGTTAGGGTTCTATGTTACTGTTTAAACTGATGTTCCAGGTCAATTACATGGAACAATGTATAATCATTCGAATGAAATTGTGAACTGGGATAATTATTAATAACCAAGGTAGCTGGGATGCTAATTAGTTTTTTATACTAGATGTTTTTTCCCCTCTATGCCTCAAATTACCACGAAAAAGATATGTTAATAGAATATGGTGGTCAATGGCACAGGGTGGATCCTGAATTATATTCTGAATGGGTTATTTTTACCAGATTCTAAAATGTGATTCTCGGTTTCAGAGACCAGTCACTCACTCTCTGGGGCATAGTAGCCCTGATGTTGTTGTCCACCTTAGGGAACAGAACAGATTAGTCTTTGGTCATGGTTATGACCACAAGTGGGGAATGATAAGGTGGTCTTATAATTATAGTTAATTCTTTCAATATATAGTAAATAAGTTCAATACAAGATTCATTATTACTAAGCAGTTAATTAAAGAATAAGGTTTCCCTGACCCTGTTTAGCAGGTTGTAGTGACATTTGTGAGTTGTCAAGTTTGATAAGAGTAACCGTCATAGTCATAAATGACCACAATAGAATAATAAGATAATAAAAGTTGGACAAGTCCACCAAAGTCCAAGTTGGAACTGATGAATAAGGGAAAATATGTAACTAATTAATAATGACATATGCTAGTTATTGCAAATGGTATAAATAATCTTACAATGTAACAATAAAGCAGAACAGTTCTATCTCAAGAGACTCCAGTGTCTTGTGTTCTGTTCTCTCACAGCTTTGATATATGTGATATTTGGGCCTAGTGACTGACATCTATTTGAATGTATATTATTTTACCTTGACATTTTTGGCACCCCAGATGGGACCTGAACAACGTGAATTATCTGGACCAGCTCCTCTGGGTTTTTTGGTTACCAGATTGGATTATCTCAAGGTAAGAACTGCTGCTTGTAAAATGCTGTCTTTAGACATTAGATAGATTAGACGTTTGTCTATAGACAATCATCTAATCTATCTATTGTCTGCTTAGTGTATGGCAGCTTTACTTCCCTTGATAAAGGACTGTGTGTAGTAAGACAAATGGCACTAAAGCAGCTGAGCTCTGTATCACATCCCCTTCTTTTTCTACTATTGAGACATTTTTTGACAATTATAGACACATCTAGAAGGCAGTCTTGAGACATCCTAGAAAGTACCAAAGTTCTTTACATTGAGTTCTCCCATCATAGCTATTTCCTTTTCTATAGTAAGTTGTAGTTTTACATAAATTCTTGGTCCTTGTCCAAACATCCAAATAAGATCCTTAAAAGAAGTGTCTAATTAAAATACTGTTTTTTGTACTGTACGAAATGACAGGTTTTTTTATCAGTAGACTGCACATTAAGTAGTTCTGTTGTACCAACCTCTTTTGTTGATCTGGGGCACAATTGGGGAGTATTAAGTATTTTTTTCACATCAGACTACATGATTGCACTCATTTTTAGTGATAATCTGTGCTGAGGCTGGAGATATTCAAGCAAAAACTGATGGCAAAGGGCACAGTACCAGCTGAGTAGAGAGAAGCTGGTGAACAGGTTATAGATGGGTAATGCAAGAGCAAAGTCAGGAAGGGAGCCAAAGGCTATGCATGGGGAGGCAATCAGCCAAGCATCATACCAAATTGTTGATAGCCGAAGAAGGAAAAAGGCGGCAAACCGACAGAGGAGCGTTATGGAAGCGGGAGAAAGGTAAGCAAAGGCAGCTTTTTCTAGCTGATGCAGCAAATTAAAGGGCAACTGTGGTCTCCAAACAGGTTAAGGTTAAATGTAAGCCTGCAGTATTTCTTTTATAATGAACCGACAATCACTTCTGCCTTCACCCTGTGAGAAATGATATTGAGGTGAATGTTCAAACTTCCTGCTTCCAGTAGGTTGAGTGACATCACCTTACCTCTGCTAGCCCCTCTGCCCTAGGGGGAGAAGCATGCTCAGTTAAGACCTAATGCCGGGGAAAACAGGAAGTACCTGGGGGGGAAATTGACAGTTGAAAAGGGGAACCTATTAATGCAGGCAGGGGCTGGTCACATGGCTGAAAACAGGAATAGTTCAAGCAGGAAGTAATATTGCTGAACCTTTCCAGCAATAACTTCTCACGAATTTTAGATGTGATTTCGGTTTTATTTTGAAGGTATGACGGAAGGCTTTTTATAGAATTCTTACTAGTTTGGAAGAATTGGAGACCACAGTTACCCTTTAATAACTATTGGACAAAGAGAAAATGCAAGTTGTGTGAGCACATTCTATAGATATTCACAGTGGTGTAGCTACAAACCTAAGGGCCCTGGTGTGGAATTTTGACCTTGGCCTCTATGAGCACCAGAACCCAGACTCAAGGGCTGCCAACACAACAATATCAAGGCCAAGGTAACCCCCCCTATCATGTGATCCTAAATACCAAATGAGTCCTTTTTTTAGAACTCAATTCATCAAATGGGTTGGAAGAATTAATCAGCGCACTTACCAGAATGGGGCCCCCTATGTCATTTACAGTGGCTGCTGTTTCCATGTGAGTGAAGGTAAAAGGTTGTTAACCCCCCCCCCCCTTGATCTTGGTTCTCTGTCACTATATGTCACTTATATTATATACAGTATAAGGATAAAAAAACGTTCACAGTTGATAAAGGACCAAATGTTTGGTCTTTTGAATATTCATTCAAGATTGCGATCAACAATCAAAAATTATTATTCAATTTAGTTTGAATTGGACTTTTGGATTTTCAGAAGGTCATTAGGTTCCACAGAACTGCTGTAGGAACAAACTTGAAAGTTTTGCTCTAAACACAAGATTTTGAATTGCAAAAATCAGTGATCTGCAATAAGTATTAGTCTTTGCTCTAACGTGTTAACATTTGCTCTAAATGTTTATCAAATGCTGAAATCATTTTGCATTTTTTTCATCATACTAAACGTGTTCATAATTAAAAATTAATAATTTAATTATTATAATTAAACTGTTGGCCTCCATGAAATTAATTTTATAGGACATATACACAATATATTTATGTCCTTGTTATAAAAAAAAAAATCTCAATTTAAACAAAATCATATACAGAGCACAATGTCTTTATTGTTGAGTGATACATTGTAATGTTTGGTTATTGTTGATATAGTTTAAGCCATTTGCGGGCTTTTACTTGTTTGAGAACTATTTACTATTCAGAGGTCACAGTGTAAATAGAAACTACATAGGCAAGAGATACATTATTTTAAAGACTATGGGGGAGATGCAATAAATGTTCCTATTTCAACTGACCTGCACTTATTACCGTGATGTAGTAACCACTTTGTGACTGTTATTGCAGTGTGTGTATGCGAGAGGTAAGTTGCAACCTTTTGCACGGCTTTAAAGCCACAATTGGCTTTAATTTTGGTGCAAAAAACGTGTGCAATTATCATCTCTAAATTTATTGCATCGCTTTGCTCTGAGCTATTTCCAAAAGTCTTAAGAAAGTGTGCAAGCGATGCAAAATGAGTAAAAAACCCTTGCTAACCCTATATTACATCAGCATGTAACCCCTTAGCACAGTGTATTGCATCTCCCTATATAAGTCAGGAATAATAGAATTTTATTTACCAATCCTTAATAACAAATTCAATGAAGGATGCCAAATTAGATCTCAGTATGTCTCATATCTCAGTTGTGGAGTATTGGATTTGCCTTTAATTGTTATTTGAGGTGTCAACCTATATATATAAAAACTGTGGTCATCACTATGTATTAAAACATTAAGAGAATTGCGCACAGAATACCTGCCACAGCTATCCCATTTTAACGGAACAGAAGATAATAAAGATTGAAAGCAGTTCATGATTACAACTTTCTTACTCTGCACAAAGCACCCCATTAAACATATCTCAACAATTTAAATTGTTCACCATTCAGATGTATAATATCTTAATCTATAGTATTCTGTGTTATAAAATCTGTGCACAGAGGAGATAAGTCATTTAATACCTTTCAAATTGCATAACAAAAAAAATCCACAATATTATAATAGCTGCTACTGCGCCACTAACTTTAGCCACAGGAGAATAATTTGATTTAAATTAAATAATTTGATTAAATGATTGACTAGTTTGCAGTAGGGTTAGGCTTTATTGCTTTGGCTCAGTCAGTCAGGCATCTTGGGACATTAAAAATGTAAATGCAACAACAAAACATGTCTATTTCCTGTCTATCACACAGGAAAGGGTAATCAGCTCATTCTGGTAGCGACCTGTTTAAAACAACTTGACATTGGAACTCTGTATCTTTTATACTTTTTTCCTTTTTTTTTTTTATTCCTGGCATATATTATAATCTGACAGCCTGGAAAATCGATGTCCCCATTAAAGCAATTAAAATGGTAATGCAATTCTGAAATATTAATTTATCTCTGCCTGCCAGCTTATGGAAGAATGCATTTCAAAGAAATTGTCTAAAAGCAAAGTTTGGCAACAAAAATGCAAGGCTTAAATAAGATCATAAAAGAAATGTTCAAACCATTGGGAATTTCAAAGTGGAAACCTGCAGCTGGAATTGTGCACTTGATACATCAGTGGGTGATACCCACACAAAGGGAAAGAATTAGAAGAAAATAAAGGAAGAATTGATGACAAACTAGGAAGAGGTGTAGGAGAATTGAATCTAGTGAATAAAAGGGGCAGAGAGCCAATCAGTACTTGAATTTATTAGAGAACATGCAGATAGTGAAATACAGTAATTTAGATAAAAGAAAAACAAACGTAGGATAAATATTATATCTAAGTTGTTCACCCAATGGTTATTCATTTACTCGAACTAGACAATTAAATGATGATCTTTCCTATCTATATCATTTTGGTAGAAAGGGAAAGTTTTAAGCTGATATTTTGGAAAAACCAAATGTTCCAGTGGACGAGCATATACAGGATTGGTGAAAACCACTAAACTGAGTGATGTTTTTTGGCCAATTTTTGACCAAATTTGGAGCGTCAACCGTTACTCCTTATTTTGGTAATTGTAAAGCCTCTAAACAACAATAAATTTAAATCTTGAAAGAAAAGTGGTGATCAGTGTTTCACCTTTTGATGTGGCTGCTGGGAAATTTACCTTATTAAAATGGCTCCTATGTGTCTTCCCATTATTCCAGTTTCAGTAATTTAGTCTCAGCTTGTTACAGAAGTTCACCACCCACTAGTTTTTGTAGCCAATCTTGTTACATACTGGTGCAGGCAAGGTAAGAACAATGGTTATCTCCTGCACTCCTATTCACAGGTAAGTATCTGCTGGGTGCCATTCCTGCAGGGAGATTCAATGAAAGTTCTTAAGGGTTATTCAATAAAAGTTCTTATCTTTTAAAATGGTGCTAACTTTCAAATGTTAAATAAGATCTGATTGGTTGGGGCAAAATTAGCACCATTTTAAACAATAAGAACTTTTATTGAATCTCCCTGCTTATCTTTAAAAATGTTGCTAATTTTGCCCCAGCCAATCAGATCTTATTTCAACAAAAACCACATTAAGGCACTGAATGAGTAAACCTATGTAGGGAGGTGCTAGATTCAGAAGATAAACAATTTCGAAAAAAAGATAGAGAAAAGATCTGATCTGCAACACACTTTTAGCCTTTCACCTTTCATATATACTTTGTGTCATTAGAGTGTTGCAGATCAGATCTTTTCTCTATCTTTTTTCGAAATCAGATCTTATTTAACATTTGAAAGCAAATATCGGATTGGTTGGGGCAAAATTAGCACCATTTTTAACGATAAGAACTTTTATTGAATCTCCCTGTAAAGGTTCGTACACATGTGCGATCGCAGAGTGCACACCGGTCTTGAAAGTATATAGTGTATTTTTTTTTTGTTCAATAAATTTTTAATGGCTGATAAACATAATATTTATACAGCTTACAGCTTAAAGAAAAATATTAGTATCTGTCCAAACATATTTTACATAACATTAGCCAGTGAGATTTAAAAAAATTAAACAAAACACAAAAAGAAAAAGAAACAATAAATTATAATTAAAGGAAAAAAAGAATAAATATATAAACTAAAACATAACCTACCCGTACCATCTGTATATATTAATCATATTAATATTACCTATCTTTCTACCTTACATCTGGTTATTTGGGGGGTCCTTGGTCCTCGGGGGGAAACCTTCCGGAGCGCCTAAACTATATTCGGAACTAAGATCACTGCTGGGTCCCAATTCGTGCGTTTGGGTCCATCTTGATTAGCCATATATCCCAGGTTTTGGTCCATGTCTTAATAGTGTTATTCAATGTATGTGCGAGATATTCACTGTGATGTATCCACCATATCTTTTCTATTAGGGTTTCCTTAGATGGGCATGGCTGTCATATCAGAATAGATCTGATATCAAAGATTCACTGTACCCCCACATCTTCTGCACCTCACCACCACCACCAGTGTAGTTGATCGGCAAGGGCTCCACAACCTCTAAAACAGCTTGCAGATATCAAGGGATTGAGCTTATTCAGGCGTGTGGGTGTGATGTACCAATCATATAAAATTTTATATGATTTTTCTTTTGTTTCTATGTTGGCTGAACATTTAACTGACTGAGAGAAAATGCTCTGCCATTGGTCCTCCTGTAGCTGTTCCCCCAGTCTATTCTCCCAATTTGTTATAGGTTTAACTGGGCTGAGGCTTATGCCAAAGTATCTCATTTATCTTGGTTATTGTCCCTTTATGTGGGGATGATGATGTGCACAGCCTTTCGAATTTAGATGATAAGGAGATATTACATAGTTATTTTTGGATAAAGTGTAATATTTGTGTATATTGAAACCATTGTTGAACTGAAATTTTAAATTTATCCTGGGCTTCTGGCCAGGAAGGGATATTCTGGTCTGGTTTGAGTAAATCTCCTATTCTGCTTATACCTTTCTCTTTCCAGAAATTAGCTTTCACTAGATCCAATCCCATCAGGAATACAGGCATATGAAAAAGAGGGTGCATTGTGGAGGTGGCTGTTATTAATTTCTTTTGCGTATTGCATCTATCCCAAAGTAGTAGAGTGTGCTGTAATTCTTGTATATTAAGTTGGCTTATCATCCTTCGGTGGTCTGGCAGGGTCCACAAGATAGACGAGGAGTGTAGTGGGGCAATTAACTGATTTATATATATGCATCAAACACACAACTTATATATATAGATATTTTATATCTACCCAGCAAGTATTTCCTGACCCCTGTACACACTGAGCTGTTTGGGCTAGTCTCGCAGCCTTGTAATATCTATACAAAATCGGTAGACCAAAACCCCCTTTATCCTTGCGCCGTGCCATGTAGTCCTATTCCTCCATATAAATTTGGTTATTGCTGACTGAATTTTTGATAAGTCGGTATTCTTAATTAAAAAGGGTATGGCTCTGAATAAGTAAAGGATTTTGGGAAGAATATTCATTTTCACTGTATTGACACGACCCAGAAGAGACTAAGAGAAAGGTGTCCAAGTGTGTAGTAGATTGGTCAGTTTATTAAACATAGGGGTATAATTGTGCAAAAATACTGTTTTCGGATCATAACTTACATTTACCCCCAAATATTTAAAAGTGGATATTGATCATTTAAAATGGAAATGTGATTTCAAGGATCTGCTTAGATGATCTGGGATGTTTACCGGGAAAGCTACCATTTTAGTGTTGTTCAGTTTGAATCCTGAAATACGGCCAAATTTTTCTATAATTTTGTACAAACATGGAAGTGAAATTAAAGACTGAGCTAAGCTGAGTAGGGTGTCGTCTGCGAACAATGAGATTTTAGATTCCATATTTCCCACCTTTATACCTTGTATATCTGGAGAGGAACGAATGGCTTCAGCCAAAGGCTCCATACATAGAGCAAACAGGAGGAGGGGGGGGGGATTGGACACCCCTGTCTAGTCCCATTCTTGATATATATTAGTTCTGAGGGAATCCCCATATTGCGCACTCTGGCTATTGGGTTGGTGTAGAGGCTAAATGTCGCTGTTATGTACTTTTGCGGAAAATCAAACTTCTTCAAAACTTGTTTAAGATATGCCCAATCCACCCTTTCAAAGGCCTTTTCCGCATCGAGAGATAAAAATATAGCTGGAAACTTTTTAGAGTGAACTATCTGTAGAAGTGTAAAGGCCTTCTGGACATTGTCGGTGGTTTGTCTACCCAAGACAAAGCCAGCTTGATCATAATGAACTAGGTTCGGGAGCATATTCTTCAGTCTACTGGCTAACATTTTAGAAAATATCTTTATATCTACATTTATTAAGGAAATTAGCCTGTAGTTGGTGACCTGGGTGGAATCTTTATCTGCTTTGAGAAGTACGATAATTTGGGCCTCTAGCATATCGGAGTTGAAAGACTCATTGCCTTCAATGAGTGGGGCTAATGAAGTGTGGAAAGATTTATAGTACATTGCTGTGAAGCCATCTGGACCTGGTGACTTTCTCCCTTTAAGCTCTTTTAATGTATCCTTTAGTTCCAATTCCGGGAATGGATTTTGGAGTGCATTGACTTGGTCTGGTGTTAAAAAGGGAAGTTTGATATCATGTAAAAAGTTTGCTATATGTTGGGGAGTGGTTGTAGATTTATCTGTGGTTGTGCCATTATATAGATGTTGGTAAAATTGAGTGAATTGGGCTGTTATTTTATGCGGATCGTATATTATCTTGCCCTTTGAGTCTCTCAGAGGTAAGAATCTGTTCTGGGTAAGGCGCTGGTTTAATTTGTTTGCTAGCATAGTATCTGGCTTATTGCATTTGCAATAAAACTTTTGGTTAGTTAGCCTTAAAGTTTTCTTTGCTTTTTCTGTTAACAGGATACTCAGCTCCTTTTTTAACAAAGTAATATGTTGTGCCGTTTGATCAGTGAATGTATGGCTTATATTTTTCCCCATTTGTGTATGTCTTGAAGTAGCTTCTGTATTTTAGATCCTCGTTCAGGGTTATTCAATAAAAGTTCTTATCATTTAAAATGGTGCTAATTTTGCCCCAACCAATCAGATGTAAGCTTACAAATATTAAATAAGATCTGATTGGTTGGTGCAAAATTAGCACCATTTTAAACGATAAGAAATTTTATTGATTCTCCCTGTTTGTTTTTTAGTTCTGGCTGCTATCTGGATCAAATTGCCCCTGATCAAAGCTTTATGTGCTGCCCATAGTGAGGATGAAGAGGTGACAGAGGGCTTATTGATTATAAAATATTCCTGTATTGCTTGATCTATCTCCTTAGCTATGGATGGGTTAGTTATGAGAGATTCGTTTAGCCGCCATGTAGGGGTGGGCCTGTTCGCTCCTAGATCTCATAAAGTCAGTTTGACATAAGCGTGATCCGACCACGAGATCTCCGAAATATCTGTGTCTACTATTTTAGAGAGTAGAATAGGTGACACAAATATATAATCAATTCTAGTGAAGATAGAATGTGGTGAAGAGAAAAATGTGTATTCCTTTGATTGAGGATTAGATAGTCTCCATGTGTCTACCACATTGCTATCTTTGAGGAAGAAGATGTGTGCTTGATGCACCTGAGGAAGAGGTCTTTGGTGGTTTGGATCTATGCAATGTGTGGCTAATTGTCGTGTTGAAGTCCCCTCCAACTACAAGTGGACCAAAGATATGCAACTTAATTTTATTACTGAGCTCCTGATAGAAGCATTTCCGATTCTGGTTTGGGGCGTATACACATATCAATGTTATACGGTTTGAGAATGATATATATCCCGACTGTCTCTATAACAAGACTCCTACGCAAATGCCAAGCCCCTGACGATTAAAATACCTACAACTCTTTTTTTTTTGATGCTGATGCAAACGCCTGATATGTCCAATTTTTACCCCAATATTTAGGTTCCCTGCCTCTGCAGAAATGGGTCTCCTGTAGCATAATGATATCAGGATTGTTTTTTTTATAGTATTGTTGCGCTTACGCGTACATGGTGAATTGAGACCCTTAACATTGTGCGTAAGAATATGTGTGTGGTTACTCACTGTGGTTTGGTGCATTTTATAGGACAGTGAGTCTCCCTTTGTGTTGAAGCATCATACTGATGGGTTCCGCCATTGGGCCTGCGCACAAGAAATGTTGGGTGAATAACTACCCGCAGCATTCCCTTCCCAACCCCACCCTACTCCTCCACATAGTTATTTGGGTGCACAAAAGGCATAGCGACAAAAAGAAGGAGAGAAAGGAGGCAAAAAGTAAATAGGAGATACCAGAAGGATAAAAAAAGAACAGTCGAAGAGAAAATATAAATTTTCCCACAAATACTATTCACTATTCGTGTCGTAAATATTTGTCTTAGATACCTCTGAGACGATTAGTTATATACATTTGTTTATTAACCATTCCCCCCACCCCTCTCCCCCTCCCCACACCCCTGAGTTAGGGTTCTGAATTGTGAAATAGATATAACTGTCAAAGAGCTTGACTTCGGCCCCTTCTTGAGTACTCCAGTGGCAAAATATATACATTTAGGATTTACAACTCTTAGTGGGCCAGATGTTACACATAATCCTGTTTAAAATAGTTCCCGGACATCAAAGGTGTGCCAAGAAAAGGCCAGGGCCAGTGCCATCTGTATTTTAACCAGTTCAATAGTTTATGGGCCCTAGAGTGAGGTTTCCATACAAGCGGGGAGTCACAATGCCCTCGCTATGTCACTGAGCTCCAAGAGGGACCGGTTTTACAATGAAGTTTTATCGATTAAGGTAGGAATAAAAGTGCTGAGAAAGTCAACATGCCGCAACCTAGCATCTATTGTTTGATATAATAAATAAAATTGTCCGGACTCCATTTTGAGTAATCCTATAGGCTGTCTCTTGTTTCTAGGTTTTACAACTCGTGGGGTTCCTTGTTGTCACAGATATTGTTTTCACATTGTTTATCCACTCGTGATCTGCTGAGGCCCAAAGGGTCAAACAATGTGTAGCCTCCATTTAGGCCCAAATTCCTCCGAACACTTTAATAATTCACTTGGTAACCTTGGTACATATAACTGTAACAGTACTTAAAGGGAAACTCCACCCTCATAAGAACATCTTTTAGAAAGAATGGCCTCTTTAAAATATGTTGATATATCATACTTTGTCCTATGAATTCATTACTGTATGCCTGCTATGCTTCTGGAGGCCTAATGGAAACTGAGCAATTAAGAAACCTGTACTGAGCCTGGGCATGCTCAGAAGAGGCAGACAGGGGATTAACATTCAGTCATTGGCTGTGATGTCAACTGTCAAATCCATAACTGACAGTTGCTAACTGGAAGAACCAGGAATCAGAAATGGGAAACAAGACACTGTGCAGGATTTCAGGTTAGACTTATATATTTCAGATTTTAAACTATTACCGTTTAGGGTTTTGGGGGGTGATTTACCTGTATGTAAGTTTTCATTTTGGGGCTGGACTTGCCCTTTAATGGGTGACGTTACATACTGCACCTGTGTTCTGCCATTGTAACACATCAGCGGAAGCTTCCCCTACCAACAATTAGCTTTTGGGGCTCGGTGGGTTCCCCTACAATACAGGGGTGCTCTGTCTTAAAGGCCTCTGTTGCTTTGGTGGGACCGTGGTCTAAGAGGGGCTTGGTGGTGCCATTCTCGGTATATCGTCCGTCCGAGCTGTGTTTTTGGTGGGAGACGTCAATCCTAGGCGGTGCAAACTCTTCTCTTTGCTCCATGGAGACCAGCGAGATCTGTCTGCCCTGGTGCATCACCGTAAGTTTAAAGGGGAATCCCCAGCAGTAACAAATCTTGTGGCAGAGGAGGGTGTCTATGACTGGGCGCAATTCTCTGCGTCTAGCTAGGGTTACCGGAGATAAGTCCTGGAATAGTTTAACCGCTATTCCTTCACAATCAATTGCCTCTAAGTTTCTAGAGGCCACCATTATGGCTTTGTTTGCCTTGAAATAGTAAAGCTTGCAGATAATGTCCCTGGGAGACTCTTCCAGTCCCAGTTTGGCCCGCAGAGCCTGGTGGGCTCTATCCAGGAGCAGGTCCAGGGTCATATCCGCAGGGAGGATTTGACGGAAAAGTTTCAATAAGAATGCATCTATGTCTGTTATATCCTTCGGTATACCTCTTAGCTGTATGTTGTTCCACCTGGAGCGGTTCTCTATATCCTCTTGAATATCCTTTATTAGTGATATATCATGGCGTACCTCGTGGAGCTCTATTTCCACCTGCTGGCTATAGGCCGAATGTTGGTCTGTCACGGTCTCCAATGCAGCCACTCTTTCCCACAAGTTGTGCAATTTCTTGCTTTATCTCTTGGATTATCTTGTTTTCGGAGGACTGTATGCTCTTTTCTATATTGCGATACAGCTGTCTTAGGTCATCTTTAGAGCTGGGGGACTCCTCCGTGCTCTCACCTCTTGGGTCCCCGGCACCATCTTGGGCTTGGTTAGAGGTTTCAGACTTTTGCAAAAAGTCTGTTATGTCCCTCTTTGCTTGGCTCCCGGCTTTTTTGGGACCCATTAGAAGTTGTGGAGGTTACAGCTCAGCATGGCAGAGGTATATTTAAACCCCCACGTGCGATATTAGAAGCTAACACAGGTCCGCCCGGCGGGAGCTCCCAAAAATGCGACCGCTCACATAGCCTGTCAGACTCCGCCCGTATAGTGTATTTTTTTAAAAACATGTTTAATAAATACACTATATATTTTAAAACTCTGGATTTATCCTTATTTCAATGTGCAGGCAAGGGAGCATGTGGCTGAGGTAAGGAGGTGTGGCCAGAAATTGCACATGCACACAAAGCTGTTTGAAGCTCTCATGGTTTACTGGAAAAAAACAATGTGGTGACACTGACATTTACTTAAACCAGTCCTTAATGTGTACATGTTAGTCACTGGTGTGGTATCATAAACACTATTGGCGTTCTTGAGATGGATGATTCCCCCCCCATGATCAGTAAAGGGTAACTATTAGTAAAACTAAATATAAGTACAGGACTAACTTTCTCTGTTAAATTCCTAAACTCCTATATTTATTTCCAACTAGTAGTACAAGTAAGGAAAGTACTCTTAATATTCAAACTATTTTGCAACACCGTGGAACCAACGTGATAATATAATTGGAAAATTCTACCTGTAATGCTTGTGAAGGTTCTCATTCATCCAGGTCATGGTATATCTGTTGTATTCAATTAGATCAACTGGACTTGAAATTGAAAATACATATAATAAAAAAATCCAGAATTCGGGACAGTTTATTCCTACTACAAAAATTCTCCATTTGAACCCAGAGTTGGAGGGTGATGAGGAATTTCTTTCCCTTCCTCCACATCTCAAAGAAATAGAGAACCTTGCCACACATTTGCAAGACTTGTCTTTAAATGTAAGTCAGAATTGGGTCATGAGTCCCAGAAACGTCCAGGATGAGAGCCAACAATGGTTTTCTTTCAAGTGTAGGCAAGGTGAAGCGGTAAAGGGAATTGATAAAAGGGAAGAAGCAGAAAGTCTTAATTACAGCCACTCATCCTACCCTCCGTTAGACTTGACTGGTAGTAAAATGAATACCATGGATCACTGCAAGCCTTGGACATCATTGAATAAATTCTTCTCCTTAAGGGATATGCTAGACGGTGCAGGGTCTTCTTATTCTTTGGAAACGGATGGATTTCCATCAGTGTCAAACATCCAAGGAAGTCCAACACTTGTTCAAATTATTCAGGTAAAAAATATCATCCCTAAAGCACTACTGATTTAACCATGGCATTATGTTGATTATTCGGTATCTAAAACCGAGCACAATGTGAATCTTTTAGGAAATTTTCAGGCAGGTCTCCCATTATTTTATTATGTAGAAATTACCTTTGTGTTTAAAGATTTGTTTAGTTATTTAGGATTTATACCTGTAATAAAAACAAAGTTAAAGGGGAATTCTTCTTAAAGCACAATTAAACCCCCAACACCCACCCTCCTCCTATTTGAAGTACCCAGGATGAGGACCTAAACCGCTCACTGGCCAAGTCAAACTTCTTCTCTCCCACTGGCAGTGATAAGATGATGAGTTTGTCCTCCTACTGGCCACATCGCAGACTGAAGAGAGAATCTAGAGGCGTTTTAAGGATAAGTATTCTGTAAAACAAAGTTAAGTTTAGTTGGAAGCAGCAGCAGCTTTAAAAAACTTTTGCCCTCCGATATATACTGGATCTCCTTCTTCATTAGCCGTAAAATGTAATCTCCGTTGGGTCATGAGACGCTGTCTCGTGTACAGCAACATCACGGACCCAACTGAGATTACATTTTGCGGCTAATGAAGGAGATCCAGGAAATCTTGGGGGGGGGTGCGGAGGTAAACATTCAACAATACAGATATAAGATGTCAGCAACTTTACAGCAGGAAACGTAGGCTCAGGAGGGGCATAGAAAAAAAAGGGGCAAAAGTTTTTTTTTTAAAGCTGCTGCTTCCAACTAAACTTAACTTTGTTTTACAGCATACTTATCCTTTAAGTATCCACTGCTGGGTGTTCAGACGGTGAGTTACCCCTCTATATGCATCCATCCAATTTATGCATTTAGAATAGATATTTCACTTAAAGATAGGTGAGGGGGCAACAGACAGGCTGAGGCAGAATAACTGCAAACAACAGTTTATTGTGAGTAACTTCAATACAACATGTTTCAAGTCACATGGGCCTTTTCTCAAGGGGGGGGGCTTAATAAAACAGATGATCAGCATTCTACTCAGGAGTGAGGACCTAGAGGTTTTAGGTGCTTCAAATGGTGATAAGAGTGTGGTAGGTGAGTATAATTGTACCTTAAGTTTTATAGATGTTTGCAATCTTTTAAACAATCCAGTTTTCTGTATACACGCATTTATTATTAAAAGAAAAGAAAAATTTATTTGCAATGCTTAAGTAAATCAATTTTTTTTCTTTTTAATTAGGCATTTTGCCATCACCTTGATAAACTTATTCAGTGGCTATATAGTTTTTCAGAATTAAAATACAACTGGACCGACCCAAAGCCTGATGTAGAAAGCATACAGCTATCTCTAAGTCTATACAAGGTAAAAATCACTTAATTTAACCTATTTTATATATATATATATATATATATTTGTTTTATTTATAAATTGGAAAGATAAGGCAAGTATACAAGAATGTTTAGTGATACAAATTTTTTAATGATAATTTGCAATTAAAGGTCCTGTCCACCCTTAAAACAAAAAACTGGCCACTTGTCAGTTACCTGCCCACAACCCGGACTGTTATATTCAGCACTTTATTTCTTGCTTTACTAAACAGGTATTTAAAGGGCAAGTCCAGCCCCAAAATGAAAACTTACATACAGATAAATCACCCCCCAAAACCCTAAACGGTAATAGTTTAAAATCTGAAATATATAAGTCTAACCTGAAATCCTGCACAATGTCCTGTTTCCCCTGTTTCTGCTTCCTGGTTCTTCCAGTTAGCAACTGTCAGTTATGGATTTGACAGTTGACATCACAACCAATTACTGAATACTAATCCCTTAGCTGCCTTTTCTGGCCATGGAGTTGTCATTTAACTTTTCCCAGGAAAGGGTTTGTTTTGATCAGCTTACCTAGTAGGAAAAAAATAGGATCTACCATTTGCTCTTTTAAAATCCATAAGCACAATTTTAGTGCACATAAAAAGGGAATTACTATTTCTAATCTAACTTAGGTGCAGTATTAATAAATTCTGAAGTAAGTTTACATGCAAAATAGAGATGAGTTTGCTATTTATCCATGGCAGTCCCTAAGCCATGGCTATTGGGCATATGCAATACCCAGTGGGTACTGGAGGAGGATCCAAGATGGCAGCCCCCATGGGACAACTTTAAAAATTCATATCTTAACTGTGTCATTGGGCTAATGTCACTCTGAGTAGCTGCATTATATACTATACAATGTGTACTTTGTTTCTAGCCCAAGTTGTTTTTCACTTTAGCTGTCCTTTAAAGGGGAACTGTGGTCTCCAAACAAGTTTCCTACCTTTAAAACGAGCCATCAACCACCTCTCTACGTGCTCCACAGCCCAAGATATACAGAAATGACTGACCAGAAAGTTAATGGGTGGGAGGCTGACATGTGACATTCCTGAGACTTCTCCTGCACAGTGCCGCTGGCGAGCACAGCCTCAGACTCCCTCAGTGTGTGAGGGAGACAGGAAGTCCCTCCTCTCTGCTGTGTGAAGGACCTGCAGCTGCAGAGAAGTTAAGGGAATCTACAGCCCTTCTTTCTCACTATGTAAAAACAGCCTTTCCAGGCAGAGTTCTCACTCTGCCTGAAAAGGCTGTTTCCACAGAGTTTTTGGGGGGGATAGGGGCCCACAGCACCTGCGAGCGGGTGGGGCTTAGGCACCCATGAGTAGGTGGGGCTTATGCACCCATGAGTGGGTGGGGCTTAGTCACCCACGAGTGGGCGGGGCTTAGGCACCCACGAGTGGGCAGGGCCACATGGGGCTGTATGGGAATTGGCCAAAGGGGGCCTGGAACTGGAGGGACCATGGGGTCCATGAGTGGGAGGGACCAGGGGGGCTGCAAAGGGGAGGAGACACAGGGAAGATTGACTGACAGGTTTCAGAGCAGGAAGCAGGAAGTGCAGGGGACCTGGTGATGCTGCTGCCATATCACACACAAAAATGTAAATGTCTTCAAAACTATGTAAAATAAACAATGGATATAAATTGCAAAAACTCTCAGGAGAGCAATTCCTATCAATTTACCTAAAGTCATTTTTGGACCACAGTTCCTCTTTAAACAGCATTCCCAGCCCTTCAGAATAGGCTTAGTTTATGGGGAAATATAACATTGTAATTTAACAACAGCTAAAAATAAGTTCATCAACTTAGTCCTTGAAAAAGGAAATCCTTAGTCCTTGAAAGGTAATGGGAGTTGTATGGACATCTATGATCTCAATGGTACAAGCGATCTCGCGTCTCAGCCAATCACTGCCGCAGCTGCTAGTCCGGACCCTTCTGCTTGCTTCCCTGCACGGAAGGGTTGGACATACCCTGTAAAGTTAGATACATTATATAGTGCGGGAATGTAATTTAACTTAATGAGTTCTTCCATATTCCTTTTATTCACTATTTGTAGAAATTAATCTGAACTAAAATAATGGTCATATGTGAGGTTTGGTTGGCAACTGTTGTTTAGAAAAGTGATGATTACAGAACCAAGGAGACCCCCTTCTTTGTGCCCGCTGGCTCCTGCAGTAATTCCAAGGGGTGTAGCAGTTTGGCTTTTATATAAAATTTAATGAGGCAGAATATTTTCAAAATGTGCAAATATTGGGTTTAAATTAATATATGAACACATATATTTGTATGTTTTGGTACTGTATTTGAGCAACATACTACTTTAATCACAATCTCCTCAATAATCGTTTATTCTTTTACAGGTGCAAATCTGCCTCATCTAGCAATCCATAGTTCCTAAAGATTCTGATGTTTTGTGATTCACCTTATGACGTGTTCAGTACTGTGCAGAACTTTCAGGCAGGTGTAAAAAATGTAAGCATGATTCACAAATGTAAGTTTTAATTGTTATTCTTATCAATTAAAAAGTGAGCTTTTAGTAAAAAATGTAAATTCATCAATATTTATGTGACTACCCTTAGCCTTTAAACCAGCAACAATTCTTAAATATAACAGTACACTTGCCGAACTCAAGGATTTTGTAGGATTTATATAGAAAGTTTCATGTGATAGGTCATGCAACGGAAAGAAACACATAGTTATACATCAGCAATGTCCCCACAGGCAATGGTTTTCAAAGCGACTGGGGATTCAAGCGCTTTAAAAGAAGACTAAGAAATAAGCAACATTGAGGATATAGACACAGTGGTGCAGCCAAGAAACTTAGTGCGTCAGATGAAAGACGTATCATGCTTACTTCCTTAGTATGTCCGCAAAATCTCATACTAGGCCAGGTCATCCATCTACTGACTGCATTAGTCTGTCCAGAAGCGGTCTTTATGAAAGAGGAAACAGTAAAGCATGGTGGAGGTTTCTTGTTTGCTGCATTTCTGAAAATAGAATTTTAGCCAGGGTTATTGTCTCCTCAATGAGGAAATACCTGCAGATACTTACCCATTATGCGTACCATCAGAGAGGATCTGAGCAAGACAATAACGAAACAACCAAAAAGCAAGCCAAATCATAAATAACTTTATTCAACGTAAAGAAGAACAGGAGTCCTGAAATTGATAGTACAGCCCACACGAGACCTAATCTCAACATCATAGAATGAGTCTGGCATTACATAAAAAAATGATAGTATGGCCCACCAGAGACCTAATCTCAACTCCTAGAAGTGTGTGGGATTACATGAAAGTGATGGTATGGTCCATACAGGACCTAATCTTAACTCAATAGAGTATGTCTGGAATACATGAAAGTGATAGTATGGTCCACACAGACCTAATCTCAACATCATAGAGTGTGTCTGGATTACATGAAGTGATGGTATGGTCCACACAGAGACCTAATCTTAACATAATTAAATGTGTCTGGGATTACATGAATGATGGTGTGTTCCAACACAGACATATCTCAACATCATAGAGTGTCTGGAATTACATGAAAGTGATGGTATGGTCCACAGAGACCTAATCTTAACATCATTAAATGTGTCTGGGTTAAATGAAAGTGATGGTATGGTCCACACAGAGACCTAATCTTAACATCATAGAGTGTGTCTGGAATTACATGAAAGTGATAGTATGGTCCCACAGAGACCTTATATTAACATCATTAAATGTGTCTGGGATTAAATGAAAGTGATGGTATGATCCACACAGAGACCTAATCTTAACATCATAGAGTGTGTTTGGGATTACATGAAAATGATGGTGTGGTCCACCAGACACCTTATCTCATCATCATAAGGTGTCTGGGATTATATGAAAAAAGCAAAGGACAGAAGGATTGAGGCAGAATATAGCCACTGAGAATCCAGGTTAGTTTTCTTAGATGTTTGGAACAACCCACCTTCCTTCAAAAACGGTGATCAAATGTATCAGAAGCTGTTTTGAAGGCAAAGAAAGGTCATACAAGATATAGATTTGATTTTGATTTCTGTTCATTAACATTGCATGGCTAATTGGTAAAAAATAAATCATTAACACTTTTTGTAAAAGCCTTCTTACAGTAGTTACAACATTTTACACTTCTAACATTTTTACACTCTAAACTTTTGCACAGTATAGTAGATGCCGATACCCATTCCTGCAGCAGGAAACTTTCAACTGCTGCCAAAACATTACATATTTATGAGTCAATTGCCTTTATTAAGCGTACTTGGGTATTAGGTCATACCGGTTTAATTTCCTGATGAGCAGATTCATTATTCTTGTTGCAGCTTGCACAAGTAGAATAGAAAACTGCCCACTACATTTTCCATACTAGGGATATATAGTTGGAAGTTGGAATAAAAAGAAGAATCAGTTTTTTGCAGGGACCTTCCTAGTCCTACAACAACTAGAGTTAAGGGCAAAAATATAAGTTGCAAAGCCACTTTAAAGCTTATGGTGATGTAGGCCGAGAGAAGCCAAAAAAAAACCCCTCTGTATTGTAGGTAAAATGCAGGTTTTTGAAACAGAAAACAGAAATACAATAAAAAAGAGTTAAAGTATTTACTTTAGAAATATATACAGTCTAGAAGGCCATTTAGGGCTACATTTAGGTGGTGTGAATTTTAAAATAGCTCGACCGAACCAGCTGAAACGGATGTTTGCCAAGTGTGATGGTCTTGGAGTGTCTCCATACAATTGTACCTGTGTATGAGCCTTATACAAACACACTCATCCTTAAAGTTTAACTCCAGACAAAAACTAACTTAATGTTTTTAGCATCATTACCCCTAAAACCCCACTTACATTTAATTTACTTTTAATCTTTATCCTTTTTATAAGAACTTACGTACTGCTGATCCCTCTCAGAGCCCCCTTGTCAGTCAAGGCGGCAATGGTGACATCACAGCCAATGGCTGACAGCCATTACCATACGCGCGGTTGGCGCTTGTAACCAGCTTGCTACAGGAGAAAAGAGGTGGAACTTCCTGCAAGGGATAGGCTGTTTGTAGTTCTTTTACTCAGTGTGGGAGCATCGGGAAGGAAAAATTTAAATGAAGTGGGGTTAAGAGGTACTGTAATGATGCTAAAAACGTGTTAGTTTTTTTTTTTTAAGTTGCCCTTTAATTGTACTTGATTTCAATGTCTAAGACTTTTTGGAGTGTATCAGTACCATAATCCACAAGATACACATGTAACCATCCTGCCAGCTAATATCAGATTAGACAAAGGACATATCAACCCAAAGTGCCATAGCAGCAAAATTGACCAATCAAAGGTCACCCCAAAATTTGCTAAAAACTGGTTGCTATTAAAAACAGCAATATTGACAGAATAACATTTTTTCAACATGGTATAGTGTCTGTGCATTATTTCAGTTTCATGGCATAATAATGATGTATTCCATCACAGAATGCCCAGGGGGGGCTCTCACAAAAGTCATAGTGTGCCTTTTGGCAAAAAAATATTAAATAAACCGGCGACCGCAAGAATCGTGAGAGCTGCAAAAGTCCATTGTCTTCTTCTGGATCTCAGCACTGCCCTGCTGCACAGCCCAAACAGTCAGTGTAGTCAAGCAGTGCAGGGCGGCCTGCAGTAGCTATATGTGTCTCTCATTCTGATCATTCCCCTCCTGCCATCACCCTGAGTC
Organism: Hymenochirus boettgeri; assembly: GCA_019447015.1. NCBI lineage: Eukaryota > Metazoa > Chordata > Amphibia > Anura > Pipidae > Hymenochirus > Hymenochirus boettgeri. The sequence goes on along the minus strand of CM033473.1, from coordinate 50,514,685 downwards.
CTGACACTGTACAATCATTTTATATCTACAGTTGCTGTGGGCAAAGTTGTATGTAGGTTTGGGGGTTATTAGTTAAAATCTCAACTCTATTGTGTGTGTTGGGGGGGCTCTGGCAATTTCCCCTTTTTCTGGTGTAAACCCAGAATTTCCCTACTCTATATAGGTGTCCCCTAAAAGACACCCCAGCAAAACATCTGCTTAAGCCCAACCTCATAGGAAAGCCTGACTTGATTGGATTGAAAACCATCCCAGTGCCTTCACTGGATTCCTAGTATAACTTTACCCTACCATTTGTAGGTAGGAAACCTTTAAGGGAATGTTTATCCTTAGAAAAACTGCTCATTTTAGTTACCTGCCCCCAACCCCAACTGATTAATTTGTACTTTTTACCTGTATTACTAACCAGATATTTAAGAATAATTATTGTGCCCATGCTGGCAGAGTAATTAAAGCTGTGCCTGCTGACATCACTGATGATTGACTGCTGTACACCTGCTGGTCTCACTGCACATGGTTGAGCGTCAGGGACGGATTTACACCTCAGGAGCCTGTAGGCCCAAAGAGCCTGGCGCCCTTAGCCCCACCCCCAAACAGACCACACCCCTAAATCACACCCATTTTCTCTTTATGGGAAAGAAAAGAAAATAATGGGTTGGATTGGTGAAAGGAGATTGCAGCCGCCTCTCCAACCTCAGGCGCCCCTAGGCGCATGCCTATTGGTAAATCCGTCCTGTCGAGCGTAATAATGCCTTGGAGCAGAGGGAGGAGACATATAACTTTGCCAGAAAGGAACATAACTTATAATTAAATATCTGGTTACAACTGCATGAAAAACTGGGAAAAATAGCATTTGGGTTACATGCAGATAATTGACAAGCCAGTTTTTTGTCTTAAGGGTTGACAGGCCCTTTAATGCACAAATCTGCATCATTTTTCCCTGCTGCCATCTTAAAATAGACATAACAACAATATAAAATGGTGGGAATTTATATGGTTAAGTCAATGTGATAAATACTCAAATTCATGGACATAAAGGGCATGTCCACCTCACAAAATAAATTTTAACTCACTACTGGCCCAACTGTGAAGTTAAAAAAAATCCTTACCTTCCTGCTCCTATGGTTCTCCTGCAGTGCTTTGTCCAAAGTTCAGGAAACTGTAGAGTAGTAGCTGTCTTTCTGTAAAAAGATTTGCCCGCCCGATATACAGTATGAAATCCTTTTAATATAAGGTAGCTCCCCCCCTGTCCAACCCTAACTGCTGCATTAGTTCTATAAAAACTAATCTGAATCATACTTACAGACCTTCTCTTCCCGAGGTGCTCTCCATTGCCGGCAGCTTCTTAGCCAATCCCAGACTCGCTGCCGGTCCGGGCCCTGTTTGCAACTTCCTGCAAACAGTGAGCCATTAGGAGAGCTGAAAGTATGATTTGGATTAATTAATTAAGAACAACACGGCATTGGGTCTGGGCAGAGTTTTAACAAAGTTTTAATAAACTTGATAAAGTAAGTTTTAGGGTAGACATGCTCTTTAAGGTAATTTATGTCATCTAATGTAATATTGATATATATACTTTGGGGCTGTTAGAAAAACAGATGCAAAAGTTTGTCCATGTTGTTAGTTTGCAAAAAAAAAATCAATCATTTACATTTAGGAAACTTTCGAACTTGACTTCCAGTTGATTCTATAGGTTCTTTTTTTAATTTTCATAACTTTTCAACATCTGAAATCTGATTTTGTTCATCTCTAGTTGTAGATCCCTCTTATATGAACTACGGCTATGCAAAGAGATGCAAAAGTTTCCCCATGATATTAATTTGCAATAACCATAAGATGATAACTTTTTATTGGGTTACTGCAGTTAGATGACATATGATTGGTTTGCTACAGATTAATAGCTCAGGCAAATTTTTTCAAGTGAACTGCATTTCCTTGTTCATGTTACATTTTCTATTTCATCTTAATACAAAAAAATATAAAAATAGTTATATATCTCCAACCCTTGCTGTTTAACCATTTCTTTTATCTCCCTGCAATTTATACTTTGCTTTTTTTTTTGTGTTATCAGCATAGACGTAATTTGGAATGTGTACAAAAAGGAGACATAAGGGTTAAAAAAACAACTGGCAAAAGTGGTGGTAGTAGATAGGCATTTGGCAAGGGGGGGCGATTGTCTTTTTTACAATTGGCTTGATGTACATGTTTAAAATACAATCCCAGAGTTATGGAGGAATTAAAGATGGAGCGAGTAAGGACATTAGTGAAATGCATGTAAAAAGGAAGGCATAGGATAGGTGAAGATCCATGATTTCAGAATGGATGACAAGGGTAAAAAATAATTAATGCCCACACAGTGGCCATCTACAGAAATCTAACCAAACCATCTGCCATAAAAGAAAAGTTTTAAATACAAACTCCTAAAGGTGTAATATTCTAACCCAGCGTAACGCATACTAAATTATTGAACGGAATTCAATAAAAGTTCTTATTGCATAATATGGTGCTAATTTTGCCCAATCCAATCACATATTAGCGTTCAAATGTTAAATAACATGTGATTGGTTGGGGCAAAATTAGCACTATTTAAACAATAAACATTTCCCTATTTTGGGGACACACTCGGTGCATTCTTATGGGCACATTAATGGCCTCTAATGAGAGGGACTGAAGCAAGGCCTTTTCATTCAGCAGAAGGTGAAGCCAAGTGTACTATGGACAAGCTCAGATCACTAGCCCATTAAAGAATATTTATTCAGGCTTTTTTAACCCATGTCAAATGCCTTGAAATACGTGTCCTAAGGGCTAGGCCACACTGCTGTGCTTTTTTTGCGCTCGCGTTTGTGCATGCCTTTGCGCTTGCATTTTTTCATATCATTGAAAATGTGGCAACGCACCGAAAACGCGTGTTTTCGGGTGCATGGCGATTGCGATTTGCGTTCCGCATTTTTATCGCAATTGCATGCGTTTTTCAATAGTTAAAGAAAAAACGCATGCGCAAACACAACAAAATCGCAAATGAAATTGCATGCGATTGCGATTGCTTTTGCTTGCAGTGTGTCCGTGCCCTTAAACAAGTACAAAGCCAATTGAAAACCTTGCAAGCAGTAACTCCATTAGCAGTCAGGGAGAGAAAAGGCTCAAATATTTCATAAACTAATACTGAAAATCATTCATAAAATCCACTCTTAAGATAAAAACATGGCTGCATTTTACCTTGGGACAATCAATCAATCACAATCAATACATCATCTTTAGCACATGTCTTTTTATAACTTGTGGTTACACAGAATTATTTGGCCAGTCACCTGGTCTAGGAACTCCTGGAGACTTCTAATAATATATTATTCATATGGAGAGTTGCAGAAGATTAGTTCAGAGAAGTTCTTCAAAAACAGCATTCAGACATCAAGAATTAAGAAGTTGATGGAACAATTCCGTATTTCTCCTTAAATGTCCCTTAAAGGGCATGTCCACCCTTAATACAAAAAAATGGTGGATGTGATGTGCATTGCTGCAGCAGATCAATAGATAACAGGTGCTGGAGGCACACTACAAAAATCTTGGGTGTCAAAAACAAATGGTTATTTAATTCAAAGCGCTGAACTATTACTACTTATTGCAAATCCCTCCACTCCTGTTCGGAGTTTGCAGACACAGTTTCATTTTCAACTCCTCCATCCTTAATTCCTTAATTCGCTCAATCTCTGCCGTTACACTTATCTAAACATTATGTGAAAATAGCTGAATGACTGAGTCACATGAGTGGGATTAAATCAAATGCTGTGTCTCGCAGCATACAAAACCGTGTGTTGGCATCCTCGGAATAAGCCTACACAATACTGAATATAGAGAGTGGATTGCACAAAATAGATTTCCCTGGGATAACACACGCACATCCACGCTACGCAATCACAAATGCAGCAAATGATTCATAAAAAATCTCATTATCCCGCGACCTACAAACGGTGCTCTGCTATTTCATTCTTAAACTCTTTTTCTCACTGTTTCTATATGTATTTATAGTAATGCTCGGCACCTGGATTTGTACAGAGCCAAAGCGTAGATGGAAAGATTGGAAGGTAATTGTAAGGGATGGTACAAACAAGCTGGCATTTTGGACTGATCATTTGCCAAGGACAACATTTTGGTTGGATCAGCCAGTGATTAATGGGGATTTACAGCAAAAGATAATTTTTAACAGATTTTTACACAAAATTTGGTTGAAACAAGAAGAACAGCCATATAATCATCAAACTCCAATAGGTTGCACCACCAGTTGGGAAGAAATTAACCCTGTCACTTTATTTAATATAACATTCGGTAAATCTATTGGACAAAATTATTCAGCCTGTTGTTACTAGCATACAATGTCTCCCTTACATACGTTTGTTGAGGTGAGGGCATTTTCAAAGTTAGGGTAATGTGTGGTTTCCCTTCTGTTGGGGTGTAAGACACCTAGCATGTTAAGAGATGTGCAGTACATTAAAGTAGAATTATAGATTACAAACAAGGTTAAAATCAATGTACTCCATGCACAATGCTTTATACAAACCTATAAGCACTAGATATTGACAGTAACAATAGCGTATATCTAGGTGGTCACCATCTTTATTGGGGGATAAGACACAGACATGCTCAGTTGCCTTAGATTTCCATTGGTGGTTTCTCTTTAGGAACCCTGGTAACATACGGTAAGACCCATTTGCAAATTATAGAGCCATAATATATTTTTTGCAGAGACAGAAGCCCCATCATCAGTAGGACATGAAAAGACTTTAAAATCCTAATCGTTATTACTAACGCAGCTCAAATGCATATTGCAGACTGCACTGGTGTCTATGCAGCTTTACAGGAAATGAACTACTACTGATTAATTGATAAATGAAATACACACCTGAAACGGAGCAGCAGAGATTCTAGCAAAGCTTGTACAAGTGCAATGTTACATATACTAGCAAAGTGTGTCCATTTGGTGCACAGTGGGTAATATTTGTGTGTATGTTTGGCCTTGTGTGGATATAAAAGCTAACACACCAAAAGATGGCAGGGTTTGTTTAAAAAAAGAAACCAAGGCAAATCCTATCTGACCTTATTTCACTCACCTTTATAACACATCTCCATAACAGTATCTATACAAAAAGACAATCAAACCAGAAACAATCCTGGTTTCCGCCAAAACTAAAATTTAGCCTACTACTGGCCTCACTGTGTAGTGTTCAAAAATCCTCACCTTACCCCCTCTCTCCAAACTGTTCTCCTGTAATGTCTGTTCAAAGTCCCAGAAATTAAAGAGTAGGAGCCATTTCTGGTGTAATTTGTTTCTGCCTCTAACTATCCTTGTAGAGGTTTCTATAAGGGCAAGCATGCTCAGTAATCACTATGAGGCAGCATTGAAAGAGGAATTTCCCATCATCAATTCACATGATTTGCATGAACATTTCTCCATTCTAGTTATAGCAAACTGCACATAGCGAGAAGATATTTCAGATTGGATATCTAAAGATAAATTTTTTAACATATAGTATTGATGTCCTTTTATACCTGTAACCTTAAAGGAAATGTACAGAAAGTGCTTGCAATAAACTTTCATTTTTGTTGCAACAATTTGAAAGGTCTTTTTACTTATGTGCGTCCTGCCACGTGAATGGCGACAACTAAAGATTAACTATGTTACATTCCAGTGGATTACCGAACCATTCACTTTCTGTGTAATGAGGTGTCCAAGTTGGTTTTTCCTGGCTATGCAGTGCTCTGGGGCATGGAGAGATATTTCCCTGCTCAGCACAGGAATAAACCGTGATTTTGCATTTCTAAGCATATTTTATAATAAGCTTATTTGTAAGTGGATATACATTGAGTCAATCATATAATCTTATTATGGGGGTGCGTATAGTAAATGTAAGTAGCAGGGCTGCATTCATTCAACCTGGTTGTATTTACACTGCAGTTTTTCAATATACAACCCCTATCCATACACATCCCCTATCTGCCCTTTGCTGTTTAAGGGGGCTTGTCAGGGAATGGTGAAAATAATAGTGCAACTACATAGGCGTGGGTTAGTCACTATTTTGCAGGCATTTTGGCCAAAGGAAAACAATTTCATCAGGCTCTATAATCAAACAACTATATTATCATTTAGCTGTATATCAACATTTATATGCATTTTTTGGACTGCTATACAACAACACCAGGTATGAAACCCAGGACTAAAATGTAATCTACTTTGCAAATTCTCTAACCTAAATACAAAGGCAAGACCTGCTAGTTCAACTGCTGATTAGAAACTAAGTTCTCTGAACATTTCATGCTGTTTATAGTGTCTCATAAACAAACCCATAAATCTATTGGTCTAGATACAATCTTAAATCTGATTGGATCTTGGACCAATCAAATTTGGGGGTGGGTTTAGGAGTCACTACAATAGTGAATGTTCAGTAAGGAGAGCTAGTTTCAGTTTTTGCATTTCATTTGAGATGTTATAGCTTGTTCTGAGGCATGTATTGGGATATAAGCTTATTGAGTGATTCTGGCTGGGTAGCTTGAATGAGCAGCCCTTAGTTCAGATGGCTCTCAATTTAGTCTCAGTATTTGCTTTCTGTATCTAAGATTAAAAAAAATCCAGAAAAAGTTTGGTTTACTGTCCCAACTAAATATTCAACAGGAAATCTGATGTACAGAGCTATTGATGTATTGGAATATCTGGTTCCACAATTTCACCAGAAATAATCTTCAGTAATAGAACAGAGGGGGATGATTGCAACCAGTCTAGAGAGCAACATGGTAATTAAAGGGATATCAGAAACACATGCAGCAAAGCTGAGTCTGAATAATTCAAGTGTAAAAGCAACCATTCTGTAATAAATGCAGCTCTGCTTGTACATACAACTGTTGTGTCTTACTAAGAGGAAACAGCAGCGATCAGCACTCAATTCCAAGCAAGGAAATGCCTGGGTGCCATTCAAAAGTTTCAGACCTGTGAGTGCCTTGTATTTTCTGTCTATGTATATATATATATATATATATATATATATATATATATATCTATATATATATAAAACATATCAGATCATGTAGTTCTAATGACTATGAAGTAGGGAATGGGTTAATGTAAAATCCCAGAATCCCAGGTGGCACTTGCAAATCAGTTGCTCAATTCTGCATGTTTAATATAATAACGGAGAAAGCTATTTGAACTTATGCAAAACCCTTCTGATGGTGGAACATATCTCCATAGACTGTAAGCACACTGCCCACATAGGAGGAGTGAAATCAATGCTACAACACAACCCTAAGAAACACAAAAATGAAATAACTTGATAATTGTTCCAAAAATATGAAATACCGTATATACTCGAGTAAAACCGACCCGAGTAATAACCGAGTACCCAATTTCACCTAAAAAAATCTAATAAAAGTTGTTGACTCGAGTAATAACCGAGGTAGTACTTGGCATTCAAGATGTTTGGAACTACAACTCCCGCTAATAAAGCATGCTATGAGTTGTAGTTTCCAAATATCTTGAATGCCACCCTCACTTGGCATTCAAGATGTTTTGAAACTACAACTCCCAGCATGCTTATTAGCTGGGATGTTGTAGTTTCCAAACATCTTGAATGCCAAGTGAGGGTGCATTCAAGATGTTTGGAAACTACAACTCCCCCATGCTTATTACTGGGAGTTGTAGTTTCCAACATCTTGAATGCCACCCTCACTTGGCACTCCAAGATGTTTGGAAACTACACACTCCCAGCTAATAAAGCTGCTGGGAGTTGTAGTTTCCAACATCTTGAATGCCACCCTCACCCTCCCACCCATTCAGTTGTACCTGTGGGCTCTCCTTCATCCAGGAGCGTGGGCTCTCCTCCATCCAAGGTTTCCTGTTGCGGCATTGAAGGTAAGTGTCTTCTTTCTCCATCCGGCAGCACATCTCCTCCATTCCAGCAGCAGCGTCCTCTCCATTCCGGCATCCGCACGCTCATTTCCCTGTACGGTGGGCGCCGGCTGACGTCACTAATTTGCGCCGGGCAGTGCGCTCGGCCGGCGCGCCAGTACATGGAATGATCGTGCGGCTGCGTAATGGAGAGGACCTGCTGCCGGAATGGAGAGGACGCTTACAGGTACCTTCAACTTAGGACTCGAGTATAAACCGAGTCCAAGTCGGTTTATACTCGAGTATATACGGTATATGGAAAAGTACAAAGATAGCGCTCCCTACACTACAGCAAAAAATAGTTTGGGGGTGGACATGCCCTTAATGTGGCACATCCCATTAACTAATACTTGGTTAATGCACCTGTTGATTTTATTACAGAACCCGGTAGATTTGGTATGTCTGGGCTGGCAATTTTTGTTTGTACGTTTTTAATAGATTTTATTTCTCTGAGATAATTATTTGGATTGTGTTTGTATTAATGAACTGGGCACACACCACAGGGACATTCAATTCATTAAGATCAACGCAACCCATGTAACATACCCAATGTATAATTTCACTTACTTAGTGGCTACCTTGAATTATTTGTGGTAATTGTAAGGGGACTTGAGAGGAGCAGAAAGACAAGCTTCTTTTTTTTGCCGCAATCCTTGCTCCCTCTGCTCAATGAGCTTTTTAGAAGCTCTTGAGCAGAGGAGGCAGCAGATGAACAGCACTCAGTCATTGGCTGTGATGTCAGTATTCACAGCCTTGATTTAACTGCATGGATGGGCAGTCAGCTTACTTGCCAGAATAGGGCATATCTGGTTAAATATCTGGTAGTAATGCAGGTAATAAAGTGAAATTGACCAGTTTTTTGTTTTAAGGATGGACATGTGAATGGACAAGTGAACTATTCCCTTTAATGGTATTGGATTGAAGCCCAGAGGTTAAGGAGCTATGCCTTAGGGCTAGAGCCACACTAGCGTGTTTTTTTAAAAATTAGAAATTGCGGGACTGCAAAAAATTCAGCTATTTCCGATGCACATGCGATTGCTGCTACATTTCCGTTTTGGTAACGCATGCATTCACCATTTTTGGTGGGCGTTAACGCATGCGTTCTGTAACGTAAATGGCAAAATCGCATGCCAAATGCAAACGCAAAGAATCGGCGCGCACAATCGCATCGTATAACGCTTGAAATCCACCACGGCCACAGTGACAGGCCCCAACCTTCCTGTTCTGTACAGCATGCAACTGATTTACTGATATATAGCTTCAATAAACACTCCCAAAGTGAACAAGTAATAGTACTTTTCCTTTAAACTATGTGTGCTATCCATTATACATTTGCTTAGAGTGACATTTTTGAAAGCCTTATTTTCGATACTTTATTATGGAGATTCAATAAAATGTTCTTATCTTAAAATGGTACTAATTTTGCCCCAAACAATAATATTTATTTAACATTTGAAAGCTAGCATCTGATTGGTTGAGGCAAATAGCACCATTTTAAATAAGAACTTTTTGAATAACCCTGTAATATACATCTACTATATAAAGTAGAAATCTTGTGCATGTATGTTGTTGTGCCATCACACCACACCCCTGAATACACCCACATAATGGCAACGCCCTCTGAAAGGGACAACGCCCATGAAGTCCAGATTGCACATAAAAATCCTGCACGTCACTTGCAGAGTGTGATTCCCCATTCAGTAACTCAGATGAAGGGTGTGAGCCCGCCTTCATCAACACAGAGTCTTCAGTGACACAACAACCGTAATTGTACGGCTACACAACACAAGAGCTGCAAACCAGAACAACCAGTTCTATACAACAGAGGGAACCACATATTTCCCTTAAGGTCTTTAACACATCACAATTTTCTCCTGGAAGTTTCAAATATAAACCCTGGAAAGACTATGTTACTATTGGTGATATGAATGACATTTTATACAATATAAACCCTGGAAAACTATTTACATTGTGATGAATAACATTATATACAAATATAACCCTGGAAGACTAGTTACTATTGGGATATGAATGCACATTTATTACAAATAACCTGGAAAGACTATGTTACTATGGGTGATAGAATGACATTATATACAAATATAACCCTGGAAAGACTAATGTTACTATTGGTGTATGACGACATTAATAAATATAAACCCGAAGATGTTACTATGGTGATATGAATGACATTTACATACAAATATAAACCCTGGAAAGACTATGTTACTATTGGTGATATGAATGACATTTAAATACAAATATAAACCCTGGAAAGACTATGTTACTATTGGTGATAAGAATGACATTTATATACAAATATAAACCCTGAAAGACTAGTTAACTAGGTGATATGAATGACATTTACATACAAATATAAACCTGGACAGACTATGTTACTATGGTGATATGAATGCCATTTAATAATATAAACCTGAAAGACTATGTTACTATTGTGTGATATGAATGACATTTATATACAAATATAAACCCTGGAAAGACTATGTTTACTTGGTGATATGAATGACATTTCATACAAATATAAACCCTGGAAAGACTATGTTACTATTGGTATATAATTACATTTATATACAAATATAAACCCTGGAAAGACTATGTTTCTATTGGAGATAATGAATGCATTTATAGCACAATATAAACCTGAAAGACTATGTACTATTGGTGATATGAATGACATTTATATACAATATAACCCGTGAAAGATATGTTACTATTGGTGATATGAAGAGCAATTATATACAAATAAACCCTGAAAGACTATGTTCTATTGGTGATATTGAATGACATTTATATACAAATATAAACCCTGGAAGACTATGTGTACGATTGGTGATATGACTGACATTTAACATACAAATATAACCCTGGAAAGACTATGTTACTATTGGTGATTGAATGACATTTTATAAATATAAACCCTGGAAAGACTATGTTACTACTTGGTGATATGAATGACATTTATATAAACAATATAAACCCTGAAAGACTATGTTAATATTGTGGTATGGATAGCATTTATATACATATAAACCCTGGAAAGACTATTTTCTATTGGGTGATATGAATGACATTTATATACAAATATAAACCCTGGAAAGACTATGTTACTATTGGTGATATGACTGACATTTATATACAAATATAAACCTGGAAAGACTATGTTGACTATTGGTGATATGAATGACATTTATATACAAATATAAACCCTGGAAAGACTATGTTACTATTGGAGATATGAATGACATTTATATACAAATATAAACCCGGATAGACTATGTTACTATTTGATATGAATGCATTTATATACAAATATAAACCTGAAGACTATGTTACTATTGGTGAATGAATGACATTTATATACAAATCAGAACCCTGGAAAGACATATGTTACTATTGGTGATATGAATGACATTTATATACAATAATAAACCCTGGAAAGACTATGTTACTATTGGTGAGAATGAATGACATTTATTACAAATATAAACCCTGGAAAGACTATGTTACTATTGGTGGATATAATGCCATTTTATACAATATAAACCCTGGAAAGGACTATGTTACTATTGGATAATGAATACATTTACATACAAATATAAACCCTGGAAAGACTATGTTACTATTGGTGATATGAATGACATTTACATAAAATATAAACCCTGGAAAGACATGTTACTATTGGTGATATGAATGACTTTATATATAAATATAAACCCGGAAAGGACTATGTTCTATTGGTGATATGAATCACATTTATATACAAATATAAACCCTGAAAGACTATGTTACTATTGGTGATATGAATCACATTAACAAGAAAATTTAAGCAAACCTCCGGAATGTGGCCACGCCCCCAATATTACTGTAACGGTTACACCCCCAAACATCACATTCACACCCCAACCATCAAGGCCATGCCCCCAAAGATACACTGCCATTCCCCTAAACTGAACATCGCAACCATGCCCCTAAATGTTGTGAGCTCACCACCAGATTTGTGACCACCCCTGCAGAAAAAATGTACAGTCGCCCTCATACTCATCAGTCCAGAAAACTTTATGATTTGAATCTAATAGTCAATATAAGTGTCCTGTGGCAAGGATAAAGTGTTAAAGTGGAAACAAAGTGACATACTGCTACTAATGTAACAAAAATAAGCACGCTTAATAAAACACACACAAGCTTACAGACATTGTAACAGAATGAGCTAGATTTTAACAACAGACAAAGAGCAACAGACCCATCACATGCTTTAGAGAGCACAGCACGCCAATCAGTCACTCAAGTGCTGCTGGTATTCATTTGCAATCACAACAGTTTTCCCCACGGCAAATTTCCATGTAGCATGTTCACCACAATATTTGTGTATTTACCCTCCAAGTGGAAAAACTGATAACTTGTATATAAAGATTTGCTATAAAAATATGTGCTATACGTCCTCAAGGCAATGTCACCCCTCAACTCAAACTATTAAAAAACTGACGTACATTACCAACTGTGCACTTCTTTTGACCCACCTTAGTCCCTAGGTTGAATCGGTTACTCTAGAGATCAGTTAAATCAGCCAATCAGTAAAAATTATTGTTGGGAACATTTCAAAAAAGTGCATTGTAGGAAGGCTTGTTGCAGAACCTGAAATGAGAGCTCATTAATGACCAAACCATAGCCAATTGCAAGGGTAAAATCATTGGATTTCAAAAATGGAAGACAGTATGTGTGGAAGATACAGACAGACCATTTAAATAAATTTTTTATCTATGAACTTACACATTTTCATTTAGAATCAAACTGCACGCTTCATCAGAACACTTGCATATCTAAGGCTAAAGCAAGATACAACATTGCATTCTCTAACACTGTACCAATATTGCTTTTAAGCCACATCTCAATTGACGTTGATCGGGTTATTAAAAGGTACTGGTTGCTCCAATTCTTCCAAACTAGTAAGAATTATATAAAAACCCTTCCATCATACCTTCAAAATCAAACCCAAATCACATCCCTCTAGATAACATTTTTGAGAAGTATGTCACAGGTTCAGCATATACTTCCTGCTTGAACATTCCTGTTTTCAGCCATGTGACTAGCCTGTATTCATGTGGCCAGCCTGCCTGCATTAATAGGCTCCATTTCTCAGCATTAAGTCTTAACTGAGCATGCTTCTCTCCCCCAGGGTGGACAGCGGCTGAGGTCGGTTGATGTCACTCAACCTACTGGGAACAGGAAGTTTGAACATTCACCCCAATGTAGTGTCCACAGGCTCCACCAGAGATGTGATTGTCGGCTCATTTTAAAGGAAATACTAGGCTTTCTTTAACCCTAACTTGTTTTTGAGACAACATTGCCATTTAACAAGATATGGCTGAGAATTCTATTAAGTATTGTCTGTAATCACATGTGTAATAGTTACATTGTAGATGGGATACTGTAACGTGTGTGGCCTTGTTTTCCAATACCTCTATATAAACAGTGCAGACTTGTTCCCATCAATTATAGAGAAGAAAACTGTAAAAACTTTAGTTTACTAAATCTGTACTTTAAAAGTAATGTTGGGTAATTTTTACAGCTATAGCACACATGCCGCGAGAATGCACGCTATAGTTAGACATAACACAGGAAGCAGTCGGGATTTCACTGTGGGCCATGGTGGATTGTGCAAAAGGGAAGTGTCTTGAATCTCATTCCCGGATCCTGAGCTATTGATTGAAGAACGGGAGCTAAGGTATAGCTCCTTAACCTTCAATACATAAAGAAATATAATAAAGGCGAAATATATATATGGCAATAGTGAGACATGTGCATGACCTTCAGGCCAAAACACTGATGCATCCTGAACTTAGTTTTATCATCTCTCCATAATTTCAAAAGCATAAGCTCACTTTTATCACAGGTGTGGTCCGGGTGCCTCTGCCCGAGACCCTCCGCTCGGCTCACAACTGCCTCGCTTGTTTGTGGCCTGGTAACACATAATTTCACTTGTCTCCAACAACAAAACGACTCACCCGTCCGCGCCTTCTATTCATGGCACCATGAAAAGGACCCTTGCCTATGAATAAGGACCCTTGGCGTCTGAAACGCGTAAGGCAGAGGGCGTTTATGTTTTTCATGTTCTGGCTTAATAAAAGCTTGTTTGATTCACTCATCTCACTTCAGCGATCTTTTTTCCGGAGTGCGCCTATGCCAACTTGGGAGTAGGGGATCTTGTATACATTAAAGAATAGTTCACTGGAGTCAACTATTCCTTAAATAACATGTCATCCTTACCGAAAAAACTGGTCAATTGGCATTTTATCATTAATACAAACACAATCATGAATTATCTCCCAGACTATATCTATAAAAATGTACAAACTATAATGCCAAGCCATACATACCAAATCTACCCGGTTCTGTAATACAATCAACAATAAAATCAAGTATTAGTTTTATGAGATGTGCACTTAATAGAACTAGGATTGTTTCTTGGTTTGTCGTTGTTTCTTTGTATAGATAGTTAAATTCAATAAGGGTGAAATAAGGTCAGATAGGATTGCCTGTCTTCACCTATAGACAAGCCCACGATCGTCAGGAGACTCATTTTGTACACGGTAACCCCAGGTCTAACAGGGTTATTCAATAAAAGTTCTTATTCGTTTAAAATGGTGCTAATTTTGCCCCAACCAATCAGATTTTACCTTATGTTAAATATCTGATTGGTTGGGGCTAAATTAGTACCATTTTAAACGATAAGACCTTTTATTGAATCTCCCTGTAAGAGCACCGGTATAGCAGCACTGAGGCCGGGTATACTCTGGAAAACCGGAACCCCAATAAGCTGAACGGAACTGGAAGACAAGAAATGACAAGAATACAAGATAATAATGAACAATGAGAAGAACAACAAACTAGGCTAAAGACTAGGTTACAAAACCAGACTTCTACTATTAAAAATAGCAGACCACCAGCTTGGCTAACCAAACTATACCAGGCAATGACTGAGGTGCCAAAAACAGACTTAAATACAGCAAGGAACCAATAGGGAGGATAGGCAAAGCCAGATGCTGCATTGGCCCATTCAAACCATGTTTACTCATTGTTTCTCCTCCCCTTCTTCGCCTCTTCTGCGAGCAGAGAGGAGACGCTCGCACACCCAAGCCGGACCCAACCCGACATCACACCCGCGACGGACCCAGACAGAGTTTCCGAGGTCAGGACAGACCCGCCGCGAGGGACGCGAGCAGGTAAGCACACCCTTACAATTACCTTCCCATCTTTTCCCTCTATCCTCAAATCCAGGTGCCGAGCATTACTATAAATACAATAAAACAGTGAGAAAAGATGCTTTAGAATGAAATAGCTAGCCCCATGTGGTTGTGTAGGTCTGCAGATATTGAGATTATTTTAAATGATCTGCTGCTTTTGTGATTGCGTATGCGTGTATGTGCGTGTGTTATCCCAGGGAAATCTATTTTGTGCAATCCACTCTCTCTATATTCAGTATTGTGTAGGCTTATTCCCGAGATGCCAAAACAAGGTTTTGTATTGCTGGCAGTTACACAAATTTGATTATAATCCCACTCATTGTGACTCAGTCATTCAGCTTATTTCACATAATGTTTAGATAAGTGTAATGGCAGAGATTGGAGCGAATTGTTCTCCGTGACTAACACCCTGTCCACCCCAGGATAATACATTTTGTGGAATGCCTAAATATAGATGGTAATTCCTGACACCCCATGAACCTTTTTTCCCTCGTGTTAAATAAACTAGTAACACCATATACCATTGAATACTTAGCCAAGTTCCCAATGTTGTACAATGGATTCCTCATGAGGTGTCCACGGTATATAGGGCTCAGCTATTGCTAATTCAGTCATAGAAAGGAACCCAGGAATTAAGGATGGAGGAGTTGAAAATGAAACTGTCGGTCAACCCTGAACGATGAGGAGGATTGTCAATAAGTAGTAATAGTCAGCTCTTGGAATTAAATAACCATTTGTTTTCCTGTTCTAATTCTGCAGCGGTGGATCACTCAAGGTAAACATACTTTGGCCCTGGCTCCTGCACTATTGATTAAAGACGGGAGGTAGGCATAGTCTCCTTAATCATACATTAAGGAAAAGTTCACTTTTGGGGGTGAACTATTCCCTTAAGGGGTGACATCCCTTTAAGGGACATTTAAAGGGAAATAGAGAATTGTTCCATCAACACTCAAGACCGGTGACTGGCCAATATAATTCGGTGTAACCACACAGTTTTAAAAGACTGTGCTAAAGATGATGTATTGAGACATTGATTGTCCCAAGGTGAAATGCAGCCACTATTTTTATTTATGAAGATTTTCAGTATTAGTTTATGAAATATTTGAGCCTTTTCTCTCCCTGACCACTAATGGCAGTTACTGCTTGCAGGTTTTCAATTGGCTTAGCGCGTTGTAAGGACACGATTTCAAGGCATTTGACATGGTAAAAAAGCCTGAATAAATTCTTTAATGGGCTAGTGATCTGAGTTTTGTCCACTAGTACATTGGCTTCACCTTCTGCTTGAATATAATAGGCTTGCTTCAGTTCCCTCTCATTAGAGGCCATAATGTGCCCATAAAGAATGCCCCGTTGTGTCCCCAAAATAGGGAATTTTATTGTTAAAATAGTGCAATTTTGCCCACAATCACATTTTATTTAACATTTGAACGCTAATATGTGATTGGATTGGGCAAAATTAGCACCATATATGCAATAAGACTTTTAATGAATCCCGTTCATACATTTAGTAGGCGTTCCGCTGGGTTAGAATATTTACACCTTTAGGAGTTGTATTTAAACTTTGCTTTTATGGCCAGATGTTTGGTTGAGATTTTCTGTAGATGGCACTGCTGCTGCGCATTAATTATTTTTACCCTGTCACCATTCTGAAATCATGGATCTTCACCTATCCTATCCTTCCTTTTTCATAACATTCACTAATGTCCTTAATCCTGCTCCATCTTTAATTCCTCCATAACCTCTGGTATTGTATTTTTAAACATATACATCCAAGCCAATTTGTAAAAAGACATCTTGCCCCCCCCTCTGCCAATCTGGCCTATCTACCTACCACCACTTTTTGCCAGTTTGTTTTTTAACCCTTATGTCTCCTTTTGTCACACTTCCAAATTACGCTAGCTGATAAACAAATTCTTTAAATAAAAACCAAAGTAAAATTGCAGGGAGATAAAAGAAACAAATACAACCTAGCATGTTTACTTTCAGGGCAGGTATCCCTATTAAATAGACAGTCAGCTCTCCTGCTGTCATCCCCCACCCCATTCTCTGAGAAAGGGTGGGGATGACCAGCAAGGGTTGGAGATATATAACTAATTTTTATATTTTTTTGTATTAGATGAAATAGAAAATGTAACACGAACAAGAATGCAGTTTCAACTTGAAAAAATTTTGCCTGAGCTATTAATCTGTAGCAACCAATCATATGTCATCTAACCCTGCAGTAACCAATAAAAAGTTATCATCTTATTGGTTACTGCAAATTATTAACATGGGAACTTTTGCATCTCTTTTGCATTAGCCCCTGTATTCTATTATAAGAGATCTTTAACTAGAGATGCACAAATCAAATTTTTCGGATGTTGAAAAGTTATGTAAATTCGAAAATGAACCTAATAGAACTCAACTGGAAGTCAAGTTCCGAAGGTTCCTAAATGTAATGATTGATTTTTTTTGCAAACTAACACATGGACAAACTTTTGCATCTGATTTTCCAACAGCCCCAAAGTATATATCAATATTACATAGATGACATAAATTACCTTAAAGAGCATGTCTACCCTAAAACTCTTTATCAAGTTTTGATAAACTTTAATATAAGGTAGCTCCCCTTTGCCCAGACCAAATGCCATGTTAGTTCGGGCTCACTGTTTGCAGGAAGTTGCAAACAGTGCCGGACCGCAGCCGATTCTGGGATTGGCTGAGAACTGCTGCAATGGAGAGCGCCTCGGGAGAGAGGTTTGTAAGTATGATCAGATTATGTATTCTCCCTGACCTAATGGCAGTTACTGCTTCAAGGTTTTCTATTGGCTTAGCTCTCTTGTTTAAGACATATTTTTAAGGCATTGACACAGTTAAAAAAGCCTGAATAAATATTCTTTAATGGGCTAGTAATCTGAGCTTTGTCCACTAGTACATTGGCTCACCTTCGGCTAGAATGAATGAGCTTGCTTTCAGTGCCTCTCATTAGAGGCCATTATGTGCCCATAAGAATGCAACGCGAGTGTGTCCCCCAAAATAGTGCAACTGCTTAAACGACATCTAGTATGCATTACTCTGGGTTAGAATATTTACACTTTAGGAGGTGTATTTAAACTTTGCTTTATGCAGATGGTTGGCTAGATTTTCTGTAGATGGCCACTGCTGGCTGCGCATTAATTAATTATTTGTTCCTTGTCTCCAATTTTTTTTTTCACCTGTCCTTTCATATTATTTTTTTTCTTTTTGATCTGCCTTTTCTTTCCCCTCCCCATCTTATTATCATTTAATCAATGACCATTCACTAGAGTGGGATGAGAGTAGACTCTTTTTCTGTCTTACAACTATTTCTTCTTCCTCCTCTCGTTATTTTCCGTCCTTTAAATCCATGCGCGCCATCGTTTCACCACACCACTTATCTTTCTTATCCATCCACCTCAGCCCCGTCACCTTCCTCACTGAATGAAAAGCTTGATCTTTTTTATATTTCTTTCCTCTTGTGTATTTTTGGTAGACTTCAACTGTCACAAGAAAGTGCCAAAGTCGCTGGCCTTCAGTCTATGCCACTCCTTACCTATAGACGACATTTATTTCCATTTCTACTGTAGCACCACTAACAGTTCTGGAACTATTTACCCTTGTCATCCATCTGAAATCATGGTCTTCACCTATGCCTATGCCTTCCTTTTACAAAGCATTGCACTAATGTCCTTCTCCTGCTCCATCTTAATCTCCATGACCTCTGGCATTGTGCTTTTAAACATATACACAGCCTATATCTGTTGTATTCATTGATCACTGGACTTGAAATTTAGTTCTGGTCAAGTCCTGTAGTTAATATAAACCCTGGAAAGACATATGTTACTATTGGTGATATGAATGACATTTATATACAAATATAAACCCTGGAAAGACATGTTACTATGGTGATATGAATGACATTTATATACAAATATAAACCCTGGAAAGACTAGTTACTATTGGTGATAGAATGACATTTAATACAAATATAAACCCTGGAAAGACTATGTTTACTATTGGTGATATGAATGACATTTAATACAAATATAAAACCTGGAAAGATATGTTACTATTGGTGATATGAATGACATTATATACAAATATAAACCCTGGAAAGACTATGTTATATTGGTGATATGAATGACATTTAATACAAATATAAACCCTGGAAAGACTATGTTACTATTGGTGATATGAATGACATTTATATAAAATATAAACCCGGAAAGACTATGTTACTATTGGTGATATGAATGACATTTATATACAAATATAAACCCTGGAAAGACTATGTTAAATTGGTGATATGAATGACATTATACAAATATAAACCCTGGAAAGACTATGTTACTATTGGTGATATGAATGACATTTAAACCCTGGAAAGACTATGTTACTATTGGTGATATGAATGACATTTACATACAAATATAAACCCTGGAAAGACTATGTTACTATTGGTGATATGAATGACATTTATATATAAATATAAACCCTGGAAAGACTATGTTACTATTGGTGATATGAATCACATTTATATACAAATATAAACCCTGGAAAGACTATGTTACTATTGGTGATATGAATCACATTTAAAGCAAGAAATTTAAAGCAAAGCCTCCTGGAATGTGGCCACGCCCCCAGATATTACTGTAACGGTTACACCCCCAAACATCACATTCACACCCCAACCATCAAGGCCATGCCCCCAAAGATAACTGCCATTCCCCTAAACATCGCAACCATGCCCCTAAATGTTGTGAGCTCACCACCAGATATTGTGACCACCCCTGCAGAAAAAATGTACAGTCCGCCCTCATACATCATCAGTCCAGAAAGTAACTTTATTGATTTGAATCTAATAGTCAATATAAAGTGGTCCTTGTGCAAGGATAAAGTGTTAAAGTGGAAACAAAGTGACATACTGCTAACTAATGTACAAAAAATAGAGCACGCTTAATAAAAACACACAAAGCTTACAGACAGTGTAACAGAATGAAGCTAGATTTTAACAACAGACAAAGAGCAACAGACCCATCACATGCTTTAGAGACACAGCACGCCCATCAGTCACTCAAGTGCTGCGGTATTCAGTTGCAATCAACAAGTTTTCCCCACGGCAAATTCCATGTAGCATGTTCACCACAATATTTGTGTATTTACCCTCCAAGTGGAAAAACTGATAACGTTGTATATAAAGATTTGCTATAAAAATATGTGCTATACGTCCCTCAAGCAATGTCACCTCCTCAACTCATAACTATTAAAAACATGACGTACATTACCAACTGTGCACTTCTTTTTACCCACCTTTAGTCCCTAGGTTGAATCGGTTACTCAGTAGAGATCAGTAAATCAGCCAATCAGTAAAAATTATTGTTGGGAACATTTCAAAAAAGTGCATTGTAGGAAGGATTGTTGCAGAACCTGAAATGAGAGCTCATTAATGACCAAACCATAGCATTGCAAAGGGTATAAAATCAATTGGGATTTCAAAAATGAAGACAGTATGTGGAAGATACAGACAGACCATTTAAATAAAATTTTTTATCTATGAACTTACCATTTTCATTTGAGAATCAAACTGCAGCTTCAATTCAGAACCACTTTGCATATCTAAGGCTGAAAGCAAGATACAACATTGCATTCTCTAACAACTGTACCAATATTGCTTTTAAGCCACATCTCAATTGACGTTGATCTGGTTATTAAAAGGTAACTGTGGTCTCCAATTCTTCCAAACTAGTAAGAATTATATAAAAACCCTTCCATCATACCTTCAAAATAAAACCCAAATCACATCCCTAGATAACATTTTTGAGAAGTTATGCACAGGTTCAGCAATATTACTTCCTGCTTGAACACTTCCTGTTTTCAGCCATGTGACTAGCCTGTAGTCATGTGACCAGCCTGCCTGCATTAATAGGCTCCATTTCTCAGCATTAAGTCTTAACTGAGCATGCTTCTCCCCCAGGGTGGACAGGCAGGGCTGAGGTCAGGTGATGTCACTCAACCTACTGGAAGCAGGAAGTTTGAACATTCACCCCAATGTAGTGTCTCACAGGCTCCAGCCAGAGATGTGATTGTCGGCTCATTTTAAAGGAAATACTGCAGGCTTTCATTTAACCCTAACTTGTTTTGAGACAACAGTTGCCATTTAACAAGATATGCTGAGAATTCTATTAAGTATTGTCTGTAATCACATGTGTAATAGTTACATTGGTAGATGGGATACTGTAACTGTGTGGCCTTGTTTTTCCAATTAACCTCTATATAAACAGTGCAGACTTTGTTCCCATCAATTATAGGATAAGAAAACTGTAAAAACTTTAGTTTACTAAAAATCTGTATCTTTAAAAGTAATGTTGGGTAATTTTTACAGCTATAGCACACATGCGCGATAATGCACGCTATAGTTAGACATAACAAGGAAGCAGTCGGGGATTTCACTGTGGCCATGGTGGATTGTGCAAAAGGGAAGTTTCTTGAATCTTCATTCCCGGATCCTGAGCTATTGATTGAAGAACGGGAGCTAAGGTATAGCTCCTTAACCTTCAATACATTAAAGAAATATAATAAAGGCGAAAATATATATATGGCAATAGTGAGACAAGTGCCATGACCTTCAGGCCAAAACACTGAGTGCATCCTGAACTTAGTTTTATACATTCTCCATAATTTCAAAAAGCAATAAGCTCACTTTTATCACAGTGTGGTCCGGGTGCCTCTGCCCGAGACCCTCCGCTCGGCTCACAACTGCCTCGCTTGTTTGTGGCCTGGTATACAATAATTTCACTTGTCTCCAAACAAACAAAACGACTCACCCGTCCGCCTTATTCATAGGCACCATGAATAAGGACCCTTGCCTATGAATAAGGACCCTTGCGGTCTGAAACGCGTAAGGCAGAGGGCGTTTATGTTTTTTAATGTTCTGGCTTAATAAAAGATTTGTTTGATTCACTCATCTCACTTCAGCGATCTTTTTTCCGGAGTGCGCCTATGCCAACTTGGGGAGTAAGGTGGATGCTTGTATACATTAAATGAATAGTTCACTTTGGGAGTCAACTATTCCTTTAAATAACATGTCAATCCTTAAAACGAAAAACTGGTCAATTGGCATTTATTCATTAATACAAACACAATCCAAATGAATTATCTCCAGGACTAATATCTATAAAAATGTACAAACTATAATTGCCAAGCCCATACATACCAAATCTACCCGGTTCTGTAATAAAATCAACAATAAAATCAAGTATTAGTTTATGAGATGTGCACATTAATAGAACTAGGATTGTTTCTGGTTTGTCGTTGGTTTCTTTGTATAGATAGTAAATTTACAATAAGGGTGAAATAAGGTCAGATAGGATTTGCCTGTCTTCACCTATAGACAAGCCCACGATCGTCAGGAGACTCATTGTACACGGTAACCCCAGGTCTAACAGGGTTATTCAATAAAAGTTCTTATCGTTTAAAATGGTGCTAATTTTGCCCCAACCAATCAGATTTTACCTTTCAGATGTTAAATATCTGATTGGTTGGGGCTAAATTAGTACCATTTTAAACGATAAGAACTTTTATTGAATCTCCCTGTAAGAGCACAAGGTATAGCAGCTGAGGCCGGGTATACTCTGGAAAACCGGAACCCCAATAGAGCTGAACAGGAACTGGAAGACAAGAAAATGACAAGAATACAAGGATAATAATGAACAATGAGAAGAACAACAAACTAGGCTAGAAGACTAGGTTACAAGAACCAGACTTCTACTATTAAAAATAGCAGGGACCACCAGCTTGGCTAACCAAAACTATAACAGGCAATGACTGAGTGCCAAAAACAGACTTAAATACAGCAGAGGAACCAATAGGGAGAGGATAGGCAAAGCCAGATGCTGGAATTGGCCCATTCAAACTCATTGTTTACTCATTGTTTCTCCTCCGCCTTCTTCTCCTCTTCTGCGAGCAGAAGAGGAGGCGCTCGCACACGCCAAAGCCGGACCCAACCCGACATCACCCGCGACGGACCCAGACAGAGTTTCCCGAGGTCAGAGGACAGACCCGCCGCGGGGACGCGAAGCAGGTAAGCACACCCTTACAATTACCTTCCCAATCTTTTCCCTCTATCTCAAATCCAGGTGCCGAGCATTACTATAAATACATATAGAAACAGTGAGAAAAAGATGCTTTAGAATGAAATAGCAGAGCCCCATGTGGTTGTGTAGGTCGCAGGATATTGAGATTATTTATAAATGATCTGCTGCATTTGTGATTGCGTATGCGTGTATGTGCGTGTGTTATCCCAGGGAAATCTATTTTGTGCAATCCACTCTCTATATTCAGTATTGTGTAGGCTTATTACCGAGGATGCCAACAACAAGGTTTTGTATTGCTGCAGTTACACAGTAGATGACATATGATTGGTTGCACAGATTAATGCTCAGGCAAATTTTTTCAAGTTGAACTGCATTTCCTTGTTCGTGTTACTTTTCTATTTCATCTTAATACAAAAAAATATAAAATATTTATATATCTCCAACCCTTGCTGGTCATCCCCACCCTTTCTCAGAGAATGGGGTGGGGGATGACAGCAGAGAGCTGACTGTCATATTTAAATAGGGATACCTGCCCTTGAAAGTAAACATGCTAGGTTGTATTTGTTTCTTTTATCTCCCTGCAATTTATACTTTGGTTTTTTATTTAAAGAATTTGTGTTATCAGCATAGACGTAATTTGGAATGTGTACAAAAAGGAGACATAAGGGTTAAAAAAAACAACTGGCAAAGTGGGGTTAGGTAGATAGGCAGATTGGCAGAGGGGGGCAAGATTGTCTTTTTTACAAATTGGCTTGATGTATAGTTTAAAAATACAATACCAGAGGTTATGGAGGAATTAAAGATGAGCGGAGTAGGACATTAGTGAATGCTTATGAAAAAGGAAGGCATGGATAGGTGAAGATCCTGATTTCAGATGGATGACAAGGGTAAAAAATAATTAATGCCAGCAGCAGTGGCCATCTACGAAAATCTAACCAAACCATCTGCCATAAAAGCAAAGTTTAAATACAAACTCCTAAAGGTGTAAATATTCTAACCCAGCGTAACGCATACTAAATGTATTGAACGGAGATTCAATAAAAGTTCTTATTGCATAATATGGTGCTAATTTTGCCCAATCCAATCACATATTAGCGTTCAAATGTTAAATAACATGTGATGTTGGGGCAAAATTAGCACTATTTTAAACAATAAACATTTCCCTATTTTGGGGACACACTCGGTGCATTCTTTATGGGACATTAATGGCCTCTAATGAGAGGGACTGAAGCAAGCCTTATTCATTCAAGCAGAAGGTGAAGCCAATTTACTAGTGGACAAAGCTCAGATCACTAGCCCATTAAAGAATATTTATTCAGGCTTTTTTAACCCATGTCAAAAAATAAGCTGAATGACTGAGTCACAATGAGTGGGATTATAATCAAATTCTGTGTAACTGCAGCAATACAAAACCTTGTTGTTGGCATCCTCGGTAACACCGAATTTGATATAATCCCACTCATTGTGGACTCAGTCATTCAGCTTATTTCACATAATGTTTAGATAAGTGTAATGGCAGAGATTGGAGCGAATTGTTCTCCGTGACTAACACCCTGTCCACCCCAGGATATACATTTTGTGGAATGCCTAAATATAGATGGTAATTCCTGCACACCCATGAACCTTTTTTCCCTCGTGTTAAAATAAACTAGTAACACCATATACCATGAATACTTAGCCAAGTTCCCAATGTTGTACAAGGATTTTTCATGAGGTGTCCAGCGGTGATATTAGGGCTCAAGCTATGCTAATTCTAGTCATAGAATAGGAACCCAAGGAATTAAGGATGGAGGAGTTGAAAATGAAACTGTCTGTCAAACCTGAACAGGATGAGGAGGGATTTGCAATAAGTAGTAATAGTTCAGCTCTTGGAATTAAATAACCATTTGTTTTCCTGTTCTAATTCTGCAGCGGTGGATCACTCAAAAGGTAAACATACTTTTGGCCCTGGCTCCTGCACTATTGATTAAAGAACGGGAGGTAAGGCATAGCTCCTTAATCAATACATTAAAGGAAAAGTTCACTTTTGGGGTGAACTATTCCCTTAAGGGTGGACATGCCCTTTAAGGGACATTTAAAGGAGAAATACAGAATTGTTCCATCAACACTCAAGACCAGGTGACTGGCCAATATAATTCTGTGTAACACACAAGTTGTAAAAAGACATGTGCTAAAGATGATGTATTGAAGAATTGATTGTCCCAAGGTGAAATGCAGCCATATTTTTATCTTATGAATGATTTTCAGTATTTAGTTTATGAAATATTTGAGCCTTTTCTCTCCCTGACCACTAATGGCAGTTACTGCTTGCAAGGTTTTCAATTGGCTTAGCGCTTGTTTAAGGACACGTATTTCAAGGCATTTGACATGGGTTAAAAAAAAGCCTGAATAAATATTCTTTAATGGGCTAGTGATCTGAGCTTTGTCCACTAGTACATTGGCTTCACCTTCTGCTTGAATGAATAAGGCTTGCTTCAGTCCTCTCATTAGAGGCCATTAATGTGCCCATAAAGAATGCACGAGTGTGTCCCCAAAATAGGGAAATGTTTATTGTTTAAAATAGTGCTAATTTTGCCCCAACAATCACATGGTTAACATTTGAACGCTAATATGTGATTGGATTGGGCAAAATTAGCACCATATTATGCAATAAGAACTTTTATTGAATCTCCGTTCAATACATTTAGTATGCGTTACGCTGGGTTAGAATATTTACACCTTTAGGAGTTTGTATTTAAACTTTGCTTTTATGGCAGATGGTTTGGTTAGATTTTCTGTAGATGGCCACTGCTGCTGGCATTAATTATTTTTTACCCTTGTCATCCATTCTGAAATCATGGATCTTCCATCCATCCTATGCCTTCCTTTTCATAAGCATTTCCTAATGTCTTTCATCTAACTGCAGTAACCCAATAAAAAGTTATCATCTTATTGGTTACTGCAAATTATTAACATGGGGAAACTTTTGCATCTCTTTTGCATTAGCCCCTGTAGTCTATTATAAGAGGGATCTTTAACTAGAGATGAACAAAATCAAATTTTTTCGGATGTTGAAAAGTTATGTAAATTCGAAAATGAACCTAATAGAACTCAACTGGAAGTCAAGTTCCGAAGGTTTCCTAAATGTAAATGATTGATTTTTTTTTGCAAACTAACAACATGGACAAACTTTTGCATCTGATTTTCCAACAGCCCCAAAGTATATATATCAATATTACATTAGATGACATAAATTACCTTAAAGAGCATGTCTACCCTAAAACTTAACTTTATCAAGTTTATTAAAACTTTAATATAAGGTAGCTCCCCTTTGCCCAGACCCAAATGCCATGTTAGTTCTGGCTCACTGTTTGCAGGAAGTTGCAAACAGTGGCCGGACCGGCAGCCGAGTCTGGGATTGGCTGAGAAGCTGCTGGCAATGGAGAGCGCCTCGGGAGAGAAGGTTTGTAAGTATGATTCAGATTATGTATTCTCCCTGACTACTAATGGCAGTTACTGCTTGCAAGGTTTTCTATTGGCTTAGCTCTTGTTTAAGGACATATTTTTTAAGGCATTTGACACAGGTTAAAAAAGCCTGAATAAATATTCTTTAATGGGCTAGTAATCTGAGCTTTGTCCACTAGTACATTGGCTTCACCTTCTGCTAGAATGAATGAGGCTTGCTTCAGTGCCTCTCATTAGAGGCCATTAATGTGCCCATAAAGAATGCACCGAGTGTGTCCCCAAAATAGTGAACTGCTTTAAACAGACATCTAGTATGCATTACTCTGGGTTAGAATATTTACACCTTTAGGAGTTTGTATTTAAACTTTGCTTTTATGGCAGATGGTTTGGCTAGATTTTCTGTAGATGGCCACTGCTGCTGGCATTAATTAATTATTTGTTCCTTGTCTCCAATTTTTTTTTTCACCTGTCCTTTTCATATTATTTTTTTTCTTTTTAAATCTCTGCCTTTCTTTCCCCATCTTATTATCAATTATAATCAATGACCATTCACTAGAGTGGGATAGAGATGTAGGACTTCTTTTTCTGCTTCAAACTATTTCTTCTTCCTCCTCTCGTATATTTTCCTCCTTTAAATTCCATGCTGCCCATCGTTTTCACCACTTATCTTTATCCATCCACCTCAGCCCCAGTCACCTTCCTCACTGAATGAAAAGCTTGATCTTTTTTATATTTCTTTCCTCTTGTTGTCGTTTTTGGAGACTTCAACTGTCACAAAGAAAGTGCCAAAGTCTCTTGGCCTTCAGTCTTATGCACTCCTTACCTATAGACACATTTATTTCCATTTACTTGTAGCACCACATACAGTTCTGGAAGATTGTACCCTTGTCATCCATTCTGAAATCATGGATCTTCACCTATCCTATGCCTTCCTTTTACATAAGCATTGCACTAATGTCCTTCTTCCTGCTCCATCTTTAATTCCTCCATGACCTCTGGCATTGTACTTTTAAACATATACACAAGCCTATATCTGTTGTATTCAATTAGATCAACTGGACTTGAAATGTAGTTCTGGTCAAGTCCTGTAGTTCAAGTCCAGTTGATCTAATTGAATACAACAGATATACCATGACCTGGATGAATGAGAACCTTCACAAGCATATACACAAGCCAATTCTTAAAAAAGACAATCTTGACTTCTGCCAATCTGCCTGTTTACCTACCACCAATTTTGCCAGTTGCTTTTTAACCCTTATGTCTCTACTTTGCACGCATTTCAAATTACATGTATGCTGATAATGAAAACACAAAAAAAAAAAGCAAAGTATAAATTGCAGGGAGTTAAAAGAAAAAAATACAACCTAACAGGTTTACTTTCTAGGGCAGGTATCCCTATTTGAATATGACAGTCAGCTCTCCTGCTGTCATCCTCACCCCTTCTCTGACAAAGGGCCCAGAGATTGGAGGTGTATTAGTATGGCTACCAGATGCAGCTTTAATGTCCAATAAAGTAAAACAACTTTTCTAAATAATTTTCTAAATAAAGGAACAAAGAGACTACTGGGTAGTTTCCATGTTACCTTGGTAGGTAAGTACAGTAGTTTGTTATAAAAATAGAGATGGTTAAACAGCAAGGGTTGGAGATATATAACTATTTTTATATTTTTTTGTTTTGAGATGAAGTAGAAAATGTAACACAAACAAGGAAATGCAGTTCAAAAAATCTCCCGAGCTATTAATCTGTAGCAACCAATCATATGTCATCTAACTGCAGTAACCCAATAAAAAGTTATCATCTGATTGGTTATTGCAAATTAATAACATGGAGAAACCTTTGCATCTCTTTTTGAATTAGCCCCTGTAGTCTATTATAAGGGGGATCTACAACTAGACATGAACAAAATCGGATTTTCGGACGTTAAAAAGTTATGAAAATTCGAAAATGAACCCAATAGAACTCAATTGGATGTCAAGTTCCGAAAGTTTCTGAACTTGATTGGTTTCTGCAAATTAATAACATGGACAAACCTTTATTATATCAGATGACATAAATTACCTTAAAATGGCATCACCCCCAAAACTAAAATTGCCCCCACTACTGGCCACACTGTGTAGTGTTTAAAAATCCTTACCTTATTTCCCTGCTCCAAATGGTTCTCCGGCAATGTCTGTCCAAAGTCCCAGAAAGTGAAGATGAGGAGCCTGTCTGTGAGTGAAAGATGGCTCAATGGGTAAAACTCCTGGGATTGCCTGTTGTAAATGAATTAGTCTGGTGCCACAAAGTCTGAATAGATGGATTGAGATAAGTAATTTCGGATTGGTCTGCTGCTTAGTAAAGGTTTGTACAGATGTGCGATCGTGGGTCCTGACACACGACGCACGATGTGTACGAATGTTCGTTTCGGCGAGAATCGGCCCGTGTCAGGGATCTGGTTAAAGGTTGGTCATTTGCACTTCAAAGGGAATGTGGGAATAAAAAGAGCGGCTTTAGTCCACATGGGAGAAGCACATAGACAAAAGAAAAGCTAGGATACATGCTGAGGCAGTATCCTGTAGCTAAGAGTAAATTAACTTTATCCTGACCCTTAGCTTGAGAGCAAGGGATACAGGAGGCTAGCCTGCATGAGGAAGCAGACTAGGGCTTGGCAGAAGGGAAAGCCAAGCAAGGGAGGTCAGAGATAGGACACATGCTTAGGCTGTGTTTAGCAGCTCAGAGCAGTAAAACACTACCCTGTCTCTTAGCTTGAGAGCAAGGGACCCAGGAAGGCAGAATCAGACCAGCAGAAGCCAGCAGCAGCCCAGCAGTTTGGAGCCAAGGTAGTGGAGTCCAGATAGTGGAGCCCAGAGATCCCAGGAACTGCATCCCAAGGACAGTGCTTGCTTGGTAGGATAAGGTTTTGCTTGGTACTGGTGCATATTAATAAAGCTCCTTCAATTGTAAAATAGCTTGTGTGGCCTGGTTTGCCTTATTTCCCATAACCTCAAACAGGGTGTCCGAATTCCGAAATGTATTTACAGAGCTCTGTTACCCCAGCGTTTTGCACTGACGGCAGCTGCGTCTCTGATTGGATGTCTCTCAGCAAATCATGGACGCGGCTGCCAGTAAGCCCCTGCTTGCAATTTCCTGCAAGCAGAGGGCCGGATCAGAACGCTGGGGGATAGAGCTCGGTAAGTACTTTTCAGATAATTCTTTTAGCAAATGAACATGGAGGTTGGGGGTGGGATAGGGTGCATTATACTACAGCAAAATATTTTTAGAGGTGGACATACCCTTTAAGGCCATGAATTTGAGTAGTTATCACATTTGACTTTACCATATAAATCCCCACCTCGTTTTATATTGTTGTAATGTTTATTGTAAGATGGCGGCAGGGAAAGTAAATGATGCAGATATGTGCATTTAAAGGGCCCATCAACCCTTAAGACAAAAAACTGGGTCTTGTCAATTATCTGCATGTAACCTTAAATGCTATTTTTCCCAGTTTATTACACGCAGTTGTAACCAGATATTTAATTATAAGTTATGTTCCTTTCTGACAAAGTTATCTGCCTCCTCCCTCCTCCTTTATACGCTCAACCATGTACAGTGGAGCCAGCAGGTGGAACAGCAGTCAATCATCAGTTGTGATGTCAGCAGTCACAGCTTTAATTGACTGCATGGAGGGAGGGACCAGCTTACTCTGTCAGCATGGGCACATTAATTATCCTTAAATATCTGGTTAGTAATACAGGTAATAAAGTAAAAAATATATGAGTTGGGGTTGGGGGCAGGTAACTGACAATTGACCATTTTTTTAAAAGGGGAACTGTGGTCTCCAAACAAGTTGAGTTTAAATGAAAGGCCAGTTTCCTACCTTTAAAACGAGCCATCAACCACCTCTCTAGGTGCTCCACAGCCAAGATATAAAGAAATGACTGACCAGAAAGTTAATGGGTGGGAGGCTGACATGTGACATTCCTAAGACTTCTCCTGCACAGGGGAGGACTGGCCCAGTAGGCTGAGGGGCAAATTCCCCCCAGGCTGGTCTCCAATGAAAAATTTGGGCTGCCACAAAAGCTATTAGTAAGTTACTCCTTTCCAGACTGTCAGATTAATAGAAGCAGCACAGCAGTGTCTAAAGTTTAGCAGATAACTTACTGACAGTCCGGACAGCACACTGAAGGAAACTGAGAGCAGAGCAATATATGGTGGGTCTCAGTTATATAATCACATTTATTATTAATCAGCCCTCCAGTTCATTAGCCAGTGTTATTCAGCCCTCCAGATCCTTAGCCAGTGTTGTCAGCCCTCCAGATCATTATGCAGTGTTGTAAGCCCTCCAGTTCATTAGCCAC
This sequence comes from Hymenochirus boettgeri, assembly GCA_019447015.1. Classification (NCBI taxonomy): domain Eukaryota; kingdom Metazoa; phylum Chordata; class Amphibia; order Anura; family Pipidae; genus Hymenochirus; species Hymenochirus boettgeri. The sequence goes on along the minus strand of CM033473.1, from coordinate 50,483,621 downwards.
TGTTACATCAGCCCTCCAGATCATTAGTCAGCCCTCCAGATCCTTAGCCAGTGTTGTCAGCCCTCCATATCATTACCCAGTGTTATCAGCTCTCCAGATCATTAGCCAATGTTAGTCAGCCCTCCAGTTTATTAGCCTGTTAGTTATCTTAACCACATCATACACTTGAAAGTGTTGCAGGCAACCATGTAAAATGGGAAAAGTAGTCTTAAAAACAGGCGTAATTTAAAGTATGTGTATCCTTAACAAACTGGGCATGGTCAAACATTTTGCCACTTGGTTGTATTTGCCCCCCAGTCCCAAAGGTCCCAGTCCTCCCCTGTACCTATCTAATTAATAATATTGCCCCATTCCATTCACCCAGTAGAACAGAATCTATTGTATGGTAATGAGCATGTAACATGGGGTAGACTTATTTCACTGCAGTAAATTAGGAGAAAGGTTTGATCTCAATGTCTTTCTGAGCACTATAGGATAATGAAACTTTTTATCTGGTGTAACAGAAAATGACAGTCAAATTCACAATTTTATGTCAGTTTATTTAAATAAATACAATTTAACATTTAAACATTCATTTCATTTTTCCATTGCAGTTACTAGTACAGTATAGTATTTGTAGTATTTGAGGTTGAATAAAAACACATGTTTCTTCTAGTCCAACCTTCTCAGCAATATCAACATTTCCTGCCTTACAGTTGATCCAGAGGAAGGCGAAAAAAACCCAAAAGAAAGAAGGGAAAAATTCCTTCCTGACTCCAAATGGCAATCGGAAATATCCCTGGATCAACTCCAACTTTATGTATCAATAACAGTAACAGGGATGTGACTATATTTTCCTTTAATCTTGACTGTCACATTAGTTGGAAGTTCGTAGTTGGTAGTCAGATTCCATCATCAGTCAAAAAGGGGAAATCTACTGAGACACAATGCTTCTTTGTCGTTGGTACCGATAACTGATCTCTCAGTTGGTCTGTCACTTCACACATAAGGTTTAATCCTTCAGTTTATCATCTATATGGTTGTAGAAGAAAAAGACATCAGAAACAAGCATTAGATTAATGAGCATGGAGTAACATGAGTAAAATAATGTTAGAATGTCATATAGCAAATATAAATCCAATATCCTACAGGCAACAAAGAGATGATACCTTAAGGCTGGCACACGGGGGTCAATTGTGACCTGATATTATGTTCCAGGCAGACCACTGATCAATAAACAGATTGGTACTTTGTCAGATGAGAATAAAAGCAGCTGACAATATTTTAATGCAAAGGATCAAGTGGCCTGTTGAAGACCATGTAATATACTTACATTTACTTGTGTCCAGTTGACCTACACAGGTGTACCGAATGGGATCCATGTTGTAATAATCATTGTTCATCTAATTATCCGTCTCCACTGATTTACATCCAACAGGGACTTGTGAAGGAGAAGTTCTCAAGTGAATTTCCTCTGGCAGGTTCATATAAAAAGCTGTATGAGCTATCCTGGTGTTTTATGTTCATTTTTTCTTCTGACTGCTGATAAAATGCTAAATTAATACATTTCACTGTCACAGTAAGAACCACATTTTTATAGTAATGTGTAAAGAGTAAGTTTCCCTTTTGCATTGCAGACATACATGTATATAATAATGTGTACATCAGAATACCGCAAAAATAACTCTATATGTATGTCTGACCTTGTGATTCTCATAGAGTTTTACATATTAATTTCTACTGGTTTGTACCCGATTCACAAGCAATATTTAAGTGATTTTATGTCGCCTTAAGATAGACTTCTGTCCAGTCATATCTAGTAACTCTATTGTAAACTCACCAAACAAGGCTTGTAGGGCGGCTCCAGTTCCCTTTTCTTCAGCATTTTCCAATCTATGGACTTGAAGAATGAATGGCCTCGTATTTTCTTTTTTTCTGTCAACCTGCAGGCGGGATCCCTAAGAAGGAACTAGAAATAGAAACAGAAACTGATAAGTTCTCTACTAGTAATGTAAACACCATTTAAATAGGTTTTATGGGACTGGGACTTAGATATAGAAGGGCCATCATATCATTGTGCCTCTTGTGTGACGGATACATCACTTTTATTTTACCTTGCGAAGAATGTCTTTTGTGTCTTCTGTAAAGTGTTTTGGGAACAGAACTGGTGCAAACAAGATGGAATCTATTTTTGTCTCTCTATTGTCATTATCTTCATCATCTTCATCATTGTATGAATAGAAGGGTGTGTATCCAGCAAGCATCAAATAGAGAATCACCCCAAATGACCACCAGTCAACTTCAAATGCATAATCCCGTTGAAGCAAAATCTGGAGAAAAGAAATCTATATATAAAAGCAATTCTGTATTCAGCAAACTCCCATTTATAACCCGATACTTTATTTTGTGTTTAATGGGTAAAATACTCCCAGTTATAATGTAAAGCCTTTGTAATAAATTCTTACCTCCGGAGCCATATAATCCAATGTTCCACAGTGTTTGTTGACCTTCTTCTTTCTGAACATGTCTTCCTCACACAAGCCAAAGTCTGCTATTTTAGCATGTCCTTCATTATCAAGCAGGATATTTTCAAGTTTAAGGTCTCTGTATATAGAAAATAGACATTGTATATAGTATAGAACCAGCTCTATAAATATGATAATATGACGTGTAATGTAAGGTAACGTCTTCCTGTTAATGGGCATTTCTTACCTGTGGATTATCCCTTTTTTGTGTAGGAACTGAATTCCAGCTACTATCTCAGCTGCATAAAATCTGTAGGGAATAAACAGAGATATTGAGATTATATTATAGAAATGACAGTCTACATTTAATATTAATAACCTTGCAAAACCCTTCATGCAATTTTCATATCTCAGGGAATCCCTAGATATAAATGTATTGTAAATTTTTATTAATAATTTTCTTTCTTAATGATCAGTTCATAGAAATGTACGATATATCGATAGGAATCTTTCATCCAGTAAAATAGTAATTGACCTGTCACTATCTTTATTAATCATGACACATTCTACACCTGGAGTATTTTCTATTCCAGCTCTACTACAATACTCACGTTGCTTCAGCAATGCTAAATTCTGCTTTGTAGATGAGTAGGTCGAACAGGTCTCCTCCACTCAAATATTCAATCACATAAAATAGATGGTTCTAAGAAAGAACATTAATAAGTAATGAACCAAGGTTGTTTTAACGTTACTTCTCACAATGTACTGACTTTATAGCATTATTATGTAAGAAATTATTTGTAAACATAAAAGCAACTGACCAGAAATTACAACTACCATTTTATTGATATTATAATAATAATAATTATATTTGGTAATAATGGGGATGCTCAGTGATGTCAGCCAATACCAGTCAATGTTTTTAATACAGTAACCATTCACAGGTTCCCTTGACTAGGAATATCTTAATCTTTCATTTCTTTCTTCTTTATTCTGAACAATGTTGTTACATTCCAAATCCTTTTAATGTGGTCTGATTGATGGCAGCTATATAACCTTATTACATGTAATTAGCCTGTTCTTATCATGGGAGAGGCGTTTATATGGTAAACTGCACTGCTGCATTAAGCCCCCCCATACATGGGACAGATATTATGAGCATTGCTGAAAATATCGATCCCATGTATGGGGAGTATAAGGCAGAAGTAATGTGTATGCCGATATTCCAATTGACTTTTCAACAGTAACAAGCGGTTTATCTGAGAAACGAATTTTGGACTAGGCAGAACATTTGCTGCCAACCCCATCTCCCACAGTTTTAAAGGGGGAATCTGGAAAAGGATTGGATTTCTAGAGTATCCAGAGTAGGTTTTGACCATTTTAACATGAACTTTTCCTTTTATTTCTTACAATCCTTAATGGTTAATATGAATTATTTAATATTTTACCTCATTTTGAAAAGCAGCAAATCCATGGGTTAGAAATGGACACTCCCATGCGATGGAGAGAATTCTCTTCTCTGTCATAGCTTGAGCTTCCCGTGCTTTATCATTCCTTTTCTTTATCACTTTTAAAGCCACAAGTTCAGATGTTGTCTTTTCTTTTGCCAACAGAACCTGTGGTCACATGATAGACAATATTTCAATATGGTATTATAACAACCAATATAATATTTTATTATAATGTTCATTATTATTATAATTATTAAAGGTTATGTCCACCCTTAAAAAAAATTTTCTTCAGCGTGTAGGTCTTGTAAAAAGCTGTAAAAATCATCTCTTACCTTTCCAAACGCCCCCTGTCCTAAAACACACAGCATATTGAAGCTGTCCGTGGTAAGAGGGGGCTGGTTTACTGTAGGTACAATGCCAGGGTTTGTATTGTATTCAGTGCCAGATGTTCCTGCACGGCCTTCACTGAATGGATCACCTGTGATCTGCCATGCAAAAAAGTAACAAAGAAAAGATCCATAAATGTAACATGAACCATATTAAATAACCTGCATTATCACAAACTTCCGATAACGCCGGTTATTGTCAAAGTACCATTTATGGGCATTTATAGAGTACCATGCAGTAGGCTACGGCAATAGTATTGTATGGGCAATCGTACAATTAGGGTCGTGATCTTACATTTACGATCGCAGTAACGTTTGTTAAAGGCATGGTATCACATTGTCTGTCACTGTTTGCAGGTGGCTGTGATGGGATTGGACGAACGGCAATCAGACAATGTGGTAATTGCTGCAATCCGTCGAATATGGTTAGCCAGGATGAAAAATAGCACCCATCCTAAGATCCCATGTATGAGAAAGTACAAACAGATGGGCCTGTGAGGGGGTCATGATACTGAAAGCCACATTATAGATTTACCTTGGCCTGGGATTTCTGCAGTCCTTCCAAATTATTATAGTCGTTCACAATATCTGTAAATAAAGAGATATAACATTAATAGTCACTCATTCGCCATAGAGAAGAACTAAAGAGCATGTTCACCCTTAACGCATAAAAGTGATCACTTGTCTGATACCTGCCCCAACCACTATATTTAACTCTTAGAAGCAGTAAAAGGTGTGTAATGAGAAGCACTACCCCCCATTCTGGTAGAGGTTGTCGCCTCCTCTCCTCGCTCTATGAGTTCTTTACAAGCTCAAGGAGGCACAGAGGAGTCAGAAGGGTAGGACAGCCAATCATTTTCAGACCTGTAATTGACTGCATGAAGGAAGGCAGCACCCTACACGTCCCATAAACAGGGTAATACTACTTGTATAAAGTCTTGTAATTGCTGCTAATAAGAGAGATGTATATAAAGCATTTGGGGTTGGGGTGGGTAAGCACCTTTACATTCAAAGATGGAAGTAGGAGTTATAATAATTTATATTGTTTCATATAAAATACATTTATAACTGTTCATACACTGAGAATAGACCAAGAGTGAATGACAGCAATTCTCTGCCTGTTACTTCCAAGAGAAGTGTTACCAATATATATGGAAAGTGCAGGGAAGATCTACTACAGTGCGATGGACACTGGAACTGTCCCATATGGATCCTACCTCATATTTTAGAAATATTTACCCATGTTATGACCTGTTGGGCTAGTGCAATGAAATAAACCAGCTGAGCAACTGCCTTCCATTAATAACCCCCAGTGTGAGGACCTAAGCCCCTGGAGTAGATGGTTACCTATTATACTTACGCTTCCCTTGCTGGTCAGTTCAGCTCTGCCCCTCCCTCTGTTGGCGACAATAGCTTTGGGAAGACGCACCCTTCAGGATGCACAGTACCTGTCGCGGTTTGAATATAACTGCCATTTATGTGCCATTTGTCTGCATCTATATTTGCTTAAATATGATAGGGCAGGTTTTACCATGGAGGGCAATTACGCATGGCCCTAAACCCCTAAAGGGGCCTTAACCCAAATGTTTAAACAGGTGGAATTTAAAAAGGGTCCAACACAGTGATTTGCCCAGGGTTTCCCACAGACCTTGCTTTGGCCCTGATAACTGTCATTTACAGTATATTAAAGCAGAAATTGTTCATATAACAAATACATGTCTATTAATGAGAACAGTGTCCAGCCCTATATGTATGTAGCTCTATAATAGACCCCCTTCCTCTCTACCTGTATCATTATTACCTCTGTCCTCTAATCTCGCCATTTTACTCTCTTTAACATCTTCCTCTTCACTTTCTAAATTCCGTTTAACGCCATGTTTCTCACAATGGCTCCATTTAGATTTCTTAACTTCTCTGCTCTCTGCGCTTTCCTCGCTTTTTCGTTTCATTGCGCACTCTTCCTCTTCACTTTCTAATTTCCGTTTAATGCCATGTTTCTCACAATGGCTCCATTTAGATTTCTTAACTTCTCTGCTCTCTGCGCTTTCCTCGCTTTTTCGTTTCATTGCAAACTCTTTCTCGGAAAAAATCACCAAAAATCGAAAAAAATATCACAAAAAATCACAAAATATCACCAAATGACAAAAAATGTCCTTCCTCTACAAAAACCAGTAAAGAAAGTAATTGTGTTTGGGAAAACTGTAACCTAGGCAACAAAATATTGCTCAAGAATATTTATTAGCTACAGTAAGTGAATTGGATTATGGGTAAAAGTGGTCATGTGATAACCATTACTGATCATTTCTATATAAGTGTTATACAGATAATTATTTTTTATTCATTTTATTTGTTGTTAAGGTGTCATTAACCATAGATTACCATGCAAAATTGAACCTTACATTTTGTGTGGTTTAATTTCAGAAGTATTGTTGATTTGAGAGAAAAAAAATGCTGAAAACAGAGAAACCAGAGAATATGCCCATTCCTTGACATATTATCATATTATTGCACACATTACTGCACTACATAATATGTGTGAAAATCCATTTATTACAAACATCTATATGATAATAAAAATGTCACCTTACGCCCAATATAAAAAGTCCTAGGTTATCATATTGGGTTATTTTATAGGCTACCAGCACCTGACTTGAATTTTATTCTGACATGTTACCTTACTGACTTTCCCATTGAACTTGTGTTGCTGTCTTTTCTTTGCCCTTTAATCTTACTTGTCAAATTGCTGTTCATGGGCCAAGGAGGTGCATCAGATTGGAGCTGTACTTTAAAGGGAATATTTTTTAATATCTGTAGTAGTCCAGGGGTGAGGCCAGAGGTTTTGGGTTAAATTAACCATTTAGGTTTAAGGTACAAATGTTATAGACATATCTTGACAATTAATGTCACCATCTTGCTATCTTGGGCAGATTTCAACAAGATATCGCAAGTGTTGATTTCTAATTGGTTCATTCCCCTTCGTTCAACGAATTTCCAATATCACCAGACAGCCTATGGAAAAGAAGGCAACCTACCCACAACTTTCCATTAACTTGATTGAACTGATCTTAATAAGATTTCCCATGTATGCCTACCGTAACAGGTCACAATCTACTACACTACTTTTCAATGTAAGTTCTAATCAAAGATACATGCAAACTGTTATGGTGGCCATATACAGAGCCCACATTATGGTGATTTGACATTCAAATCAACATAAATGATGAGTCAATTGTAGTGCTCATGGGTTGTGATTTGTGATTGACATTATGGTCATTTATATGTTTTTTGCAATATGACCAGGTTTCCAAATGCCATGGGAATATAAGCACTCAGTGTATGGCCAGCTTTATAGTCACTGCCCCCTCCCCTAGCTTGTTGAGCTAAGGCACGCTCGGTGTGAGTCTCCTTAAACGAAAGAGAATTATTCTCCAATAAGTTATGTACTTTGTATCTCCCTCTGCTAAAGGAGAGGACTAGAACTGTAAGAAAAATATGGGGGGATGAGTTTGTAAGGGGAGAGTTTTCTGTACTGATGGATTTTATTAAAGTGAAACGGTATATAATTTTTTCCAAACTAAGGCAAGTAATACATTGTTTTAAAGGGTATCTCCACTGAGAAATTCAATATAGGCTCCAATAGTAGTGTCTGTAAAGTTATCCACCTACCCTGAATTACAGCCTCCTCAGAGCAATACATCAAAAGATATAAGCTTCAGATGCATGTACGCAATACAGGCATCCGATCCTCCTCATTTTAGTGCACGCCTGCTAGAGAACCTCCCGACGCGCGCGCACCATTTTGCGCATGCACACAAACTTCCGTAGTCGGGAGAAACTGACCCTGCTCTGTCTTCCGTCAGCCAATGGGAACATTAGCATCATGTTCCCATGGCTACCAGAGCTGTAAGCGCTCGCACACATGCCCCTATCAGCAGCATTTCCAGCAAGATTTCCTTCCCCTCACCTTCCCGTGTGTTTGGTGGGCGGAGCAGCTCTGGGTCCTGGAAGCAATGGGGAGGGGACAAGATCCAAACATCCTGACAGAAAAACTTCACACACAGTGAGTGTTAGAAAGTCCGTGGACTGAAGGTGCTGCTGGGTTGGGATTCGGGAAGGAGGAAGGCTGGGGACAGATAACACTGTCTGGTGTCATGTAACTCATATTGTAGGATCCATAAGGAGATAGATTATATACATACATACAGAGATAGACAAATAGAGAGAGCGAGAGAGAGATAGATGAGAGAGAGAGCGATAGAGATGATAGATGATAGAGAGAGAGAGAGAGATAAGATGATAGAGAGAGATGATAGAGAGAGAGAGATAGATGATAGAGAGAGAGAGAGATAGATGATATATAGAGAGAGATGATAGATGAGAGACAGAGATGAGAGAGAGAGAGAGAGAGAGAGAGAGAGAGATGATAGATGATAGAGAGAGATAAGATGATAGATAGAGATGATAAAGAGAGAGATAGATGATAGAGAGAGAGAGATAGATGATATATAGAGAGAGATGATAGAGAGAGAGGACACACAAAGAGATAGATGAGAGAGAGAGATGATAGAGAGAGAGATGATTGATAGAGAGAGATAGATGATAGAGACAGAGATGAGAGAGATAGATAGATGATAGAGAGAGAGAGAGAGATGATAGATAGATAGATAGATAGATAGATAGATAGATATAGAGAGAAAGAAAGATAGATATATAATAGATAGAGAGAGAGATAGATGATAGAGATAGATAGATATAGAGAGAAAGATAGATAGATGATAGATAGACAAATAGATAGATAGATAATAGATAGATAGATAAATAGATAGAGAGATAGATAGATGATCGATAGAGAGAGATGATAGAGAGAGATAGATATATATATATAGAGAAAGATAGGTAGATGATAGATAGATGATAGAGATATAGACAGAGATAGATAGATGATAGATAAAGAGAGAATTCAATTGCTGTATTATTTATCTATCTATAATCTATCTATCTTATTATCTATCTATCTATTATCTATCTATTATCTATCCATCTATCTATTATCTATCTATCTATCTATCTATCTATCTATCTATCTATCTATCTAGTAGAAGGATAAGTCAGCACACCATTCCATGTAGAATCCATTCGTGCTCGGGTGACCCTCGATATAGATAGTACAATGTGTAGTGAAGCGAGGCACTCACTGGACTTAGATATAAAAGATAACTTTTATTACGATTTTTTAAAACATATCGACGTGTTTCAGCTCTGAACGAGCTGTCCTCAGGATATTGCATCACTCTTAGTGGGTGGCCCTTTATAGAGAGAAAATTAACCCGCGAGGAAACACATCACAATTAAAAGCTATAGTCTAATGGCTACACATATTTACAATTTAAAAACAGTAAACCACTGTAGAGGAAAACAAAAGTTTTTCTCATACATAATAAATCAATCAATCATTATTATATGGTTTCATGAAGGAACCACTAGGTCCAACATGAAGGGACAGTCACAACCAATAAGTCTAAGTATTGTAGTGAGCTAAACAGCTTAAAGGAAACAATGAAATGACAATTGCTCATTTAACCCTCTCGGTGATACTGTATCCAAAAAAATGTATCTACAGAGTTTCCTTCTGAAGTAATAATTTGTCTCTATTGGTATTAGACTTAGTTTCAATGTTGGATAACCCATCAATTATCATGCATTTGAGGCTGACTAATGAGTGATTGGCTTGTTTGATATGTCGCGCTACCAGTGCATCAGTGAATTTATTTTCATGTTTAACAATGATAGTGGAACTGAGGGCTTGCCGTATTGAAGCTCGGTGATTAGCCATACGTTCCTTAAATGTGGTCTTGGTTTTACCAACATAATATAGTTCACAAGGACAAATAATTATATAGACCACAAAACGGCTATCACACGAGAAACGATGTTTGATAGATAATCTTTTGCCATTGTGTGGATGGGCAAATTCTCTGCCTACCAACATGGATCTGCACGTAATGCAGTTAGGGCATCTATAGCAACCAGGACGTGGATTGCCCCAGTTGTTGTTGGATTTAGTATCCTCCAAAGCCAGGAGATCCGTAACAACCAAATGGTTGGCTAAATTTCTACCTCTAAGTATGACGTAATTTTTTGTTTCGGAAAGGTAGGGTCTTATCACTACAGACAAGTCCCCAATATTTGTTAGCTTCCTCTCTAATCATCATACTATGTGGAGTATATGTCATACAGAAATCTATGGCATTGGACTCATTTGATAGAGGAGCTTCTTTTTGTGTCGGTATGGCATAATGTCGGGCCCTAGCCAGCTGTTCCATTAACATTTTGTTGGGATACCCACGTGAATGAAATCGAACCCTCATTTCCTCCAGTTGGGGTTCTGCCAATGTGCTGTCTGTATTGTTTCTCAATAGTCGGAGGAACTGGCTAAATACTAGTCCCTTTTTTGTACCATATGGGTGACAGCTCGTATAGTGCAATATAGAATTGCGGCCGGTATCCCTCCTAAATAAAGTGGTACCCAATGTATCTTGTTGTTTGAAAATCCTAATGTCTAGGAAATCAATACAATTGAATTTCAAAGTTAAGGTTAATTTAACCGGGGTAGGCAATGTATTGAGAGAGTGTATAAAGTCACTCGCCTCCGCAGTACCCCTCCGCAGGAAAAACATATCGTCTATGTACCTCCTGTAGACGGGCACGTGATCCGAACCAAGAGGGAAAATAAAGCGATTCTCAAAACACATCATGTAAAAGTTAGCCACTGATGGGGCCACATTTGATCCCATTGCAACACCGGTGCACTAGATGAAGAAATCGGATTTAAACCTGAAATAGTTATTAGACAGAATAAATTCTAACAAGTCCAATAAAAATTAGACAGGGGGACCCACATGATTGGATGATACAAATGCTTCCCGACATGCCATTATGGCTTCTGTTTGCGGGATAATAGTATACAGCTCTATCTATCTATCTATCTATTATCTGTCTGTCTATCTATTATCTATCTACTATCTATCTATTATCTATCTCTATCTATTATCTATCTATATATCTATCCATCTATCTATCTATCTATCTATCTATCTATATATCTATCCATCTATCTCTATATCTTTATCTATCTCTATCTATTATCTATCTATCCATCTATCTCTATCTATATCTTGTTATACAGCTTGTGAAACTCCCAGCATCCCCTGTAAAATAAACCTTCTGTCTCCCATCAAGCACTGCAATACAGCTTGTGAAACTCCCAGCATCCCCTGTAAAATAAAACTTCTGTCTCCCATCAAGCACTGCAATACAGCTTGTGAAACTCCCAGCATCCCCTGTAAAATAAACCTTCTGTCTCCCATCAAGCACTGCAATACAGCTTGTGAAACTCCCAGCATCCCCTGTAAAATACACCTTCTGTCTCACTCCCATCAAGCACTGCAATACAGCTTGTTAAACCCCCAGCATCCCCTGTAAAATACACCTTCTGTCTTAGTCCCATCAAGCACTACAATACAGCTTGTTAAACCCCCAGCATCCCCTCTGAAATAATCATCTACTTTCCACCTATACCCCTCAATATGGTTTTTATAACGCTATTAACTTTTTTTGACTTTATAAATATATATTCATATTGAAAAATACACAAGTCCCCCCAGCCTTCTTACAGCAGTGTATTACAAGTTTCTATCTTTCCTGTGTCTCTCCCTGCACTATAAGCTGTGAATAGATCATGCAGACAGGGAGAAAAGGCTTTGTTTACATCAGGCATCACTGGGGTCAAGTGGGTGTGGCAGAAATCATGAATATGCACGTGATGATGCACATTGATTGACAGCCCACCTAGCACATTAGCAGACACACCACCAGAAACGAGCAGAACTTCCCCTGGCTGCTGCAAAGAAACAGAGGAGATTTTTGAGATAATAAAGTTAGGGGGGGGAGTTGGGGGAAGGTGTACTATCAGATAGAGAGAAAAAAAAAACGTTTTTACATCAGTGGAGATACCCTTTAATATACAGTTTTTGACCCAAAGGTCTTTCTCTGCATCTTGCAAAGGAGGTCAATGTCATGTCCTTTAGTAATGTTTGGAGTGACTTTCGTGCCTTTTTGCCTTTGGGATATCCCATTTGGTGAATCTCCTTTGCTGTAAACGTTGATGTCTCCAATAAAAAATTTGAGCTGCCACAAAAGCGATTAGTAAGTTACTCCTTTCTAGACTGTCAGATTAATAGAAGCAGCACAGCAGTGTCTAAAGTTTAGCAGATTACTTACTGACAGTCCGGACAGCACATTGAAGGAAACTGAGAGCAGAGCAATATATGGTGGGTCTCAGTTATATAATCACATTTATTATTAATCAGCCCTCCAGTTCATTAGCCAGTGTTATTCAGCCCTCCAGATCCTTATCCAGTGTTGTCAGCCCTCCAGATCATTATGCAGTGTTGTAAGCCCTCCAGTTCATTAGCCACTGTTACATTAGCCTTTCAGATCATTAGTCAGCCCTCCAGATCCTTAGCCAGTGTTGTCAGTCCTCCATATCATTACCCAGTGTTATCAGCTCTCCAGATCATTAGCCAATGTTAGTCAGCCCTCCAGTTTATTAGCCTGTTAGTTATCTTAACCACATCATACACTTGAAAATGTTGCAGGCAACCATGTAAAATGGGAAAAGTAGTCTTAAAAACAGGTGTAATTTAAAGTGTGTGTAACCTTAGCAAAGTGGGCATGGTCAAACATTTTGCATTCTACCATGAAAGGGCCACTTGGTTGTATTTGCCCCCCAGTCCCAAAGGTCCCAGTCCTCCCCTGAGCACAGCCTCAGACTCTCTCAGTGTGTGACGGAGTCTCTCCCCCCTCTCTGCTGTGTGAAGGACCTGCAGCTGCAGAGAAGGTAAGGGAGCCCTTCTACAGCCCTTCTCTCTCACTATGTGAAAACAGCCTTTTTAGGCAGAGTTCTCACTCTGCCTGAAAAGGCTGTTTCCATAGAGTTTTCGAGGGGGTAGGGGGGGTGTCAGAGTGGCCCACAGCACCTGTGAGCGGGTGGGGCTTAGGCACCCGTGAGTGGGCAGGGCTTAGACACCCACGAGTGAGTGGGGCTTAGGCACCCGTGGGTGGGTGGGGCCACAGCACCTGCGAGTGGGCGGGTCCACATGGGGCTGTAAGGGAATGGGCCAAGGGGGGCCTGCAACTGGAGGGACCATGGGGTCCATGAGTGGGAGGGACCAGGGGGGCTGCAAAGGGGAGGAGATACAGGGCAGATTGACTGACAGGTTTCAGAGCAGGAAGCAGGAAGTGCAGGGGACCTGGTGATGCTGCTGCCATATCACACACAAAAATGTAAATATCTTCAAAACTATGCAAAATAAACAATGAAAATAAATTGAAAAGATTCTCAGGAGAGCAAATCCTATCAATTTACCTAAAGTCATTTTTGGACCACAATTCCTCTTTAAGGATGAACACTCCGCTAAAGGTTTCCTACCTACAGATGGTAGGGTAAAGTTATACTAGGAATCCAGTGAATGCACTGGGATGGTTTCCAATCCAAGTCAGCTCAGGTTTTCATCTAGTGGGTGTTCCAGATCTCTCTCTCTGACTGTATGGGGGAGCGCCTGGTACTTAGCTGTAATAATCACTTTTCTAAACAAAATTTGCCATCCAAACCTCAAATATGACTGTAATTGCAGTTCAGAGTCATTTCTACATATAGTGAATAAAAGGAATATGGAAGAACTCATTAGGTTAAATTACACTCCCACACTATTTAATGTATCTAACTTTACAGGGTATGTCCACCCCTTCCGTGCAGGGAAGCAAGCAGAAGGGGCAGGACCAGCAGCTGCGACAGTGATTGGCTGAGTAGCGAGATCGCTTGTACTGTTGAGATCATAGATGTCCATACAACTCCCTTTATGTGCATTAAGGATGTTGTGCACAGTAGTAGTACCCCCTTAATAGGATTCTTGACAATGTAATTTAATAACAGCTAGAAGAACATAACATTACAGCTGAGTATAGTTGATGATCATATTTTTATCTGTTGTTAAATTACAATGTTATATTTTCCCCTTAAACTAAGCCTATTCTGAAGGACTGGGGATGCTGTTTAAAGGACAACTAAAGTGGAAAACAACTTGGGCTAGAAACAAAGTACACATTGCTTGGTATATAATACAGCTACTCAGAGTGACATCAGCCCAATGACAGTGAAGATAAGAATTTTTAAGCTTGTCCCATGGGGGCTGCCATCTTGACTCCACTGGGTATCGCACATGCCCAATAGCCATGGCTAAAGGGACGCCTTGTATAAACAGTAAACCTATCTTTATTTTGCATGTAAAATTACATGCAACTAATTATTACTTCACCTAGGTTAGATTAGAAATAGTAATTTGCTTTTTATGTGCACTAAAACTGTGCTTATGGATTTTAAAAGAGCAAACATGGTAAATCCTATTTAAACTAAATATTTATAAAATAGTTATAGTTGCTTGTTTTTCTACTAGGTAAGCTGATCAAAGCAAACCCTTTCCTGGGAAAAGTTAAGGTCTGAGGCACTAGTTTTGTGTTTCCAGGAACAAAACACCATGGAAAATTCAAAGCTACCGAGTAAGTCTATAGCTGAAAAATGGAGGTCCCCAACGGTTTAACTTCAGATGGATAAATTGTTAATATGAAACTACAGATGCATCTAAATTCTGTGTAATGTGTTAAGTGCAGCATTTCTAGCCTTCAAACCTAAAGGTTATTTATCCAGTGTAGTTCTCCTTTAACAGGTTAGTTATTCATTCAGCTCATGGTGTATCTGTGGTATTTAAGTATTCAAAAATAGCCTTTATAGCATTGGCCTGTTAAACCTGTGACCTGTGTTTCTAAAACAAGCACCTTTGCAGGTGAGCCACCACAGAATATGCAAGGTACATTTAAAAGCTTTACCTTTTGCTAGGAACAGAATTATTTTTTCTTTATTTTTTTACAATAAACTCAGTTGACTATTATTACCCCTGAAAGGCTGTATGCAATTCACGCTGGTTGGTAAATAAACTGCAGGGTAACAAGCATCTTTCAAAGTCTCATCAGGGACATCCATATTGATGAATACTAGGGTCAGGAGGTGTTGCTCTTTGAAGACTACATGGGCGGTGATTTGTTCTGGCAACATGGAAGCCTTTCCTAATTTCAGAATCTATTACCTATGAGTACTAAATGCGACTAGGGAAGGATCTTACAATATATAAAGTGTTCAGGGAGAAACACTTTCATAATAGGATTTTAAAAAATTAAGTTTAGTTCTCCTTTAACTCTTCTCACAAAACTTTTTCTGGTGGGTATGTAATTTATATAAAAGTAAAGGAGGATGGAAGGATTGCAAAGGAAGGGAGAATTGAGGGTTGCCACCTAGCTGGTGTTTGTGAAGGTTCTTATTCATCCAGGTCATGGTAAATCTGTGTTATTCAGTTAGATCAACGGGGCTTAAAGTTTAGTTCTTTAAGATCTTTCACTAGTCATCCGACTGGATCTCTCAATTCAGAAATTGAGAAATTTCTCAACATTAAACTTGATTTGTCACTTTATAGCTAAATCACCAAATTTATGTAAATCAATATCTAAGGTGGAGATCTTACTGAATTGAGAAAGCCAGTTGGATGACTATAGTGAAACGTCTTCAAAAACTAAACATTAATTCCAGTTGATCAAACTGAACAACACAGATATACCATGACCTGGATGAATGAGAACCTTAATATGTACCAGCTAGGTGGCCATCCTAAATTCTGTCTTCCTTTGGAATCTGCCCAGCTTCCTTCACTCTTAAATAAATTACAAACCTACCAGAGAATTCCTGTTGAAAGCTGCAAACCCCAGCATACTTTATGCCAATTTTCCTTACATGTGGCTATATTTCATACCCCCATCCCATCACTCATGGTAATACCAGGACACACCCGATATTAAAGGTCTGCCCGGTGTCCCAGAACTTGTCCTGCGATTGCATGGCTTGGATGGATAGGGGGTGTCCTCTAGTCTTTTGTTCCCCCAATGAAAGAAAAATCCCCTGCTATTTGACTGTAGTTCCCTGCTACCATATCCCCTTGCAAACACCTCTTTTCTAGGGAAGCCCAACTCTGATGATCTATCTTTATAACACAACTCTCCATTTATTTTATCAGTTAAGTTGCCTGTGTTTGTAAATCTCCAACTAATAAAGGTTGCTCCCTGTGGCCATATAGTTCAGGTGTGTCAATCCCTGCAGTGCATCTGCATTACACCTCACCATCCAACAAGAACCAAAGAAAATGCAGGGAGACAGTTTGCAATCTAAAATGTTTTATTGCTGCTTACAAGATCACAACATGTTAAGAACATGCATGCGTTCTTTCTCAAGTGGGCTGGTGCCGATAATTGCATTTCATATTGAAGAGAAGGACTTACAAGGGCTCTATACAGAGGCAGATTTGTATTTGCTTTAGCAGATACTGCATGACAATAACCAGTGGCGTCGCTATGTTAAAACATTATGGGCTAAGTGCCCCGAATGTTTTAATACGACCTACCTAACAGTGCAGTTATAGTCAGATTTCTGCCATCCTCCATTACAAATCCCACTCACATTCCCTATACATCCTCCCTATACTTTTAATTGTTCGGGTAGCCAGCATCCTATTCTAAAGGACCGATCAGTTGTAGCAAAACTATCGCCAATGATTTATTGGCCATGGTATCAGGCGACTTTTGGCCACATACACGGCCTATCAGGAACCAGCAAACCCACAATTCTTTAAAGAATCATTCAACCCTGCATTTAAAGACCTCTACCCCTCTTTATCTCTTTTCCTTTTCTCTCTCCCTCCACTTTCTCTCTTTCTCTCCCCCCTTTCACTCTCCTTCTCTTTTCTTCCCCCTCTCTTTCTCTCTCTCTCCCCCTTCTCTTTGTCTCTCTCTGTCCCCTCCTGAAAATGGCCCCTCCTTTCGGTTAGTATATAGGATGTGTGTACCCAGCTTTAGCAACAACAACAAAAAGAATAAAAAATCACCTGATACAGTATTCTACAACCCAGATCCCTCTGTTGTCATATACTGCCCTCAAGTGGTAAATTATAAAATGACTTCTCCATGATGCTGAATACAGATTAAAGGTCAATTTTAACATCAGTAATTTTTTTTTTATAAATCTGGTGTGTACCCACAAAAACTTAACTCTAACTAGCTTTAAAGAGCATCTCCACGTAGAATAAAAACTTTTTTCTGTAGTGTAGCCCATCCTAGCCCACCCCCAACTGCCAAGTTTGTTAAGTATAAAAAGCAGCAGAACTGTATGCTTGTGAAGTTTCTCATTCATCCAGGTCATGGTATATCTGTTGTATTCAGTTAGATCAACTGGACTTGAAATGTAGTTCTTGAAGACATTTCGCTAGTCATCCGACTGGCTTTCTCAATTCAGAATGACTTGTACAAGAATCTGTGGCAATTATGTACCCTGGAAAATCCCAATTGCATATCACAGCCTGGTGTTAAGGGTGTGATTGGATTAGCCACTATCCAATCACACCCTTAACACCTGGCTGTGATATGCTAATTGGGATTTTCCAGGGTACATAATTGCCACAGATTCTTGTACAAGTCATTCTGAATTGAGAAAGCCAGTCGGATGACTAGCGAAACGTCTTCAAGAACTACATTTCAAGTCCAGTTGATCTAATTGAATACAACAGATACAGCAGAACTGTACTTACATTGCTTGTTCCCCCGGCACTCTGTTCCTGACCCTCTGCTTGCCAGAAGTTGCGGGTCTAGACCAGCAGCTGCATTTGTGATTGGCTGAGAGGCAACCTATCACACAAAGCACAAGTACATTTTGGCTCTTTTTTTTACCAAACAAACTTGGCAGTTGGGGGTCTGCTAGCTTGACCTAAACTACAGAACAAGGTTTTGTAGGAGGGCCACCAGGCAGCAAAAATGGATCCAGAAGGATGGGGGGAGGAGGAGAGGGCTCTCCTGCTCATGCCAAAACTTTTAAGAGGACAATGAAGCAGACATCCCTCTTTGTTCTCCAGGCAGGTTTGCGAGGGGCTTTTTACAGCAAGTTACTGCCCTCCTATATTTTATACAGCAGAGTTACTGCCTTACTGCCCTCCTATATCACTCGCGCCCCTATATCAGCTGCCGCCGCCCGCCCCCCCTATATTTTAACAGCTCAGAGTTCTGCCCTCTATCTTATTGCAGGCCGCCGCCCCCCTATATTTTATACTATACAGCAGAGTTACAGCCCCCTATATTTTATACAGCAGAGTTACTGTCCCTATATTTTATACAGCAGTTACTGGCCCCCTATATTTTATACAGCAGAGCTACTGCCCCCTATATTTTATACAGCAGAGTTACAGCCCCCCTATATTTTATACAGCAGAGTTACTGCCCTCTATATTTTATACAGCAGAGTTTCAGCCCCCCTATATTTTATACAGCAGAGTTACTGTCCCCTATATTTTATACAGCAGTTACTGCCCCCTATATTTTATACAGCAGAGTTACAGCCTCCCTATATTTTATACAGCAGTTACTGCCCTTATATTTTATACAGCAGTTACTGGCCCCCTATATTTTATACAGCAGTCATTGGCCCCTATATTTTATACAGTAGTTATTGGCCCCCTTTATTTTATACAGTAGTTATTGGGCCCCCTATATTTTATACAGCAGTCATTGGCCCCTATATTTTATACAGTGGGAAAAATTCCTTCCTGACCCCAAGTGGCGATTGGATTATACCCTGAATTAACTAGGAACTAAAGGCTCATACAGATGTGTGATGCCCACTTGTGACCGTTGATAATTAGAAATCGATCAGAACTTCCCCTGGCTCTGCAAAGAACAGAGAGATTTTTGAGATAATAAAGTTAGGGGGAGTTGGGGAAGGTTGTACTATCAGATAGAAAAAAAAACGTTTTACATCAGTGGAGATACCCTTTAATATACAGTTTTTGACCCAAAGGCTTTCTCTGCATCTTGCAAAGGAGTCAATGTCATGTCCTTTAGTAATGTTTGGAGTGACTTTCGTGCCTTTTTGCCTTTGGGATATCCCATTTGGTGAATCTCCTTTGCTGTAAACGTTGATGTCTCCAATAAAAATTTGAGCTGCCACAAAAGCGATTAGTAAGTTACTCCTTTCTAGACGGTCAGATTAATAGAAGCAGCACAGCAGTGTCTAAAGTTTAGCAGATTACTTACTGACAGTCCGGACAGCACATTGAAGGAAACTGAGAGCGAGCAATATATGGTGGGTCTCAGTTATATAATCACATTTATTATTAATCAGCCCCCAGTTCATTAGCCAGTGTTATTCAGCCCTCCAGATCCTTATCCAGTGTTGTCAGCCCTCCAGATCATTATGCATTGTTGTAAGCCCTCCAGTTCATTAGCCCACTGTACATTAGCCTTTCAGATCATTAGTCAGCCCTCCAGATCCTTAGCCAGTGTTGTCAGTCCTCCATATCATTACCCATGTTATCAGCTCTCCAGATCATTAGCCAATGTTAGTCAGCCCTCCAGTTTTAGCCTGTTAGTTTATCTTAACCACATCATACACTTGAAAATGTTGCAGGCAACCATGTAAAATGGGAAAAGTAGTCTAAAAACAGGTGTAATTTAAAGTGTGTGTAACCTTAGCAAGTGGGCATGGTCAAACATTTTGCATTCTACCATGAAAGGGCCACTTGGTTGTATTTGCCCCCCAGTCCCAAAGTCCCAGTCCTCCCCTGAGCACAGCCTCAGACTCTCTCAGTGTGTGACGTCTCTCCCCCCTCTCTGCTGTGTGAAGGACCTGCAGCTGCAGAGAAGGTAAGGGAGCCCTTCTACAGCCCTTCTCTCTCACTAGGTGAAAACAGCCTTTAGGCAGAGTTCTCACTCTGCCTGAAAAGGCTGTTTCCATAGAGTTTTCGAGGGGGTAGGGGGTGTCAGAGTGGCCCACACACCTTGACGGGTGGGGCTTAGGCACCCGTGAGTGGCAGGGGCTTAGACACCCACGAGTGAGTGGGGCTTAGGCACCCTGGGTGGGTGGGGCCACAGCACCTGCGAGTGGGCGGTCCACATGGGGCTGTAAGGGAATGGGCCAAGGGGGGCCTGCAACTGGAGGGACCATGGGGTCCATGAGTGGGAGGGACCAGGGGGCTGCAAAGGGGAGGAGATACAGGGCAGATTGACTGACAGGTTTCAGAGCAGGAAGCAGGAAGTGCAGGGGACCTGGTGATGCTGCTGCCATATCACACACAAAAATGTAAATATCTTCAAAACTATGCAAAATAAACAATGAAATAAATTGAAAAGATTCTCAGGAGAGCAAATCCTATCAATTTACCTAAAGTCATTTTTGGACCACAATTCCTCTTTAAGGATGAACACTCCGCTAAAGGTTTCCTACCTACAGATGGTAGGTAAAGTTAACTAGAATCCAGTGAATGCACTGGGATGGTTTCCAATCCAAGTCAGCTCAGGTTTTCATCTAGTGGGTGTTCCAGATCTCTCTCTCTGACTGTATGGGGGACGCCTGGTACTTAGCTGTAATAATCACTTTTCTAAACAAAATTTGCCATCCAAACCTCAAATATGACTGTAATTGCATTTCAGAGTCATTTCTACATAAGTGAATAAAAGGAATATGGAGAACTCATTAGTGTAAATTACACTCCCACACTATTTAATGTATCTAACTTTACAGGGTATGTCCACCCCTTCCGTGCAGGGAAGCAAGCAGAAGGGGCAGGACCAGCAGCTGCGACAGTGATTGGCTGAGTAGCGAGATCGCTTGTACTGTTGAGATCATCTAGATGTCCATACACACTCCCTTTAGTGCATTAAGGATGTTGTGCACAGTAGTATACCCCCTTAATAGGATCTTGACAATGTAATTTAATAACAGCTAGAAGAACATAACATTACAGCTGAGTATAGTTGATGATCATATTTTTATCTGTTGTTAAATTACAATGTTATATTTTCCCCTTAAACTAAGCCTATTCTGAAGGACTGGGGATGCTGTTTAAAGGACAACTAAAGTGGAAAACAACTTGGGCTAGAAACAAAGTACACATTGCTTGGTATATATAACAGCTACTCAGAGTGACATCAGCCCAATGACAGTGAAGATAAATTTTTAAGCTTGTCCCATGGGGGCTGCCATCTTGACTCCACTGGGTATCGCACATGCCAATAGCCATGGCTAAAGGGACGCCTTGTATAAACAGTAAACCTATCTTTATTTTGCATGTTAAAATTACATGCAACTAATTATTACTTCTCACCTAGGTTAGATTAGAAATAGTAATTTGCTTTTTATGTGCACTAAAACTGTGCTTATGGATTTTAAAAGAGCAAACATGGTAAATCCTATTTAAACTAAATATTTATAAAATAGTTATAGTTGCTTGTTTTTCTACTAGGTAAGCTGATCAAGCAAACCCTTCTTGGGAAAAGTTAAGGTCTGAGGCACTAGTTTTGTGTTTCCAGAAAAAAACACCATGGAAAATTCAAAGCTACCGAGTAAGTCTATAGCTGAAAAATGGAGGTCCCCAACGGTTTAACTTCAGATGGATAAATTGTTAATATGAAACTACAGATGCATCTAAATTCTGTGTAATGTGTTAAGTGCAGCATTTCTAGCCTTCAAACCTAAAGGTTTTTTATCCAGTGTAGTTCTCCTTTACAGGTTAGTTATTCATTCAGCTCATGGTGTATCTGTGGTATTTAAGTATTCAAAAATAGCCTTTATAGCATTGGCCTGTTAAACCTGTGACCTGTGTTTCTAAAACAAGCACCTTTGCAGGTGAGCCACCACAGAATATGCAAGGTACATTTAAAAGCTTTACCTTTTGCTAGGAACAAATTTTTTTTCTTTATTTTTTTACAATAACTCAGTTGACTATTATTACCCCTGAAAGGCTGTATGCAATTCACGCTGGTTGTAAATAAACTGCAGGGTACAAGCATCTTTCAAAGTCTCATCAGGACATCCATATTGATGAATACTAGGGTCAGGAGGTGTTGCTCTTTGAAGACTACATGGGCGGTGATTTGTTCTGGCAACATGGAAGCCTTTCCTAATTTCAGAATCTATTACCTATGAGTACTAAATGCGACTAGGGAAGGATCTTACAATATATAAAGTGTTCAGGGAGAAACACTTTCATAATAGGATTTTAAAAAATTAAGTTTAGTTCTCCTTTAACTCTTCTCACAAACTTTTTCTGGTGGGTATGTAATTTATATAAAAGTAAAGGAGGATGGAAGGATTGCAAAGGAAGGGAGAATTGAGGGTTGCCACCTACTGGTGTTTGTGAAGGTTCTTATTCATCCAGGTCATGGTAAATCTGTGTTATTCAGTTAGATCAACGGGGCTTAAAGTTTAGTTCTTTAAGATCTTTCACTAGTCATCCGACTGGATCTCTCAATTCAGAAATTGAGAAATTTCTCAACATTAAACTTGATTTGTCACTTTATAGCTAAATCACCAAATTTTATGTAAATCAATATCTAAGGTGGAGATCTTACTGAATTGAGAAAGCCAGTTGGATGACTATAGTGAAACGTCTTCAAAACTAAACATTAATTCCAGTTGATCAAACTGAACACACAGATATACCATGACCTGGATGAATGAGAACCTTAATATGTACCAGCTAGGTGGCCATCCTAAATTCTGTCTTCCTTTGGAATCTGCCCAGCTTCCTTCACTCTTAAATAAATTACAAACCTACCAGAGAATTCCTGTTGAAAGCTGCAAACCCCAGCATACTTTATGCCATTTTCCTTACATGTGGCTATATTTCATACCCCCATCCCATCACTCATGGTAATACCAGGACACACCCGATATTAAAGGTCTGCCCGTGTCCCAGAACTTGTCCTGCGATTGCATGGCTTGGATGGATAGGGGGTGTCCTCTAGTCTTTTGTTCCCCCAATGAGAAAAATCCCCTGCTATTTGACTGTAGTTCCCTGCTACCATATCCCCTTGCAAACACCTCTTTTCTAGGGAAGCCCAACTCGATGATCTATCTTTATAACACAACTCTCCATTTATTTTATCAGTTAAGTTGCCTGTGTCTGTAAATCTCCAACTAATAAGGTTGCTCCCTGTGGCCATATAGTTCAGGTGTGTCAATCCCTGCAGTGCATCTGCATTACCACCACCATCCAACAAGAACCCAAAGAAAATGCAGGGAGACAGTTTGCAATCTAAAATGTTTTATTGCTGCTTACAAGATCACAACATGTTAAGAACATGCATGCGTTCTTTCTCAAGTGGGGGTGCCGATAATTGCATTTCATATTGAAGAGAAGGCTTACAAGGGCTCTATACAGAGGCAGATTTGTTTTGCTTTAGCAGATACTGCATGACAATCCCAGTGGCGTCGCTATGTTAAAACATTATGGGCTAGTGCCCCGAATGTTTTAATACGACCTACCTAACAGTGCAGTTATGTCAATTTCTGCCATCCTCCATTACAAATCCCACTCACATTCCCTATACATCCTCCCTATACTTTTATTGTTCGGGTAGCCAGCATCCTATTCTAAAGGACCGATCAGTTGTAGCAAAACTATCGCCAATGATTTATTGGCCATGGTATCAGGCGACTTTTGGCCACATACACACGGCCTATCAGGAACCAGCAACCCACAATTCTTTAAAGAATCATTCAACCCTGCATTTAAAGACCTCTACCCCTCTTTATCTCTTTTCCTTTTCTCTCTCCTCCACTTTCTCTCTTTCTCTCCCCCCTTTCACTCTCCTTCTCTTTTCTTCCCCCTCTCTTTTTCTCTCTCTCTCCCCTTCTCTTTGTCTCTCTCTGTCCCCTCCTGAAAATGGCCCCTCCTTTCGTGTAATATAGGATGTGTGTACCCAGCTTTAGCAACAACAACAAAAGAATAAAAAATCACCTGATACAGTATTCTACAACCCAGATCCCTCGTTGTCATATACTGCCCTCAAGTGGTAAATTATAAAATGACTTCTCCATGAGCTGAATACAGATTAAAGGTCAATTTTAACATCAGTAATTTTTTTTTTATAAATCTGGTGTGTACCCACAAAACTTAACTCTAACTAGCTTTAAAGAGCATCTCCACGTAAATAAAAACTTTTTTCTGTAGTGTAGCCCATCCAGCCACCCCAACTGCCAAGTTTGTTAAGTATAAAAAGCAGCAGAACTGTATGCTGTGAAGTTTCTCATTCATCCAGTCATGTATTTCTGTTGTATTCAGTTAGATCACTGGACTTGAAATGTAGTTCTTGAAGACATTTCGCTAGTCATCCGACTGCTTTCTCAATTCAGAATGACTTGTACAAAAATCTGTGGCAATTATGTACCCTGGAAAATCCCAATTAGCATATCACACCTGGTGTTAAGGGTGTGATTGGATTAGCCACTATCCAATCACACCCTTAACACCTGGCTGTGATATGCTAATTGGGATTTTCCAGGGTACATAATTGCCACAGATTTGTACAAGTCATCTGAATTGAGAAGCCAGTCGGATGACTAGCGAAACGTCTTCAAGAACTACATTTCAAGTCCAGTTGATCTAATTGAATACAACAGAACAGCAGAACTGTACTTACATTGCTTTGTTCCCCCGGCACCTGCCTGACCCTCTGCTTGCCAGAAGTTGCAGGGTCTAGACCAGCAGCTGCATTTGTGATTGGCTGAGAGGCAACCTATCACAGCAACAATTACATTTTGGCTGCTTTTTTTTTACCAAACAACTTGGCAGTTGGGGGTCGGCTAGCTTGACCTAAACTACAGAACAAGGTTTTGTAGGTAGGGCACCAGGCAGCAAAATGATCCAGAAGGATGGGGGGAGGAGGAGGAGGGCTCTCCTGCTCATGCCAGAAACTTTTAAGAGGACAATGAAGCAGACATCCCTCTTGTTCTTCCAGGCAGGGTTTGCGAGGGGCATTTTATACAGCAGAGTTACTGCCCTCCTATATTTTATACAGCAGAAGGTTACTGCCCCCTATATTTTATACAGCAGAGTTACAGCCCCCCTATATTTTATACAGCAGAGTTACTGTCCCCTATATTTTATACAGCAGTTACTGGCCCCCTATATTTTATACAGCAGAGCTACTGCCCCCTTATTTTATACAGCAGAGTTACAGCCCCCTATATTTTATACAGCAGAGTTACTGCCCTCTATATTTAACAGCGAGTTTCACCCCCCTATATTTTATACAGCAGAGTTACTGTCCCCTATATTTTATACGCAGTTACTGCCCCCTATATTTTATACAGCAGAGTTACAGCCTCCCTAATTTTATACAGCAGTTACTGGCCCCCTATATTTTTACAGCAGTCATTGGCCCCTATATTTATACAGTAGTTATTGGCCCCCTTATTTTATACAGTAGTTATTGGGCCCCCTATATTTTATACAGCAGTCATTGGCCCCTATATTTATACAGTAGTTATTGCCCCCCTATATTTTATTCCAGTAGTCATTGGCACCTATATTGTATACAGTAGTTATTGCCCCCTATATTTTATACAGTATTTATTGCCCCCAATATTTTATTAAGTAGTTATTGCCCTCCTATATTTTATACAGCAGTCATTGGCCCCTATATTTTATACAGCAGCATTGCCCCTATATTTTATACAGTAGTTATTGCCCCCCTATATTTTATACAGTAGTCTTGGCACCTATATTGTATACAGTAGTTATTGCCCCCTATATTTATACAGTAGTTATTGCCCCCATTTTTATTAGGTAGTTATTGCCCTCCTATATTTTATACAGCAGTCATTGGCCCCTATTTTATACAGCATCATTGGCCCCTATATTTTATACAGTAGTCATTGGCCCCTATATTGTATACAGTAGTTATTGGCCCCTATATTTTATACTGTAGTTATTGGGCCCCTATATTTTATTCAGCAACTACTGTTCCGCTATACTTAATACAGTAGTTACTGACTCCCTACAATTTACCCTACATTTATTTGTCCCCTATACATTATACAGCCACTATGGCCCTCTTTACATTGTAAAGCAGTTATTGGCCCCCTATACTTTGTACAGCAGTTATTGGCCCCCTTTACATTATACAGCATTGCTGAAACTCTGTTCTATTGGACCATTAAGTGTTCATCAATTTAAATGGCTGTGCTGAATCCCTTTTTACATGAAGTTGGAACGTTTTTCAGGCGTGACCCAAAACTCCTATCTTCCTCTTTTCTCCTTCTTCATTCGGTTTTTATTAGTTGCCATTAGCTGGATAGGCTGGGTACACACCACCACCAATTTTTTGGCCGACCGTCCGATTCATGGCACTTTCGGTCGATCGCCCGAAAATATTGGCTGGGTGGGGCAACGAACGAACGATCGGCATGTCAGAAAATTCCGATCGTTCGTGCGGTTCCCTATGGGAACGCATGATCGATCGTTCGCAAATTCGGGACATTTGTCCTGGCCAAGAGAACGTTCGGGACAATAAGTCCCTCCGTTGTGTACCCAGCCTAACACGTTAACTATATAACAGGGTAACAGGTTGTTTTGCTTAAATGTACACAGGAGCCTAAATATTGTCTGTTACATTATGTAACTTTATAGAATATAGTTTGAAAAGTTTAGCTGAGTATTTGGTTGGATTGGTTGGACTGTACAAGCCAATGGCCATATACACAGTGTTCTATTCCTTTAAAACATTTGCATTAAATAGGTAACATTCTCCATTTTTAATGGTAAAGTA
Source organism: Hymenochirus boettgeri (assembly GCA_019447015.1). Lineage (NCBI taxonomy): Eukaryota > Metazoa > Chordata > Amphibia > Anura > Pipidae > Hymenochirus > Hymenochirus boettgeri. Next base: position 50,456,585 of record CM033473.1, on the reverse strand, counting down.
AAGAAAGGAAAAGTTGAGAGGAGAAAGAGAAAAAAGTCAGATACCAAATAGTTTTTCATTTATTTTTATTTTTTTATATCATTTTCTTATTCTTCTAACTATTTATTTCTACCTATTTAATAGTTAATCCAGAGGAAGGCGAAAACCCAATCTAAAGTCAATATGCTCCAGACAGGGAAAAATTCCTTCCTGACCCCAAGTGGCGATTGGATTATACCCTGGATTAACTAGGAAATATAGGCTCATACAGATGTGTGATGCCCACTTGTGACCGTTGATAATTAGCCATTTGGACGATAATAGTCGAGGGTCGTTTGTTGATTAGCCAGGTCAGACCACAAACGCCGCAGACTAAATGGCCACACATGTACGGCTTCAGCTTTCTAGTGTGGAATTGCACATCTGTATACAACTATGCCTCCCTCTGGTCCTGCCTCCCTCTGGTCCTGCCTCCTTCTACTTCTGCCTATTCCTCTCTTGTCTTGCGCCCCTCTGGTACTTCTTCTCTTTGGGCCTATCCCCCTCTGGTCATGCCCACCCCTGGGCCTGCTGACCCATCTGGTCCTGCAACCCTCCTGTCTCATACACATGTGAACATTGACGAGCGGCCATTTGGACAATAATCATCAGGGGTTGATTGTTGATCTGCCGGGTCAGACCCCAATGACGCCACACATGTACGGTTATTATCCATTTATAGGCCGCCTGTTTATCGATGATCTACTCTGGAATACTTCTGGGCCTACCCCCACTTTTGTCCTGCCCCTCCTCAGTCATATCCCTCTTAAGCTCTGGCCAGCCAATGGGATTTATTTTTGGCAATTCAGTGGTCTTACTCCCCCTCTAGCCTTTCCTCCCTATGGTCCTTTCCTCCCTCCAATCTTTCCTCCTTATGGTACTGTCCTCAATCTGGTTCTACCTGTTGATAAGTCATGCCCCACTCTATATCTCCCCAACTCACATTCTTTTCTGCTTTCCAGCATCGCTTTTCATTCCTTTTTCTTAACCCCCATTGGGTCTTCCTCCCCTCTGTCCCTGCCCCCCCTTTGGTCCTGCCCTCCCTCCAGTCCTTCCCTCTTTCTTCCTTTTCTCTTCTGCTTTTTGTCCCTTTTCCATTAATATTCAGCTGCTCTTTTAGCTGCAGAACTGCATTAAAAAAGAGCACTGTTAAAATCAACACTACAAAACCATTTTGTCAATAAGTAGAATACGTTTGACATTATAGGTTGGTATTAAATATGAGAAGTTTGTAGATTGTCCTCCTGCCCATGTATGGTACAGCTCACTGCTGAGATAATAGAAATACGGTAAGATTAACATTAAACAATCACAAAAAAAAATGGATTGCAACACAAGCTAAAGTATATGCAATATGGAATCAGGGCCGAATTATAGATAAAGGATTATTATTGTCAGGTTTTGCTATGTGTTTAATAGTGTGTATACATACAGTAGCTAGATAGATAGATATAGGTTAAAGATCACAAAGCATCAAGTAAACCAATAATATATAAATTACAATACCTCTCAGTCCATCTCACTCCGGAAATCACTCATTTTGTCACTCGATGGAAAGTATTAATTAATGTCCACTGTAGATTAAAGTCTCGCTAAACAATTTCTGATTGACTTTAAAGGGCATCTATAGTGAAAAAAACACATTGCCCCTTTGCAAAGTTAAATTCATGTACTCTGTGCTGCCTTAATCCTATCTCTGTCAGTGACTTTGTTTAACCATGGTGTCAGATCTCTGTGCAGCACTCCCCCCTTCCCCCTCCCCTCCGTTACCTCCTCCATGTGTGTCTCAACTCCGGCTAACCGACAAGCTTGTTGCAGTAGGAGTTAAAAGTTCAACATCCTGAAAAACACACCCACGCACAGTGGCCAATAGAAAGCAAGCTGTCCTGGAGACACGGAAGAAGAAGAAGGAGAACAGTACAGTTTACGATCTCTCACTTTGTAACCCATCATCAATCAGTGAAAGCTATTAAGAAGGGGGGTCAAGTGCAGCCTTATATCTGCCATCAAAGCTACCTCTCTCGCCCTGCTAATGCTCTTATCTCTATGTTTATTACAGAGCAGGGAGGGGAGATCAGTCACAGGGATTTGATTGACAGTCCAAGTAGGAGTAGAGGAATGCAATCACTTATTCTTCTAACTGGTGTATCTCAGGACAGAGAGGGAATCTGAAAAAAGTGAAGACACTCTGGGGGTTGTGGGGAATTATAGAACACATGGAAAGAAAGAAAAAAAAGTTCATTGTCCCACTATAGATGCCCTTTAACCCCAAGGTTAACTAACTCACCAAGATCTGAAGGGCAGATATGTCTTGCTGTCTTGGATCACTGCTAAAATGATTTTACTCAAGCTTTTTACTGCAACTTGAAAAAGTGTGATGTCATGCAGTCACATGACCAGACATGGTTACCAGAAATAGAAACAGCCAAGTAATCAGATGCAAAGAAATAATTTCTAGCAAAGGCCAAATTAAAATCTAAATAACAAGAAAAATCTATAGCAAGGCTGCACTGAAAGTTAATTAAATATGAAGGCTTCGTGTTTATCTATGAACTGAATTTGGCCTAGTATATTAGAAAGTAAAACCAGCTAACCAAGATCTGAGAACAACCTTCTTTCTCTCGTATCCACGTTAACAGATTTAAACTATTGATACACAACTGAACCAATTAAAAATATAGATATACAGATTGTTACAATTTCTAGAACTATCGCTCTAGATGTCCCAGCAGTGAATCTAAGACATGATGCTAGGATTAGTAAGTAAAGGTGCCCATGCACATTAATTATCCAGGCCATGGTGTAGAGTGCAAAAACAATTCTCTACAATGCCGACAAACTACCGGCAAAATTGACAAAGTGGGATTGAGATCCCATTAATAGACATCATTGTTAATGAGAATGCGAGCAGGTATGCATTACTCTATGCTGGATTTAACATGCAAAGTTAAAGGAGGAGATCAATCGTTCGCACTTTCGGCCGCGAAATATGATTATGGGGATCCCTGGTAGTTACGCCTCTGGGAGCATTTACACTTCTGCACTATTTTATAAGATTACTGGTGGATCCATGCAATAAATGAATGAATAAATGGATCCATTAATATCATCTACATATAGTTTCGAAACAAACCTGGTTTTAATTCAGAACTGCTATTAGAAAATTGGGATTGTAAATGCAAAAAATTCAAATTCAATTGGGTTTGATTCGGATTATCGGAAATTCCGTTATAAATGATAAAAGAAACATTGGAATCACCAGTGTTAATTTTCCATGTGCATAACAAGATTATTGCTGCTAAGTTTGCTGCAGTATAAAAATAAAAATCTAATTTAAAGTCATATAATGAATCTTATTAGGCAGGTGCCCTGAGCTCACACTTGGGATATATTTGAAAACTGTCCTTTAGTTCCAATGAAAGATGCTGCCATTAAACTCTCTGTCCCAAAAGGTTTCTGCCCCAGATAACATCAAAAATATTAAACTTCAATAACCAGAGATACGTGCAGAGGAGTTCTGTCACTTCAACATCTTTTCTCAATCAGCAAGCTATAGTTATTATAAAGAGCTGCTTGATATGCCACAAAAGTTTAATAACCGTGAACATTTGATGTTACCTATGGTAGTCATGGCAATTGATTCCTTTTTTTAGAGCAAGTCTTATGTACTGCATCACTCAAGCAGCAAATTATACCTTTCAAATGTTAGTAACTGTGCTGCAGACTTACTACATGTTCTTAAAACCAAGTACTGAAATATATAGATACAAAATTGCCATAGATAACCCCCCCTTAATCCTTAATGGGACTATGCTCTCTACTCAGATGGATGGATGGATGGAGAAAGAGAGAGATACTATAGATAAATGACAGATGATAGTTAAATATATGATAGATAGAAAGATATTCTACATAAGAGATAGATAGATAGATAGACAGATGATAGATAGATAGATAGATGGACACATCAGTAAGGAGTTTGTGTTTTCCCTTTGCTTGGGTGGGTTTTCCTCTGGTTTACCCCACAATCATAAAGACATACTGATAGGTTGTATGTGTCAAATATATGTGTTTAGATTGTAAGCTCTTTGGGGCAGGGCCTGATGTGAAAGTATACATGTAATTGTAAAGCGCTACAGAAGATGTTGGCACTATATAAATCCACAATGATAATAATAATAATAATATTGTAGATAGATAGATAGATAGATCTCTCCATTTACCCAAACATTTTCCTTATAAGGAAATGAAATAAATTATTAAAGATAACATTCAATTGCAACGTGATGCAGTTAGTGCCAAAGATGCCAGCAAAGCACTAAACTCTTTGGCAACCAACAGCCTTTATCGTTCCTTGGCAATTGTCTTTTATGTCTTGTACAAATAACATTTCCCAGTATATGTGATTACAGTTTGGTGCAGCATAAGATATGAATCAGACGTATGAATCATCAAAGCTTTCTGCTAATAAACCTCTCCACCACCCAAGCTATTTGAATTTTGTCATTATGCCTGCTTATTGATAAAAGCTGAACAAAGAAGTGGAGAATAATAAAAAGGATCTATAATATTAACTTGGGTAATTATTTTTATTGTGTGAATGAGTCATCATTGTTTTTATAAAATAAAAACTGCATTTAGATGGGTTACTGATGATGTTTGAACTATTTTGTACTTAAAACGACTTTAGCTGTAAATGCAATATTCATATGCAAAACCAATGATGTTGAGTGGAATTTAATGAGATTCAAAGAAACTGGCTCCTATTTTAGGCTTCAAAGGGACAGACCTTCCAGCTATGTAAGTATTTATACAAACAGGGACGGTGTTAGTGGGGTGAAAACCCCAACTTTTCAGGGGCCAACCCTTAAGGGGGCCATTAATCATAATATGTGAAAGTCAAGTGGTTGAAAGCGAGACCCCAAACAATGTTTTGCCCAGGAATCCCCTAGGCCTTACTCTGGCCCTGTATAAACACCTTCACTTTCATCATTTTAATTTTAATGGGGTGTAGGATGGAAGAAAAATGGAACTCAGGGTACTCAACTTGCTTATTGCTATACCAATTGGTAAAATGTCCACTGGGAAGTAGGCTGTGCAGTGTGTGGCGAATTTTATTCACAACGGAATGTTTTGAATATTTTTATCTTTTGATGAGACAATACTCCCCTCTGGCCCCTCTTACTTTCCCCACTTTCTATGGCACCTACACTACAGATCTGTGTTGTAAAGGGGCGAGGGTTGGAAAGAAGGAGCTGTCAATTGCTGCACTAACGAACTCTTCCGCTACCGGTATCAGATTAAGTAAGTAATGGGGCTCCCATACACGAACAAATGCCAATTGTGTGATTGATCGATCAATCGCATGTATGATTTGTGTACGATATCCTAATATTGATAGATTGCCCTTATATCCCTTTGAAATTGTACTGTTTCTTAAACAATGTCAGTTTTAATAGTTTAATAACCCTTTAAAGGGCCAGTCCACCCCTCAAATGAAAAAATGATATAGGTAAATCACTCCCCAAAACTGCAATTTTTAGAGTAAGCTAACAGTCTGCATAGTATCTCACCGTGTCCCTCTTTCTGCTACCTGATTCCAGTTAGCAATGGACATGGATATGACATCGCAGCCAATGACTGAATGAATCCTCTATCTGCCTCCTATGAACATGCTCAAGCTCATAACCAGCTCACTAAAATGCTGCAGGGGGCTTAAACAAATATAGCTGCTAACACACTACCCATTAGTTTTCATGAGGCAACCAGTAGCATCGCAGACGTAGTTAGTTACAAGTTATTGTAGCTTAAAATATGTTAAAGGGTCCATTCTTTCTAAAATATGTCATTATGAGGGTAGAGTTGTCCTTTAAATACTCGCAATCAGTGTTCATTTAACTTTCTACCGGATTGTGGACAGATGTAGATCATTAGAGTACCATTATTACACTAGTGTATGTACGGTCCTGCTGAGGCCTTCTTGTTGTGAGTGCATGCACTAGCGTATATCTTAGAGGGAACATTATACGTCATTGCCATGATTTATCAGCAGGACCAATAAGTCAATGTGACAGAGGCAGGTTGGTAAAAATGTGCATTAAGCTTGTAAGGTTTCTGGTAATTAGTAGAAGGCAGTTACTAAAACTTCCCTTTATGTTTTAATCAAACTAAAAGTATAAACTTTCAAACTGGCTTGAAAGACTGCATTTCAGAAGAGATTGTGCCATATTTACACAGAGCCATTTAAAAGGATAAATCTTCTTTACCCCCCCTCCCTAAAGAATTATCCCCAGTCTTACTTCTATCCTCCCTCACCAGTCTGTCTAGCTTCACCCCCTCACTCTGTACATCTTTCCATTGGTCAGATCTTGGTGTGAAGAAGGGGCAGTGCTAGACGTGACCTTGAGCAGAAAATAAGGCAGATCTTGAGCAGAAAAATTCACGGCACTTTCGGTTGGTTGGCCGAAAATATCTCCTGGTGTGGGGCGGCCGGCCGCGACTGACCTCGGGGGCCGCACGGTTGATCGTTCGCAAATTCGGCCTCAGCCGAATTTGCCGCGACCGACGGACATTTGTCCCAGCCGAGCGCTCATTCGTAATGAGCGTTTGGTCGGGACAAATAGTCCCTCCATGCGTACCCAGCCTAAAACTAGGACCAGGGAATGTGCAGTAGCTCTACATTGTCAACACGGACAAATCCCTCTCTGACAGTTGTATTGTTGGCATTTTTATGCTCCTAGCTGACAATGTAATGAGCACACAATGGCATAATGATTATGGTGAGTATCTCTTTAAAGAGCAGTCATGGGGGAGGGGGAAGCCAACCCAATTTTCACTTAAAATAACCCAAAAAACAATATAGATCAGAGCAATGATGTATCAAAGTCTTAATGTTTCTCAAAAAACCAAAGAATTGATAAACTTGCATGTGGTCTTGTTTCTAAATGAAACACATTTACTGGAAAAAAGAGTAAAAGTGATTGACTTGAGTATAAACTGAGGGTAGAAAATATGACCACTACTGCCTTCTGATTCTGTATTGTTTTGAGGCTTTAGTTGCCCTTTAAATGGACAGCAGTACAGTGCATATAACAAACCAACTTTTTTGGATGTGGAGCGAACTGCTGCCAGATTACTTACAAGGTAAGTGGTTGACTCAAGTATAAACCGAGGTTCGGTTTTTAGGCTGTTTTTAAAGACTGAAAACCTCAGTTTATGCTCAGGTATAGATGGTACTTCCATTATATCCTTAAAGGACAACTAAAGCCTCAGATCAACACTCTTTCAGAAGGAAGAGCACCTTAATATAAATGCATTAATCTGTGTCTCGCTGCTCATTTTGATATGGTTCTTGGGAAATATACCTTTTATAACATGGGATTCGTGTTTTATTTCCCAACATCCCACTATCACACAGTGTGGTCACTGACCATTGTGTTCTTTACATAATTTACAGTTTATAGTTGTTTTTAGGGTGGATACTTTTAAATTCTGGAGTGTAAAGATTTGGGTTTAGTTCTCCTTTAATCCTCTTTTTTCTACATATGCTCACATTTAACTAAATATATCAATTTCTATACATATATTTAACTTCCCACTTTAATGATATCCAAGCCAAGCTGAAAACTACTGATATTCTACCAGCCTTTCTGTACTATTTATTTCGAGTTTTTTTCAATGTATACAAATATATACATATAATAACTTAAAATAGCAATACTACTCCTTTAACTTCATTACATTCTTAATTCAACAAAAACATACACAAAATACTAAATATTGCATTTAAAAGTCTACGATGCTGAACTCCGAATCATTAAGCAAAAATCCGCAAAATGTCTATGAAAACTTTAAAGGTAAGATGTTGGGTTACCAAGGAAACAAGCTGCTGCAATCTTCAGAAAAGATAAGAAACAATCATCTTTATACATATAAATTATAACTAGAACAGTGCAATAAACACGTAGAGGGTACAGGGAACAAGGAATATAAAAAAACTAACACACAAAAAATGTTAGAGGTTGAGTATCTTTTATCTGTGTGTTCATGATCCTCATTGTGTCTTATAACACATTACTACATTTGTGAGTCTGATTCATAGCTATAAAGTGATCTGTCCATGTTCAGGTGTGCAACCCCAGCTAAAGGAGCCGCCCTCTACCCGACACAATGAAAGCACAGTCTGACCCCCAGCTGTCCGTACACATTCTGCAATCAGCACGGATCATACTTTATTAGGAACGTTCGGTGTCAGAAAAATGCAGTAGGTATTGAGCGGATTTCATAGAAAGGAGAGTTTAGAAAGGAGACAAACACTAAAGTTTTCTCTATAATTATGGATAATGTTTACTGTAATTTTAAACACATTTATCCTAAGGAAGGTCAAGGATTGGAAGATGTCTTTGGGTCATATGAGTTCATACCAGGAAAAATGAAAAGACTGGAGCCTCCAAAAGACGGGTTGTGGTACTTATCAGTGCTGTAGTTCACAGCATATGGAGAGCTCTGAATTAAAAAGGCCTGACATTCCCTTCTGCATACCCTTCAACATTACCCCTTTAACCCCTTTAGAAACAACTTGGTGTAGAGCTGCAAGACCTGAGAGGATAATGAAGTGAACCTGATCTTAGCTCTGTGCAAAGCAATTCTCAATAGTGTACCTACTGCATCTGAAGGGAAATGAAACCTTCACTATCTGAAGGTGAACAAAACCTTCAGAGCAGATCAATACGACCCCACATTTTTGTAATATTCCAACCAAGCACCCAAGGCTAGATACACACGAGCAGATAGTTCGGTCCGACTAACCGATATCGGCAGACATGTCGGTAAATCATGACTGTTTTGCCGTCTCCTAGTGAACACATGATCAGTCGCAGTGAACGCTATTTTAGTCTTAGTATAGTGGCTAAGGGCAAGACCCCACTAGGGAACGCAACAGAGCAAAATCGTAATGTTGCGCGATTCATGTGAGCTACCCTGTGCGTGCCCTGAAATCTCTTTGATGTACCCCTATCACAGTGCATGTGATGCGCACCAAAAATGTGATCGCATGTGCTGCTAAAGCAGTGCACGGCGCACACCAAAATGGGCTAGTGGGGCCTAGCCCTTACAGCTAGCCAGGGAGGAGGCTATATCTGTCATAGGAAAAATAAGAAGATGGGCCCCCTTAGCTTCCCGGCCCCCCTGCGGTTGCTTCCCCTGCTCCCTGGTAGTTACACCTTTACCATTGACTGGAATCCAGTGGGGGTAGACTCCTTCCTATGTTAGAAAATAAGACTGGAATATTTACAAATAAAGAAGAAAAATACATGGGTCTCTTTCATCTCTAACCAAAATATTCACTTTAATTAATTTTTTAATATAAAATATTAATATGATGAACCTGCTAACGTGGTATTATTACATTTACTCCATACAGTCCTAGAAATATGACCACAAACTAAATGGAAAAGGCACTGAACCGGGAAATCCTGTAAACCCAAAGCCCCAATGTAGATGAGAACATTTATACAGACTAGCATGGTGTTATCTACCAGTCACTTAGCATTTAGTGCAGAGGTCAGGGAGATAATGGAAAGAACTTGTTGAGGTAACTGAACATTGTCAATTCTGTGCAGCACTTTATAAAGACTTCAGATCCCTTCCATCCTGCTTTAAACCAGGGCAGGTCTATTTATACAGAGGCTATTATAAAAACGGAAATGCAGGAATCACCACATCTCATGTTACCTAAGCTTGATAATATCCTGTTTTATTGAGTAGCTAAAGCAATAAAGTTGTATGTATGGCTGGATAACTTGCTTCTGCTCCTTTGTACAGATTAAAGGTCACTTAATTGCCAGATAAAAGTTTCTCTCAACATTAGTTTCTCATAATTTAAGGCTGGTACACACGATACAATAATTTGGCCTGACATTTCAGTGTTTCGGTCGGTCAGGCCCAATTATTGTATGGCAGCTCGATTGACCAAATCAGACAAACGACAGGTCGGAAAATCACAACCGATTGAGCGGTTCTCTATGGACCACACGTTAGGTCACGCCTAACTGTTGGATGCAGCTGCTTTTGCCACGACCGACAGTCCTTCCTCCTGGCCGACCGGTCGAAAGCCTAGAACGGTCGGTCAGGAGGAAGGATTGTATAGTGTGTACCAGCCTTTAAAGGGTATGAAAACTATAAAAACAACTTAAGCTTAATGGATAGCTGTGGCTTTAAATATAAAGGTGTCTAACTTTTTTTTCTTTTCCCCTCCCATAGCCTACCTTTACTCCTTGAAAGTTGTTGGCTTCCCCCTCCTCTGAAGTGGGGGTTTTTCGCTCCGCCCCACGAGATTGTGGATCTCTACAGCAGCTTCTGGGTCCCAAAAGCTAGAATTGCGCATGCGCACGCAAAATTACTTCAATGCATTGTTGCGAGCGTGCTCATGCTTGAGATCATCACGCCCTAACCAAGCATTTGGGACCCAGGAAGCTGCTGCAGATATCCACAATCTCATGACGGTAGAGCAAAAACCAGCACTTCATAGGAGGAGGAAGCCAGCAACTTTTAAGGAGTAAAGGTATGGGAGGGGAATAGAAAATAAAATTAGACACCTTTTTTATTTAAAGCCACAGGACGAGTTAGAGGCAGAAAGAGATTATAAAAGAGAAAGGCTCCTACTCTTCACTTTCCTGAACTGTATTTCGGCGTTGTAGGAGAACTTTATTTTGCAGAGTGTGCCCAACATTAAAGGAGACTGAATGTCTAATAATGGGTTTTCTATGTAATGAAGAAATGAACTGCTCTATTTTCAACTTTCAAAATGTTATAACTTGCCTAAAACCTATTGTTGGTGCTGCTCTTTCTTTTCCCCCAAACTACTCTGTTTCTGGTTGCACTACCCTTTAAGCCAAATCTTTATTTGGCACAATCCCCATAGACTTAAATAGGATTTACACCACCACCAGCAGAGGACTATGGAAAACAGGAAGTATGATTTAAAGGGGAAATTCAGTGCAAACACATATGCTTTTGAGAAAAAAAGAGCAGTGTTTAAATACTGTAACTGCAACAGAAATACTGATTTCCTGTTTGCAGGACCCCTAGCTGAACCCGTAATGGTTTTGCCCTTGACCAAGCGCCTGGGTTGATTCAGTTGCTCAGTAGAGATCTGAGCATCTTTGACCCATCCAACAGCCAATCAGTAGAAATTACTGTTGGGAACATTCCAAGGATGTGGTGCATCCTGGGAAGAAGAAGGACCGTTAGAACTTGAAATGTCAGCTCACTAATGTCAACAGCAGGGAATAGCAAAGGGTATGAAATTAACTGATTTTTCAAAATGGGAGAGAATATGTAAAATAACTAAGAAGGCATTACACAAACTAACAATTTAACAAATATTGATCATTTCCACTGAACTGTCCCTTTAATCTTAAACAGTTTAAAGATTCTCTTTGTAAATTAAAGACTACCGTAGCTTTTATTTGCTAGTTTTTGCTGTTGAAATTAGGCTGAGGAATGCTGGGAGAGGTAATTCATAAAAGTTGGTGGCTTTGTCAAACGCTCATATAGTCTTTTCTATGTCCATGTATGACTGCGCAGCTCAAATTCCATTAACTTAAAATAGCATTTTTTGCATTGCTTTTCCTTTCTTTTTTTTCCCACAGGTTTTTAGATTAGAGTTGTATTTATTTTATTATCAATGCTAGGGTGCTTAAAAGTGAATTAGTGGCCAAAGTCGCCATGGATATTAGGGAAATGCTGTCTGATATTTAAGAAAAAGCAAAATCATGCTAAAATTGGCTATAAGCATTAGGGAATAGAAATGACCAGACTGCGGATCCAAACCTGGTTCCAAGATCAGAGGATTTTCCAGAATTCTGCTCTCCGGATTTTTATGAACTGAAAAAAAGACGAAAATTAGAGAATTTCTGAAATCTTCGGGATTTCGAGGATTTCCGAATTTTTTTGAAAATTCCTTAAAAATTTGCGTTTTTTTCCATTTCAGAAATTTTAATTTTCTCGTACATTTTTGAAAATACTACGCGAAATGCAAAAATAGGAAGCGCATGAAGTTTCCGGTACTGGATGGTGTTTTTTTTTAAAGATAGCGGTCTTTTATACGTGTTCCCCAGACCATTTCCCGTGTCCCAGAGACATTTACAGTACGTTACCATTGCTTTTTATACCTTTATTTTAGGTGGAAATTTTTAGATTTTTCTTCCCATTGACTTTAAAGGTTCCGCTCGCGGATTTTCAAATTCTATCATAAATGTGCAAATCCTCGAAACGGTATCGATTTTCAGAAATTCTGTCATCTCTATTAGGAAACTGATATTTAATAAATAGCGAAATCATGTTAAAATTGGCTATATGCATTAGGAAACTGTTCCCCGACATTTAAGAAATAGTAAAATAATGCTTAAATTGGCCATAGACATTAGGGTATTGTACCATGATGACTATACCATTGAATCAGTTGGGATTGTGCCATGTAAATAAGTTATGACTTACCGGTATTCATTTGACATCACATTTTAAAGAGGTGCTATTAACAGTTTAACTAAAAAAGTTTAACTGCTAGGAGAAACTGCATTTCACTGTTTAAAGCCTGGTACATATGGGACTATATTTTGCCCCATTTGATTGTGCAGGATTGTGCAGGACCCAATTTTTCACAATAAAACAGTCAGTAAATTTTGGCTGATAAAATAATGGTGGTACCTATTTAACTCCCAACTAGCCGACTACAGATTGGTAACCAGCAAAAAAAAAAGACTGGGGTGAACAAGCCATAAGGAACTATTTGCCAATGAACTTCTTCCAGGTATATGAAAGATTAGGCGTTTCAGGGGGAGAGGGATGCTGTCTCAATTAAACAAAAAGCTTCTATGTCTACGGCTGCCTTTAAAGAAGAACTAAACTTCTTTGTAAGATTCTTCTCTAGTAAGTTGCATTTAGTTCATGTAAGTAATAGATTTTGTAACTAAGAAGGATTCATGTTGTTGCCAGTACAACCCACAGCCTATGTAGTCAGGGCCGCCATCAGGGGGGTACTCCAGTATGGGGCCCGGACTTGGAAAGGGGCCCAGAGATTGAGCGGAAGAAAAAAAAATTTTTTTTCCTGCAATACTGCATTTAACCACGAACTCCATTCCTAGGTAGAGAAGACAAACAGGGCGTGTCTGCTGGATGGCCCATGACTCAGTCAGTAATTGGCTTTACTGTCTATGTGGCTCCACAAGTGTGTGGAACATTTGGAACAACGTTTGGACATCAGAATTAGGAATGCTACATTTGTGGGGCACACATTGAATGGATCTTATTCAAATTTAATATTTTGACCATATTTCTACATTTAATTGGTAGAATCTAGTTACTGTTACAATATGAGTATTTTGTTTAACCTCCATATCATTAAAGGGCATGTCCAGCCCTTTTTTTAAACTTTTTATATATTATACATATTGATCCCCCAGCCCCAACCACCGTAATAAAATTCTTAGAAAGTGCCCCGATATGTACTTACCTCCCATTTATCCTCCGCGGCAGTCTCCAGGCCCTCTGCTTGCACGGAAATGCAAGCAGGGGGCGGGACCGGCAGCCACGTCCCTGATTGGCTGAGAGGCAGCCAATCAGGGACGCGGCTGCCGGCTGCTCAGAATGCCGGAGGATAGAGGGAAGGTAAGTAACTATCTGGACACTTTCTAATAATTCTGTTACGGCGGTTGGGGCTGGGGGATCAATATATATAATATATACTGGGGATTTTACACTAGGGGGAGGGAGAAGAAAACGGGAGGGAGAGGGAGGGGGGGAGGACTCTCCTGCACATGCCTCAGACCTTGTTGAGGCTGAGACAGGCGCAGGATGAGTCACCCAGACCTTCTACACTACACTTTCCTGGACTTTGGAGGGGCACAGCATGGCAACCATAAGGAGCTGGGATGTAAGGTAAGGATTTTTGTACACTACAGAGTGGGGCCAGTATGGGGTTAAATTTAAGTTTTGGGGGTGGACATGCCCTTTAATTCCAGTTTATAAGCTTCTCATGTTGGTGGATCGAGCTTGGATTTAAAGGATTATTAAAGGGTTTATACCCCCTAGTTGCTGAACCAAAAGTGTATACCTAAAATTCTAGGCCCATACCCCTGGGTGTAAAGATGCTAGCCATTAAATTTATTAACACAGTCTTGCTATATTCTGCTGCCTCTCGCAGGCCAGACCAATTGGTTGTAGACTTCGGACCACATTTTCGATGGTGTACGATTTTATTTTCAGTAGTCCTCGAAAATAACCTTGAACGTTCAATAAACCTCTAAAATATGATCGGAAGCTACTTTTGAGTTTCTGATAGTATTTTCGGGGATTATCGAACGTTCAAGGTTATTTTTTGGGGATTATCAAACGTTCAAGGTTATTTTTTGGGGATTATCAAACGTTCAAGGTTATTTTTGTAGTAACCATATAGTTCTCCTTTAAAGGGCATGTCTGTCCCCAAAATGATATTTCTTAAATGGGTAGAGAACCCCCCAAACCCAGAAACCATACTATTCTCAAAACCATGGGGCCTCTGCTCTTTAGTGTAGTCATGGTGGTAACATATGACATCAAGGCAAATGACTTGAAGGAATACACAGAAATGCCTCCTCTCTAAGCTTTCGATGTGCTCAGTGGAGCCGCAAAATCTTAAGCATAGGCAGCAGGGATTGGGCTGAATATATTGTTAACAGCAGTTTATGGATTTGTGGCGTTTGCGGGGGTTCTCTACCGATATAAGAAATATAATTTGGGCTGGTTATGCCTTTTAAACCTATCTATTTTTTACACTATATAATATAAATACTAAATACACTATCAGGAAGATTCAATAAAAGTTCTTATCGTTAAAAATGGTACTAATTTTGCCCCAACCAATCAGATATTATTTAACATTTGAAAGCTAACATCTGATTGGTTGGAGCAAAATTAGCACCATTTTTAACGATAAGAACTTTTATTGAATAACCCTGTATATTTATTGCACAACTCAAGACAGAATAAAGAACACACAATAAAAGTATATCAATACAATGAAAATATTTATAAATGAAAGTTGCTTTATCTGTGTTTAATCATTTTAAATAACAGCAATTTAGAATCAGTTCAATAAAAAAATCAGTGACAACAATACCATATATTCCTGCTAATTCTGTGATCGTTAAGGTGGATTAAACAAGAGTTATATCAACTAGTAGGCAATAATAGTAAGGTGGCCAAAATGCAAAAGTTATCTTTCATAACAGTAGTGTATTTACTAATCACGACCAATATGTATTAGGTTATTTCCTGTGAACATATATTGCTTTTATATAGGAAAACTTTATTGAAGGGTATCTCCGCCTCCACTTTTTTACTTTTACTTTACTTTTGCTGTAGTGTAGGGTAAACTACAGCAAATCTCCATTACACTACAGAAAACAACAGAGAAGAGGGATCCGGGGGAGGGCTCCACTGTGCATGCCAAAGTCCTCCAGCAGGGCTAGTAAGTAGCAGGGACCTGATAACACACAGTCAGCTCCAACTCTTCACTATTCTGAACTTTGGACAGGCACTGCAGGAAAACCATTTGGAGCAGAGCTGTAAGGTAAAGATTTTTGAACACTACACAATAGACCCAGTAGTGGGTTAAATTTTAGTTTTGGGTGTGGACATGCCCTTTAATAAGACTAAACCTCTAGGGCTGGATTTGTCACCTGGCAATGGCCTTATTATGGGGTGAAATCAAAATTTAAGGCAGCGCCTGCTCGTTTTCACATCCAGCATTACCTTTTTTGTTGGGGGAATACCCTGTAACATTACCCCTTTAATAGTTACACTTCTAGAAAAAAACATTGTGCACTGCTGCAGGTGGAGGAAAATGAAGTGAAATTGATCTTAGCACCCATAATTAAAAAAACAACAGCAGGGGCGTCTGGAGTTAGAACAAGAGAAAGCATTGTAAGTTAACAGGCCAGATCAGGTGGTTTCAAGCAAAGGCCGGCAACAGGTAATCAGAAATCAGGAAAATCTCAAGGTAACAAGTATACACTAGGAAGCTGATCAGATGAAACAGCTTAGAGGAAAACTGGTAGGGGATTTAACTAAGCCAATATGCCATTTAAACAGCAACATCCAACAAAATTTAAATCTCGACGACAACCCTTTCCCAGACATGTTTTCGACAAAGATGCACAAAGTCTCAAATCCGCTTGATGGAGTATTAACACTAAAGTACGAACATTTGGTACGGACAAACAAGTGGTTATGGAATCATTAGGTAAGCAGCTTCACCCTTGTGATAATTTATTTTCCTTTTTTAATATATATATGTGTGTGTGTGAAAAGTTATTAATCAATCTGTTATAGTTTAGTAAATAGTGTATTTTTAAGAATTGATCACTGAGGGAAAGAAATACATAAACCTATATAATATTATTTTTTATGTAGGCAGTTCCTAAGACATGAAACTGTTAAACTGTTCAAGGGTTCTGCAAGGGTAAAAAGGTTGAGAAACACTGTCTAATGTAAGATAGATAGATAGATAGACAAATAGATTGACAGAAAGACAGTCCGACAGACAGACAAATAGATAGACAGAAAGAAAGAAGACAGACAAGATATAGACAAATATATATATATATAGATAGATTCAAGATACATAGACAGATATAGATAGATATAGAGAGAGATAATAGAGCGTGAGAGAGAGTAGATTGTTATATGTACAGAACTGTTTAATGAAATGTTGGTCACTGCTTCAACCTTCACTATGCTATAATTACTCTGTGCTTTTTAGTGAATACCAGTATATCATTAAATTACTGAATCATTTGGAATTGAGATTGAGGCAGGGAAAGAGTTTGGTGTGGGTGCTTGCATCCTGAACTTTATTCCTGACTATCTTTGACACATCTTCATTAAAACGATGACTTTGGCACAGGATGGAAATGACTCAGCAGTGTCACAGTCAAAGGTAAATACAAACTATTTATAGGAAAGAATTGATGTAGTTGTATGAAATATACAGGTTGCACAGAAGGAAAGAAAAACTGTGAAGTTGGATTATTTGAGCTAATAATTTAAAAAAATGTAATTGTATGTCTATCACTGGCACTTTAGATAAGTAGAATAATAAGAATTTCTAGATTCGGGAAGCATTGACTTCAGTGGGGGTGGTGTGTCACAGTTAGTACAGTTCTGTATTGGTAGATCTTTCTCAGGGATTAATGTTAAGTACAGACAAAGGTGTCTGCTTTATGTGACCTTCAGTACATTTGAGCGTGTATTCAGAATGTTTCAGACCTTATAATTTACATAGTACCATATTTTAAAAGCTGTGGTATTGCAGCCCATCTGCCCTTTTGTTGTCCAGTAGGATATGAAACATCTCCATTTCATGTGGTTAAAGGACAACTCCACCCTCATAACAACATCTTTTAGAAAGAATGGCCTCTTTAAAATATGTTGATATATCATAGTTTGTCCTATGAATTCATTACTATATGCCTGCTATGCTTCTGGAGACCTCATGGAAACTGAGCAATTTAGAAACTTGTACTGAGCCTGGGCATGCTCAGAAGAGGCAGACAGGGGATTAACATTCAGTCATTGGCTGTGATGTCAACTGTCAAATCCATAACTTACAGTTACTAACTGGAAGAGCCATTAAGCAGAAACAGGGGTAACAGGACATTGTGCAGGATTTCAGGTTAGACTTATATATTTCAGATTTTAAACTATTACCGTTTAGGGTTTTGGAGGGTGATTTACCTGTATGTAAGTTTTCATTTTGGGGCTAGGGTTAAAAAAAATAGTTCTTCTATCACAAGTATCACAATACATACCCATAACGGGTAACCCAGAGAACAAAGATAAATTAATTTCATTCCAAAACAGATCCCATCACATAACCTGAGACTTGTGTCCCCTTCCTACATTACTATCAGCCCATAAACTTTCCATCTCAGTAATATTTACTAATATTAATATGGATTGATATAGCGCCAACATATTCAATTATTGAATCCATTCACATCAGCCCTGAAGCGCTTACAATCCCTTTTGTAATTGTGTACAAGGGAAGATTCAAACCCAGGATTCAGTTCTGCAAGGAACCAGTGCTAACTACTGTGCCGATGCATTAACAAATATGCCATGAGTGGGGTCTTCAATGAAAGGCTATGATATCATATTTATACAATATGATAATAATTATTGAAAGCAAAAATAGAGGTGGGAGGAAGCATTGGTAGACTAATGAATATGGAGACTTGAGAGAGCACTTCTATATACAAACAGGGTTATTCAATAAAAGTTCTTATTGTTAAAATGGTGCTAATTTCGCCCCAACCAATCAGATGTTAGCTTTCAAATGTTAAATAAGATCTGATTGGTTGGAGCAAAATTAGCACCATTTTAAACCATAAGAACTTTTATTGAATCTCCCTGATAGTTTATAAATAAAATATTTTTACAATGGTACTAAGCCTCAGTACAATTACATTCAAACCTTCGTCCTGCAGCGACATCTTCGTTGGACTTGTCCTAGTGGATTTCTGGAGAAAAGATCTCAATTTAATATTGTCTATAAATCTTCCTACTAGGCCTTGCTCCCTGTGGCACCTCTAACTCACTAAAAAAGCTATGTAAGGGCACGGTGATTTCATGTGTGATTTTGTTGCGTTTGCGCATGCGTTTTTTCATTTGATATAGAAAAACGCATGTGATTGAGATAAAAAAATGCAGAACGCAAATTGCGATCGCATCACACCTGAAAACGCACATTTTTGGTGTGTTGACGCGATTTCAATGATCGGAAAAAACACGTGCAAACGCAAAAAAAAATGCGATAGTGTGGCCTAGCCCTAAACATTCGTTTTTCTGCAACCAGATGTTAACCTTGTTCTGGAAACAAAGTGGAAAGGATCACAGAAAGAATATGCATTGAGGAGGGAAATTGGTCTGTATGAACCACACTCTTGGGGGTCCTTACCAGGTTTTGGTATCAATACAATATTGGCATCTTATAGTGTTGGTGGTAGTGATGTGGAGTAAAAGCTTCTTGGTACGTGTCTAATACTGTATCTTTGTATATTTCGGTAGGTATTCCGTCTGGACCTGGGGCTTTTCCAGTTTTCATCTCTCCTAGTGCCTCCTGTAATTCTTCTAATGTAAGGGGTGCTTCCAGTTTTATCATTTCACTGGTTGGTAGCTTACGAAATGTGATTTGATCCAAATATAAAGTTTGATTGGGTGTATATGAAGTTCGGGATGTATATATTCCGGAATAGTATTTTACAAAGCAGTTCAGGATATTATTTGTGTCTGAGGTAACTATTCCTAAGTTATCCTTAATGGAGAGAATAGAATTATTATGAGAGGGGCCGTGGGCCAGGTGTGCTAGCCATCTAGCCGAGATGTGACTATGTTCAAAAAAAAATTTCTGGTTGAAAAATTGTTTCCATGATATTGGTTCTGTTAAGGTCAAATTGTATTGTTTTTGCATGTTTAACCATGCTGCCTTATTTGTTGTTGTGGGGTCAGAAATATATGTTTCTTCTAGATTTTTGAGTTTGGTGGCTTGTTGTTTATCTGAATATTAAGTACTTCTTTTAATTGCTATAATAGTGGATTGTAGATGACCTCTAAGGATGGCTTTAAAGGCGTCCAATTTCGTTGAGTGTGAAATTTGGCCGTGGTCTAGTTGGAAATGTAGAAGGGTATATCGTCTGGGGAGGGAAATTGTTATAACCAAAAAAGATGGCATTTCCATGGCCTATTATTGCCTACTGAGGGTTTTTGATTAATTTCCGTTATTACTGGGTAGTCATCGGAGAGTCCCCTAGTTAGGTGGGCTACTTAGGGTATAGAGTGGAATGTCGAGTTATTTACAAAAAAGTAATCTAGTCTACTTAGGGAATTACCGTATATACTCGAGTATAAGCCGACTCGAGTATAAGCCGAGGTACCCATTTTGCCTCCAAAATGGGTAACCCATGATTGACTCGAGTATAAGCCGAGGGTAGATAGTTGCCTAATACCATTCCACTGTAGATGTTTGGAAACTACAACTCCCAGCATGCTTTTGTTGCTGGGAGTTGTAGTTTCCAAACACCTATAGTAGAAAGGTATTGGGTGCTACTGTATGGCCACCCTAGAGCCCCCCCCAGTTCACTTACCGTACCTGGCCAGTCTTCAGTCTTCATCTCTCCAGTCTTCAGTCTTCATCTCTTCAGTCTTCATCTCTCCCGTCTTCATCTGTCCAGTCTTCAGTCTTCATCCTTCAGTCTTCAGCTCTCCGCCGGTCTTCAGTCTTCAGCTCTCCGCCGGCTGCCGCTCGCTCTGTGCAGTTCCCAGTAGTCCTTCGTGGCTGCGCGATGACGTCATCCCGCCGGCGTGCGTGATGACATCATCGCGCACCCGCGAAGAACTACTGGGAACTGCCGGCTTTCCTTCCTGAATCGCGGCTGCAACTGGAATCAAGGTAAGTTTTTGCTTGACTCGAGTATAAGCCGAGTCAAGGTTTTTAGGTTGATTTTTAAACCTAAAAACCTCAGCTTGTACTCGAGTATATACGGTATGTGAAGCTGATTTGCATGTGTATTCTAGTTTCTGGGGGTGTAGTTGGCGGCACGCATCTACCCACCTGAGTTCTCTTATTAAAGAGCATGTCCACCCCCAAAACTATAACTTAACCCCATACTGGCCCCACTCTGTAGTGTAATAAAATCCTTACCTTACATCCCAGCTCCAAATGTTTCTCCTTTAATGCTCCCCCAAAGTCCCCAAAACAGGCCACCAGGAGCCTAGCAGAGTCCATATAGGACTCTGCCTCCTGTCTCCCCTCCGGGAGAAGTTTGACATGCGCACTGCACCCCCCCTCCCTCTCCTGTTTTGCAATCCCTCGCCCTAGCATAAAGAACTTTTAGCACATAGTAGGGTTCCTTCCCCCAGCCACCGCTATAAAAGATTTTTCAGAAAGTCCCCCGAACTCTACTTACCTTACCTCTCTCCCCGGCGTACTGAGCAGCCAGCAACCGCATCTGTGATTGTCTGCCTCTCAGCCAATCAGGGATGCAGCTGCCGGTGCGGCCCCCTGCTTGCAGTTTCATGCAAGCAGAGGGCCGGGCAGTACGGCAGAGGAAAGAGGGAAGGTAAGTAGAGTTTTGGGGGACTTTCTGAAAAAAGTTATTTTTTTTATAGCGGTTGGGGCTGGGGGAAGGAACCCTACTATGTGCCAAAAGTTATTTACAGGGGTGGACATGCCCTGGGGTTTGTGTCGGTGACGTTGGGTGGAATCTATCTATAGAGGATTCTTAGTATAGTTAAAGTCACCCATGTATATAATTTTTCCAAGGGGTATTTTAGGGCAAACGTTGCCGCTGCTTTGAGAGGAGCTACATGTCTCCCTCTTGATTTATCTGTTTGTACTTCATGTACTTTTATACATAGGTTTTTATGTATAATAATCGATAATCCTCCCAAGTATACAGAATGTGTGCTGTGAGCTGCCCATCCAACCCAGTATTTTTGGGTTCTGCCCAGGGTATCTGGGAGTAAGTGGGTTTCTTCAATACAGCAGATGTCTATGTTAAGGTTTTGTATTGTGGTAAATACACATACAGGGTTATTCAATAAAAGTTCTTATCATTTAAAATGGTGCTAATTTTGCCCCAACCAATCAGATTGGTTGGGGCAAATTTAACAGCTTTCAAATGTTAAATAAGATCTGATTGGTTGGGGCAAAATTAGCACCATTTTAAACGATAAGAACTTTTATTGCATAACCTTAATAGTCTCTTGTGAGGATCATTAAAGGGCATGTCCACCCCCAAAACTAAAATTTAACCCACTACTGGCCCCACAGTATAGTTTAAAAAAAATCCTTACCTTACATTCCTGCTCCTTATGGTTCCCCTGTAGTCCATGTCCAAAGTCCAGGAAACTGAAGAGCAGTGTCTGTCTTCCTGTTCAAACAGCTCTTCCTCCTGTGTTACCTCCGGGAGGGATGGAGACATGCGCACAGGAGCCCTCCCTCCCTCCCTCCCTCCGTCTCCCCTTCTTGCTTCTTTCTCCCTAGTGATAAATCCTTTTATATGCATTGTCAGGCATACCCTGCCACCCCCAACCACAAAGTTAAAAGTGAGAAAATCGGTTTCAAACAGTACTTACAGCTTGCGGCTGCCAGCGTCTATTCCATTGCTGGCAGCTGCGGTTGTGATTGGCTGGCTCTCAGCCAATCACAGCCGTGGCTGCCAGTCCGGCCCCCTGCTTGTATTTCCGACAGGCAGGGGAGCCGGACCTGAGCAACGCTGGAACCAGGTGCTGTAAGTACTGTTTGGGGTTGATTTTTTAACTTTTAACATAGCGGTTGGGGGTGGGAGTGTATGCCCTATAATATGCATAATGGTTGTTATGAAGGGTGGAGATGCCCTTTAAGACCTCTCACATTCCACGTTCAGACTCTAAGTGGTCATTGCATGGAACATCAATCTAATTTTTTCTAATTTTATACATTGCAATTATAGAATTTATATATCTATAACAATTTGGAAAACCAGTGTTATCAATCACATATATTATATCTATCTTGATTATTAGATAAACAGTAGTCCTGACAGCGTAACCCATACACATAAATTCACATTTGGGGAATAACATTTTATAACAGTTATAACATTTTTAAACATAGTGTTAAATTAACTATAACAAGCCCTTAGTAGGGAGTATTGGGCAGTACCCTTAGGACTGCTAGGAGCGGTGTATCTTGCAGCATCCGCTATTTATATAGATATCCATTCCAGGTAGGTATTGGTTTCCCGGAGTTTATGGAGGTGATAGAGAGTCTTGGGTGGGAGAATAAGGTAAAATATGGGCGTAGAGAGGGGGGGCTGTACGAGTCAGACAATAAAGTATTGGAGGCTAGTTGGTTTAGTTAAAATTATGTTTAGTATATTTACCGTTCATACCATCTTTGATGTTGATGGGGTAGGTCAATTTAACCTTGAGTCTAGCCATGCAGAAGCTTTACCGGGGTCATTGAAAAATATAACTTTTCCTTCATGGACAATTCTCAGCCGTGCCGGATTGGCCATGGAGTACTTGACGTTAGCTTGTTTAAGACAGCGTTTTATTTCTATGAATGTTGAGAGATCTGGGAAAATCATAATTGATTCATTTTCATATATAATATTTGTATCTGAACGTGACAGGCGTAGTATTTTAACTCTGTCTGTAGTGTTCAAGAATCTGGCGATGAGTGGTCTGAGTCTGGCTCCTGAAATTGGTTTCTGTGTGCCCTCTCTATAGCATATGTGGAGGAAATGAGGTCTCTGCCAAACTCAGCTAGCCACTTTTCCAAGAAGGTGCTTCGGATCCCTCTGGGAAACCTAGAAACTGTAGGTTCTGTCGACGACTTCGGTTTTTGAGGTCATCGATTTTTGCTGTGGACAATTGTAGTTGATTTTTAAGAGATTCAAGTTCCCTTGTTTGAGGGGAGATCGTGTCCTCGATCAGGGTTATACGATCCTCTGTTTCAGTTACACGTTGGCGGAGCTTATGCATGTCCGCACGTAATAATCCAATGTCTATTTTAACTCCTTCTATTCTATTAGTCCTGTAAGTAAGGACTTGATTTCTTGAATAGCAGCGAGTACCTGCAGTAGTGTTGGATCCGGGGAGGTTGTTTGTGGTTAAGAGCCAGTTGAAGTAGTACGCCAGGAGTTGGCTGCACATCCGTGTGTGTTGTAGGCCCGGGACATGGCTTGAGGAGCTTTTCAGCTGCTGCTGCTTGTCTCTTTTCACCTTTATTTGGCTTGGCCTTTCCCCCGGGTCTATACTGTATCGGGATTATTCGGTAAGTGCTGGGAATGGGGTCTCTGGGTTAACCATAGATAATGTTATAGCGGGAGCTGATTCTCTGTGCGTCCTACTCCATTGGCTTCCTAATTTCTAATTGGGGGAAATAGACCTAACGAGGTCTAGGTTATGGGTCACTAGAAGTACAATCATGGATTTTAGCCACGGAGCAGTAGCAGGAGGGAGGCGGGAGGAAGGGAACCCCACTGCACATGCCAGAAACCTCTAGGAGGACGAGTTAGAGGCAGAAACAGATTATACCAGAGAAAGGCTTCTACTCTTCAGGTTCCTGGACTGTATAGCCAAACAGGAGAACCATATGCTGTTGAAAAGAAAGGTAAGTGGCATTTAACACACTACACAATGTGCCTGACATTGGGGCAAATTTAATTTTGGTGTGTGGACATGCCCTTTAAAGGACAACTAAACTCCTCGCGGGAGTTTGGGGTGGTCTCGCGGGTGTGCGGGAGACCACCCCAAAATCAGGGATACGCGACTCCCGGGAGGGGTGGGATACCTGAAAAAACTATATTTAGTCAACAAAAAACAACTGTAGCACCAAAATGTATATTTTGATGACCACATTTTTTTGGGGAACAAAATGTACAGTGGATTGAAACAGAATAATTTTTGTATACAAAAAGTGGTGAAAAACATTATGTTGACAAAAAGAAAATTTGGTAGACCAAATAAATCTTGTAGCGCAAGTGTATGTTTTTAGCACACAAAACAAACTAAGGAAAAACAAGCATACTTTTGGTGTTTAAAATGCAATATTGTGCACCAAGAGTTATGTTTGGTAATGGTAATGGTAGAAAATGGCAAGCTTTTCCTTTAATCTTTGTAAAAAAAATAAAGTGGTAAATTGTTTGCTTTGCCTTTAATCCCTTCAGAAAAAATGTGTACACTTAATGACTCTCGTGCCCATAATATATTTCCCTTTAAACTCTTAAATAAGAAATTTTGGGTATATAATACACTTCCCCTTTGAAAGTGCTAATTGTCATGCATTACCTAAATAAGTTTTGGTAAATGGAAAACATTTCCTTTAATCTCTGCTGTAAAAAAATACTACTAAATGGCACAGTCCATATTTTCTTTTGTGGGGCAAGGCCCCACTAATCATCACGCAAGAGTCATGCTACGCAGCAAAATTGCAACGTCGCGCGATTCATGTGTGCTACCCTGTGCGTGCGCTGTGATTACTTTTATGTTACCCTATTGCAGCATCATTTCACTACCGGTAATTCACTGAACTTTTGACTGAATGTAAAAAATGGACCAAATGTATAAAACGCACAAAATTTACAAATATGCAGGGTTTTCAATAAAAGTTCTTATTGTTAAAAATGGTGCTAATTTTGCCCCAACCAATCAGATGTTAGCTTTCAAATGTTAAACAAGATTTGATTGGCTGGTGCACAATAAGCACCATTTTAAAGGAAAAAAATGTTTATTGAATCTCCCTGTTGGTCTACAGAAATGATTTGGTGAACATAATTGCTCTACAGAAATTATTTGGTGAACCCAATTGATAGACTTGTTTTACTAAAATGATTGGGTGGATAATTGGTTTTACATAAATAATTTGGTAAACAGAAAAGACAGACTTGTTCCACAGAAATTATTTGGCAGACAAAATTGTTCCACAGGATATATTTGGTGAACAGAATTGATAGACTTGTTTTGCAGAAATTATTGTGTGAACAAATTTGTTTTACAGAAATTATTTGGTGAACAGAATTGATAGACTTGTTTTACAGAAATTATTTGATGAACATTATAAGATTGTTTATAAACATAGGGGCAGATGTAGAACCAGAAGCAGCATTAGTTACCTTTGCAAGCTCCCACAATTTTGTAAATCCCTTTGCGAGATTTACTGAATCACGGCATTTAAAGGGAAAGCAAACAAAGCAAAATCAGTTTATATTTTTTTTAAGAACAATTAAAGGGAAAGCATGCCATTTACCATTACCAAACACAACTCTTGGTGCACAAAATTGCATTTTTAAGACAAAAAGTATGCTTGTTTTTCCTTGGTTCATTTTGTGTGCAAAAACCATACACTTATACTACAAGATGTATTTAGTCAACAAAATTTTCTTTTTGCCAGCATAATGTTTCTTTTCACCACTTCTTGTATACAGAAAATATTCTGTTTCAATCCACTGTACATTATGTTCACAAAAAAGATATTGGTCATCAAAATGTACATTTTGATTAAACATAGATAAAGCAACTTTCATTTATAGATATTTTCATTGTATTGATATACATTTATTGTGTGTTCTTCTTTATTCTGTCTTGAGTTGTGCAATAAATATACAGGGTTATTCAATAAAAGTTCTTATCGTTAAAAATGGTGCTAATTTTGCTCCAACCAATCAGATGTTAGCTTTCAAATGTTAAATAAAATCTGATTGGTTGGGGAAATATTAGCACCATTTTAAACGATAAGAACTTTTATTGAATAACCCTGATAGTGTTTCTAAAGCTTCCATGTGTAAACATGGTAAATTCCCAGAAGTCTTTGTTCCTTATTTGCATATTGCTGAAAAGGGAGTATAAAGCCTGAATACTCTCCCTACCTTATTTAATGTATTCGTGACGTCTGTTGATAGGCGCTTCACCCTGCAAAACCAGAGGCCTGCACTACACTGATGATGGCTCAATAAAGTCGAAACCGGTCTGTAGTTGGTGCTCTGGTTTTGCATTTAGCTTGTGGAATGCTGCAAAAGTACTTTAAAACTTTTATTGAATCTCCCTGTAAATGTATATTGTTATCACTGAATTTCTTTTGATCACCAAAGTGTGTTTTTTGTTACAAAATGATCTGGGAACAAACGGCACCCCATAGACATCATACCAGGAATAATATAAAATAGTCAACTAATTTTACTGCCTTTTGTTTATTTTTTGCTTCCATTTTGTTCCTAGACAAAAATAAATTTTTTAAATGTACCATTTTACCTTGTGTTAGTAGGCCAAATCCAGAGACTTACTTATTATATTTCAATTTTCTTTCTGCTATCCCTGTTCTGTGCCTGAGAGAGACATGATCTCTGTGCTGCAACATAATTGTCGGCTTTTAGGGGCAGGAAAGGCTACTGCTTCCTTGTTTTTATTTCCTGAGCAATTGAGATGTTTAGAAATGTACAATCAGATACATTTCACAGCTAGACCAGATGATAGATCAAAGGAACATTTTTTAGAGGAAAGCAGAAGTACTCAATAGAGATCACCTTCATTTTTTAAACAAGGGTCTAAAATCTCTCACAAAAAGTGATTTAATCCATACTTAACCATAGTGTGTTTAGAAGTGATATGAAAAACTTTGCATTATGGAAGCGTTGTATTGACAACATTTGTATCAATATAAAATAATACGGAAGATTACCTAAAAGACTTTTTAACATTTCTTATTACTAACTATATAAACTTACAACTGATTTCAGAATATTATAAAGATAAAGCAATATTTTGACTTAGAATTATTTATTGAAAATCAATAATTTGACAATCAAATCTATCTAAAATATTGACAATCAAATCAGAAACTTGTAGACAGTAACGCATATATCCCTAAGAATAGCTGCCATAGAATAAATTGGCTCAACAATATACCATAAACTAATTTAAATGAGTTAGATGTAATTTCACAGAACAGATTATGAAATACAAGCCACAGACAGCATAAACTAATTGAAAAAGAATATGAGACAGAAAACAAAACAAAGAAAAAGTTAGGGAGATCAACAGGAGCTCAACCGAATGGCCCAACCATACAAGAAAACCCCTTAACATTGTCTTTCATAACTCAATTTAGAGATAAGAAAAAAAGAAAATTATGGAAAAAACACTGGCATATTTAACAAGCCGAACAGATAAACCACAAATAATTAAAAAAAAAAACTTGAATGATCATATAGCCCAGAGTCATTTGCGATCAATGAAGAACCAAATTAAAGGGAAAGTTCAGTGGAAATACATATGCTTTTAAGAAAGGAGTAGTATTTTTCCATCCCAATGACCTTAACCTGCCCATTCAACATTTTGTCTGCGTATAAATAAACACTTCCTAAATACTTCCTGTTTGTAGGACCCCTAATAGAGACTTATGGTTTTGCCCTTGACCTTGTGCCTGGGTTGATTCAGTTGCTCAGTAGAGAGATTTGAGCATGTGTGACCCATCCAACAGCCAATCAGTAGAAATTTTTGTTGGGAACATTCCAAGTAAGTGGTGCATCCTGGGAAGCAGAAGGACTGTTAGAACCTGAAATGGCAGCTCACTAATGTCAACAGCAGGGAATAGCAAGGGGTAGAAATTCAACTGATTTTTCAAAATGGGAGAGAATATCTAGAATAACTAGGTATGTATAATATAAACTAATACTTTTTAAAATATTGATATTTTCCACTGAACTTTCCCTTTAAGCTCCTTTCCAATTTAAATGGTATCTATGGTGGAAAGTGTAAAGCAGCACTTCTCAACCAGTGGTCCCTGAGAGGTTGCATAGGGGTCCTCAAGAGATTGACAGAAACTGTATGGATGCACTATTTTGATGAATACAGATATATTTTCCTTTATATTTATCGATGTTCTGTATGAATTATGTGTTTGGTGTATTGGTGTCTGAGAGATAAACCTCACTAATACATTAAATAAGGTAGGGAGAGAATTCAGGCTTTGATACTCCCTTTTCAGCAATATGCACATAAGGAACAAAGACTTCTGGGAATTTACCATGTTTACACATGGAAGCTCTTAGAAACACTATTGGGGAGATACAATATCGCTTCTCCCATTACTTACCTTAGCCCGATCCCGCGATACAATAACTGACGTAAGCGAAATTACGTCAGTTATTGCATCGCGGGATCGGGCAAAGGTAAGGAGCGGGACTTTAACGCTCCACAAGCCGTAGCGTTAAGTTTCACGCTACAAAGTGGCGCAAAACTTAACACTACGGGTTTTGGATCGTTAGCACAGCGCTATTTCCAAAAACATTCGGAAATGGCGCTGTGCTTGAAATTCTGTCCAAACCCAAGTTAACCCAAATTTTTTTAGGGTTAACGTGGGTTTTAGATGGAAAAGGGCCATATTGAATCTCCCCCTATGTCTTTAAAAAGACTTTTACAGCATTCCACAAACTAAATGCAAAACCAGAGCACCAACTACAGACCGGTTTCGGCTTTATTGAGCCATCATCAGAGAGATATTTCTATTTCTTTAATCAAAATACATAATTTATGTATAGCTCTATAAATATATAGTATTTATACTATAATTCAAATACTATACATTTATAGAGCTATCATTTGGGTATAAATTATGTATTTTGATTTAGAAGAAAAATAATAATATATAATAATTATTTATGTTTCAAGGGGTCCCCACAGATAAAAAGGGTGAGAAAAATTGGCTTCAAGGATGTAAAAAAAATGGAAAAAGTAAACGTTTTTAATGTGGCTAAAGACGTTTTTGACATGAAAAACCTAAATTATGTTCTTTACTTAAAGGGGAAGTCAAGTCTGAAAAAAGAAATGTTAATCACCTCCCCAAACCCCACCTTCGCATTATCTATACTTTCCAAAGAGTCCCCTGAAGGCAATTACTTGACCAGGTCCCTTGCCGCTGGGTGCCGCCCCCTGCTCCTGTTTTGGTCTTGTTTCGAGCAAAAACAAGCAGAGGGCTTCTGTGCTGACACTCGCTCTACTTTCTGGTCGTGGCTGTCGGGTGATTGAGCGTGATGTCACATATTGACTTTTTTTGTATGAAAAAAGGAATTCATAATTGTTAAGCTAGGTACACACACTAACGATAAAGCTTTATTGGCAGTGTGTGTATCGTCTTTCCCGAATGAGCGTGCGGCCGCTGAACGTTCCTGTCGGCCTCATGATTGTTGGGGAAAGACTTCTCCCTGTAAGGGAATCGGCCGTGGGAAACACACAGGCCCCGTGGATATACTGCGTATAAGGAGAACACTCTGCACTGTTTGTTCCTTGATCTTTGAAAAAGATTGCAGATCCTGTCTGTCATTTTTTAAACATCTTTACTGTGTGTACCCAGCTTAAGGGACAGGAGCATTTGTAATGTGTTTACACAAAAACTGCACTGAAATCTGTGTTCTGTGTCTGAGCTGTAACATGATTGGCTTTTTGTGAAAAGTGTACTGCGTACACTTAGCTGGGTGTTCCCAGATAAGGTGAATTATGGGAGCTGACCTCTAGTACCCACGGGTTATTTTCATAAGTCACCCAGCATCCACAGCAAAGGGAGAGGTGAATGTGAATGTGCTTTTTCTATTGGGGCAATGTTGTCCCGAGACTTTAGTTCCCCTTTAACAATCAGTGGATCACTAAACATTGTTGCAATGTAGATATACTAGATTGTTCAGAGTCCCGTTGGTCAACATTTATTAAACATCTGTACAGCGAAAGACCAGAAACGGATGTGGAAGATCGAGGATAAGGTCAAATCTTGAAGAAACAACAAATTAATTAAAATAGCTTGTCTCTTTCCAATTGTTAGATTTCTACCATAAATATAAAAGTGCACAGAACCTCTCCAAACATGTGAACTAGAAATAATGTAGGTGACTGTGGGAACAATTTACAAGTCAACTTAATTACAGCCCTAAGCAGGAACATCTTTTCTTACAAAAGCAACAGAGCAATTTCCTACATATGTAAATGCTATGAAAAAGAATAAAACCAGATACAAATGTCTGACACATCTTTTAATGATTTAAAGACCAGGTGTGAAATGATATTCAACTTACTAGTTTTATATCAATTCAGACTTTTCCAGTCTATCTATCTGTTATCACAGGAAGTCAACATGAGGAAATGACTTTTATAATCACTCATTCAGGGTCAGACTGGAAACCCCTAATGGGCCCACAGACAATTTCCATAAACATAGTTACATATCGCAGTAAGTAAGGTTGAATAAAGACATATGTCCATCTAGTCCAACCTTTATACCCTCATTTTTCAACCCTACAGTTGATCCAGAGGAAGAGCTAACCAATAGGAAGACACGCTGTTTAAGAAGCTTGTCTTACAATTGGTATAGCCCCCAGGCCGGGAGTGGGAGGTGGAGAAGAGCACACTGGCGAGGTAAGTGTGGGTATAAGAAGCTCAACTCAGGGGTGAGGTCCTAGCGGTTTAGTTCCTCACCCTGGTGTATTTTCAAATGGATAAAATGGGTAAAACAGACAGTATTGTTTTGTTACAATTACTGTTACATGTTACATCTGTAACATTTACTGAAAGAGAATCAGCAGAGAAGAGTAAGAAGGGGGAAGGGGGGGGTGTGTGCAGAGTAATGTCTATGGTGAGGCTGTGCAGAACTTATAAGTGTTGCAGACACTACAAGAAGGCAGTGAGTAAGGGAAGTGGGGGCAATTATGAGCACTCACTAAACATTAATAATTTAATGACAAAGCAAGCACAGATAAATATGTCAATACCACCATTTAACTAAATACAAATTGTATTTTTAGAAAATGTAAAGTTGTCTGAGTGAGTATAGTGACCCTTTAATATTCTTATTAAATTGTCTTGAAAGTTACAAATTACCGTTCTTTCCGTTTCTTCTTCTCTTTTATTCCACCCATGTTTTGGGCTGTCTCCTCCCACAGTTTTCAAGCCAGAGAGATTTGGTACAAACGTGCTTTCTCCCCAGAACACCTATACATTGTAAGATTCTTCTCTAGTATGTTGTATTTAGTACATGTAAGAAATAGTCTGTAACTAAGATGGCTTCCATGTTGTTGCCAGTACAACTAACAGCCCATGTATTCTTCAAAAAGTTTTGTGAGCATGTGGACTTATTGGCCTCACCCCCTGACCCCAGTATTCGCTTTCTCTATGCACACTATTTTCTATAGATGTCTCCACACCAATATGGTCCTTGATAATACTGAAAGCTGCTTGTTACCCTGCAGTTATTTACAAGCCAGCAGGCATTGCATACTGTTCCTTTAGCAAAAGATTCTAGGCTTCTAAATGTACTTTTTTCCTACATATGCAGAGGTGGCTTATCAGTCTAAACACATGCTTTGGAAACACACAGCCCATTAGGCTATTATTATTGTAGATTTATATAGTGCTGACGTCTTCCGTACCGCTTTACAATTGCATTAATATACATAAGGAAAACATACATGTTACATACAAGGGTAGTGCATCTAATTCATAGTGCCGGTCCAGCAGCATCCAGTGTGGTAAGTTACAGCATTACTGTGGTACAATAGGATGGAGGGCTCTGCCCAAAAGAGCTTACAGTCTAGAGGAGATGGGGATGAAACATAAGGTGAAATCTCCAGGAATATATCATTGTTACACAAAAACTGCATTGACGTCTCTGTTCTGTGTCAGGGAGATGGAGGATGTGCAGTTATATGATTGGCTGTCAGCTTCTAGGAATTTGTACATGGATAGATATTAAGCTGTGGCTTAAGTTTTAAGAGGAGTGTCTCAGGGTTCCGTACTGGGGCCACTTCTTTTAATGTGTTTATAAATGACTTAGAAGTGGGTATTGAGAGCAAGGTCTGTGTATTTACTGATGACGCAAAACTATGCAGAGCTTTAACAAATGATGTGCAATTGCTGCAAGCAGACTTGGATAGATTTTCAAAATGGGCAGCAGATTTAAGACCTGCATTTGAGGTTTAAAAATCCTTGAGCCATGTACACCATAAATGGCTCTGTGCCAAGTGAATCTCTGTTGTAAAAATATTTGAAGGTTTTAGTAGATTATAAATGTAGCTATATCAAGCATTAAAAGACAAGGGAGTAAATACTTGTAAGGCTTCATTTGGAATATGCAGTGTAGTTTTGTAACCTACTATATAAAGTAGAAATTTTGTATGTATGTATGTATGTGCTCACCTCACACCCCTGAATGCATCCACATAACGTTGACGTCTTCTGAAAGGCATGATTGTCATGCTAAGAAATTTAAACAGCCTCCTGGAATGTGACCGCCCCCAGATATTGCTTTCACGGCCACACCCCCAAACATCACAGCCATGCTCATACCCCAACCATCAAGGCCACGCCCCCAAAGATAACTGCCATGCTTCCAAACATCGCAAAATGCCCCCAAATTTTGTGAATTTGTCACCAGATATTGTGGTCCCCCCCAAAAAAAGCCCCCATTCATCATGGCCATGCCCCCAAACATTACAGGTAAATCCTAGAATCACACCCACATCCACAAACATCCCCTCCATGACTCCAAATATCACAGGCACACCCCGCAAACACCACACCCACGCCCCAAAATATCATACCCACACCCCCAAATATCACGACCACCAAGCCTCCTGGATACCACAACATCACAGACATGTCCCCAGACCGTACACACACTAGAATGCCGTGACCCCACCCACCGCAGACACGCCCCATCCACCTATTCAAACCAGGACGGTTGGGGGTATGGACTACACAGGAATTACCTGCATTACCTGGACTTAAGAAACAGACACACACTGCCCACATGTCATACACTTCACAGACAGTTACAACTAAAAGAACAAAGACATCATGGCACTTTCAATTTATACCAGAAAGTAACTTTATTGATCGGGATCTAATAGTCAATATAAAGTGGTCCTTGTGCAAGTATAAAGTGCAAACAAGGTGACATACTGCTAACAAATGTGCAAAATATTGAGCACGCTTAATAAAAACACACAACGCTCAGACAGCGCAACAGAATGTAGCCCGACTTTAACAACACAAAGCTGCACGTCACATGATCAGAGACACTGACGCTTGTCAATCACTCAAGTGCCGTGATATTCAGTTGCACTCAACATGTTTTCCCAACGGCAAATTCTATGTAGCAGGTTCACCACAACATATGTATACCGGTATTATGCTCCAAGTGGAAAAATTTATAACATTTTATATAAGGTTTTGCAATAATCATATGTGCTATACGTCCCTCAAGCATTGTCACCTCCTCAACTCATAACAATTACACACATGATGTACATTACCAACTGTGCACTTTTTCCCTCTCTTCCATCAAACACCTGCACATAAAAAAATACTATACCCACATGTGTACACGGGCAACGCCGGGTATAACTGCTAGTCCCTTATAAAAATGGACATCTTCTTGGAAATGGATGGAGAAGGGCAAATAAAATTATAAGGGGAAGGGAGGGGCTTGACAAATCTGTCTCTTTATATAAATGTATTAATGGGCCATATAATAAACTCTCTGGTGCTTTGTTCAGCAATAGGTAATTTCAGTGGACTTGTGGACATCATTTAAGATTGGAAGAAAAGAAGTTTCATCTTCAGGTTAGGAAAAGTTTCTTTACAATCAGACTGGTAAAACTGTGGTTTTTGAAAATTCATTGAATAGTGGGCGGCATAAGTTTCTAAAACTAAAAAATATTGAGAATTACTGGTATTAATACATATACTGTAGTTCTAGTTGGAACAGGGATACCAACTATATAATATTGAGAATTACTGGTATTAATACATATACTGTAGTTCTGGTTGGTACAGGGATACTATATAATATCGAGAATTACTGGTATTAATACATATACTGTAGTTACGGGGGTACTATATAATATTGATAATAACTGGTATTAATACATATACTTCAGTTCTGATTGGTACAGGAATACTATCTAATATTGAGAATTACTGGTATTAATACATATACTGTAGTTCTGATTGTTAAAGGGATACTATATAATATTGAGAATTACTGGTATTAATACATATACTGCAGTTCTGGTTGGTACGGGGATACTATATAATATTGAGAATTACTGGTATTCATACATATACTGCAGTTCTGGTTGGTACGGGGATACTATATAATATTGAGAATTACTGGTATTAATACATATACTGCAGTTCTGGTTGATCCAGGAATCCTTTCCGATTGCCATTTGGAGTCAGGAAGGAATTCCTCCCCCCCCCCCACCTTTTAAGCTGGACTTTTTTGGCTTTCATTTGGATCAACTGGTAGGGTTAATGGTTAATGAGTAGGATATAAAGGTTGGACTACATGGTCAAATGTCTTTATTCAAACTCCATTACTATGTTACAATGTTTCACAGTTCTCACTGAAAAGAAACCTTCCCTAACCTGAACATGAAAATGTTATCAAACTGTAGTCGACTGGTAAAAAAGGTATCATTTGGATGAGGCAAATTAACAGCTCAGGCAAATTTTTGCACCTCTTTTGCCCTTTGTATCTTAAAAGCCAACATATTATATTCAAGATTCTTAATTGATTAAAATGTAATATGTTATATGCCTAATCTGCAGGTGGTGGCTGGGCAGCACGGTGGGTTGTTAGCACTGATGCCTTGCAGCGCTGAAGTCCTGAGTTCGAATCCACCCTTGGACACTGTAGATGTAAAATGATTGCTTCATAAATATCCACCAGTGCACATTCAGAAGACATTGTAACTGGATCTGGCCTTAGAACTGGGGTAGAAAAAAAGGCCCGTACACACGCTGAATTTCTGTGAAAAGCTTACAGAGTATGGGCACTGGTTAAGTGGAACAACAGTGGACGAGTGCCCATACACAGGTGCTTCTTTTTCGGAAACATTACCTTTTAGAACTTTTGTCCACATGGATGTAGATTTACACAATATATCAATAAATGATGTATCCATGAACAAATGAGTTTTAAAAGACCTAAGTTTACATGTTATTTACCTATGGTGCTCATTACCAAAAGTCTTGGCAAAATCTAAGTATAACATATCTTCTGCTATTTTAGAGTGCAAATTCTTACTTCCTCATAAGAAACAAGTAAAGTTGTTTAAGGGATTTGGTTTGGGGGCCTGCAAAGCTGCATCTAAAAGTTCTCTTTGGAGGGGTTGAACTTGTCTTTTCATGGTAAGAGGTGGCAATACTAATCCTGCAACAAACCACAAGCTTATTTCCTTATTTTATGATTTGCACTTTGTAATGTCTGTTGTTTAAAAGAATGGAAGCTATATAACTACTTTCTTACTACTACATAAGGAATACTATATAACCTCTATATAACTACTATATAAATACTACTAAATAACTACTACAGTATATAACTACTATATTAGTTCTATATAACTACTTTATAATTACTAATATATAAGCTTGTGAAGGTTCTCCTTCATCCAGGTCATGGTATATCTGTTGTATTCAATTAGATAACTGGACTTGAAGTTTAGTTCTTGAAGACGTTTCGTTAGTCATCCGACTGGCTTTCTCAATTCAGAATGGGATTGAAAATTTTGAATTGAGAAAGCCAGTCGGATGACTAGCGAAACATCTTCAAGAACTAAACTTCAAGTCCAGTTGATCTAATTGAATACAACAGATAAACTAATATATAACTACTATATCATGCTCCCATACCTCACTGTTTACTCCGTTTCATGGGAAATGACAACTGTATAACTTCTGTATAATCCTTTCTTTCTTTGGATCCCAATGCAATTGTAAAAAATCTATAGGATATAAAAAATATCTTTAGGTGGATGGCTGTCATAGGGAAAATAAGATGATGCGGCCCCCTTGGTTTCCGGACCCCCTGTGGTTGCTCCCTGGTAGTTATGCCCCCTGCTCCCTACTAAAAGTCTCCTAAGAGTTGTGAGTCCTTGTCCTAAGCCTGCAGCCCTACTTCTCTGTGGGTTATAATATCCTTCTGATTGCAGGAGAGACGTGATCCATTATCTACCTACTGCAGATCCAATCACACACGTCTCTTAAAGAGCCCCTGCATTGCTTCTGCTCACACTACTTTGTTTGCTCTCCCCCGACAACCCCTCCCCGTACTCGCAGCTCCGCCCCCTTCCCCTGCTTCTCCCTCTTTTTTTTTCTATCCCAAGCCCCGTGTCCTCGCAGCTGCTTGTTGCTGGGGAGGGTGACGTCATCGCTTCCGCCCCACTTCCTCTCTGCCTCTATCGCTTTCTCCTTGTCCCCGAGGCTGCGGCGGGTGAGACACACACACATACACGCGTTCCCACACACTCACAGACAAGGGGCGAAGGGAGAGAGACGGACCTGACATGGATTAGAAGGAAATGGGGCTCGGACGGGGCCACAGCCAGAAGCAGCTACAACCCTCACTGTGTGCACACACCGGGCGGGGCACGGGAGCCGTGTGAGAAGAACCCCCCGGACCGCACCACCTACACGGAGGAGGGTTGGAACGGTCCATTTCGATGCTGCCGGGGACAGACACCGATTGTCCTTTTTCTCTCCCCGTCCGCAAGAGCGCGGGGCATGTGAGGGGAAAGATGAGCGGGAGCTCGGAGCCCCCTGAAGCGGGAGAGACCCGGTGAGCGCAGGGACAAGATGAACGAGGAAGCCCCCATAGAGGAGTAAGTATCCGTCTGGGAGGGAAGGGGGTGGGGTCCCAGCACCTCATGGCTATTCACTTACTATTGTCATCAATGGGGCAACACTAGGAATTATGGGGGAGATGTTAGAACTGTAACACTCTGCAGTTGCACATGTGTTCTCACTTTGTTGCTTTGTGTCTGTTGGCTGTGCACTGTCTGGGTATGTAGCTGACAGCTTCTGCTGAGTGCCCATCTAATGTAACACAGACTCATGGCAGGGATAGGCAACCAGTAGATATCCAGATGTTTGAAAACTACAACTCCCAGCATTCATCTATAAGCATTCTGGAGTCAGGGAAGTTAAATTTGCTGGAAGTTGTAGTTTTCAACAATCTGGAGATCTACTGGTTGCCTATCCTTGATTAGTGGGATTCCATGTGCCTGAGTCCCTTTAAATAACTTTAAGGTCATTGATATACATGTGAACATTCTTGAAACAATGCTCTGTCAGTGATGTCTTACATTGGCACCCTGGGGATTTTGTAAACTACGACTCCCAGCGTGCCTTAGTTGTAGTTTCCAAACATCTGGAGCACCAAGGTTCCACATCAGTGCTTAGATGTGTCAGGTGGTTAGTTAGAACCTGTATGTTGTAGGCAGTAATGTACCCCCTACTTTATACTGTGAATTTGTTGTTCTGTGGATTTATTAATTATAGGGAAGGTAGGACACTAGGAGCTGATATTTCTGAAACCTTCTGTTTGGTTTTTAGACCTTAGAAATGTGCAGGTCCAAATGCGGCTATCGCTGTATGTTTCTCTTCCAGTTTGTCACTTTCACATGGTGGCACATAGCAGACTTAGATGTTTTATCCTGAGCTTGCCCTGGCTCTGGGCACATGCGCGTAACGGAATTAGTCGGGGACCGACCTGACTTTGACTGTTGTGATTGTACTGGCAAAGTTTGACAGCAAATTTGTGAATTTTAGTAAGCAGAATGGAAGGTGGGAACACCAGCTCCTGGAAATCGTCAGTAGAGGTTTGCACACAAGATACTACCTTACCTTTATTTTAGAACTAAAGTACAGTAAATGTGCCTTTTATACATTTTATATGGTCACAGTGCTCCTTGATGACTTTTAATAATACTTGTATCTCATTGTGTTGATTAAATTAATGCAAGCCTGCAATTTTGGTCTTTAAACCATGTAAACTCGTTAACAATGATGTGCTAAGGGTTTGAAGGAACGTTTGCATCGCTCAGTGTAAAAAATGTGTTCTTAGTGTAGCACATTAATGAGATATTTTTAGCATGCCACTTAGTTTGCTTTTTTGTGTTAAATTTAACGTCTACAAATAAAATAATTTATGTGCAACATATAAACATCTTTTAGGAATGCAATATGAGACGCACATGTCTTGAAGTCCAACCGTAAAATAAAAATTTCACAATAGAGAACTCTCCTGATCACCCTACCATGTTCTCCATCACTCAATTGTGAACGCGAAACTGTGTTCCTATGAGCCGTCAGTGCGATTCATTACAAAAACGCACTGAAACGCCAATAAGTATGAACAAAGCATTTGTAGAGGGGGAGAGAGATAAGGGAGAGGTACCGGGAATGCTTCATAATTACATATATGCATGTGTTTTGAAGTGTCTGGCATGCAAAAGTTTTTTTTTAAAAAAAGTGTCACTCACCAGTATGTACTGTACAGAATCCCTTGCATGTTCCTTATCCCAGTATTCAAAATGCGTGGTCTTTATACAATAGAATGTAGCGACTGGTAAGCAGCGTTCGGAAACTGGCATTTGTTTTGGAAATGTTTCTATCAGGATTTCTTAAAGGGTGTCCTCTGTGGCACTTAATGTTTTGGAAGTGGAAATATTTTTAATACTCTTTATTTTTGTTATATTGTAAAAATATACTACAGTTATTACAATCAAATTTCATTACAGTATTCACAGTTAAGTGCATAAAATATTGGTAATTACAACAGTATGAACAACATCACGAGCGCGGGTTTGCACCCTGGCAAATTTGTATTGCCTGCGTGAATACAAATAAAGCTGGCCTATTTTGCAGTAAACACTGCCTGAACCTTGTTTCCTACCAGTTTGGCTTTTATTATTGGATAATTGTTGTGTTGGATAGGTGGATAGAGAAACTGAATGCACTCTGTGCTCAAGGGACCAACTGTTTTTACTATTTCTTCTACATTTAGTACAATCAATTAAATTACAATATTCACAACAAAGTGCATAAAATATGGGTAATTATTACATTAAGAGCACGAGTGTGCCACAAGTGCATGCCAAGTTTTGCCACAGAAACAAAAGTTTATGTACAGCATAAACTTTATTGATGGTTTCTTTTTCCAACAACAATTGTGCAATGTAATGGAAGCAACAGTGGAATTTTTTTTTTATTAAAATCAGCTACCGTACATCACTTATACAGT
Organism: Hymenochirus boettgeri; assembly: GCA_019447015.1. NCBI lineage: Eukaryota > Metazoa > Chordata > Amphibia > Anura > Pipidae > Hymenochirus > Hymenochirus boettgeri. Next base: position 50,416,909 of record CM033473.1, on the reverse strand, counting down.
TTATTCCACTGCAGCCCCTATTCTAAAAAGTAGCACTTGCGTATTGTAAGGAGAATATTTACAGGATATTCATGGCTCTTGTTTATTTGACTATTGTGCACAAATGCAGACTATGAAGCCAATTTTGAAAGAACTTTCAGTGTTTCAAACTGTCAACATATCTAGGTTTATTGCAGAAATGCAAGGACCAGTGGTATCCACATGCAGATATTATGTGTACAATTATAGGTGAAGAATTGGCATTGTATTTTTATTGCTAACAAAAAATGTGTAGGTTTGATGCTTTGCATTTTTCTATGAGGCCGTCTGGGACGGTTTTATTTTTTTATTAGGTGGGGCATGCGCCCTAAAACTTACAGTTGCTGATTTCTTTATGTGGAATACACAATTGGGCCCACTCAACAATTGTTCTGGAATTGTTTTTTTTTTTTTTTTTTACAGTCCCCATCTTCCACAGATTTCAAGCTAAAATCTATGGAAGATCAGCGGTGCAAGGTGGGAAATGTAGGCAATTTTGAACAGCCGAAATGATTGAAAATACAGTCGGAATAAAATTGCCCCATCTATGGCTAGCACAAGTTAATGGCTTTAGATAAGTAAGTGATTTAAATAATCATTTGAATGGGACTGAGAAAAACTTACAATGCTCATTGATGCAGATGACTGCCTGTTTTAAATTTGTGGAAATTACATAACCGATTACAGAGTACCAATCCTTGTAACATTTTGAACTTTGTACTAAAATTTTCAGCTAAAAATCTGGTCAAGGTTCTACAACAGCTGGCACAAATCGATCAAAAATATCATTCTGTGTATTTTTACATGTCTTATCTATAAAAAAAAAAAAAAAAAAAAAAGTTTTGGGGTTTTGCAGGGGTTCGAAATACATTGTTTTAGAAATCTGGCATGTTAAAATACATTTAAAATATTGACTTGCATGTTGAAATACATTTGAAAAATGTACTTGCTTCTCTGTCTCCTGATGGTTTAATTGAAGAGGAGGTAAGATAACTACTTGAGGCTTCATTCACACTACAGAACCTTTTGATGTGATTTCCTGCAGAAACATTGCCCCAAAACAATCTGCTCTTAGGAGTGAATGGCGCCGTTCACACCTATGTGCTAAGATAGTGTGTTGCGTGCAGCGCACTGCATGCAGCAGTTTTGTGCGTTCACACAGTGGTGCTATTGAAAATAATGGCCGCTGCTATGTGTTAACGCATCTGGAGTTCAGCTGTGTTAAAAAATGCCTAGTATTAACGTAGCCTTACCTATTTTTCTTTAATTCCCTTAAAGGACATCGCCTTTCCAATAGTTCCTCCCAATCTAGCATTTGGCCACAGATATACCCAACCTTGATTCTATAATCCCCCCAACTACTGGCCCCATCATGTAGTGTAGTTTAATCCTTACCTCACATCCCAGCTCCATATGGTTCTCCTGTAGCCTGCCGCTCAGCCAATCACAGACGCGACTGCCGGTCCCGCCCCTCTGCTTGCATTTTCTCGCAAGCAGAGGGCCGGCAGCGCGGCGGGGGAAAGAGGGGAGGTAAGTAGAGTTTGGGGCACTTTCTAAAAATAAAAACATAGCGGTTGGGGCTGGGGGGACAGGGGGAATACTATATTAAAAAATTGTTTTAAGGGTGGACATACCCTTTAATACAGATAAACTTGTACTAAGTAGTGGTAAATTTTAGGCTGTCACTTGTTATGTTTCCAAGGGTTTTGCCTGTGACAACTTTTACTAAGATGTAGCAATGGCTACACAAGGTAGCATTTGGTGTCTATGTCTACAATTTCCATTGTAGTGACCTATGGTGGCCATACACGCTATGATCCCTGATGTACGATCCAGTTATCGGGCGATCGACTGGCAACTGTACAATAATTTTTACTATCGGCCCATTCGATTGTACTATCCACAGATCGTACAACACGTTGTTGCATCTATGGCCAACTTAAGGGTCTTGCTTTATTTTGTACCTGAAATTGCCCTTTGTGACATCAGCGTTAAAGAAAGCACCAAACTTTGAAGGGTTTTTGGAGACCAGTAGAACCAAAATGATTAAAACAGATTTTACACAGTAACTTGGTGTATATCTCTCCAGTTATTTTTTCTTTTTACCTCTGCAACAGCTATGCTTTTTGTTTTTATCCTGTCAACAGTTACAGGCCATAAGCCCCATCTGATCACTTTTTGTTTCAACTGACCATTTTAGACAGAGCGATTAGAAATTCCAATGCGCAAAATCAGTTGGCTGATTTATTCTGCGTACACCTTTTAAATCTGACTACCATCAGTGTGGAGTCTTCAATGGAGGGCATGCATTTGTCAAGCAGCAACAAACTTTACCTTGCCAATATCTGGGTTAGTGACTGCTCTTGGAAGGGTTTGTTCCTAACATAACATTTATTTTTTCTATTTTTATTTTTAAATCAAATTTTATTTGATTTATACTTGGGCCTGCTCAGACGTGATTAGTAAAATAGATTCTATGGGAGAATAAATCAAATAATGAATAAAAATACATAGACTCCAATTAGTGTCTTTTTCAAAACTAAAAATTACAAAAATGTTTCAATCCAGTTGCCCAGCACAATAAAGTTGCACTCAAAACAATTTACTGGTAGTTTTGTGAATTATGGAGAATATTTATTTCTTGGACAAAAAAAAAATAAAACTTGTATTTAGCCAATGCTAGAGGCCAGTTGTAACCATTATCGTTCTTTTTTTATTTAGCCTTTACCATAGTCCATTGTTGATTGAACTTGTAAGGTAGGTAATGTGCACACATTTAACCTTTACTTATCCTTTTAAAGAAAAGAGAATTTTGAACATCTGTTTGATATGTGATCTGCAGAATTCTGTGAGACAATTACAGGTATGCACCTTTGAGAATGTAACTAATAGCTTATAGATGTCTCGAGACCATATGGCTAAAGCCCTTTCCCCATCCGCTTCTCTTCCCTGGTCCTCACCTCTTCTGTAAGCTCAGAGAGCTTTTTCAGAGGAGACGTGACCAATGCAGTGTCATTCATTGGCCAAGACGCCACTGTTAGATGGCAGAACAAAGCTAGTATCTTCCATAAATGGTGGCTTTATTGTTTTTGGGAAAGGTAATTTTTATTAAATATTTATGTATTGTACTACCAGTTTAAACAGTTAGCTATTTTAATGGGTCTGCTTTCGTAATAATGGGGAAAATGCTGAATATTGAGTTGAGTTATTAGTGCTTTTGTTTTTGTGAGTATAGACTTATTGAGAGTAAAAAGAACTGTTATATCTGGTGGAACACCCTGGAATGCAACCACATCTACATATCAAATTATCTGGGGAACATCTAAGTGTGTATTGACCAATTATTGATATAGAGAAAATCAAGGGTGCACTAATGATGAGAAAGGGATAACTATATGGACAGTAGGGGGTGCTTTTTTCCTGTAATATAGTATAGAAGCCCTGACTCTCCAAAATTTTAGCACACGATTGGGCGATCGTTAGCAAACCTTTCTCCTATTTTTACATATATGCATTAATTACAAAAGAGGAAGTTGGCTCTGACAGAAACAGGCTTCTGTAAAGTGATCACCTGCTTTTAGGATGAGAGCGTTTAGGCTGGTATTTTAGCCTGACCACTGTGATATTTATATATTTAATACAGACAGGAAATGTTTGTGACTGAAAGGTTGATCGAAATGTCTGCAACAATGCATTTTTTTCAGACCGCCAAACCAGTTGTCTGACCCCTGCGTTCCACGTCTTATTCTATCACAAGGGTAGGAATATCAGTTCCTATATTATAGGTTATATCACATTTTTCCTTAAGTGTGATGGCTTTCACTCTCTCTACCAATTTTTAATTGACTTATTTGAGCAGCGGAGGCAGTTGGTTCATTGCAGCTTGTGGTATCACATTTTTAGATCAACACAGCTATGGAAAAAATATGCTTCCGATGAAGAACGAGCATTGATTTGTTTTTATGACTATTTGAATAATTCTTGATTATAAATAAGTCATAATCTACCTTTAAAGAAAAAGTGTATTTTATTTTTATAAATTGATGTCCATATGTGGCAAAGAGAACATCTTTCTTTGCAGAGATACGATGAGCCATGTTTGTTAGAAAAAAACATACAGCAAGGCAATGATAGCAACCTTTGTTCCTGCTGATATCCCAGTGGGAACTGACAATCCCGCTGTAATCTTCCATTGTCCATGGGTAACCTGCTTCCCATGCATGGAGCCTCTTGATTGCTGTACTTTTTTCCACAGAAAGTTTACTTGAAGACCCCACAGCAGAGGGTCTATGTAGAAATTTGTAAACTCTAATTTTTTTTGCTCCCTTCCTTTGACTCGAGTCTCCATTTTTATTTTTATAATTACCTTTAAGTGTTACTATCCTGTAATACTCTGTGGCTTGGAATACCTCCTGCTGCTGTGGTGACAACAACATGTTCCAAATGATGTTGTATGTTAACACAGAAAGCAGGTTCCAGCTGTGGAGGTTGATAGACCTGGTATAAATGGTAAGCAAACAAGGGTATTATTTTACAGGCAAGTGCAGTAAAGTTATTAAAATTAAAAAAGTGCCTTAAAACCATGGCAGGGGAGTCTAACTTTTTAAATACCAAGGGAATATGATCCATAGACATTAATGACAACCCATTCTTAAAAGTCACTCAAAGTAAATGTCTAAGTTATAATCAAGCTTTAGTACATACATACATACTCTATTCTTCTCCTTTACTTTGATAATAATAGTAGATTAAAGGTCTAAAGTATCTTGTTAACTATACAATAGCAAATTTACCTTCCCAATGATCTGCATTCAATCTCAAAATTAAATATTTTTTTAAAAATAAATTTGACAAAAAATAAAATATATAGTTCTGATTTAGGTGTGTCATGGCCATTAATGACATTTTTCAAATTGGCGCTTAAAATGTTAATAAGTTTAGTAACACCCAGCACTGAAGCACATGGTTAAACATTACATTAATTTGATGTTTGATTGGCAGATTGGTTGTAGAGCAGCAGGCTGTTTGCATTATTTGCAATCAACCTGATTGCCCCAGGTCGTTAAAGGTAAGTCTTCTAGTTTATGGCCAATGTTAGCAGTACTGGGGGTCACATTTTTTGTAAAGCTGGGTACACCTATTAATGATAAAGGGACATTTCTGTCGGAATGTTGGAATTCTTACAGATTCTGTCATCTTTCAAAATTTGTGTTCCCACCTGAGGGTACGGCCGCACTGCGCCGCACATGGAATCGCACGCGATTCAGTGCGATTCCTGTGCATTTGCGCATACAATTTCTCCTTTTGAGATACGAAATCGCATGTGATTGCGTATCGCAAACGGATGTGCAATCGCACCCGATGGTGTGTTGCCGCGATTCCTATTTTAGAAAAAAATTGCATGCGCAAACGCACAAAAATTGCGCAAGTGTGGCCTAGCCCTTAAAGTCTCACATAGATTTTAGTCTGATCCCAGGCTACGTGGTTTAGTTCAAATTAAGTCTATATAAACCTAGATTTCTGAGCAGGATAACGCAAAAATCCAGCACTGTATATTGCTACGATAAGAATTTTTTAATATTTTCTTTCAGAACAAATGGGCTCCAGGGCATCATTACTTGTGTTTTAAAGCAAGAATATCCCTGTAAGTAGCTGTACCCTTGACTCTCTGCATTGGAGGGTTTTAAGTTACCGTTTACCTATTTTAGAGTGTTTCTTTATAAAGGGGAACACACTTTTTAAACTTGTTGCTTACAAAAAATAATGTGCCATTTTAGGTTTTATTCTGTTTGGTAATAGGAAAATGCATTGCTGGTGTTGGTGCACTAAGGATCAGTTTTACATAAATACACTTCCATCCTATATTAATATATTTCTGTACTGAATAGTCTCTACTAAAAGTACACTGTACCCCCTATATTTGACATAGTGCTATGGACTTGTGCTATAGCGACTCTCAGCACATCATCTATTATCGGTCTTATTCTTGTCATTAGTTTGTTGACAATGTTATTTTTTTCCTTCTGTCAGTATTTTATGTTTCTCTTTTATTCCTCTTATAAGATGTAGCATATACAACCCCTTGCAACATGGAGCTTTAAAGGACATGTCCACCCCCAAAACTATAATTTCCCCCACTAATGGCCCCACTGTGTAGTGCATAACAATCCTTACCTTATATCCCAGCTCCAAATGGTTCTCCTGCAATGTTCCCCCAAAGTCCAAACAATTGGCCACCTGGAGCCTAGCAGAGTCCATATAGGTCTCTGTCTCCTGTATCTCCTGCGGGAGAATTTTGCCATGCGCACTGCAGCCCTCCCTCTCCCTCCCATTTTGGTCTCCCTCCCCCTAGCACAAAACCCTTTTTATATGTTGTAGGGCTTCCAACCCCAACTGCATTGTTATTATGGCCAGAAACTCCCGCCGATCTTTACTTACCTTTCTATCCTCCGCCGTTCTGAACTGCTGGCAGCCTCATCCGTGATTGGCTGCCTCTCAGCCAATCACAGCCGCGGCTGCTGGTCCGGCCCCTTGCTTGCAGTTTCATGCAAGCAGAAGGCCCGGGCAGTGCGGCGGAGGATAGAGGGAAGGTAAGTAAAAGTCGGGGGAGTTTCTGGCCATAATAACAATGCGGTTGGGGCTGGCGGAGGAAGCCCTACAACATATAACATTTTTTTAGAAGGGGGGACATGCCCTTTAATATGAATTATGCAGATTTCCCATTATACTTCTTTGTAAATCGACTAACTAGCTGCTTATGGCTTGATCTCAAGTCAGGCAAACTCCATTCTCCCAAATTCCTGCAAGAGTTTTAGCAGAGCTTACGATAAGATTTGCATGGGATTCTCGGGTCACTAGAAACTCGATCGCTAAACAGGCTCTCGCAGATTCCACATGTTACATGTTAAGATTAATGTAGCTGTACAACTACAAATTAGTTGCAGATCATATAATATTTCTTTCATTTTGCCATTTTAAAAGGATGATCTGACATCCCTTTTTTTGTTTGTTGTGTAGCATTTAATCTTTCCCATATTTTACTTTGCTTTGTCATCATTTTGAACATTGCAGCTTCATTCATAAAAAAGGGCTTGTAGAAGGGGGGTGGTGGTACGCAAGACAAGATGTAAAGACTGGCAGCTGGGCTAGGGCACGGTCTGCTGCAGATCCTCCGTACCCCTCCTTTATGATAGTCTCCCTTGCTTGTCATAGTAAACTGGCTGCTTTATTTGGTATTTTCCTCTCTCCGACTGAGCCTGTGTTACCCTGGGTAGGATGCTGTGTACCGAATGAAAAAGAATGCTGGGTCACTGCCAGCAGTAGGGTCCATGGGAGGGGGGAGGCAACAGATCGGATTGCCTGGTCTGAAGATCACGCTGCAGAAAGCATTTTATTTGTGAATAGAACTTAGGCCTGGTTGTTATCACGTGACTGAAGCCATTCATAGATTCCCAGGTTCTCATTCACACGGGCAATCGTTTGTGTCACATAAACAAGGGACTGTGTTCATTCTTAGGTGAGCAAAGGTATTAAATTAATGGTAAAAATAAGTGTTCATGCTGAATTACTGCCTGGGGATATAAACACTCATATATATTGACACACAGCTGAGTATATTTCTCAAAACATTTTAACCCTTGTTCTTTCCACTTGCTCACCTTGGAACAGTGGAGGTCTAAAGCTGTAGCCATGTGAACTTCAATTCTCAAAATTCATCTTTAGCTATTGCTAAATTCCTCAAGCAGATTATAAATATGTTTGAAATAAAGTGCATTTCTGTCTATAAGGGCTAGGTCCCACTAAGGGTGTTTCTTTCTACTTTTCTGACAGCTTGCATTTTTCAATCTGCAATGACATTTTATTTTTAATGAAAATCACAGGAACCAGTTCCCACTGTGCGCGTAGCATTGTGATCAATTGCATGAGTGCCCGACGTTTGGACCATTTGTGTCCATTCTAGACCATTCTACTATTCAATTCAAGTCTATGGGAATACAGAAAAAAACGCAGACAAGCGGACACAACTGCATTAATGCTTGTTGCCCACACTAGTAAATAGAAAACAAAAACGCGGACACAAAAGCACACTGCGTTTTTCAGTCTGATGCAGTTGGACTTGGCCCTTAGAAAATCCAGTTACACTGTCAATGACTGCTCTTCTGCTGAATTTTCCCCCCTACAATAACTGGAGACACAGAGGGAGTTTTCTCATATACATATGCAGATTGTAACCTGATTTGAGAATTCATTCAGTAATGTCCCCTGTCAGTAGTTGATTGATCTCAACCCCCTCTGCTGTTAGGGCCAGCAGTTCCAAGTATTTTTTATTTTTATTTTTTGCCCCAGTTGGTTGTTTAATTTGACAAAAATCCTTTTTTTAATACCACCACCCTCCCATTAAATGTACACAGGGTAAGGATCTAAATTGGTCGATCCTCATAGCTGCATTTTCCATACAAAAGTGGTGGAGTGACCTGGACCAGCAATCGAAAACCTAGCCTCCTATGTCCTCTCCCTAGATACTTTTAATGGGTGGGTTAAATGGTTTTGCTCTTTTAATTACACAGGATAGAATTTATCTAAACCTATTAAGGACTAAGGGCATGTCTATACTACTGGCCCCACGGTGTAGTGTAATAAAATCCTTACCTTACATCCCAGCTCCAAATGGTTCTCCTGTAATGTCCCAAAAACTGGCTACCAGGAGCAGTAAAGGGAGGGAAATTGTTTCCACCTCTGAGGCTTCCTCTTAGAGGCTTTTGGCTTGCTGAGAGCAGACCTCCCCCTCTCCCTCCCGTTTTCCTCTCCCTCCCCCTAGTGGAAAATCCCCTTGGGGTATTGTAGGGCTTCCTCCCCCAGCCCCAACCGCATTATTATGATTTCCAGAAATCCCCTGATCTCTACTTGCCTTCCCTCTCTCCCCCGGAATTCTGAACTGCCGGCAGCCGCATCCGTTATTGGCTGCCCTCAGCCAATCACGGACGCGGCTGCCGGTACGGCCCCCTGCTTGCAGTTTCATGCAAGCAGAGGGCCGGGACAGTGCGGAGGAGGATATAGGGAAGGTAAGTTAATATTGGGGGAGTTTCTGCAAATAACAATAATACAGTTGGGGCTGGGGGAGGAAGCCCTACAATATATCAAAAGTTTAGAAAAGTGGTGGACATGCCCTTAAAGGCTATGTCCACCCTAAAAATTTTTTTTTCATATAAGCTCCCCCCTGGGCTCCCAGCCCCAACCGCTATAATTTTTTTTTTAGAAAGCCCCCCCACTCTACTTACCTCCCCTCGATCCTCCGCCGCCGCTCCCGGCCCTCTGTGCAAGGAAATGCAAGCAGAGGGGCGGGACGGCAGCCGCGTCTGTGATTGGCTGAGCGGCAGCCAATCAAGACGCGGCTGCCGGCAGCTCACTTCGCCGGAGGAAAGAGGAGAGGTAAGTAAGAGTTTGGGGAGCTTTCTAAAAAAAAAAAATATGCGGTTGGGGCTGGGGGACCAGGGGGATTAATATATTAAAGGGGATTATGCTAGGGGGAGGGATAGTAGAACGGGAGGGAGGAGAGGGAGAGGGAGGGGGGGGAGGGAGGGGGGAGAAGGGCTGTAGTACGCATGGCAAAAAACTACCTGAGGCCAGCTAGCAGGCAGTGTCCTATATGGACTCTGCTAGCCTCCTGGTAGTCATTTTTTGGGACTTTGGGGGGGGGACTACAGGAGAACCCTATGGAGCTGGGATGTGAGGTAAGGATTAAACTACACTACATGGTGGGGCCAGTAGTTGGGGGGATTATAGTTTTGGGGGTGGACATGCCCTTTAAATTTTGCATATTGTTTTAAATAACAGTATAAGACAAGTAATGAAATTAGCAAGTCAATTTCACATAAATAGATGCAAAGTTTATAATATGATTTGAGAATTCACCTACGCTGATATCCCCAGTCAGTAGTTCTATTAATCTTACTTCCTCTTGTAAAGTTTTTTTATTCAAGCCCATTTAATACTGCACATAGGCTTATCCCCCAAAATGATGTATAAAATGCAATGGTGGGTGTTAGTGACAGTCTAAATTGTGGAAGCTTTTAACAACTGTTCTATTTCTTTATTTTTTAACTTTTTCAACTTAAATCAGTGTTACATATCCCTTGCCTACTGCTTATGATATATTCTGTGTTTGTGTAAACATTTCATTATTTCATTATATTTTTTAATGTTTTCTGTTCTGTATCAATTATTTCTAAATCTAGTGCAATAAATCTTGATCAAATGCAAATGAGTTAATGTTGTTTTTGTCAAAGTAATGCAATTTAAAATATGCAGAATCAGGTGAAAATGAAAATAAATTCTTGGGCAAAATTTCCACCCAGTCAACCAAAATATCTCATGGGGCAGTGGCTTTGGTCAAAATATGGAGCTGTGTGTACCTAACCTACTACATCCGTTGGAGCATCCTGTTCACTACAATGACACTTGACCTTTGACCATGAATTTAGCAGTTACCAGACATGTAAAACATATGCTCTGAATTAACCATGTGGTTTATTAAACCTCCATCTGCTTGCAGATTCTCAACTTCCTGCCTAGAAGGTTGGGGTTTATAAGAGTTTGTTGGCTTTTGCATCTAAAACCACTATTGTTTTGGTGCCCCCTAATGTATAACATATGACAAAAATACTTTTTATGCAAAATGTTTTATAGATGGGATTTTGCAGTGGATATAATGTGTTTTTTTTACTGTGCAATCGGAGTTTGTTAGTTATCTTGGCTAGTTTAGCATAAAGTCTCCAAGTTGGCTGGGCCACACTATGAATGCGTAATGAATGTGAAAAGCAAAATTGCAATTCAGTGCATTTCACTTGCATTAGAGCGCAGCGTGTACAGTGTGGCCTGCCACATTAAAATGAAAAACAATTGGAAGGGAGCCAGAATAGCACTAGTTTGGCCTAGCCTTTGCCAATTCTTGTTACATGCAGGAGCTTTGACTAGGGAGCCAGGTAACATTGACTGCAAAATAGTTCTACGGAATATTTTTTTTGGTAAAAAGAGTATTATCCTATGTGAAATTGTGAACTAATAAATTAACTTGGGCATATATGGATGGACAATATCCAACACCCTCCAGACTTGCTTCTGAGTATACACTGTTTAATTGTCCAGTGCTTATTAAACTTGAGGGAGGATATGATCTCTTAATAAAATAAAAACAACTTACGGTAATCTGTTTCATTTAAATTTACATTTGACTGATGAGATAGCATTTCATGCAAGCGGAGGGCGGGACAGTGCGGCAGAGGATAGAGGCAAGGTAAGTTAAGATTGGGGGAGTTTCTGCACATAACAATAATACAGGGCTGGGGGAGGAAGCCCTACAATATATCAAAAATTTAGAAAAGTGGTGGACATGCCCTTAAATTTTGCATATTGTTTAAAATATCAGTATAAGACAAGTAATGAAATTAGCAAGTCAATTTCACATAAACAGATGCAAAGTTTATAATATGATTTGAGAATCAATTTCATGCAAAGGAGGCTGCTCAGGGAGATTTCATCGCATATATCTTTAAAGGTCCCAAAAAAGGGCTATCAAAACAAACTTCTGTACAGATAGGTAAAGGTCATTAAGTTTACGAAGAGCTGCGTCCGGGTATCTGCATTTTGATCAAAACTTACCTCACTCATAAAATCCTGCGGGTGTGTAGTTTCTAAAAATATCTCACTTGTGGGGATATTTTAGTTAATTTGGTAGATATTCTATGTTAACTGTCAGTAGTGGTTATACATTTTAATTTGGTGTAATATTCTTGAAGGTGCAGTTTTAGTTTGGGGGGGTCTCCTGTACAGGAAAAGTGGGGTACCTACATATATCTGGTATCGTTGTACTCGGGAGTATCAGAGCTTTTAGAAACAGTAAGATTTTTGTGTGTAACCTTAAGATAACTATAAATAAAAATGGGAAAAATCCATGAAAATTTGCAAATTTTTCATTTTTTTTACATATTTTACCCATAATTCCAGTAAAATTTCCAGAAAAGTTACAAAATACTGTTACCATGTTAAAGTACACTTTGTGCTGAAAAAAACAATGTATAATATTCCTGATTTACTGCAAGGTTTCCTACTGTAAAATTAGTCTAAAGCGATTGAGGGCAAAATCATGAAAATTCTTCTGGCAGTTAACGCAAAAAAAAATGAAAATCTCCTGGCAGTGAAAGGGTTAAAGGTCCCAAAAAAGAGCTATCAAAACAAACTTCTGTACAGATAGGTAAAGGTCATTAAGTTTGGCTTAAGTCTAGACTAAATACTGGATTCACCAAACAGTACAAAATCTAACATTTTGTTCTGTAAGCTTTATAAGCATACCACCATATATTTTCCCATTAATCAAATGCACATTCAGAGCTGAAGTCCATTTAATCCGTTAAAAGTACTCCTCCCAGGTTTGTCTATGTGTATGTAAAAATTACATTTTTACATTACATTACATTTAAACGACATTTACGTACAAATTGTAGGTTCGCTGCAAACATGGAGACCAAATAAGGTTCATGACTCATGGAAAATGTTTTAAAGGGCATTTCCACCCTTTTTCTTAATTTTGATATAGTGTAGGGCTTCCTACCCCAACCACTATAATAGTTTTAGCAGAAACTCCGCCCGTAATTACTTACCTTCCCTCTTTCCTCCGGCATACTGTCCCGGCCCTCTGCTTGCATGAAACTGCAAGCAGGGGGCCGGATCGGCAGCCACGTCCGTGATTGGCTGAGAGGCAGCCATTCACGGACGCGGATGCAGGCAGTGGAGAACGGTATGGTAAGTAGAGTTTGGGGGAGTTTCTGTAAAAACTATTATAGCGGTTGGGGCTGGGGGAGGAAGCCCTACACTATATTAAAATGGTTTAATGCTAGGGGGAGGGAGAGCAAAACTAGTGGGAGAGCTGGGATGTAAGGTAAGGATTTTATTACACTGCAGATTGGGGCCAGTAGTGGGTTAAATTATAGTTTTGGGGGTGGACATGCCTTTGTTGCCTAAATGTTGCATGTTGTCTAAATGTTTCTCTAGGGAAGGCAAAATCATTTTGCCACTGCTTTGCCAAAACATTGACAAGTAGGTGTTATATACATCCAGGGCCGCCATCAGATTTTTCTGGGGCCCATACTGGGTACATTTCTGGGCCCCCCTAAACACACACCAACTCACACGTCACACACAGACTAGAACACATATTAAACAGACACACTTTGCACACACACATATGCAGTAACGCTTTTATTATGCTGACATAAAATGTCATGTCCAACAGCGCACACTGACCTGTGTATATAAAATGCCATGTCCAGAAACACACTGACCTGTATAAATAAAATGTCATGTCAAACGGCACACACTGACCTGTATATATAAAACTCCACATTATGTCCAGTACACACTGACATGTATATATAAAACTCCACATTATGTCCAGTACACACTGACATGTATATATAAAACTCCACATTATGTCCAGTACACACTGACATGTATATATAAAACTCCACATTATGTCCAGTACACACTGACCTGTATACATATAAAATGTCCCATTATGTCCAGTACACACACTGACGTGTATATATAAAATGCCCCATTATGTCCAGTACACGCACTGACCGGTATATATAAAATGCCTCATCATGTCCCCTATTCTTTATAAGGTGATTACTGCCCCCTATACTTTATACAGCGGTTACTGGCCCGCTATACTTTATACAGTGATTACTGCCCCCCCTATAATTTATGCAGTGGTTACTGCCCCCTATACTTAATACAACAGTTACTGATGTATATATAAAATGCCATGTCTAACAGTACACACTGACCTGTTTATATAAATTGCCCCCATGGACCATAAAGCCACTTACTAAGTCATGGGTCCATGCAGCAGAGACAAGGAAATGCTCTTCTCCATCTAGGAACAAAGTGCCTAGTGGTTAAATGCAGTATTGCAGGAAAAAATATACCCCCCACCCCCGATGGCGGCCCTGTATACATCTAAACCAGAGGGTAATATTATTATATAATAAACAGTGTTCCAATAGAAATGAAAAGCTGTGTTACTGTGCTTGCTCTGAAAGTATCTGGTAATTGTGCATGTTTGACAAATAGACCATTAGGGCATGGCCACACTGCAATGCCAACGCAATCGCACACAGAATCGCATTGTTGCGTTTGCGCATGCGTTTTTCATTAAGTATAGAAAAACGCATGCGATTGCGATTTAAAATGCGGAAGGCAAATCGCACGCACGATTGCATCGCACCCGAACGTGCGTTTTTGATGCGTTGCTGTGATTTCAATGATTTGTTAAAACCAATGCGCAAGCGCAAATGCAGAAAAATCGCAGCAGTGTGGCCTAGCCCTAAGACCATATAACTACTTTGTTACTATGTGTTTGGTGATAGTGTAAGATTAAAATGTTTTCCTCAGAGGAGCAGAAAGCTTTTATTTGTGTTTGGGAAAAGAATGATTTGCTTTATTTTTCTCATTTGCTTTTTTTTTTTTTTTATTAGTAGAAGGACTAATGACAACATTAGATGACAGACTTTTTTACTGGTTTACATTTTTACTGCTGTGGGTTGAAGATGCCTTGATTGATTCACATTTATCACTAACATTTGATATAATTGAAGTTCAGAACTACAGAACTTTTTAAATGTCTAGCATTGGGATGAAAAATAGGAAAAGAACAGTTTAAAATGGCTATGACATGAAATTTTGATCATGAAGAATAATGCTGAGAATATAACTACATATACTTATTGTTGTGATATATGTATAATTTAAAACCTTACTTTATATTAAGGTATTGTACCTCTCTACGATGTGATAGAAAATTGTATACAATACATAGAATCTTTTTATTGTGTGTATTAGACCATAGCACGTTCAACTTTTTAAATGAAAGCTGTTTACAATTTTTTTTTACCAGAATGTTGCTATCTGTAGAGGAGAAGTGTAATCTGGAAACTAAATAGGGCTAGTTGCCAGATCTCTTGATTTGGGCGAAATTGCCCAAATGCAGGGGATAAATCCTGGTCTCGCAGTCAGTACTCCAGTCCTGGCCTTACAACTCTTATTGTAGAAAATGCAGATATTTTGACCCTCCTACCCACCACCCAAAAGCATGGTAAGTCCGGTAGGAGGACAACTTCAAAGGAAAATCCGGAACATGTTCCCAGCACTCAACGTCAGACAAAAGTGTTTATATACCACAGAACTACATCCAGTAGAAATAACATTAAAAAGCAAGTCTTTATTGGTGCATCTTCAAAACAGGCTAGACAGGGATACAGACCTGACACGTTTTGTGTCTAAAATAACTCTTCATCAGAGGTACCTCTGATGAAGTGTTATTTTTGACACAAAACATGTGTCAAAATCCAGTGTGGTTGAGGTTGCACAATAATAATCTTCCCCTCCCATGTTCTTTCTTTTTCCGGCTCTCCTTGCCCCTTTCTCCACCCAAATCAATTCAATCCCCAGTTCTGTAATTTGATTGCATCAGCAGAATCTTAACATGCCAACTGATGGTTTCCCACATAATTTTTCAGCAAATTTGGTTGTTTTGGAAGATTGTCATGCTGGTCAATTACGGGCAATCATGAATATATTTACCGGTATATAGAAAACTAGGTCAAGATAGATACTCCCAGCCAGGAGTGTGGGCACTGCTCCTCCTTTCATTCCCAAGCTCCTCTGTGCCTCCCTTTTTTGTCAAATCACAATCCCCATAGATTTGAACTGTATAAAATAAGGGTATTAAGTCAAAGAGGAGCTTCCTGTTCTTATAAAACAAGAGGCTGGAGACTGTTTTTATGTTTGTCTTGGAAATCCTTGGTTTTTGCTGAATTAATAACTTTGTTGTGTCCTCTGGTGTATGGGCGAATATTTGGTTTTATTATTTTATTTTGTTTTGTTAAGTATTTTTTTTTTTTTAGATCATCTGGACTTAAAGTTTAGTTCTTGAAGACGTTCCCTAGTCATCCAACTGGTTTTCTCATTTCAGAATTTCTTTTACACACCCTGGACTGTGGTAGTAACTGCCAAGGGTAAGGTTTAACAGTTTGGGCAGTTTGGATAACACCGCTTAGCCAGAATGCAATCAACACCTTGCATTCAGGAGGCCCCTTGCTGTTATATGCTGTTATATTCTGAATTGAGAAAGCCAGTCGGATAACTAGTGAAACATCTTCAAGAATTATACTTCAAGTTCAGTTGATCTAACTAAATACCACAGATATTCCATGACCTGGATGAATGAAAACTTTCAAAAGCCCTGGCAACTTTCTTTTCCTCTCTCTTATGACTTTTAATTACAATAATATACTGTTCTACTGCACAACAGACCAAATAAGTTTCTTGTGTATACCATCTTGAAGATATTGACTTACTTTCCCTGGCAGGTGCAATCATTTGCATGAACTAAAAAACACACATCTTCTTGGGTTCTGTTATTTGAATGTTGTATTCTTTTGTTCTTAGTTTTTCAAAAAGCTGATAATTAGGTATCTGGTTTGGAAGGTCTCCTTCAACCTTCCATTTATTTATTTTCATCCTTGGAGAACAGCTAATAAAAGGAAGTATGTGGGAGGTCTGCACTTCCGGACTTAATGTTCCCATTTGTGCTTGGAAAGCTGTTAATCCATATGTGTTAACTTGATATCCACTTTCTGTTTATAAGGCCAAACTAATTAAGAAAAGGACTCTAAACGTTTCCCTTTTCTATTTCCATGTTATCTAAAGGTGTTTGTAAAGTACTAGTAGTTCATCAGCTTCCCCCAAACTAAAACAGATTGGGATTGCTACTTAGGTGTTACCATTTTCAAATGAATGAGCTGCATCATGCAACCGAAAAGTCTGCATTGAAGGACCACCAAACTACCAAAATAATGGTTTTCCCTCTAAATCTATAATTGTGTATGACGTAGGAACATTTTTTTTTCTACTTCCATTTTGGTTACTGGTGGCTTTCACTCCTGCCTGCCTTATTATTACTGGTTAGGAAGGTTGATTCTCTAATCTTTTCCCACTTTGATTCTTCTTTCAACAAAAGGAAGGCAGAGAACACTGGCAGTAAAACCTCTAAAGCTATTAGCACTTGTTAGCAGCAAAATGGAAGGTAGAATTATTTGCTTGTACTTCACATACAAATAATATACTGTATTTAAGGGGAAATATAGTATAGTATAGTATTTGAGGTTGAATAACATACGTCCATCCAGTCCAACCCATCTAGCAATATCCTCATTTCCTGCCTAACTGTTGATCTAGAGGAAGGCAAAACACCCCACCAAATTTATGAAGGGTGGACTCCAAGTGGCAATCGGAAATTTCCCTGGATCAACTCTACTTTATAAATCAATACCAATAACTTTTTTTCTTCAAGTCTTAAGGGAAGTCCTTGTGTCCTCTGACATGTTCTATTGGTGAATAGTTTATTGTATGGCCCGTTAATGTATTTATATACAGTAATCATATCAACATACAAGCGTACATAATTTTCCAGTCTCTCTTCATATTCAAGCTCCCCCAATCCCCTTATTAATTTAGTTGCCCTTCTCTGAACCCTTTCCATTTCAGAGATGTCCTTTTTGTACACAGGATTCTAAAATTGCACTGCATATTCCAAATGAGGCCATACCAATGCTTTGTAAAGAGGGAGAATAACATTTTCTTCCCTTGAATCCATACCTCTCTTTATACTAATTCCGAGGTGTCCTCCTCCACATCATTACCTAAGGCGACAAATCTGTTGGGATGGGCAATCAGGGAAGAAGCTACCCTACCCTTCCGTCCCCCACTTCCCCTAGTAACTGTAATAAATGGCCGGGAGGCCGGGTACTTACAAGTACGCTTTAGGAGGAGGCATATAGTCCGGGAAATGGCAGGACACGGGCTGCTGGGAAATGTAGGCTGGATGCTGGAACAAGTTGCGTAACTGGAGATTGGATGCAGGCAAGGTAAGTAACTGGAAGAACTGGTAGGTATGCTGGTACTGGAACAACAGGTAAGTATGCTGGTACTGGAACAACAGGTAAGTATGCTGGTACTGGAACAACAGGTAAGTATGCTGGTTACTGGAACAACAGGTAAGTATGCTGGTACTGGAACAACAGGTAAGTATGCTGGTACTGGAACAACAGGTAGTAGGCTGGTACTGGAACCAAGGTAAGTATGCTGGTACTGGAACAACAGGTAGTATGCGGTACTGGAACAACATGTAAGTAATGCTGGTACTGGAACAACAGGTAAGTATGCTGGTACTGGAACAACAGGCAAGTATGCTGGTATGTTGGTACTGGAACAACAGGCAAGTATGCTGGTATGCTGGTACTGGAACAACAGGTAGGTATGCTGGTAGGCAGGACCAGGAACCAAGGCAGGTGAGTACTGAGATGGGAGGTAGCAAAAGCTACAATCGGGCACCGGGTCCAGGAGGACACAGCGGCAGGTAAGTTTGTGACAGTAACCCTAACAAAACTACCTCCCCCCTCAACCTTCCCAGTCCTACTTCCACCCACCTCTAATCTGGCCCTAGCCAGTGCCTGCTGACCCCCCAGTCTTGCCAATCCCCGCAATGCTGCAAGCTGCTCCCTTAGACTCTCCCTTATTTTTTACTTTTTTTGGGGGATGTGTATGTGGCGCTAATAAACCATAGCATTCTAGTGGATTTAACAATCTGCAATTTGTCTAGTGATTTTTAAGTATAGCACACTAATGGCTTTTTATGTTAACTTCCACTGTAGCAGGTAATATGGTGTTGTTTTGTTTAAATAGCAGACATTTTGTAAACTGAGAAGTAGCCTGGATTTGAGAATATTTTTTTAGGCAAATCAGATTCAAATAGTAACTAAAGCCCCCTTCATCAGGCTGGATGTTACCCTGATTACAGGGTAAAAAATAACACCACCTTTCCCTGCGTCTAAAAAGAAACTGAGAATTCACAAACCTATGTACACATAGGAACAGTAAACATTTTACTATCCTCAGCCCCAGAACCTGTTCGATCACTGATCTTAAGTTCACTGTTGGCAAATAAATAGTCCACCAGGCAGTTTCATTGGGCAGACAACTTTAATAGTATGGGTGTTTTTCTGCCAACAGGTAATTAGCATGTACCAGTAAAACTTTTTGTGGGTCCCTTAAAGGGCATGTCCACCCCCCCAAAACACTAATTAAACCCACTATTGGCAACATTCTGTAATTTAAAATTAACCTTACCTTACATCTGTGCTCCTTATGGTTAAGGAGCCCATACACCCGCACCCGCGATCGCACGTGTGTACAAACCTTAACTTTCATGGGGATTTTCTATTGATGTCTGGATCATCAATAGAAACAATAAAAGGGCACTAAACCGGTTAAGTCATGTACCTTGCATAATCATTTTTTCACAGGGAGGTGGGATTGCTTATTCTTTTCTTTCTTACTAGGGAACTATTCCTTTAAACTTCTCTGCCAGCGCTCCACTCGCAGCTTCTCATCAGCAGATGGTACTCTCTCCTGAACAGCTCCTCTCTTTTGCGCATGAGCGCAATAATAAAGGTAGAAGCACAATCTGGACAGCATGCTGATCAGCTGGTGAGAATCTGCGAGTGGAGTGCCGGTAGGCATTCTAATATTCACAGTTAAGTGGGAAATAAGTGATCTCACCTTCCTGTTAATAATAGATGAAGATGCAAGCTACTTCACATTACCGGTTTCATGTTCTGTTAACAGATCACAGATGCACATTTCAAGATGCTGTAAAACCCTACATTCTGCTATGTCAAAGTATGTCATAGATTTAGAGGAGCTTAAAGGGGAAGTCTAGCATAAAAATTACGCAGCCAGAACTTACTTACCTGGCCCGGTCCCTCGCCGTCCAGTCCCTGCTCCTGTTTTGAGCAAAAACAGGAGCAGGGGACTTCTGCGCTGACAGCCGCTTCTCTTCCTGGTCGAGGCTGTCAAGCGATTGGACACGTGACGTCACGTCGCGCCCTAACTGACAGCCGCAACCAGAAAGTGGAGCTACTGTCTGCATCAGCCGCGGAGCAGAAGCAGCGAAGGACTGGGTCAGGTAAATCATTTCTGGGGGATCTTGGAAATCTGAAAAGTTAGCGAAAGTAGGGAGGTAATTTTGGGCTGGACCCTTTAAAATTAGCATAAAAGTTTAAGTGACTTGATCCTGACAATTAAGAACTATTTGATTACGATTGTTAGGTTTCAGCATGTAGGATAGTTCATTATAGCGTGAGCACATGCAAAGATAAGATGACGTGTCACTGGTGTTGACACCATTAGCTAAATTTTGAGAAACAAGTAGATTAATAGGTAGGTGGATTATAGATAAATTTCAGCATGACAATTCATTATACCAGGAGTAGAGTGTGCATGCAAAGTTAAGTGCAGCGATCTAGTGGGTTATCAGTCAGAACATAAAAGGCAACTGTGGTCTCCAAACAAGTTAGGGTTAAATGAAACCTGCAGTCTTTCAATTTAAAAGTAGCCTTGGATCATATCTTTGGTTGCAGCCTGTGAGACAATATATTGCAAAAATGTTTAAATTTCCTGCTTCTAGTAGGTTGAGTGACATCACCTGAACTTCTACTCCTCCCCTATCCCCCAGGGAAGAAGCTTGTTCAGTTAAGACTTAAAGGGAAATCTCAGTGGTACATATCATTTTTTAAAATTTCTTAGATTGTATTATGCATATTCTCTTCCATTTTGAAATGATACCCTTTCTATTACCTGCTGTTGACATTAGTGAGCTGCCATTTCAGGTTCTAACAGTCCTTCTTCCCAGAATGCACCACTTCCTTGGAATGTTTCTAACAGTTTCTTCTGATTGGCTGTTGGATGCACCAAACATGCTCAGATTGCTACCGAGCAACTGAATCAACCCAGGTGCTGGGTCAAGGGCAAGATAACTATCTCTATTAGGGGTCCTGCAAACAGGAAGTCAGTATTTTGGAAGCATTTATTTATACACCGACAGAATGCTGAATGGGCACGGTAAGGTCATTGAGACTGGAAAAATACTGTTTTCTTTTTCTTAAAAGCATTTGTATTTGCACTGAGCTTTCCCTTTAATTTTGAGAAAAACTGAGTACCAATTAATCAGTAGCAGTAAGGGGACCATTCAGATCTGCCAAAATGTTGTGCCATGTGACCATTTAAAGACAATTAAAACAATTACAAATCCATTCAAAAACAACTTCATATGTTTTTCCCATCTGATCTTTGATATTATAAGGGCCAATCGGAGTTGCAGCAACTTATACCATGTGACTGCACCAGGCCAATCAGAGTGTCTTTCTTAAGCTGGCCATATGCTACACTACATCCCAACGTTCCTGCAACATTCAGACAACTGCATTTGTCATGTAATATCAATCATAATTACAATCACAAACATGATTCGGGTGGGAAATGTCACATGAACATGGCAGCTAAAACTGCTGCTTCACTTGACATTACAACTTATGTCCTAGTTATTCAGCTTGTATGAATTAAATATATGTGTCGTTGAGATTGACTTTTTAATTATGTAAGTGTTATTAAATTAAATTATCTCTGTATGTTTTGTTTGGCAGAGTGTTCTAAGTTATATACTCCTTTTTATATATATACTCGTTTTTATATACTCCTTTTTTATTGAAACACAATAAATACCGGTAATCTTATTTATTAGGAATCTGTTTATGATCTTATTTTTATGCACTCAAATAATTTGATTGTGCCTGTTCACACAACAGAAGAAAGCTTTTAAAAATAACTTGCAAATATTCTAAAATTATTTTGAGATGATTTTGAAGGGTGTCGTAGAGATGGTTTAAAATTCTGTTCCAAATATAAATGAGTCAAAGATGGCTACTTCTTTATGCCAGCAATTTCAGGAATCCCAAATAGTCTTCAACAGATGCTTATACAATATATGTTACTAATAATAAAGTGTTTGTGTTGAGCTTCTGGTTTGAGTGGCTGAGGTATGTGGCTGGTTTTTAAATAGGTTGTCCTTCTAATTGTAGATGACTTTAGGATTTCTAGCACCCTAGGAGAACTAAGCAAGACTGACCCATCCAACAGCCAATCAATAGAAATTGCTGTTAGGAACCTTCTTGGGTAGTGTACATTCTGGGAAGAAGAAGGACCAATGCACCCTAGGAGAACTAAGCAAGATTGACCCATCCAACAGCCAGTCAATACAAATTGCTGTTAGGAACCTTCTTGGGTAGTGTACATCCTGGGAAGAAGGACCTATGCGGAACCTGAAATGGTAGCTCATCACTATAACCGCAAAGCATAGCAAAGTACATAAAATCTATACATTTTTTTTTAAAATAAATACAATGTAGTGTAAATACCTAGATACATGTAATATAGATAAATAATGATTTTTTTTAACTAATGAACTTCCCCTTTAAAGTTGTTCCCCACCCTGGGTACTCTTCAAGTGTGGAAGTAGAGGAGCGAGGAGAAGGTGAGTATAATTGTCCTTTAAACACCAGAAAGTACAGCCAGCATACATGCAGAATTACTGGTTGTAATGGAAAACGGCTTCTCTGCAAATTCATGTAAAATTTAATATAGTTTATACAGCTATAATTAGGCCCTCTTATTAAGAATGATTTGTATATATGTCTACTAGATTGCTTTATCTACTGTCCACTTTGTTTAAAGGGCATCTTCAACCTTTTAACCAAAAATTCTTAAAGCCCTTTTTTGAACTTTTTATATATTATACATATTGATCCCCCAGCCCTAACCGCCGTAATAAAATTTTTAGAAAGTGCCCCGATAGTTACTTACCTTCCCTCTATCCTCCTTGGCACTCTCCAGGCCCTCTGCTTGCACGGAAATGCAAGCAGGGGGCAGAACCCGGCAGCCGCGTCCCTGATTGGCTGAGAGGCAGCCAATCAGGGACGTGGCTGTCGGCTGCTCAGAACGCCGGAGGATAGAGGGAAGGTAAGTAACTATCTGGGCACTTTCTATGAATTCTGTTATGGTGGTTGGGGCTGGGGGATCAATATATATAATATATACTGGGGATTTTACACTAGGGCGAGGGAGAAGAAAATGGGAGGGAGGGGGGGAGGACTCTCCTGCGCATGCCTCAAACCTTGTCGAGGTTGAGGCTGAGACAGGCGCAGGATGAGTCACCCAGACCTTCTACACTACACTTTTATGGACTTTGGAGGGGCAGAGCATGGCAACCATAAGGAGCTGGGATGTTAGGTAAGAATTTTTGTACACTACAGAGTGGGGCCAGTATGGGGTTAAATTTGAGTTTTGGGGGTGGACATGCCCTTTAAATGGCTTAAAGGCCCCCTCCCAACGCAATTTTCATATACTGTACCTAGCTTTCTGATATAGTGAAAAAAAACCTTTGTCTATATGCAATGTACAGATCACTTGGTATAAGCTGCCTTACTTTCATGTTGCTGTGTGGCTTCATTTCTTCACACTGGCAGAAGTTTGTACCAAGCTGTGTAGTCCCCCTCCCTTCTCTGTCTAGTCCCCCTCAAGCAGTAAAGGGCTGTATGAAAAGTCCGGGCATGCTCAGTTGAAAGGACTTTAAATGAAGTGCTGACATCCTGTTGACCCCTCCCTACCAGAACTAGACTCCAAGCAAGCAAAGTGTGGGAAAAGTAGCAATATGCTGAAGGGAGGGGCAGAGGGGGAGAGAGGAGGACAAGTGGTGCTGAGATTCTTTACAAGTAAGTTACTGAACTCTGCCTGTTCTCTAAGTTTGCTAATTGTTATTTATTTTTGCACCTAAAGATCATATCTCTTCCCCTGCTTAGCTGAGATCATAATCATTGAAGACAGAGTCAGTGTAGCAGCAGCTGTAGTGAGATCTTCACAAACACAGTGAAACTGCTTGTTATCCTATTACATTTCATTTGCTTTAGTCTATATATTTCATAGATTGCACTGTTTGTCTTGTTTGGTAATATAGTGAATAATGTACCCCCTACTGTAAATTATAAGGATATTAGAAGTCACCGAGGAGTTCCGTGACCATATAAAAGCACGAGGCCGCAGGCCGAGTGCCTTTTATACAGGGAGCGGAACTCCAAGGTGACTTCTAATATCCGAATATTTTACAGTAGGGGGTGTATTATTTAGTATAATCCACCCCTCATTTAAAACCATCCAGGCCCCTGTGCAAGGATGGGGAGGAGGAATAGGAATAACTTTGCCTTGCCCTCTCCTCTCCCCCTGTCTCACTTCCCCCAGCTCCATTTACTTTCCCCTTCAGGTTTACGTTTGTTCACATTGTGTGTCAGTGAGTACACTGCCTTGCCCTCTTCTCTCCCCCTGCCTCACCTCCTCCACCTCCGTTTACTTTTCCCTTTAAGTTTACCGTGTTCGCATTGTGTTTCACTGAGTTACGCGGCTTCAGCACCACTGTGTATGGCGCGGCTCCACCTCTTCCTTTTACATGTAAAAGGAAAAGGTGCAAACACGGTAAACCTAAAGGGAAAAGTAAACGGAGGTGGAGGAAGGAGGCAAGGGGAGAGAAGAGGGTAAGGCAGTTCCGGGTTTGTTATAATCGGCGCGCTACTACCTAGTAGCGCGCCGATTATAAGATTATTATTTACAGTTTGGCCCCATAGGCATCAGTGGAAGGGGTGGATTATAGTCTGTATTACTGTATTATATACTGTATTAGTGTTTCATTAAAGTCACTGGTTTTGTATGTATAAAAGTTTTTTTTTGGGGGGGGGGCTGTTTCATATTGCTGGATTAATGGTTTATTGATTGTGTGTAGCACCACAGCATTTGACTATGTGTTGCACATGGTACTTACAATGTGGGTGAAGGAGTATGTGACAGTACTGCATGGGAGCTTTGGATTATGTGGGTGTGTGCCTTTGAGTGACAGATGAGGTGTAGCAGCTCCTACAAATCACAGCATATTCAAAGGCTTATATCTAGAACTGACTATAATTAGTGCATGCTAGTGTGGCACAATTGTGGTGGACACACTAGTGCACTGCACATGCGATCTGTTAATCGGAATGCATTCAATCCTCATTTTGTTTGTGCAATTGCAGCGCATGATTGACATGCCCGCATGGGGCCTCAGCCTTAAAGAAAAAATAAAGTGGTTCCAGGGAATCATAACCTATATTCAGGTGTTTCTAGACGATATTTTATTTGCTTTTTATATTTTAGCAAAGTTATATATTCAAAGAATATGTAGTTCTGTCATATAAGATGTGTGGTGTGTATATGAATGAAACTAGTTGCTCAGACTTTAAACATTTATAATTGGCTTACAGAAACATTCTGCCAACATTTAGTATGATTTAGTACAATGATTGTAATTAGAAAGTATAAGACTACTCCGTGCATCATTCTACTAAAACATTACCTTCAGTAACTGTGACCAAAATTTAATGATGAATTTTGCTTTCATGCTGCAGTTTATTTAATGCTGTATATATGGTAAACAAGCTACCGTATATACTCGAGTATAAGCCTACCCGAGTATAAGCTGAGGTACCCATTTTTACCTCAAAAAGTAATAAACCATGATTCACTCGAGTATAAGCCGAGGGGTTGAAATTATGACCACTACTGCTTTTTAATACTGTATGGGAACTCTGCTGTCCATAAAAAAGCCTCATTCCTTGGCACTTCCAGATGTTTTGGAAACTACAACTCCCATCATGCTTTAGTAGCCGGAGTTGTAGTTTCCAACACTGCAGTGCCAAGGAATGAGGCTTTTTTTAGGGACTTCACCCCCCGGGAAAGGCCCCCAAGTTCAGTGGGTAAGTAAGAGTTAAGTACTCACCTCGGGTCAGGTAAATAATTGTGGAATCTCCGGCGCCGATCGTCATGTACAAGCTAACATCAGAAGCATGTGTTCCGCCTGGCACTCCGTGCTGATCTGCAGGACGTTCATACGCGAAGCCTGTCTCACTTACTGCCCGGCACCGAGTAGTGACATCACTACTTGGCGCCGGGCAGTAGATGAGACAGGCGCCGTGTATGGCGTTACCTGCAGATCGTGCGGAATGCCAGGCGGAACACTGCTTCTGATGTTAGCTTGTACATGACAATCGCAGCCGGAGATTCCACAAGTATTTACTTGACCCGAGTATAAGCCGAGGTCGGGATTTCATTTAATTCAGTCTTTAATTTTAAAGACTGAAAACCTCGGCTTATACTTGAGTATATCGGTATTAATACCTAATAAACGTTTCACCTACCTCTTGAGGCAAAAGTTATGGTCAGAAATGGAGATTACCATATATACTCGAGTATAAGCCGAGGTTTTTAGGTTTAAAAATTAACCTAAAAACCTTGACTCGGCTTATACTCGAGTCACAAGGAACTTACCTTCAATCCAGAGGCAGCCGCGAGTCCGGCCGGCAGTTCCCAGTAGTTCTTCGCGGTTGCGCGATGACGTCATCACACACCGCTGACGGGATGACGTCATCGCGCAGCCGCGAAGCAGTAATGGGAACTGCCGGCCGGACTCCGGCTGCTTCTGGATTGCAGAGAGAGGAGACTGAAGACCAGTTACGGTAAGTGAGCTGGGGGGGGACTGGGGGGAGGGCTGGGGGTACTATGGGGGGGAGGCTGGGGGGACAGTATGCCATGCAGACACCCACATTACCTTTTTACTATAGGTGGTTGGAAACTACAACTCCACAGCAACCAAGCATGCTGGGAGTTGTAGTTTCCAAACATCTACAGTGGAAAGGTATTGGTGGGGGACAGTATGCCATACAGTAACCCCCAATACCTTTCTACTATAGGTGGTTGGAAACTACAACTCCCAGCAACCAAGCATGCTGGGAGTTGTAGTTTCCAAACATCTACAGTGGAAAGGTATTAGGGTTACTGTATACCCTTGGCTTATACTGGGGTCAATCATCTTTTCTAATTTTTGAGGCAAAAATGGGTGCCTCGGCTTATACTCGAGTCGGCTTATACTCGAGTATATACGGTAACACTAGTTTTTATGATCAGCTTTTACTAAATAGTGTTATCTTTATCTTTATTTTAATATTTAAAGAGGATTTCTCTTCTATGTGGCAGGAAATAACCTGAATAATATGACTGAACCTGTTGTCATGGCATTGCACGAGGAAATTTCAAATTAGTTACAAATATATTGTGAACACATTCCATATGTTAAGCTATTGGTTTAAAGGGCAAGTCCAGACAAAGATAAAATTTTGCTATAAATTTTATTCATACCCCCCCAACCTAGTTCTTATGCCCCTAATGTCTCTTACCTGACCTGTTCCCTTGCCGCCTAGACTCTGCCCCCTGCTCCTGTTTAGAGTAAAAACAGGAGCAGAGGGCTTCTGCCCTAACAGACGCTCTAGTTCCTGGTTGCGCTTGTCAGGCGATTGGGCATGATGTCATGTTGCATCTTCACTGATGGCCTCAACCAGGAAGTGGAGCAGCTGTCAGCCGCAGTGCAGAGGAGAAGTGGCGAGGGACCAGGTCAGGTAAGAGATTTCAGGGGCATGTTTTGGACATATTAGTAATGCGAAAGCAAGGTTTAGGGGTGTAGATTAACATGTATAGCTAAACTTTATTTTTGACTGGACATGCCCTATAATTTGGGCCTTACCATTGTCATCCAATTCTGTTCACCTGGTTGTAGCCTAAAGCCACATACACAGTGCAATTGCGGGGGGTAACACGCAGCGCAAAATGTGTATGCAAGGCCGGTTTGGCCGACTAATGTTTCAGCCGACAAAGTGCCCATACACGGCACGATTGACAGACTGGCCATGCATGCACATCATGCTTCGTGAGTTGACCCCTGCAATCGCACGTGTGTATGCATCTTTAAGGCAGCAGACTAGTATTATGAATTGGCTGCCTTAAAGGGGAAGTTCCGTGCAAATACATATACTTTTAAGAAAAAAAGAGAAGCATCTTTCCATCCTAATGACCTTGACCTGCTCATTCAGCATTTTGTCTGTATAAATAAATGCTTCCGAAATACCCCCCTAATAGAGATCATTATTGTGTCGTCCTTGACCCAGCGCCAGGATTGATTCAGTTGCTTAGTAGAGATCTGAGCAGGTTTGACCCATCCAACAGCCAATCAGTAGAAATTACTGTTTGGAACATTCCAAGGTAGTGGTGCATTCTGGGAAGAAGGACTGTTATAGAACCTAAAACGTCTGCCCACTAATGTCAACAGCAGGGGTTAGCTAGGGATAACAATTACGGGGATTTTTTTAAAATGGAAGAGAATATTTAGGTATGCATAATATAAACTAAGAATTTTAAAATTGATATTTTCCACTGAACTTTTCATTTAAAGAGCATAGAAATTGCAGGCACAGATGATCAATATTATATTCTATAGCATATTACTATTATTTGCCATAATAAAGTTTTTCTGTACACTTTAAATATGCGACACACTTTTTTACAACAACATGACATCTGAGTAGTATATAATTTTTTTGTATCGGGTATAGATATTTAGAGTTATTTAAGTTAGCATTTTTAACAGGCAGTAAAAATCTGGAATGTTAAACCGCTGTATGTTCTTGGCCACCGTGCTGCAGCTCAGTTTCAGGGTGTTTGCTATCTTCTTACAGTCCAGGCCATTTTTATGTAGAGCAACAATTATTTTTTTCAGATCCTAACAGGGCGATGCACCGAGAGCCGCTATCAGCGACCCGGTGCAAACAGCCTGGTAATGTTATGTCGATAGCGGCACTCAGAGCATCGTTATCTGGCATTTTTCTATTCCGCCACTTTTAATACAAGCTCTTGGCTGTCATTTAAAGTGTTGCAATAGAATGATGCTTTCGGCATATAACATCACTTGCGGCGGCTGCACAATTAACTTTCACGTTAGCCACTCAGCCGTCGCAATGAAGGAGTTTAAGTTACGCTAACAGATATAACATCAGTTAGCGTGACTTAAACTCCAGACCAGGAGTGGTGCCTGTTGGTGCATCACCCTGTTAGTGTTTTTTTTACAATGAGTGACCAGTATGAGAGTGTGTGAAAATGATAACCGCAAATTTAGCACCCCATCCTCTGATTTACCAATGAGCCCCGGGGAGGAAAAATGGCTAATTGGGCACAATTTGGACATTTTTCACTTAGGGTGTGCTCACTTCTGTTGTCGGTGGTTTAGGCATTGTTAGCTGTGTGTTGCATTATATTTAGGGAACAGCAAATTTAAACTGTTTGCAAACTGTACACTGACTACTTTACATCGTGTTAAAGTGTCATATTTTCAGTATTGTCCCATGAAAATATACAATAATACATAATATATCTTTAGGGAGGGGTTGTGTGCATAGCCTCCAAGGTTAAAAACCAAGAGAAATGGATTTGTGAATGCTTTAAAATTGAAAGTCTGTCTGAACTTGTTTGACTTGATGGTCTGACGCAATTCTTTAGGGTGGTGGTTCTCAAAGGACTCCAGCACAAAACTACACACATATTAGTATACAGAGTTAAGTGCATGTGCTTACTCATGAAGTACCCATGAACTCTACGTTAAAGGGCATGTCCACCCTCTGAAAGAAATTTTTTATATGTATTAAGGTCCCCCCAAGACACTTCTAACCTTAATTACTTAATCCAAACCCTCACCATTGCACTCTTCTCTGGGTATCGGCCACCAGACAAAGCCATGATGTGCAGTGCATCCAGAAAATGTTCATGGCACATCACTTCTTCCACATTTTGTTATGTTACAGCCTTATTTTAAAATGGATTAAATTAATTTTTCCCTCAGAATTTTACACACAACACCCCATAATGAAAACATGAAAAAAGTTTACTTTAGGTTTTACTTGAGGTTTTGGCAAATTTATATACAGTATAACCCGGGGTTTTCAGGATTTAAAAACACAATCTCTGTTTAAACCCGAGTCAGACACTTACAATCGGCGTCTGCTCGCTCCGCGTCCACTGATGACGGCTGACGTCACTACTCTGCATCTGTCTTACTTCCCAACAGCGAGTAATGACCTCAGGAGCCAGATCAGTGTATGCCGAACTAGCGAGCAGAAGCCGAATTGCTCTGGCTTTCCTTAGACCTCCTGGTGCCCCGGTAATTACTTAAGTCTGACAAAAGCCCAGGGAAAGATTATGGTGGCCATGGCAGCGGAACAAGGAGCCCAT
The DNA here is from genome assembly GCA_019447015.1 of Hymenochirus boettgeri. NCBI lineage: Eukaryota > Metazoa > Chordata > Amphibia > Anura > Pipidae > Hymenochirus > Hymenochirus boettgeri. Next base: position 50,386,750 of record CM033473.1, on the reverse strand, counting down.
ACTGGAGGTTGTCAGGCAGGCAGTACGTGGACCACACTGCTGTTGGCATTGGAAGTAGTTTCGGGTACCTGGCAGCATTTTACACACCTTGCATCTCCTACATATCACGCTGGTCACGGTAACGGGCAGGTCCTCTCCGCCACTGGGCGGGGGGGGGGGGTTCTGGGTGGGGGGTGCAGTGCTTGTCACTGTAGATGTTTGGATACTACAACTCCCAGCAACTAAAGCATGCTGGGAGTTGTAGTTTCCAAACATCTGGTTACTGTATGGGTTTACGGCCTATTTTAAGGGCAGCTAATGCCTTAAAACAAAACCGAATCAGAAGGAGCATGGTTGAAAAGATTGCCTTCTGATTCTGTATTGTTTTGAGGCTTTAGTTGCCCTTTAAATGGACAGCAGAATTCCCATACAGTTGTCCCATACAGTAATAGCCAAATCCAGTATGGGACTACTGTATGGAAATTCTGCTGTCCATTTAAATGCAACTAAAGCCTCAAAACAATACAGAATCAGAAGGCAGTAGTGATTGGTTTATACTCGGGGCAATCACGTTTACGCCTTTTTCAGGTAAAATTGGTTACCTCGGTTTATACTCTGGTCGGTTTATACTCTAGTATATACAGTAATTAAAATTTAAAAAAAAATGAGAAATCACATGTACTTAAAGGGGAACTGTGGTCCAAAAATGACTTTAGGTAAATTGATAGGAATTGCTTTCCTGCATCTTTTTGAAATTTACTTTAATTATTTTACATAATTATAAAGATATTTACATTATAATGTTTGATATGAGAGCAGCATCACCAGATTCTCTGCACTTCCTGCTTCCTGGTCTGAAACCATGTGACAATCCCTGTGACATTAGTGTGCAAACCCTTTCTCCCTGTTATTGATTCCCATATGATGAGTTACATACTACTCCCTACTACTGTTCTCCCATGAAAGTCTCCCCCCCCCACACACACACCTTGTGGTTTGATTCCCAGCACATCAAGTAGTGCTCCACTGTTTTTTTTGCTCTCCCCTAAAAGCCTCTCTCTGCTATGGGCAGCGCTCTCCCCCCTTCCTCCTCCTCCTGTTTGCTTTGAATCACTTACAACACCGGGTCCTTCATTCACAGCTGATCCCTGCCGGTAACCCGATCCTGCATAGAACTGCTATGTGCACAGAGATAATAATGGACACTGAGCTGATAGGGGTAGAAGCAGTTCAATGCGAGATTGCATTACAGGCAGGGATCAGCTGTGAATGAAGGACCCGTGCAGTAAGTTATTCAAAGCAAACAGGAGGAAAGGGGGGAGAGTTGGCCACAGAAGGGAGACGCTTGTGCTGAAAAACGGTTACTGCTGAAGTAAATGACAAGGCAGATCGGCAGATGCTGGGACTGACCTGTCTGTTTCATCATGGGAGGGGAGGGACGTCCGGTCACAGGCTAGTTCAGTGTAATTTGCGGCTGTGCTCACCGCTGGCGAGAGAGAAGAGCACCCTTTAAAATGAAATATGGAAGTCTCCCACCCCCTCGTTTTCTGATTTTTAATTTCAATGTAGCTTGGTCTCTGCTCCAGACAGAGAGATGGTTGATGGCTCTTTTTAAAGGATAGGACTTGGCCTTTATTTAAGAATAAACTTGTTTTCACACCACAGTTTCCCTTTTAAGTATTCATAGCCTTTGCTCAATACTTTGTCAATGCACCATTGGCAGTAATTACAGCCTCAAGTCTTTTTGAATATGATTCCACAAACTTGGCAAACCTATCCATGGACAGGTTTGCCCATTACTCTTTGCAGCACGTTTCAAGCTCCATTGAGTTTATGGGAAGCGTCGGAGTACAGCCGTTTTAAGATCTGTCCAGAGATGTTCAATCAGATTCAAGTCTGGGCTCTGGCTGGGCCACTCAAGGACATGCACAGAGTTGTCCTGAAGCCACTCCTTTGATATATTGGCTGTGTGCTTAGAGTTGTACTGCTGAAAGATGAAGCGTTGCCCCAGTCTGACTTCTGGAGCAGGTTTTCATCCAGGGTGTCTCTGTACATTGCTGCAGTCACATTTCCCTTTATCAGTTCTGCTGCTAAAAAACATCCCCACAGCATGATGCTGTCATCACCATACTTCACTGTGGTGATGGTACTGGCCTGGTCATGAGCTGTTCCTGGTTTCCTCCAAATGTGATGCCTGGCATTCACACCAAAGCGTTCAATCTTTTGTCTCATCAGACCAGAGAATTTTGTTTCTCATGGTCTAAGAGTCCTTCAGGTGTCTTTTGGCAAACTCCAGGTGGACTGCCATGTGCCTTTTAATAAGGAGTGGCTTCCATCTGTCCACTCTACCATACAGGCCTGATTGGTGGATTGGTGCAGTGATGGTTGTCCTTCTGGTTGGTTCTCCTCTCTCCACAGAGGACCTCTGACAGAATGACCATCGGGTTCTTGGTCAACTCCAGGAACAAAATCCTTCTGCCCCAATCGCTTAGTTTAGATGGCTGGCTAGCTCTAGGAGGAGTACTGGTGGTTCTGAACTTATGGATGATGAAGGCCACTGTGTTCATTTGGACCTTCAAAGCAGTAGAAATTTTCTTGTAAGCTTCCCCAGATGTATGCCTGTCTCTAAGGTTTACAATTCCTTTGACTCCATTCTTGGTTTGTGCTCTGACATGAACTGTCGACTGTGGACCTTATATACTTAGAAAGGTGTGTACATTTCCAAATCATGTCCAATCAACTGAATTTACTACAGCTGCAGAAACATCTCATGGATGATCAGGGTAAACAGTACATCTGAGCTCTATTTAGAGATTCATGGCAAAGGCAGTTAATATTTATGTGTGTGATTGCTCAGTTATTTTATCTTTAATTAATTTGCCAAAAACTCAAGTAAACTTTTTAAAGGGTATGTCCATCAAAAAATTTACTTTCTTTCTAACTGTTTTACTGAAGAACAGAAGGTAAATGCTCTATTTCTTACCTCCCGTTCTTCAGTGAATCTTGCAGGAGAACTTACCGGGATCATTCCAGCGATGACAGAGCCGCAGTTGAAATCCCCGACGCCTCCAACGCTTCCACTCTCCTTAGCACAGTGTGCGCATGCGCGCACAGTGCAAAGGACTGGAGAGGCGTCGGGGATTTTGGCCGCGGCCGAATAGAATAGAGAAATAATTTAATCCATTTTGGATTAAGGCTGTAACATAACAAAATGTGGAAAAAGTGAGCTGTGAAAACTCTGGATGCACTGTACGTATGTAACAAACGAGAAAAGCAGCAGTCGCACTTGGACACAAAAGGTATGTATGAGTGTGTATCTTCTAACTCAGGAGACCATCACCACTCTGTTCCATGTGGTTCATAAATGGTTTAATTTAAAGGGCATGTCCACCCCTCAAACTTAAATTGAACCCACTCCCGGCCCCACTGTGAAATTAAAAAATCCCTACCTTGCATCTCTGCTCCTAATGGCTCTCCCGTAGTGCCTGTCCAAAGTCCAGGAAACTAGAGGCAGAAACCTTTGACTGGAAGACAGCTCCTACTCTTCAATCTAGCCTCCAGGTGTAGTGTGACATGCACAGAGCAGAGGAGCCCCCCCTCCAGATCTCTCTCTGTCTGCCCTTCCACCTAACATTAAACCTTTTATCTGTAGTGTAGGCTACCCCTGCCCAACCCCTAACTGCCATGTCAGATTACAAAAAAAAGAATCTGAACTCTACTTTCAGCTCTTCGCTCTGCTGTAAGTAGAGTTATGAATTATTTTTTTTTTTTTTAGTAATTTGATATAGCGGTTGGGGGTGGGCAGGGGTAGCCTACATTATACTAAAGTTTTTTATTTAGGGTGGAGGTACCCTTTATTAGTATTCGTTGAAGTCCCTACCCTGGAGGAGATTTGTTCATTTGTTTTAGGTCTGGTACCTTGACAATTGATCTTTATGTAGGAGTGCAACTGGAAATGATTTTTCTTGCATTTCATTTGCAAAACAGGGAAAACACACTGCAAAGGGCCAACCGTTTACCAAGCGATCGGTTGGCGGTGACTTGTTGATCTGTTGGTCTGCCAGGAGGTTAGTTTCCAAACATCTGGAGTGCCAAAGAATTGGAGGTTACTGGTACTGGATTTGGCTATTACTGTATGGGATTCATGTATGGGAATTCTGCTGTCCATTTAAAGGGCAACTAAAGCCTAAAAACAACACCGAATCAGAAGGCAGTAGTGGTGATAATTTCTACCCTCGACTTATACTCGAGTCAATCAGTTTTTACACATATTTCAGGTAAAAATAGGTACCTCGACTTATACTCGGATCGACTTATACTCGAGTATATACGGTAAACCATTCCATTTAGAATTAAAGCAGTGGCGTCTGACCAATTATACAGCCCACTGAAGGCCATACAACCAGCCTTGATTTTCTAACATGTCCAATCCTGCCTATAAATCTTGATTTATTGATGCCGTTCTACAGTACAACTTATGTTGTGTCTCTGTCTGACCCTGTTGCCAGGTGTGGGTTGCATTTTGTGCTACGAAAGACTGTAAAGGAAACCTTTTGTGTTTTCATGGAAACCTGCTCCACATATTTAGGCAAGATTCTGCATGCCATCCCATAACAGATGTTACTTAGCTTTGTACGCTAGAGCATGGTTTGTCTTTGTGACTCCCCTTCCTTGTTGGCTTTGTCTGGCTGTTCTCTGGAGGTTTTAAGGGATGATCAAGAAAACCATTTGAAAAAGCCACTAAGGATAATGTAGACCACTCTACAAAATATTGAATATATATGGTTATGAAACCATAATAGCAGGGTTTGCAGTTATCATCTGAAAACCTATATATCAGGAGAATCTAATGCTGCTATAACCCCACATTTAAAGTCATAATACAGAAATCCGTTTAAAGGGGCTCATCCACATAGCAATATTATAGGTAGATTGAGCAATTATTTCAATAATATTTGCCACACACAACCCAATAAATGTACTATACCTAGTACCATAACTGGAACTTGGCATATTATATTAATTATTCATATTTAAGAATAGTGCTTAAAGCCTCTGGTAAGTAATTGTCTCTTACATTTATCATATTTCTTGCCATAGAAAATAGTTCTTTGTTTTGTGCTTCCAAACAAGTTTTATCACATACCATAGAAGCATTCTAATGTAATTGGGCAAGGTCAGCGTTTTTTTGTCTGTAGATCCCAGGCATTTTGTTGTTCAAAGCTGTGCAACCGGAAGAAGGTTACTCAATATAAAATGGACATTATCATTGTTTTACTTGGGCTGGTGTCAGACAAAGCATTATTCTTATACCATTGTAATTTAGGCGAAGACTTTTTTTTTTTTTTTTACCACTGATCTGGCGCATGTGGCAGTCGCTGCTTGGGGAAACGCCAATAAACTCAGGAGGGAAATCTCTACATCTAAAACCCTTGTTAAGCTGGTCTTACTTGGTGTATGCCAAGAGAATTTACAATGACAACAGACTGAATTTTTGTTTACATGGAGATGCTAAAAATATTACTGGTAACTTGTATACCAACAGAAAGTCAGGTGATGTCTCAATTACGTGTATTCTTTTCTACTGAATAAAAACGTAGGGGTGTGCCTGGTGTGTGAAACGTTCATAACCATCTTTTGTGCATCTTGCTCATAGAGTGTGTTTTAAGAATACGAAAAGGTTTAAGTAGGCAGCCCTGAGTAAATTGGAATGCAAGTCACAGAGCACAACAACCATTTCATGACCTTTCGGCCTGCATTCAGCTTTTTTCTTTACAAGTAAACATTGTATTTACATAATTGAAGGGTGTTTCAAAACAGTGTTGTTTAAATTGACATGGTGCCTTCCTCTGCAAGTGTCTGAGCTTGTACGTTTTTCTCCTTTACTGTTACCCTTTAGGAATTTCGCACTATAAAACCTTTAAAATACAAAGAAATTGCTGTAATAACATACAATTTGCTGTCAGTTATCCTGTACACCAAAAAATGCTAGATGATTAATTTGAAACATGAATAAATCTTTATATGTTTAAGGGGGAAAACAGTATTCAGCATGGAAACTGTCCTCAAAGGGGAAGTTCATTGGAAAGGATTTGTATAACACATACCTAGGCACTTATTCCCTTCTTTATTGCTGTGCTCTCCCCTATGGTCAATAGTAATCTGCATTTTCTGCAGTGGTCCTTCTCTCCAGAATGTTCATTTCCTTTTTGTTCCTCAACAGCAAATTTGACCTCATTGGCTGTTGGGTGGATCAAACATGCTCTAATCTCTACTAAGCAGCTAATTTCCCCCAGGGGTTCAGTCCAAGTGCTAGACCATAATAGACATTACCAGTGGTTCTACATGCAGGAAAGTCCATTTTTAGAAGTCAGAAGAAGTCTCTAAAAGGCCTGATTAAGGTTAGTGGTATTGGGAGGCAAGCCTCCTGGAGGCAAGAGAAGAGGCAGAAAACTTTTTACAGGAAGACAGCTCCAATTCTCCACTTTTCTGGAATTTACACAGAGACTGCAGAGGAACCATATTTGGAGCACAGTTGTAAGGTAAGGATTTTTTAGCACTATACAGTACATTCCATATAAAAGTATAAACTATGGTAAATATTAAAAACACTCATTCGGTTTCCAGTATTTTATTGTCTTCAATCGGCATACAAATGGTGTAAAAATAACATAAAATTATTGAAATCCAGCTCAAGCCAAACTTCACTTTTTGGGATATTCTCAGAATCTACAAAGCACTTTTTTTTTTTTTTTTTTTTTTTTCATCTTCCGAACAGATATTCTAGGTCTGGGTGGCTTTAACCTAATTTAGCTTTTACAGTCTGTATGCATACCTAGATGTTCCTGTTCCTTTTATAGTCGATTTGAGGCATTTTTCTGCTTTTCACGTGTGTCGCGCTATTGATGTCATGCGTTCCGGTTTTAGTTCCAGTATATTATCTCTGGTTACCTTGAGGTTAGAAACGTGTTTTTTTGCTTCCTAAATCTGAGGGGCTATACACTATCAGGGTTATTCAATAAAAGTTCTTATCATTTAAAATGGTGCTAATTTTGCCCCAACCAATCAGATGTTAGCTTTCAAATGTTAAATAAGATCTGATTGGTTAAAATTAGCACCATTTTAAACGATAGGAACTTTTATTGAATCTCCCTGTATGTTCTTACTATGAAAAAGTTAGGGTTTTGGGGTATATATTACACTTTGATCCATTCCTATTGTCCCTATGGAAGAGCTCCCCCTGATGGTAATATGTAGTAACTATATGTCTCACAGTTCTACATATAAGCTTCTCTTCTTAAAGTTTAAGGAATATTTTAAAAAGATAATATATTCGAAAGGATGTTTAAAGAAAAGATGTTGCTATCAATAAAATATCTACAAGGATTTTATGCAAAATCATTGCTACAAGAACTACATACAAGAACACATATTGACAAAACGCATACAATGAAGGTTCCATATCGGTATGATTATGAAGTCGTGTTTTTAGGTATCATATTTGATGAAAGAATACTCTGCAAGTGGTCACCAGTAGCTCCATAGATCAATGTCTTTATTTAGTCCTTTTGGTCTTCTAGTTTATATAGTCCTGCTTAGTAATTACCTTTTCTTTCTGATTGAGTGTATATATCGATACTGATAGAAGAAAAACTGATGCAGCAAAATGAAAATGATTTTATACAGAAGAAACATTTATGAAAATTCCACCACATTTTTAAATTGCCTTTTATGAATATGGCCCCAAGTTTTTCCTCTACCCTGTATTTGAATCTGTGGTTGAGAAGTACATTTTATATTCTAATGTATACTCATTCCATGTTGGCACATGTAAGTTTAAATGTGGTTTGCTATTCATCACCCCTCTGGTTTAGGACTAGATCCAGTGCCCAGAAAAGCTCTACACCCTTAACTTTAATCTAAAAATAGGAGTCGCAGGACCTGTGGGCCTAAATTTGTTTAAAAAATATAACTAGCATTCCACTACAGCACTTACAATATCAGAAAGCATCCAGAGAATGCTGGGAGTTGTAGTTTTTAGACATTTGGATGCCTGCAAGTTGAAGACCCCTGCTATATATTTTAGTGGTATGGTAGGTTTGTTTCTATGAACATTTTAGGTTATGAATAAAAATGTATTTTAATTTTTAGACCTTTTTTTAAAATTCCCTGTAAAAATTTTAGGAAGAAAGACTAAAAGCAGCTCGGGTTTGGTTTCGCGTTCGAAACTTGCAGGTCGGGTCATGGGTATGAAGCGTGTTGCAGGTCGACGGCGTGTACGGATTTTTCAGGTCGGTTGGGTGCAGGTCTGGAAGATTAGACCCGCGCAGGACTCTTAGAGCTTGCTTTTCAGAGACTCTGCACGAACGGTATTTTGCCAGCTCACAACTTGTACATGTAACTACCCAGAGAGGTGGGAGTAGGAATTCTTACTTCCTTGGGTTAGACACAATCTATGTGGAAGAAGATATCATAGTTGCCCTGTAAACCAGTGTTCTATTATAGAAACTTGTATCCTCAAGTTTGCAAACAATTGAGAATCATTGCATTGAAAGACAGCTGTACTCCCCCCAGGGTGAGGACCTAAATTGCTAGATCCTCGCCCCTGAGTCCTTTACAGTCCTCTAGTATTTCAGTTAAACCCAGGGATGAGGACCTAGCAGTTTAGATTCTCACTCTGGTTTCCTTTAAAAGGATTGGGTTGCTAACACATACAGAAACTGTGTGCTCGCTTTTCTAAAATGTGGAAATCAATGAGAAGTTGTGTCCTAAACATTTGCCAGGTATTTGTATAGTGTCTGTGACCTTTGGAAAAGCTAGAAGCCTGCATTATTAGAGAGATGTTTTTTCTACAATGTTGCAGATTTCATAGTGAAGATACATAGAGAAACCTGTTAGAACGCTTGCAGGATAGTTTATATTTTTTCTTTAGTTCTCCTTTAACTATGTAAAAGCATTTTTTAATTATTTCCTTTTGTATGTAACTTGGAATAAATGTGAGGTGGAGGGATGTCTAGAAACGTTCTCCATGCAACTTCCATGTGGGGTAGCCTCGGCCTCGTATAAAGGTTGTAGCGCTGTCAGGCCTGGTGACATTTCTAAGCAAGCCTTTGGCAATATTCTTCTGCAGCTGCTTTAACAAAAAGTCCTTTGGTTTCTGTAATCCTTAATTTCCTGTCATTCTCAAAGGGTGGTGTTAACGTTGCATTGAAAAGAGAACTAATAGTCTGCTTAGATACCTGATGTACACACAGGAAATAAAACTTTGATGGCACAGAATGTACAAACACTGGCAAAGAACTGTGGAATAAAAGCTTTTCATATTTTCACTGTTTGCGGAGCACTGCCTTGAATATTAACTGCTTACTTTCTGTCTATCTATGAAAGGCTTTCACCAGCTGTGAATGAACTCATTCATTATGTTAGCAAATACGTGGTCACTTAAGCACCCTTATCACACCCTTATTTTTCTTTAAACGAGACCAGATTCTTTAAAAGTAAAAATGTCACACAGAACAGAAGAAAATGTTAAAGGAGAACTGTGGTCCAAAAATGACTTTAGGTAAATTGATAGGAATTGCTCCCCTGAGAATTTTTGCAATTTATTTCCATTGTTTATTTTGCATAGTTTTGAAGATATTTACATTTTTGTGTGTGATATGGCAGCAGCATCACCAGGTCCCCTGCACTCCCTGCTTCCTGCTCTGAAACAGTCAGTCAATCTGTCCTGTGTCTCCTCCTCCCCTTTGCAGCCCCCCTGGTCCCTCCCAATTATGGATCCCATGGTCCCCTCCAGTCGCAGGCCCCCCATGGCCCATTATCTTACAGCCCCATGTGGCCCTGCGCACTCGCGGGTTCAGTGGGTTGCTCAGACCCCTCCCCCCCTACAGAAAACTCTGTGGAATCAGCCTTTTCAGGCAGAGTGAGAACTCTGCCTGAAAAGGCTGTTTTCACACAGCAGAGTGGAGGAGGAACTTCCTGTCTCCCTCACACACTGAGGGAGTCTGAGCTCGCCGGCGGCACTGTGCAGGAGAAGCCTCAAGAATGTCACAAGTCAGCCTCCCACCCATTAACTTTCTGGTCAGTCATTTCTGTATATCTTGGGCTGTGGAGCACGTAGAGAGGTGGTTGATGGCTCGTTTTAAAGGTAGGAAACTGGCCTTTCATTTAAACTGGAGGCCACAGTTCCACTTTAAGGTATTTTAAAGATTGCTTGTTTCTGCCCAACATTTGAAGAGAATACATATAATTTTCTTCATTTAGAAACATTAATAATCCTTAACTTAACCTTAAATGTTAATCGTGAACCTCTCAACATGAGTCCATTTTGTTCTCCAAAAGGAAAACGCACCAGATTTCTTTAAGCAGTTGCTTGTGAACTGCCGGAAGAACTGTGAACAAAATAGCCATATGCCGTTTGTTTGAACTTGGCCTAAAGGTCTGTACACACGTGCGGTAGTGTAGCTGACCTGTGATGAACGATAGCGGCAATGGGCATTCGGTACCCTATCTATTATTTAATGTATGGGTGTTCGGTCAGGCCTCAGCAATGATCCGCATGAACCAATTGCCCGTACTTTCTCGTCTGAAATGGCTGTTGAGAACACCATGGTGGGCCGCACATGTGTTCAAGGCTTAAGACGCACAAACGATTTACTAGTGCAAACTAACATAAAATGGCAACTATGAGTAATTTATCAGCTCTGATAGTGCTGATTAGGATTTATGTCAAACTCCTTTTCATATCTTTATTGCACTAAACCACAAGAATAGTTAAAACAATGAGTTTGGTCAGTTTGAGAATTGCAGGAAATCAAGCAATGGGTTAAATTAAAATGTTGCTCCTAGGATTATTTCTAAAGAGAATAATTTAAATTTTAAACTATAACTTGCAAATGTTTTATCCTCCTGCTTATGTAGAGAATGTATGGGGTTACCAGCGTGTCTGATTATCTGCCATAAAATGTGTTGAAAATGGTCTGTCAGCCGTTGGTTTTCCTTTCCATTCTTGGGCAGTCTGATCAAATTATCAGATCGGGCATCCATTGGCACAAAATTAGCAGTTCATGTGTCCACCCCCACCAGAGAGTGTCTCTTTGTGCATCCTCCTGATTTTACCTTACTACACCTGATCTAGTCTTAAATACTACCTCCTTTAGGGCATGGCCACACTGCAACGCAATCGCATACGGAATCGCATGCGATTTCATGTGTGATTTCGTTGCGTTTGCGCATTCTGTTTTTCATTAGGTATTAGAAAACGCATGTGATTCCGATTTAAAATGCGGAACGCAAAGCGCTATTGCATCGCACCCGAAACCGGTGCATTGCCGCGTTTCCAATTATCTGAAAAAACCACAAACGCGTGCTAAAGCACAAACGCACAAATAACGCAGCAGGCAGTGTGGCCTAGCCCTTACTCTTTTCAGACATGGATTTTTATTCTAACTATTCTTTTTTTTTTGTTTTGCAGTGACAACTACATAGTGCGTGTAAAGGCAGTGGTTATGAGCAGGGATGACTCCAGTGGGGGTTGGCTACCACACGAAGGAGGTGGACTCAGCTGTGTTGGTGTCTCCAAATTTTACCCAGAGGGCATTGGGAGGAGCGAATTTCTCATTCATGGGGAAAGACTGAATGACAAACTGGTAATTATTGTTTTCCATGTTAATTACCTCGGCAGAAATAGTATGTTTTAAGTGGAATTTATGGTTATCATTATCTAGATGGGCAAGGGGGGATAGGAAAGTAAGTGTGCAAAATGATTGTAATCTGTAATACCACCAAGTAAAATGGCTTTATAAAGTACTCATTTTCTTGTTTAAATTTACATAGAATTATGAATGTTCACAATTATTTGCTGTAAATTTTGTGAATGTTTTTTTTTTGGGATTTATTTTTTATTATATTGTGTTTGCAGTCTGGAAAGCCTTTTATTCTGTTATACAAATAATCCCGAACCCATTAACTGTGGAGTTCTTTGTAAAGCTCTGTACTCCCCTCACCATTACACGGGAAAAAATAATTGTATAATGGGTGAAAGTGGCTAGAGGGTATTTGATCAATCTTAGTATTTTGCATGTTGTGGTAACTGATCTGAATGCAAAACCTTGTGTTCTGTAGATCCTGCAGATCTGTTTAAATTCATGGCATTCCTCTATTCAGCAGTTAGTTGTCCAACCAGAACTTCCTGCTGCCCACATGTAAAAGAGCACAGCACTTTTTAGCCCTTGCAGTCGGGTTCATACAGTGTAATATATTCCCAAACAGCAGCCCATCAGCTGTTTTAAAACTTTTTAAGATTCCTTCCAATATCTTATGTCGGCTTAGTGGTGCTAAGTGTTGTAGCATAGCTGGGGGGCTGCTACCTGAAGGTAATTCTTCAGTGAATACAGTTTTGTACTGTCAAGTGAAAATGTTTAATATTAATGCTGTATACAGGAATATGCACGCATTTGAAGCAGAACAATTATTGTCAGCACCCAAGGTGTCTGCAGTTGTTGAACCCCAAGGGATCTTGATTTTGGCTCCATATGCATCTATTCCAGACAACTTACTACAAATTTTTCTAATAATAAACTTAGTTCCAGCTTGTTTCCTGTTTAGAAATGATAGGTGATAAGTGATAGGCTTTAGGTGATACTGCAGCCATGGGATACACCTTCCTTTTTATCATACAACAGATAGGTGTTTCATTTTATGTTTATTAACAAGAGAGACTTCTAAAAATGTTTCTTTTTCTGAAAGAGACTTGATTCTGACCTGTATAATGGTATTAATGTGGTGGTCATTATACTTTCATGTGTTCCTTGTAAAGGGAGCCACCCACTTGCTAGTATGATCAAGTTGGTAACAGAATACAGGGCCCTGACTGGACTTCCATACACAGGGCTGATGGTGTCTGCTTCCTTTACTTAAAGTAAAGTGGGCCAATACAGACCAACAGTATTGTTGTATGTCATTCTCTGCCCCCACACCTTGCTGATCCACATGTACTCCATATACATGAAGAAGCAAAAAGGTAGATGGAGAGATGATAACCAGTCTTAGCTGTGACACAATGTATTTAAAGGGCATGTCTATCCCCAAAACTATAATTTAACCCACTACTGGCCCCACTGTGTAGTGTAGAAAAATCCTTACCTCACATCCCTGCTCCAAATGGTTCTCCTGTAATGTCCCTCCAAAGTCCCAAAAACTGACCACCAGGAGCCTGGCAGAGTCCATATAGGACTCTCCCTCCTGTCTCCCTTCCGGGAAAAAAAATGTCATTTTGCACTTCAGCCCCCCCTCCTCCCTCTTCCTCACGTTTTCCTCTCCCTCCAGCACAAAACCCATTTGCTGTAGTGTAGGGCTCCCTCCCCCAACTCCAACAGCTATAGTAATTTTTGCAGAAACTCACCCGAACTGTACCTACGTTACCTCTCTCCTCCGACTTTCTGGATAGGCGGAAGCCGCGTCCATGATTGGCTGCCTCTCTGCTGATTATGGATGCAGCTGCCGGTCTGGCCCCCTGCTTGCAGTTTCATGCAAGCAGAGGGCCGTGACAGAACGTCAGATGAGAGAGGTAATGTATGTATAGATAGGGGGAGTTTCTGCAAAAATTACTATGGCGGTTGGGGGAGGGAGCCCTACACTACAGCAAAAGATAAAAAAAAGGGGGGGTCATTTAATATAACAAGTTCTCATAATCCCGCACCTACTTGTGTTGAGGTGAACTTTTATTGCCTCTCCCCATCTACCTTTTTGTTTGTTCATGTATATGGAGTACACGTAGACTGCTCTGAAGATGGAGGATTGAGATGTTCTTATTGGATATGTTAAACTGTAGTATAGAGCCCACGCCCCATTATTTTTAGCATTTATTTGATCCACAAGGGTGCTTTATACATACAAAATAAGTTGATGACTTAGGGATACATACAAAATATGTTGAATATGCGTGAGGGACTCACCTGTGCAGGCACAAAAAGCACACAGAGCAACAGATAATGCTTATTCCTTTTTCTGATCTTAATGCTGAATCAATTAGCCATGCAGTGATAAAGAAATAAGCTTTACTTTTATAGAAATGGATAGTTTCTGCATGTAGTGTGTCAGGGGGAGGGGCTGGGTGATTGACAGTTCTTTACTAACTAGCTGTGCCCCACCTCCTTTATAAAGTAAAACCCCCAACGCTAAAAAAACCCCAAAAAAACAAGGGATAGGAAAGCCAGAAAAGAAAATATAAAAGCAAATTTAAGATTGGTAGTAATTAATCCTTATTACTGTGTGATTAGTTAAATAAGGATTTGGCACAGTTTACATTTCCTTTAAGGGTTTAGATTCTTTTTTGAAAGTGTACACTTTATAGATCTAGATTGTTTGGTGTTTTAGAGGATTTATAATTTCTACTATGCATATAGAAAAAATACACAAATAGGCTTTTGGAGCACTGTTGCGTCCATGAAAAGATTAACTTTTATCTGTTTTGAAGATGGTAGTTCTTGCTTGGTGGCTGGGAAGAAAACATTTGTGTTAGTCTGTCAGCCTTAAGCTGGGCATTTACATTGCATTTACTGGGCATGGGGTCCAGTCGGCCACATTTTATTTACTGGGCGTGGGGACATTGTATTTACTGGGCATGGGGACCAGTCAGTGACATTGTATTTACTGAGCATTGAGACCATTCAGTGACATTTTATTTACATGAGCATCCTATATACTAAAACAGAGGTGTTGATATGTATAGTCCAAGGATGCAGAAGCTAGAGCACTGCATCACCAACCATCCTCCCACTGTCCATGCGCCGTTGGAGAAGCTGGACCCTACTTGCATGCGCACCTGAGACGTGCACTTCACAATGGGAGGAGGGTTGATATAGCGGTGCGTGCGTGAGACCACAATACCGTTTTCAGGAGGAGGGCAGAGAGAGAGAGAGGAGGGAAAGAATAAGAAGGGGGGGAGCGAGAAGGGAAAGAGGGAGGGAGGAGAGAGAGAAGAGAAAGAGGGCAGGGTTGAGTGATTCATTAAAGAATCAGGGATTTGCTGCTACTTTTATATAGGTTGAATGCTCGTGACTGTGTGTAGCCATATCTTTAAAAGATGACAGAATCTTAACTGTCTGTCATATTTTAGTCATCTTTCAAAGGTTTGTACTTTGTGTACCTTGCTTTAGAGGGAACCCTGTACCAAAAATTATATAGTATTAATCAGTCTGGCTGTTTGCAGATCTTAAGCTTTACACACAATCAAATATTTTGGGCTGACCGGCCAACATTTCAGTGGATCGAAATATTATTTTTTTTTTATTTGACGACCATGGCCACTTTTGCCTCGAACAAAAATGCTTCTTTCTGGCCGTACGCTTGCTAGTGGTGAACGGTCAGTCAAAATGAATGCATCTCATGGTGTGTACCCACACAAAATCACCGCCCTGCTTTTTCCCAACCGACAGGCTAACAATGAGTTTATCAATTGTAGTAGTATAAGAAGATTGAAAATGTAACTTTTATTGTGACATTAAATAGTGGGTACAAAGAGCATCTTATTGGTAATGCATTATTGATCTGTAGGTCTTCTGAAGGGAATATCAGGCTAATAATGTTCCCTACACATGGCTGTGTGCACAGATATATTTAATAATATTTTGTGCGCTATATACAGCATAACTTACATTCACACAGATTTTTGGGTGTGCTTTATTTTAACCTCCATGCGTAGGCCTGCTGAGTTGTTGTGTGTGCGCACAAGCTTACAGTTTAGAGGGAGTACTGGTTGATATGTGTTTACCAGGTCTAAATCTGTTTTTATCAAGCCTATACAGCTAATACTTTAGTCACAAAGCTGCAAGATACATTTTTCTATCCTTTTTTGTATTTTTTCTGTTTGGGGTAATCCTGTGCTTAGGACTTAAAGGGGAACTGTTATGAAAAAAATATGTCTAAATATGTTTTAAATTATGCACTTACCATTTTGGCATCCATTTGGTCTAGATTTTTTACGTTAACCCCTCTGAATAATTGTCTGTTTTTTTGCCATGTTTGTATGGGTATTACTGTGCCTGGATATGAGCCATGAATTGTTTTTGTAGCTTCACTTAGATCATGAAATTTTAACTGTGCATAACAGCAATAATTTGCAAGGTACAGATGTGACTTTCCAGTCTCTGGTAGTCTTACTGTGATGTCAGCATGTGGTCTCATAGCATTTGCTATGTCCTTTCCATAAATTTATTTGCAATGTGCTCAGAATTCCTTAGGGAATTTTTTAAAGGGAATGTCCACCCCCAAACTAAAATTCGTATATAGGCTAATCACCCCCGCCCAAAACCTTGACCTCGCAAGGTTTAAAGACATTGAGTCTCCGCCAATCACTGACTGCTGTCTGTTGGCCCATTCTGATGCTGCCTCTGTGCACGGAAAAGGCATGGAGCAGCAGCAGAAGTCAACTGAAGGAACAAAGGCTAAGTATACGTACAAGCCTTACAGAAACATTTAAACCTTTTTAGGTCTTTGGGTAATAAGTCAATATACAATCTCACTGCTGGTCCCTTGGAATCTAAACATATACTGTGAAATATGAAATATCTTCTATAGACATAGGTAAATGTAACTAATTTATAACATTATTTATTAATGACTCCTTTTATACGTTTGGTAATTATTTCACTAATGTTATTGCATTGTTTACTCATCCACTAAACCTTAAAGTCTTTCTCTTAATTTGTACCATTTTACCAGGTTTCCTTTTTGTCACCCTAGGTGTTATTGGAATGCTATTTAAAGAAAGATTTGATATACTGGAAGGCTACTCCAACATTTCATCACTGGTTAGTTGACAACCGGAGATTTGGTCTCACCTTTCAAAGTCCTGCTGATGCAAGAGCCTTTGACAGAGGAGTCCGTAAGGCCATTGAAGACCTCACTGAAGGTAATGAAACTTTAGACCTCACGCATTCTCTTTGTTTTTTGTCTTGGGGGTGTATAGTTCATATTAATCTGTCACATTCCATTGGTGATACCAGAAATATCCTTAAACTGGAAGAATGTTTTCAAAGAAAGGACATTTCTAATGTTGACCTAGGCTTTCTGTAATAATGAGTAATGGACCATAAATATTAGTTAATTAGGACCAGAAAACAATCAAGCCCCACAAGGCACTATAGTTTAATGTTTTCATAAAGTAAAACATTATCAAACTAATGGAACTATTTGTTTAAGAGATTAACCCTTTGAGCGCCAGAAGAATTTCATTATTTTTTGCGTTAACTGCCAAAAGAATTTTCAGGATTTTGCCCTTAATCGCTTTAGACTAATTTTACAGTAGGAAACCTTGCAGTAAATCAGGAATATTATGCATTGTTTTTTTCAGCACAAAGTGTACTTTAACATAGTAACAGAATTTTGTAACTTTTCTGGAAATTTTACTGGAATTATGGGTAAAATATGTAAAAATTTACATGGATTTTTCCCATTTTTACTTAGTTATCTTAAGGTTACACACAAAAATCTTACTGTTTCTAAAAGCTCTGATACTCCCGAGTACAACGATACCAGATATATTTAGGTACCCCATTTTCCTGTACAGGAACCCCCCAAACTAAAACTGCACCTTCAAGATATTACACACAATTAAAATGTATAACCACTTCTCACTGTTAACATAAATATCTTCCAAATTAACTAAAATATCCCCACAAGTGAGATATTTTTAGAAACTACACACCCCCCGCAGGATTTTATGAGTGAGGTTAGTTTTGATCAAAATGCAGATACCCGGGCGCAGCTCTTCATCCAATTGTAAGTTATTTCTCACATTTCTATTTTCCTTTTTTTCCTCAACTGTAAAATCAGAGCAAAATCAAATGCGAATTTCAGCTAAAAACTGTGGAGGAAAGTCAAACGCATCTCAAATATGAAAGCCTAACCCCTCACAAATAAAACGGTATGCCACATTCATGGGTGTACCCAGAGACCTGGCTACCACTAACCCAGAGCGTGACCAGTGCCAATGTCAGTAGCACAAATAAAAATTAGCCAGTTTTTGTATTGAACAGTCTGCAGTTTTTCCACAAAACACCCCCCCAACTCAGAAATACCCCCCACAAACTATCAGTGAGATTCAATAAAAGTTCTTATCGTTTAAAATGATGCTAATTTTGCCCAACCAATCAGATCTTATTTAACATTTGAAAGCTAACATCTGATTGGTTGGGGCAAAATTAGCACCATTTTAAATGATAAGAACTTTTATTGAATAACCCTGTAAATATTCCTGTAATCTACACACCTTCAGCTATGTAATGCTGTAGTTCGTTCATTCGTACCATCAATGGTGTGGGCGCAGTTCTTCGTAGAAGTTTGCACTTTTACCAGATTTTCCAAAAAAATTAACATCACACATTCAAAAAGGTAGAAATCATGCCAAAACTCCATGAATGTAAAAAAAAGTTACCAATATCAATCTTCCAAATGTCCTGATCAAACGGTATGCCCTATGTATGGTTACACATGCAGACGTGGAATCAACTAGCCACAAGTGAGCCAATGAACAGTGGCCCAATTACAGTAACTTTTCAGATTTGTCAGACTAAACACCCCTCTATATTAGAAATACCCCCCAAAACTATATATTCTTGGACTCTACACACCTTGAGCTACACAATGGTGTTATTCCTTTATGCATACCAATGGTGTGGGCGCAGTTTCGTGTACAATTTCGCTTTCTTACCAGATTTTCAGGAAAAATGTTAAAAAATACAATTCAAAGTTAAAAATCATGGCAAATTTCCATGTCATGTAAAAAAACTTGTCAATTATCAATCTTCCAAATGCCCTGATTTAAACGTATGCCATATGCGTGGATGCACACAGGGACGTGGCCACCAACTACTCAAATGGACGCATGCAACAGTGTAATTACAAGAAAAAAATCAAAGTGCTCTGTAATTTCAACAGTCTACACTTTTTCAAAGGAAACGGCTCTGAAACTTAAAAATACCCCACACAAACTATATATATTTGAAATCTACACACCTTCACCTACGTAATGTTGTCATGCTTTCATATATACATGAAGAGTTCCAGACACAGTACTCCATAGAACTCCATAGAACTGTGCTTTTTAGGAGATTTTGTAAAAAATATAATAAGGTGATTCAAAGGTTGAAATCCTACCTAAACCCACTTGACAAGTAAAAAAACCCACTAAATGGCAATCTCCCACATGTCCTGAATCAAACAGTATGCCATATGCATGGGTGCTTACAGAGACGTGGCCACCAACTAGCTCAAATGGGACACATGCCCAAGTGCAATTACAAGAAAAAATCAAAGTGCTCTGTAATTTGAACAGCCTATGCTTTTTCAAAGGAAACAGTCCCAAAACTTGGAAATACCCCCACATCTATATATTTTTGGAATCTACACTCCTTCAGCTATGTTACGGTGCCAAGCTTTCATACATACATGAAGAGTTCCAGACACAGTAGTACTCCATAGAACTCTGTGCTTTTTAGGAGATTTTGTAAAAAATATAATAAGTTGATTCAAAGGTTGAAATCCTACCTAAACCCACTTGACAAGTAAAAAAAACCACTAAATGGCAATCTCCCACATGTCCTGAATCAAACTGTATGCCATATGCATGGGTGCACACAGAGACGTGGCCACCAAATAGCTCAAATGGGACGCATGCACAAGTCCAATTACAAGAAAAAAATCAAAGTGTTCTGTAATTTGAACAGCCTAGTCAACTTGGAAATCCCCCCCCCCAACTATATTTTGGAAGCTACACACCTTCAGCTACGTGATGTTATCATACATGAAGAATTCCAGACGCTGTTATTCATAGAACTCCGTGCTTTTAGGAATTTTGTGAAAAATAAAATAAGAGGACTCCATGGTTGAAATCCTACCTAACCCCACTTGGCAAGTAAAAAAACCCACTAAATGGCAATCTCCCACATGTCCTGAATCAAACGGTATGCCACATGGGTGGGTGCAAACAGAGACGTGGCCACCAACTAGCTCAAATGGGATCCATGCGCAATTGCAATTACAAGAAAAAATTGAAGGGTATGTCCACCCTAAATTTAAATTTAATTTAATATAAATTCCCCCTGCCAGCCCAGCCCCAACCGCTATATTTACATGTTTAAGGTCCACAAACTCTACATACCTCCCCTCTTTCCTCCGCCGCGCTCCCGCCCTCTTCTGCGAGAAAATGCAACAGAGGGGCGGGACCGGCAGTCGCGTCTGTGATTGGCTGAGCGGCAGCCAATCATGGACGCGGCTGCCGGGAGCTCATTTCGGCGGAGGAAAGAGAGAGGTAAGTAAAGTTTGGGGAGCTTTCTAAACATATAAATATAGCGTTGGGGCTGGGGGGCAGGGGCAATACTATAGATTAAGAGTTTTCACTAGGGGGAGGGAATCCTGAGAGGGAGGGAGAGGGAGGGGGAGAAGGCTGCATTACGCATGCCAAACTTCTCCCGAGGCCAGGTAGGAGGCAGAGTCCTATATGGACTCTGCTATCCTCCTGTGGGGTATTTTTTTGGACTTTGGGTGGGGACTACAGGAGAACCATATGGAGCTGGATGTGAGGTAAGGATTACACTACACACTGATGGGGCCAGTTGTTGGGGGATTATAGTTTTGGGGGTGGACATGCCCCTATCCCCACTCCCCCTTTTAGTGGTATTTTAGTGAAAACCAGTTAGTACGGAGAGTCACACAATTTTTTGCACACTTTACTCGATCCTAAAAATCCAATCCGGTCTTTTTTTGGTCCCTCTGTATAAAGTACATCACTTAGATTTTTTTTGTGTGCAGTTCCCCTTTTTTTTTTTGATCATTCCCAAAGATCATCATCAAATCATAAATGCCCGTTTTCCAATTTGAAATCAGATCAGAAAAATCACTTCCCAGAAATCATTTTCCAGGAAGTGATTTTTCATTAATTGGCAAAGATCAATAATTTGGCAATCAGAAGTGATCACCAAATTTTGATCTCTGTCCCCATTTTTTTTCTAAGTCTTCGCTATTTGTGAATGGAACTTTGAGTTCCATTCACAAAAAGTATAGTAAAGCTGTCAGCATGACAGCTTTTACTATACCAGGTACTGCACTGTGATCTGAATGGAGATCGCAATGCAGTACCTCCACTAGACCACCAGGTGCAGCCTCCTACCACTTCTAGGGAAGACTTCGGTGAAGGAGGAAGCTCCGTGATGTCACCGGGGTCTACCTTTTTCGTAAAAGGACTACTCCACGTGGGACCGGCTTCCTCCCTATACGGTCACGGCAGAAAGGTACCGTAACTTCCGATCCCCCCCTCGGATTTGGACACAACCGAGGGGGGAATGAGGGGGATAGGGGTGCAGTTGAATGCTGCCCCCGATCGCCCCTAGCGGGGGGCACATTTTTTTCACGATCTGTGGCAGTTTGAGTATTTACTGCACAGATCGTGAATATACGATCTGTGGCACTTAAAGGGTTAAGGGCTGACGTCCTGTTTTCATCTTGTTTACTTTTCAAGCTTTCTTAAACGTACAAAGAGGATGATGTGCAATAATGATTGTGGCAAACTAACAGTTACTTACAGTTCTGTATGTATTCAAATATAGATTCTGTATGTATTTAAATAGAGAACTTCTCTGGTGATTGAGTGCGCACTGTATTTTACTATGGAGAGCAAGCCTTGTGAGCTATAATGAGAGATCTCCATATGGATTATAAATTCATATAACCATGCTATATTTTAGAGTTTAGTGACCCTTTAAGGTTGCCATACACTAGTTGGACACAACTGCAGATTTGAAGAAATTCTTATCATCTGTACCCATAGTTTAACAAATAAACCAACTAAAAAAAACTTTAAAGGCTATGTCCACCCCGAAAATTCATTTTTAATATGATGTTCCCCCAAGTCCCCCAGCCCCAACCGCATCATTTTTTTTTTCAGAAAGCACCCCAAACTCTTACTTACCTCCCCTCGATCCTCCGCCGCACTGCCGGCCCTCTGCTTGCGAGAATGCAAGCAGAGGGGCGGGACCGGCAGTCGCGTCTGTGATTGGCTTAGCGGCAGGCCATCATGGACGCGGCTGCCCGTCATTCAGTGCAGGGAGGAAGCGGAGAGGTAAGTAAGAGTTTGGGGAGCTTTTAAAAAAAAAAAAACAGGCGGTTGGGGCTGGGGGACATGGGGGAGCACAATATTAAGGGGGATTTGAGCTAGGGGGAGGGATAGTAGAACGGGAGGGAGAGGGGGGGGGGGGAGGGGGGAGAAGGGCTGCAGCACGCATGGCAGGAATCTCCGGGAGGCCAGGTAGCAGGCAGTGTCCATATGGACCTGCTAGCCTCCTGGTGGGCAGTTTTTGGAACTTTGGGGGGGCTACAGAAACCAGATGGAGTTGGGATGTGAGGTAAGGATTAAACTACACTACATGGGGGGCCAGTAGTTGGGGGATTATAGTTTTGGGGTGGACATGCCCTTTAAAAATTTACTTCCCCTTTAATATAGGACAGTGCATTTTGTTAGCTGGGAAACTTACTTACATGGTTGTTCACCTTATGCTCTTAAGATATCAAGTATCTCTTGTAAGGCATCTAGTCTACCTGAAAGAAAGGTAGGGCTTTTTTCAGCAAAGGCTGGCTGCTTGCCCAGCAACTTGGTTACACTGTATTTCACTTATACTTATCTTTTAGTTTGGTGCTTCAAAAATCTAATAACTTTTAGTAGAAATAAGTACCCATTGTTTTCTATGCACACCTAATGTTCCTATCGCTCGAAACATTTTTATTTTGCATATCTGCATTTTTCTCTCTCAACAAAATCATCAGCAAGTTAATGTGGATTTTTTTGTGTTGACTTGTATATGTTGTATACTACTAGATAACCTTCACTGTTTACAGATCTTAAAGTAGAACTAAACGTAAGTGATGAAATGGGCCACATTATTATTATGTTTATATGTTTATTATTATATTATATTATTATATAAGTAAAGGCAGACCTGTGGCTTCTGTTCCTCTTTACCTTTCCCCAATTCAGTAACCAAAATAAAATTTTACAGAATGATCTGAAGAGCAGGCTTAATAATTAGCCTGAGGCTGTGGTTTCTCTACTGTGATGCTTCCTGGGCTGTTTTTCAAATCCCCCATACAATCAAAAATAGATATACCATTAGGCTAATGGAACAGATTTTTTTTTGTAAGATATTTACTGCCCTTATGGCAAACCCCAAATAAGTGCATTGAATGCTGTACTTAGTGTTCAAAGTTTTCAGTGCCAATAAGGAACTCTGCTTTGGTAGTCACAAAGTAATAGTGATCAACTACCTGGTTGATCGGTAGTCATCAACCGTGATTTACCCACATTTTCAGTAGAGCTGACCAATTCTGCCTGGAAATTTTTACAAAATATCAATGCAGCCACTTTTATTCCTATCTGACGTATTACCAATCAGTATATTGATCAGTACATCTGTCAGTGGAAGTATCGGGCCTTGGTTTGCTTCTATATACCAACCCCTTAGATGCTCCAAGTCTTAAAAAGTATAAGATTAAGTGCTATTCATGCAAGAAAGAGAAGGTAGTTTAGCTGCTAGCCTTAGACTGGGTACACACAGGGTTGCCAGACGTACCTATTTGGACTGGATTGTCCCAACTGCAGGGACAAAATCCAGAATCCCGCAGTCAAGGCTCAAATCCCGTATGAATCGCCCTGGCAGCACCACCCGAAATGCCCACTCTCACTTTGTCCCGAAATGTCCCTAAACCCACCTCCACTCAACATCTCTGCCCCTACATAATCCCCTCCTGCTTGACTGCCAGAGAAATCTGGCAAAACTAGGTACACACAACTAATATTTCAGCCCAACCAATTGACGATATTTCAGCCTCTCCAACCGTTTAAAACCAGCAGTGACCACAAATGGTCCGCGGGTGAAATTTCATCATAACCAATCGTGTGGTATTTTAGTCTTCTTCTTCTCCTCTGTGTAATGTGAAATATGAATTAGCAAGACTTATGTTTTGATTTAGAAATTATGTCACCAGTGTATTCATTTGCTATATCATTTGTAATTTTAAGGATCTACAACATCATCTTCCACAATCCATAATGAGTCCGAGCTTGGGGATGACGATGTGTTTGCGGTAAGTAAACAATGATTCTTAAGCCAATGTTCCTTAAAGTGAATTATAGAAGATTTCATAAGAGGTTCAAATTCTTTCCTATGCTATTAATCTGCAGCAACCAATTGGATGTTATCAATTGTTTGCAACTCTTTGCACTTCTTATTAAATAAGCCTGATATATGTGCAATACATGTAGAAAGTACTGACCAGGTCGCTCTGTGTGACTCTTCCCCACTCTCACATGCCCATTCCAACAGTCCTGCAGACCATTAACCGAAAAAAATGAGCAGGCTCATTTACCCAGAGCCCCCATCGCTCTGGGTAAATGCCCCTTCCGCGATTCAACATCGCAATTGCGAATGTGGGTAAATTTACCGGGATTTACCCACTGCGAGATTTTAACTCTATTTGCTGGCGTTAAAATCCTGCGCTAAAACTAACGTAAGCGTGATATTGAATCGTGAGCATCGGATGCACGGGTGTTTTTTGTGTAACCTGCGCATCCGATGCTAATATGGAGTTAAAGTTGCGCTAACCAGTCAGCGCAGCTTTTTAAGTCAAGTCCATATATTTGCTCAGTGAGTCGGGGTTAATGAGCCTTAAGGTGTTTTCAAAGGGTCTTGTCAGGTTTCCTTTCAGTGACCAGATTCATATACAGTAATATACAGTATTCATCCTGTGGTTTCATCTGTTCCTTTGTCCCAGTTCTAAAAAACAAACAGCAGCAGTCTGGGTTAAAAGGTGACTTCCTGTACTCCTGCTGTGCTTCCCAGCTACCTACAGTACCAGATTAGATTTATTGTATTAGATAGGAGATGGGGCACAGCTCTCTAGATACATTAACTATACAAACTTCTTCAAGAAACAAAGTATTGCAGCTGGTTTGACTATTATTATGGCCCCCAACACCCCCCATAATGTCTTCTTTGAATTTGTTCTGGCAAAGGGCAACAACTGCAATTTTAAAATAATCAGTTTATAAAAATGACATTTTCCATTTTGTATAATGGAGTAAGGATGTACAATATAGCATTTGCAGATTTTGTTTTCAAAATTGTATTTTAAAGGGGAACTGTGGTCCAAAAATGACTTTAGGTAAATTGATAAATTGCTCTCCTGAGAATTTTTGCAATTTTTTGTCATTGCTTATTTTGCATAGTTTTATTTTATTTAAGATATTTACATTTTTATGTGTGATATGGCAGCAGCATCACCAGGTCCCCTGCACTTATGTCAATGGATGACCGTCAATATGCCCTGTGTCTCCTCCTCCCCTTGTAGCCCCCCTTGTCCCTCCCACTCATGGACCCCATGGCCCCTCCATTTGCACGCCCCCTTTGGCCCTATGTGGCCCCGCTCATTTGCGGGTCCTGTGCCCCGCCCACTCGAGGGTCCCGTGGCCCCACCCATTTTCTGGTGCCGTGGGACACTCAGACCCCCCGCTCCACACACACACTGAAAACTGTGTGAAAACAGCCTTTTCAGGCAGAGTGAGAACTCCTGAAAAGGCAGTTTTCACATAGTGGAAGAGTAGAGCTTAAGATTCCCTTACCTTCACTGTGAGGGTCTTCACTTCACACAGCAGGGAGAGGGAGGGACTTCCTGTCTCCTGTCCTGTCACTGAAGTCTGAGGCTGTGCTCGCCTGGAGGTGGACGAGCAGGAGGAGGAATGTCACATGTCTGCTTCCCACCCATTAAATTTCTAGTCAGTAATTTCTTTATATCTTGGGTGGTTGATGGCTCGTTTTAAAGGTAGGAAACTGGCCTTTCATTTAAACTCAACTTATTTGGAGACCACAGTTCCCCTTTAAAGAATTAAACTGGGCACGCAGTAAAGATTTTTGAAAGATGGCAGACAGGATCTGCAATTTTAGGTCTTTCCCAAACAACTGCAAGGCTGACAGGAACATTTGGCGGCCACACGCTCTTTCTGGAAAGGCGCCACACACACTGCCGATTAAGCCCGATACCATTGGCTTGTCTCTGGGCTGGAACACACAGGTTATTATTATTATTTTGGATTTATATTGCACCAATCTTCAGTGGTGCTTTACAATGCAGTCATACATTACATACAGGGTAATATATATTATACAAAGTCATACATATTAAATACGCAGGTAATACATAATAAACATACACAGAATGAGGAGTTTCTTACAGCAATACCGTGATAGAATGGGAAAGAGGACCCTGCTCAAAGAGCTTACAGTCTAAAGGAAATGGGGGTGAGACATAAGGTGATGGGAATCAGTAGACTGTAAATATATTGGCAGTGGAGTGTGAGAGGAGGTTAGGATCAGGTTGGTTCAGTGAGAGAGGGGTAATAATGTCTAGGCCAGGTTATATGCTTGCCTAAAGAGGTGGGTTTTAAGGTCACATTGAGGGTTATTTTCCACACAACAAATCATTTTTGACTAATTTAAATAAAAATCCTACATCAGAGTAAGTCACAGGGAATTGTGCAGTCTTCAAATAGGCCACACCAGGGATGCTCAAAGTGTGGTCCTCCAGATGTTGGAAAAGGACACTGCACAATCAACTGATTTACCAACATGTCCGATCCGCATAAATGAATGACCGATATATGGTCTGCCTGAAGTATCTAGTTGTGTGTTCCCTGTCTAAGGAAGATTAAAGTGCAACTGTTGGCTACAAACAAGGTAGGGTTAAATAAAAGCCTGCAGTCTTTCCTTAAAAATGAGCCCTGGATCACATCTCTTGCTGGGGCCTGTGAGCAATTATATTGTTATAAATGTTCAAATTTCCTTCTTCCACTTGGTTAAGTGACATCACCTGACCTCTGTTCCTCCCCTCCTCCACGGGGGGGAAGAAGCATGCTCAATTAATGCTTAATGCTGGTGGAAACCAGAAGTACCTGAACAGAAAGTCAGAAGAGTAGCCTATTAATGCAGGCGGAGGCTGGTCACATGGCTAAATAGTGGCATATTGTGTGGCAGAATTGTCCTTATTCAGAATCGGATATAACCATAAATGCATAATTGCACTCGTATATTCATGGCTGTTGGTGACAACTATAGCTTGGAGGAACATTCCCCGCTACACTGCATTCCCAATTTTCTATCTCTTTAAGCAAAGCAGACAATTCCAAAATTGACCGGACCATTTAAATTTAGTCTACATTTAGTAGACTGTATCCCAGTGGGTGGGTGTTTAAGGTCGAAGGATAAGGACTATTCAAGTGAAAGAAATGCGCATTCATACGATTACATCTATAAATTGTTGATCATCTCACAGATGGACGTTACTGTTCCGACCTTGAACTGAAGGTGCTGCTGATTCACACAAATCAGATTTCTAAAAAAAGAAATGTCTTCTTTAATACCACTAGGTTCCTTGTCTCCATGAAATAGAATGGAAAACAATTACTGTGTATCAATGGTTATCTGTATACCATAGAAAAGGATTTCCTGAAGTTACAGGAAATTATACAGGATTAACGGTTGGTTGTGTAGAGCAGGAAACATTGTCATCACGTGGAATATTGCACTTACCGTATCTCTGAAGAAAACCATTGTCATTTTACCATAATTTGGCTTTCTTTAGGGTTAAATAGAGATGTTATATGAAAATGGTTTAATTACATCTTAAAGTAATATTTAGTGTTAAAATGTTTTTGTGCATTAAGGCAGTGTTCACACAGCCCAGTATTTCTGCCCAGAAAAAAAATATTTTTTTTCCAATTTGTTCATCAGCAAAATTGTGCAAAAATGCACAACCTTTACCAGCCATTAAGTTTATAAACAGACTTTGGTGGTTTATAAATAAATACACATTGTGTAGCTGTATGCCATAGTGAGCAGAATGCATAACCACAACTAGATTAAAATAGCTATAAAAGATACATAAGGTTCTCTCTCTCTCTCTCTCAAGTGCAAGGGTGGCACTGTTGGAGTAACATCACCTGAGGAAGGGGGCACATTTATTACCCCCCGAAACATTGTGAGATGTCGTGTGGTCTGTATCAATAAAGTTATTTTTTGGAGTGCCACCCTTGCCATTCGTTATTCCTGTATAATATATTCATTAAGGGTTGGATTACTTTGAGGAGTGAGCACCCACACTTGGTGCGAGTGCAGAGGACTCTGTATTATTCTGTGGACAGAGCAGGGGACCCTGAATTTGGGACAGGGGGGACCCTAGATTTGGGACGGGGGGGCCATGGATTTGGGACAGAGTGGGGGGGCTCTGGATTTGGGACAGAGGGGGACTCTGGCCTTGGGACATGGAGAAGGGGGGCTATAGCCTTGGGACATGGACGAGGGGGGCTATGGCCTTGGGACACTAAGGGGGCACTCTGGGCTTCTAGCGCCCATTATTGTAACAGGCTTAATGTCTAGTTGTCTAATGTCGTCTATTGTGAGATTACATTTAATCGGAACTTGAGAAAATATTACAATCATTTAACCAATCGACTTAAAAAAAAAACCACTTTACCGTTCGTAATTACGATCAATATTACGATCTAATGTTGCAAAATAAGCCTGGGAAAATTTCGGATTGATTGTAATATCATTCCAATGTATGGGCACCTCAAGTATCTCAATAGATATTTGTGCATATTTGAGCAAAGATATATATAAATTGTAAGTGTCCCATAGAATAGATCTATTATATAAATAAAGGTGTTATTCTTATTAATATTTATACATATAATTTAATATTATGAATCAAAGATGAATACATTTTTTAGACTTTTTTTGAATTCAATGAACTATATTTTAAAAAGGATATCTATAGATTAAAGGGTACCGGTATCTATAGATTAAAGGGTACCGGTATCTATACTCCCAAAAATCAAATTTTCAAAAATCATACCTTTTAGATAGTTTAATGGTCCACTTACTCATTTTTAAGATTTGAAATCTGAGCAGTAGATTCTCAGAAATCTTCATTTTAAATAACAGCATGTACAGGGAAAGACCTGTCACTTAAACCAGGTATGCTAATTTGTGTCCCTCCAGTGACCTCTTACTACGTAATTACTAGTAATTTGTATTACTACAATACAACTCCATATATAATGAGCTGATTAATCACATTGGTCTCCTGTTTATCTGTCTGTCTGTCTGATCTCTCTATATATATGTGTATCACTCTGTCTGTCTATTATATAGCAATCTCTCTGTCTATCTACCTGTCTGTGCAGTGGTGTAGCTACAGACTTATGGGCCCTGATGCAAAATTTTTCATGGGATCCCAACACAGCCACAAACACAAATTGGCATTGCAAACCAAATAATCATTTCCATAAAAAAAACTCCAAATTCATCATTAACTTTTTTTAATAGGGCATGTCCACCCACCAAACTATAATTTAACCCACCACTGGCACCACTATGTAGTGTGTAAAAATCCTTACCTCACATTTCAGCTCCATATGGTTCTCCTGTAGTCCCCCCCAAAGTCCCAAAAACTGGCCAGCAGGAGGATAGCAGAGTCCATATAGGACTCTTGTCTCTCCTCCGGGAGAAGTTTGACATGTGCACTGCAGCCCTCGACCCCTCCCTCTCCCTCCCGATTTTGTCTCCCTCCCCCTACCATAAAACCCTTTTTATATAATGTACTGCTCCCAGCCACAACCGCATTACTATTATTCAGAAAGTGCCCCAATCTTTACTTACCATGCCTCTCCCCTTCGCCGGTCTGAACTTCTGGAAGCCGCGTCCATGATTGGCTGCTTCTCAGCTAATCACGGATGCGGCTTCCAGGACTTTAGGTAAATTGATAGGAATTGCTCTCCTGAGAATTTTTGCAATTTATTTTCATTGTTTATTATGCATAGTTTTGAAGATATTTACATTTTTGTGTGTGATATGGCAGCAGCATCACCAGGTCCCCTGCACTTCCTGCTCTGAAACTCAGTCAATCTGTCCTGTGTCTTCTCCTCCCCTTTGCAGCCCCCCTGGTCCCTCCCACTCATGGACCCCATGGTCCCTCCAGTTGCAGGCCCCCCATGACCTTGTGATCTTACAGCCCCATGTGGCCCCACCCACTCACCGCGCCCACTCACGGGTGCCTAAGCCCTGCCCACTTGTCGTGGGTTACTCAGACCCCCACCCCCCCTCCTACAGAAAACTCTGTGGATTGAAAGAGAAGGGCTGTAGATTTCCTTACCTTCTCTGTCAGGACCTCACACAGCAGAGAGGAGGAGGGACTTCTTGACTCCCTCACACACTGAGGGAGTCTGAGGCTGTGCTCGCCGGTGGCACTGTGCAGGAGAAGCCTTAAGAATGTCACATGTCAGCCTCCCACCCATTAACTTTCTGGTCAGCCATTTCTGTATATCTTGGGCTGTTGAGCACGTAGAGAGGTGGTTGATAGCTCGTTTTAAAGGTAGGAAACTGGCCTTTCATTTAAGCTTAACTTGTTTGGAGACCACAAAGGGAGTTGCCCTTTAAAAGAGAAAATAAGTGTTTGAAGATGCATTTCCCAGACAATTAGCATGTCGTTTTTTTTAACAGGGAAATGCAATCTGCACCAAAAAATGGTGATCACATTAGAATACATGTAATGAGGCAGAGAGACTGGGATTTCTATGTTATTGTGGTGGCCATCGGGTTTTAAAACGATGTGCTATTAGTTTGTAACAACTATCTAACAAGATTTTTTCCTGCTGTAAAAAGCCAACATCTGATTGGCTGCTACAATTTAAAAGCACAGGCAAACATTTGCACCTTTTATTGCATCAGTGTTCTGGTGGTGGGGGGTGAACTATATTTCAACATTCAAGAAGTGGCATTGTGTATCAACAGATACTAGGCAAGGCATAAATGTATACGAAATACAAGCTGTTGCTTTGAATTATTGGCATACCTTCCCATTAAATAACATCTCTTATATCAGTTACTGCTTTGGTTTTTGAGCAGCAGAAGTTCTCAGAAGGAAGTAAAGAAAAGGTGTCTCTTCGTGCAAGATCAGAACATTTTATTCCTAATTATGGCACTTAGCAAGCCATCTATAAATTTACTTTGTTTACAGGGTAACCCTTTTGAAATAAATACCAAAAGTGGTATAAAGTTGATACCTTTTATTGGCTAACTAAGATAATCATAGCAAGCTTTTAGATCATTTTAGTTCCTTTTTCAAGCTGATATATAAATTTGCTTATGATAAATTTACTTTAAAACAGGCTGTGCTGGCCCACTGACAAAACTTTGATTGACGACTTCCTGAGAGACTAGACAAACTGCTTTCCATTGTGCAAAGACACTTTGCACAGAACTTCTATTGAAAATGTTCTGTGGATTCCCGCACTGTGTATTTTTCTATATTCATCCAGGTCATGGTATATATGTGGTATTCAGTTAGATCAACTGAACTTCAAGTTTAGTTTTCCTAGTCATCCGACTGGCTTTCTCAATTCAGAGTCAAATCCAGTTGATCTAACTGAATACCACAGATATTACTTGTTTAACATCAAAAAATAAACTGACCTGTAAGCTGTCAGGGAACTGTAAGAAAAATGTTGCTCTAACTACCTTAAATGTTGGTTTGTGTGGTTAAAGTCCCAAAGCTGGTCAACTTTCCCCAGTGGTTTAGGTCCTGGATGCTATTCATAAAAGGAAGAAGCGGTGCAGGGGGAAGTATAATTCTCCTTTAAGTCGCAAGCGTAATATTAAAGGACTACTGTCCTTTTGCCGAGGGCAAAACCAACGAGAAGACTCATTCCAGCTGCTCTGCAATAAGCACTTTTGCTGATTGGTTAAACCCCAGACTGAGTGAGGGGGGTGCCGTTTGGTCGGCAATATAGGACTGGTGATTCCAAATACCAAAATAGTTTCTTTTAGGAGCCATCAGCATGATGGAAACTGCTATTGACATGAGAATTGCCAGACATGACATACACGCCATTTATAATTTAGGCCATTTGCAGGGCTGTTTTTATTGAACATCTCCTAAATAACATCTTTTTTTTATGTAGCTTAAAGGGAAAGTTCAGTGGAAATACATATGCTGTTAAGAAAAATAGCATTTTTTTCCCATGCCAATGACCTTAACCTGCCCATTCAGCATTTTGTTTGTGTATAAAAAAAATACTTCCGAAATACTAACTTCCTTTTTGTAGGACCCCTAATAGAGACCGTTATGGTTTTGCCCTTGACCTAGTGCCTGGGTTGATTCAGTTGCTCAGTAGAGATCTGAGCATGTTTGACCCATCACCAACGGCCAATTGGTATAAATTACTGTTAGAAACATTGCAAGGAAGTGGTGCATCCTGGGGAGAAAAAGGACCGTTAGAACCTGAAATGGCAGCTCACTAATGTCAACAGCAGGGAATAGCAAGGGTATGAAATCAACAGATTTTTCAAAATGGTAGAGAATATCCAGAATAACTAGGTATATTTAATATAAACTAATTTTAAAATATTGATATTTTCCACTGAACATTCCCTGTAAATTTATTTTGTCCAAAATATGGGTTATGGTGAGGGTTGTTTTTGGTTTCCCTCCATTTTCGTTTTGGTTTGGACTCCATGTTTCCTATATTAAAAAAGATCAAGAGATTATAATCCATCATTGTTGAATTGGTACATAAATCATAGGATTAAGTGCAGAAACTGCTTTAATATGCTTTGTATTAGCGAAGAGTACAAAATATTTTTTAGAATTTTGGTTGCATCAGCTTCTGAGGCTGCCTTCCAGTGAAAATAAGTTCTAGTGATGTCAGATGTCTATAAATGGCACTTGACAGATTCTAAATACCAGCTCTGCTTGTAGTGTGGGAAATGTCTGCATTCAAATGTTTTCACATGTTACTGTAAGTGCCGTATGCAATATAAGGTGAATTATTATAAATAGGGCTCGTATAGCTTTGTTTATAGCGTGATGTAAAGTTATGAAAAGCAAATTAAACCACTTATTAACTTAAAATATAAACAAAAATATAGAAGCAGTTTGTGAAAAAGTACACCCATGGTTCTACAAGCTATTGAACCATGGGTGTACTTACTTTTTCACAATCTTTATGTACAGTGAAGTAAGGGATGTTTATAGTTAAAAGACAATGGCATCATTTGGGATTTGGAGAAATAATGTAAATATTCAAAGATTTTCCATTGCATCTGTTTGTTACCTGCCTAACTAGATTGTAAGCTCTACGAGCAAGGACCTCCTTTCCCCTTGTGGCAAGGCTCTAGCACTTCTACTTATATAATTATATATAATTATATATATATATAATTTATATATTTATGTACTGAATACTCCATGTATTTGTCCCCCTTGTATGAATTTATTGTATTTTGTTACAGCGCTGCATCCCCAAGTGTAAACTATATATATATATATATATATATATATATATATACATACATACATACATACATACATACAAAGATTTGAAAGTGATCTCCATGCAAATTCTCCCCAACCGACCATTTGGGTAGGACGAAGGACTGTTGGTCGCAGCAAAAGTAGCCGTGTCCGACAGTTTTCCACGATCGGCTATGCAGCCCACAGAGTGCTGCAGGCTCAGTTGTGGTTTTCCGGCGCATCCAATCGTTCAATTGTCCGATTCAGACAAACAAACAGTCTGCAGCCAGTCTTGGCCAAACAAAGAAACCATTGGCCCGACTGACCAATACACAGAAAAGAAGGTCGGTCTGGCAGAATTGTGTACCAGCACATAAGGGTATGTCCACCCCACCAAACAAACTTTGGTATTTAGCCTTATTGCCCCCCAAAAGCTCAACTTCACGAGGTTCACAATGCTGAAATGTGATCCTCAATCTACATATCAGCCCTCGTTCCCTCGCCTCAGCCAATCAGATGCCGCTGCTTTTCAGGCCCCTTCTGCAGCTTCCATGCAAGAAAAGGCCCAGAAGCCAGGCAGAAGACAGCTGAGGGAACATGGGCTAATAAGTAGATTTAGAAGCACATTTCTGCATTGTGACCCTCACATGGTAGAGGTTTTGGGGGGAAATAAGGCTAAATACAAAAGTTTTAGGGGGTGGACATACCCTTTAAAGGACATTAATTCTTACTAGTTTTTTTATGAAGGAGAAAATTACAGGACAATATAAAAAAATAACATTACCCCCATTACATGTCCACACTGAAAATCACTTTTACATCACATTTACAGCTGTGCTGTCTTCCCTTACATATCATAGCAAAATGAGTGCTAAAAGCCTGCCTCCTAGAGGGCCCAGGGCCCTGATTAACATATCACTTGTCATTGGCTGGTGGAAATGTCTGTTACAACCTCTAACCTCCTCCTCTGCCATTCAAGCAAACTTGAAATTGCTAGGATACAGCCTACATAATCAAGTTGATCAAGGGTGGGTGGAGGAGTATTCTCACATGCTAGCTTTGAGCTTAGAGGCAGACAGAATTGTTACACTCCCTACAGAGCAGGGCTAATTGAAGGATATTAGAAGGCAGAGAGGCTCGAAATCAGTAAATTAATGTATGCGGAGGGCTGCATACCTTTACTCGTTTTAAAGAGCAAGTCCAGCCCCAAAATGAAAACTTGTATACAGGTAAAACCCTAAACGGTAATAGTTTGAAAATCTGAAATGTATAAGTCTAACCTGAAATCCTGCTGCCCCTGTTTCTGCTTCCTGGTTCTTCCAGTTAGAAACTGTGAGTTAAGGATTTGACAGTTGACATCACAGCCAATGACTGAATGTTAATCCCCTAGCGGCCCCTTCTGAGCATGCCCAGGCTCAGTACAGGCTCAGTACAGGTTTATAAATTGCTCAGTTTCCACGAGGCATCCAGAAGCATAGCAGGCATACAGTAATGAATTTATAGGACAAAGTATGATATATCAACATATTTTAAAGAGGCCGTTCTTTCTAAACAATATTCTTATGAGGGTTGAGTTGTCCTTTAAAGCAACTAAAAAATGCATTGAGGCAATACAGTTATCCTTTAAGCAGCTACAGATTAATTTAAGTTAACACCACCCCAGGCACCAGTGTGTTATGGCCCTTAAAGGGGAAGTTCAGTGCAAATACATATGCTTTTCAGAAAAAAGAGCAGTATTTTTTCATCCCAATGACCTTAACCTGCCAATTCAGCATTTTGTCTGTGTATAAATAAACAATTCCTAAATACTAACTTCCTGTTTGTAGGAACCCTAATAGAGACTGTTATGGTTTTGCCCTTGACCTTGTGCCTGGGTTGATTCAGTTGCTCAGTAGAGATCTGAGCATGTTTGACCCACCCAACAGCCAATCAGTAGAAATAATTGTTAGGAACATTCCAAGGATGTGGTGCACCCTGGGAAGAAGGACCGTTAGAACCTGAAATAGCAGCTCACTAATGTCAACAGCAGGGAACAGCAAAGGGTATGAAATCAACTGAATATGCAGAATAACTAAGAAGGCATTACACAAACGAACAATTTAACAAATATTGATCATTTTCACTGAACTGTCCCTTTAAAGAGGACTTAAGCAATGAACAGTGTGTGGTTCATAGGTTAGCACTGATGCCATGTCCAGGGTTCAAATCCTCCCTTGGAGACTGCAAGGAGTTTGTATGTTCTTCCTGTGCTTGTATGGATTTCCTCTGGACACTCTGTTTTCCTGCACAATCAAAATGACAAGGTCTTTGATGGCATAATAATTATTAGGCTAACGTTTTAATGTTTAATTATACAGTTGGTTAAGCTTTAAGTGTATCAATGTTTAATAGATGGGTTGATATAGCCTCAGAAAGAATATGTCTGGATATTTTCATATCTAAAAAATATATATTAAAGGTGCTTTGTAGTGTTTTTAAAGCATCCAAACAAAGAGTTCTGTTGCCTTTGGCAGAAACATTATACTCTCTCTTCAAATGACAGGATGTCTGAATAACATTTTTTTTTACTGTTGATAGAACTGGAAATGACAGTCCGTAACTGGATAACAGTGTGTGCATGTCCAAGTGAAGCCACTTACTCTCTTCCCTTCTGCATTTGTATTCAACCGTTAAAGTAACCACAGCTTCCATAACTCTTTATTAACCCTTTATTTACTGTCAACCAATGCTATATGCTACGTGGCAGCATTTGGTTTTAGTACCCTGCCCCAGAGAGAAACTCTACGCCAGGGATGTCCAACCTGCGGCCCTCCAGATGTTTGAAAACTACAATTCCCAGCATTACCCCATTGCAGACAAAACCAAGGAATGCTGGTAATTGTAATTTCCAAACATCTGGAGGTCAGCAGGTTGGACATCCCTGCTCTACGCTGTGTGATTCAGATTTGTGGGGAGTAGATTATATCTGGGAACTGTTGGTAAAGACAACACAGATTATGGCACAAGAGAATAATATATGTAATCAGATGGGTGTTGTAGAGGTTTCACGTTCAATAAAAATTCTTTCAGGGAGGTTCTCATCCTTTCTCAAAAGCATCTTGTAGATTTTAAGGCCCATACACAGAAACAATATTACCAGGCCTGAATCACCTGAGGAAGGGACACCCCAGCCAAAAATTGAACGTGTGTGGCAGCTCCGGTTAGCATTCTTTGTGATTCTTAATGGCTGATTGTGAACAACGTTGACGCAGCTCACCACATTGGTACAGTGGCCAGCCAAAGGGGCCGTTCATCAATCTATTGCTGGCTGTTCCTAGCTGACCTTAATCATACTTGAGTACAGGCCAAGATATTAGAGCTTACAATCTAGGTACAAAGAATCATAAAATTGGATTTTTTGTGTGCATGCAGTTATAGCATACAAGACTATTTTCTATTCTAAGAACATATTGTTCTATGCCCAGAAAAGGATGATAAATATACAGATATATATATATATATATATATATATATATATATATATATATTTTAAAAGAGAAAGTCCTTTGGCACTCCCCCATTGTATTCCAGCTGCCCCGGTGCGGCCGAAAGGTTACTATAAACGAAAGGAATGCCGGCGCACACGTGGGGTCTTTTCAAACAGTGAAAACTATTTATTCAGCACAGAGCGTTACACAATCAACGCTTTTCAGCCATCTTGGATCAGGCCGTCATCAGGATTATAGACATGCTGTACAGGTGAATACAAATAGAACACAGTGATCAAAGACCAAACCCCCCTCCCGCCCACTTCCCCCGCCCACACCAATTAACCCCTTCCGATCCCATTCCCAGGTGCCTGTAGGTAAAACATACAAAAGTAGTAGGATAAAATAAACCCACAACCCTAATAAAACCAGCTTGTGCTAAAATTCACAAACTAAACTCTAAAATCTATTGATCAGGGAGTGTCTCGTAATAGGACCATGGACTTTAACAACACAAAATATGGCGAGCAATCTGTTGCTAAGCACTTCGCACAAATGGGACATGCATTAGCCACCTTTAAGTGGATGGCCATTGATCACCAAATAAATAAAGGCGGCGAGGACCGGAACCGAGCCCTACTACGAATGGAAGCCCGCTGGATTAGATCCCTGAATACGCTGTCACCGACAGGCCTGAACGAACAACTGTCATTGTCATGCTTCTTGTAAAAGTTGGACAGTGTTAGATTATCTCTCCTGACCATTAGATACTATGCCCTTGAGTTATAATAATTGTACACTCTGTATATACTATGACACTAATTGAAGTCTTACCCCTCTGTTCCTCAATCTAAGCATGAGCTTGCACTTCGTATGAATTATCTATAAATGTATAAATCTACTAGTTTAGTTATTAAGTTATCTTGTAATCTAGCTAAGGATTAATGTTCCCCACCCCGAGAGATCATTGGTTTCATTCTAATTTGCCAAGATGCTAAACTGTAACATTGTATTAGTCACTATATATTTTAGTTTGTTATAATTGTATCCTCTGATTTTATGCCTGTTTTTAACTATGCTCTGCCAACACTTACGTTCTATCTAGTCACTGTAACTTTATACTATATCATTATGCCGATAGTCTAGCACAATGCACTTTACCGTTGAGCACATATGACTCCCAAGCTTTGGTGCTTATACTGATATCTTAACTGTTTATGGCTAAATTATATCTATACTCACTATAGTTTTATGATGCTGCTTTTTATCCCTAGGCACGTTACCCCCTGTAGGCACTTTATTATGCACTTTAGTATACACTTTCGGATCTGTTCAGGGAGATGGTGCTAGACGGAGGTACCCTCCGTTACCTTTCCCGGTCCTATTATGAGACACTCCCTGATCGATAGATTTTAGAGTTTAGTTTGTGAATTTTAGCACAAGCTGGTTTTATTAAGGTTGTGGGTTTATTTTATCCTACTACTTTTGTATGTTTTACCTACAGGCACCTGGGAATGGGATCGGAAGGGGTTAATTGGTGTGGGCGGGGGAAGTGGGCGGGAGGGGGTTTGGTCTTTGATCACTGTGTTGTATTTGTATTCACCTGTACAGCGTGTCTGTAATCCTGATGACGGCCTGATCCAAGATGGCTGAAACGCGTTGATTGTGTAACGCTCTGTGCTGAATAAATAGTTTGCACTCTTTGAAAAGACCCCACGTGTGCGCCGGCATTCCTTTCGTGTATATATATATA
This sequence comes from Hymenochirus boettgeri, assembly GCA_019447015.1. Taxonomy (NCBI): domain Eukaryota; kingdom Metazoa; phylum Chordata; class Amphibia; order Anura; family Pipidae; genus Hymenochirus; species Hymenochirus boettgeri. The sequence continues at coordinate 50,348,158 of CM033473.1, read as the reverse complement.
TATATATTTATATATATATATATATATATATGTAACGCTCTGTGCTGAATAAATAGTTTGCACTCTTTGAAAAGACCCCACGTGTGCGCCGGCATTCCTTTCGTGTATATATTATATATATATATATATATATATATATATATATATATTTATATATATATATATATATATATATATATAGTGGTTGGCAAAAGTATTCGGGCCCCCTTGAAGTTTTCCACATTTTGTCACATTACTGCCACAAACATGAATCAATTTTATTGGAATTCCACGTGAAAGACTGTGTGTACACGTGAGAAGTGGTGTACACGTGAGAAGTGGAACGAAAATCATACATGATTCCAAACATTTTTAACAAATCAATAACTGCAAAGTGGGGTGTGCGTAATTATTCAGCCCCCTTTGATCTGAGTGCAGTCAGTTGCCCATAGACATTGCCTGATGAGTGCTAATGACTAAATAGAGTGCACCTGTGTGTTATTTAATGTCAGTACAAATACAGCTGCTCTGTGACGGCCTCAGAGGTTGTCTAAGAGAATCTTGGGAGCAACAACACCATGAAGTCCAAAGAACACACCAGACAGGTCAGGGATAAAGTTATTGAGAAATTTAAAGCAGGCTTAGGCTACAAAAAGATTTCCAAAGCTTTGAACATCCCACGGAGCACTGTTCAAGCGATCATTCAGAAATGGAAGGAGTATGGCACAACTGTAAACCTACCAAGACAAGGCGGTCCACCTAAACTCACAGGCCAAACAAGGAGAGCGATGATCAGAAATGCGGTAAAGAGGCCCATGGTGACTCTGGACGAGCTGCAGAGATCTACAGCTCAGGTGGGGGAATCTGTCGATAGGACAACTATTAGTCGTGCACTGCACAAAGTTGCCCTTTATGCAAAAGTGGCAAGGAGAAAGCCATTGTTAACAGAAAAGCATAAGAAGTCCCGTTTGCAGTTTGCCACAAGCCATGTGGGGGACACAGCAAACATGTGGAAGGAGGCAGCATCATTCTCTGGGGATGCTTCTCTTTAGCAGGGGCAGGGAAGCTGGTCAGAGTTGATGGGAAGATGGATGGAGCTCAATACAGTGCAATCTTGGAAGAAAACCTCTTGGAGTCAGCAAAAGACTTGAAACTGGGGCGGAGGTTCACCTTCCTGCAGGACAACGACCCTAAACATAAAGCCAGAGCAACAATGGAATGGTTTAAAACAAAACATATCCATGTGTTAGAATGGCCCAGTCAAAGTCCAGATCTAAATCCAATCGAGAATCTGTGGCAAGATCTGAAAACAGCTGTTCACAAACGCTGTCCATCTAATCTGACTGAGCTGGAGCTGTTTTGCAAAGACGAATGAGTAAGGGTTTCAGTCTCTAGATGTGCAAAGCTGGTAGAGACATACCCTAAAAGACTGGCAGCTGTAATTGCAACAAAAGGTGGTTCTACAAAGTATTGACTCGGGGCTGAATAATTACGCACACCCCACTTTTCAGTTATTGATTTGTTAAAAATGTTTGGAATCATGTATGATTTTCGTTCCACTTCTCACGTGTACACCACTTTGTATTGGTCTTTCATATGGAATTCCAATAAAATTGATTCATGTTTGTGGCAGTAATGTGACAAAATGTGGAAAACTTCAAGGGGGCTGAATACTTTTGCCAACCACTGTAGGTAGAGGTCTGTCAAATTGTTGATTTTTATTTTTTTTAAATAAAATTAATGGATGGTGTTGCAGTTTTTATGTACCAGACGATATAAAGAATCACTACTCTCCTCCTCATAGTATAGTCATAGTATACTCTCATGTTCATGTGGTCTGCTGATTTATAAAAGAAACAAATCTTTTTCAGGTTCAGGTAGCAGTGTTTGGGGATCTTGTTTGTACATTTCATTTTTAACTGCACCCAAAATCATGAATGTAAACTCTAATTACTTTGTTCCCTCTACAGAATAGCACTGATACCTCTTCAAATTCATCACAGAAAAGAGAGCCACCTGTACGGACAATGGCTTCCCCTTTGCCTGGTGGACACTGTCACTATAGCACTCTAAGTAATATTGATCTCTGTGGTTTGGATCTTTATCCTGCAGAACAAGTAAGATGACAAAAATTTACTTTAGTAGTGAATTGTAATTTGCCACCTTCTACCTATTGTCAAATGTAAATTTCCAACTTCTTTGTTCAGCTTTCTGGCTATAATGTCACAAAATATATATGTCAAAAAATCACAACTTTTCTGTAAACAATATTTAAAGCATTGTATTGCCTGACCAACATTTGTAGTATACATATGCAGATGAACATAGAGCCAATATGTTGCTTTATTAAGGACATTTGGAACATTTGGTTTACATCAAAACCAATCAGAAAGGGTTTTGAGAAGTCTGCACATTTGGGCCACATCTGTAAGACTTGGCAAGACTTTTCAAAAATGTTCTGTAGCCAGGAAACTTAAGTATCAGGCTTTATAGCTACACCACTGGCCCAAAGCCAGAGAGCAGAAGGCACCAACTCTGTCTGTTAATGCAATTTGCATGAAATAAAATCCCTGATCACACAGCAACCACCCAGTTTGAAACAGTGGGAAAATTAAGGGGGGGGGGTAGTGGGATATATGCATTTCCACTTTTTCTTAAATATGTGTCTTTGACAAGGAAGCACTCAAATATATAAAACAAGAACAAACACACTCTTTGCCCTGCACTTTAAATCTCACACTAGGGAACACATAATTGGGTACCAGCAGCACTGAACTGCCCTATAATTACTTTGTCAGGATTACCATTTTGGTTTTCTGCATTGGATGACTAAATGATTCATTCATAAATAGAATTTTTTGTTTTCTTCTGATTTAGAATTGCCTGGCCAACAGCTTGCCTCAGAAACCACCCAATTACCATGTTTTTAAACAAACAAATACATTCTTAAAGGGCATGTCCACCCTTATTATAAACTTTTGACATATAATGGTACATCATCCCCCAGCCCCAACCGCTATAAAATAAATTTAAGAAAGTGCCCTGATGTTTACATACCTTCCCTCTCTCCTCCGACGCCCGGCCCGGCCTTCTGCTTGCAAGACACTGCAAGCAGGGGGCAGGACCGGCAGCCGCGTTCGTGATTGGCTGAGAGGGAGGGAGGGGGAGAAGGGCTGCAGTACACATGCCAAACTTCTCCCGGAGGTGAGACAGGAGGCAGAATCCTATATGGACTCTGCTATCCTCCTGGTGGGCAGTTTTTGGGACTTTGGGGGGGGACTACAGGAGAACCATATGGAGCTGGGATGTGAGGTAAGGATTTTATTACACTACATGGTGGGGCCATTAGTGGGGGGGATTATAGTTTTGGGGGTGGACATGCCCTTTAAAGTGTAACTGTGGTCCAAAAATAACTTTAGGTATATTGACAGGAATTGATTTCCTGAATATTTTTGTAATTTACTTTAATTATTTTTTTTTACATCGTTTTGAAGATATTTACATTTTTATGCGTGATATGGTAGCAGCATCACCAGATCCCCTGTGCTTCCTGCTATGAAACCATGTGACAGTCCCTCTTCCCTGTGTCTCCTCCTCCTCGTTTGTCCCCATGGCTCCTCCCCTTGCAGGCCCCCATTGACCCCTCCCCTTGCAACCCCCCGTGGCCCCTCCAACTCACAGGCCCCATGGCCCCTCACCCACCTCAGACCCATAACACCTCTACAGAAAACTGTAAAAACAGCCTCTTCAGGCAGAGGCATAATTGGCTGTCCTTTGCTGTTCTCTCTCCCCCCCAAGCATGTGCCAACCCCAGATTAGAAGGGGGAATTAGTATTTGTGACCGTAAATTCAGAACCTCCCACCCCCTAATTTTCTGATCAGTGATTACAATATATTTTGAAATAGACCAAAAGTCGCCATACATGGGCCGATTTTAATTTTTTTCCTCTTTTTAGTCAGTTTATTCAATTTATAAGTTTTAAAATCTATTCTCGTTCGCTGAGTGCGCGCCTGACATGCTTGGTCACGCACTTGTGCGCATGCTCCTGTTGTCGTTGCCGCACCACAGATGGGCATTGGTTGAACGCAGAATGATGTCAGGCACGTGTTCTACGAACGGCACAGTAATTGCTTGGCAAAGGGGTTTGGCAAATCTTGTGGGGGCGGAGCTGAAAACAGGAGGAGAAAGAAGGAGGTAGGGTATAGGAGGGTGCTAGAAAAAAAAGGAAAAACTTTACATTTAAAGCCCAAGCTATATTTACAGTGTATATACCCTTTATGAGTTATATATACTTTTCCCTGTAATGTGTGATATCTTTCTTTTACAATTATTCCTTAAAATGTCTTTGAATTATCAAGATTGTTTGAATGCCTTTGAAAAATCAAATGCCGTTTGTTCATTTCAGTCATTGCCAAGGCCACCCCGACATGTCAGCTTTCCAGATGATGACGATGAAATTGTCCGAATTAATCCAAGGGAAAGAAACTGGCTCACAGGCTATGAGGACTATCGCCAGGCTCCCATTCATCGCAAATACACAGACAATGAGAATGTTGACTCCTATGTTCAGATTGCTAAGTGTGAATCTACGAAACATGATTACAATTACCCTTATGTAGATCACTCAAACTTTGGCATATCTAAAGACCTAAAGACCTCTGTTATAAACACCCAGCCTTCAAGATGCACATCCAGTAGAAAAGATGGTGAGATGTCCAGATGTATATACTGCAGAGACATGTTTAACCATGATGAAAATAGACGGGGCAAATGCCAAGATGCCCCAGATTCAGTTAGAAACTGCATCCGACGCGTTAGCTGCATGGGATTTGCAGACTGTGTGCTGTATCACTGCATGTCTGACTCAGAGGGAGATTACACAGACGCTTGTTCTTGTGACACAAGCGATGAAAAATTTTGCCTTAGGTGGATGCTCCTTATCCCATTATCAATCATTGCACCAGGCATGTGCTGTTACCTTCCTCTGCGAGCTTGCTACAACTCTGGTGTCATGTGCGGGTGCTGTGGAGGGAAACACAAGGCAGCTGGATGATAATGTATAATCAGAGGGCTTTTTCTTTGTATGCATCTTTCATGGTCTATCGGGAAGAACCATGACATGGAACACTTCTGCTGCAGTTTGTTCCATCTTTAAAACCCGTTTTATTAAGCCACACTGAATTTAACTGATTTTCAACTTGGAAAGATGTAATACTAAACCAATAGTGATGATAAGGCATTTTCTGAGCTTTAAAGATTGCCATTGAGAATTCAGGTGTATAATAATGAATAATGGGGATGCTGGTTTTTTTTTGTTTTTTTTTAGCCTCAACTTGCCTGTAAATAGCTTCAGCACTTACTTAAATGTGGTATTTTAACCCCACTCCTGCTATTGGGGGGTCTTGTGAAGCCCCTGATTGGGTTAAGATGGTAAATACCCCCAAATTAAGTATTTACCCTGCATACAGGTATTCTGTGCTTAGTATAGAGTGACCCAAGTACCTATTTGCAGTATTTCTGTTATTATGCCAAAGCCAAATATTTAACTAAACATATAAGGTAGTATTTCAAGTCCAAAACCATTTCCTACACACTCACACACACCCCGACACACTTCTTTAAAATAACAAAACTTTTCTCTCGGAGAGGGTTGTGTTAAGTGTGCTGTCAGGTACTGCAGCTAAACCCAGAGTTCCTGCTCTTCCAGGTTATACCAAGTGCCTGAATTTGCACAGTTGAAATTTAAGGTGTTTAGAGTTTTTAACCCTCAAAAATGCCCAACCTACAGTTTATCTGATTAAATAGTAAATGTTCTTTCTGGTCTATTATCTTTAATGTAAATGGGTAGTTGTTTTTCAGATTTGGGAAAAAGAAAAAAAAGCATATAGGAAAAGCTGGAAATCTTTCCGTACCTAGTAGCATTAATTATTTTTTCACTTATTACCTAGCAAAACACTAAAATGGCATTATTGGTTATACCAAGAGAGATGAAATTAGCAGCTACAATCAAAACCGCTATGGTTCCTGTATACACTGAGAAGCGTTTTATAGTTAAGCAATAATTATTATTGTGTGTTAAGTTAGTGCTCCGTTAAGATTTCTTCCATTGGTACACAGGAATGACGTTTCCAATTACTGTATTTTATTAATACAAATAGATATTGCATAGAACATACTTTAAAAAAAAAAAAAAAAGCACTTAGAAGTTGTCCTTAAAAACAGTACCATGTACTATAAGAGTCAGCTGAAATACATGTTTTACACCATCTTCAAAGTGCAATCCTTTATTTTTTATAATCGGATCATTCAAAATCATTTTTCAAAATACTTTAATAGTTAATGCGGTTTAGGTAACCGGAAAAGGAATAAAGGAGAACAGACAAACACTAGATAGTGGTGTTGACTAAAGGGAAGCCATTATCTTTCCCCCCATTACTAACATTGGGCCGCTTGTTCTGGGTAATTGTGGGTAACCCAGAATCAGCCGATTTGCAGTGGCAAATTGTCATCTGGTTTTATAGATTAAACAGATGTTATGTTGCTTAGGGAGAGATTATTTTTTTGGACTTAATATTTTTATTTATATTGAAATACATTTACTTAATTGTTTAAAATCAGTGGCCAGCATATTTTTTAAGAAGCTTTGTAAAGGCGTTGTCTGTTCAGTCACTACTGGTAAGCCATGTAATTAAAGTTACAGATGTTCATTTACCCTGAATCCAGCACTAGGCTTAGGACTAGCATTGTGAAACAATAGTTTGGGACGTTTATCTTCGTGTTCACACTTTATTTATTTAATGCAAATCTTTATGGGCATTAGCAGTTTCCTTATACATTCTGATATCCAGAAATAGTCAAACTTTTCCTGTTGATATTTTAACTGTTATCCATAGAATGACTGTTCTCTGAAACCACCATTGTCTCATCCTCTCCTGTGGCCTGCACCACCCCAACAAAGCCCTGTCCCTTCTTCAATCATAACTGGGATTGCTGATGACAATGATTGGCTGGTGTTCCCCATGCATGCTGCCCTGTGTATACTCAAGCAGGGCACACTGTAACAAACTGGTTAAGCAGGAGGCAGAAGTGACAACCTTTAGACAGAAGAGCCAGGACTTTGCTGCAGTGGTGCAGCCTACACAAGTTTGGATTAGAAAGGAACAGCAAGATTCTGTCTGTCATTCTTCAAAAATCACGATACACACAGACCCGAGCGTTCTTCCTATGCTCAGCATAGGGAGAATGCTTGGGACTGTGTGTTTCCCTAGGGCTGCAGCAGACGCCGGCAGAGTCTATTGTGGCTGAGGGAAATTTTCCCTCTTTCCTAAACGAGCAGGCAGCCAACCCAAAAGTTCGATGGCCATGCGCTCATTCTGGAAAGCTAGGTACACACAGTACCGATAAAGCCCCGATACTGTCTTTATCGGTACTGTGTTTACCTAGCTTTACTTAATGAGTATAACGGCTGGACAGATTTGGACATGCCCTTTTAATCCGAAAAGCATGTTTTTGTCAAAGGAAAATGCCAATTGCTTTCTAAACTTTTAGCTTAATCTTTCCAAAAGCTGAAAACCTTAACTTAAGAAAGTTTAAACCACAAATCCAGGTTACTAGATTTCTTCCTTATCTTCCCTAAAAGTTAACCTTTTGACTTTAACCCTCCTTTAATTATTCTTAACTGTTTTTAGTTCTTTCTATTTTTATTAAAAATTATTTGGTTGCTTTAAATCATACAGTGTTCATTAGTGGTAGCAGAAGGTACTTATGCAATGACCTTTGTTCTTATAATAGAGATGTATAAACACTAAGAGGCATAATCTATGCCACCTAGAAAAGGAAATATAGCAAGTCTCTCTTAGCTACAAAAAGAGAGAATTTGTTTAAACAATAGCTTTCTCTACATTATTTATACACAGTCAAAAGTTAGATTTATGCAGTGGGCTGCATTTATTGTTACAAGAGGTTTTTTTTCAACTGTATCCTGCCCAACACCTTATTCTACTTACTGTACACCTGCAAAGTTATAGGATACTAATACTCGAGTACTGTTAGGACAGATTCACTTTTTTCCATATTTACTTTACTTTGCTTAAATGCTTATGACAACATATAATCTAGTTGTAAGGCATACTAGCCAGTGTATACTACAATGTATACACTGGATTTGGATACGTAACCATCTCCTGCATAATATTGTAAAAACTTAAATCTTAAAGGGATACTAGAGGAGGAGTGAGAATTACTCAACTTCCCCAACTCCATAAAGAGCAACTACCATAGAATTAATCTTCATGATGTTGATATCTGTAACTGGTACATTATGCGTAGAAAACTATGCCCACGTACACATTACACATATACAGAACTCAATTCTCATTACCCAGGTAATGAGGGCTGTCATACAGTAATTTTAACGTTTATAATGTCAACTAAAAAATGATCCAATCATAGGTACTGCTTCTCATCTTCTTACCAAGGTCATTTGCCGCTATCACCCTCTGTCTGCTCAAATCATCCTTGGGCACAGTCACAGAGGAAAGTTGGCAACAAAATAAGGGGTAGCATCAATGATTGTATTATTTCAAAAGTGCATTTTTAATGTCAGAAATTTTGATTAAGGTAATATGGGTAAGGTAACAAGGCAAACCTTGAACCTCCTTCGGTTTTAACTTTAGGACAGCCTCTCCCATGTCATTTCAGCTAAATGGTTATAAAAACCCAGCTGAAATGGTTATTATTGGCATAGTTTTCTTGTGCACAGCGTAAGAATTAGGGACCTGTCAGAGGACGCAGCAGAGGAGATAGAGATCGGGTAAGTTCTGAATCTTCTCTCATGGCTTCTGCAGGTTTTATTGAAGAACAGGAGGTAAGACACGTCTCCTTTACCTTCTGTTCTTCAATAAAACTGAATGTCAAAAAATTAATTTACCAGTGGTGGTACCCTTTAAACTTCTGGATGAATATCTTAGTCCTGTAGCATCTGTCATCCAGGTCTTGAGGTTTGGGGGTGGGGATGCTTTTTAATAGTTTGTGCAAACCCTCTTAGGCTGGCTAAACGTACCTCTCGATTTTCCTGCAACGTTTAGACAATGGTCTGGCAGGATTATTCTGTGATTAATATTACATTAGTAATATCAATCCCTAACAATTATTTGCCTTGGAAAAGTTGTGGGAACATTGGCAGGGAAAACCGTTGCTTCACTAAATATTACGGTTGATCTAACGTTCATGTCGAATCGAACATCTAATTGATGTAACATTGAGGTAGTGTATGGCTAGCATTAGAGTGTCATTACAATCATACTATTGTGTCCAATAAGATATGAGCATGGCTTCTCTATCCTAGAGGTTTGCATTTTGAGACCCCTGATTTTCACCACAAATGTACCCCCACAAGCTGGCTTTGTTTTGTTCATTTTCTCATGCTGGATACTTTTTCCCAGATTGGTTTCTCTTACAGCTGATAGGCTTAGTTTAGAGATTCCAAATCCGCTTCATTAACATCCAGAAGCTGCAAAATGTGCACCCTATGTAATTAGGTAATTTTCCTGACATGATATAGTGTCCTAACACAATATGTGGAGTACACAAAAACACATATTTTTATTAAAATAATATTGTTAAAGTAGCCAAATATTTTTTGTATTTTAAAGTGTGTATATATATATATATTCAAATTTGTCTTACTAGCATAGTACAATCTTTATATTTTGAGGCAGATAGGAGCCTGTTTTCTTGAAGTTGCCACTTGTGCTTATGCCATAGTTGCTTCTTGAATACAATTTCACCTCCCTCCAATTGCACATTTACTTTGGGACTGCTACACATGGGCAAACCCCACCCTAATATTCCTGACCAACAGACTACCAATTGGTAAGCTAATGGTCAGGAATGAAAGCTTCACCTGATTGATCTTGTGGTCTGTTAAAGACCCCAGGATCGACCATTACTTGCTGACATGACCGATTACTCAGACCAGATGGTTCTTTAGTTGCGTAAAGGTTTGTACATAGGTCAGATCATTTTTACACAATGTGACCGATGAACATTCCGTGGATAGTGTTCGTTGGTAAAGGTGTTGTGTGACGTATGTATTACATAACGTTCGGAATATTGTGTGATCTCGAAATGTTGCACATGTGTATATTCATTCATCTTACATTACAGTCTACAGATAATCTGCCAAAAATTTACAATCGGCAAAATGAATCAGTCAGGCTGATTGTCGGAAAGAGATGAGAATAGTCGTGGATCGTTGGTCTTCTTTTTTCGCACGAATATCGTGCAATGGGTCGTTCATTGGGCAAATCTTGTGTGAAAATGATTTGACGTGTGTTCGCGGCTTTAGACATTGTTTCCAATATTTCAGACTGATCGGCCAAAGCAACTGCTCTGTCTTGTCTATTGGCCCAAAATATCAACATGTGTGTACCAGCCCTTAGTCCTAAAGAGAAATGTAGCCTTATTTTTTCATTGATTTTGTAAATATTGTAATCCTGAAATGACAGCCCTTTATTTACTTCTTAAAGACTGCAACCATTCTTTAACAAATTTACTTAAATTTACTGTAACATACTTGGAGCATTCAGAATGTTGGTGAAAAGATGAATGTAACACTATACACATTTTCCCGATTTCCTTGGACATTTCTTATTGAAGGACAATGAATGCATTGTATTCCACAGAAAAAGGTCTCTGAGTGTATGGCCTACTTAAGACCTGTCAGGACATGAATCATCAGGGTTATGTCACCAAGAAAGGTCATGTAAATTCAGGTGACTTCAATTTTACAGAACAGTCTGTTTTATTGTTGCTTATTGTCTTTGTGAAAATCACACTGGTCAAAATGTCTGGAAATGTCCCACATGATCTAGGCCTACTAAATGGCCACAATGAATTTGGTCTTAATCCTTCATCATATGATTTTAGGATAACAAAACACTAAAAACTTGAGACAAACACATTTCCCACCCAAAGAAAGGCCGAACTGCTATATAAACAATTATTGAACAACCTTTAACTTAGGGCTGGTACACATTGGCTGATGTTTTGGACCAAATTGATCCCCGTTCTAATTGGTTAGGGATCGTCTCAGACTCTGCAACTGCCTGGTCATCCCCAACGGGTTTTTTTTTTAATTAAATCTGAAAAATCATCACAATATGGCACTTTAATAACCAGTAACCTGAAGTAAAGCATTAATCTATAAATCTCCTTTGGGAATTTTGGACAGAAGTCTGCCCCTGGCTACCAGGCCTCAAACCTTGATGCCTTTGTGTATTATTCCCGTTTCTCTACTGCTGATCCTTCATACTGGATGAAGGGGGGGGGGGTACGGTTTAAGACAGGCCATACACAAGGCAATATTATCTTATTATCTTACAATATCTTCAAAAAAAATCCAGAATGTCTGATAACAATAGATCAGTTTTTTTGCCAGTCCCCTTTCACTTTCTGCCACCATGGAGAAACCGACTATCACATGATTAGTATTCTACCATAATATTGTATAGTGTTTACTGCATACACTTGTTTATATCCCTTTGTAATAATTCTAATAAGACTACCACCATAATCACTCCTGGCATTTAGTTTTGTTTAAAATTACAACATAGATGTTTTATTCTGAAATTTAGAAATGTTATTGTAAAGGCAGAATAAGAGCTAGAGGTATGTGCTGTTTATACTAAATTAGTTTGGCCCTTTGAGCATCAATAGAGAGGGGACCCTTCATTTCGTGCACACACATACCGGAGGTTAAACTAATTTCCATACCAGTAAAGGTGAGCATACCTTAAGTTTAAAATACATAGATTAAAAAGATATTTGGCTATTAACTACTGCAGCAGAAATAAAATGCATTTTAAAGGCTTTAGTTTATGCAAGAAAAACGGTTGGTAGCACTTACTTGGGAAAGTTGTAAAGAATTATTACCATTGTAACTACTGTATTTACATATATACTGTTGTCCTTTGTTAAATCTAACCAAATAGTGCCTTTCTTAATCATGCCATCATTTTTTCAACCAATTTGTTCAATTTTAGTCCATAAGCTTGTTAAGATCTAATTTAAAACATAAGGCAGTGGTACATACACTGGTGATATCTGCAGTGGTTTGATATGGTTTGGAGGGCAGATGATCTTTTTTGCAAGATTTGTGCTGAAATTGGGCAGCAAACCCAGCTGATAGCAGTTTGCTGCATAGTGCCAGGTCATCTGCTCTTAGCAGCATCATGTTAGCCACTGCCTTTAACTTGTTTCTTGCAATCTAAAAATATTTCTTTGTGTTATTGTTTTTCCATATATTTAACTTGATTCCTCAATATTCTTTTTATAGATCATACAAGGGCATGTAGAATTTAATGTCTAAACATACCTGTATTCATTCAGTGAAAGGTGCCGTGCTAATTGCTATTACAGAGGCTTTATGTAACAGCATTGTTTATCTTAGTGTGAATGATGCTCCTTGGAAAATGCCTGATAGATCGGATTTTTTAATGCAAATTAAAAGGGAAAAAAATTTGGTAAAGGGTGCAAATATTACTGAGCAGCAACTACTCCTATTTATCTAACTGCAGTAACCTAGTAAAAAGAAAACCTCTGATTGGCCGCTGCAGAGTAAAGGGTAACCAGTGCAAACAAAATGGTCTTCAGTTTTATTGAAGAGTGTGGGAGATAAAAGAGCTGTGTTTTACCTCCTGTTATTAAAAAAAAAAAAACCTGCATGAGCCGGGAGAGGTTACTTTCCCGCTCGCTGGCTTCTCTGCCGAGCAGTCTGACAGTTCTCGGGAGGAACGAGCGATCAGGTAAGTATCCTTCTCTCCCACCTCCTGCAGATTTTATTGAAGAACGGGAAGCAAGACACGGCTCCATTACCTCCCGTACTTCAATAATACTGAATACCAAAAAAAATATATATTTTTTTTGCAGTGGAGATACCCTTTAACTTTTGCACCTCTGTGGAATAGAAACTGTACTTATGATAAAGACAAATAAACTCAAAAGGGAGATGTCTCCCTTTTGAGTTTATTTGTGGCAAAAATTAATTTAAGCACAACACTAGAATTTGGCGAAAATAGCATCTGTCTATTTGAATTTATTTGAGTAGCTGGCAGTAAATCCTTACATCACCCGTATGCATTTCATTATCAGATGCAGTGTCCCCTTGATATATTAAGCTTCCAGTGGGTTTAGGGGTTCAACGTTTGCATTAGGGCAGTAATTGTAAGGGTCACATGACGGGGTTCCTTGTGGATTGGTCCCTGCAGATGAACAATGGTTTTTCAGTGTAATGGACATTAGCAGCCCAGATAGATGATTCACATGTTATTTTAGTATCTGTGGTAATGTTAACAGATTTTATTCTCATGGGATTTCTTCTCTTTTTTTTCTCACATTAACAAATGAAAGTGCCTAAACTGTACATTCATTATGTACCTGTATACTAAAAGTAAACCATGCTGTAGTAAATTTTTTATAAGCATTTTTACCTCCTGTGTAAAAAAGAAAAAGGAAAAAAAAATCTCTATATATACATGAATGTGTAATGATGTACATTTTGGTTAACTTTTTTTTTTTTTATTGTTTCTAATATGTATGAACAAACTTAGTTATTGCTTTCCAAAACATAAAATGTAAATACAAATATATAATATGAAGAAAAAAAATTGTTGTGACGTTAACTTTATTGACCACATGTGTACATCTCTGGTAACTAGGTGCTTTGTCTATTAACCGCATGTAGTGAAGTTGCAATAGATTAAAGCGCTGGAAGATTTAAAGGGGAAATAAACACTTGTACATTTTTTTTTTAGCTGCCTAAGAAATCTGTATTTCCTAGAGAGGTAGGCGACATTACTCCCACCTCACACAGCTAGGCTTAAGCTGGGTACACACAGTGCCAATCTTTCCAAGAAAAAGTATAGGGAGATCGCTTGTGACTGCCATTCACCTAACAATCACTGCCTATACTTTAGTACACAGAGTTGACCGTGGGGAAATTTGGCACTTGTAACAACCGTTTCCAATGCTGACGAAGAATGTTTGGTGGCACTGGAAACTTTTTTTACAGACATACACACATCACTGATAAAGGGCCCTTTACTGATAAAGTGCAATGGTGCTGGTGATATCACAGCTCACAGTGCTAGCTGGAAACACCATCCTTTATACTGCTATAAGTTTGCATAGATTGCAGATAAAAGCATGATCCTTTTTAAAGGTAGGCATGTGCTCTTTTTAATAATACGGTAGTCCCTTTGATAGAGACCACAGTTGCCCTTTAAGTAATTTTTTTTTTTTAAATAATTGCTTTAATCTACATTTTTATGGTTTGTACATAAACTGTTTTCAATTTCTGGCACATCATCATCTCTGGATTTAATTTAGCACATTGTTGGCCAGTCTAATTTTTACATTTCTTGTTTCACAGCCATCCAGATGTAGAATTGATTTTTAGTTTTGAATCATGGTCTTGCTGCAAGACCCAAATACCATTCAGCTTTATGTCATAAAGTGGCGATTTGGTGCACATTCTTTTAGCATTTTCCAGTACAGTGCAAAGTGATGGTTCCTTACATCATTTAATGTTGCCCAGGTCCTGAGATAGCAAAATATCTCCTCACTATCAGAGTACTTATGATTGTTTGTTAAAGGGCATGTCCACCCCCAAAACTACATTTTTAACCCACTACTGACCCCACTGTGTAGTGTAGTAAATCCTTACCTGGGGGGGGGGGGAGAGGGAGCCCTACACAACAGAATTTTTCACAAAAGGGGTGGACATGGCCTTTAATATGAACTTGGGGGGGTCATATTTTTTCTTTCGTGATATAAAATCTGACCTTGCTTTTGGATTTCTGTCTTGTGACTGTCCTATAAAAGATAACTTCCAAGTCTCCACTATTTTCTATTGTAGAAAATAGTTATGACTTCAACCCTTTTCAGGGTGATATTGTCTAAAAATTGCAGCAGGACTGGTAACCAGTAAAAAAAAAACCCCAAAACACTCATCTAGACAAGCTAAGACAGTCGTGGCGAAAGGACCAGTTGTGTTTGCTAATTGGTAAAGTAAGTGAAACTGCTTATGAGGGGATGCTTTACCTATACAGATATTGTTATATATTATTTAGAGGGTGGACATGTCCTTTAAGATATCTGCAATGCACAGACGAGTTAAAGTAGAAAATGCCCCTCGGCTGTATCAGATGATATCATACATAGTATCTGCCTTCATACATTACTCAATCTACTATAAAAAAGAAAAGTCCTATTTAAAACACACAGCCTTGTTTATGAAACCGATATTTTTGTTTTAGTATCTTAATTGTCTATTTCTTCAATCACCATTCCAGTCCAAAATTAACCAGCATGATCCTGATGTGACTGCTTACAAAATTAAAATGTCTATTTCTTTTCTGCTTGTCTAGAGTCAGAGCTCCAGCTGTCGGGGCTGTCTCTTATCTTGTCCATATATAGGGCTAGAATGGGGACTTGGAGATACACGTAACTGGAATATTTAGATTCATTAAATCAGGAAAGTTGCACTGTAAATATCCTTCTAAATATGTAGTTGATAAAAGTAAACCACAGTTCTCCTCGAATGTATACATAGACTTGGCACTGAGCTGTGGTGTTAAAGAGGAAATCTGAGGAGGGCAAGAATTTCTTAGCTGTTGATTTTTCACTAGCCCACACCAAGGAACTAACCACATAGAACAAGCAAGATGGCATAGATGCTTTCGCGGTGGTCCTCAGGTTGCCTTTATATGGTAAATAAAAGCTCAACAGTGAGTAACGCCCGTTGTTGAAAGCTGTATACCTGTACACAGAGCAGCGATAGCAAATCATCCAAGTTAACCATTGAAGATGCAAATCCCTGATCTTAATGTAGGTGTCATAGACAGACACTTTCCCCAAAATAATACTTCTTTACAATCCTGGGGCATTGCAGCATATATGAGCCTACACATCTCAAATTACAGGTGTGGCCTTGGCAAGTTAGCATCACCTTTAAAGGGTATGTCCATCAAAAAAGTAAGTTGGTTTCTATCTGATTTACTGAAGAACAGGAGGTAAATGCACTCTTACCTCCCGTTCTTCAGTAAATCTTACAGGAGAGGAGACACTTACACGCGGACCCGCTCCAGCGCCGACTTCACTGACAGTCCCCGACGCGTCCTCCTTTGAACTGTGTGCGCATGCGCGCACAGTGCAAAGGACTGGAGATGCGTCGGGGAATTCGACAATGGAGCGGGTCCATGGGTAAGTGTCTCCTCTTCTCCTCTTCAGTAAATCTTACAGGAGAGGAGGAGACACCCACGGACCCGCTCCAGCGCCGAATTCCCCGACGCATCTCCAGTCCTTTGCACAGTTTGAAGGAGTGAGGACACGTCGGAGACTGTCAGTGAAGTCGGCGCTGGAGCGGGTCTGCGGGTAAGTGTCTCCTCCTCTCCTGTAAGATTTACTGAAGAACGGGAGGTAAGAGTGCATTTACCTCCTGTTCTTCAGTAAAACAGATAGAAACCAGCTTTTTTGATGGACATACCCTTTAAAGGGCATGTTCACCCCCAAAACTACAATTTAACCCACTACTGGCCCCACTCTGTAGTGTAATAAAATCCTTACCTTACATCTCTGCTCCAAATGGTCCTGTAATGCCCCTCCAAGTGAACACTTGATAAAGGCCTAGCGGCCGAAACGTCGTGTGTTGGTGTACTGCAATAAAGAGGGATTACCCCCTGCAAAGTATAAACGACTGGACAGCCCTACTTTCTTTGTTCTTGAGTGTTGTATCTGGCATTGAGGTGGCCAGAAGGGATTGGGCGCCTAGGAGGTACTTTGAGTCTTTCTTTTTTGAGTAGCTCTTGGTATATTTCCTTGATAAGGACTGGATCCTGCTCTTAGGGAAAAGGAATTTTAAAGGAACAGTGGAAACTGTGCTACAGCAGGAAGCATTTGCAGTCACAAATCCTAAAAATGGTACCTAATAAACATGCCTCAATTGCATTCTGTGGTTATTTTTGGACATGTTTATAAAGGCATGGTAGCGCAAAGTAATATCGTAAATCTACAATCAGAATCATTAATTTACACCTGCTATAGTAGATTTACACCAACGATCGTTAATGTAAAATACTGCAATGGTATTGTATAGGCGATCGAAAATCTGCGATCGATATTGTAAATTTGCCACCGTAATTGTGGATTTACAGTCACTAACTGTAATCTACGCGGCAACAATTGTTAAAGACGTAGAATTGCAAAATAGTGATACAGAGCCTTAAATATGGCCCTTTGTATAAGTATAAACAGGACATGGCCAATACATCCATATGGTAACATTATTCCATTGAAATCGGTCAGTGATGTGTTGCCATTCACAAATACTCAGTCCGGCCTGACCTCTCTGTACTGTACTCTGCATAGGCAGTCAACCCATGGGTGGCCACATGCCGCAATTATTATTGACCAAAGGTAAAGCCGAACCAACTAATTCAAAGGCTGACGAACCATTGCTTTTGGTAAAAGGATTGTTCCGTTTGGAAGGAAAATGCCCGGATTTTCCTGCAGTACACTTAGCCAATAAACCTTTAAAATGTGCTTACAGTAAGGGGGAAAAAAGATTTTCCTTTTTATTACATCATATCTGTAACCTCTCTCATAGGGCAGACACAGAAGCGATTTGTTGACACATAGAAATATGGCCCGATGTACGTAATATTCCTGAAGTTTGGTCCAGGTCAAAACGCCATTTTTTTAATAAAAAAAAATCCATATAAAATCTGAAAGATCTTTTTCTATTTTGCTGAGGAGCCTATGGAAACCTGGAATAAATCAGTTCATTCTTCCAGTGCCAAAAATCCTTTAACAATTTGCAGGTCGACTGCATCCCAGAGATGAGTGAAATGACCGTAGACCGAAGCTGATAAGATCAGCAGAAGCACAATGATGGCCTCATTTATTTCAGCCTCTAGATTACACGATAGGGAAACCTTTTTTTTATTTTTTTCCTCCTGGCGATATTTATTTAGCCCAAAGTTTCCATGGATTTTAATCATCTATTATTCATCTTGCAACTAACCTGACTGGTTCCTGGGATGCATTTGAGGAATCTCCCTAGTTCTATCAGCCTAGGCTGCCAAGAAGTCAAATTAGGCGGAAGGCACGTGGACATGAGAAAATATCAGCTTGTCAGTAATGAAGTCCGGCCTAGGAATGGCTTCCTCCCGTGTGTTCTGTTCCTTCTGGTTCTTTCCTTCATCCTTCCTGCCACTGTCGCACACGTCCTGTTTGCACCACCTGTCAGGTTTCCTGTCCTTCCGCCTGATGGACATCTTGTTTTTCTTTATATTTTTCCATGTAGTTGTTTTAGTACCCATTATCCATTTATTTCCTTCTTTCATAAGCCCATATGCCCTTACTACCAGCTCTTGCATGCTTTTAGCTCTCTAATAGACTACAGCAGCTGCTTTTCGTAGGTGTATTTGGCTGAAGCTACTTCAGTCTGTAGGATTTCTGTGGGCTGACTATATTTCATGCGAACATGTTTTCCATGAAATGCAGAGGTGGAGTGTCATATGTTCTAATTGGTGCTTTAACTCTTTTCGCTCTGGGCTCTGCATTAATGGATATTCATTTATAATGTCAACACAGCTGTAAAATATGTGTCTGTTCACCATTCGAGATTCCAAGCTGGGTACACACTTTGACAATTAGTAGCAGATAAACAACAGATCCCATTAAAATCTGTATGGAATCTGCTACAAATTGTGTATGTTTCACACGGGCGACATTCTTTAATGCTCCATGGTGTATTGACAAACGATTCCCAAGTGGACACATACACATGTACGATTATTGTCGTTCATCACGCGTGCATACACTCGGCCTTCAGTCCTCCTTCGTCCTATCGCACATGTATATGAGGCTTAAGAGCTGTTCTCACCATCACTATTTATAATGAATAAACTGACATATAGTATTCATCTGTTATAGGTCGTTATCTGCATGTAATTCATTTGACTGAACTGGAAAAATATAGAAATATCCAAACATTAAAACCAGCCTTTATCTTCAACTATAACATCCGTTTAGTGTTGTTAACCTCTTAGCTGCCAATGGTAATTTTGTTTTTTGGCTACTCCAACAGTTAAGAGATTACCGCTAAACATTCCATCCTTCTCAGATAATGACATCTGCATCCTTAGAACACAAGGGGGATAGCATCTGGATCTGCAATGTGCAGTATCCAGTTTTAAAATGAAACAAGCCCCCCTAAGTGTGTTCTGCCAGACATGTCAGGACAGATCCATAAATTCCCTGGGGGGAGGAGGGGGTCTCCTCAGATGTTTGCTAAATAGTCTTTATTTGTTTCCTCCTGATTATTTTAAATCTTCACATGCCTGTGGGCTGAAACAAAAGCAGAAAAAATGCCAAGAAATTACATTGAACGCTTCAGTTTTACAGATTCCCCAAATCCCCAAAACCTAGAATCCTCTTCTATGTAATTGGCATAGATCATTTTCTTTAACCTATATACTTCCATCATTGACTGTATTTGAATCTGCCATATTGCTCTCAGCTATGGCATTCTTCACTTGTGGCCATAAGTAGATTGGATTTGGACCAATAACAAAATATAGAGGCTCAAACAAATAAAATACTTTGGGCCGTATTTATTAAGGCACGGTATCACTTTATATCAATAGCGCGCCTTTAACTATCAGTAAACCGACTGTTTATTTGCGATCGGTTTAACTATCATTAAATTTAAGATATGATTGTAAATTACCCATACCAATCATAAATCTACGATAACAAAATCGTAGATTTACGATCCCCATAGAATACCATTGCGGTAGTTTACTACCGCATGGTATTTTATGACTGAATGTTCGGTCATAAATGTACGATCGTGCATTTATGACCGCGATCGTACATTAACTAACCCGCGTTATCGCTAACAAAGCGATACTGCGGGTTTATGAATATGGCCCTTTGTATACTCTTCCCCCAGTAAAGGTGTCCATACATCTAAAAGGACAATAATTGCCCCTCCAATCCGCTAGGTCCTCACCCCTGGATCTCACCTTGTTGAAAGTCCCTCTCCACTTCCCAGTATTGAACCAATGGGAGGGCATGGTCTGCAAGGAGATTCTCTTCCCAATGGTCAGCCCTGCCATAGTCCGGGACTATGGCAGTGAAGCCCTAAAAGCAGCTTCACAAAGCAGATTTTGCAGGATTAATTTTTGCAATAAGGTAAGACCCCACAGTTTAGGTCCTCATCCTATTAACTGGGAGAGGGTGGTATGGAAGGGTATAATTGCCCTTTAACTGGTAAAATTCCTGTAATGTTCTTAACAACCGCCCAGACCCATCACTTTACAGCCAACTTAACTTTTGGTGGATCGAATGTCAAATCGTCTGCAATGACTAACTAGTATATGGCAACGTCTAACTAGTATATGGCAACGTCTAACTAGTATATGGCAACGTCTAACTATTATATGGCAACGTTACTAGATGTCTAACTAGTATATGGGCAACGTCTAAACTAGTATTATGGCAACGTCTAACTAGTATATGGCAACGTTAACTGATGTCTAACTAGTATTTGGCAATGTCTAACTAGTATATGGCAACGTCTAACTAGATGTCTAACTAGTTATTTGGCAAGTCTAACTAGTATATGGCAACGTCTAACTGGTATATGGCAACGTCTAACTAGATGTCTAACTGATTTGGAATGCTAATAGTTATGGCAACGTCTAACTAGTATATGGCAACGTCTAACCTAGATGTCTAACTAGTATTTAGCAATGACTAACTAGTATATGGCAACGTCTAACTAGTATATGGCAACGTCTAACTAGATGTCTAACTAGTATTGGCAATGTCTAACTATATATGGCAACGTCTAACTAGATGTCTAACTAGTATATGGCAATGTCAACTAGTATATGGCAACGTCTAACTGGTATATGGCAACGTCTAACTATTATATGGCAATGTTTAACTAGTATATGGCAACGTCTAACTAGTATATGGCAACGTCTAATGGTATAGGCAACGTCTAACTAGTATATGGCAACGTCTAACTATTATATGGCAACGTTAACTAGATGTCTAACTAGTATATGGCAACGTCTAACTAGTATATGGCAACGTCTAACTATTATATGGCAACGTTAACTAGATGTCTAACTAGTATATGGCAACGTCTAACTAGTATATGGCAACGTCTAACTATTATATGGCAACGTTTAACTAGATGTCTAACTAGTATTTGGCAATGTCTAACTAGTATATGGCAACGTCTAACTAGATGTTAACTGATTTAGCAATGTCTAACTAGTATATGGCAACGTCTAACTAGATGTCTAACTAGTATTTGGCAATGTCTAACTAGATATGGCAACGTCTAACTAGTATATGGCAACGTTTAACTAGATGTCTAACTAGTATTTGGCAATGACTAACTAGTATATGGCAACGTCTAATAGTATATGGCAACGTTAACTAGATGTCTAACTAGTATTTGGCAAGTCTAACTAGTATATGGCAACGTCTAACTAGATGTCTAACTAGTATATGGCAATGTCTAACTAGATATGGCAACGTCTAACTGGTATATGGCAACGTCTAACTATATATGGCAACGTTTAACTAGTATATGGCAACGTCTAACAGTATAGAACGCTAATAGATGTCTAACTAGTATTTGGCAATGTCTAACTAGTATATGGCACGTCTAACTAGATGTCTAACTAGTATATGGCAATGTCTAACTAGTATATGGCAACGTCTAACTGGTATATGGCAACGTCTAACTATTATATGGCAACGTTTAACTAGTATATGGCAACGTCTAACTAGTATATGGCAACGTCTAACTAGATGTCTAACTAGTATATGGCAATGTCTAACTAGTACATGGCAACGTCTAAACTAGTATATGGCAAGTCTAACTAGTAATGAATGTCTAACTAGTACATGCATCTTAACAGATGGGAAAGTTTCTCTCGTTTTATATTTGGTGTTTTTCTACTTTTTGATTTACCTTATTAACCTAAAATTCTGAATGTTTTGTTGGTGTTCAATTCGCTATGGCAACCAGCTCTGTGGTCAAGTCAATGAGTCCTGAAAACTCTCTGTTATTTAAGGCCTGGAATCCATTGTGTTTAGGAAAAAGGGAGTATTTATGTATTCACAAACCTTAAGGTTGGTACAAACGTCAGATCATTTTCACTGATGTGCCCGACAAACGTTCATCGACCGTCTCGTTATACACTAGTTCTGCCAACGACACCTGTACATACATCAAGAATAGTGGATACTGTTCGTTGGTTAAGGTGTTACATGTCATATTACATGACGTTAGTAAATCAAATGTTGCCCATGTGCATTTCATTCAACCTTACATCACATTCTACCGAAATCTGCCGACTATGTACAAACACACGACCACGGTTAGAACAATCCACAGGCTGATTGTTGAAAAAAGCCAAAATAGGTCTTAGATAGTTGGAAACTTCATTTTCGACAAATGTTACACAATGGTCGTTCGACGGGCAAATGTTGGGAAAATGATCTGACGTGTGTACGAAGCATTAATTTCCCATCCAGTGATTTCTCTCTGCATTAATAAATGTTATGAACTACTGCCCTCCTGTATGCAGGACCCCTAATAGTGTCCATTACTGTTAATGATGTAGCAATGCTGAACTTTTAAATAAAGAGAGCATCTTGTGAAGAAGAAGGACCTAAATAGCAGCTCCATACTGACATCAATAGGGAATTTCATTGATTAAATTGGTTTATATGTATGA
The DNA here is from genome assembly GCA_019447015.1 of Hymenochirus boettgeri. Lineage (NCBI taxonomy): Eukaryota > Metazoa > Chordata > Amphibia > Anura > Pipidae > Hymenochirus > Hymenochirus boettgeri. The sequence continues at coordinate 50,325,349 of CM033473.1, read as the reverse complement.
ATTACTGCAGTATGTGCAATATAAATAATATCGATAGATCATTTTTTCCAGTTAACTTTTAAGTCTTTATTTAACAGTACTGCCTATAATAGTAGGACCGAATAAACAGGGAGATTCAATAAAAGTTCTTATTGTTTAAAATGGTACTAATTTGCCCCAACCATCATATTTAACATTTAAAGCTAACATCTGATTGGCTGGGGCAAATTTAGCACCATTTTTATCGATAAGAACGTTTATTGAATAACCTGAAATTTGGAAATCTACACGTGATTGGATGGAGATGGAAGGAAGAATAATAACCAATTAATGCAGCTTCACGTGCATTACCATCTGTGATAGACGGGGACTCCTACACCATAACAATTGGCATTTTTGCATTTTTCCTGAAAAGTGACAAACCCCCAAAAATGGCTAAAAAGCAGTGTCCAAAGCAACGTCTCCCACTTCAATCTGTCAACGTTGATTACTAATCTTCAGGATGTTCATCGTCCTGACATTACATCCCTCCGTTAACCAAACCATATCTGCTGTTTTAGCATGTTTGTATTTGCCACTAACACTGTCAATAAAATGGAAGGTTAAATAGATGTTACTCTCTTGTGGGTCTCATTTGGGAAAAAGACACATCCTAAAGGTTGTAGAGAAACTGATCACAGCAGCTGTGGCTTACATAATAATCAGTTAATGTAGCTAGCAGAATCAAGAGTATTCCAGATCTGCTGAACAATGAATAGCACTGTTGTTTGACATGTCCACTGCTGCTCACATTTTTGGGGAGCCTGGAAGCGAGAGAGAGAGGAAGCTTTTATCTGTCCTTCTACTGCAAGACGTAAAAGATTGTGGCCAGTCATCACTGAAACCCCCCTGAGTCTCCAGGGAGCCAAAGGGACTGAGGGTTAAGAAAGGAACAAGGAAGGAAATACTTTGAAAAGATAAACAAAGTCTCACAAAAACATTGCAGATAGGCAAGGGCTGGTAAATACATCCACATTGGTCAGTTCTAATCCAGCAGTAATGCCTATTATTAGGAACTGCTATTCTCTGTACCTCTTGGTATTACAAAGTATAACAAAAAGGGAAAGTTAAAGTATAAACTTTGAATTTGGTGTGAAAGACCGCATTTTGGAAGGGAATGTGGTGTTTGTGCTGTAGATATTAAAACTCAATAATGGCAATGATGAGGACATTGTTGTTTTTTACTCACCCATTAAATATGGCTGTCACAGGAATGAAGAATGTCAGTGGGTGTGTACTCATGGCAGGTTGGGGGATAAAAAAAACAAACTTTTTTGATGATTGGCCAAAATGCGTTTTTTTACTATACTTACCCTTCAAATATGGTTGCCACGTTAATGAATTGGTAGCATATTTGATGCGTGTACCTGTGTCAGGCTGGAAGTTAAAAAACTGTTTTGATTATTGATAAAATTTTTTGGCTATAGATACCCTTTAAAGTATGGCTGCACAAGAAATGGAAGGGTCAGTAGGTGTGTGTACCTGAATCAGGTAAGGATTAAAAAAAACAAACTTTTTTGATGATTGGTCAAAATTATAGTATTCTCAGTATTTGAGGTTGAATAAAGAACATATGTCCATGCAGTCAACCCATCTAGCAATATCCTCATTTCCTGCCTAACTTTTGATCCAGAGGAAGGCAAAAAAAACCCACAATTTATGAAGGGGAAAAAATTCCTTTCTGACTCCAAGTGGCAATGGAAATTTCCCTGGATCAACTCTACTTTATATATCAATACCTGTAACTTGCAACATTCTCTTTTGCAGAAACTCATCCAGCTTTTTTTTTGAAACTGACCAATGAACCTGCCATAACAACGTCCGCTGGAAGACAGTTCCATAGCTTTACCGTTCTCACATTGAAACCCTCTCCGAACTTGAAGCCTAAACCTTTTTTCTTCAAGCCTTAAGGGATGTCCACGTGTCCTCTGACATGCACTATTGGTGCATGCCCCAGATAGTTTATTGTATGGCCCGTTAATGTATTTATACAAGGTAATCATATCCCCACGCAAGCGCCTTTTCTCCATGCTGGCTCTGGCTGTTGCCGCCTGGCACTGCTTGCTAATGCTTCCTTTAAGTTTGCTATCCATCAAACTCAAAGATCCTTTCCAACAGGGATTCACTAACACAGAGCATTCATAGCATAAGCAGCACAAGGATTTTTAAGTCCAAAATGCATCACCTTACATTTATCAACATTGAATCTCATCTGCCACTTAGCAGCCCAAATTAGTTTTTTTTTAACTTTAGTACCCTATAAGTATGGCTGCCAGGTAATTGAGGGGTAGGTCAGTAGGAGTGTGTACCCGTGTCAGGTGGGGGTTATAAAAAACAAACTTTTTTGATGATTGGTCATAAAAAAAAATTGACTTTAGTTCCCCTTTAAGTAGGCTGCAACAGTAATGGAGGGGTAGGTCAGAAGGTGTGGTATATCGTACAGGTTGGGGGTTAAAAACAAACTTTTTTGATTATTGATCAAAAATTTTTTTTTTACTATAGTTAAGGGATTAAAAAAACTTTAAATAATTAGTCAAAATTTTTTTTTGACTATAGGTACCCTTTAAGTATGGATGCCACGGAATGGAAGGGAGGTTAGGTGTGTTGTGTGTAGGGGTCTGGTTGAGGGCGTATGTTCTTTTCTATGTTTTTTGTGTTTACAACCATAAAACTAACTTTTTGGTATATATAAAAAAAAATTCACTTAATTTAAGTATGGCTGCCACAGGAATGGAAGGATAGGTCAGTAGAGGTGTGTTGTACCCTGTGAGATTGGGGGTATGTGTTTTGCATGTAGACCATAAACTAACTTTTATTGATGATAGATCAAAATTAGTTTTTTGACTATAGTTACCCTTTAAGTATGGCTTCCATGGGAATGGAAAGGTAGGTCAGTAGGTGGGTGTACCTGGGTCTGTGTGGGGGGGTTGGGGGTATCAGCATTTGTTTTATGACATGAAACAAAACTGTTTGAAATATCCACATTTGAGGATTGTTACCATTATAGTCTATGGGAAAAAATGTCCGAAATTATCATAACACCAAAACGCTTTAGCAGATTCCTTACTTAGGTAATAGCACACTTCTCCTATATGCCCCACATGTCTGTGCCAAATTTCATGTCTCTAGCTCAAAAACTGTGGGAGGAGAGTACAGTCCAAAAAAGCGGAAGAATAAAACGGAAGAAGAAAAAGAAGATGAAATAAAAGAACAGTAATTTGGCTCTTCAAGCCAAAATAATTAAATAAAAAAATACTCATCTAATACATTAGCTTAACCTTGGCACTCTAGATGTTTAGAAACTACAACTTCCAACATGCTTGATAGCATTCTGTTTCCAAAAATCTGGAGTGCCAAGGTTCAATGACATCCCGGTTTATAACACCATGACTGTGAAGTACCAGTATTTCCCATGCATCTTTGCTTTGTTTTCCAGACCCTATAGCGGGTTGATCCATATCGGTATATTGATTGGCCATGCTTTTCTTGACAAGTTTGAGTTAGATTTATTCTGCAAGTTCTTTAAAGGAGACAAACACACAATGTAAAAATGTTTCAGACAATTATCCATCATAGAGACCAGATCTCTGTGGATGGATGAAATGTAAAAAAGTTCCAAGCTGGTGATGTCATCACCTTAAAATATTGCTCAATAATGCGAATAAAAATGGTTCTAATAAAACACGTGGACCATGTCCCATATGTCAAGGAATAACTGAACCAGTGTTTACTGTAGGTTGTCGTTTACATTTGACAATGTCATTGTTTTATAGTTTTTATAGTTCCATTAAAATACATATACACATATTATAAGAACATAACATAATATATGAACATACACATATAAGAATTAGTTTCCTTGTCATATATCAGAGCTATTGCCATCAATAAACATATTTGTTTGTAGTAATCTGGTACACCTGCCACAAACAGGCATTTGGGCAAAAGTCGCACATTTGTATGTGTTTGCTCTGGCGTTGTTCATTGATCCACCATGGCAGATTGATGAACAGCACCCAAGCCAAAGCAAACACATACTATTATCGCCCAAAATGGCCATTCGCCATGCCTGCAATCAGACGTGTGTACGGGCTTTTGACAACGGTAATATACAGGATGAATGGAATAGGCAATTTTACAACTCCTGGCTGCAGAATTATACTGTGTTGGAAATTCGACCAATGGCAATTATTATTAGTGTTATTATCAGTATTGAAGTGCAACATACGAATACTGTGCACAAAACTGTATGGTACTTCATCGATATTCATATTATTCCATTGAAATACGGAATATTATTCCAATCCCATATGGCATATTATTCCAATCCAAATACGGAATATTATTACAATCCCAATGTGGAATATTATTCCAATCCAAATACGGAATATTATTACAATCCCAAATGGCATATTATTCCAATCCAAATAGGATATTATTACAATCCCAATATGGCATATTATTCCAATCCAAATACGGATAATATATTACAATCCCAATATGGATCATATGATCTCCAATCCAAATACGGAATATTATTACAATCCAATATGGCATATTATTTCAAATCCAAATACGGAATATTATTACAATCCCAATATAACTCTGCTGACTCTTGCGCTGCTGGACTCTGGCTAACTCTGGTCTGTGACTATCTACACACTCTCATCTAGTCTATCTAACTCGTCCTCTCTATCTAACTCCGGCTATCTACTATCTATCTAACCTGCTATCTCATCTATCATAACTCTGCTTGAGCTATCATATAACCTCGCTCTCTATCTTCTATGATCTATGCTATCTATCTATCTAAATCGTGCTATCTATCTATAACTTCTAACTCTGCTATCTATCTATCTAACGCTATCTATCTATCTATCGATCTAACTCTGCTACACCTACTCTTATTCTATCTATCTTCTATCTATCTAATCTATCTATCTATCTACCTCTTGCTATCTATCTATCTATCTAACTCTGCTATCTATCTATCACTCTGCTATCTATCTATCTATCTACTAACTCTGCGATCTAGATTATCTCTAACTCGCTACTCTCTATCTATCTATCTACTCTCTCTCCCTATCTATCTATCTATCTATCTATCTATCTATTCTATCTACTATCTATCTATCTAAACTCAGTCTATCTATCTAACGCTCTACGCTGCTATCTATCTATCTAATACTATCTATCGACTCTCTATCTATCTATCTATCTATCGATCTAATCTAGCTATCTATATCTAACATCTGCATCTAGCTAAATTTCTCTCTAAAAAATCTAAACTCCAACTGCTGCTATCATCTATCTAGCTATCTATCTATCTATCTATCTAGTCTATCTATCTATCTATCTATCTAACTCTGCTACTATCTAACTCTCTCATCTATCTATCTACACTCGCTATTACTATCTACTCTGTCTAATCTCTCTGCTATCTATCTATCTCTCTAACCTGCTATCTATCTATCTATATAACTCTGCTCTCTATTTATCCATCTATCTATCTATCTATCTATCTTCTATCTATCTACACTAGCTAACAGCATCTATCTAACTCTATCTATATAGCTATCTATCTAAACTGCTAGATATCTATCTATCTAATTCTGCTATATCTCTCTATACTATCTATTCTATCTATCTAACTCTGCTATCACCTCATGTATCTATCTAACGCGGTATCTAACGCGCTACTAACTCTGCTGTCTTCTAGTAGGAAGGCCGGGAGGCGAAGAGGCCGTCTGTTTTGTTTGCGCGTCGCGCCTGACGTCATCCGCGCCGGCGTGCGGCGTGACGTCATGCATGCTCCGTAGGAGTCCGCCGTTGAGTCCAGAACTAGGGTCACAAGTCAGAAAACATTCGGGGCACTTTGGCAAAACATCCGTGGCCAGTTCCCGAATGTTTAACGTAGATACGCCACTGATGATATGAGGCAGAATATTTTCAAAATGTGCAAATATTGGGTTTAAATTAATATATGAACACATATATTTGTATGTTTTGGTACTGTATTTAGAGCAACATACTACTTTAATACAATCTCCTCAATAATCGTTTATTCTTTTACATGGTGCAAATCTGCCTCATCTAGCAATCCATAGTTCCTAAAGATTCTGATGTTTTGTGATTCACCTTAATGACGTGTTCAGTACTGTGCAGAACTTTCAGGCAGGTGTAAAAAATGTAAGCATGATTCCACAAATGTAAGTTTTAATTGTTTATTCTTATCAATTAAAAAGTGAGCTTTTTAGTAAAAAATGTAAATTCATTCAATATTTAGTGTGACTACCCTTAGCCTTTAAACCAGCAACAATTCTTAAATATACAGTACACTTGCCGAACTCAAGGATTTTGTAGGATTATATAGAAAGTTTCATGTGATAGGTCATGCACCAGGGAAAGAAACAACATAGTTATACATCAGCAATGTCTCCCACAGGCAATGGTTTCAAAGCAGACTGGGGATTCAAGCGCTTTAAAGAAGAACTAAGAAATAAGCAACATTGAGGGATATAGACACAGTGGTCAGCCAAGGAAACTTAGTGCGTCAGATGAAAGACGTATCATGCTTACTTCCTTAGTATGTCCAGCAAAATCATCAGATCTAGGCCCAGGTACATCCATCTACTGACTGCATTAGTCTGTCCAGAAGCGGTCTTTATGAAAGAAGGAAACAGTAAAGCATGGTGGAGGTTTCTTGTTTGCTGCATTTCTGAAAATAGAATTTTAGCCAGGGTTAATTGTCTCCTCAATGATGAGAAATACCTGCAGATACTTATCCATTATGCAGTACCATCAGAGAGGGATCTGAGCAAGACAATAACGAAACAACCAAAAAGCAAGCCAATATCATAAATAACTTTATTCAACGTAAAGAAGAACAAGGAGTCCTGAAATTGATAGTACAGCCCACACAGAGACCTAATCTCAACATCATAGAATGAGTCTGGCATTACATAAAAAAATGATAGTATGGCCCACACAGAGACCTAATCTCAACATCCTAGAATGTGTTTGGGATTACATGAAAGTGATGGTATGGTCCATACAGAGACCTAATCTTAACATCATAGAGTATGTCTGGAATTACATGAAAGTGATAGTATGGTCCACACAGAGACCTAATCTCAACATCATAGGTGTGTTGGGATTACATGAAGTGATGGTATGGTCCACACAGAGACCTAATTTAACATAATTAAATGTGTCTGGGATTACATGAAAGTGATGGTGTGGTCCACACAGAGACATATCTCAACATCATAGAGTGTCTGAATTACATGAAAGTGATGGTATGGTCCACAGAGACCTAATCTTAACATCATTAAATGTGTCTGGGATTAAATGAAAGTGATGGTATGGTCCAACAGAGACCTAATCTTAACTTATAGAGTGTGTCGGAATTACATGAAAGTGATAGTATGGTACACCAGAGACCTTATATAACATCATTAATGTGTGGGATTAAATGAAAGTGATGGTATGGTCCACACAGAGACCTAATCTTAACATCATAGAGTGTGTCTGGAATTACATGAAAGTGATAGTATGGTCCACACAGAGACCTTATATTAACATCATTAAATGTGTCTGGGATTAAATGAAAGTGATGGTATGATCCACACAGAGACCTAATCTTAACATCATAGAGTATGTCTGGAATTACATGAAAGTGATAGTATGGTCCACACAGAGACCTAATCTCAACATCCTAGAATGTGTTTGGGATTACATGAAAGTGATGGTATGGTCCATACAGAGACCTAATCTTAACATCATAGAGTATGTCTGGAATTACATGAAAGTGATAGTATGGTCCACACAGAGACCTAATCTCAACATCATAGAGTGTGTCTGGGATTACATGAAAGTGATGGTATGGTCCACACAGAGACCTAATCTTAACATAATTAAATGTGTCTGGGATTACATGAAAGTGATGGTGTGGTCCACACAGAGACATAATCTCAACATCATAGAGTGTCTGGAATTACATGAAAGTGATGGTATGGTCCACAGAGACCTAATCTTAACATCATTAAATGTGTCTGGGATTAAATGAAAGTGATGGTATGGTCCACACAGAGACCTAATCTTAACATCATAGAGTGTGTCTGGAATTACATGAAAGTGATAGTATGGTCCACACAGAGACCTTATATTAACATCATTAAATGTGTCTGGGATTAAATGAAAGTGATGGTAGAATCCACACAGAGACCTAATTCTAACATCATAGAGTATGTCTGGAATTACATGAAAGTGATAGTATGGTCCACACAGAGACCTAATCTCAACATCCTAGAATGTGTTGGGATTACATGAAAGTGATGGTATGGTCCATACAGAGACCTAATCTAACATCATAGAGTATGTCTGGAATTACATGAAAGTGATAGTATGGTCCACACAGAGAACCTAATCTCAACATCATAGAGTGTGTCTGGATTACATGAAAGTGATGGTATGGTCCCACAGAGACCTAATCTAACATAATTAAATGTGTCTGGGATTACATGAAAGTGATGGTGTGGTCCACACAGAGACATATCTCAAATCATAGAGTGTCTGGAATACATGAAAGTGATGGTATGGTCCACAGAGAACTAATTTAACATCATTAAATGTGTCTGGGATTAAATGAAAGTGATGGTATGACGTTCCCCCACCATGTAAACAGAGAACCTAATCTTAACATCATAGAGTGTGTCTGGAATTACATGAAAGTGATAGTATGGTCCACACAGAGACCTTATATTAACATCATTAAATGTGTCTGGGATTAAATGAAAGTGATGGTATGATCCACACAGAGACCTAATCTTAACATCATAGAGTGTGTTTGGGATTACATGAAAATGATGGTGTGGTCCACACAGACACCTTATCTCATCATCATAGAGTGTGTCTGGGATTATATGAAAAAAGGCAGAAGGACAGAAGGATTTGAGGCAGAATATAGCCACTGGAGATCCATGGTTAGTTTTCTTAGATGTTTGGAACAACCCACCTTCCTTCAAAAACGGTGAAAATGTATCTAGAAGCTGTTTTGAAGGCAAAGAAAGGTCATACAAGATATAGATTTGATTTTGATTTCTGTTCATTAACATTGCATGGCTAATTGGTAAAAAATAAATCATTAACACTTTTTGTAAAAGCCTTCTTACAGTAGTTACAACATTTTTACACTACACTCTAAAACTTTTGCACAGTATAGTAGATGCCGATACCCCTTCCTGCAGCAGGAAACTTTCAACTGCTGCCAAAACATTACATATTTATGAGTCAATTGCCTTTTATTAAGCGTACTTGGGTATTAGGTCATACCGGTTAATTTCCTGATGAGCAGATCATTATTTCTTGTTGCAGCTTGCACAAGTAGAATAGAAAACTGCCCACTACATTTTCCATACTAGGGATATATAGTTGGAAGTTGGAATAAAAAAGAAGAATCAGTTTTTTTGCAGGGACACTTCCTAGTCCTACAAACAACTAGAGTTAAGGGCAAAAAATATAAGTTGCAAAGCCACTTTAAAGCTTATGGTGATGTAGGCCGAGAGAAGCCAAAAAAAAACCCCTCTGTGATTGTAGGTAAAATGCAGGTTTTGAAACAGAAAACAGAAATACAATAAAAAAAGAGTTAAAGTATTTACTTTAGAAATATATACAGTCTAGAAGGCCATTTAGGGCTACATTTAGGTGGTGTGAATTTTAAAATAGCTCGACCGAACCAGCTGAAACGGATGTTTGCCAAGTGTGATGGTCTTGGAGTGTCATCCATACAATTGTACCTGTGTATGAGGCCTTATACAAACACACTCATCCTTAAAGTTTAACTCCAGACAAAAAACTAACTTAATGTTTTTAGCATCATTACCCCTAAAACCCCACTTACATTTTAATTCTACTTTTAATCTTTATCCTTTTTATAAGAACTTACGTACTGCTGATCCCTCTCAGAGCCCTCCTTGTCAGTCAAGGCGGCAATGGTGACATCACAGCCAATGGCTGACAGCCATTACCATACGCGCGGTTGTGCGCTTGTAACCAGCTTGCTACAGGAGCAGAAGAGGTGGAACTTCCTGCAAGGGATAGGCTGTTTGTAAGTTCTTTTAACTCAGTGTGGGAGCATCGGGGAAAGGAAAAATTTAAATGAAAGTGGGGTTTAAGAGGTACTGTAATGATGCTAAAAACGGTTAGTTTTTTTTTTTTAAGTTGCCCTTTAATTGTACTTGATTTCAATGTCTAAGACTTTTTGGAGTGTATCAGTACCATAATCCACAAGATACACATGTAACCATCCTGCCAGCTAATATCAGATTAGACAAAGGACATATCAACCCAAAAAGTGCCATAGCAGCAAAATTGACCAATCAAAGGTCACCCCAAAAATTTGCTAAAAACTGGTTGCTATTAAAAACAGCAATATTGACAGAATAACATTTTTTCAACATGGTATAGTGTCTGTGCAGTATTTCAGTTTCATGGCATAATAATAGGATGTATTCCATCAACAGAATGCCCAGGGGGGGCTCTCACATAAGTCATAGTGTGCCTTTTGGCAAAAAATATTAAATAAACCGGCGACCGCAAGAATCGTGAGAGCTGCAAAAGTCCATTGTCTTCTTCTGGATCTCAGCACTGCCCTGCTGCACAGCCCAACAGTCAGTGTAGTCAAGCAGTGCAGGCGGCCTGCAGTAGCTATATGTGTCTCTCATTCTGATCATTCCCCTGCCTGCCATCACCTGAGTCCTGACACTGTACAATCATTTTATATCTACCAGTTGCTGTGGGCAAAGTTGTATGTAGGTTTGGGGGTTATTAGTTTAAATCTCAACTCTATTGTGTGTGTTGGGGGGGGCTCTGGCAATTTCCCCTTTTTCTGTGTAAACCCAGAATTTCCCTACTCTATATAGGTGTCCCCTAAAAGACACCCCAGCACAAACATCTGCTTAAGCCCAACCTCATAGGAAAGCCTGAACTGACTTGGATTGAGAAACCATCCCAGTGCCTTCACTGGATTCCTAGTATAACTTTACCCTACCATTTGTAGGTAGGAAACCTTTAAGGGAATGTTTATCCTTAGAAAAACTGCTCAATTTTAGTTACCTGCCCCCAACCCCAACTGATATAATTTGTACTTTTTTACCTGTATTACTAACCAGATATTTAAGAATAATTATTGTGCCCATGCTGGCAGAGTAATTAAAGCTGTGCCTGCTGACATCACTGATGATTGACTGCTGTACCACCTGCTGGCTCCACTGCACATGGTTGAGCGTCAGGGACGGATTTACACCTCAGGAGCCTGTAGGCCCAAAGAGCCTGGCGCCCTTAGCCCCACCCCCAAACAGACCACACCCCTAAATCACACCCATTTTCTCTTTTATGGGAAAGAAAATAGAATATTAATGGGTTGGATTGGTGAAAGGAGATTGACAGCCGCCTCTCCAACCTCAGGCGCCCCTAGGCGCATGCCTATTGGTAAATCCGGTCCTGTCGAGCGTATAAATGCTCTTGGAGCAGAGGGAGGAGACATATAACTTTGCCAGAAAGGAACATAACTTATAATTAAATATCTGGTTACAACTGCATGTAATAAACTGGGAAAAATAGCATTTGGGGTTACATGCAGATAATTGACAAGACCCAGTTTTTTGTCTTAAGGGTTGACAGGCCCTTTAAATGCACAAATCTGCATCATTTACTTTCCCTGCTGCCATCTTAAAATAGACATAACAACAATATAAAATGAGGTGGGAATTTATATGGTTAAGTCAAATGTGATAAATACTCAAATTCATGGACATAAAGGGCATGTCCACCTCACAAAATAAATTTTAACTCACTACTGGCCCAACTGTGAAGTTAAAAAAAATCCTTACCTTCCTGCTCCTTATGGTTCTCCTGCAGTGCTTGTCCAAAGTTCAGGAAACTGTAGAGTAGTAGCTGTCTTTCTGTAAAAAGATTTGCCCGCCCGATATACTAGTATGAAATCCTTTTAATATAAGGTAGCTCCCCCCCTGTCCAACCCTAACTGCTGCATTAGTTCTATAAAAAACTAATCTGAATCATACTTACAGACCTTCTCTCCCGAGGTGCTCTCCATTGCCGGCAGCTTCTTAGCCAATCCCAGACTCGGCTGCCGGTCCGGGCCCTGTTTGCAACTTCCTGCAAACAGTGAGCCATTAGGAGAGCTGAAAGTATGATTTGGATTAATTAATTAAGAACTAACACGGCATTTGGGTCTGGGCAGAGTTTTAACAAAGTTTTAATAAACTTGATAAAGTTAAGTTTTAGGGTAGACATGCTCTTTAAGGTAATTTATGTCATCTAATGTAATATTGATATATATACTTTGGGGCTGTTAGAAAAACAGATGCAAAAGTTTGTCCATGTTGTTAGTTTGCAAAAAAAAAATCAATCATTTACATTTAGGAAACTTTCGGAACTTGACTTCCAGTTGAGTTCTATTAGGTTCATTTTTTAATTTTCATAACTTTTCAACATCTGAAAATCTGATTTTGTTCATCTCTAGTTGTAGATCCCTCTTATAATAGACTACAGGGGCTAATGCAAAAGAGATGCAAAAGTTTCCCCATGATATTAATTTGCAATAACCAATAAGATGATAACTTTTTATTGGGTTACTGCAGTTAGATGACATATGATTGGTTGCTACAGATTAATAGCTCAGGCAAATTTTTTCAAGTTGAACTGCATTTCCTTGTTCGTGTTACATTTTCTATTTCATCTTAATACAAAAAAATATAAAAATAGTTATATATCTCCAACCCTTGCTGGTCATCCCCACCCTTTCTCAGAGAATGGGGTGGGGGATGACAGCAGGAGAGCTGACTGTCATATTTAAATAGGGATACCTGCCCTTGAAAGTAAACATGCTAGGTTGTATTTGTTTCTTTTATCTCCCTGCAATTTATACTTTGGTTTTTTATTTAAAGAATTTGTGTTATCAGCATAGACGTAATTTGGAATGTGTACAAAAAGGAGACATAAGGGTTAAAAAAACAACTGGCAAAAGTGGTGGTAGGTAGATAGGCAGATTGGCAGAGGGGGGGCAAGATTGTCTTTTTTACAAATTGGCTTGATGTATATGTTTAAAAATACAATACCAGAGGTTATGGAGGAATTAAAGATGGAGCAGGAGTAAGGACATTAGTGAAATGCTTATGAAAAAGGAAGGCATAGGATAGGTGAAGATCCATGATTTCAGAATGGATGACAAGGGTAAAAAATAATTAATGCACAGCAGCAGTGGCCATCTACAGAAAATCTAACCAAACCATCTGCCATAAAAGAAAAGTTTAAATACAAACTCCTAAAGGTGTAAATATTCTAACCCAGCGTAACGCATACTAAATGTATTGAACGGAGATTCAATAAAAGTTCTTATTGCATAATATGGTGCTAATTTTGCCCAATCCAATCACATATTAGCGTTCAAATGTTAAATAACATGTGATTGGTTGGGGCAAAATTAGCACTATTTTAAACAATAAACATTTCCCTATTTTGGGGACACACTCGGTGCATTCTTTATGGGCACATTAATGGCCTCTAATGAGAGGGACTGAAGCAAGCCTTATTCATTCAAGCAGAAGGTGAAGCCAATGTACTAGTGGACAAAGCTCAGATCACTAGCCCATTAAAGAATATTTATTCAGGCTTTTTTAACCCATGTCAAATGCCTTGAAATACGTGTCCTAAGGGCTAGGCCACACTGCTGTGCTTTTTTTGCGCTCGCGTTTGTGCATGCCTTTGCGCTTGCATTTTTTCATATCATTGAAAATGTGGCAACGCACCGAAAACGCGTGTTTTCGGGTGCATGGCGATTGCGATTTGCGTTCCGCATTTTTAATCGCAATTGCATGCGTTTTTCAATAGTTAAAGAAAAAACGCATGCGCAAACACAACAAAATCGCAAATGAAATTGCATGCGATTGCGATTGCGTTTGCGTTGCAGTGTGTCCGTGCCCTTAAACAAGTACAAAGCCAATTGAAAACCTTGCAAGCAGTAACTGCCATTAGCAGTCAGGGAGAGAAAAGGCTCAAATATTTCATAAACTAAATACTGAAAATCATTCATAAAATCCACTCTTAAGATAAAAACATGGCTGCATTTTACCTTGGGACAATCAATCAATCAATCAATCAATACATCATCTTTAGCACATGTCTTTTTATAACTTGTGTGTTACACAGAATTATATTGGCCAGTCACCTGGTCTAGGAACTCCTGGGAGACTTCTAATAATATATTATTCAATATGGAGAGTTGCAGAAGATTAGTTCAGAGAAGTTCCTTCAAAAACAGCATTCAGGGACATCAAGAATTAAGAAGTTGATGGAACAATTCCGTATTTCTCCTTTAAATGTCCCTTAAAGGGCATGTCCACCCTTAATACAAAAAAATGGTGATGTGATGTGCATTAGCTGCAGCAGATCAATAGATAACAGGGGTGCTGAAGGCACACTACAAAAATCTTGGTGTCAGAAAACAAATGGTTATTTAATTCAAAGCGCTGAACTATTACTACTTATTGCAAATCCCTCCACATCCTGTTCGGAGTTTGACAGACAGTTTCATTTTCAACTCCTCCATCCTTAATTCCTTAATTCGCTCCAATCTCTGCCGTTACACTTATCTAAACATTATGTGAAATAAGCTGAATGACTGAGTCACAATGAGTGGGATTATAATCAAATGCTGTGTAACTGCAGCAATACAAAACCGTGTTGTTGGCATCCTTGGTAATAAGCCTACACAATACTGAATATAGAGAGTGGATTGCACAAAATAGATTTCCCTGGGATAACACACGCACATACACGCATACGCAATCACAAATGCAGCAAATGATTCATAAAAAATCTCATTATCCCGCGACCTACAAAACGGTGCTCTGCTATTTCATTCTTAAACATCTTTTTCTCACTGTTTCTATATGTATTTATAGTAATGCTCGGCACCTGGATTTGTACAGAGCCAAAGCGTAGATGGAAAAGATTGGGAAGGTAATTGTAAGGGATGGTACAAACAAGCTGGCATTTTGGACTGATCATTTGCCAAGGACAACATTTTGGTTGGATCAGCCAGGTGATTAATGGGGATTTACAGCAAAAAGATAATTTTTAACAGATTTTTACACAAAATTGGTTGAAACAAGAAGAACAGCCATATTAATCATGCAAACTCCAATAGGTTGCACAACCAGTTAGGGAAGAAATTAACCCTGTCACTTTAATTTAATATAACATTCGGTAAATCTATTGGACAAAATTATTCAGCCTGTGTGTACTAGCATACAATGTCTCCCTTACATACGTTTGTTGAGGTGAGGGCATTTTCAAAGTTAGGGTAATTGTGTGTTTCCCATTCTGTTGGGGGTGTAAGACACCTAAGCATGTTAAGAGATGTGCAGTACATTTAAAGTAGAATTATAGATTACAAACAAGGTTAAAATCAATGTACTCCATGCACAATGCTTTATACAAACCTAAATAAGCACTAGATGATTGACAGTAACAATAGCGTATATCTAGGTGGGTCACCATCTTTATTGGGGGATAAGACACAGACATGCTCAGTTGCCTTAGATTTCCATTGGTGGTTTCTTCTTTAGGAACCCTGGTAACATACGGTAAGACCCACATTTGCAAATTATAGAGCCATAATATATTTTTTGCAGGACAGAAGCCCCATCATCAGTATAGACATGAAAGACTTTAAAATCCTAATCGTTATTACTAAGCAGCTCAAATGCATATTGCAGACTGCACTGGTGTCTATGCAGCTTTACAGGGAAATGAACTACTACTGATTAATTGATAAATGAAATACACCTGAAACGGAGCAGCAGAGATTCTAGCAAAGCTTTGTACAAGTGCAATGTTACATATACTAGCAAAAGTGTGTCCATTGGTGCACAGTGGGTAATATTTGTGTGTATGTTTGGCCTTGTGTGGATATAAAAGTCTACACACTCTAAAAGATGGCAGGGTTTTGTTTAAAAAAAGAAACCAAGGCAAATCCTATCTGACCTTATTTCACCTTTATAACAACATCTCATAACAGTATCTATACAAAAAAGACAATGACAAACCAGAAACAATCCTGGTTTCCGCCAAAACTAAAATTTAGCCTACTACTGGCCTCACTGTGTAGTGTTCAAAAATCCTCACCTTACCCCTCTGCTCCAAACTGTTCTCCTGTAATGTCTGTTCAAAGTCCCAGAAATTAAAGAGTAGGAGCCATTTCTGGTGTAATTTGTTTCTGCCTCTAACTATTCCTTGTAGAGGTTTCTATAAGGGCAAGCATGCTCAGTAATCACTATGAGGCAGCATTGAAAGAGGGAATTTCCCATCATGCAATTCACATGATTTGCATGAACACTTTCTCCATTCTAGTTATAGCAAAACTGCACATAGCAGAAGATATTTCAGATTGGATATCTAAAGATAAAATTTTTTTAACATATAGTATTGATGTCCTTTTATACCTGTTACCTTAAAGGAAATGTACAGAAAGTGCTTGCAATAAACTTTCATTTTTGTTGCAACATTTGAAAGGTCTTTTTACTTATGTGCGTCCTGCCACGTGAATGGCGACAACTAAAGAGTTACTATGTTACCATTCCAGTGGATTACCGAACCATTCACTTTCTGTGTAATGAGGTGTCCAAGTTGGTTTTTCCTGGCTATGCAGTGCTCTGGGGCACTGGAGAGATAATTTCCCTGCTCAGCACAGGAATAAACCGTGATTTTGCATTTCTAAGCATATTTTATAATAAGCTTATATTGTAAGTGGATATACATTGAGTCATCAGATAATCTTATTATTGGGGGGTGCGTATAGTAAATGTAAGTAGCAGGGCTGCATTCATTACAACCTGGTTGTATTTACACTGCATGTTTTCAATATACAACCCCTATCCTATACATCCCCTATCTGCCCTTTGCTGTTTAAGGGGGCTTGTCAGGGAATGGTGAAAATAATAGTGCAACTACATAGGCAGTTGGGTTAGTCACTATTTTGCAGGCTATTTGGCCAAAGGAAAACAATTTCAGGCTCTATAATCAAAACACTATTATTATCATTTATCTGTTATATCAACATTTATATGCAGTTTTTGGACTGCTATACAACAACACCAGGTATGAAACCCAGGAACTAAAAATGTAATCTACTTGCAAATCTCTAACCTAAATACAAAGGCAAGACCTGCTAGTTCAACTGCTGATTAGAAACTAAGCTTCTCTGAACATTTCATGCTGTTTTATAGTGTCTCATAAACAAACCCATAAAATCTGATTGGTCTAGATACAATCTTAAATCTGATTGGATCTTGGACCAATCAGATATTGGGGGTGGGTTTAGGAGTCACTACAAATAGTGAATGTTCAGTAAGGAGAGCTAGTTTCAGTTTTGCATTTCATTTGAGATGTTATAGCTTTGTTCTGAGGCATGTATTGGGATATAAGCTTATTGAGTGATTCTGGCTGGGTAGCTTGAATGAGCAGCCCTTAGTTCAGATGGCTCTCAATTTAGTTCTCAGTATTTGGCTTTCTGTATCTAAGATTAAAAAAAATCCAGAAAAAGTTTGGTTTACTGTCCCAACTAAATATTCAACAGGAAATCTGAGTAACAGAGCTATTGATGTATTGGAATATCTGGTTCCACAATTTCACCAGAAATAATCTTCAGTAATAGAACAGAGGGGGATGATTGCAAACCAGTCTAGAGAGCAACATGGTAATTAAAGGGATATCAGAAACACATGCAGCAAAGCTGAGTCTGAATAAATTCAAGTGTAAAAGCAACCAGTCTGTAATAAATGCAGCTCTGCTTGTAACAACTGTTGTGTCTTACTATAGAGGAAACAGCAGCGATCAGCACTCAATTCCAAGCAAGGAAATGCCTGGGTGCCATTCAAAAGTTTCAGACCTGTGAGTGCCTTTGTATGCTGAGCGTAGGTAGAGAGAGAGAGATGAGACGAGAGGGAGAGATAGAGAGAGGAGAGATATATATATATATAAAACAATATCAAGCATATGTAGTTCTAATGACTATAGAAGTAGGGAATGGGTTAATGTAAAACCCAGAATCCCAGGTGGCACTTGCAAATCAGTTGCTCAGATTCTGCATGTTAATTAATAAAGGGAGAAAGGGCATTTGAAATATGCAAAACCCTTCTGATTGGTGGACATATCTCCATAGACTGTAAGCACACTGCCACTATAGGAGGAGTGAAATCAATTGCTACACCCATAAAAAACACAAAAATGAAAATAACTTGATAATTGTTCCAAAAAAATAATGAAAGTACACGTATATACTCGAGTATAAAACGACCCGAGTATAAACCGAGGTACCCAATTTCACCTAAAAAAATCTAATAAAAGTTGTTGACTCGAGTATAAACCGAGGGTAGTACTGGCATTCAAGATGTTGGAAACTACAACTCCCAGCTAATAAAGCATGCTATGAGTTGTAGTTTCCAAATATCTTGAATGCCACCTCACTTGGCATTCAAGATGTTTTGAAACTACAACTCCCAGCATGCTTTATTAGCTGGGAGTTGTAGTTTCCAAAACTTGAATGCCAAGTGAGGGTGGCATTCAAGATGTTTGGAAACTACAACTCCCGCATGCTTTATTAGCTGGGAGTTGTAGTTTCCAAACATCTTGAATGCCACCCTCACTTGGCACTCAAGATGTTTGGAAACTACAACTCCCAGTAAAAAGATGCTGGGAGTTGTAGTTTCCAAACATCTTGAATGCCACCTCACCCTCACACCCAGTTCAGTTTGTAACTGTGGGCTCTCTTCATCCAGGAGCGTGGGCTTCTCATCCAAGGGTTTCCTGTTGCTGGCATTGAAGGTAAGTGTCTTTCCATCCGGCAAACCAGCAGCATCCTCTCCATTCCAGCAGCAGCGTCCTCTCATTCCGGTACGCACGCATTCCTGTACTGGTGCGCCGGCTGACGTCAATAATTTGCGCCGGGCAGTGACGTCGGCCGGCGCGCCAGTACATGGAATGATCGTGCGGCTGGACAGGAATGGATGAGGACGCTGCTGCCGGAATGGAGAGGACGCTTACAGGTACCTTCAACTTAGTGACTCGAGTATAAACCGAGTCCAAGTCGGTTTATACTCGAGTATATACGGTATATTGGAAAAGTACAAAGGATAGCGCTCCCTACACTACAGCAAAAAATAGTTTTGGGGGTGGACATGCCCTTTAATGTGCACATCCCATTAACTAATACTTGGTTAATGCACCTGTTGATTTTATTACAGAACCCGGTAGATTTGGTATGTCTGGGCTTGGCAATTTTTGTTTGTACAGTTTTTATAGATTTTATTTCTGGAGATAATTATTTGGATTGTGTTTGTATTAATGAACTGGGCACAACACCAACAGGGACATTCAATATCATTAAGATCAACGCAACCCAATGTAACATACCCAATGTATAATTTACACTTACTTAGTGCTACCTTGAATTATTTGTGGTATTGTAAGGGGACTTGAGAGGAGCAGAAAGACAAGCTTCTTTTTTTGCCGCAATCCTTGCTCCCTCTGCTCAATGAGCTTTTTAGAAGCTCATTGAGCAGAGGAGGCAGCAGATGAAACAGCACTCAGTCATTGGCTGTGATGTCAGTAGTCACAGCCTTGATTTAACTGCATGGATGGGCAAGTCAGCTTACTTTGCCAGAATAGGGCAATATCTGGTAAATATCTGGTGAGTAATGCAGGTAATAAAGTGAAATTGACCAGTTTTTTGTTTTAAGGATGGACATGTGATGGACAAGTGAACTATTCCTTTAATGTATTGATTGAAGCCCAGGAGGTTAAGGAGCTATGCCTTAGGGCTAGGCCACACTAGCGTGTTTTTTTAAAAATTAGAAATTGCGGGACTGCAAAAATTCCAGCGATTTCCGATGCACATGCGATTGCGCATACATTTCCGTTTTGGTAACGCATGCATTCACCATTTTTGGTGCGTTAACGCATGCGTTTCTGTAACGTAAAATGGCAAAATCGCATGCACAAATGCAAAACGCACAAGAATCGCGCGCACAATCGCATACGATAACGCTTTGAAATCCACCACGGCCACAGTGACAGGGCCCAACCTTCCTGGTTCTGTACAGCTATGCAACTGATTTACTGATATATAGCTTCAATAAACACTCCCAAAGTGAACAAGTAATAGTGACTTTTCCTTTAAACTGTGTGCTATCCAGTATACATTTGCTTAAGAGTGACATTTTTTGAAAGCCTTATTTTCGATTACTTTATTATGGAGATTCAATAAAAGTTCTTATCTTTAAAAATGGTACTAATTTTGCCCCAAACAATAAGATATTATTTAACATTTGAAAGCTAGCATCTGATTGGTTGAGGCAAAATTAGCACCATTTTAAATAAGAACTTTTATTGAATAACCCTGTATATACATCTACTATATAAAGTAGAAATCTTGCATGTATGTATGTATGTGCTCACAGCCACACCCCTGAATACACCCACATAATGGCAACGCCCTCTGAAAGGGACAACGCCCATGAAGTCCAGATTGACAATAAAAATCCTGCACGTCACTTGCAGAGTGTGATTCCCCAATTCAGTAACTCAGATGAAGGGTGTGAGCCCGACTTCATCAACACAGAGTCCACTTCAGTGACACAACAACAGCGTAATGTACGGCTACACAACTCAGAGAGCTGCAAACACAGAACAACAGCTTCTATAACAGAGGGAACCACATATTTCCCTTAAGGTCTTTAACACATCACAATTTTCTCCTGGAAGGTTTCAAATATAAACCCTGGAAAGACTATGTTACTATTGGTGATATGAATG